>OY992766.1:34937085-36334172 GCA_963921325.1 Logfia minima | reverse complement strand
TCCATGAAACAGGGTGAAGTTGACAAGGATATGAACCCTCATTCGTGTTGGGCGGCATTTGAGGCTCTTCATTTGAAACCCGAATTACAAGAAGTAGTGGACTCTGTTGTAGCCAGGCTAAGAAGTCGTGAACCAAATGGCCAATTTGTTGCAATCGATTATAAGGTTGAGATGTTAAAAACAAGCACTTGTCGAAGTGATGCGAACAAAGGGATGAAAAATTGCTATAACCCTGTTGAAGTTGCACAATTTCTTCAAAGGATCGGGTATCCCCGAGATACGATAATTTACGTGACTCAGTCGAAGATGGATCGTAGCCTTCGCTCGTTTAAAGATTTATACAGCAACTCATTTACAAAGGTACGAGTTGCATCTCTAGTGTTGACAAGTCCAACTCATTTACTTATAAATAGGTCGATATGGGTAAGAAACCACCGGCAAATAGCATCGAAAAACAGCTTGGGTTAAAAAAATAAACAGTTCAAATTGGTTAAAACCATCCAAAAACGAATTTGGAATGCAAACAAATTCCTGAAACATTTTATCAAAGAAATGCTGGTTTTCTTGAAAATGAACAAAAAGCGTTTATTGTCGCAATGCTTTGCTTTACATCTGAAAGCCTGAAACAGGAAGATATTTTGCAAGAAACTGAGAACGGGAAGTTCCTCAGCTCTGAGAGCTCGGAATTGGAACGGGAGATTATTGACTACCATATATGTTCTGTCAGTGACGTTTTTGTGCCTGCAAAATCTGGTCTTTTTTATGCGAACGTGGTTGGAAATAGGATCGCTGCTAGCAAGACTGAAGTTCTTGTGCCAGCTCAGATATCATCAAGTTTAGCACAAGACCATGTCTCCTCCTACATATCGAAAAGGAGTCACCCAGCATATACTTGCTTCTGTTGATAAACAAAACCCAAGTTGTAGCTAAAGCTGAAATAAGACGACTCTCAGTTAGTCAGCATGTGTTAAACATCAAATGTGCAGTCAAATTATCGTTTTTATTTTATCTTTCCAATGTCGAAGTTGTTTAACAGTATCATAATATCAAAGTTAAACTATACAATCACCAATACCGAACATTAAAAAAATGTATAAAAGGTTATGTGCAAATCCAATGTACAAAAAGACTATGTGTTTTAGGAACACGGAAAATACCAAAACCAAAAGGTGCAAATCACATGCTTTGTATGCATGAAATATAAATAATCTCCTGCTAGAAGCCTATGTAGTAAGTTTAGTATGTTAGCAAAAAACCACCACTTTATCCATGTACAGGTTTGCAGTCCAAACACACAGAAACTCTACTAGAACCTCATTATAACGTTCAAGTGTCATCCTCATTTCCTCTTGATGAACCTGCAACAAAAAGATGGAAAAAGTTGTAAGCAAGTAGATCATTTGTACTCACAAGAACGCAAGAAAGCCTTCTCGCAAGCAAGAAGGAAGGCTTTTAAGACGGAAAGCCCCTATTGAGTAAGATTGCTCGCTAGTTGTACTCGAGTTGCTTGCTAGAAAAATGCAGCACTATGAGACCGTGAATATGCTTTTATGTTGTCATACAGTTGTTAGGCAAATTCTCGCTAATTAAGAAACCAAAGATCAAATGACCAAAAAACAGTATTTGGTTTTGCTACGACTGAGCATGAAACTAAAGCAAAATTGAATAAAAACTAGTTGCATGCACGTTATCGTTAAAATGAAATTGCAAGGGATCCCACAAGATGTAATTTAAGCATTTGACGAATAGTGAAACACTGGAAGCGTTTAACAAACTTTGCAACTTCATGTGATGAAAGAATATGAAATATGAAAAAAAGGTTCAAAGATGCACCTCTATTTCTCCGTCGAGATGGCTTGCATGACCTGTAAAAGCTAGTGAAGTATTTGCTAAAAGGCCGCTCAGAAACAGGAATCAATTTCCCAACCACAGCAAGAGGCCAACTGTTGGTCATAGTAAAAAAAACAATGAGCAAAGAGAAAAAATAAAGAAGCAAAGCAGTCTATTTGACGAAATATGTTCAATAATAGAAGCAATGGACACACAATAGAACCAACCTAATAAGGCCAATTACAATAGAGACTAGCCACAATTGCCAACTGAGCCTAACAGTTGTCGTGAATTTGCCCAAGAACATGATTATGATGACCTGAAACCAAATACACTCAATAAGTTATATCACAAGATGCATTGCTCTGTATGTCGTGTTATAGGGAAAAGTAGGAAACAGAATCTCACTTGAAGGATGACAGTAAAGGATATAATTGTGATAAATAAGCGATTTTTGGTAACTCCTTGGAAAACGTTGAACTCGTCAGGCTTCCGAGCGTTAAATTCATTGAATATCTGCAGTTGGATTGGTTAGCAACTTCGACCAACACACTAATCAGTAGAGGTGGCAATTTCAACCCCTTTACCTAATCATGGGTAGATTAGGGTCATATTTTATCTTCAACAGGTCAAATGGGTGATATTTAAATACTTTTCTAATAACAAAATGTGCCAAAAGTTGCCCAGAATGTATTCATATGCTAATAACCTCCCTACATTTAACTAAAAAAAAGACATTATTTTATCAAGAAAATGAACAAAAAGGTGTTAGCAGATCAATTCGACCAGTCCTGTAACAAAAGACACCAGTTTTGACCCAAAACCGGCTACCCCAGCCAGTCCATTCTGCCACCTCTACACATTATCTACTTGAATCATCACCTGAGAAAAGACAAAAGCATTAAAAATGAGTGTATTCTTCTTTTTGAGAGCATCCGCTTTGCTCTCATGCTCTAAATTAAGAATCCTTTTCCCATCAAAGTGGAGTACAAGGAGGACTGTCACTTGGTACATGGCCTGTAGTTTTATTGCAATAAAACCACAATCAGTATTTAAATACTTGATTCAAGAAATATGAAGTTAACTTCAATAAATTTTCACAACTTATACCTGTATTAACAAATTTCTCCACATAATGTTTGTTATAAGAGGTTCCCTGACAAAACATAAACAAAAAGATAATCTTTACCGAACAATACTGATAGATGATACATAATAAAGGTGGTTTAATCAGACAACTTTTTACGGGAATCAGATAGAGATAGCGAGTTCAACCCATTCATAAATTCGTTTCCTTTTTTACCTCTAATGGGTCAAACGGATAGTATTACCAAATGTAGCTCAAACTAGTCAAAATTTCAGTGTATTTTTAATAAACAAAACCTCTTAAATCATTTTATTAAATAATATACATAGTAACTGAAACAATATAATTTTCTGTAATCATATTTAACAGGAAACGATTTATAAGAAGATTGAAAACTTGGGGGTAAAAAAGTGTTTCAAATGAACCCCAACCAAATAATTATACGGTTTGACCCAAACATATTTCTATCTGTTACTGACCCACCCATTTTGCAAAGAGTACAAAATCCAACCTTCTACCAACCGGCTTTCGGTCCATGAGGTGATCTGTTGGTGGTTCAGTAGCTAGAGCAAGTGCACCAAGAGTGTCCATTATAAGATTCACCCAAAGGAGCTGCAAAGAACCAAAGGTGAAACTCAGTGGTTGGTCCATGTGTGTGTCACATATTATTCATGTGATTATCAAGTTATAAAATGTGATTATTATGAATATAAAAAATTAATAAAATATAATTAAAAAATAAAAAAAGTAAAAAATATATATTAGAAAAAAAGCTTTTAAAAGTTATTTGGATAAGGAGCTACCTAGAAAATTTTGTAAAATAACGTGTTTTAGATAGATAGATAGATAGAGAGAGAGAGAGAGAGAGAGAGTGAAAGACCTGCACTGCATTTAGTGGGACATCACCAGAAGAAACAGCTGCCACAACATTAATTACAAGGGCAGCAACATTTACAGTGAGCTGGAACTGGATGAATTTCTGGATATTGGCATAGACGGATCTTCCCCATCGAACAACCTGTTGTATAATAGAAGATAATAAACTCATACGAACATTACTTAATTTAAAAAAATAAAATAAAGAAATAAGCTAATCAATTAAAACACACCTTGACAACTGAAGCAAAATTGTCATCTAATATTATGATATCACTGCTCTCTTTCGCCACTTCGGTTCCTTGGATACCCATAGCTAGCCCAATATCAGCCTACACTCCGAGAAATACCAAAATAAATTTGTGACAAAAAATAAATAAATAAATAAAATACTAAGCACTAAAGAGAATATTTCTTAGAATGGTCAACCGTAATAGACATTAGTTAACATTCATTTCTGACCTCATGTAACGCAGGTGCATCATTAGTACCATCTCCAGTAACAGCAACAACATGCCCATTCTTCCTTAGTGCTTGTACAAGTAGTAATTTATCATTAGGGGAAGAACGCCCCATCACCTGTGGTCACAGATGACATTAAGGCCACTATTCCTTTCTCTTTTTCTTTAAAGGATAATACACTGATATTGTTATTGAGTTATACAACATACCGATATCTTGTCAGCAACTTGTAGCCTTTCTTCTTCTGAATATCCCCTGAACGTTTTCCCTTCAATTAAATTTGGTTCTTTTGCATCTGCATTTGACTCTAGTATTCCACATTCAAGTGCTATTGCTTTTGCTGTCTGAAGATTGTCACCCGTCACCATTCTTACCTTCACACCAGCCTTTATGCACAGTCGAACTGCATCTTTCACATTAGGCCTACAAGGATCCTACATATATTTGAAACAAATTACCTAAATGTCATCACATGCATCAAATAGGCAATATAACATAAATGAAATATAAACATATACCAATGAAATGCAACTATAAGTACCTTCAAACCAATAATTGCTAACAAAACAAGATCATCCTCGGGCATTTGCCAATGCTCTAATTCCTCGTCACTTGTCGGAAAAGTCTCCCATTTTAATGGACGATAGGCAATAGCAACACAACGCAAACTTCCAGCAGCCATAGTTTCAATTGCTTTTTTGAAATACTCCACCTGCCAAAAATAATAACGGAATAAGATATATAACAAACGTCAAGAACTATAAAAGATTACTTAACAAGATAAACGCATTATGATGACAAATTTCCCAAACCTTGTCATTATCCAAAGGCACCAAGTTCCCATTGGTATCCATGTAGCTCGTACACGCAGCTAATACAATTTCAGCAGCTCCTTTCCAGTGTATATGAACTTCTGAAGCGGGCTATAAGAAAAAAACAATTAAACAATAACAAACATTACAAAGGGAACTAGAGCACACTTCCAAAGATAAGGAATACAATTACCGTTTTCACCGCAACTCCTCCTCGTTTTTTCTCTGAATTAAACGGGAATGCATGCACTATTACCGACTCTGACCTCACAACATCAAAATCCATTCCAAGCTGCATATATCATATGAATGATAAGCATCAACAGATGTATATGACATAAAGTAAACCAAAAAAAAAAACTGAAACATGGCCACTCACATTAACACCCCATTGAAGAATAGCTTTCTCAGTTGGTGATCCAGAAACTTCAGCATTTCCACCACCCTAAAAAAATGATAAAAGAATATTTAGTTTGATAAAGGGAAAGAATTAAGAGAATAATAGTAGGTACATACCTCAGGCAAAAAGACGCTGCCAGTTGTATTTTGAGCTATGGCTTCAATAAGAACAGATACGAGTGTAGATGGTAATTCTGATTTGTTATTTGGTGGATCAACTTTTTTCCCACAGATATAGGCCTCAACCACAGTCATCTGAAAAAAAATGGCAGAATTTTATTATATTACATGTTTTACAATCTAGAAGAAACATATCATATGATCTATAAGAAAGCAGAGAGACAAACCAAATTTAATGTCAATGTTCCAGTTTTATCACTGCAAATTGTAGTAGCAGAACCCATTGTCTCACAAGCTGAAAGCCTTCTAACCTGCAGTTGGAGAGTACCAACAACAAACATAAGAATATTACAATAATAATACTGACAACTTTTCTGAAAATGTAATCAAACTTACCAGTGCCTTGTCCGCCATCATTTTACGCATCGAATAAGCAAGCCTGTAAATAGGAAGCAGAAGCATAATGTATTTAATCTCAACCATACTTCAAAATAAAATAAAAAACAAAGTCTACTACTAGTGGAAAAACACAATTGATTGTATAAAGAAAAACTTACGTTAATGTGACAGCTAAGGGAAGCCCTTCTGGCACCGCAACAACAACAATTGTAACCTACAGATTTTTCAAGCCTAAATAACGTGATACGGAAACCAAATGAAATTAACAAGTGTCCTCATTCGACTTTTGAATGTCAAAAATAGCACATAACAAACTCAACTTTATACAATTTCTTTTAACTCGTAGAACCAGTTTTTCCTGTTAAGTTTGATTCAGAATGAAACTAATATACTAAAAAACCATTTTCACTTTAAATTTAAAAGATTTTCCGGGACACTTATTAAGGAGGGAATCGAGTATCAATACAATAAAAGAAAAAGTTACATACTGCAACAGTAAAAATTTTAATTGCACCATCCACAGCATCACCAAGACTAGTTTTGCCAGCAGTAAATTGTACACTATCATCTGCATTCTTTGAGTGCCCAGTAAAGTACCTACCAGACAAAACCGAAACTTTTAAAAAGGAGATTTTTCCAGCAAATGCTCAGAAACGTATTTTACCAACATTTCACTGAAAAACTAGAGCGCAATCATAATGGAACTACGTACTTACCTGGCAAGAAGGATAATGAGAACAGCTATAGCTACTACAAGCCCAACTATACCAATGAAGGTGGCCACTCCATTCAATCGCACCTACCAAAAAATTATTGCAAAAATGAATCATTTTTAATTACCAATGCCATTCGTTATTACTGGCAATAATGAGTTTCAGTGTTTAGTGAACTGACTTGTAATGGTGTTTCCTCGCCATTATCTTCAGCGATGCTAGCCATAAGTAATCCCCATTCGGTATTTATTCCAACGCTAGTGACCTGAAAACAATTATACAAAAGTGACTTGGGTGATTGCAAAAAGAAAAAAAAAACAAGAAAGTACTCTTTTTTTATTTTCTTACCAGCATAGTACCATAGCCATCCGCAACCTTGCACCCAGACATTAAAAATGGTGCTTTATGATCCTTATGAACCTGATCCACCAAGACAAGATAAAGTTAATAAACTAAGAAAATCATGCAAAAAGTAAACTTACAGATCAAAGAACTCACAATTTTACTCTCGCCAGTCATACTTGATTCATCAATAGCCAGGGAGTGACCAGATATTAAAATCCCATCAGCAGGAACCTGGTTCATAATTATTTGTGAATATAGTGAACAAGTAAAAAATGTTAAGATAAAGAAATAGAGCTTATTGCTTTTACCTGATCACCAATTTTTAAAGTTATTACATCACCAACAACAATATCGAATATTGATATTTCAACCCTTCTCCCACCTCTTACAACCTAGAGTTCTCATTTTTGTCAGCGCAAGTAATAAGGTACTTTAAAAGATGAATATAAGTCAATGGTTGAGAACCCACCTCCAAATGTATATTTTGTTTCTCCTCATTAAGATTTTGAAATTGAAGTGATTGTTTATAATCACTTACGGCTAAAACGCAAGAACAACAGTAAACGATGTCATTAGATATAGGAAACTGAAGTAAAAACTACCTCCCAATGAAATTTGGATCGTGAACCATTAGTCAATAAACAATAAAACCCAAAAACAAATATCTAACGTCATTGAAACAAAATCATTTTTACTCATTTTCATATAAAGGCGTCAAAATTGCCCCCTTGTAATTAAGTACCTGTAACAACTATAACAATGATAACAGCCATAGCTATGCTCCCACCATCATACCATCCTTCTTTGATGCCCTGAAATCGATAGAAATTGGAAAAATGAGAGACACTTGTAACTTAATATGTTATTTTGGTTAAGAATGTCATTTATATCATTGATTCTATCATCTAGGTATGTTTATTTTAGAAAGTATTTTTGTGGATTTCTCTATTTCGTGTGTAATATACATTCCAATTGGTTAAATAACAATCTTGAGATAAATAATTCCGAGTAGTAAATATGGTATTTATGTGTTAGACATGCTATACTACAACTTGTTAGTTAAATTATTTTCAAAAAAAAAATCTATATCTATATTTATCTATACAACAACAACACTTTTTAGTATAGACTGATGACCGGATTTAATTGTAATCAACTTCCTTTCACTTACCTCTGTTTTTATACCCAAAGCCAAAGAAGCAGCTGCAGCAACCATCAAAATGATCAAAGTGGTATCTCGACAAGCATCAAGTACAAACCTCTATCAAATCAACGCACATAACTTCAAATTATAAAACATCCCAAACGTAAAAGCATGCTACTAGAACAAAATTCCAGAATTTATAATGCATACCCAAAAGCTTCTTCCCTTTTTCCGTGGGTACGTGTTTGACCCGAAAACATTTTTCCTCTCCAATATGTTAGACTCGTCATCATGAATTCCCTTATCGGGGTTTGTCTTTAACTTTTCTGACAGTCCCTTGACCTGAGGTGACAAACCAAAGCTTACTTGCATATTTTTGTGTATAAAAGTGACAGAAAGCAAATAATGCCTATAATAAACTTGCCCCTCCAAAATTTTGCAAAGCAGAGAAGTCATGATCTCTAGTCATTGAAGCAAGCTGATCCGGGCTAATACTATAATCGCCAGTAGGAATAGGTGATGGAAGTGCTCTCTCAGTTCCTGTTGGAAAACGGCCAACCGAATAAAAAAGCAAAATAGTAAATAAAGGCAAGTAAGCTTATATAAAACTATGTACACTAGAGGTGTAAAAATGGTGGGTCGAGCAGGTTGGGAAATGGGTCAAAATCAGTAATATTAGTGCGGATCAGAAGGTGTCAGGAGGTCCGGCAGCAAACACTTTTCCTTATATTTCTAGAGCTTTATACATAACCAATGTGTCATACAAGTATAAAAAAAACACACACACTATATATAATTACAATGATAATCTCCATTTTGAATTTACTACCTATTTGATCCGCTAAATTCATTACCCTTTTAGCTGTTATTAAAAATTCACACATTTGACCTGTAAGAGACAATGTAATAACATGAATCGACCATTTACCCATGAATGGATTTAAAACCCCTCTAATGTACACCACTGAACTCTCCATAAATCGAAGTGTGATGTGGATAAAGAGATTTGATATCACATTGCCATATCATATTAATAACTAAGTACCATTTGTTTGTGCTGCAGCAGCTTGAAATAGGTAGGCTGCCTGAAAGAGGAGCAATGATGGATGATGAATATAATGTAGCGGCATTAAATTAAGAACAAAAAGTGAGTGGTAAACGTATTACTCGTATGACTTGTGCATGGGTCCTGATCTTGGCTACAATTTGTTTCTTCTCTTCCGCTTTTTTCAGATCTAAGGTGTATCTAAATCGACGTGATGCATTCAGCACAAGCGCCGCTTGCTGTAGCAAAATTATTTTGTTAATGCAACTAATTACATCTAAAACAATAGGAGGCTGATGAATATAGCAATATGATTATAAAGGTGCAAACTTGAGTATAAATAACCAACTTGAATAAATAGGTTACTCCTCTCTACTTAATATCTCACCACAAACCAAATTAAGTTCGCAATCTACATAACCTAATTTATCAGTCAAACCTAAATCAGTTGTTACCAAATTATATGTTTGGTAACATAGAAATCTCTTTCTAAAGACAGGCACATTTATTGCTAAAGGAAGACGTCGCACGATATGTTTTATAAAAAGAATATCGGCCCTCAATCCCCAAAATGCAACATTGACTTGGGGCATAGTCTGATAAAAGCCCTTGACTCCAATTTCACTCCTGTTTCTGCTCCATTTTCACAAGGCGTCTATCATCTTTTTACAAAAATGTCAATTTGGAGCTTTAACCTTTTGGTTTATCAAATAATCAGAACTTACAAACATTCAACTAGCTGCTCTTCGGTCACTACACCAACCACTCAAAAAACACAATGTATTTACCCAAATTCCACCCTTGACAAGCACTTAACTATATACTTCCACAAGCTCAAATGTTCGATATTCCGGCAACCCCATCATGTGAGAGGTAAATCAAGCTTAGCTAATCGTCAACTCAGATGGAAAATCATGTGCTTCATAACTATATAGTATACACCTAAATCTAACCTTCATCTACATTAAAGATCCGTTTTCGATATACAACCATTAAATGACCATTATATCCACATTAAAATTCATCTCAATGTACCATACAATGTCACTACATCCACATTATACAGAGTAGTCCATTAATCAAAAAATACATGTATCTATTGAAGACAATAACAAAAAACATTATAATTAACATCAAGAATGTAAGTATAAAATAAAATTAAAATAAATAAATAAATAAAAGGAGAGCTAATTACCCTCCATCTTCTAAGGCGGTCAACAGAAGCACTTTTGGTACTAACAATGTCAAAAGGATCAGAAGCAGATTCATCATAATCCTCAAAATCTCCGGCAGACTCCACGTCATTCCGGTGTCTCCGGTACGGCGAACTACCACCGCCACTCATATCACTGTAAATTTAGTTATTTAAAATTAAACTGCAGGTAAGATGACACCGTCTCGATTTCAATATCTTGATAGATAATAAATTATTCAAAAGAAAAGAAGCAGTAACAAAAACAAAATTTTCATTTTATTGGAATTAGGGCTTCGTACATTATTATTTATTCATATATTAAAAAATAAAAAACCTCCACCGACCAAAAACATACTACACACTTTCCAAGAAGATTGTAAACAGTAAATAATGATTAAAGTAACAAATGTTCATTGCAGTAAATTAAAAAAAGAAAAATTAATAGGAATTTAGAATGAACCTGAGTGTGTAGATAGAGGGAGAGAAAAAAGTTAGTACTTGCGATTTAGGTTTTCTGTTTGTTTGTGGAAGTCACGCTTGCTGTAAGGCACCTTCCAGGAAATTTCACTCCTTAAACTTTAAAGTGCAGGCGATTTTTTATTATTAAATAAAGATTCAAAAGTAAGCTAAGTGATTAATTAAGTGAATGACGGGGGGGTACAAAGGTGATTTAAACTTTTGGGTTTCCCGAAATATAGGACGGTTACGTTTAGTAATTTGTGATGTGTACGAATGTATTTTGGTTGTGTAATCTAAAGTATGGATCAAATAATAACACTTTAAAAATAAGAATAGTAAGAACATTTCAAATTTGCATTTATACTCGACAAAATTATTGGATTCACATTTGTATATCTCAATTATGAAAAGAAAAATGAATGCACATTTTTAAAAATGTATAAAATTTGAGAAAAACGATTGATGCACAATTCTACATTTTTCATCTAAAATCGTGCATCGATCGTTTTTTTGATTTTTATGCATCTATAAGAATGCGCATCTATTTTTCTCCACATATTTGAGATGTATGAATGTAAATCTATTGATTTCTGAGATACATTTGTGGATATCTAGTGTTCTTACCCGTTCTTATTTTTAAAGTGTTCTTATTGGAACTCTACCCGTGTAATCTATATACTAATATATAATAGAATTGCATTTTAATATTTTTTAAAAACAAATTTTATTCTTTTGGTTATATAATTATTAAAAGAAATTTAAAAATTTATAAAAATGACTAACATACTTTTAATTATTAATTATTAATTATGATAAAAGTTCACTCAACTATATGGGATTTTTCGAAAGTATGAGAATACAAATCTTAACCGTCCATTTTGATCAAAATAACAAAACCCTCACATTCTTAAAAATTAAATATCTCAAAAACTGTTAGTCAAAAAATTATAAAATTTGCACCATAAAAATCAGTGGTTTTTCCTCTTCGATTTAACATCCCACATGACATACTTTCGACGAATTTTTTTTTTTGTTTTTTTGTGGGTTTTGAAAATTAGTAACACATTTGTTATAAACAAATAACACATGTGTTATCGACGACTATCACTTGTAACACGAGTGATAGTCCTAGATAACACATGTGATAGCCGCGGGTAACACTTTTGTTAGTCAACTGTAATACATGTGTTAATCCACAAAAAAATGAAGAAAAAAAGTTGTCAAAAGTATACCTTTTGGGATCTTAAATCGAAGAGGAAAAAACGCTGGATTTTATGGTGTAATTTTTATAATTTTTTGATTAACAATTTTTGAGATATTTAAATTTAAAAAAAGTTGGGGGAAAGTAGGGCATTTGCCAAATGGCGCATTCTTATTTGTACTCTCATACTTTCAAAAAAACTCATACTTGAATGAATTCACCTCTATTAATTATTAAATTTTCATTAATATAAAGATTATTAAACCATAAACAATTAATTTATGACACTTAATTAACATACCCCTAATTGTTTATTATTATCTCATTAATATAGATACTATTAAACAAATAATTAATTACATTTAAAATTGTAACTTAAACTTTTCTATAATTATATTCTATTATATTATATGTTGCATTTTAAATGTTTTTAAGAATTACAATGTAATGTAGATAATGTTTAATATCAACAAAAAAAAAACTAAAAATATAAAATTAGTGAAACTTAAACCCCTAAACTCAACAAATTTGCAATGACATATTATAATATATTAAATTTTTGGTTATTTTGCTACAAATTTATGTTAAAAATTTGTTAAAAAGTGATTTTCCCATTTATAAAATAGTATTATTTGAGTATTGTAATGTATTTTTCTTTAAAAAAAATATTTCAAAAAACATAATACTACATATCAAACTAATGTGAAACTAATAAAATTTTTCCGCTACATTGTGTAGGTAATCTTCTACTCAGTTTTATTTTTGAAAAACCTCATATTTATTACTCTTGTATATTTAGATTAATAATAGCACATATACTTATTCACGTATGGACTTACATTCACATTTTTATGATTGTTAGAGCACAAAGAATGGGCGTTCAAAAGCATCGCCGTTCACCAACTTAAATGTCAGGATATGGTGTTCACCATATCGAACTGGTGTTCAAGAGTTCATCGAGTGAAATTGAACACAACACTTGACGACTTTTTTTATTCATTTTCAATGGTTAGAATTTAATGAAATATATATATATATATATATTTTAAGAAATAGTTGTTTATTCGGTCATAGTCCAACAATTTATACATCAATTTAAACACGTCAACACACTCTTTCTCATCCTCAAATACACAAAAAACTCACTTTAATTCACAATGTCAAACAACCCAAACTACAATCAAAATCCATACCACCTACAAACCGATGTAATCCGTTTTTTCTTTCACCTACTTCAAACCCGTCAACATCAATTTCATCAAACACGCATATGTGGGGTTTTGATTATCCATATCAAATGCCCCAAACACAAGTTCCTCAAACACAATTTCCACTAACACAATAATACCTTACTTTGAGACCTGAACAACATTACGAATTTCAAATGTAGAGACAACAACAAAATAAAGACTATAAACCGACTTACAATCACACGAGGTCGAGACACCAACGTTGTCTCTCAAGTCAAAGGTAGGTAAAAACAAAAGCAAACAAACCATCAAACGTTGATAAAGGAAACAGTGATAACAATCCTCAATAGTTGCACTAGTGAAGAAAACCTATTTTTAGCAATTGTAGATTTTTATTTATGAGGACCCCAACAAGGAAAAGGGAAAAGTGGCTATTTCTTTTGGTACTTGGGGGTGGCCGAGTACAACAAGCGGGCAAATAGTGAAGGTTTTATAACCCGAAGAAAAGACCAATTGATATTGAAATGGAAATATTTGAATACTCATTGCCAAAGGTACAACGGGATTTGGGAACGGGTAGGTCGTCGTCCGCATAGTGGTGAAGATCTTGAACAACTTAGGTTGCGGGTCGACAATAAATACAACTTGGAAGCAAATGCGGTTTCTTATCAAGAAAAAACTTGAGACTTTTTGAAGAAATAACAAAAGTGTTGATGTCCTGATCCCATTGTGCTTCAAATACGACACAAACGGAGAGAAAACAATGGATTTAAACGAGTTAGAGTTTGACGAAGACGAAGATGGCAATAAAAACGGAAACCCGAACGCGGGACTATTTGGTGATGATCTCAGTCCACGTCCACCGGGAAAGGCAAGATGTTCAAAGAGAGCAAAAACGTCATCCGGTTCTGCCACTTCATCTCGTGCATCGTTTGATGACTCAATTACATAAAACTTTGAAGTCGTCAGTCAAAACAAAAATAGCTTATACGAGACACAAGACAGAGAGGCCGGTCTCGAAATATTGCAGATGTCGACAAATGGCTTGTCGGAAGATGACACATTCATTCTCAATACGGGAAAAGAAAGGGTTCGAGCAAAATTCAGGTGAAATAGATGATCGAGATTGGGACACGCTTAATTATGTCGTCTTTTAATTATTCTCTTTAGATTATTGTCTTTATTTATGTATTTTAAGACTTTGAAATTTATGAATGTACTTTTCAATTTTGTAATGTATTTGGTTTTAATTAATTTAATGTGTTATTTATTTTAATTTTATTAAATTATTTAAAATTGTAAATTTTTTAAAAATACAAAACTAAAGAATACTGAAAACTCAGTATTCTCCAACATACTTTACGCATAGTTCTATTACTATTAATGGGTAACTAAGTAATTTTTTATGAACACATGCATTTCAAGTAATTCAGTCTTACGCTCTTATATCAACTTTTATCATGTACAATTAGTTTTTCTAAGATCACCTGTATAAAAGTGAAAATCAAGGGTTTTGTTGAGTCACGCATGTAAAAATAGGTGTTCCATATAAGGGAAACTGACTAGATATAACACAAATTTCATGAGTATTTCATCATTTTATTCAAATTAAAGTTATTTAGTAAATTTTTTATTATTCTAAGTTTCATATAAGTTTCAATACTATTACTATTATTAGGCTGGCTAACATGAAAAACAAATGTCGACCAGTCGACCACTAATCCATGAGATTTACATGTGCCATTCAATGTTGCCATAAAACAGTTTCCATCATTTCATGTGATCATGAATCCTCACATCTTTGTTGTGATTAATGAACACACATACAAATATTATTGTATCTTATTTTCTCTTAAACTATTAAACTATAATATATATATATAAGGGAAGGGATCAATGGGAAAGTAAACAAATTAGAAAAGGAGGAAAGCAAATCTCAACCATTGATTTCATCATAAATAAATTTTAAAAATTACAAAAAATTTCAAAATTTAACATTCATCACTAATGAATGTTAAAAATATTTTTTAATAAAAATATCAAGGGCTAAGATTTACTTCCCCCCTTCCTTAAATTTTGAAGCTTCCTTATGGATATTTTCCCATATATATAATATATATATATATATATATATTTATTTATATTTAACCATATGAAAACGTGAACCAAACGTATACCAAACAAATATGAGTACATAAGTGCTTCTATCATTAACCGAGGTTAGTAAGTTGAAAATGTTATCGTATCTTATTATAGCCACTTTATTTTACGTAAAAGGAAAGGAAAAAAATAGTGGTCAAAGTAAAATGTATCACGAACCCTATTTAATCATATTATGATTAATTTCATATTCGAGACACTTTCATTATAAGCTTCAACATTTTAAATTAGGGGTTATAATCAAATTGAGTCGCACTCGAATTTGATTGAGTTTGAGTTCGGCTCGATTCATTTAATATAAGTTTGAGTTCGGCTCAATAACTAGACAAACTTTCACGATGTATACTCAAGCCCAACTTGAACATGCATGTCTCGAGACGTGTCGAGCTCGAAGTCTTATATAAAGACTATTTTGTAATACTCAAACTTTATTATATTAATCTATAAACAAAATTTTTCAAACGTCTTTAAAATTAAAGTCAATCACGGAACTAGTCAAACACTTTGTAAAATAATCTAACAATATTAATATATTCTAGTATCATTTACAGATCCAAAATTATATATTTATATATATATATATATTGGTTTAGACTCGAAAAACACAATAATAGCTCGAGTCGTACTCTTTAAAGCCCAAGTTCGGCTCGATACATATTTCAAGCTTGATTTTTAAGCTCGAATTCGATAAAAGCTTGAGTTTACCAAGTTTAACTCGTTTGCAGCCCATCTACTTAAAATGTACTATTTACAGAAAAACTAACCAATAAATGGTTTAAACAGTTTGATGGTCAGTGTTTTATTTATAAATTTTATTACACTCATGATTGATTTAAACCGTCAAATCGCAATGTTTTACATGAAAAGAAAAGTTGAAAAGAATGAGCGTGATTTTGCAATACAAAATACAGGAGAATCTAAAGGGCTATACTTGAAAGAAAAATGCTTATAAGGTAGTATTCTTATCTTTTTACGAAATAGACCAACTTATTAAGGGATCTTAGTCAAAATGAAGAAATTGACTGTTTCATATTTTTATTCTTTTCTTATACCGGACTATTTATCCCTCTTTTTACGAAGGATGCTTTGATTAGAAGCAAAGTTAAGAATATGATAAAAAGAAGGTATGAATTTGTCAAACGTTGTCTTTGAAATACATTCCCTCTGTCATGTCACTTTATCTAAAAAACATTGTTTCACATGAGAAACTATTATAGACCAATACTAAAACGCATGATAAGTTTGATTCATACAAGAAGATAATTTGTCTAGCCCACATTAATTAAATATTATTCGAGCTTTGTGCACCTATCAATTATGCATTATGCAACACATTTGTGTGAATGTTTAAATATCATAAATATACTACTTAATCACGTTAAATTGAAGAGCATATGAACCGTTGTCCGTCGACCAAGCTAATTGATACTCTCTAGATAAATAATTAACTATAACTTTGGGAAGATTTTGTCTTAATAAAACATTTTATTGTAAACAAATATGAAAAAAAGTATATGTATAATGTAGGCTTGAAGGGATGGGCTTTAACAATTTCTGACTTGCATCACATTCCATGATTCCAACTAGGAACAGCCTTAGTAATTGTATATGAATAGGTCGAATAGTGTCATAAAAGGGTTGGAATGAATTTGTATGATTTTTGAGATGAAAATTGAGGGTGCGTACTAAAAATCACACATAAGACTTCGTTTGTGATCGGTGCATAAGCTAAGGTGATAGGAAGTTATCCAATTACAGAGAAGAAATTGAACCCACGACATTGAGATAGGGTGGTGACGAATTTTGACGTTTTTTATAAATATAATGAAAGATTTCTCCTCACTCAGATTAACCGTGTTTTATATTATAAGATAACTTAAACAACCTACTTAATGTAGTAAAGATATCGTAAGCTAATTCTAATGTTAAGTTGGTCCAATTAACTCATCAAGCTTAAATAAAAAGAAAGTTTCATAACAAAAGAAAAGACAAAAAAGTGACAAACCGTACAATCATATATATTATGGATTATCGGAGGAGAATGTAAACTATGACATGTATATACTCAACTTCATTTTAATTTATTATGAGTATTGAATTTCTAATAATTGATATTGTATTTATTTGATGACTTATTCATCCGGTAATCGCTATTTTTGATGACATAGCAATTGCGTAAGCTACCACCAACCATTGTCACATCATCAAAAATGGGTATCACGCCAACGGTTATAAATGATAGAAGATCGGATACATACAATAATCAGTATTAAAAGTTCAATACACATAATATACCAAAATAAAGATAGGTAAACAAAATTATATAATACCATAATATTTTCTTATACTAATCCCTATATATTGTAAATGTTGTCTCAAGTGAGACTTAAACTCCTATAATATTTATTTGGTTGATGGATTACTTACATGGTTGGTTGTATATTCTTATTTTCTTTTAAATGTTAATTAATGATTAATGATAGCAAGTAGACTAAAGGCAACTTTCAGTCGGATATTTTATCCGTTATGTCGAAGTTGATATTAGATACGTACCGAGAATGACACTCTTATTGTAATTAATTCGAGAGAACGTATATAATACGAGAAAATGATGTTGTTAACAATTAGGAAGTCGTGGATATAATATATATTTTGATGAAGTCACGCATAAGACATACTTGAGAAATTTCCTATGAAATTTCCATGACAATTGATCATTGAATGACGGTGACTTAACTGCCACATTGCATGACAATTGATAGAGGAGTAACGTGCACATCGACTCAAGTTAGTATAAAGACGTTTAGAGCGGTTAATTATCTAATTCAAAATACAATTTTTTGTTTTCATCGTATAATTGCTTTTGTCAGATATATAATTATTATATATACATAGAGGTGAGTTCAAATGAGAATAGAAATTTTAGTGAGAATGAGGGAATGAATCCTGACCATCCATTTTGCAAAACCCAATTTTCCCCTAAAGTTAAATATCTCACAAACGGCTAATAAAAAAAGTATAAAAATTGCACCATAGAAATCAGCGTTCTTTTCTCTACGATTTGAGATCACTCATGACATATATTTGGTAAAAAAGAATTTTTTTTTTTTTTTTTTGGGTTGAAAACCAGTAACACATGTGTTAGTTTCAGTAACACATGTGTTACTGAAACTAACACATGTATTAGTGGCATGTGTTACCAACCACTAACACATGTGTAACCTCAACTAACACATGTGTTACCGAAACTAACACATGTGCGATGTGTTAGTTTCGGTAACACATGTGTTACCACAACTAACACATGTGTTACCAATTTCGAAACCCACCAAAAAATGAAAAAAAAAACATTCGTCGAAAGTATACCTTGTGAGATGTCTAATCGAAGAGGAAAAACTGCTGATTTTTATGGTGCAACTTTTATATTTTTTTGACTAACCATTTGTGAGATATTCAATTTTTAAAAGTGTTGGGGGTATTATTTTTTTGATGAAATGGATGGTTGAGATTGATTCCTCCATTCTCACAAATAATTATCATTCTCATTTGAACTTAATTCTATATACATATAATAATAATAATTTTATGTTTATTCCGTAACGTTGTGTAAAATCTAGCAAGGAAGGAGTTCGAATTTTAGGTTAAGGGCCCCGACTTCATTATAAAATAATGATGTTTAAATTTATCAAATGATTATATATCATATCGACATGTTTCAAAAAAATATATGAAGATAATGAATCAAAAGGTAATTGAGAGGGCCCAAATCGTGAGATACTTTAGAGAGTGAGTTATCTTGGGCTGAGAAAATAATACATAAATATAAGTTATTCGAGCTATTGAGGGAGACCGAGCACATCCAGTCCCCCTTAGTCTTCATCACTGAATCTAGTGCCACCTACTACTTGTGATGCTTATCATATTAGTGCTGTAAGACACACATAATTATAGATGTCTACGGGACTCACAAGAAATAAATAAAGACAAAAAAAAGTAATCGACCCTCTAATGATTCTCACAACGACATGAGGAAGCTCGTGTCAGCTGTGATTGCCTCCTCCATGATGTTTTGTCCGAAGTAATAGTTATTAAGTTTATGTTCAAATAAGATAGCATAGACTTGTAAACTAAAACACTTTGCACCTCATCAAAATATAAGTTACTAATCGCTAATTAAGTTATGCACGTGTTTCCTATATGACATCTATCCACCACAAACTGACTTTAAACATATATTTTATGGCTAATTGTCTGAAAATGTATATAACTCTCTCGAGGTGTTTACATAGCGATATGCGAGACTGATACTTCTTATCGGAACATCATTACGATTACCACTAGCTACATTTGTGATGGTGACCGAGGTAAACAAGTGACAGATTGCAAACATTTAACATCAAAAAATTGTTATGGCAAAAAATCATGGAAAAGCAAGCTAACATACCTTACTTCAACCTAATTTTTATCTTAACGATTTGAAGTCAACATAATAAAAACTATTAAGAGCGTTATATTGACGTACTCCCGTTCATCACATGTAAAACTGCTACTACCAAAGAGGCTATTCCTTTCGCTATAGCTTAGCACTACTGAAAAACCTAATTTTTGTCTTAAGGATTTGAAATTAGCATGATACAAACTATTAAGAGCAATGTATTGAGGTACTTTCATTCATCGCATGTAAAACTGTTACTACCAAAGAGGCTAACATACCAGCACAGAAAACTCAATAAAATAAATGTGAGTTCAAGTCAAATTTAAAACAAAATATGTAAACAATACTTCGTGTTTACATTCGCAGTGCGTCTCTATGCCTTAAAGAAACATGTAAAACTACTGCAAGTCTGCAAGTAGATAACAAATTAAATGAATTGAAACATGACTTATCTATTATCTGTCACCCCTTATAATGCATGCAGGGGGAGTTTCTCCACACATATTTGAAAAGACAAAAATACCCTTCATGTATAAGTAAATACCATATACTACTTTATAATACATTTACCTCTTTTTCATTCTATCACTTTAAGACTAAGTAAATTGAATCCCCACCATTAAATCTATATCACTTTTAATCTCATTATTTCATTTCACTTTAACCTACTAATTATATAATAAGACACTTAAGAAATAAACAAACATTTTTAGCTAAAAACTCACACAATAGTTTTATTTATCTCATTTACATACCTGACATTTGAACTTAAAGCACACACATCGAACATTAATAAATATGATGTCAAATTAAATAATTTGACGCCGTTGCTTTGCGCGGGTACAAGACTAGTCTCATTAAAGCGTCGAGATTAAAGTTTATGCTTTATGGTTATGTGAGGCCAAAGTGTCAAACCTTAACTAAAGTTCTAACGATTATTTTTTGAATATACATCGTCACAATTTTTATCATGCAACTCCTTTAGTCACTTTGTCGTTGCGCTTTGTAGCACTATAATTCCCCACAATAACACTAATATTCAATCTATCCTTCAACAAATACAAAAGTCGTACATGTTTGATATTTCCATCCAACAATTATATAAAGAACAACGAACATCATCACACTACTACAACAATAGCTATTTGAATGAGGATGCACATGGGCACATCATGATACATCATAAATAAAGTAAAAAATTAGGTAGAAATGAAGATGTGAGAAGTTAATTATACTCTGTGTAAAAATAAATGTGCTAACCTTAATATAAGTCACCGAGGCACATGATATCGTCTCTCAGTTACTTAGTTCAGCCTCATTGTTCTTTTGACGTATAAAAGATGCTAAATAGCAAAGCAAAAAATAGAGTGAGAGGTTTGTAGATGTGAGAGCAATGAACCCAATTGATGGATTATTATTTATATATAAGCGGATATAATAGAGGATGTTGACCAATAACTACTATATCACATGACTCTTTTTATTTTACTCTTTTTAGCTACTAACTTTTTATATTTTGCCTAACAGCACCAATATCTTACGTGATATTAATACTCTTCCCAAAGATTCCGTTGTTCTCATTTCTCATTGTGATATTTAAATGATTGTGGAGCCGTGAAAGTTTATTTGAAAACACAAAACTTAGAAAACAAGATATGTATTTACATCACAATATAGAGTATCGATAATGATTTATCACATTGATTAAATTTAGGGTTCAATCTATGTAGACTATATATATATGGTTGAAGATTTGGAGTCGGTGGTAGATTCATTCAACACAAGACCGCTCTCTGTTAGACATAATTACCGGAAATTAACAGTTAATGAGAACAAGGTGATTGCGAAGACATTGGATTTGTGTTTTCTATGTCACCATTTGAAGGATTTGGAGTTGGAGGAACACAATTCTACATGCTTTGGACCAAGAAAGAAACAAGTAGCAACATGTTGATATATTTCTCCGAATTCAACGTATTGCACTCTTATGGATGAAGAACATACGCGCAAGAAAGATTTTGAAGTGGAGTTCGCAGATTCTTAACCATCGTGAAATTGATCCGGGTTAAATCATATGTTATTTTAACATGATAGTGACATTGGTTCTTTTTATATTAATATTTGTAATAAGGAGACAATCATCTTCATTGAATTTCGATAGTATAAATATTTTAATATCATATAAGTGGGATTTAATAAAATTATTTACTTTATTAAAAAAAAAAAACGTACATAGTGTCTATGCTATAATAGGTATATTCAAATTCAATTTTCAAGTTACTTCTATATCCATAATTCAGGGATCGATTGTAACAGCCTCTCTTTAGTTTTGGTAATTTCTATTATTTTAATTGATTATCTATTTGTTTTAGAAATTATTTAATATTATGTATTATGTGTTTCATTGTGAAACGTAGATAAATAAGTCCTTTGACTTATTGTGACTAATGAAATATTAATCGTTTTAAATTGTTATAGATGACGGTAAAATAAAATAATATTTCGCGCAAACGGTTTTCAGGTTCCAGACAAAAGATTTAAGACTGGTATAAAATTATACCATGTATTTACAAACCGACTTTGTAAACCGACTCATATATTCTCATATCTTCTTCTTCTTGATTTCATTTTGAGAAATTGCAACTCAAAGAAATCATAACCAAAAATTGAATTCATGCTTTTGCTCCTGTGATTTCGAATTCATAACATCAGATTCATCATCTTCTATATCCTAATCTTCATCATATTACCAATCCTTTTAATTTCAAAAGAAGAAAAGAAGAGTAAGTTTGATTTTGAATGTGTAAATCGAATTGAAGCTTGTTATGTTGTTATTAGCTATTTTTTGATGTTACTTGAAGTATTAGAAACCTTAGATTTGAGTATTATGAAGTTTTGGTGAGTTTTAATTTGAAAAACTCGTTTTACAGCGGAGTTCGCAGTTCATCCTGCGAACTGAGATTTCTGCGAACCGAGCTGCGAACCCAAAACCTGCGAACCGAACCCAAATCCTGCGAACTGAGTTGCGAACCCAAATCCTGCGAACTGAGTTGCGAACCCAATTTCTGCGAACTGAGATTTTTGTTTTGCAAATTTTGAGACGCGGTTTTGTGAAAATATTACCAACTCGGATTTAATTGAAATTCGCATGGTCACTCGGAAACGACCTAGTAATCAAGGCTATATTTTATTAGCCTAGGCTGTTTTTGGCCATTCGGGGTCATCTAGGGCCCAAAAATGACATTTTTCAGTTTTAAGTGTCATTGCAGACTTTTCTAAGTTCATTTCTGATCGAACTTTTGTTTGCCTAGACTTCAGGGATTACCTGATTTGATAAATGGACTATAATGATAATTATGGAACGAACTTCTGACTTGTTTACAATTTTCTGTTTCAGATCAGCGTAAGACTCAGTGATATAAGAATCCTGAGTGTGGAGACGTCAGAGGTATCGGTGAGTGGATTCATAACTCATCATTTGAATTAGTTGTAACTATTTGGTTACAACAAGTAAACGTAGATGTGTGTTAGACTGTTTAGTCTTGATTATTGATTATTAATCTACGTGATATGTGAACTATGTGTATTATGTTATTGAGGTCAACGTGTAATGGACTTCTGGTTATTATGTGTTTTACACGGGTTTTGATTCATTTGTTGTGTTTGAAACCTGTGTATGAGTTTAATAACCAGTAGTTATCGGTCTATTCTGTATTGGCTGTTGGTACATTTAGAGTGTCTGTCACTTGGTCTAGGTTATCGAGTTGTAATAATTAGTCTAGTTTTTGTTACTAGCGATATTGCAATATCGCTTAAGCGATATTACAATATCGCATTTGCGATATCACAATATCGCTAAACAGGCTGATTAGTCACCTATAAATAGTCGTTTAGGGTTACAGAGCTGCTGTTGCTGAAATACGAATTTGTGCAGCCTGTGTCGTTTCTCCAGTCAATCATTTGTAGATCACAATCTGTGCTTTGTTTAATATAATTGATTTGTGATTGTGTGTTTTGGTTTGATTGTTAGCGTACTTTGATTTGCTATTGAATTCCGCGCTTTAGCATTTGATATTGATTCATTGTGAAAAGGTCTGTTCCTTTACGGTCCTACAAGTGGTATCAGAGCCAATAATCATTGGATTAGTGGTTTATTGAATCAATATTCGTACGTTTAAAAGTCTTTTTAACTAGTTTTGCTATAAACAAATTGTTTATTATTCTTAAAAGCTATTTGATCAGTACTTTTAGTGATTTTTGGAGCTGTGTTCGTCATTTTTTAACCCTATTTTTGTTTGATTCGTAAAAAATAATTTTTTTTTAAGGTTTACAGCCGTTTTAGCGATATTGATAGCGATATTACCATCAATATCGCCATTAGGGTTTTCAGCGACATTGTTAATTCTGTGCTCATTAATTTGAGCGATATCACTAGCGATATTGGTGATATCGCCTAATTAATTTTAGCGATATTGTTCTCAATATCGCCTGTGATATCGCCCTTTTCCTCTGATTTAAAAAGAAAAAAAAAAAAGAAAAAAAAAGAAAGAGTAAAAAGGCGGGAAAATTCGGAAATTATCAAAATTTGTATTTGAGCTTCCCGTTGCATAATTCTAGTTTGAGAAAATTTTCATTTTACTCGAGCAAAAAAATTTGAAATTTTTGGAGTGAAAAATTCGTTCGGAAAAATTTGAAATTTTCAATCAAAAGTCAAATCTTTTAATCGTTATTAAAATGACTACATTACAAGCTGTTAATGCAATGTTGAAACACAATGCCGAGGTTGGTTCTGCAAACAAACCTCCATTCTTTGCTCCTGGAATGGAGTATTCTGAATGGCGTGGGAGATTCTTATCGTTCGTTGCGTTTACCGACCCTGAAATGGAGATACCTTTACTTGAACGATACGTTAGACCGGTTGCAGGTGGAGAACATGTGGGTATACCTCCTCCAAAAACCATTCGTTCAATGACCGCTGAGAAACGTAAGGCATGGGAATGTGAACGAAAGGCTCACTCTGCTATAACCATGTCTTTACCTGCCGATGCTATGAATATGTTCAAACACCATGATAAAGCTTATGATCTGTGGAATGGTATAGCTGAAAGATGTGGAGGTACCACTGAATACAAGCAAATTAAGCTGGAATTTGTAAAGAAACAGTATGATCTGTTTGATATTCAGAAGAACGAGACGGTTAATGACTTGTTCTGTAGATATTCACGTCTTGTGAATGAGCTGACTGAGGGTGGACACAAATTTAGCTCTATGGAGGTCAACAAGAAACTGCTAAATGCTCTACCTCCTTCTTGGGAAACTCGAGTATTAATGATGGAGAGTGATCCAGACATATTGGCAATGTCTTTGGATCAACTTATTGGAAAATTAGAAACATGTGCTTTGGACATCCAAAAGAAAAGCACAAAATCTAGCTCTTTGCTTCCTGATAACAGTAGTTTTGGATATGGAAGTACAGCTCTTCTATCTGGGCCATCTACTTCTGAATCTAAACCAGGAACATTCTCTTCGTTTCCAACTCAACCATCTTCCTCTGCTACTGCATCACAAAATGAGCATGCAGTTATCTTCAACGCCTTCTTATCATCTTATGATGATTTCTTGTCAAAGAGGATTAGCTCGGTAGATCTTACCGATGAAGATTTTGCACAAGTTGACCCTGATGAGCTAGAGAGGGTTGACCTTCGTTGGAACATGGCCATGCTTACAAGAAGGACTAAAACATATTTGAAGAGAACTGGAAAGAGATCTCTTGAAGATGTTACTGATAAGACAAGCACGGGTTTTGACAAATCAAAGATTAGATGCAATAAATGTCAAAACCTAGGTCATTTTGCTCGTGAATGTGAGAAGGAAACTGAGGTCGCCAAGGCTGCTCTACTGATGGACGATGAACCATATGATTTTTCTGCTACGGATAACTTAGCTCTTATGGCAGATGTCCAAAATGAGGTAGACTGTGATTCTTTTATTTGTAATTCTTGTATCAAACTAACTGGTAAAATCAACAGGTACATAGTAGATAATGATCGTTTGAATACAGATCTAACAAGTCTTATTCAAGCGAACAGAGTGTTAAAAGATAATGAAAAAGTTTTTGAAATAAATCAAAAGACACTTATTGAAGAAAAGAAAGAGTTGAAAGCTATGATCTACAGCAAACAAGATGAAATTGATAGCTATTTAAAACTAATTGCTCATCTTAAAAAGGATCTTGCTGCTGCTCAAGCTGATAATATTGATTTAAAACGAAAACTTGCAAATATTTCAACATCTACTCTGGTCTTTTCCGACATCCTGCAAAGTCAAAGGACTGATACAAATAGTAAGGCAGGAATTGGTTATCACAACCAACCTCCTCCCTCAAACTTGAATCAGCCCAGTCTCTCACAGGATGAAATAAAAGATTATGTCCCTTCTGTTCTCAAGAAGGATACAAACCCTGTTGTGAAACCAGTTATTATTAATGTTGTAGAGGTTACACAGCCTAATCTTGTTAAGGCTTTTGATGTCAAGCGACCTGAGTTGCTTAAAGTCCCAAGTTCAAATAAAAAGAAGGCTGAGCTTATTAAGCCTAAATTTGAACCTATCTTGTTTGTGCCTTCAACAAATGTTGAAGAGGTGGTGGAAGTGGAGGATGTAACTCACGAGGTTACAAAGAAAGTTAAGAAGAATAACAACAAAACAGAAAATTTAATACTTACTACCGAAGGTAGAGGTCAAATATTTTCTAAAAAGATTTCTTCAACTACAAATACATTTACTCCTTCATGTTCACATACGTGTTCATGTGCTGTAAATGTACCTGAAAACAAGCCTTGTAAGTCACCTCCTTCACCGAAACCACTGTCGTGTGATGACCAAACTTTCCGAGAGAGAAGATCATGTTTCTATTGTAAGAAGCAGGGTCATCTAATTAATCAGTGTCCGGTGCTTGCTAGAAAATGGGCATCACGAAATGATCCACGTCATCCTAAATATAGAAACATTCAGAGATCAAAACAACGTGAGTCATCTAGTAATGTTAAAATTTCAAAGGTCAATAACATTATATCTTCTCAACCGCTGGTTAGAAATTTTGATGTAGTTAATCAGAAATCATCCAATGTTAAGCAGGTGTGGAAACAAAAATCCACAAACAAAACAACAATGAAATCAAGTGACCTTTTAAAATATCATAAACTCATTGATGTGATGATTATGGACGCTAATGGACATCTCAAGCCTATCAAAGCTTGGGTGTCCCATAAAATCTAATGTTTCATTGTTTGTGGTGTTGCAGTCAGCTTTTTGATAGATTGTATTTTTAGTGACTGCAAGGATGTGCATTGTGATTGACTGGCTGAGTTTATCAACGTTTCGAGACGGAATAACGTGGTTAAAAAGAATTGATTTGACTTGATATGTGATTTTGGAACTTTTATTTAGTCATTATTTGTTCTTTTTGTTAGTACTGCAACAACCACTCTTTATACTTTTTAGTATCAAAGAAATGTAACGTTGCGAAATTTATTAACTTACAAAAATTTTATATATATATTTAAACTTTTATATATATATTTAAAATTAGTTTCATTTTTAGGGGATAACTTTTGAATTAAAATTGAGAAAAGAATTTGCTGTTCAAGGGGAGTAATTTTAAAACATTAAAAATTCTGATGATTTCGATCAGAAATTTGAACAGCAAGATTCTTAATTCTGGAAGATTCTTAATTCTGGAAAACATTTTGGATTGTGTCTGTAAATAACTTGGAATATGATAGTTCATCAGGTGACATGTACACAAAATGGAAATTTTAAGGTTTATGTTTGATGTATCAGTAGGTTTATCACGTATCTATTATACTTGACCTTCTAGACATCTGATTACTTGCACGATGTATTGGTAGGCATTATCATACTCATATTTGAGCAACTAAGAAATCTCTTAATCTGTGTCTGATCTTTTGTGATGATCATCATATGATGTATGACAATGCGTCTTACTTCTTATGTGTCAGCATGCCATGCTTCTATTAACTTGAGTTTGTATATGACAACATTTGGGGAATTATGCTGTCTGTTTCCTTTGTTGTACGTTTGTACAGACCTGGTCTCAGTCAGTATACTTTCAAAAACAATGCAAACAAAAGTTAAAAGTACTTACAAATCTTATAAAATCAAAGATTACTTACGAGGTCGCCAAATGGTTTGACCAAGTTTGGTTTTGCAATCACTTGAATCAAGTGTATGTTGCTTTGTTGTATGTAAGTACAGACCTGTCACCGCTGGCTTGATTCTTAAAAATGTTGAATTCAAATGCTTTCTCTAACTAATCGAAATCTTGGGCATGACTTGATACTAGGGGTATATCTATGTGAGATTCACGAAGACTTATTCACTCTCACAATAATTGCTAAGCTTGAAGTTGAGTATGTTATATGTTTAAGTGGAAAAACAATACCTCTAATCGTCTTGTTCCTGATTGTCTCTTTGGCTAGTTAACTCTGCGTGCTAAATTTAAATTTGGACAAATATACTGATAATCAAAATAACACTTACTATTTCCTAATAAATGCATGATATCCTGATATGATCCTTAAGCAGACATATTACAATCTTATCCCCGATTTATTTTCTTTTTGGTATTCTTTACTTTTAAATTATAAAGAAAATTACAAAAATATTTTAGTTCTATGTTGTTTTATTCAATATCACATATCTTGTTAAAGTCAAATATTGAAGATATAAAAGATGTTGGTTATTCTCCAAAGACTGTGAAGATAAATTATATTGGAGAAGCTGCTAAAGATTGAGAGATGGTCATATAGTTTGAAGATCTTATTGTATGCAAAAGGTGTGTCAGTCACATGAATCTGAACATCAATATTATGAAGACCATGCTATCTCAATGGGGGAGTGTCTAAATATTGAAGACATAGAGGAGTTTGATTGAAGACTTAACTGAAGATTATTTTTGAAGACCAAGCTGCAGACATGGGGGAGTTTGTTGGTACATTTAGAGTGTCTGTCACTTGGTCTAGGTTATCGAGTTGTAATAATTAGTCTAGTTTTTGTTACTAGCGATATTGCAATATCGCATATGCGATATCACAATATCGCTAAACAGGCTGATTAGTCACCTATAAATAGTCGTTTAGGGTTACAGAGCTGCTGTTGCTGAAATACGAATTTGTGCAGCCTGTGTCGTTTCTCCAGTCAATCATTTGTAAATCACAATCTGTGCTTTGTTTAATATAATTGATTTGTGATTGTGTGTTTTGGTTTGATTGTTAGCGTACTTTGATTTGCTATTGAATTCCGCGCTTTAGCATTTGATATTGATTCATTGTGAAAAGGTCTGTTCCTTTACGGTCCTACATTGGCCATACGGATTGACGGTAAGTGTTGTTGGGGGAATCCCCGGGTATTATGATATCTCCAAAGCCACCGATCCTCATTGAATTATGTGTGTTTACGATTATTTGGTGTAAACAACTGGTTATGCTAAGTTGAATGTTGTGTGATGAACCTATTCACTTAGCTTTGTGCTAACCCCTCATTTTACTTCCTGCAGGATATGTTTTGTTTAATTGTGGGTGCAGGAGGTGATTGGTTGATCAGGGAATGTTTGACTGCGCTTTAGGACTCTGATATGGTTTTGTAATAAACCTTATTTTGTGAATTTTTATAATACCCCGCCTTTTGTAGTTTTTAAAACAGTTTGAATTTGATGTATATATTGAAAATGTAAACTGTTTATGTACAATGTTTGATATATATATTTTAATGTAATGTATTTTAAATTCATGCTTCCGAGTTTATTAATATAATATTCTTATATTGAAAGAGGGGTGTTATATCGATCCTCTGAAACTCCCTGGAAGCTCACTCATTTTTTATTTTTTATTGCCCATGATAAGATCAGGTACCATACGAAAAGCTATGGAAATTGCTAGCAGACTTTACGTAGAAAAATTGACGTCATCGATGAAATTAATGATATTATATTCGTACAAAATGAAAATTCACAAGATTTCCCACCTCTTAATATATAAAATATAATTGTTAACATTTATAATAAAAAAATAACTTGAGGAAAACGTTCAAAGAGCTGGAGTTTGTGAAATTTGTCAATATTAAAAAATAAAAGACTTTGCAGAATAAATAAATTTTGAAAAACTAAAAATGAAAAAGATAGAACTTTTTTTGCCTTTTACTTGTCATCAAGTTATGGATACCCACAAATATGCCACGATTATGATATAAAGTTATTCCATTAGTTTTGCTGCAATATTATTATTAAATTTCTCATTTTATATGATTTTGTCGATTTTACTAAAAGTACGTGATGATCGATTTTGGAGTACCCGTGCAAGCAATTTCGTGGAAAGAGCTGACAGCATGCATATATAGTTGGTACTACCAAACACTTCGAAAGTAGAAAACATTAATATCTTTTTGGTCTAGGTCATTAATATTTAATATTATTATTATAATTATAATATAAAGTGTCTAAGTTTATGCTTCAGTTAATGTTTATTATAGTTTACATGTTGATTGATCTAATTTAATATATTAGGTAATTAATTAATATTAATATCTAATATTATAAACCATCCACTCCTTTAAGAGATGGCACTTGTTCATGTGAACATGTTGTAACAACTAAATAGTTGAGTATTTGTTTAATTTGTAAATGTGACAAGGCAATATGATTAATTATAACATATTAAGTGTTACTAGTTATAATGCAAGTTATTAATTGAGTTGGGAATATTATAGAGGAGACTTTGTTAATTTCTTTTTAGATTCTTTGTGTCGAATCATAAACTAATATTTGTTGCTTTAAGTTTGTTATAGTTTAAAGAAAAGTTACTCAATACCTTACCTGAAAAAACGAAATGACTTTTACTTGGTTAAACTTTAAAATGTCAATGGTTAACTAGGATTGACATTGTAAGTATTTAGAAGTACATGTGTAATTGAGTTGAGTCAAGTCGATACAGTGTTAAGTTTGAGTTCGACTCGATTGGAAATTTCGAAGTTTGAAATTCGACTCGAGCTTGTATTTTCGAGCTGGAGTTTGACTTGACTAATCAATCAATACTTTCAATAATTTAGAATTAATATTAATCGACTCAATACTTTCAAACTCGACTCGATGTTTGATGCTTGATTCAACTCTAAGTCTATTAAATGACACGGTAAATACGTTAATATACATTTAAGTGGAGGGTAAAAACGCAACATAAAATCGAGCCGAGTATTTTAAACCCCTAGTTCGCATTGTAAAATATAATGCAATTGTTATATGTTGTTTACAGGTTCATTTCAGTTACGAGTATTTATCTTAATAATTTGAACATTTTATAACTATTTAGTTGCAATAACTTAAGAACTAAGAAATAAGGTAGGTAAAAGGTAACGGTCCAAGTTATGAAATGAAATAAAACACTAAAAACTAAAAAGTGGACGAAAGAAGTTGTAGAAATTGGATGAACTCGAAGATCTAAAATTTATAAGCTTCTAGCCAAATCAAAGAATGTGAAATATGGGTTGTTTGTGTTGACTAATACGCGTATACAAGAATCCTAAAGACTAAGCCCAACTCGAAACCAAAACCAGCCCAAGCCCAACTCGTATGACTTATGAACCAACACAATTACTATCTTTTTTTTCAAGATATCAAACAAAAATTGAGGGTGAGATGGGCTTGCGATGGAGATGAAAACACTTCCTTTTTTCATGGAATCATAAAAACAAATATTGCAAATAACAGATTACATGGGATCAAGGCGAATGGTTCATGGATAACCAACCCTTCTCTAATAAAAAGCATGGCGGTTGAATATTTTTCCAAAAAATTTGTGGAGCCAATTATCTCAAGATCTACTCTGATATGTCCAAACTTGGGAAAAATTTCTACGGGGGAAAAAGATGCGTTGATTGCTAATTTTTCACTAAATGAAATTAAGGATGCGGTTTGGGCTTGCGCAGGAGACCGGGCCCCGGGCCCAGATGGCTTTAATTTCAATTTCTTAAAGAAAAATTGGGCCTGGTTACAAGATGATCTGAGATCACTTTTTGAGAATTTTCATGACTCGGAATCTCTTCATTATGCTTGTGGATCATTCTTCATCTCTCTGATCCCTAAAAAACCAGATCCACAAACATTCGATGATTACAGGCCCATAAGTCTCATCGGTTGCATCAACAAAGTGATTTCCAAGGTCTTATCAAATCGCTTAAAAAGCTGTATGGCTGACCTAATTTCGGAAGAACAAACGGCTTTCATCGCTAACAGAAGCATTACGGACGGGCCTTTGGTGATCAATGAGGTAATTGGATGGCTTAAAAGATCGAGGAAATCAGGTTTTTTACTTAAAATTGACATCAGGAAAGCCTTTGATTCTCTTAATTGGAGCTTTTTTGTGACAACCCTAAAAATACGGTTAATTCTGTACATCATTATCACGTGCATTTAGGCTAATTCCCTATTAAATTAAAGTGAATTCGTTTTTATCAAACAAAGTCTAGCACAAAGCCCGTGTTTGCATATGAGATGCAATTAAATAAAATGTGAGAAGCATTCGATAATTTTGAGAATTTACCGAGAGATTCGGTAGAAATCAAATTACACGAACGTTGGTGATCTATTTTAGAAAATAACGTAAATCTATTAAATTATATAGTCGTTATTATTATATTGATAATTATGCTAAGAAATAGGCATATCAATTTTTAATATTCAATAAACGCTCACGTAAATTAGAAAACGTGTAACGGACGAGTTAAATTGCGAATTTAAATCGAAAAGATATCAATCAATTCCCGAGTATTATTAAGATCAAGTAATATAGGGTAAACTACTATTAATAATCTAAATTAGGGCATGATATGCCAAGAAATCGAATCAAACAATTACTCTGAATCAATTATCACAAAGCTGTAGAAAATCCCGGTTAACGATAAACGAAGCATCGATAATCATTCGAATATTGATTCAATCAACTAATGAGATTCTATTAACCTTAATCTATCCTAATTAACATTAATCAACCTTAATAAACCCTAATCTACCCTAATCATACAATTAACACTAAACTAATCACGATTAACGACTAACGACCAAAATATCTAAGCTTAATTGTGTTTAGCCCTCAAAGGGGGCCCTCCCCCTTGTTTCCTCCTCCTAAAATCAGCCAAGAGAGGGGCCCTAGGGACCCCTTTGACCCCTCTTGATCATTCCATGAAACAAGGAAACCAAGCCACACCTTGTCTTCACACTTAGCACCATTATCCCTTCATTTCAACACATATCAAGCAAGGGAAAACACATCTTTGCTCTCCTCTTCTTCTGCCCCCCCTAACCACGAAATTCAGCAGCCTTCAACCACAATCTCAGCCCCAAACAACCCCCACAATGCCACCATACAACCACCACTCATCCACCACTCCACCACCCTAAATCACCATGAACCACCACTCCAAAAACACTCATCTTACACTCATTTTACTCACAATCACTAGCTCATTTCAATTCCATTCCATACTAAGGGTAAATCGAACATAAACTTTCGGACTTGGAGCTAGGGGGTCAACCATACCAAGATCCAACACTCATCTTGCTCAAAATCGCCTTTTTAGGCTTTGTAAGGAAACTCTAACTAGAAACTCTTTGATTCTTTTGATAAAATGCTTATATAAATGTTAGAATATGTTTATATGTTCACTCTTTCTAGAATCAAACTTAAAAAGTCATATTTATATGTTTTATAACAAAGTATTGCTAAAAAGAAACAAAACAAGCACTTAAACAACAAACTGAAAAACGTCAGAAACTTTATCCAACTTTGGAGCTAATTATCTTGGTCAAAACTTAACCAAATCTTGTGTTTCTTGGTTCTAAAGTTAAGTTCAAGAAGTTATCTTCCAAAACCCACTGGATTCATAATTTTTAGACGGGTATTACTATTTTAAAATGAATTTCTAAGTTTATGTGTACAAACTGTACTGCTGTGACAAAAAAATGACCCGACTTTAAAGTATCATAACTTTCAAACTGTAGATCTAAACATGTTGATTCTTTTTCCTGAAAGTCACAAATTGTGTTAGCTTTGAAAGTAGTATGATCTCATTTCGTGAAGTTAAGTAAAACTCAAGATACATACGGATCTATGACTAACTGTCCAAAATAAGAACTGTTGGACCTTTGTGTGATGTAAAATACATTTGGACCCCTTAAACTCAACCAAAAATTACGAATCTTATTTTCTGTAAAGCTAAGACATAGGGGAACATGTAGAAAATTTTTCATAATATTTGGATCTTGTTTGACTAGTCAAAACCGTAGCCAAAGTTGACCTAAAAATTGGACAGAATCTGTTAGAAATGGTTCAACTAAACTAAAAAGGATAAAAATGATATAAACCATATATTAAGGACTTTTAATGTAAAGATTTGTGTAATTCATGTAATTAGATGTAAAATAAGTATTAGAACAACTTAGAACAAAATCTAGATTATTAAACTTTAATCTGATCAAAGTTAAGTGTTAAAATGGAATAAATAAGACTATAGGGACTAAATTACAAAAACGTAAGAATTAGGGACTTTTATTTAAAATCAGTAGGTTTAAAGTATTTTAAATAAATTTATGAAATTAAAATGTTAAAACCAAGACTTAGATATTAAACGAGGATTTAAAAACCGAAACCGTGGGTTAAAAACGCGAAAATACTCAATTGGAGGATTAATGGGTAAAAATCGTTTAATTAGGAGTTAAATTGGAAAATCAATGAAATAAAAGAGTATTTAAATATACACCATGACTTAGAACATTTAGAATGAGATTTAAATTATTAAAACCCGGAAAACCCGAAAGTTAGGTTAAAAACGGAATTTAAAGTGAATTAGATAATATTGTAATGATAAAAGTGTGAAAATAAATTTGTAAAACGTATAACAATATTAATATGTATATAGGAATGCACATATGAATATATATATATATAGTTGGTTAGCGTATCATAACGACAAATAAAGTATGTATATAAGTGCTTATGAGGATAGATATATATATTAACGTTTAAAATGCCATAATAATAGTGAAAATGAATATATATATATATATATATATATATATAAATAGATGCCTAGATGAGTGTGTTCATAGATATATACATATATATATATATTGAAATAGAGACTTGATGATGATTATATTAAAGAAAGATTTCCAACCTTAATACGTATTGTGAACCCTAAGTCAAACATAACTGGGGTATGTATATGTATAACTATGTGAATGTATATGTAATAAATAAATGAAAGATACGCGTTAATTATATAATACGTTTGATAAGGTATTGCTAATGTCAACTTAAACATGTTTTAATGATTTTGAAAACAAAGTGGGATCACAACATGTCGTTTTCTTTTGAAATAAAAGTGGACTATTTTCAATGCCCGTTGGTGGCAAACGTATGAATCTTGTTGAGTGAACAACTGGCATAGACTGACCATTGTGTCGTCTACATGTACTAATTTAAGCTCCTACGTTTAGGACGTTAGGAGGCTTACTTGGATATTATTGTTAAACTGTTTTTGCTAGCACGCTCAAACTCAGGTGAGTTCACAGCCCCACTTTTACTGTTTTACTGTATTTCAACTTGGGGTGAAAAACATATAACTGAATGTATGCGATTATTAAAACCTGACATTGTATCCTTATGAGCGACTAAGTTGGATAAGTTGTAGTGCCGAAGTCCTAGCATGCAATACTATAACCATTAGTTAGATGACGCTAACCACTGAGTATACAGATAGTACTATCGGGTTTGACATGCCCATCCCACGTTTATTTTAGTTAGTAGCGCTAACTAGCGACCTTGTTCGCACGATTTTGGGGATGAAGTATACTTAACCGGTCCAGGCAAACGATTCATTTGTGTTGTGGTTTGGTTATAGGCTTAGTTCGGCATATTAACTCGACGGTTTAGCTAACCCTCGGGGGATTGTAGTAAGAGGTTTTATTATTGATTTAAATTGAGAATAATCGCACAATAGGCCGTTGATGCCATTTTTGAACTATTGATGAAATGTTTACAAATAATGGTTTATGATAGAGTCATTAAACCTGTGAATTCACTCAATGTTATGTTGACCTTTTAAAAATATGTTTTTCAGGGGAATTAGCTATGCCGTAAGACACATGCATATTGGGACCGTACCTGCCACAATAAATTAGGATGCCATACTTTAAATTTGAACAATGGGATTAATTGACTTGTAGTCTTATTTATGAAATCCCCAAACTTGTATTTTATTTTAAAACGGTGTATTCGATAACCTTGACAATTGAACTGCTCGATGAGTTGAAATGTTTGTAAAACTATTTTGGCATCCTAATAATATAGATGTTCTGCGATAATCATACGTTCGAGGTAATGTTATTCGATCTTCGTCACGCCCCGAAAGCTTCCGCATGATTAACTGTAAATGTCAAATTTGGGGGTGTGACATTTTTAGACTCCATTATGTTACAGATGGGTTTCCCAGATAAATGGAGAAGGTGGATTAGAGCTATTATTTCTTCAGGTCATGCTTCGGTTCTGATCAATGGCTCTCAGACGGCTGAATTTCATTGTCAAAGAGGTTTAAGACAAGGAGATCCATTGTCTCCTTTCCTTTTTCTCTTCGCCATGGAATCTCTATCACAGGTTATTAAGAAGGCTTGTGAATGTGGGTTTTTTAAAGGCCTTAAATGTAAAGATTCTGGATTAATTTTATCACACTTTATGTATGCTGACGATGTGATATTTATGGGTGAATGGAACCCAGAGAGTCTGTTTAATTTGAGAAGAATTCTTAGATGCTTCTTTCTTTGCTCTGGTTTAGGTATTAATCTAGATAAATGCTTCTTATATGGCATTGGAATTGATGATTCTGAAATACAACTCAGGGCGTCTGAGTTGTCATGCAAAGTGGGTAATTTACCTTTCAATCACTTAGGCCTGATCATTGGAGGTAACATGAATATCATTCGCAATTGGAAACCGGTAATCGAAGTGTTTAGGAACAGGTTATCATCTTGGAAAGCCAAAACTCTGTCTTTTGGAGGGCGTATTACCTTAATCAAATCAGTCTTGAATGCACTGCCAACTTACTTCTTCTCGTTGTTTAAAGCACCCGTTGGAGTTATAGAAACTCTTGAAAAGATCATAAGACAGTTCCTATGGGGTTTCGATGATGATGTAAAGAAAATAAATTGGGTTTCTTGGTCTACGGTTACCTCTTCCAAAGATAATGGTGGAATTGGCCTCGGTTCTCTCTCTGAAATGAATCTGGCTTTACTATCAAAATAGTGGTGGAGGTTCAAAGTTGAACCAAATAAGTTATGGCGGAAGGTTATCTGGTGCTTACATCACTCATCCAGGTCATGGAATTTTATTCCTAGAAAATTGTCGATCCCCGGTCCATGGAAATCGATCTGCAAAATTTCTGATCAGTTAACAGACTCTGGTTTTGATCTTCAAGCTACTTTCCACGTGATACCAGGTATGAATTCAAATCTACTGTTTTGGTATGACTCTTGGATAATGGACACCCCGTTAAGGCTGCAATTTCCAAATTTGTTTCATTTAGAGGCTGTCAAATTATGTTCCTTAAAAGATAGAATTACTCATGGTAATATGGGTATTTCGGTTCAATTCCATTGGGTCAGACAATTATCTCATATGGAACATTCTGAGGTAAGTACACTGATCGACTTAATATCCTCTACTACTTGGGCTGGGGAGTTTGACTCATGGAGGAATGATGCCTGCGATCTTGGTAAATTCGCTGTTAAACATATAAGATCAAAAATTCGTGAAATCCAAGAGGTTCAGTTGGAAATTAAACCCATATGGATCAACTGGCTTCCGCTGAAAGTTAATTTCTTATTATGGCGGATATGGCTAGATAGACTTCCAACGAAAGAAAACTTGGTAAGAAGAAACGTGAATCTGCCATCTATTGTATGCAACGTCTGTGGCTTTGGAAATGAAACTTTGGATCATATTTTCGTTGAATGTATGCTAGCCAAACAGATTTGGGAGTTTGTTTTTCGTTGGTGCAGAATATTCAATACTTCTTTTCCAACAGCACGAGACTTACCTCTTATGGCTTCACAACTAAGGGGAGGTGTAGTTTGGAAATATGGGGTTCACTTAATTATAGCAACGGCGATATGGTGCATTTGGAAAAATAGGAACAAAGCTGTGTTTAATTCGGAACATGGATCGTTGAGCTCAATCAAAGAAGAAATCATATCATTATCTTACGTTTGGATCAAGAACCGTTCAAGATATAAAGCTTTATCCTTGGAGAATTGGAGAGCACTCAATTTTCACTAAGTTGTTGATGTAAATTTGATGTATATATAGCGTTTAATTCAGCTTTGTTTTGGTGTATGTAATGTTGAAGGGTGTTTCAACGTTTTGTTGTTTCACCCGTTTTAATGAAATTGATTTTGTTGGTCGTTCAAAAAAAAAAAAAAAACTATCTTTTTTTTTCCTTTGAGCGGCGATAACTCACGCACCTTTATTCACCTCTTACACGTCATATCAAATATATCTATATGTTTATATACTAAGAAAAAAATAGAATGTTGCTCCATATTTTACCACATTGGTAAAATGATATGTAGTAATTTTTCATAATTTAAAAATATATAATTATTTAAATTTAAAAGATAAACTAAAAAATAAATTTAGATAGAGTTATATAATATTTAAATATAATAATAATTAATTAAAAAATCTATGAATGCTACTTAACCACTAATTGAAAATAATATTAAACTATTAATCCTATAAAAATTGTAAATATATAAATTGCTTAACTTAAATTGTCGTGCATCGCACGGTTTAAATCTAGTATCTAGTATATATATTAAAGGAGAATAAAAGGTTGCTCCATATTTTGCCACATAGGCAAAATGACACGTGACGGCTTTTCATAATTTAAAAATAAATAATTATTTACATTTAAAAGATAAACTAAATAATAAATTTAGATAGAGTTTGATAATATTTAAATATAATAATAATTAATTAAAAAATCTATGAGTCCTACTCAAACACTAATTGAAAAATAATATTAAACTATTAAACCTATAAAAATTATGAATATAAAAATTGCTTTATAAAAATTGCTTAACTTAAATTGCCGTGTATCAAAGTTTAAATCTATCTATATCACAGTTTAAATCTATCTAGTATATATATATAGGGATGATCAATCGTGATGAATGTTGATTAACATTCACCATGATGATTGTTAACGGACACCCAGATTTGCTTCCCCCTTCCCCCAAGATTACCCCTTCCATGTAGATCAACCCCTATATATATATATATATATATATATTCTAAATCAAGTTAAACTTGAAGTCCAAAATTTATTTGTTGTTTTGGTTATCCATCACCACAACAAATACCCTGTGGACCATTTGCAATCGTGATATTATATCATCTCACGACTATGAATCACGTCAGTTATGACTGCATATCGTCTCACGATTACTTACAATGTTAAATATTGCGACTACTCAAGAACAATTTAAATTCACTATTTTATCTGAGAAAGGAGAAAAGGAAATAAAAGTAAAGGAAAAAGGGAGAAATTAGTAAAGTAAGCCTAAGTTTTTTACTGTTACGAGCTCGTGCATTTGTTGATGATGACACGCTAGCATGACTTGCACTCCGTCTATGCTCACTTCACAGATCCCACCTCCACATGCATTGCAAGTGGTTTTAAAAGTACCCAGACAATTACTTAGTTTCATTTTTGTCAAACTAAAGGTTACTCACTTATAAAAGAACAACATATTTTCAACTTTGTTCATTAATTTTGATTATGAAGTCATATTTGAATTTCATGATGAACTAAGAGGATATATTTTCACATTGTTAGATTACTTTAGATAGCAACACGAAAGGTAAAATCAACATGAAAGGATCCAAGTAAAGTCATTTGCAATTTTTATTAGTACTATCATTTTGTCTACAATAACGATAGCAAAATATTAATAACATTACTTTTGTTGATTTTATATATATATATATACTAGTTTCAATTACGTATGATGCACGACAATATAAACTTGTAGATTATAAGAGGCCGCCACGTGACATTTTATCTACGTGACAAAATATAGAGTAACTATTTATTCTCCTTTAGTATATATATATAGATAGATATTGATATATATATATATATATATATGAGTGACTTTATTCATATATGAACATTGATCTAGGCTAGATTGAGAAGAAAAGAAGCTAAAAGCCTAAAAAATAACGTCTTAAAATACCTTTTAACCGTTTTCTCAATCTAACGTACATCAACATTCACATAAGAATGAAGTTAATAAAGTGTGAACAAATACATAATCTAGTACCTCTCACAAGTTCTCAACTTTTATGGGGTTTTCATTTGAACGTTCCCCATATACAGATACCTATATATATATTATATATATATAGGAGTAGGTTCAAGGGAGAAGGAAAAATTAGTGGAGAATGGGGAAAAAAGTTTTTTAACCCTTTGATTCAGTTTGAAATCATATGTACTTTTTATTGAATCATACTTGTTTTTTCTGAATCATAGTTTTAAATATATATTTCTCTCCCTTATCCACCAAAATTTCATACTTTTTAGATCCTGGTACTATATATATATATATATATAAATATATTTAAAATTACCTGGTTGTAACAAAAGAGTATATTATAAACCTGATTATCACAATGATCTCTTGGTGTTTTCTTAAACCAAGTAATACTAGACCATCGATAGTTTCACACTCCATATAAATTTTATCATATAATGATATGAAAGCAGCATAATTGAGAATCAATCGCACCTTCCGTGTTTCGAGAAGTAAGTAATGGCTATGTCAAATGACGACGATGCTTTCTCGGAGAGATCTCCATGGTTCCACAGTTGAGGAGCCTGAGTAGCCTGGATCCAGTTTGCAGTGCTTTGACTGGTATTTAACAATTTATATATAGTTGAATTTAAAAGCGCGCTGTTATAAGTTGGAAGTTTCTGCGGGGCTGGCTAAAGTATTCAAAGCCGCCGGCCTTTGTGTGAATTGGTGGGACTTCTTTGACCTCTTAATCACCCATATTTTGACCCCAGCTGTCAAGAATGATGATTTGGTTGCTTTTTATTCTTTAGCAAACTTATTATTTTCAACAAATCATATGGTTCATTCTGGTTTAGTTCGGTTCTGATTCGGTTCTTAGTTCTACCAAAAAAAAGAATTTGTTTTACTTTCGGAATATGCATATTACCATGATCAAAATTAAACATAACTAGCAAGACAGCAAGAGAACGAGAAAAATAAAACAAGACTCATAAAAAATCTTAACTAGGAGCCAAGTCAACTCAGATCAGCATTGCCACTGCTCAGGCTCAAACGAGCACGACAACCTTAAATGATCATAAGTCCCAACCTGCATAAACATTTTTATGACACCTGACAGTTCAACCTTGGTGTCCAATATCATTCTTGAAGCCGGAACAAATCCAATAAAAAGAGTCTGTATGCAAATCAAATCATCAGGGTTACAAAAATTTTGGCAAAAACAAAGAATTATAGCATTGTGGTGGATAGATAGAATTACACTTAAATCTGGATCAAATATGTGATGGATACATAAGATTATACTTGAATCCTGATCATCTGGTTGATATAAATAGCACAATGGAACTACAATGGGCAGTGCTTCAAGAGAGATGATTGAGAACCATGACCTTCGCAATCTCATTGAAATCACTCTTCATCGGAGTAATCAAACTTTATCGAGTGGGACTGTAAATCTATTTGACCTCCTCTGTAGCTTCCACGCTTCTTTTTTGTCTTCTCATGACGAAAGTCCCTACATACAGAACGAGTTTAGCAACTTTCTAAATCTAAAACCCATAACACCATCAAGTATGTATAAAAAGCATCAAGAAGCCAAGACGTACCTTCCTCTCACTTGACCAAGAACTTCTTGCGCTTTAGCACCATATCCAATATCTGCACCATCCTGCAGTATGTAGTTTAAACATTAGTCCATTATTCATTTTCATTTTCATGGGTCGTACCTATATATAATGAGGAACGCAGTAGAGAAAAGTGGGATCCATAGACATTGTAATAGTTTAAATGAAGCCAGCATATGTATATAATGATACCGAGATCATACCTTGGCCCAGTAGGAATTATCTTGCAATTTTTCATGAGCAAATTCCACTTGATCAATTTTCACCCTTTGAAATGCATTTACAGTCTTTGGCTGCAAGAACAGTCAATCAATTTAATTTAGCAAAATGTTTCCATAAAATCAAACCTGCAGAAAATTCTCAGTGGTTTTTAGAGGTCAGTTGATCGATATTCCCAGGTGCTTCATGAAAATCACGAACGGATTTTTATGAAACTACCAAAAGAAAAGGGACATGGTAACACGAACCTCTGCTGAATCAGTACGTTGCTTTTTCCCAGATTTCTGAGATACGGTTTTCTCTCCATTCATCTCTGGTTTCTCATTTCTATTGTTATCAGATGTTACATGTGCATCACCTACATCAACAGTTTGATTAGTTTCAATCTTTGCAGACTGATGCTCATTTTCATCAGACACCAATCTTTTCCTTTTCTTGGAACTCTTTTTTTCTTCATTAGCCACTTCTGGATGAACTTCTTCATTTGTTTTAGTGGATACCTCTTGTTCGTTACTCTTTCTCTTCTTCTCTTTGGTTTTTTTCTTTAATTCCTTCACCTCCAATCCATTTTTAGTATCATCTACAGGCTTCTTCGGTGCATCTGATTTTGTTTCTTTATTTTCATCACCAGAAGCTAATTCATGTTTGTGTTTCTTCTTCATTTTTTCTTTAGTTTCAGTCTCAACAACTACATTATCTTCAGTTTGACGACTGCATAACACAAAAATCCATCATTCACCCTATAAACCTTACATCTATAACTGTTAATAAGATTTTATAATGAGATTCTTGAATTATAATCAAGGTATACATTAAAAGAAAGGCAGAAGATAAAACAATATGATGGTTTGTGTCCTCTTACCATTCATTTAAGTATTTGCAATAGATGTCCTCTAAACTAGCTGAAGAAGCTTTCCATGTATCATTCTGCATAGAAAGCAAAATCAGTAAAGTTTCATAGTCAGCTATAAACTGCACCGATGCATTAACCAACACAAATCTGTTTAGGTCAGAGAGAGATAGCAGCTATTAACGAAACAAAAACTTTACATAAACTATAATTAAAATTCCAAAGTAGAGGTGCCTAAAACTCCACGAAAAACTCTGTTTAATCTGAGACTACAACTTTGCTGATTGCAAATATAATTTGCAGCTTTATCTATTGCTATATCCAGAATTCAGTCTCAATGTGTTAACTTATAACACTATGGAATATATAATTCAACTATCTTGCAAACTCAGGCTTTCTAACATCGCATTATATCTTAAGCGATTTTACAAACTTCTCTATTCTTTCCCACGTCAACTACATTTCTATTGGTTTATAACTAAGTTTATATAAAACTAATTGACTAAACCCCAAGACAAATTCAGTCTATAGCTAAAACATTCCCATCATAATTTCTACAAACTTATGTTACATACTTAAATAGAAAATTACTATAGTAACAAATTTTACACCCAAATTTATAAACACTTGAAATAATAACGCACCTTATTTCACATCCAATTATGCGGAAAAAGGTAAAATTGGCAAAAAGTTAGAAAACTCGGTCCATTTCTCAGAATTGTATGCCGATAAAGGAAATTTCCCAAATTTTTTTGAGAAATACCAAGTTTATGCGAATTAGGTAAATCAAAACCCAACTGTATATACATAATTTCGCAAAACAATTTTTTGCAAAATCATCAAGAAATTCAAAATATCCGCATAAAGGACACATATCTCGGTTAAATTCGCATATTTGTATGCGAATTTATGCACTATAATATCAGGTTTCCGAGTGTTGATTAAAGGGTTAGATGTGTATGTGAACGTTCCCAGTGTAATTTTCCCCAAAATAAATAAATGTATAATAATATAATAATTAATAATGAAAATAAAATAAGAAACCTGAATGTGAGACTCTGACTGAAACCGTTTGAAGGTTTTTGGAAACCCGTTGCGATGAAGGTAGTGAAGGATGGATTGGTGAAGGATTTCTTTTGTTTCTGGTGTTATTGATACGATTTCGCCGTTTGCAGCTGTCATCTTGCTGCTAATTAATGTTAGAGTTTATAAGTTAGTGTGATTCTAGGCCTCTAGGGTTTATATGAGAACAATGCTTTTTCAGAGCGCCTACCAGGAGCAATAGAAAAGGGTTTTATTAACGCGCAACTAGGGTTTATATGCTATATATTTGCTTCAGGGGTGTTTGGGTCCACCTAATTTTGCTCACTTATCTTATTATCTTAATTTTAATTTTAATCTTTAACTTAACTTAATTTTGATATTAATTTTAATTTTTAAAGAGAATTTCATTTGAGTAAAAATTTTTATGAAAGCACAAAAGTGTCGATAGAAATATATTATTCAGTAAAAACTTTAATTTCTCTCGATTTTTAAAAATTAAATATTTTAATAATAGCAAGTCAAAAAATAATAAAAATTACACTATAAATATTAACATTTTTTTCTCTTCGATTAGATATATCACATGTGTTACGATTAATTAACAAATGTATTATTTGTTTATAACACACATGTCACCAATTTTTAAAACCCATCAAAAAATGAAAAAAAAAATCGTCAAAAATATGTCATGTGAGATCTCTAATCGAATAGGAAAAAATGTTTGTTTTTATGGTGTAACTTTTATAATTTTTTGACTTACCGTTTTTGGGATATTCAATTTTTAACAATGCAGAAGTTTTGTGTATTTTGATGAAAATAGACTGCTAAGATTTATACTCTCATACTTTTAAAAAATTGCATTCTTTAATGAACTTTTATCTTTAATTTTATTGTTATAAGTTTATTTTAGTGTTTGGATAAATTTATTTGTTTATTTTAATTGTACATTCAAAAAAATTACATTTCTTACCTTATATTTGTGTATATATAAGTGGAAGTCCAAATAACAATTAAATAAAAGTTGAGAATTCGTAAGAACTACTAAATTACGTAGTTGTTTACATGTGATTAACTTCATGCATATGTAAACATTTATGTAGATTGGATTGAGAAAAGAGAAGAAATTAAGAATCCTAAAAACTACATCTTAAACATATTTTAACCGATTTGTTCACATGTGAACATATATTTATTTTTGTGTTTTTATATATAATTATAGGATTTTTTATAATCTTTTTCTATTTTACAATCAAACGTACATTAATGTTTACATATAAATGAAGTTAATTATATTTGAACAAATACAAAATATAAGAACTCTAAGTGCATTTTTAGTTAATTTTCAAAACATTGTACGGTAATGAATGGAACAAGAAAACGTCCGCATACAAGAACTCTAAGCGTTTAGAACAAAATGTGCATTTGTAACTTCTTTGAGAGATATTGCAAACCAGCACTAAGTTACACTTCCAATTCTAGCATACATCAGAAGCTTCATCACGACTTAACTCATTTTGTTCTTTGCCACAAACGTATAATAGTCTCATATAGCCGTGATTAATCGATAGGCTTAACGCAAAAGTTAATGTATCGTTGCCAGTTACTCCACTCCCGCGAAAGATACAAACATTACTTTAATTTAACACATTTTTTTAATGTTATCCTTACCTTCCCATATTCAATGTATGAGTAACAAAAGTCACGGTTATCTTTATAAGGTGAAGTGAAAACCTCCAAAATGAAAACCACCTTCAAAATTAACACCACCAACTCAAACATCGATATTAATATTATGTTAGTTAAAGATGACATCAATAGATCATATAAATGATGTATTTCTAATTGATGTTTGTATAATTTGTTTTTCATCTCTATTTGACTATTTTATGGTTTGTCAAACTTAAGCTTTATACCTCGATACCAACTATACATAATGGTCGATCCCTTTAGACTTTGGTCGCGGTCCTTCAATAGACCTGTCACAACTAGTTATTGGCCACGAAACTTCCCCACATATGCAACCCATTCTAAACTACATTGATCAGATTTTCTATAATTTGTTAAAGCATAATGTGATTACATTAAAAGAAAAGTTCATTAACAACTAGTTTTGTAAAATGATGAAACTAACCCACCCAAATAACCTTAAAATGAGAAAGAAATATACGAATCAACAAATGACGTGAAACTCCATCGAGTGGCAACAACTAATAGCATGACCACTCGAAAATCAAAGTTACAAAGACATCGAAACTTTGTTGGCTTTACTCATTTTGTTTTTATAATTGCTATAAGCACTTCACATCCGGATACTACATTTTGAAGGGTGTCACGTCAGCTTTAGAAGTTTTTGAAACTATTATTTAGTATAGATGAATTCCTCGGCATAGTCTTATATTTTCTCACATTATATACCCCGTATTTATAAAAATATTAAATAACATATTGTTGTCCAATTAATTCAAGTATCATTTTAGATTAAATCTGTTTGGCATTCAATAATTGAGCTTGTTTGTATCAAGAAACATAACTAATATGATGATGACCAGACATGTAGATAAGTCACAAATCAAACGAAAATATTAATAAATTAAAAAATGGAAATAAGAAGGGGTACAAAATGAAAGGGTGGATAAAAGAAAGACCGACCCTAAATCCAAACCATCTGTGACTTCAAATAATTCACTATCACTTTCTGATTTAAACTCATAATTCATAAACGTCAACCAAAAAAAAACTTAGAGGGAATGATAAACATTATGTCCACTTAATTATTACTTATCAAACCAAATAACACCTTATTTAAAATAAAATAAATATATGTTGTTATAGCATATGCTATGGTAATAAATTTCTAAGAAACAACCCAGCTAATAATTAGCATAAATAAAATGGAAGAATGTCATGCCAACTTACAATAATGAATCGATGGGTAGCAAACTACAAGAATAGCTAAGAATACAAGAACTCCAAGCGTTTGGAACAAAGTGTGCATTTATAACTTCTTTTAGCAATATTGCAAACCGGAACAAAGCAACACTTCCATTTGTGAGCACAATAGACAGCCTCTACTTTACCACCGCATTTCGGGCAGGCTCCAGGAGCTTCATGACGGCTTAACTCCTTTTGTTCTTCGTCACAAACGTATAACAGTTTCATCTAGCCGTGATTACTCAATATGCTCAACGCAAAAGCTGGTTTATATTTTCCCTGTTATCGATTTCTTCGGAGATAAGAAAAATAAGCATATGAGGTGACGAATACATGTGTATGTGACTGAGTGTGTTTGTATTGTGTGTCTATATTTATATTAGATTAGATATATTATAGAGATCTGTTGCTATAACCAAGCACGTACTATTTTGATTTTGTCTTCTTGTAATTTTATCAGATTGATTTTATACCATGGTGGTTTTTGGATGTATGTACGTGCATTAATTATTTTTTTATATATAAACCGGATTCTAACGGCGAACTTAACCGAACTGTAAATAAAAAATTAATGTCACGCTATAGAATATAGTATTATCGTATTTTAAAAATTATTATGAAGAATATCAACAATTCATCATTTTGTGCCTTCCTCCACTTATATCCAAATCTATAGAATCCATAACTAATTTATGTTGCCTTTTACCCTTTTCATAGTTTCAAAGATGCACGTGCTAATTTTGAATAAGTTGGTCATCAGCATATTACTATAAATTATAAATCTAGGGTGATTGTTTTGGAATAAATGGACGTTAAATTAACCACACTTAAAGTTAATCACAAAATGAAGTTAATTAATCATCCAACGTATTAATCAAATTCGCAATCACTCACTTTCTTGATATGATATATACCAAGAATGAATGTCACTCAATCAACCAACCACTAGGGACTTATCTTCATACATTTCTTATGTTATTCAATGTGAAGTTTCTTTAATATGTCACTAATTAAGATTACATAGTGTTGATAATAGTTTAATAGACGTTTGTTGCTAGTAAGAGAGCCTTCTATACTTCTATTGCTTATTGAAAGCGCTTCATGGGATGTGAACTCCACAAAATGATGTGAGAAGTATCATTTGAGGCGAATATACTTATGATTATGCGAATATACTCAATTGATTGACGAGTGAAATGTGCTAAATAGATATATTGGAAACAACTTCAAATTTAAACCAACCCATAACTCGATAAGGTAAAGCCCGAATGGGTAAACTCCTACTTTGATAGTGCAAGTCCGTTTTATATAAACTTGTTCATGTCATTCTCAATTCAAATACAAGTTAGCTAAAATCCGATTGTAACACTATTACATGTATTGAATACGATTGTTGGAATAGTGCGAGTTCATACGACCCACTAGCACGGTTGGATGTGGCCTGTCCAATAGAAACACTTATATATGGGCATATGATGATCCATCAAATCCTAAGGCTCGCTTTGTCGTTGTACTTCGAAAACTGAAAGTGAATTACCAAAGATGAAAACAATGTTATTAATTTTCCCCCTTGTGGATCCATCACATGTTCGTCCTGATGTACTATCACATGACATAATTAAAGATTTTACGACCAATCTCTATCCTCTATTTTCATATATTTCATCATAGATGTGTCACGTTTTAATCTATATGTCTCTTGATTTCGAGCTCAATTATTCAACATGGAATCTTGTTGCGGAACAATAACTTTCCCATAAACGATCAAGTACAAATGTCTGGAAACTTAATGAAATTATATTACACAAAATGTCGCACTTTTGAGATATAACTACTGGAAAAAACCGTACATATATACATACCTTTATATATGTATTGGTAAAATGGTGATGTAACTTTCAGTTATACTTTTTAATCTTTTTGGAAGTGGATAAAACGAGAGTTGGCATCATGCGGAGTACCCATGTGAGTTCTGTTTATCGCATATTGTACGTACGGCTTCTTTTCAAAATGACAGCAGACTCCCCGGGTACAGAGTAGAAATGTACTATGACACCTTTTTATTCTTGTTTTTTTGCTTATAGTACTTTTTTTTAGCTTTAAATAAGAATATTACAACACAACTTTTGATTTACAATAATCTATATTTGTTAGAAGCGTTTAGTTTTAATACTGTATGCCTTACCTACATTTATTGAAACTAATATTATACCCGAATATTACCCAGTTAAATGACTGTTATATAAATTATATAGATAGTAATTGAAATTTTATAATCATACAATTTATATGTTCTTATTTTATATATTGTTGGTTGAAAACAGTTAAAAGGTAAACTTATTTACATAAAAACAATAGCAATACCTGTGTGTTTCATTAGCGTGACTAATAAATTTAGTATTGCTGAAGTATATGAATATCACCTCATATACAATTTACCAAATCGATAAGTTAAAGAAATGAGAAGAGCATACTAACAACTTTAGGTTTTATCTATTAATTCACTTTCAATAAGTATCATCTTGAGTACGTGTATTTAAAATTTTAAAATAATTAAGCAAAAACAAGTAAACAATGTTTAATTACTAATGTTAAGTTTCTCGTGATGCCAAGTAATGCAACGAAGAAGGCAATTTATGATAATGAAAATTGCACGAGTGAAAATGCAATTGCATATCCATTGTGCCTAAAACCGTGATTAGAAATGTGGAAAGTAAGATAGAAAGACCCATATATCGATCACTTTAATTTCCCAGACAATAACTTCAATTGACATGGATGAGAGCACAACCTTGGAAAAATAACACAACCCGTATAGTAGTAATAACTTCAACATATTGGACCCATTCACTTTTTTTTTACTCGCTTGTGATAACGGGTCAAACAAAAAAATTGTTTATCCAAATGGTTGGATCAATCAATAGATGACTATTAAGCTTAAAGTGTACACATTTGGTGATACCATGTAAAAATGCCAGACCTTCTGCTTATAAATAGTATATCCTTAGTGTAGCTCCCCTTATGACAACGTTACTTATTATCCATACCAGTAGTCAAGACAGTCGTAATTACAAAAATGCAGTAGTACAATGATCTCCCAAATTTTCGTATACTACGGAATTTTACCATTGCAACCACCGCAACCTTTACGAACCTGATTTCATCCGCAAAAACCTATTAAAGCTTAAGCACAAATAATTCACATTCTAAAGAAAAAAAAAAAGTAATAGAAAATATAAAGGTAAAAGAAAACTAATATGATTAGTAACCTGGACATGAACCACTGCAAAGGAAAAATGAATGAGTGCCACCATGGAATCCACATCGCCCGACCCAAATTGCCCTAAAACCAATCTGATCAAGCAGAACATGGAATTGCATAGGCCGATTAGTCCCCTACAAACAATGTATAATTCATGTACAATATACTTTTAATCATAAATTTATGTTAAAATACAAATTCTTTAATAAAACTCAAAATTGGTCCATTTTGAGCACACAAGTAGGAGTCATTGTTCTTTCGATGACAAACTTTATTGTCAATGATTGAACCTGAAACGCAAGAAAGAAAAATTAGTTTTTTATTCTTGCAAATCTTACATTTTTAAGAATCGTATACCTGGTGGAACATTCGCATGAGATTTTTTTTTTTGAAGAGCAAAACAAACTTAGATTAAAACCAACCCCAAATTGGGAAAAGATACAAACAGGAAGGAGGGCCAAAAAGAAATGACCCAACCAAACCAAACACCAAGAACCACATAAACGAACCGAACAACCAACATATAAAAAAAGAAAAGGATTGAGAGCTGCACCGTGAAATCAAAAGAGGAGAAGAGCACCATCTCGATCAATTAAACTTCAACGATTTGCACCTGTTAGAGATCCAAAAAAGAGATAGGGACTGAATTTCTGGAAAAATATATTCGAGTCTCATTCCCGCTTTTGTATCTGGATGAGCATGAAAAATCTTGTTACTCCAATTCCACACAGCCCATAAAGCTGCAAAACATGATGCTTGAACAATATCGACTTTTCATCATACTAAAACTTTCGCATAAAACTTGAAAGATTAGCATAAATAAATCATTCTCATAAAACAGTGCAAATCAATTTTGTTGTGGATTTGGGACTGGAACCCTAAATTTGATGTTAATTTTGGCATTGAGAGTGTATAAGTGACTGAATTGAAATCAAATAGTACCGTGATTAAATTTTAGCGCGCAGAATTATAGGAGAACATGGTGCAGTTGATAGAGGCTCCAATAAAATAAAAAAAAAGTCGCTTTAGAAAATGACGGTATGAGATGCAAGTCAACGAAAAATTCAAATGGATGGCTACACTCCCAACGGCCATATATATGTAAACTTAAAATTAGTAAATATATAATTTTATCAGTTTTTTAATACAAAGATTTTTATTTTATTTTTTGTTCACTACGTAACATATGACGCGGATATGCATTTAGTTGAATTCAGACCAGACCGTTGAAATCAAACAAAAACTCAGAATCAAAATCTAATGAAACCAGAAACCGACTATTTTAGAAATTAAAAGGTTGTTCTTTTATTTTAATGTTACTATATGTTACAGTGTATTAATTATTAAATTAATTAATGGATTTCAGTTTGAAGTAACAAAGAAGCCATCTTTACTCCACATAAACTAATCTATCTATCTATCTTTATACAACAAATATGATTGTATGTTGACAAATTTAGTCCTAGTTTTCTACAAAAATATAAATAATCAAAAAATATATAAGTTAAGTAATACATAGCAGTAAGAAATCTTTGTTAATGTAAATTAAATGTCATGTCATTATTTAAGTATCTATTGACACAACGAAATGATTGTGGAGGAAATTCAACCGTTGGTTGGTTGTTGAGATGGAATGAAGTTGAAACATTTACACCTCACATCAAGTGCAATATTGCGTCATATATAGATGGTGATTACTTACCGGGTTCCATAAAGATAGTATGCGACAGTATAAATAAAAAAGTATCTAATAATATGTCTAGTTAATGATTAATGTAACAATCATACTTGCAATAATTTATATCGTTATTATTTATTTTTATTGGGTAGGGATTAAGAAGGAAGTAAAAAAATTAAGAAATGAGAGAAGCAAATTTCAACATTTAATTTCATTATAAATGAATTTTAAAAATTACAAATAATTTTAAAATTTAACATTCATCACAAATGAATCTTTTAAAAGTATTTAAGATTATTGTTATACTTTCAACTTTAATTTAATTTACACATCGTTAATTATACTTTGTACAACATTACGAGGGATAATTGATTATGTACGGCTAAAACTGACAATGTACAAATTAGTCCTCTTCTATAAATAGTGTTTATTTGTTGTGAAATAATAAAGTAAATTGCGACATATATTATGAAGCTAGCTAATAGCTATTGACTGTTGGTAAAGATTAAGCGTGAATTTTCTTCTTTCAATAAACAATTTGTTTTGTTTTTACATGTGAAAAATAAATTGGTAAATTTAGTCCTCACAGCTAATTATAGTTACAGTATGTAATTAAATTTTACGGTATTATGCCATCGGAACTGTTTGAGTATTCAATGGATAGATCTACTCCTTCACCATGTATATCATCGCTCTTTTCATTTTTATCTTTAGTTTTTTCTTTTTATTCGGGCAACAGGAAAAATAAAAAAGATTACAAATAAAATCTGGCAATGCTTTAATATTCGGTACAGATTTGCTTATGAATAAAATTAAATTAAATATATAAATCAAAAAAGAAAATATTATCAACCACATATCTCCTAATATTTTATTTTAGTTGTATATCCCATTGCCAACTGAAGATTGTGTTTATACTAATTTAATACTTCATACTCATAAGATCAAGATCAATACATTTTTCGGTCATATTAATGAATAAATCTGCCTGCCTTTGAAAAATTACATTTTTTTTACTACGTCATATTTTATTAATCATAAAACATATTTTTTAAAATTACTATTCATGGGCTTTTTTCAAAAAACAAAAGAAAATAAGCTACTGATTATGGATTTCAGTAATCTAATAGTGGGTTGTTACAAACACTACGGTACCGCCAAGACCCAACCCAAAAGTATGTAAATTTGGCCCATTAAGTATATTGGTCCACCTCAAAAATATTTAGCCCACAATCTAATAAGTTCTATTGGGTTTTTTTTTTCACTCGAGAAAGAAAGAACACGATATATTTCATGAGATTGATGAATGCTCAAATTTTTTATATTTTATAAATTTATTTTTGGAGATGAAATTGGCGTTAGAGAATAAAAATGTAAAGGCAGTCAAAGGTGGTGGGGTGGGGATTGTTGATGATTGTTTTGGGTCTTTTGATTGTTACAACTTTAATATGGGAATTTTACTCACTCTGCTTTGCCAAAAGTGATTTCTGAATTCATTTACTTTCCCACATAGCAATGTACCTTCTCTATTCAATACCATTTTATACTTTAAACTATTCCTCTTTTCATATTTATCTTTGATTGATGATTGCATCAGTTTGAATTAAAGATGTAAAAGAGAAGCTTATGATCACTTGCTTTCTTGAAGGGAATGATCATCCTACTTCAGTTAGATAACTGAGCTTCATAAAAAGTAGTTCCGTAATGAGCCCAAATTTGTAACTTTTCTATCACGAGTCAAAACGCATCGGGTTGCTTCAATCGGTTTTGTCAATTTCTAAATATTTAATATTTCCGATATCAATACAGATTTGTACCAGTTATATATATCCTTACTTACAAGTTTATGATGTAGTTTTTTTTACTTCTACAATGATTACACGTTTTATTTCTTCCATATTGATCATGAGAATCATCATTGAGATCGTCATATACTTAGTTACTCTTTAATATTTTTTTATTGAAAATAACAAATTAATGTAGAGTAAATTCTATAAATAGTAACTGTGTTTTACATGGATTATGAAAACTGTCCCTCAACTATTTTCTCCGCTTTTTCGGTCTAATAACTATGCTTTAATTTGATTAATGGTCTCTCGTCCTTTTAAAATAATTAAAATATTATTATTTAAATTAATTAAAGAAAACAAAGATAAATGGTATTTTAGTTATTTTAGACAGACCGGTGACCATACTCAAAACAAAAATGTATTTATTATACTAAAAATGAAAAAAGAAAAAAAAAGAAAAAAAAAAAGGGACAACTTTTATAAATTCATCGTAAATTATATGAACATTTTTATAATTTACCCTGTAAAAGAAAATTTGATCAAAGCTAATCAAATAGTATCAAAATAAACAGAAGTTAAACTGAACCATAATCGTTTATTTAATCCAAGTTGATTCTTATCTTTAAATATATATCATTTACGTTATGTCGGAGCCTTTTGCAAATAAAGACGAAATTAGTTTCATCTTTTTAGGGTAATAATAGTCTAGCAATGTGACAAGAGCACTTTATCCCACGTCTATAAGTGGACCATCAAATCGTTGCCATATAGAATATTTATCATGTGTGATTCACTTTAGAAAAGTTACACCAACATTGAAGTTAACTAAGTAAAACGTTTATAATAGGATAAATCAATTAGATTAAACCTAAAATTTTGACAACTTTTATATATATCGTAATTCGTATTAAGCACCCTCATGTTTATGAATTGAGTCAAGTACTTGAATATGTTATATGAAACAAAATTAAATTTAAGTTATATTAATAACTTTTATTGTCACCAATATTAATTAGCTAAGTAACCTTCTCAATCCATTCCATTCATATGAAAATGAGTCGGTTTGAATTGTAAGTGTAAATAACCTGCGTAATATAGGTACTAGGCAATTAGCTATACAAGAAATGAGTAGTTGATTGCAAAACAAAAGAATTCTTTGATTTTTTGAGGTTTCTTCTGTTTTTATCTAAACTAAAAGGTATCACAAAAGAATTCTTTGATTTTTTTTGAGGTTTCTTCTTTGATTTAGAATTCTTCTGTTTGAATTTTTTCGGCATTTTTGGCTAAAATGCTTGGAAGTTGAAGTTAGTGATTCTTGACCGACGTTTTTCTTCGAAGTTAAGTGCTTAACGCCAAATTTTTTAAGTTAAAGTTTTTTTTTTTTTTTTTTTCTTCTTAATTTCATAGTTCAAAAATAATTTATGAAACTATTCTCGGTTCAAGTTTAACAATGAATCACTTACCTAAAAATCATATATTATGTTATACGTTTTACATCAAACTTAAATTGTACCACTCCAGATCCTCTAATACTTTACACCGAGAGACGATTAATAGGGAGTCCTCTAAACTGATCCACGTACGTACCTCTGTTTATTTTGTGGTCCATGGAATTCTTTTATTTCTCAAAAGGAATTAATTATAAATGTTTTACATGAATCAACAAACTTTTGTTTCTTTTGAATAGTGATGGTATAGTAGGGGAATGCACAAATAATGATTGTGTTTCCATCATTATCTTATCATAGTGGTTGTTTTATTCATGTATGAACCAAAGCAAGAGTGTGCATATTTGGCATTTCATAAAGGCTACTCATTACTTATAATCTCAATTTTAACTTAATCAAACTATTTACTCATCCCATCCAAAAATATATATTTCAATCATTTTGGAATATTTAACCAAAAAAAGAAGTCTCTAAAAGTTTTCAATCATACTTTATTTTCAATAACTTCGTGATTGTTCTTTGATCAAGTAATTATTAAACCTTTTTTTTTTCTAGTCATTCTTAAGATGCATCGTATACTCCATAGTTGGTTGATCATCATTCATATACCTAGTATTTCACTTAACAAGTTGAATAAGATGTAACGATCTAATTTAAAAAATAACATAATATTCTATGACATATATAGGCAGAAAGTACTAGTGTATTATCTTTTTGAACCGAATAACATGTATGTCTAATATCTTCGGTACCTAATCTTTCCTATAAATAAATATATCACATATAGTTATCCACCATGATGCATATAAACAAAATAAAAGAACTATGGTATAACCATAAACCCCACACCCGCCGCTTAATGTAATGATTTTGCTTGTTTTAGGGGGTTTAAATCAAGTCAAAAGTGATAAAAATCATGGCCTTTGAAAAGTAATAACCAAGGAAGTGGGTTTGGTTTCTATCTAGTGGAGATTTTTAGTTTTCTTATTAGATTTTAATAAACTCAAATTAAAAAGTAATATGTGTTATTTGAACGAATAATATGATGATTTAACATTACTTGTTCGAAGAAGTATCCAATATCTATTTTCATTTTCACGCATTATTGCTCATGATCAACCATGATGATAGGCTAATGACACATAAAGGTTCTTTTCTGTTTTATGTTGAACACAATAGTCAGAGTTGAATAACATTCATCGTAGTTGGTTTTAAACTTTATGTTTTGTTTTGTTTTTAAGTATCTATTATAATTATATTCTTCGATTTTGATAAGAACTACTCGTCACTAGACCATCTAAACTTTACGTTTTGTTTATTTGCATTGTCAAATGAAAACATAACTTAGATAAAACTAGAACATTTGATTTATAGAAGTCTCCACCATATTTTTACATATGTAAATTAAATAAAACCTACATAATGAAACATATTTTGATTTTGTTAGGGAGATTCGAACCCATGAACCCCTCATCTTTTTCTTCTATACCAATCCCACCCCCTTCTTTTTCATCTATCACCAAACAAACCCTCAACTTTTTTACTCCTTCTTTTCCCCCATTTTTCACCACTTCTAAGCTTGTTTGAAAAACTTCTTTCAGCCATTTCTCAAACAAACCATTCAAGTATACCCCACACCCAAACAAAACCTCATCTAACACCATTTCCTCAACTTTAAAATCAAATTCTATACCCCCAAAAACCAACTCAAATACCCCTTTTATCTTGAATAAAAAACTCTCCCTCATCAAGCTATCTCGAGCCAGAGACCGGTCAAATACGAATCGGGTTTTCACCGTTTCGAGAAACTCTAGTGGGTTCCTTGGACTACTGTCCATTTCACGGGTTAAATCACTCGAATTTGGGCTGAATTCTAATGGGTTTTCATTCTCATCATCTTGTGCCTCAGCTTTGATATTGAGATCAAGAGTGTTTGAGCTGGACTGCCTTGACAAATCTTTCTTAATTTCACCCTCTTCGATTCTTGGAACTTTCCTCTTGCTTAATTCATCCGAATCCCATTTGTGTTTTCGCTTTTGATCCACTTCAGAGTTAATGTGACTAATCTCACTCACAACCAATTTCATTTGGGCCGGTGAAATTTGGCTTCTTTTGTCATCATCAAGATAGTCACCCTTACTCAAAATGAATATAACTTGCCCATTTTCGCCAAATTTCCCTTTCTCAAAACCTTTACTTACAGATTTCAAAAAATTCCCATCTCCAAAATCTGCATCTTCTACCAAAATAACAACATTTTCATGATCCTTCAAAGCCCTTTCAAGATTTTCATCTTTGTGAACGGAATCCCTCATGTTAAATAACAAAAGGGAACCACTTGAGCCGAACATGGCCTCTGCAATCGCCATTGCCAATCGTTGCTTCCCTATGGAGTCATTCCCTTCAATCAAGAACCAAGAATCTTTCTTTAAACCTTTAGATGACGAAGAACTCATCAAAAACTCAACAATCAAGTGCATTTTCTCCGAATGCCATGGTACATTGTCTTGCAAACACTTGCAAAAATCTTGTCTTTTTGACAAATCCGAGGTCGAATTGCCAAGACCGAGAGTGATTTTAACTTCTTTATCATCTTCCCTACTCTTGAGACAATCCAAGTTTGGTTCTTGATCGATTTTGTGATTAAAACTGAGATCAACGTGACACGATTGTTGTCTTCTGAATCGGGGATAAGAACGCTCCCCAATGCCATTTAGTTGCTTCAGTGTGTCACTAGAAGTGATCGATGAAGTGGTTTTGACATGATTAGTATTCTTAGGCCAAAGCGGATAACGTGAGGAGTAGCTGTTTCCAACCAATCCTTGATTATCGTTGCTAATCACTGATGAAGAACTCATGTAAGTCTTGTTTAGATTATGCCTTCCTTGGTGGAGACTTTGGCATAGTCTATTCCACTTCCTCCTCAGCTCAACTAAGTTTTCCTGAAAAACCAGCAACCACATCTCGTAAGTCGGTATATGCATTTAGCGACGGAATAATACAATCTATCATATGCATTTAGCGACAGAATAATACAATCTATCATTGTAGCCTAATACAAAAGCACTAGAAATGGACGGAAATTGCCATTTAATTTCTAATGATGAAACCGGGAAACTATACAATCTAGTAACATATGATCTCCATGAGAAGACACCAATTGCGACAGAATACTCCGTCGCCAAAACTTTATTTTATATACTCCGTACATTGTTTAAACATTATTTTGAAAGCCAAAGTTATACCTTGTGAATGGTTGATGGAGGTGTGGAAGGATGAAGCCAAAACGGTAAGACGGTGGGCGGCTTATTTGCCGCGGTGGCTGCGGCTGCCGCTTCCTTTTCATAATTGGAGGTGCATTCTCCACAACGATTCATCACCACCGTATCATCATCCTCTCCTTCTTCTTTACATGACAAGTTTACTCTTGGCTCATGCCCACTGCGAAACATCTTAAAGATTAAGAACCATATAATATATAAACAAAATTCAGAAAAATCAAAAAAATTATTACCAACGAAAAATATTATTATCACTTCTTGATTATAAACTAATGACTATATAACTAAATTTAAGTTGAGTATTATATATATATTTTAAAATTCATCACGTATTAAAGAGAATAAAATTACAATGATTTTGGTATTATTTTTCTTTTTGCAAAAAACCATACATATGCTAAGATTAAAAATTAATATGTTTCTTGCTACCATTACTACCATAAAGAATGATTGTACAATAACTCTCCCATAAAAAGTATTCTACAAATAAAGTCTTTATTTTAGTATTTTTTGAGTCAAAAATAGTAATCAAGACAACGAAAATTGATAATTTCCTCCGTTCTAAATTTATTGTGCATAAACAAACAATATGCAATTTAAAAAAATATAATCATTATAATTTACCTTTTTGGTAATATAACAGTTTTACCTTTATCTTTTATACAAATTTTTATACTATATATGTATTAAAAATAATTAAAGAAATATAGGCTATAGTTTTATAGTTTTAAGATAGAGGGAATAGATTCTTAATTTTTAACACTAATTAAGAGAAAGGTTGTCATTAGACGTCCTTTTCTGTTCAATCAGAAAATATGTCCCAATAATGAGGATAATGACAAAATCAAAAGGCAAAAGAAAAAAAAAAAGAAAAAAGAAAAAAAGAGAAACCAACAACAACACTGTCTCCTCTTCCCAAGCTTACTTTTTCCAGAGTCAGCATGCTCTCATCTCATGCGATTGTGTGTTCAGACACAAGAGTGGCTTTAACTACAAACTCAATAAAGCCATTTTGATCTATAAAGTTTCAATTAAATAACTAACCAAATATGTTGTTTTCACATGATAACCAATTAAGTACTAGTATCTCAGAAATATTATATATTTCATGCAATTTAAGTTGTACAAATTACAAAAACATTAGATATATTAATTTACCTGATAGTAGTTGCATTGAGACTCAAACCAAGTCCACCAGAAGGAACAGAAACAGCTTGAAGACCCCATTGAAGCTCAAGTGAAGGCTGTTTCATTTTACATTTCATAAAAGTTTGATAATTTGCTGTCCCAATTAACCAAACTTTATTAGTCACATTATATTGTGACATCAACCTTCCAATTTCAACAACAAGATGATCCACTGGACTATAACCAATCACTCCATTCTCTTTTTCATCAACTGTCCATTTTAAGTCACCTGCATATATGATCACCCCACCTCCTGTTAATGATAAAGACTCAATTTTTCTTCTTAAATCTGCCAAATTCATCTCCACTTCTTCCCTTTTCATGAAGCTTAAAGGCACTGATGAGAATTGAAACTTTATAAAATGTGCACATTTTAATTCATCTGGGACATCTCCTCCTTCTACCTTCCCCATTAGCTCAATCACAACTCCTTCGGTTATCGATAAAGAATCGCCAATGATCACCGTGTTTTTTCTTGGTTTTTTCCCTAATAAGACCTCCATAACCAAGGTGACATCTTTCTTTAAAGATTCAGAATCTTGACTTGGGTTTTTCTTTTTAGGTGAAACAAAAAGTGGGTTTTGTTCAGGAGAGTGATTCAAGAAATGGGTTTGCCAAAAGTTTGGAATTTGATAATGAGGATGATGATCAGAATTTGGTGATGAAGGTGAAGAGTAAACACCACCACCAGAACTACCAAAAAACACTCTTGGTGCAGAAGTTAATGAGTTTGAAGAATAATCTTCCAAGTTGCTTTTCACAGCAGTACTTGAAAAACCAGCCTCTCTCATAACCCTACTTACACTTGGATCGTCAAGAATTGACAAAATAAGCTGTTCAAGCTCTACCTTAACAGCTAACAAGGGTGGACTTTGTTGTTGTTGACATTGTTGCTGACTTTGACTATGAGTTTGTTGATTCTCAATACACCCTCTTCTTTGATGTGCTTGAGCTCTTTTAAGTGCAGCAATAAGAGCATTAGATAGTGAAGGTTGACCATGAAGAAGTGGTCCGGGTGTTGTTGGAAGCCTATTAAGAGCCACATTGAAACACAGTTCAAGTGCCCTACAATGAAGTGGTGGTGGTGTAGAATTAGTACGATTTTGTGATTTAATGCAAGCTCTTCTTAAAATACTTGCTCTTGAACTCATAAGAAGAGTTGCAGCCACATGAAGTGGAGTGACCTGAGCATGGCCTCTCCTTCTTGCCAGGCTAAGAGAGTGCTTCAATACAGAAGCAGCCTCTGTTGTTAGTGTCTGTTGTACCGTACAACCTCCTGAGCGCATCACTTGTCTCCAACACCCAACCCCCCAAACCCCTTTAAAGATAAAACCCAAGCAATACTACACTTATCTTTCTTGAACACACAAAGCAAAACCCTAAACTCCACACTTTTCAAGATTGCAAATTTAGGGTTGTTTAGATATATATGGTGCCGTGTATCTACCTTCAAGAAACACAAATGGAAAAATTAGGGATCTTTTTTTTAAGTAGAGAAGAAGAAGAAGAAGGCTAGGGTATAGTAGTAGGAGCATGTATGATATAATACCTTATGTATATATAGTTGTAATTTTATGATGAGTTACTTTAACTTTTTCTATTTTATTTTCTTGGTTGGATAACTTTTGCATAGGACAGTCATGATATTGAAATTTCTTTTTGGTATTGGTACAACTGTTGCTGCACATGGTACTTCCTAATGCAGTAGTACTTTCTCTGGTATCAGCAAAAGTTCTCATGCAATCACTTTTTGGTTTGGCTTTTTAAATATCATGAATGATAATCTAAATATTTCTATAACACAAAACTAAAAAATGTTACTCCATATACTTTACGAAACAACAAATTAACAAACTGATAATTAAAACTATAAGTAGAAACGCGTTGTGATTGGTGGGCGAGTATTATCATGAAAAATGATTTTGATAAAAAGAAGTGTCAATAATAAAAGTAGGACCCACACGAATTAGATTTTATTTAATTTTGATAATTTTAATTTCACAGTTTTTACAAATTAATAAGATGCACTGAAAATAAAGGTTTAAGTAGGCAGTGGCTTTTGTTCATTATTGCTTTGAATGGACAGACAGCCCCAGCAGAAATTTCAAATAAGTGAATAAAGAGAAAGTTTGATCGTACATTTTAAAACCCAAAGTGCTCCCCAACCTTTTTCATGTTTATCAAACTCTTACTGCATTTTAGGCACGACTATTAAAAGCAATTATTTATATTTAAATATATCCTAATCTTAACTATAAATATATATATCATTGATAACAGTTAATATCTGATCCCTGATATGTTATGAAACTAAAGTCTAAATATATATATACATCTTCCAACCGTTAGGTATGTTTTGGCGGGAAAACTATTATGAGTATGTAGTTAACCCCTTTACCCTAATATTGTAATAACTCATACGAGTATGTAATTCGCACGTTATGGTGGATATTGAAGCTTAAATTGTGGTTTTATGCGGTATTCTGTAAATCTCAGTTATACAAAATGATTGATGTAGCACAAAACTTAATGAGAATCACGTAAGTAGAAATTTACGTTGTCATTAGACTAACATACAATTAAGTTACAAGCAAATAATGAAATGATCTTTATATATCTAGGCTGCTAGCTAGGTTGTCACGTCTATATATTCTTCTACGTTTAAAAGATGACGTGCATATCTTTTTTTTCCATCGTCTAAGATCTCTTTTTTGTTTCTATATTTTTAGCTTGTAGTTTTGAAGAATACTTGGTTAAATTCTAATAAGCCCATTTTCCAACAATTGATTAAGATTACAACATTTCTGGTGTCTTTTTCATATTCGATCAATGTTATAATTTATAGCCACTTTTACTCTAATAAACTTTAAATCTTGCACTCAATGTGAAAGAATTTCACGTTAATCTTCATTGAAGGTAAACATGACCTATATTGATTGATAATTGAGGTTTAAATATGATGCAAATACTTTATGAATCTTATCTTTACATTATTTATTTGGACGAAAAGAAAAGGTAAAAGTATTAGAATTAGAAATGAATTAATAGTTGAGGGGTGAGAAGTGACAATAATGAAAGATAGAGGAGGGAAGGGAATTGAAGGTAGAGGAGACAGAAGGTTGCTTTTTGGGTACTTGTTGTGAGGGAATAAAACAGTCCCTCTACAAGGAATTGGTTGGCGTGATCGATCTCTAAGCCCACTCTTTTGTCTTAATCCTTGCACTATATATTTTCTCATTTACAACGACCCGATTTTTATCTTTCTTTATTAATTTAGACAAACTAACTATATTCATATTTGTCTTCTATTTTATTATAGTCTTTGTTTAAATCACTGTTGATGATACTCGTATCTAATTAGGGTTACCGTGTCTGTTAATCTTGCCTTAACTTTGTCATTGATTTTGTTTTAAATGGCAATCACATTGGTATTTGAGATTATTTGAAAAAATAAGTATATATTACATCGTACACCTATTTCTAAGTATTTATTATAATGAACAAATAATCAGTTTTCATAAAAATATTTATTTTTATTTATCAAATAAATAATAAGCAAATAAATGTAATCCCAATAACACAATAATACATGATCTTTCTACAATGTCGGTGAACTACGATGATTTATTGACACGTGAGGAGATGCCATTTGAGCATGTTGTACACGATGGAGGAGTGGCTCCTTGTGCCTATTCTAGGAATGACCCTTTATGAATAAGTTGTTTTCTATATCAGTTATAATAGATGTACAAGAAAAAGTGGTAAATGATGATGACATACATAGTTTGGATGATAATTAGTATGAAAATGATAGTGAGTACAGAGTAAAGAAAGGTATAACCTACCCTAGGGATGATCCTAATCAAGAATGGGATTCAATGAAACCAATTATGGGCATGAGATTTGAGTCACCTGCCGAGTTAAAATTTATGTTGACGAACTATGGGGTTGCAAATGTGTATCAATTGGGTTACCAAAAGAATGAGTACAAGTACATATTGTGCTTGTGTAGTTGTGTGGTAAAAAAGCTAGGACAAGGAGACTAAAAAAAGGTGAAGAAGATAAGGGTAAACTTGTGAATAATGTCCATTTAGACTTTGGGCATCATGGATGTCCAAAGAGTACTCGTTATAAAAAAGCTAGAATGAGAGATTATGCCTATGAGATCTTTAGATCTAATCCGAATTCCACTGTTATAATCGGTGTCAATGTCATGCCTGATGGAACAACTTACTTTAGCAGATTCTATGTTGGCTTTAAAGAAGTTAGAGAAGGTCGGAAAACTAGATGTAGGAATTTTATTGGAGTTGATGGTTGCTTTCTTAGAGGGCCTGTTACATGAGAATTGTTATCAGCTATTAGGAGGGGTGCTAACAGCCAAATGTACCCTATAGCTTGGGCTGCCGTATGTGTGGAAATAAGGATAACTGGAAATGGTTTATGGAGTTGCTTATGGGTGACTTTAAGACAAGTGTTGGCGATGGACTACAATCATTTTCGACCAGCACAAGGTACATTTTTATGTCTTCCAAAATTTCATTTGTTTCCAAAGCTTTATTTATACTAACTATGTATCAACATCACTTGTGTTACACATGGTCTAGTTGATGCATGTGTAGAAGTGGCACCTCATGCAGAGCTTAGACAATGTGCTAGGCACTTTTATGCTAATTTTAAAGAAAAGTTCACTGGAGTACAATATAGAAGGTTGTTTTGGCAGGCCACATTCAATAGTATGGAGGGTGATTCTTTTGAGAAATATGCATCAGATTAAAGAAATAGACAATGATGCATACAAACACTTGACGGATAGGGCACCAAAGACTTGGTGTAGAGCTTATCATCATGAAAAAAACTGTTGCGCTGCTATTGAAAATTGAATATCTGAGAGTTTCAATTCATGAATTGTAAATGCCAGAGAAAAGGTAATGATCACAATGCTTGAGGAAATAAGAATATGCGTGATGCAAAGACTTTTCACAATGAGAAAAACAACAATGGAGTTAGAAGATGAAATATGCCCTTCAGTTCGGAAGCAACTCAATTTGATGAAAAACAAACAGAGGTACTAGAAACTTCGATTCATTTATCCATTACAATAAACATGTACTTACTTTTTTGTTGTTTTCTTATTATTATTTTTATTTTTTGTAGAGGGTCCACTGTGATACAAAGTGGTTTAGAACAATTTGAAGTCACAAAAGTGCCCGGGTCTTATCATGTAAATCTAGAAAACTAGTTTGTGCTTCTAGTATATGGCAGCACACTGGTACCTTGCATTCATTTCATTACAGTTTTATATCATCTAAACATTGAGTCGGATATGTATGTTAGTCATTGGTATAGCAAAGAGATGTGGTTGGCTCAAAATGGCTCAAAATGTTGGAAAAAGTTGATGGAATTCCTCCATTGCCACCTAAAGGTAAGAAAATGCGAAGGCCTAAGAAAAAAAGGATTAGGCATCCATCAGAAAATCAAGATGGAAAAGTTGCAATTAGTACGGCTGAAAGGACCACGACTTGTCAAAATTGTTGGATAGTAGGACATAACAGATCAACTTGCAAAAATGAACCAACAGACCCACCCATCAAAGAGCTTAGGAAACCCGGTAGGAAAAGGAAGGAACCACAAGATGGTTGTCAAAAGGCTAGAGGCAAGGGTAGAGGTAGTAATCCAAGTTCTAGAGGTGCAGGTAGAGGTGTATGTAGATGTTGCTTCTTTGAGAAAGGTGGTCCAAGTTCTAGAGGTGGTGGGAGAGGTGAAGTGTAGGTAGACGATGAAAATATGGGTCTAATGGATGAAGATTCACCTGGTGAAACAATGAATTTTCAGGTAACATGTAAACTACTTCCATTTATTATTTACTATTTTGATGACTAATTTATTTTTACTTACTTGCTATTAGGAGGTCCTAACTCAAGATACTCCACAAACTCAAAACACACAACCAAGATCAAAGAGTACAATGCATCAACAAGGGCATGAAAATAGGAGGAATACTGGATAGTGTAATGAAAAATCATTGACTGTGGAGTAGTTTGTCGTAGGCTACCTTTTGCGTAATGCTTTTGTTCATTGAAATACTTTTGTTTAGGAGAATATTTTTATTTTGAAGGGCACAATGGCTTTTCGTAAACATTGTTACTGTATGTCCATTTGTTATTGACTATGCCCATGGTGCTTGGAATCTTATGTAAACGATGTCCTTTTGTTAGTAACTATGTAGGTCTATTTAGGTTTAGGGTAATATACAATCATTCATAAATAGGTTCAACCACGACACAATTTAAATCAATAAATGGAACCTGCTTTTATTTTGGGTAATGAAAGAATTTAAAAAATAAATAAATAATAATGCCTCGTGATCAAAAAATTTACACATAAGCAACTTGTTGGCATCGAAATTGCCGAGTAAGATGCTTCAGTTACAAACTACCCCAAACGAATGTAAAACTCAAAAGGATAAAATGAAAAAATACGTAATTACCGTGGTAAAATGAAACCCAATTTGGATATAGTTTTCTTCATGCACCAAGTTTTGAATTACTTCGTATTAAAGTTGATAGTGATTGAGACGTTAAGAGTGTTTTTTTCTCTCTCTTTTGTATCTCTAATTTTTTCACATTGATCACTTATGTTCGTCTACTTCTACCAAATAGTTTCTTTTTAATGATTAGTAATATTAATATTAATATATTTATTTGCTTATACATTTTTGAAAAGTAAAAAATGATAAACACAAAAAGGTGAAGATAATTCGTTTCAATAGTAACTGTCATGTGTTAAAAGGCTGGGCCAAAAAATACAGTGACCCAAGAAGGGTGTAGCTTTTAAGCTTAATGACTACAACTTTTTTGGTCAAAGACTCAAAGGTGTACAAATCGTTAACTTTAAATTACAATTATAACCTTGTTCATTATAACCCAAAGTGCAAAAGGTCTGGCTGGTCTACAAAGAATCATTTGTTCTAGGGACAAAAAAGAGATTACCCTTGTATAAAGTCTTTATTCGAAATACATAAATGGACCTCTTTTTAATGATATAAAATGAAATTTCGTATATTTATTGTTTCTGTTGATGCATTTTAATTAATTCAATAAATTTATAACAATAAGATTGTGTTTGGTTCGAAAAAATTTCTGAAGGAATTAAAATTCATCAAAGAAAAGGAAATTTTAATTCCTTTAGTTGGAAAGAATTTGATGAATTTTAAATTTACAAATTATTCAACCATACAAACTAAAGAATGAAATCTCAATTTCAATTCCATCAAATTTCAATCAATTTCGTGAACCAAACGCAAACTAAGATTTGTACTCGAAATTTATTGATGCATATTCTTAAGATCATCTGGCATAAAACTTTGATCATTATAAAGTACTAGAGTAAAGTTCATCAGTGTCATTTACATCTCATGATCGCTGAAAACTTCAAACTAACATAAAGTTATAAAAGAAAAAAAGAATTTGTCTATTAACTTGATCATCAACGAAAGTGTAATCGTAAATGATGTTGATATTAACCTTAATTACTTTCTCGTTTGAACGTGATCAAGAGATGAGTTAATTTGAACATTATTTACTGGATTATATTTATGTTAAAATTTGATTTTGATAAAATAATGGAGTAAATAAAGATAAAGATTAGTAAATCTTTTACAAAATTGTTGATATGAAAATGATGGTTAGTGATTTTCAAATGAAAAGGATATACTTTATTTATTTATTTATATCAAGGAATAAAAATTAATTTATGAATTTGAAAATACAGATAATATTAGTTAATTTATTCCCTCAAGTACTAATGAGTTTTGTTTCTTTTCTTACCTGGCTTTTTCAAGACAAGCCTGAAGCAAAGGCTGAACAGGTAAAATCATTACTAGTATTAGATTCTTTCTTTTCTTTTCTTTTCTTTTTTCCTCAAAGAAAAAAGAAAATTATTCCGTAGTAATTGCACATAGAAAGGTATAGCATGCAAAGAGGGTGGCCAAAATCATTGTAGAATAATACTCCATGTTTAAAGCTAATTTACCACTACAAATATGAGAAAAATAAAGGTTTAAAAGTTCAAAAAAATCAATAAGTTACTCTCATTGCAAGAAAAGTATATTTTAGAAAAGATAAATGAATGATTGGGTGTTGATACACAAAATGTAGACATTAATCACTAAAAGTCTGAATGAGATAGTGATGAGTATATAATGTTAAATAAAAACCTTACAGTATAAACCAAGAAAATCAATAGTGGTGAATTGAAATGTATTTTGTTAATAAATGATTTTGTTCCTATTTTTCATAACAAAATTTCAAAAAGGACATGAAGGACTAGGATTATTGGTAAGCTTCATGGGATTTGAGACATTTATTGGGCCCACGACCCCTAAAGCTCAAGCATGTGTGAGATGGTTTTCACCATGAGACATGTGCAACAAAGAAATTTTCATAACAAAAGAAAGGATATTAATAGATAAAATGCATGCAACTCAATGTCATATGTATCTTTTTGTCAAAATGTAAGGACTTAAAGCAAAAAATTTATGCTGCCGTAGCAGATAGTACGGAGTAAATTCAAGAGAAGTTCCCTTTAAGCCCCTATAAGTTGAAAAAATGCAACTTCAATCCCAATGTTAGCGAGAACATAAGCAAAGCTAAATTAAACAGATATGGCCAACCCTATAAAAAAGGTAAAAAAGCGAATCCAATTTAAACAAGGTAAAACTAAAACCTTGTTTATAGTTTTATATGATAAAAAAATATATTCGATGAGGCAACCCCACAGGGTAGGATTTGTAGTTGTACATGTCGGTAAATAATAATGCATGCTGGTTAAAACCAAAACAGAGCAACAGCCTGCAAAATGCATGACAACCTTCGACTAGACTGCTCTTTTCAAATACCTCCAAATTATATTATTTTCATTCAAAAAATATTACACCTTCAATTCTTTGTAACTGAATGTCACAATTTTTTTTCGTGGATAACTTATACTCCATCTAGCTAGAGGAAAGTTAAAATAGAATAGTAAAAAGGTAAAAGAAAAGCTAAAATAGAATGGTAAAAGAAGTAAAAATAAAAATGAAAATGAGATAACCAATAGATTTTGTCAATTTCAATTACTAATAAAACATTAATAATAGCAAAAATAGTAAAACATTAAAAATAATAAAACATTAATAATAGCGAAAATAGTTATAGTGATTGATAATGAGATCAAAGTAATAATAGATAATTTGAACGTAAAATTTATGTGACGCTAATACGGTGTCAATGGTGGGGACTACTCTTCACCGAAAACATTATAGGATAACACTTTTAAAAATAACTATGGATGGACTATAGACTTGGGACAGTTATTAACAAAAAGAAAAGGGAAATAAAATAAAACCTCCTACAAATGACGTCATGTTTTAAAGAATATAAGTAGTAGTATGCACAAAGATATCTGGATGAATTATGTACCGCCTGTTTTTCCCATATATATACACATTGACATATGACTAGTTTCCTAAACACAAGCGTGGGTAACATCAGAATAGTTCCCTTATATTCAATGTTTTAAACTTCGAGTTTGAGGTTGATTCGGGTCTCTCCCCAAATTCAGTTCAATCGGGTTTGATCGGTTAGACTGGGGTTAATTCGGGCTTTGACTTATTGACCTTTTTTTTTTTTTTTTTCATTTTTCTCTTCGAACTTTCAAAACTATAATTGTAAATTATGATATTTGAAATGAAACTACTAATTTGAAACGTTAACTAAAGCAATTCCAGTAAAAAAAACCGGATCAATCCTGCCCCGCCGAGTCCTTCCGAGCCGAAATATGCTATCGAACCGGACGTAGTTGACCCAACCTAACCTCCAGGTCCAGTCCAACCGATCGAGTCAACCCGAATTTTAAAACACTGCTTATGTCATACATGCAACATGTTTTTATTTGTATTTTTCTTTTGATTTAGTTATTATTCAGAATCATAAATCTTTACATTTTTATTAATTATTACATATAAAAAAAAATTCATTCAGGATATATGGAGTCAGCAGTGGAGCTACGATCTAACGGTAGGGTAGGGGCTTACTTTTGTGTTAAAATTAGGGTTGATAAATATTTAAGTCAAAAACATAGTAAAACTTCATAATTTAAAAAGTGGACGAGATGAATAAAAAATTAAAATAATTTATGTTATGTAACTTATAATTAAGTAGTTCTCTGAATGTTAATAATCAAGTAAAACTTAAGAAGGAACTTAATACAATTAATAAACTAATCGATTACAAAATGTATATTTGTACTAAAAGTAAACTTAAGTAACAGTGTGAAAAAGCAACCTAGTTGGTGTTAAAATTTGACAAACTCAAAATAATATATTAAGTTAAATGTTTATCAAATAACCATGCTTCCTTTGGGCTAATGATATCTAACTTCTAGCAATTATACCAAGTCATTTAGTGTAAAAACTAATGCAATTAAAGAATGAGGATGACCAAAATCTAAAAACTAATATGTATAACACTTATTAATTAAAAGTGATCATTTTCAATGTGACTTTTACCAAGTCTTAGTTTTTCAGTTAAAAAGAGTAGGACAGGAAGGAAATAGAATATGTGTATGTGTACCAATTACCAAGAGAATAGAAGGAAATTAGAATTAAGGGAATGTGAAGATAATTCCAAAAGAAACATACCAAATTCATATTCCTTTATTTCCTTCATGTCTAGTATAGTCAATACTCCATTATACATACATTTACTCTTCTTTTATGCTTCAAGAAACAGCATGCACATCAAACTGACATATCAGTAATATATCTACTAATTAAGCTTTCTCTCTTTTCCCTTTAATTTTTTATATATAAAAGAAATTGATTTCGAATTGAAGCTACTTATCAAATTCAACGTGAAATTATCTGTCAAAGTTGTGTGTTATAATATCCTTTGTTTTTTTAGCTTTACGTATTATGGTCATGCTCATACATAGTTTGTGGTGTAATTTTCCATCACTTGTTACTAGTTTTAAAGTTTATACACATCGTAAATTTTTCATATGAAGCAGATGCGTAACATGTATCTACCACACAATATTGTTCTCGATCTTTTTCGTTGCCTCTAGTGAATTACTAGTTGGCTTTTTAATCCATACTACTGTTCAAAAAAGTTATTGTTCACTTTGTCCCACCAAGCACGACTTTGTTCTAGGTGATCAATCGGTATATCACGCATTCTGGTACAATTGTCTTCTGATCGCGTTTAGCTACGTAGTTTTAATGAAATATGATATGCTTGTGATCACATATAGCTAATGCATGATTATGCATATAATATGTGTGTATATAATGTTGAAATGGGGTAGGAGTGGGGGCTCATCTTTTGAAGCTCCTAACATCAGAGAGGTAGTGCAACACCAACACACTAACACATTTCTCAAGAGATAGTACAAGATTCTATACTGCACACTTTTCTTTCATTCAATATGTTTATTTAAGACTTCTAGAAAATACCCCTTTCACTAAAATAGCACCATCTTACTTATTTCACACTAATTACAAACATTACTATGTAATGAAGTGTGTGTGTGTGTTTAGACAGATATAGTATTAGGGCCTATGTGCTTTTATATTTCAATATTTGCATGAGAATCAAACAAAAGTGGTGATGAATGATGTTGTTGATCATCGATCAGAGGTTAACTTTTTATGAAGCTTGATGCCCCACATTCCTCTTACATGTACACTTTAAACAGCCATCATTACAGCTGATGTGGCTTGGGGCAATCAAACTTTGCTTTTTTTCAACTTTTGTTTATCCTTCTCTTTTGGTAGGGTTGAACGAATGTCTCTTTGCTTAATTCATCTCATACTTAATTAGTTATTTCTTACTTACCTTTAACATGCACTAGATCTATTACTTTTCTATTAATTTATTACAAGTATTTTCTTATAGCTCATCGACCGAGTTATTAAAAACCGTTTAGACAATGCAAGAAATACATACGTACATGTATTTCAATTTGTCGACGTATATATACACGTCAAGTTAAGTGATTTAAGAGTCTTGAAAAATGGGTAATTAAAAATCAAAGGAAATAAAATATGTAACAAAAACTTAGAGAAAGTGAAGTAGCAAGTATAATGTGACCACTTTTATTTCATCCCAAAAATATTCTTTGCATTGGGGGTTGGGATTGGTGGAACATTCAAACTGAAGTTTGGTTATGTGGGCTAAATAATACATGCCTTTTTTATTGCATCTACTTTTATCAGATCATATTTTTCGGTAGATTTGAAATGATGAATCACACTTGGAAAAAGGAGTTCTAAATCTATTTGCAACAGAAGTGGAATCAAATATGTTAACAACGTTTCTTAATACTAGCTTATCGAATGGCTAGTATTAATTCTTAATTGTAAATTATGACATTTATGTCGAGCCCTAGTAATAAGTTAAAATGTGTCATGCTTCTTTTAAATGATACTAGCAAACATCAGTACAATGCAACGGTTTATGTGGTGATTGTAGGTGGTGGTAATGATGGTAATGGTTGAGTGATAAGAGATTGAGATTATGTATATGTTTTGAAGGTTTATTTTATATTTTGACGTTTATATATTTATATATTTATGGTAATAGAGTGACATTTGATTCATATATAGTAGTAATAATAATAGAAATTAATAACAAGTATAATTGTTGAGATGATTATTTTATTAATAATTATATAAAAGTAATATAATTATTTTTTGTAATTAAATTGAAAATTAAATTAGTAATCCAATTGCATTATGATTAATCATGGATATTCTGTCCAATACCCAATACGGACATGTTAAACCGATTTGCTAATAGTGATTCTTACTTAACATTTTGAAAATACAAAGAGTGTCATAATGGGGATAGTAAAAAGTTTGACGTACTAGCTAGTGTATGATTTTCTAAAAGAACACAGAAGAGATGGAATCATTTCTAGCATTTCAAATTGCTCCCAAAATATGGTGAGCCCAGTTTAGAGCCCAATTAACTGCATTAATTTGTACGCTCTCCCCCTTTAGCCCACTGGGTAAAGCAAGTGGGTTTTATACTTTTATATATCACAATGGGCCGAAAACAAAGAAAATTATCAGCCTATTGTCGACGGTTTTAAATGGAAAAATAATAAAAATCAAGATATTGGTTTTAAAGATTTATGAAAATTTTGGCAACTCTAATAGAGATAATATAGAGTAGTAAACTAATTAAATTTATATAAGAAATGTAAGATACCACGGCATCGGAATACCTATCCTAACTATTCATAAGAAATTATGTGTACTTGCGTTAGATTTCGGTTTTCTGTTTCGTTTTGGATTATACTAATTACCCATATAAAAGAAAGTCGTGTGACAAAGTGGAATCGTTATCTTTCTTAGCAACATGACAAATACGTCATCGCGGCTTCGTACCTCACCTTAATTATATGTGACATTGATATGATGATTTTCTAACATTCCGTTATATATGTTTCTTCCATATTCTGGTTTACTAATATTATTAGGTTTTATATGGTCCTTATCGCAAAATACCAAACTTGTGGTTTAAAATGACATTCTAGAATAAAATAACTTAAATGATTTAGAAAAACAGTGAGTTAATTCAGTCATCTTTTAGTCTTCTCTAATAACATACATAAAACGTGCAATTAGTTACATGTGTCCCAAAACACACACAAATGACCAAGACTTTTAGATATATGTGTGGACATCTGACCTTTTTTTTGTTGCGATGACTTGGCTGTTTTACACTTTAGGACTTGATAAGTTTATAAACGTTTTATAGGATACCAAGTTAGATAAGATGTTTTATAAGCGATAGGCATCAATTCACAAATTAAATCGTTCAATCTTTTCGATAAATTGTGGACCTATCAAATCATATGAATTTATTTCATTATTAAATTAGCCCACCTCATTTTATAACCTCAATTTAGTAAAATGATTGTGACCATAGCAATTTCTTATGAAAGATACGATGAAAAGCGAAAGAATTTTGTCGTTGGGTAGAACACGTGATACATGTGTGGCCTATAATTTAACATTGGTACACAAACCTATTTCCGTACACTGTTCTCTTCTCTAACAAAATCAAAACAGATTGCAAGTATGTGTTCATGTGTTACTAATTTTCTTAACTCATTTATCTCTAAATCAAATGTCCCAAACACCATGAGCCAAACTATATCATGTCCAACCACGTATTATTTTCTCATCACGCTATCTCATTCAGCAATTAAACCAATTTACAGAAATTCATTGGATAAATCAGTTATGCATTTCTTGTTGTATATATATATTTAAACTAAAATAGAAGAAGTTGATCGATTATGTATCTAGAACTTTTATAACAATACCAATTACATAAAAACTATTATAATTAACTTTAACACTATGGTTTATTTTAAAAGATGCATTTTTTTTTTATTATACCAATTAATTAATTATTTATTGTTTTTTTTTATAATAAATTTATTTGATCGGTTAATAACATGTGACATGTCATTTTGTAACTGTGCAAATGTTCTTATATAAAGATGCTACGATAATAAACTAATAATGTTTTTGTAAAGAGTAAAACGGCTAACAATCACAAATTTCTGATTTTGTTAATTTGATTTCTGTTAATGGTTTTATAATTGGAAATAGCTAAGTAATAATCACGTGGCTTCCAGTGTTTTTCGGTTGAAGTCTTACGAAAGTGAGATTTAACTATTGAGACATAAGACCGGTCGTGGCGAAATAAAAAAGAATTTGACGAAGTGCACGTGAAAAAGACAGTAATATTAAACTAATAATTGGTTATCTTAGGATTGAATTAATGTAAAGTTAAAGTTGTAAGTATTACAATAAAAATAAAATTAAAGTCCAACACCTATTGACATTTTAATGTAAACTTTATTATTTTTTAAATTAAATGTAAGACTTTTTTAATATTAGTATAATTTATTTTGAAACATTCGTTGGCTTTTCTCATTGACTGGATTTAATTACTCTGTATATTTTCGTATCAATAAAAACATAAATTGGAAAATTAATAATTTTAATGTTTACGCCGGCCATACAGTATAAAAACTAAAACTACGGTCCCACGTTGGATCATTTATATGTTTGGTAAGTTGACTTGTCACCATCGAATTTCATTAGAATCGAGTAAAAAATTGAATTAAACAAATCATAATAATATTAATCGTTAAAATCAAACTGAATTAATTAAATTGTACGTATATTTGATAGTTCTGTTATAAAGATAAAGATTATCCATTTCAATAATAACCGCCCTACTCCTCTCGTAAATATAATATATTTATATTTATATTTATATTCGTAGAGTATTATTGTCTAAATAAATATTCATAAACTTATTTGCACTTAACAAATCAACTTTAAGTCTTCAACTATACTACTCAATTGCATGCCCGGTGAACACATTACGAGTCTGTTTGGCATTGAGCTTTTAGGAGCTTTAGCTTTTAGTTTTTGAACGAAAAGCTCCTATAAAAATAAAAGCTTTGTTTGTCATGTACAAGTTGTAGCTTTAGAATCCAACGAAAAGCTCAAATTTTCAAAGCTACTAGAAGTAGTTTTTCGCGAAAAGCTCCAAACCTAAAGCTACAGCTACAACTTACAGCTACAGCCTACAGCTAATTCACCAAACATACCCTACAGCTAATTCACCAAACATACCCTATGTAGTTAGAGTCTTCAATTTTAGAGGGCCCATGATTTTAAAAAATGTGTAGATCTATTTAGTATCAGAAATTTAAATATAATGCTACATGCAGCTCAGATGGTTGAGCCTTATGTTTTTAATCTAGTAGTCAGGAGCTCGAATATCACTTCCTGCTATTTTTTATGCAATAATTTTGTTTTGGGTTATTTGTTAATGAATTTTTCCTTTAAAATAATTTCCGTTAAATTTTTATTATCTTTTTGTAATGAGTATATTGATTGATTAGATATCTATATCTTAATTACCATAATTCATAAATTTGATTTGAAAATTAAAATCGATGATTTAGTTTTACTAAAAAGTACTAAAATGAATCATTAAATATATTTAAATATATATACTTTTATACTCTATATATAGTTAATACAAATGACGTTATAAAATATGATAGAAGAATAACATTTGTTAAAATATAAACATTTAATATTCATTGTTCTAAATAGTATGTATACTTGTAATATCTATTTCAATTAATATGTGTATATAGTATTTATGTGTTAAGGCCTACTTTATCATTATCACACAGAGCCACCTAAATATGTGGGCCAGTCCTGCTCAATTGTCAAGTTTAACTTCTTTAAGAAAAATATGCTTCCTAGAATTAACTTTGATTGTCATGCTCTGGTCTTGTTTATTAAATTTACCAAAATTATTATTATTGCCCACGTTGCTTATTCATAAGGTAAAATGGTAGAATCAGTTACTAAATTAATCTTGTGAAATATATATATGTTTTTAATAGCTTAATTTACAAAACAACTTGGTCAGAAATTCTAGAAGAAGGTGGAGTTTATCTTTGGCCATAAATAGTTAATCAAATTAACTGTTTCATATTTACATGTTAGCATTAACCGAATTGATTGATCATTGATTAACCGAATCGAATGATTAAAAAATATTAATTGATCAGAATTTTATTTATAAAGTAATTTTAATTCATATTCATTATTACCCGTTTCATACTCACCTCTAACTATCACCATGTGACGCACGTGGTGTTAGACTTCGTCATTGTGTATTTATTTCCTATACCATGTTTAGACATTATGAACCATGCCATATAAAATGAATAATAAAAATATCGTATTATATCAATTAACAAAGGAATATAGTTAAATATTACGGAGTACATGATGTCGAAGAAATTAGTATTTCCATAATATTGGAACAATATCTTACGGTAACTCTTTTTTAATTAAATTAGGGGTTTGATCGAATTCCTTCAGTTTTCATATCGCCTCACCTTACCCCATACCACTCTACACTTTATATAAAACTATATCAACTATAGCCTATAAATACCTACATGTGTCTTTAAAAAATATAAAAGCCTTATATAATAATAACATCACAAAAACACCCTTTTGGCCTTTTCTCTTAAATCTGATCAATCACCATTTTCAAATTCTCTCACAGCAACACAAATCCATGGAAGACATTGGTGATGAATACAAGAATTACTGGGAAACCAATATGTTTCTCCAGAATGAAGAATTTGACAGGTAATTACTAATTCATGTCATTGATTTCAGTTCTAGACGATTTGCCATTTGAAGAACAAAACAAATTCTTTCTTTTCTTTTTTCTCTGGTCCATTTGAAATCCAATATGTTTGTATTTATATCATTGAGATTATTGACATACAGTTGGGGTGGATTAGAAGAAACATTTTCGGGCTACTACGATTCGAGTTCACCTGACGGACCACAATCATCGGCAGCATCAAAAAACATTGTTTCGGAGAGAAACAGGAGAAAGAGGCTGAATGATAGGTTGTTTGCACTTAGAGCAGTGGTCCCCAACATAAGTAAGGTATGGACCTTCATACTTAATTATAACCCATTTTATTTAGTGCAATGTGGTATCACTTCCTTTATTTTATCTTTCAGGGTGCCCCTATGGCCTATTTTTATGCCACCCAATATTTAATAACTTATACATGTACTTATTTTTAGTAAGTAAGATTTGGTCATTTATGATTTTTTGTTTTTTGTTCTTATAGATGGATAAAGCATCCATAATTAAAGATGCAATTGGTTACATTCAACATTTGCATGATCAAGAGAGGATTATTCAAGCCGAAATAATGGAACTTGAGTCCCAAAAATTGGAACCCAGGATGTTTGGTTTTGATCAAGAGACGGTTTTTATGACATCAACAGACATATCAAAAAAGAAAAAAACCGCACAGTCTTCCGATTCAAGTGAATCAAGAGTGTATGCGGTTGAAATTCTTGAAGTAAGTTGCTATTATCTTGTAACTTATGTTACTTTTTTCAAGTTAGTTAAATTTACCTTTTGATATAAGGTTATTATTACTATAAGTAACTAACCTTTAATTATTGACAGTTAAAATTATCATACGTGGGAGAAAAGACAGTGTTAGTGAGCTTAAAATGTAGAAAAAGAAGAGATACAATGGTGAAGATTTGTGAAGTTTTTGAATCATTGAAGCTCAATGTCATTACTGCCAACACAACTGCTTTTTCTGATACTCTTTTCAAAACTCTCTTCGTTCAGGTCTTTTTCTATTTCTTTCTGATTAAATATATTATGAGTATAGAAGAGAGTTCAAATGATAATAAAATTTTTTGAAAAAAAGAAAATTAATAAAAGAGTTCTATTTGACAAAACTCCATTTTCTCTCCACGTTCTTTGAAATTAAATTTCAAAAACAGATAGTCAAAACATTAAAATCATTACACTATAAAAACCAATATTTTTTTCTCTTCAATTAGACACCTCACATGATATACTCTCGACGAACTTTTTTTTTTCATTTTTTGATGGGTTTTGAAAACGACTATCACATGTGAAACCGCGCGACTATCACGTGTGATACTGGTAACTATCACATTTCCAAAATTCGAAAAAATGAAAAAAAGTCGAAAATATACCATGTGAGATGTTTAATGAAAGTGAAAAAATGCTGATTTTTATAGTGCAATTTTTATAATTTTTCTACTAGTCGTTTTTGAAAGATATTCAACTTTTTAAAAATTTAAGAATTTTGTTATCTTGATAAAAATGAGTTACTGAAATTAATTTTTAATTCTTACAAAAAATTTTATTCTCATTAAATTTTCCTCTATAATATTATCTTAGATATAATATAATATTATATGAAAATATAGACTTCATGATAAGTTGAAAAATATTATAACTTACAGACAATCATGTCAGATACAACTTTCTTGTTTTTTATGTTGTTAGTTCAGATGACCTGTTTAGTGATGTCAAGGTATCCAATTATGAAATACTAATCATGGGCTTCTTTCCAGAGGGTTACTATATAGTCTTTTCGTTTGATCATAAGTGTTAACTATCAGATATTATAGTGTTTAGCAAATGTATAATCATTATATTATATAGTAGAAAAATAAAAAGTGTTAACTATATAGTCGTTTCGTGAACCGGTTTTTAAAAAAAATATATTAAAGATAAAATTATAAAATTAATATATTACTTTCGAAATTGAATTGAATTGAATACCTATTTTAAAATAATATAAAGTAAAAAGTTAAATACTTATTTTAAGACGAAGAAAGTAATATTATTAAACTAGCCTAGTACCCGCGCAATGCGACGGCGGCAATAATATTATTCAACTATATATTCGGTGGTGAAATTGATTCGAATATATGTTTTAGATCAAACAAGTACTAATAATATGAAGTAATATGATGAACAACACTTAAACAAAAATCATAGAAAATTGAAAATAATATAGTGTTAAGTAGTTAAATTTATTTATATATAGTGATTTGTATTAAATAGAGAAATTATTTCCAATTGTGTAAAAGGGTAAATTAAGATAATGGGAGGGGCAATTTGGGGTTTTCCGATTTTTCCTTAAAGAAATTTAAAACAAAAAACCTAAATGCTTAATAAAGATTTAAGATTATACAATATGATGTCTTAATAATTCCATATATGTACTACTTAAGTTGGTTTTATCTGTATGGGTGGTTGCCAGTATCACCAATTACAAGACAAGTGACACAACATTTTTCATTTATGAATATGAATATGTATGTAATCGTTCACACATGAGTTACTTCTGTATGAAATGTGTCTTATCACATGGCATTACGCATAAAAGTATACTCTTATGAAACATGGCTTTACCCCGACACTTAAGTAACGGTGTTATATTTTCAATTAGTTGATACTTGAATTTCTATTAACAGTATAATAATCTTTTTAATAGTTATGACACGTTCCATTACCAGTTAATTTCAAATGGATAATGACCAAGTTGGGTATTAAAATATATGATTAATAATGGAATTCCAACATTATTTGGATTTTGTTGACAATGTAACGTGGACAATAAAGATTATCTTGCCCACAAAAAGATGATGCTGATACATCTGTTTGTCTTATCTAGATTACCATAAATCACCATAATTATACATCATGATTTTATTAATCTATAGAAAAGTATACATCATGATTTTATTAATCTATACATCATGTTTGTCTTATCTAGATTACCATAAAGATTATCTTGCTTGTGCTCTGTTTACTAGTAGCTCACACAATATTGATGGTGATATAACAATGATTAGTCTATAATACTAAATCATCATGTTTAATTGGACTTGTGAAAATAGTTAAAATATGTTTCGAGTTATGTTAATGGGTATTACTTAAATGATTATGATGAGTATAGATGTAAAATCCATATAGAAATTATTGTTTGAATACCAACTTCTGATGTTCATCATTCATCCATAACACTCTTGTTAAACGTATTAACTTTATCTATATTGCAGGCTGACGAAGAAGATATAGATTTCTTGAAGATACAAATTCATACTGCGATATCAACGCTAAATGACCCTCCAAGTCCGATGAGCACCTAACTATTGAATTTGTATATTGTCTTATATTATGTAATGTAACTCTGAAGTATCTGTTCTATTTTCAAAAGGACTAAGATATACTTAAATTTTCACATGTACATTTAATTATCTGAAAACCAACTTTAATCCCGGTGAAGAACTCAATATTATGAACTCAAATATACCTGGAAATATAAATGTTTACAATATCTCAGTGGCTTTCTGAAAAAAGTTCACTGTAACAACCCAAGAAAACAAGAATAAATTTAAAATGATTACACTAAGATAAATATCTACTCTGTCCAAAGATAAGTACCATAAAAGCATAATCCTTAACATGTTTCTTGTATTGAGGTTCCATTTAGAATGTCGAGCCATTAAATCCAAAAAACGAGCGCTGAACAATAAGAAAACTAAGTTACAACCCCATAAGCAATGAGAAATATAAGTTCAATCTGCAGATCATGCAAATTATAAATAGATGAAAGTTTCAACAGGGCAATGATATAGAAACTGATACAACCTCAATTGATTGAGGTTGAGTTAACCCACGTTCAATCAATAAACTACAATCAGCTAGAAAAGCTAAATACAGGAATAGCTTAAGAAGCTAATCGAGCAATGAAACAGTAGCAGAAGAGAGAATACAGGAAGGAGATATTTCATTTCATCATGCCCTAATGAGCTAATCAATTGATGATATATAGTCATCCACCCTTACAATAGACATGCAGACAGACTATTACTTCTAGAATATTCCTTCACATGGGCTCACATAGTCACATGGGTTGTTACAATTCACGCTCTCCTCACATGTACATTTTAGGCAATACCGTTACTACCATGGATAGCATGCATATTAATAAAGACTACTATTACTTGCTACTATTAAATCATGTATCAGAAACATACCTCAACATCATAGAATTTAATATAGAAACGTGAACTATCAATAGAAAGCTTTGTTTCCAGAATTTCTGCAATGGTAGAACTCAACTTGCCGTTAACAGTCGAGTTAAGCCCCCCAATTGAAATCACTTCACCATATGCAGCTGGTTCTTCTGTACCAGCAAACGCTATTGGTACACCTCCATTCAACACAATCATAACATACTGCCGATTAACATAAATGCAGATCACTGTCATTTCACGGTAACAAGTATATCTAGAAAACACAGTGAAAGAACCAAAACAAAGTTGTGATCAAACTCATAATATAAATAATAAATGTAGTACAATTCATTGTAGAGGTGGATTTATTCTTTAAGCCCTTGTGATAATCAATCCCAAAATTCACAATGAATAACTGAACTGTCGGCTATCGCTGTCTAATATCTAAGTTCGTTGATCGTCATGACGTCATCTACGACATGCTCTATGTATAATAGAGTAGAAAACTACTACTTATGTATAAAGTGATGTACCATACGATATGATTTCAAGGTGTTATATATATTTGATAACAAGGGTGAAAAGTAATCTACTTTACGTGGACAATTAACTATTAAAAAGTGCAACTTGCTGTTGTTCTTAGACAATTCAAAGTTAAACTATCATTAATAAATAAATGAATAAATAAATAAAAACTAAGGAAGTACAACACAACAAGTTGAAGTTATTCTCAGAAACAATTCAACAAACAGTTGGTGTGCATACACTAAAAATCATTAAAATAGTGGAATGCTTGGAAAGAAACTTAACAGATTCGGGCTTTCCAATGATCTTTGCAACAACTTTGGTGGCATCTTTAAGGATGTCAGACGCAATCACCGGGTCAACTGGAATATTGGTGAACAGATTCAAAGTTGGCATCTTTATTTGTTCTCCTAATTTTTTGGGTGTCTCAGAAGTTGTGGGGGAAACGGGTGGCCTTTAAATTTCTAAGTTAAATCATGAAAGATAACTAAAATTGAGGACCTTTTTTGATTGTTTGTGTTACATATGGGCTGGCTGATCCACATTCCGAGATGATAACAATGGATCAAATCATTCTATTTTGATTTACTAAGCCCAAATAGTCATCTCATCTGGCCCAATATTTATTTATTACATGACATCCACATCTTCTTTAAATTACTATATATTTTCCTAAAAAACTTTCTCTTCTACTTCCAAAAATGAAACGTTCGCTTTCAATTTGTATTAGTTTACAAATTATTGAACTAATAATAAAGCCATGTGCGAAGTATAGCTACAACAATTACTTTTCAAGTATACAACCTAGACTATATGTACTTTTTAACTCGCATGATTCAATATAACAAAAGAGAATAAATCACCGTACACTTACACTTGATTTTAAAACGATAGGAAAACACTATTTAGTGAATGTACTAGCAATACAACGCAATTTTTTCCTTATATACAATTTCGATGGTAGAAAATTAGCAAAAAGGTACTCTGATTTTGAAATTAAAAGCCTTTACATTATTTTTCCATAATATTTTATCACAATACATTATGGTTTTTCAAAGTTTTCTATCGGTAGAATGAAAACCTTATCAAAAACTTTTCTTCAAAAATATCTTATAAGTACAATTTTTGCTTAAAAAACCTCATTGTAGATGCTCGTATATTTCCCCCAAGGTGTAGTCATCTAGTGTTTATTCTCCTTCACAAATCTTTAAGGCATAATATGTTGTTTAAGGTGAAGATCAGGAGATAGTGACTTACAAATGACATGAGAAACAAGTCATTTCAACTTCTAATTTTTGTAATCTACGATTCAGATCCACTGTAATATAAGTATATTGAATTATAAATATATATTACATTATAATAACATTACATATTACTAATTACAAATTTAATTGTATCAGTTTGTTACATAGTTGAATCCCTTTATCAAAGATTATTGTTGATAATTTGCAAGGATATTTGTGCATAGCAAATTCTCATTCGTTTGGACATATCAATAGGCTATATTGTATTTTGTGTTGTTGTAAATATATAAATGAATATCAATAATGATATGTACAGGTTCAACGATAAAATTATAAAAATTATAAAAACTGCATTATAAAAATCTAGATAAAAAATCCTTTATATTTTAAGAAATTGAATATCATACAAATGGCTAGTTAAAAAATTATAAAAATTGCATAATAAAAATCAGAAAAAAAATTTCCATTTTTTGATAGGTTTTAAAAACTGATAACACATGTGATAGTCTTCGGTATCACATGTGATACTCGCTGATAACAAATGTAACGATTATCACATGTGTTACCAGTTTTCAACACCCACAAAAAAAAAAAAAATCGTCGAAAATATATTATGTGAAATTTCTAATCATAGAGAAAAAAATGTTAATTTTTAGTCATTTTAAAGATATTTAATTTTAAAAAAACGTAAAATTTTGCCAAATGAATAGTTAAAATTCATTATTTCATTATCACTCCATCTCTCATTCTCATTCTAACTTAACCTCATATTAAATATATATTTTCATCGATAATTTCACCTACAACTCTTTGATTGATGAGATTTTGAGAAAAAGCAATATCGTTTATAACAAAGAGCACGAGATATTTTATATCCTAATGATCATTTTATAGGGAATCTTCTTCAAAAATATATGAACAAGCAATTCTACGATATCACATTATAACTTTTAGATAATAATAATACTCCGTGTTTTTTTAATGAGTAGATCAAACATTATAATTAGGCGAAAACAATTATCCGATCCAAATCCATCCAAATCCAAATAAAGATAAAAGAGAAATGAGTTGTAATCAGAAGCCAATGAACGTGATGATGGCAACGTACTACAGCAATCTGCCACACATATTATTCTATCATCCTAAGAAATCTACGGCTCCCAATCATCGTTTGCCATATCAGCAGATAAAATAGTTCTTTATTGGGTTTAGCATGGGGTGACGTGTACCTAATTTTCCTTTTGAATCGGGTTATCCTAAAATGTCCTATCATTTTCGCCATGTGCACATAATTGCCCACTCAGTTTTTCCCTTTTTTAATAATTGTTAAATAATTAAATTATATTCAAACAAACTACTCCGTATTAAAACTCGTACGTCTTAATCGTAAATATAAAATATACTTTACGATGAACAAAATGCTCTTACAATTATTAAGGTATGTTGCCATTAATTACATGTGAAAATTGTGTTGCATCAAATGAAAATTGAAATGTTACATGTATATATTTATATTTAAACGTTGTAACAAACATGTTGCAATCACCTGTAATATTATTGGGGCAGTGTTACTTTTCACGCTTTTGACAACTTTTAAACACTTTTTGTTCAGGTTTCAAAGCCTTTTTTTCATTATTTTGTGCAAAGTGTTAATTATTTTATTTGTTGCTTAAAAATAAAGGCAAACGGTACAAAATTCATTACAACTTTTCAAGATCTAACATAACTCTGCATAATGCAAATATATATATATATGGAAGTTTTAAAAGATCGTTAAATCTCATTATTTTACGAATAAATATGCTGAATTTTCTAAAACATAACCAGTCATACACATAAATCGGTAACATATGCTGTTGAAATAATATTTTTACGACATACGAACAAAAACACAAATAATGATATAATGGTAATAACAAGTGAAAAGTGATCTGCTCCCACTGCCTGAACTCAATTACATAAATCACAATAAAATATATTGAAGCTCTCATAAAATATTTGCCTTTCAAAAAATATTGAACCTCTCACGTTAATTATTTGTTACTTTTATTTGTCATGTTTTTATTTTATTTTATAAACTACAGTTTTAGTCCCTGTAGTCTTTTAAATTTTCATAAATTGTCCTCTAAAACCATTTGTTACAGTGGCGGTCCCTATGGTTATCTTATTTTCCGTAATTTGAAACATGTTTGGTATGGAGCTTTTATGAGCTTTAACTTTTAGTTGTTTTTTTTTAACAAAAAGCTCATATAAAAATAAAAGTCTTGTTTTTCATGGAAACGTAAAACTACAGCTTACAACCTACAACTAATTCACCAAACATACCCTTTATCTTTCTACGCATTCACTGACCAAGCTACCCTTTCCTATTCATTTTCCAATTATTATATTACTTTGTACGTTTTATCCTCTTTATTTATACTCCCTTCTAAATCATTTATCACTCTCTTCGTTAATATTTAATATATAAATATGCGTATTGTTTAGTTTACCCTTTCATCCACTTAAATAATGACATGTTGTTATAGAAAGTCAAATTTTTACACATTAAAATATATTATATAATATTACACAATCATGTCATTAGCGGAAGTTTAATTAAAACAAACATACTTACTTGTTATTTAGACAAATAATCATATGGATGTCTTTGAGTTTAAAAGGTGGGCAAACGATTTTCACTTTTTCAAATACTTTTTTATTTTTATTCTAGATTATTTAATTCAAGTATTTTGTTATATTTCTTAATGTTACGTCATGTCTATTATGATTATAAACCTTTATCATATCTTTCATCTAAAGAGTATCATTTACGTCACGCTTGCAACAGTTAATCATTTCATTTTTGATTGATTTTGAAAACTTTATCGTCACATTATGCGAGTAATTCACCAGTTTATTTAATTTTTGTTTACATGTTTCTCTCTTACCACGATACAAGACCCAATGTCTTTCTTCATCATAAGCAAGGGTGGCAAAACGGGCGGGTGGGCAGGTTTGGGTAGGCGGGTCAAAACGGGTTCGGGTATAAATGGGTTCGGGTCTAAACGGGCTCGGGTCTAAACGGGCTCGGGTCTAAACAGGTTAGGGTCTAACGGGCTCGATTTTAAATGGACAAATAAATGAAAAAAGAAAAAAATGATAAAAACGAAAAAACGAATAAAAAAAACGTATAGTTGACAGAAAACAACAAATACAAAAAACGTTTAAAAACGAAAAAACGTAAACGAAAAAACGAATAAAAAAACGACAAAAATGAAAAAAAAAAACGTTTAAAAACGAAAAAATGTTTAAAAACGACAAAACTTTTAAAAACGGAAAAAACGAATACTAACAGCAAAAATGAATAAAAAACGTTCAAATCGAAAAAAACATTTAAAAACGAAAAATGTTTAAAAACGAAAAAATGCTTAAAAAGAAAAAAAGTTTAAAAACGACAAAAAAGAAAAATGTTTAGAAACGAAAAACGGAAAAACGGCTAAAAAAACAATAAAAATGAAAAAACATTCAAATCGAAAAAACGTTTAAAACGAAAAAAAACGTTTTAAAACGAAAAATGTTTAAAAACGAAAAAAACGAAAATTGTTTAAAAACGACAAAACGAAAAATGGTTAAACAAAAAAACGTGTAAAAACAAAAAACGACAAAAATGAAAAAACGTTTAAATCGAGAAAACGCTTAAAACGAAAAAAAAAAAAACGAAAAACGTTTGAAAACGAAAAAAACGACAAAAACGTTTAAAAACGACGAAAACGAAAAAAAAAACCTTTAAAATCGAAAAAACGTTTAAAAAACACAAAAACGTAAAAAAAACGACAAAAACGAAAAGAAAAACATTTAAAAACGACGAAAACGAAAAAGAACGTTTAAAATCGAAGAAAACGGAAAAACATTTAAAAACGAAAAAAACGTCTAAAAACGAAAAAAAAAAGTTCAAAAACGACGAAAACGAAAAAAAAAACGTTAAAAATCGAAAAAGATGAAGAAACGTTTAAAACGAAAAAACTTTTAAAAAACGAAAAACGTTTGAAAACGAAAAAAATGAAAAAAAAAAACGTTTAAAATCCAAAAAAACGAAAATACTTTTAAAAACTAAAAAAACAGTTTTAAAACGTAAAAAACAACAAAAACGAAAAAAAAAAAAAAAAAAAAAAAAACGTAACAAAACAAAAGTTGAAAAAAAAATGAAATTAAAAAAATACTATATAAGTATTTTGTTGAAGAAGTGGATGTGGCCCAATGAGTACTCAATGTTGAGTCCACCTTTACCCATATAGATTTATTAATTTTTTTAATCATGCCAAGTAAGACCCATTTGAAAAAAATGTTAAGCCCATAATTATCCATAAATGTATATTAAAAGTCTAGAATAGTCCAGAATTACTCATTTGGGCTAATTTTGCCACCTTTAATCATAAGGCTCTCCATGATTGCACCCCCATCATAATCCGTCAGCATCATCCCTACACCCTATGATCATCATGTTTTATCCTTATTTTTACCAATTAGCATATCGAATATCGATTCAAAATTAATAAGATTTAATTTTGTAAATTCAAAATTGAATGTAACCACATCAGTTTCAACTTATGTGAAAGTTCAAACTAGGTCAAAAGATTAGCAGAGTTTTGATGGTTCCGACGCCGTTGCGTATTTCGAAGGTCTAAGAGTGTAGTTTTAGTATGTTCTTCACCGGAGTTTGGTACTTGGAATGGCGTGTAGGCGATCTGCTACTCGGAATGGTTGTCGGTATCAACCGTTACTGCTCCGGCGTTCTACTAATGCTCTCGTGGTTGTTCTAGATTGGAGATCCTCGTCATCTCCGTGTACTTTCTCCGGTGCTGGCGGCGGTTTGTTGTGTTGTTGGTGAAAACACTAAAAAATAATTGGGGGTTTAATTATAAATTTGTGTATGTTTGCTTGTTAATTTAGATACTTGAATCGTGTTTTAAGATTTTGTACGTTTTCAATGAGGAAGATGATGAATAACGTTAGTGAAGGTATTGATTTGGTTTTTGAATCTAATGTATAGCTGGAGAAGCAAGAAAATGAACTATGATTATTATTAGTAGAAGATAAATTAAAAGAAGGCTTTAAAAATGATTAAAAATAAAAATGTAAATCGAAAAGAATTATATAAATAAGAAAAAAGATGATAAATGGTATTTTGGTCAATTCAGGTAAAAAAGATGAAGTAGAAAAAAATGCAAATCACAAGACGGACAATGTAATAAACAATCTCTAAGGAAGATAAGTGAAAATTCGATAAACCACAGGTACGAAAAATGTAATTTACCTTGTTTTTTTCTCTGTTTTCTCTTTTGATTTTTAAGTCAAAATGTTAAGTACGATAATGAAACTTTGCCTTTTAATGACATATCTTTCAATGATATTAACTTTTGTAACATTGTTTTGAAAGTCGGTTAGAATGGTCCGGTCTAACTGGTCAAATTGAAAAATTAAAAATTTTCGGTTGATTATAAACTAATTTTTGAACATGTTTGACCAAGGTAAGAACCGATCGGTTAACCGATCGAACTAAGTTAAACAACAAAACGGAATCGAATTCGGTCGATTTTGTTTTTCTAATTTTAATTTGAATTCAGGAAATCACCGGACAACAAACTAAAGTCCAACAAACAGAACTCAAGGGGAATCATTTAAGCAGTGCATATATGTGAATGTGATATTTATAGAAAGTGGGACCCTCTCACCTTTCAACTTGAACCGATGTGAAACAAGTTAAACACTACTTTAAAAATTGGCAGCTCTATTTCCAAGTTTGGCTAACCATTCGTTCACAGCAAACTGTACATATTATTATAGTCATTATCAATATTATCCTTTAATATCAATTATCAAACACTTATGAATAGTAAGGTGTTTGTGTTTTCTTAACCCATACTTTTGTCTAAATAAATATGTTTATGTGTGCAAATAACTGATAAAAGTTGTTTAGCTTGATGGTTAAAAGATTTACCAACTAACATCTTGATCTTGAGCTTAAGTCTTAGTATATCTACTTTCCTTTTTCCAAATTCAAGTGAATAAATTGATATTATACTACAATAAAAATTGTAATGAGGAGTAAGTAGTTTACCGGTGCCAAAAATTAAAATTGAAATTGAAATTATACTATATCAAAAAAGTTTCACACGTAGATTTTGTGCCACCATTTGTTGACATTATAACTGAAAAAACTTATTTTTTATAGATTAAAATCATTTTTATATTATGTAATAAAAAATCGAGTGAACTGCTTGATCTGACCAGAACTAAAAGTTCTTCCGGTTCAATGGAAAAATCGATTTTCAACACATCTATCTTATATACTAATTAAGTATCCCCTAGATTAGGTGGAGACTTCTCAAGTCACCATCTCATATTTAATCCTATATGTAATTATTATAAATTTAGTGTATATAAAAAAAAATAGAGCCCTCCACCTCATTATTTAGTTTACCATGTCATCAAATTAAAATTTTTCTTTCATTCATTTATTATTATATGCTCTTTATTAGACTTCAATGAAACATTATTATTATTTATATTAGAAACCCATTTAAATGCCTTTTCATATATGAAACACTTAATTTATCAAAATTATTATACACATGATATATGTAACATCATTTAGTGAATTCTTGAAAGTTAGATATGCTATATAAGAATATTAAATTTCTCAAAATTTTATTATGTTAATATTTGAATCAAATAAAATATTACTATTATCATTAGTATAATACTTTTCATATAGAATCGATATTAAGGATCTATTATGATAATTATTATGTTGATAAATTTTGCTATATTTTAATATATTTCAATCAATTTATTTATATTTACCACATCATTTTACTTCTCTAATATTTCATCTAAAGGTACTTCCATTAGAATTGTCACATGCATTTTATGTTCATATTTCTCTTATTTTTTTATTTTTTTTTTATGTGATAAAGTATTTGTAGAAAAACATCATTTTTAATTTTACATACAATATTAAATATGTTATATCTTACGAAGCCGTCCATCAGACGGAATTTACTTCATAAACGTGTCAACATATTAATTACAGTATCTCTTAAGAAATATGAATATTAAATGTAGCACATTTGTTTCATAGTTTATTTATTAGTGAGCTTAGATCCTATTCAAATTTCAAGCTCGTACCTTTTCATGGTTAATGTAACAACGACCCATTAATTTAAACATTTGCCAATTTCGAGATTCCATGCATTAACATCAACAAGCTAGCTAGTCTAACCATTAATTAACCTAATGTATTTTAGTTTCACACCTCTTATTTTCTATCTTGTGCAAATTCATCGACCGATCAAATTAATCGTTCCTCGAACTATGAATTCAAAACCTAACATTTACCAAGAGTGGTAAATGTGGTACTATTAAATGAATTGTTCTCCTTTCTCCTTTCTTTTTATTCATTATAAATGTATATACTACTGATATAGTATATACATTTTGAATGGTGATTTCTCACCACTACTCATGCTTAAGATTTGTACATATGTCTTAGACTACGTTGTACACTTGTACATATTGACAAATTATGGTAAAAGATAAAATTATGATGATGTATAAATTATTATCTATTTATTTTGGATGACTACAATCTAAAATGTAGTGATTAGTTATTACTAAAAAATTTTGCATTAAAAAAATCATTTTAGTTAAAACCTCAATTTATTATCTTACCATAAAAAGAAAGATTATACACTACTATAATTTATTTTAGTTATAATTGTAAATGTCAAATTGTATGTTTTGTAATATGAATGTACATTATCACACATAAAATTATAAACGTCTAAGCAGTAAATGTGTTGTCTTTTAATTAATCACTTTACTTATTTTAAATAAAAAACATAACTTCAGTGTTTATTTAATGTTAAATGTAATTTTTATTTGATATTTTTTTACAATCTAGATATTTGTTGCTATGAAGTGTAATATATGATAAAATTTATCACGTTCTAACATGTCACATAATTACCTACAACTATTATTATTATTATTATCATTATTATTTATATTATTAGTATATAGATTTTGTTGAACTGTGGTTATTGAGTTACTTATACATACTCATGACTGTCTATGATCAAATTTAAAATATATTAACCAATATTATTTTATTTATGATAAAAATTCATATTGAATCTAAGCGATATTTAATTTCATTTATGCATCCAACATTTTTGTGATAAACATTTCAACTAAAAAATACAAGATGACAATATTTATGTTTAGATATAAATAAATAATGAAATTAAATGTAGTATAATAATTAATATATCATATATTTAAAAATGTGTTTAATTTTTGTCGGAATGTGCAAGTTAAAAATATCGTATACAATCATAAATATACATAAAAGATGACGTGTGACAAAAAAAAAAATACTAGAAAGGTATTTTAGTAAAATGTAGAAAAAAGATGATAAAAATAATTGAGGTGACAGAAATTAAGATATAAACAAAAGCAAGCACAGGCACACTGGAGTGGTCCAAATAAAGAGCCACTCTATAATCTGATCTCTTCTGTTTTCTTTCTCTCCCCATTGCTCAATTCTTGTTTCCACAATCCCAATTTTTCTAGAAATCAATGTGTAATTACTAGATTAACCCTAGGGAGAAATAACAACGGATTTCTTCCACTTTTTTATCTTTTTCTCCAAACACCCGTGACTCTATTCTCTGTCGCTATATCTCTGGGGTGCCCATAAATCTCTATGTAAATTTAGATATTTGATGTTCATTTGTTACTTGAGTTTTGGGATTTGCGCATTAAATCTTGTAAATGCTTACTTTCCTAATTTATCTAAATCCTTACAAGTACAAAGTTTCTTACACCAATGACCCAATTCTGCATACTAATTCAGTAAATTCAATGTTGCTTTCATAACGTTTTGTGGGTTTTAGAAAAAAGGGTTTCTTGTACCTTCTTTTTATTTTTTTTATTTGGATTTTTCCTTATATTCTACAGGAACCCATTATTTGTTTATACAACAAAATAAGCACTTTTTAGGGTTTTAGGATTCCTCAATTTCAACATTTTTTACTTCATTTTCAACAATTCTAGCGAATTTTGAAATTGGGTGTCTAAAATTTTTCACATTGTATCTCATTTCTCCAAAAAAATTGGATCTTTGTTGTAAATTCTTGAATATACTCTGTTTTTAGTCTTTCTCGTAAAAGGTATTAACTTTCTTATTCCTGAATCTCAAACTCCAAAAATAAATTCTGTGATTTTAAGGGTTTTTCTAATTTCTTTATATATCTTGAAAATTTGAAAAAATGAAATTGTGATTGAATTGGGTTTCTTGAAATCTTAAATATGTCATCTTGTTTAAGAGGAGGTACAGGAAGAGCATATGGATTTGATCTTGAAAATATTGTTAAATCCTCAGCAACTACTTCAAGTAGAAGTTCACATTCACATTCATCTTCCCCATCTTCAACTCTTTCTGAATCCAGCAATTCACCATTGACTGTCTCCACTCGAAAACCTCGGACCCCACGAAAACGACCCAATCAAACTTACAATGAAGCAGCTGCTCTTCTCTCCACAGCTTGTCCCAACATTTTTTCAATCACCAAGAAAAACAATAAGCAATCACAATTTCCAAACAAACATACTTATTTCTTCAACGAGCCACCCGAATTGCTTTTACCATTTTCGGTAACCGAAAGTCCAATTAAGGCGAAACCAAGAGAAATTGAACTCAATGGGAGATGGAATTGTAGCCCAAATTGTAATTTGATGGAATTAAGTGAAGGATATGAAGATGATTTTGATACCGAGTCGATTCTTGATGAAGAAATTGAAGAGGGAATTGATAGTATCTTAGGGAGTTCTAATGCGAATTCAATAGTAGGAAATGATGAAATTCTAAATGAGAAATCTTGTTTAAGTTTCAATTATGATTTTAATTACAATACTTGTTATGGGTACCCATTGGGGTTGGGATTCGGAGGGAATTTAGAGTTCAATTTTGGGTTTGGATTGAGAAATGGTGTGAAGGCGTTGAGGAATGTAGATGATGGGAATTGGTGGAGCGTTCCGGCGATCAATGTGATGAATATATCGCCACCGGCTTCAATAAAATTCAAGAAAGCTCCGGTTGGAAAAAAGAAGAAAGTGGAGGAATTAATGAATTTGGAACCCGAATTGGGGAAACCAATTGTTAAAGAAGAGAGTTTAAGTCTTGGAAATGGGCCTCGATTGTTATTGAAATTGAATTATGACAAAGTTTTGAATGCTTGGTCGGATAAAGGATCGCCATTGCCGGAGGAAATTTCAGGGTCAGAGTCTCCGAGTAAAGACATTCATGTAAGTGGTCTCTCATTTTATTCTCCCGCGAGTCGCCAGATTTTGGGGGTTTGTTTATAGATGTTGTCTTTACATGTCTTTCATGTTGGGTATAGGGTTATAATATATGCTAATGCTAGAGCTAGTTGTATAATGTATAGTTTATGATATATACAAAATATCAATTATTATATTCCACTTTTTATGAACTAGCAGGCAAAATTGGCTCAAATAGACTTATTTTCGGATAATGGAGGTTTAAGAGAGGCTAGTGTTATTCGTTATAAGGAAAAGAAGCGCACACGGCTCTTCTCCAAGAAAATTAGATATCATGTTAGAAAAGTTAATGCTGATCAACGACCTAGATCTAAGGTATAATTTCTTATTGTTATCTCAATGATGCCTTTTAAACATTTTAATGACAATCAGTACAGTTAAGACTACTTATTGTACGATTGTTAAAGTAATGGTGAATTGGTCTTAATTGTATAAAATGCATTGCTAAATTCAAATATTTAAACTGTCACAAATTGTTTGTTGTTTTTGCAGGGGAGATTTATTAGAAGGTCAAATTCTCCCAGTTATGAGGAAATATGAATACCCACACTTTTACATTACACTCTTCATCTTCTGTTAATTTTCTATCAGGCCCTTCGCTTTTCCTTTTTTACATGTCAACCCTTTTTCTTCTTCTTTTTGTTCAATAATGAGGTAGTTACGTTGAGTTGAGAAATGAATAGGTAGGGAAGAGAGAATAAAAAACAATTTTGTTATCTATATTCAATAATAATAATATAGTTTGTTATTTCTATATTTGTCTCTTTTGTTTGCATTAATTAAATCACCATTTGATTCGTAAGCAACACCTAGTTAAAGATAAATCACAACTTTGATTGATCCTAAATGAAGGCTTCTTTTGCATATATTATATGTACATAATAATAGAAATGCATATATTCAAGTCCTTGAAGTTATAGTAATAAAAATGCATATGAACTTTGATTTATGATGGAGCAGAAAAATGTAATGGGCATTAATTGTGTTGGGCATTGTAATTATGCCATTATTTATCAGTTTTTTTGCCTTTTCTTTCTGAATCTGAGAAGCTGTAATCAAGGGCGGAAGATTTCAAGGGCAAAGAGGTGTGGTTGTTATTTCTAAAATTTTAATTGTATTTATTCATTTTGTAGAAAGTGTAGGTGACTAATTTTATGTGTGTGTGACTACATACATGTCTATCATTCAATCAATTTCTTGTATCAATACAAAAAGAAATGCAAGTTGTTACAAATCTAATATCCTTAATCTCTTATATCTCTAGTCACTTCTTTCGACTTTCTAGTCCGATCAATTAATTGAGATATCAAATCTTGTTTCTTTCTATACATATAAGTTGTTTGGTGGTTGTAAATATATATCATAGCGATTGTCTGATTGTACCCCATATTTGTGTGTACAAAGAAACATACATGAAAAAGGTGCTTGCATTAAAACCCATATCATAATATACTAATAGCCCATTAGTCAATATATGTTATTCTTATACCATAATGGCTTTCTTTATTAATATATGAATAAGTATTATTTAGTCTTTGTTATTTGTTGACAATTGTAATATCCTAACTCTACAAATCATAAAATTATAAAAGAGTATAACTTATATTGCAAAATTTTGTAATTTTGTATTGTTTATTTTGTCTATCTTTTATATATCAACTCATACTTCCGTTTTATTTATAATATACATGTTATGCGATAATATTTTGTCCCTCCAACTATAATGTTCAAATTCCGCCACTGACTATAATAGACTGATGGGCTTAAATGTTTGGTTCTTTGTGACTTTAACATTAGTTAATATCATTTAAGTAAATTAAAATTATGCGAGATATTAAAAATATGTAACGTCCATGTGTCCAACGAGTAAGGCTAACTCACTTATGTATAAAAATGTATTGATCAGATAATGTATTGATAACGAGTCCATTAACTCAACTTAATGACTAACTCAAAGGCTTAAAAGTTTACCTAACCACTGAAATAACTACAACTCCCAAGTTTTTTTTATTAAAAAGATTACTGGACCAACTATATAAATAAGTACTAAACGTCTAGATTGATCACTAAAATTTATAAAAGGACGTACTTGTTCATCACAACAAACGAAATTAACTAAGCACGCGAGAAAGAGAAGTCTATAACTTTATTTAAAACCTTTACTCAAACATTACATAAATCAAACATATGATCACTTGATCTAGAACTTAATTCATGTCTTCGAACTGCAAATTGACTTCTTTGGAGATGCAAAACTCGATACCCATCATTGACTACCCGTTGCTCACTTCAGGTACTCCTGATGAGCATTCAAAAGTCGTCACAGATATTGGCATTGCTTGTGAAGATTGGGGATTACATGGTATGTAATATGTAAGCATATATAACGATTCATCTTCCATCTTCTTAATGTTTTTAAGACTTGTGATTTTTATTCGTGTATTGTAAGTTGGTGAATCATGGAGACTTTAATAAAAAAGATAATGGACATGTCAGAGGAGTTCTTTAATATGATACATGAAGAAAAGCTTGAATTTGAAGCTCATGGTGTTTTGGATCTCATCAGATTCAGCACCGGCTTCAACGCTGCCAACAAAAGTGAAGGGAGTATCTTCGGCTCATTATTCATCCGAATTTTAATTGTCCTCACAAACCTCCAGGTTTCAGGAAATCTTGTTGTATACCTTAAAAACATTTTTGACAACTTGTTCATGATTGGTAAATTTGGTAAAATAGGCAGTTTGGATATCACGTCAAAATGGATAATTATTAATTATATAGAGAACTGGGTAGAGTTGGGTTGGCCTACAATATTCTTTTGTTCAAACTTTTAGACTTTAATTAATAAGAGTTAAATATGATTAATAATATCCGATGATTTTAAAATTTTCTACTATTTGGTATTTATAATTAGGGTATTTATAAGTACATTTTAGGTAACTTCAGTTAGAGATAAAACATAAACCATACTCTTTTTTGAAACAATAAGTCAAATATGTCACAATTTTCTGACTGAAAGTGTGGGTAAGGCAGGGAACTTGCTTCAGATTACGTCAAGAGAACAAGAACGGTCGCAATGGACTTGGTGAAAGGGGTGTCCTTGCTTAGGGTTTGAAGTATCGTACATGAATGAAGAACTGAGTTTGGACATGGGTTTCAGTTGTTAGCAATCAATTAATACCCACCTCTTTTGGAGTTTGATAGTGCAACAGGGTTGATGCCGCATACAGATCATGGTTTATTAACCCTGCTATACGAAAATGGTGTTCAGGGCCTCGAAGTCCTTCGTGATGGAAAATGGGTTGTCATGGGTGGTGTCCCAAACGCGTTCTCGTTACTTAATTCAGACTATCTCGAGGTAACTTAGTTTTAACAAAAACGGCAAGTTGGATAACACTTAAAAACGAATTTTGATTCACTCTTAAAGTTTTTAGAAATAACTACTCTCAAAGATGATTACAAAAATTTATAGTAATATTTTGATTTTGAATGATATGGATTATGAAGCTCTGTGCATCCATTAACAGAAGAAGAAAAAAAAAGTGCATTTTAGGATTCTGCATATTAAAATTTCACGCTAATTCATTTTACCATTAGATTCCTTAAAGATAAGATAAAACTTATTCAAAATCTAACCATTTAAATTGATCGAAAATGTCTATCTCTGAAAGAAAATAAACAAATTATTCTTTCTAATTTGGAAAATATCAATAAATAGTTCTTATCAATATTTTGACAGATATTTAGCAACGGAAGATACAAAAGTAGCTCCATCGAGTGAATGACGAACGTAAAAGGATCACACTTGTGAACCGTAATGGTACATCACTCGACATCATTGTTGGCCCGTCATCTAGGCTTGTGGATGGTGTACCTCGTTATGTCCCAATGAAATATAGTGAGTACCTAGAGTGCCAAACGAAAATTATTTGTGCAGGAAAGCGTGCCCTTGATGTATTTCGAGTTCATACTTAGGGACGGTCAAAGTTATTATGTCTACTAAGGACAAAATCAAATATAACCAAATATTTTGGTTCGTCACAAATTCATTCGGTTTCGGTTTTACTATGATTCGATTTTTCAATTCCAGTTTTTTTATTGCTTACTTCGGTTTATAATCGAATCTTACTCTACGACCAAATTCAAACTTTTAGACTACAATATTAAATATAACTTTATTATTTTGAAAGTTATATTATATGTATAAGAAAGTATAATTGTAGCAAATAAATTTGAATATAACGGTACATTATTTTTAAATATTTACAAACATCTAATAAGTATAACTAACAGTTGAAAATTTACTTCAAAAAATAAGTTAGAACACAATCTTACGATAGAAATAACAGATTATGTATATACTTTCAAAGATTGTATATATGTAGATAAAATTAATTAAAACACTTAATGTACTTTGCAAATTTGTTTAGTAATTCAATATCCGTTATTAATATACATAACCTGTTAGCAGCGAGTTTTAAGAAACTCAGTTAGAACCACTTAGCTTAAAGGGACTTTGTTTCCTTGTCACTAATTGTAGTCATTAGTGCTCACTAATCATCTACATATCTATATTCTATATCTAATCTTATTATGTAAAAAAAAAAAACTTGTTTTAGTTACTTATTTTCAGAACATGTACGCTTTCTTAGCTATTGTATCACATTTATGTTGTCTTCTAAAGGCTCAGTTGCTTTGAGTACTGACGGAGCTATTCTATCCCATTTTGATCATGGTCACACTTAGCATAAAACTCAAAGTTAGAAAATAACCGGAAATTGAATGACTACTCCACGTAATATGGATGACGGAAATACGATAAATAGTAATGATAATCGGAGTAAGTTGATGAATGAGATGAAAATAAAATACAAAAAGAAGGTTGAAAAAGAAAAGCAAGCAAGTTTTAAACTTGGACATGTCGACTCAAAGTTATACCAAGTAACGCATTCAAATAGTCATTTGGCACTTGATAAATATAAGGAGTTTTAATTTTAATGTATTGTAGGTTTTGCACATAAATTATCATGTACTGTATTTATATTTTATTTTCTGTCAATTAAATAATATATTATTTGACTTATCTTGAATGCTTCAACTATAAACCTTCTTGTTACACTAATAAAAATCATAAATATTCAATGGTCTCTAGATAAATTTAAAATATAGAAGCATATTACGCTTTTCCAAATAAGGGGAAACAAAAACCCATCAAATATACAATCTTTTTCTTTTTGTTCTATCTTTTTAAATTTAGAAAAATACAAAATATTGTATTTATACTTTCTACTATGTCCAAATGTACAATCCACAATCCGATGTTTACATTCCATGTCAAATACCACTAGACCATTAATATCGGTGTACTTTTAAAACTTATTTCTTTTAGAAAAATTAAGTTTTAAGTTGTATTCTTCCTATACATTGACAGAGGCTACTTAACCGCCACATCCAATAATCTTGCCCGCTTAATGTTGTGTAACTTTAAATCCTAGCCATCTAAAGTAAATGTGGCGGTTTTCGGGCAAATTAAAGAAGCAGTTGCAGCTCTCAGTAGGCTCACTAGCAGTTTCCTATAGAAACCGTCTTCCCACATTCTTCCCCAGTTCGGTCTATTATATCCCCTCAAACTCAAAAATAACATCATATGCAGGTTTAGTTCCACTCCTAATGGACAACAAATTTGGCTATCCAGTTTTATGCGAATTTTTATTTGTACGAAATTTATATTCATGCTAAAATTGCCAATCAATTCCGTCAAGTATATTGGTTTGATTGACTGATTCATTGATTTCGTTGATGTAGGGTAACAAATACAGATTATGAAGTTTTAGAGGTCCAAGAACAAGTATTTAACAGAAAGAGAAGAAATGATTTATTGGATGGATCGAAGAGTTGAATTCGAAAAAGGTAATGATTTTATCCTTATCTATTATTCGAATCAGTAAGCAATTGAATTGAATTGGCGAAGGCACACCAACTGCTTGATGAAAGGCCTGATTATTTCTTTTGTGTAGGCAAAAAGAGTCTGCTTTTATCTTGATTATAGCATTATGATGAAGCTCTATATCTATTTTGGTAGGAAACGAGCTTCACAGACTGGAATGTTTAGTGAGGCATTAGAAAAGTATTCAGGGGAAAGTGCACCTTTGCAATCCTAATGTGTTTAATTTTGGTTTTGGTGCATATATGGTATATTATTTATGATTTTGCAATGTTAAATGTTTCTTTATTTTGTTAGCCACACAAAGACCCGGCTCCATCAAGTCTTCTGATGATGGTCCTGTAATCATAGAATATGGACTGTATCCTTCTAAATCTCAATTTCCTATGATACATGTGTTTTCTTTCATTATATGATTTGAGATGATCGAGAAAAGTGCCCAAGCACAAAAGGTTAGTTTATAATGCCTTATTCATAACTATCATAAAATAAAAGGCAGACACCATTTATGTTTAAGGAGAAATGACATCTGCAATATTGTTCTTGAGCTTTTAAGCTGTAATTTGAGGGTTAAATAGATTTGGATGTAGCTACATGACTGGTATGTCTTTTCAATGGAGTAAGCTCTTTTTTTCCTATTTACAAGTCTTTATATACTTTGGGAGTATATATTTTATATGGCCAATTGGTGTTTTATGTGAAAGAAATCATATATAATTCTTAGTGTTCCTTTAATGTAGGCATAGGTTTGACTATATGAACTTAAAAGATAAAAAAAAAAGTCTACCTTAAGTTCATAATAGTAACAAATTATGAGAACTCTACGTAGTGATAGATTTTAAAATGTGGGTGTGGGTCAGTAGATTTTTTATTGGCAGCCGTAAAATCTTTGCTTTTGGGAGTTTAAATATCATTCGGTCAAACGGGAAGCATAGGAAACTCGGCTAAAATTAGTCGAGCATGTTGGGTAATGGGTGAATGAGTTGAACATGTTGAATTCATTATTTAATGGTAGGAAGCTTTTGCAGGAACAATTGTCCATGTTTAATTATTCTTTTTCATACATTGTTCATGAATGGGTTGGTATTGACCGTATAATGAATTATACTGACGAGAACATTGTGAAGCAGCAAGCCCTTGACAAAAAACAGGGTGTCGACAAGAACTCAAATTCTAGACGCTCAACTCATATTAAACCTAAAGTATTGAATGGTATTTCCACTCATGTCAACTTAAAATTTATATTAACTCAATGTTTCTTCCTTCAATGATAAATTAATGATAAATTTATATTAACTCTCCCGTTTTATGAAATAATGACGAAAATTTTGTTTTGTTGGAGGAAAAAGAAGATGACAAGAGCAGTGGTACATTATTTGAACTCTAGTGTATACTGTATATGGTTGTTCATTTTTAGATTGTTCGTGGATTATGCTGTTGTATAATGTATACTTTTTTGTTTAAAAAGTTTAACTTATGGTCGGTTTCTATTGAATGATACTTCAGGGGCAAAAGGGAAGAAGGGAAAGAGTGAGTCAAGTATATAGGTAATATCTTGTATCTTCTTGTGATATGATCTTCTAGCCATTGTTCTTTTTACCAAATTTAGAGTACACTTTGCAAGGTGTACCATGTTTGTGTATACAAATTTTGCTGCCAAATTCTAGGAACCATCTCATAACCTTATGCTTATGTTAATTGATTTGTTTGTGTTAGAAAGAGAATGCGTCTGTGGAAAAGCATGTTGGGTAGATTTTTTATTGGCAGCTATAAGTCTTTGCATTTTGGAGTTTAAATGTCATTGGGTCAAAGAGAAACATTATGAAACTCGGCTAAAATTAGTCAAGCATGTTGGGTAATGGGTGAACAGGTTGAACATGCTAAATTCATTAATTAATGATTAGAAGTTTTTGCAGGAAGTCGAGCATTTGTTCCACTCATTCATGGAGCCTAACAAAGAGCATTCATTTCATGGAAATTCCAGTTTGATGATGTTTTGTGGGCTTTTCCTATTGTGTGTGGTCTCTTTAAAGGTATGTAAGCTGCTTTTTATTTGTTAGAATTTGAACTTTATCACAGGGGCTAGGTACATGGAGATAGAGCACATTCTCTTTTGCAAATGTTGAAATCTTTTCTTACATGTTTGCACCTGCTTACTACTTGAGTTTGGCCATATAAATTCGGATTGATCAAAACATAAGAGTAGAGGCTATTTTTAGGTTACGTGCTATTGTGACAACAATGGAGACCTTTAGGTTACTTTATATCTTGCCAAACTTGGTTCATATATTTGTTATTGTGACTGCCTTATTAAAGTTTCTAGGACTCACCAAACTCACGTTACGGCAATGGAGAACTATGTAGGTGGCAAGTAGAAGTTCCCTTTTTTTTTTACAAATGAAGTAATGTAGGTGGTTGAAAGCCACTTCAAATACATTTTGATTTGCTTTCAACCCGACATGAATCTTCTCATACCAATATGAATCACAACTATTTTTTTTCCATTTTTGCATATAGACAATTCCAACCCATTTACTTAAATGTGGGTTGATTTGTGCTATGTTTTATGTATACGGGTCAAACGGGGTAGCTAATAAGTAAGACTTGTGTTATTTGATAGGAGGGCAGAAGAGGATCAAACTGAAGATGATTATGTAACAAGGAGGAGCAATGTGCAAAGATGTAGGTGATTGAGGGCTCTTGGTCATATTTTTAGGTAATGTTGATTAAATTATAACTCTAAATTAATACATGAGGATGCTCGTGATTAAACTTCATACATTAGAATGGGGTCATAGCACTTTTAAATATGTTAACTATTGAAATCTTTACAAGTACATCCAATGATAGTTTATGTATTATATGTAGACATTTCTTTTAATCAATTGTACGTATATTTTTGTTCTCGTAATTAATCTCAATAAATTTATTCAGATGGTTTAGTTTCATTTATTTTTATAACATTCAATTATTATATATTCATTACGAGAAAAACAACACTTTAATTATTCAAAAAAGTGTTCCCGGGCACCGTCCGGGTATTACACTAGTTAGTATTTGTTATGGCTGCGACGGTAGTTTAAGGTTTGAGAATATGACGGTTAGATATAAACGGAGGTGATAGGTTCATACCTAGACCCATGTATATTGTTATTTAACTACAATTATTTATATATTTTTTATTATGAGTATATTTAGCAACTAGCTTATTAAAATTTGTAGGATATAAAATATATCTTTTTTAAAGATTAAATTATAAACTTTATTTAGTTAGTAAAAATAGTAGAAGTTTATTGAAAAAATAAGCTAATAGATATAGTTTTTGAGAGTTTATTAGACCTTATGAAAATTTTAATTACTTAAATACCACTTAATTCATAAGTATTTAAATTTTTTATTATTAACAAGCTCCATCTACTTTATCAAACACTTTTACAAAAATATTGAGTCTTTTAATTACGGAAAACTCCTCCAGTTTTCTACAAAAGAGTTTCAAAAAACCTTAAAAAATTTAAAAACTTGTTCAATTATCTTTAAGATTTTTTACATTTTTTATTATGAAAAACGAAAACTTCATCTAACTTACATATTTTTTCGTGCCTAAACACGTAATAAGCTTTAGCTATAAATTACCAGTTCCAACATTCAATTTATTTTTATCAAACATATTCTAAAATTACATTTAACTTAAAATCAATAATTATCGATATTTGTTTTATTTCTTATCAATTAGACGTGTGACATATTTCAGTTTCGTAAAGAGTTTTGTTTATTTCAAAGTATCATATGAACCAAACGATCGACTCTTAACGTTGATGGATATCTAATTCTAACTAGTAACAACAACGAAATTAATGAGGTTTTTGGTTCTTACTTTCACATTGATGACGGTGATTTTGAATATGACCGAACCATTCACTAGTTATACATGGGTTGTCGAGTTTGTTGGTATTTACTTAATTATTTAATATGTTTTGTTACTTAGTTGCCTTAGGGTTAAAAGTCCAACTTACCTATATATATCAACAAAGTCTCCGTTTGTATTTTGTGGACTTCTCCATATCTAGCTAGATTTCTTTCTCACCTGACTCACCATATGTCCAACTTTTATATTTTATACTTTTTACTTTTTTAAAAAGAAAAATACTTACAAAAACCCTACCAAACTCATCATATGTCATTTTTACCAAATTTGAGTTATATGCTACAATACATATTTAAAAGAAGGTTCAAATAGTTTCATTTATTATGATAATAATAGTAGGATTGAATATTTTTTATTTTCAATTTAAGATTAATTAAATTAATTTTTTTATTAAAAAAACTATATCAAAATTACTATAATATTATGTTCTTTATTAATATGTGTTAAAAAGTTTTTAAAAGAATATATAATATACACTATATTTATATATATTCTTTATTCTTTAAAAATTGTGATACATAAATTTCAGTTGCATATCATACATATTTATATATATTCTTTAAAATCAATATCATATTATAAAGAACAAAATTATAATAATTTTGATATATTCTTTTGCAAAAAAATATAAATATATTGAAATTAAAAATAAAAATATTCATTCTTATTATTATCATCATAACAAACAAAACTACAATAACTCTTTCTATATGTTTAATTCGTAATCTTATTGTAAAGCGGTAGGTTTGTCTAACACGTTCCATTGTGTTTCTTTAATGTACTAAAACTTTTTTCATATATTATAAATTATTATTATTATATCTAACTAATTTTCTTAAATTCATTTATTAATTTTATAGACTGTATTTGGTTATATTTGTAACAACTTTCAGTATAAATAATAAAGCTTATCATATATTTTTAAGGCACAATATTTTTTTGAACATTTAAGATATATGTTTTTGAACATTTAAAACTCTATTAACGAAGCCATAACAAATCATTACTTTATAGGGGTATTTGTTTTAAAGGTGTTGGAATAGATTTACGAAATAATAACTAATAATGTTGTTTGTTATTGGGGTTTGGGGGTTTAAAAATGGATTTGAAAGTTAAAGTTAATGAACTTGTAGAAACCCGATCATTAATGGAGGTTTGGGAGGTTTTACAGACATAAAAAGCTCCATATAATCTCTCACTATGTATTATTCTATCTCTTTTTTCAGTGTTTAATTTTAATTTATATTTTTCTAAGTTTTAATTTCTAATCGACTATTATTAAAATAACAATTAAAAACTATACCTATTACAAATCTCGTTTACAAAGCAAATAACTTTTAAACAAACTCCCCTAACACAGAGAAGAACCCATTATCAAACCCAAATGAGCATTCTCACGTAATGATTTGAAATTCCTAAGGCCTCTCTCAACCGTGACGAAAACTGATCGGTCAGTTTCAGTCAACTCAGCATCACGTCAGCTTTTCTCAAAAATGACTAACAACTAACTGACCATTGTCAAAAGCCACTAATCAGTTTTTATTTATGGGCCCCACACATTATTTTAAACATTTCAACCGTTGGCACAACTTTTCAAAATTATTTTTTTTCATAATCATTAGAAAAAAAAGCGACGGAGCATCGGAAAATCGAAGGACAAAATCGACGGACCGAACTGACGACACCGTGCCATCGGTGTCAGTTTCGTCGGTTTCAACTGACGGCCAAACCGATGTATCGTTAGGAGCGCCTTAATAATCACACTTTTGCGGTCACACACAACCACCACCTAAACATGTTTAAATGTACTTGTTTTCATTTAAGGTTAAAACTTGAAATCAAAAGTTCAATTAATCGGGTTATTAATTGATGGTTAAAGAATGGGTAAAATTTATTTTGAACACATAATGATCCAAAATATTATATCTACATTCTTAATTTTACGTTATACTCCCATCTTTCTCGAGTCTTTTCAAAGACTCCATAGATAGCACATCAAGTTCTTCCGTCTATCAAAGAAAGTGTCGTGGATGAGACGAAGAAAGACGAACATTGTGTGAAGTCCAATGATGAATTCAAAACTTAAAATGACTCATAACACAATTTTTTTCAAACAATCAAACAAATAATATTTCTTATGAAGATGTTCGATTTTAAAAATAAAATGATCTAATTATTACTTATTAACTTGATAATATACAAAACGGTCAAATCAATTATAGAACAAATAGCACAAGTTGTTTTGACCTGTAGCACTAATAGAAAAATTGATCTTTTTAAAAAATATGTACACTTTGTATGTCAAATACGCCCGTAGTTTGTGCTACCCCTACCTTCTATGTTGCTCCATCCTTGGTGGAGCTAGCGTATTTTTTGTTTTGGTATATAATGAAGGTATAGTTGGTAAATGTATAATCCATAAAAGTTCAGTTCTTCGGTCTTTGTAGACAGTATTTATGATAGTTTACCATACTAGTAATATGAAATATAATATAACATATAATAAATATATATGTTTTGATCTCCGAAACCGACTTACTCGTGACAACCTTATCAGCCGCTCAACAACCTATCATGCTAGTCACTACTCCATCAAGGCTAGAAAGTAAGCCCCGCGGCGAAGAACAAATAGGATGTTCTACAAAAGTCTGCTGAAAACAATATGCATTCAAAAAGTTAATCAAATAATCATTGAGTAATAAATAGAAATTTAATATTTCATGCCTACGTTTTACGCGGAAATGTTGATACTATGGGCTCCAATTCATAGCCAACCTACAAGATCTTTCCTGTTTTTTAATTGGATGAACCAAGTTGCTCTACAAGGGACAAATATAATATTTACATATGATATATATGCTTAACTATGAGCTTTAGGTGGATGGTTTTCCCCTCTATGTAGAACATAGCTCCGTCACTGGTTGGTTTCTAACTGGCCTGATAGTTCTGTTCCTCGTATTATTATAGCAGCAGTGGCGTAGCCACAAAAGGAAGTAAAGAGGACTAAGACTCACCAACATTTATTATTTAATAGTGATAAGTATACAAAGTTTAACGATAATTTCATCGATAAAAAACTTTTAACCCACCATAAATTGTAAATCTCAAAACATATTGTTATATTGGCCTATTTAAATACTTAGTTGAATTTATAAGATAATTATACGTAGTATTAATTAGAAAACTTAATAATATAGAGTAAGAAGAGTCATGTTTATATAACACAAATTATATAAATTGATCACCTTAAAATTATGTTTATATTACACTTGACGGCTCGAAAATTGACTCACAGGTACTCACAAATCTAATTAGTTACCGCATTTCTTCAAATTAAATTGTTGATTAATTCAGTAAACTAACTTTCAAAATCAATGTACTAAGGAAATTTATCATTATTTTAATTGTTGATTTGAATATTGCAATTATTGTGTGTTTCCTTCGATTATTAATTTGTTTAACCTACGATATTCACTTTGTCGATGTATTGAGTTAGTTTGAGATTTACTCAATTACTCTTTTTGATTTACTATTAAATTAATATTATGCATATGTGAATACTTAAAGTTAATGATTGATTAGGGTTTAGTTCACAATGTAAATGTAAAAGAGGGTCCGACAAAATTGAAACATTATAATTAACTAAATCTTTTTTGCAACTTTCCCTTTATTATCTTACATATTTTTCAAGTATTTTTGTTTGTTTTATTTTTAGCTCACTCAAAACACAAATGATGACTACAACACTACATAGTATGTAGGTGGTCTTAAGGGTAAACATAAGAACTTCAATGAATTATGGTATTTTTTTCATGAAGTTTTTATATAAAAATAAAAGTTTTGTTATGTATAAACTGTAATTTCAGAATTTAATAAAATTTTTAAAATTATTAAAAGTAATTTTTTATAAAAAAAATTTTAAAATTTAAAATTACAACTACAATTACAATCTATAACTATTTCACTAAAAATATACAAACTCTGAGTTCCCAAAAGAAAATGGGAATACTAACAAAATACTTTGACCGACTTAAAAATGGTATTAGCAACAACCAAAATCAGTTAATTAATATTAACAAAAGACTAGCTAATTAATATTAACAAAAGACTAGCTATTTCATATGTGAACATCGGTCCAAAACATAAAGTCGGTGATCTACCTTATGTCACATTCCGCTTTTAGAAATGTTACTTATGAGGTCCTTTTTTGAAGGTGGCCGGTCACCGACGACCTAATGTCCAACCCGATTGGTTAATAAATTGAGCCGTCTTATATGTCCATATTGTTTTTTCAAAAGTTTAATAATTACTCCGTAAGTTATCAAGAGAACAGACTTTAAAATCTTCATAAAAGAGTTTACATCAAACCGAGTTGTCCTTGTTAAGTTAACAAAATTTCACCAATAACTGTACGTCATTTTAAATTAGTTTTTTCTTTTTTCTTTTATACCTCATTTTAATTTAATTAAATTAATTTTAATTTAATTTAATTTTAATTTCACCACTTCAGTTTTTAATTATAGAATAAGTGTATATATATATATATATCATAAATTCAATTATTTTAAATTCAATCATTTTAATTATAGAAGTTATTAATTTACTAAAAGTTAAAAACGTTGTTATATGATTAATAAGTTCGATCAATATCTAACTAAACATTATATAATGTGCGTGGTACAAATTCTGTTTCTAAATAAATACAATTATAAAATAATACAACTTAAAATTGTATAGTCAAATGCAAAAATCATTTCTACAATTTATATAGCTTTATTAGTCTCTCATGAGAGCTCGGTACTCCTATATATATCTGTGGCAAACCGGCATATTATATCACTCATCACTTGAACTCTAAAACTCGATCTATCGAACCCTCATTTGATCTAAAACTCAATCGATCCATCATGTCTCCAAACAACAAAGATAATGATTATGAGATGCACGAGTCGATACCCATCATTGACTACTCATTACTCACTTCAAACAATGCTGATGAGCGTTCGAAAGCCATCAAAGATCTTGGTAATGCCTGCAAAGACTGGGGCTGTTACATGGTACGTATAGTAAACTTTGAATCCGTTAAATGTTTTTTTAACACTTAATTAGCTTCATTCTTAAATTTTGTGTTTTTTTGTTCTTTTGTTTGTTAGTTGGTGAATCATGGGATACCAAAGACTTTGTCCCAAAAGATATTGAATGCGTCGAATGAGTTTTTCGATATGGAGCAAGAGGAAAAGGTTGAGTTTGCATCTCGTAATCCTATGAATCCTATTGCATATAGCAACACATTCAATCCTGCTGAAGAAATGAAACACTTGGTATCAAGGCAGGCTCTTCGGCTCATTGTTAATCCCGTTTTTCATTGTCCTCAAAAACCTCAAGGTTTCAGGTATGCACGCTTATTATCGTTATTATTATTTTATTATCAGAAATGCAAGATTTCAAGTGAGACTCGAAACTCACGACCTTTCTATTTTTCAGTACGTGGTAAAAGTTTTGATTCAATATAGATCAACTATACTGAATGCTGACATACAGATAACGAGATATTTATAGATAAATACAAGTTGCTATTACAATAGAAAAGCTATTGGAATTAATACTAATTAAACATAATTAGCTAGTAGCAAATTTGGATTTTGGAACCAAATTAAGAGAACTACTTTAATGACTTATTGCTTGCTCAGTTTTTGGTGCATTTTAAATTGACAACTTGTTTCTAATTATATTTACGTGGATGATTGGTGAAGTGACGTTGCATCGGAGTATGTCAAGAAAACAAAAGTGGTTGGATTGGAGTTGTTAAAAGGCATATCAGAGAGCTTAGGATTTGAAGCATCATATATGAACGAAGAATTGAGTTTGGAGTCAGGATTTCAGTTATTTGCACTCAACTATTATCCATTTCTCTCGGAGGTTGATCAACAACGAGGGTTGGTGCAACACGCGGATCATAGCTTCTTGACTTTGCTTTATGAAAACGATGTTCCAGGTCTTGAAGTTCTCTGTAACGGGGAATGGATTCTTATGACTGGTGTTCCAGATGCGTTCTTAGTCTTAAATGGGGATCATCTTGAGGTAATTATATACTCCACTTATTAAGATGAAATTAAACTAAACAGAACACGACTTTTAATTTAATGTTTGTTGTGATGTACAGATTTTTAGCAATGGATTGTACAAGAGGAAGTTGCATCGAGTAATCATGAAGGATGAACGTACAAGAATCTCACTTGTGCGTAGTTTTGGTCCATCAGTTGAGACAATTGTTAGGCCATCATCGAGGCATGTAGATGAGAACCACCCTCCTGGTTATCTTCCGAAGAAATTCGGTGAATATGTAGAGGATATGATTAAATTTGCAATGCAAGGGAAGGATGCCTTTGAGGAACTTCGAGTTCATTAGCGACCCTATAACTCAGACCGATCATGGCTAAACAACAACGCAACTACTTATATCCAATAATGTTATGTTTTAATAATGTGTCTGCTTGTTTGGAATATATTTCATAATGTGTTTGCTTAATTTGTAACGTGGTTTCTTGGTTCTATATTGATCCCTAAGTAAAGACATGTTTTATATGTGTAATAAATGACCCACGAGGGACGTTGAAAAATATATAAGATGTAATTCGGCTTCTTTTATACCGCTTAAAACAATTAACAAAAACTAATCCCAAAATTACATGTTTCAAACTGTTCGATTGTTAATGGAGTAATATTTAAGAACACATTATACAGTTAAGAATCAGTTTTCTCAAATAATAAGGTACAAGAATATTTACATTTACAAGCCAATGAAATGACAAAGAATTTAACACAATCTAAAAGTGACCATGAGAGAAAGAATAATCTCATTAACTGGAGCACTCTCAGAAATCATAATTACAGTATATATACAATTATGTGACATATAAAGGCAAAAAATCACCTCACATCTCCGATAAAAGGTTGCTAATCTTCCGTAGCTCTTTTAGAGCTGCCATGGCATTTGTTGACAAGTTCTCTACAGGTTCTGTTTGAGATTTTTCTTGTTGGAAAATAGATTCAATCACCTGGATTATAATAGGAATAGAAAAAGAAACCAAATTATAAAAAAAAATCCAACAAAGAAACAATATTGACCTGTACATGAAGTAATTTCGACCAAATAACTAATGAATGGGTCGATCAGGTTATCTTTTATCTCTAACTGGTAAATGAGTCGAAAATCATCCCATGTATATTTTTAACGCATAAAACCTCCTTAATCATTCTATTTATAACTTTTCTAAACATATATATGACAAACTTATTATTAAAAGGATATGGACATAAACTGTTTGGTATAAAAATACCTGACCTGACCCGTACCAACATATTATCCGCTTTAAGCTAAACACGTTTTCACCCGTTACCCAACCTACCCATCTTGCCGCTACCCCCGACCTGCTTAACATTTATAGAAAACAAGTAATACCTCAATATTTTCAAGCATTGATTCAGCAAGATTTTGCAAAGAACGCATGTTGTTCTGATCAACAGCTTCTAACTTGCTGATGTCATCTGTTGTGGAGTTCGATGAAACTTCATTTTGCTGAATGTATTCAGTGACGGGAGATACAGTAGGCTCAGACGTATACCTGCTGTTCTCTGATGAACCCTCGTGTCCAGGTCTTGCAAACATCCATAACCACTGAAACTTTCCGGAAAGTGGTTGTCTGTCTCTCAAGTTATTCACTGAATTTCCCGTACTAATTTCATTCTTCACCTCCTTAAAAGGCATATCTTCAGGGGGATCCGAGACTGGTAAAGGTGAAGCAACTTCTTCAGTAGAGCTGTACAGCCCTGATGCAAAGCTCGGGGCCTGGCCATTTCCATTAACAGAACAATTGGATGCCACACTGGTTCTCTCGGTGTCATTTCCGTGTTCATTGTTTTTAATATGATTATTAGCAAGGAGCGGTAAGCTCAAAGGGTCAGAGAAAATGGAAGACTTTTCTTCATTACCACCATTTCCGCTTGAAGATGTCTCACTTACTAATTTCCCATCTTTTTCAGACCGAGCTAGATCATCAACCAAATTTCTCCTAACGGGTGATCGGGTTACCTTTGAAAGGAAACGGGCAGATTCAGATCTTGATAAACGCATCTTTACTCTCTCTGACCAGCCTTTAATCCGGTTTTGAACTTGTTTATTTAGGCTAGTTTGCCTTTTCCCTTCTTCTTCTTTGTTCAAAACCCGCCATTTCTCTTCCCAGTAGCTCTCCCGAACCAAACCACGAGGACTCCCAGGTGTAGTCACATCAGAAGAAATACGACCCCTCGGTTTTCCAGACTCATAAGGTGCACCGCCATGAACAGGCTCTGGAATCGAGTTAATAGCTTCAATTGCAAGACTCATCAAAGATTTAGCTTTCTTTATCAGTTTCCCAAGATTCACATCCTCGGGAAAGTTCAGCAGTCTTTGAAGGCAGGACGTAGCATTTTCAGTGGCAAGAAGGGAAGAACGCAAATAAAGTATCATTGAAACCGCAAGTGCTGAAATAAAGGCTCCTCTTGATGAATTAAGAACGCCACAGGTGACTTCAGATTCGCTTTCAGAGCCACCACTTAATCTATTATTATCAAGTGCAAAAATTTCATCCCAAACAACTAAAAGGTCTTCAAGGGCAAACTCACGTCCAAATAAAACCCGCAACCAGCGAAGTGAGAAGTACTGTGGTTCGACTCCTAACTCAACAAGATGAGTGTATAACGACAAATCCACAATAGAAAGCAAATGGTATAATGCAGATGAGGCTTCTATTACAGGTGGCAATCCGTTTTGTGGTGAAGGAGAATGTGAGAAAAAACTGGCCATGGCAACTGCACCTCCATCTCCATTCATTAAAGCATCAAACATAGAATACGCATCGTGCTCCATAAACTTTTCAGATAAAACGATACCCAATTCACCCTCTGCCCCGTAAGCATCACTAAACGAAATAATGGTTTGTATCTTAGGATCTAGTTCATTAAGGTCATTAACCTTCACCTGATCATTTCGGGTTCCAATATCGTCTGGAGAATTTTTTTCCAAATCAGACTTGTAAGATGAATCGATTTCATTAAACGATAACCCATCAAAATTGTCCGTGAAGTAATCTTGGTATAGTTTCCGCACTTCAGACAGCCGCTCTAAATCAGCCTGGAGAACATACAGAAGCGGAGCCAGAAGTTCATGCATCCCTATAAAAAGGGGCAAAGTCATTAATTATGACTGATGATATGATGTGCATATTATTTCAAACATAAACAATAGATTACCTTGCCTGTAGCTGTAATTTGGATGTCTAATACACCAAAGTAACAAAATTCGTCTCAACACACCTTGGCACCCAGGTGTCTGAAAGTAGCTACCATGTTCAGGATACAATCGTGACAAGTCCTGGTCAACCATTTTCTCTAACTCGGCTTTATGAAAAAACCGGCCCCACATACTATCTACATTAGTTTTATCACACCATCAAGTTCTACTTCTTGACTTCCAGAGCATATAAGCGCACTGTCAATGATCTAAACATATAAGGTAAAAAACATACCAGGGTTTTGCGACAGTGGATTGTCCATAATAAGATCACGGAAATTGTTTTCATCTTTAGATATATGATGATTGATTAAAAGCCTCCTCCTTAAAGCGGCATAACTGGAGATACATATTTTATTTCATGTAAGATGATAATTTAATCATATACAGATGTATCATTCTAAAAAATCAAGAAACTTGAAGACTATACAGCTTGGTCTTAAACCCTACTAACATTCTAGCAAACTTTGAATACATCAAGTAAATAAACATATTATACCAAAGAAAAATTACCACGCCTAAAAAATTAGACTCATTTAAAGTTTAATAAATCTAAACATAATTAGTCCTAATGCCTATAATAAATGGAATAACACATCAATAATCAATTAAACACCCAAATTCACTAACACTCAGCTTAGAAATACAAAACACATGCATAATAATAGGGTCAAGCTGTAGTAACTTTTTTACTAAACTTACTAGTTAACGACTCACGTGAAACAATTTCCAATGCAGTATCACAATTTACAAATGGTCATTCACTTTATTAAACTGGTAGGTTTAGAAGTTCCATAATAATATAATCCGTACCTTCTACGGGAATTGGCAGTAACACGACGAAAATCATCAACGGGAGAAGAGGAAGAAGAAGGTAAAATCCCTAAATCAATGCGCCATTGAACCCCTCTCAATTGATCACCAAAACGGCGATAACTGCTGAAATCAGGTCTCTCCGGTGACAAATCTCCCGATGACGATGCAGATTCCGGTAATGTCTTCTTCGCCGGCTCGATTGGAGCCGCAGGTGACATAATTCAATCAAAATTCACTGAACCCTAGAAAATCTCAATTAACGTATGAAATCCCCAATTCTCATAAACTGTATCACAATGATTGATAGATTTGAACATAAATTTACGACGATCTGACATACAATTACAATCAAGGCGTCTAATGATAAAAAATTATGGGATGTATGAAGGAAATTTTGGAATTTGAAGAGAAAAAGATACGTAGACGTTAATAACTGTTTGGTTTTGTGAAGATATCGTGATGAAGAACAGAAAAGATGACGTCGACGTGCGATCAAAATCCAAGAACATACAGATATTATATGTGTGTATATATATATATGTATCTATAGATTATATGAAAATGCTGAATTACGGAATTGGTGGATGAATTTTATTATTTATTTATTAACTTATAATATTATATTGATATATAGTGCAGGAAAGAAAGAACATGCGAGAGATAGAAGGATGAAGAAGTGGTGAGATGGAGCCTATTGGGCACTTTAAAATAAATGATTCGGATATTCTCATAACACGCTCCTTATTATTTATCTATTCTTTTGTTGGCCAAAAAAATATAAAAAATAATACAAGGATTGAAACAATGTGAAATTAATAATAACTATAAACACTTAACTCTAATTAAAATTGTCAACTCTTAACTTAACAAACTTATTCATTAATTAACTAACAAAAACCTTACACGCTTCGTATGTCATGATCAACAATCCTAATTTGTATTATTATATTTACTTGGACATTCAATATAATAACCCAATAAATAAAATAAATATATTTATATAAAGTAATTAATAATATAATATTTTTATTATAACACATATAATTAAGTATCATTATAAACTATTAATTAAAATATATGAATAAAATATATACGTAAATTAGGCTTTTAATTATAACTTGTCTTGCAATTTTGTTATTTAAATGATAGGATAACAGTAAATAAACTTGGAATAGTCAAACACGTTTGCAAATACGTGACTATCAATCCCACACTTATCGGTCGAATTCGTTTTTATATAACACTACGCATTCCAAACTATTATTCACGTAATCAAACAGAAAATTTTAAAAATCATACTTGGTATAAGTGAGGAAGAGAGCGACAATTTAAGCGTGAACGGGAGATTACGTGAGTTCGATCGGTATACATAAAGTTCATCACAGGTAATTCTTGATCCAATTCGTATACTATATATATATATATATATAGCTCATCTTTAAACCGTTTTATATTAATTTGATTAGTAGTCTCTTATAAGTTTTTGAACAACTGAAATCGAATAGTTAGAGTCGCCGGTGACGATATCGGAAAATTTCGGGTCTTAAGTATATAGTTTGTTAGTGAATCGGAACCTGAAATTTGTAGTAATACATTATAATATGTTAACCTATTTAATTATATGATCGCATGTTCGAAACTAGGATTAATATAAATAACTTCAAAATTGGTAATGAAGCTGTAGACCTGCACGTACAAATAGATGAAGATGATGTTCATGAGACTTAATATAAATGTTTCACTAATGACCCCTGAGTTCTAATATTGTTCTAATTTAATTCACATATTCACCAACATACGAATTAGCCTTTCGGTTTATATTTTTTTAATTATCATCATGAAGATATTTCGCACATGCATAATTAATTTACTGTATGCTTTTCATAAGTTTCAGAATGAGATCAAATTAGTTATCATAATTTAAAATATAATAAATTAATTATATCTATGCAATTTTAGTTAAATATAGATTACGTATGTAATGATTATAAGGCTTGGAAGTGGAGAGTGGAGACAACTAACCATAATTGATTCTCAATTAGAATACATGACCATAATAACGAAATATAAATGAAAATGGGCTTTGGGGTATTAAAAGAACAAGAACTATTATGTGAAGGTATTCTAAGTTAGTTAAGTGTTACATGTAGATTAGTGGAGGATCGTGGAATATTCTTTTTGATCTTGAGAACTAGCTTTAGACACTTATTCAGGTACGGATGTCCGTACTCTTCTTTCAGCGTTATCTTGACATGCTTCTTTAATTATCTCGTGATCTCTTTTGGTTATTCATTGTGAAATACTTGCGCGTTCTGATTCCTTCTATTTGAGTTGAACTATTATTTGAGATTATATATTATGAAAACTTTTGAGAAAACTTGCGTGAAAAATGACTTTGGAAAACTTGGTGATTTATTGGTTTGCGAGCCTTTGTAATTCATTTGATCTAAGTTCCATATGCATGGTGAATATAATATGGTGTGTGGGTGGTTTATATGTTCACTGTGCGACCATAGAACCCTAGACTTTGTAGACAGGAGATAGGTTTACCGAGTCAACTACCTGTGGAGGTACCACAGGCTTGTCATTGTGGCGCCAATGACTTGGCACTATCCGTGGCGGTGGGATTAGTCCACGGCGTCTCCCCTTTTGTTATATTATTTGTGTGCTTATGCTCGCGGGAGAGCTTTTGGATTATTTGGGAGGCGTATGGATGCATCCTAGGCTATGTTATGATTTGTGTAGTGCGGTTGTGGTGTAGTGCCATACACACCTTCCGATTTAGGGGAAACACCTGGAGTCATGACCAGTGTGTATTTGTGATATTATTTGGCACTCGTTTGGTGCAATTTGGTTAATTTGTTTGTAGGGTACTCGGTATAAATTAACCTAACCCCTCGTTGCTTCAGCCTTGATTTCATTTGTTACTCTGGTGTAATGGTGGTATTACTCGAAGGGTGATTTTGGAAAATTAAATTATTTATTCTTTTTATTCTTACATTTGAAATATTATTATTGTTATACTTTGTTTCTGTCAACATCCGCGCACTGAGCAATTCGCTCAGCCGCATTTTCTTTTCCTGCGGCAGGTAATCAGGGTACTATGGGATGAGTGTGAGAGCTTCAAGATTCTTGGAGATACCTTAGAGACCTACCTTTGATTTACTAGTTTGGATTTTTTTTATTATTTTGAGATTTTAAGTTATCGTTGGAGACAACATTTATGGTTGCATTTAAACCTTGGTTATTTATTATTCTAAGACATTTATTTTGACTTTAATTATTTAGTAATAAATGTGACCTTCTGTTTCATTATTGGAACGGGGGTGTTACAACTAATGGTATCAGAGCCTAGGTTCCTTCTTGTAGATTGCCTTTAGGTGTGACCTGTGAGTTTTGGGTAGACGATGGGATAGGATTCTGCTTCCTTTATCTTGTACTCTACCGTCTTTCGTTTGATTCTAATAAACATCTATATTCATTCAAATTCTTCCATTATAGATGCCTCCTAGAAGAAGTAGAGCTGCGAACAATCGCAATAATGATACTAACAACAATAACGGCACGGGGAACATTGATCCAGCTATCCTTACCGCAGTTAATCAAGCAGTTGCAGCTGCTATTGCTCAGATTGTTCCTCAAGCAGTGACTGCTGCAATTCAGGCAAATCAGATAGGAAACAATAATGGGGTGAACAATGGGAATCCACTTGGTAATAATAATAATAACTCTGTTATTGGTGCGGCCGATACACTACCTACTCATCTGTTGTTGGAGAAGTTTCAGAAACAGAAACCCGAAGCCTTTCGTGGGGGTAAAACACCTTTAGATGCTGAGAACTGGATTTCACATTTGGAGAAGATTTTCGAAGTTCTGGGTTGTACTGAGAGTCAGAAAGTTCTAATGGCGACTTATAAGTTAGAAGGGGATGCTAATAGATGGTGGCAAGCAGTGAAAGCAGCAGGAGGAGATGGCTATGCAGAGGCTCTAGCATGGCGTGACTTTCTTGAAGTGTTTTATCAGCACTACTTTCCTATTGCCGACAGAGAAGCTTATAAACGAGAGTATCTAAACATTCGACAGAATCCTCGTGAGTCTATTAATGCTTTTATGGAACGTTTCATTAGAGTGGCTGGCATCGCCGGTAGTTCAGCAGGGACGGCAGCGGAGCAAGCATAGAATTTTAAGTGGGGGTTGCTTTTTGAGCATAGGCGACAAATAGTTACAAATAGGTATGAGACCGTATCTGATGTGGCCAACGCTGCTAAAACTCTAGAGTTGGAACGAGCGGACTTTCTCGCGCATCATGCTGGTAACGGTAGGAAGAGAAACAGAGATGACGACTACTATGGGTCGGGTTCAGACCGTCATGGTAAATTTCAGTCAGGGTATCAGCGTGACTTTGGGGATCGATCTCGTAGTAATCAATCAAGACAGTCGCAAGGGGATAGATCGTATCAGAATAGGGGTAATGGTACTGGTCAGGGACAGTGGCAGAGTCAGAGGTCTTATCAGACTCGAGGAAATAATTATGGGCAAGTGGTTCAGGGTTCAGGAAAGCAATCGGGTTCAGCTGATAGAAACAACCCAAACAGGATCCCGATTCCAGCATGTTCGAAATGTGGGGCTAACCATCCAGGAAGGCCTTGTTATAGAGAGTCGGGAGCGTGCTTCAACTGTGGTCAGCAGGGACATATGGCCAAAGATTGTACTAATCCAAGGAAAGGGGGAAATGATTCACACACCAACAATGGTAGAGTTTTCACGATGACTACACGTCAGGCGGCGCGAGCTCAAGGTACCGTTTCTGGCATTCTTACTTTACATGGTATTAAGGCTCATGTGTTATTTGATACTGGTGCTACTCATTCAGTTATATCGTCATCTTTTGCTCAACGTGTTAATATGCATTCTTCTGTGTTACATCCACCTATTTGTATTGCTACCCCTATGGGTAATTCTGTGACTATTACTAGCGTGTATCTTGAGTGTCCTATATCGATTGAAAACAATGTTCTTCAAGCCCAATTACTTCCTATAATAGAGAGATATTAATCCTTCGTTATCCTTTTATCTTTATAATCTAACGATTGAAAGTAGTTGTTAAATAAAGAATTAATTTTAATTAAATTTATTATAAAACAAAACATTAAATCGTAATATTAATTATATAAGATTTAATTTATCTTTTTAAACTAACAGGGGCCAATCAACATACGTGTAACATTTGAAGTCAAAATATTATCTTCAAAGTTTGCATTTTGGGTTTATTTTCTATCTTTTTGTTAATTTACAGTTTGAGGGACGTGAAAAAAGCTCATAATTTATACTTATAAATAATTAAATATACACTTCATATGTTTTAAAAACAGAGCCTTAACAGGCGGAGCCGAAACCATTTGTGAATCGCAAATCCAAACGACCAAAGTTGAGTTATGTTTATCATATATAACCTCTTTTGCAATAATATAGGATCAACATATTTATATACTTATCATTATCTACAGTATTATTCATATGACTCTAATCTTATTATCATATGATACAATTGTATGTCATCTACCTATCAATACAACCTTTTGGTCTAACTTTACATTAACCAAAGTTTAATTAAAAAACCAAACAATTTTCTAAATTATAAATAACAATAAAAATTTACATTTATAGATTTTTCATGGCTGCTATTGATCAATTTGATTATGTCTCTAAGATTCATGGAGATAAAGATGGTTGGAATATCAAGGTTCAAGTGCTTATTGTGTGGAGGTAATATTTTCGCAACAATCCATACACCTTGACTTCTATGGATATGATCATTGTTCGATCACAATAATTTATCGCAAGTTTATAGATTATATAAAAAAATATATCAAATATTTTATTCATTTATAAAAATTAAATTTGTCATGTGTTATTGCGGTCTATAACTATAAAAAACCACAATATTTTAATGATTTATAAAAATTAAATTCGTCCGGCATTATCAGTCGGTCTATAAACTAGCAACGATCAACAGTTCTTTCGTATAATTACACTTTCGACCTTTAAATATTTGATGTATTTGTTTAAATTAAAAAACTCGGTCACAATATAAAAAATCGACGATATATTTTATTTATTTATAAAAGTTAAATTTATCGCTCATTATAAACTATATAAAGAAATCGACTATAATATTTTATTCATTTATAAAAATTAAATTCGTCCCGCGTTATCACGAGTTTATGATCTAGTAAAACATAAGATGAAAACAAATATTATACGGAGTATATAATAAGATATATGTCTAGTCATACAAAATATGTACACATTCGTACCAAAAGACAAAATAAAACTGAAAATGTAATGTAAATAAGAAGTATTGGGAACAATTTGTAGAAGCAATTGATATTTTCAACAAACAACAATATATTATATGTCTTCGCAAATAATTTGTTTACCTTTAATCGTAACTTCCATTTTTGCGTCTAGAAACGTAACTAATAGTGAATAAGAAAAATAAGAATTTTCATCTTTTAAAAAGAATTTACGATCAATAAGGAAAATGGTAATAGGTGGTAGGTATATATATCTGATTTACTGATTTATTTTTGAAAATATGGATGTTATTTATGAGCCACATTACATGTCATTTGATATCTATATATATATTTTTTAATATTATTGATCCTTCTCAAATTAGACGATGGGTAATATTGTATTTTTTTGTTGTTGGGAAGGGTAATTGTGTCTTTTTGCATCTTTAAAAGGGTAAAGCAATGAAGAAAGTATCTCAACAATTTATAAGTGTCAGAGATATATAACACATGCAATAAAAATATTGTTAATCATTTTATTTTTATAAAGTATACAAGTAAACTAATATTGTATTTGATGGTTTTATGCATCAAAATAGATTAAAACCTTATTATATTTTCATTTTTATACGACTACTTGAGTGATCACATACTTTATATATTTATATCGTATAGTATAATGATAATGATAATGATAATATAATCATATTATGAATGGAGTATATATGTCCTAGTGTTCTGTCCCAAAGTTTATGTTTATGTTACCTACATTGTTAATCATAAGAGGTTGAGATCTGTATATGTAGTAAAAGTTGACGGAACATTTATCATACAAAAGCAGTGCGAAGAAAAAATTGTGGGAAAAAGAAACTGTGGGATGATTTTTATACATTCGTATAAAACAGAGAGCTCATTCATGAAATTTACTCATTTTTTAATTGCGTTTCGTTGCAGTAAGTATGGATTTACTTATTTCAGACTGCGTTTTAATGGTTTCAAAACGTAAAAATTACTTTTTAACTTTTTTAATCCGAACATTAATAAAATATTTGCGTTTTTAATACTCAATAATATAGTAATCAACTTTAAGACGCAATTTCAAACACCCCTAAAAAGTTACCATGAATCATTATATTTTCAGAATACAATACTTGAATAAAATATCTGGACCCGTAAGAATATCAACTAATCTGGAAAACGATTATGAAATCTGACACCTCGAGTCTCTACCTATCCTTAAATATGATAAAAAAACATATATGAGGAAATATAATGTCCAAACGTAATACTTTGTGTTATATATCTCTACTTGTACCAATTAATCACACACAAATATAGCAATCTTGACCCATTGCTCGTATCTTATTTTACAAATTGGTGTGATGATAGACGACAAATTAAGATTATAACGATTGTAAATGTACTTTTTATGTAATAACTAGGAGGTTGAATTCATTACTTTATAGGCCTCTTACTCACTCAAATTGGACCATGACATTAATTAAAAATATTTATATTCGGCTATATTTGGGAATATCGAAAGATACAAACAATAAACACAAAAATGGTATGAAAAAATAATTTGAGTTGCCATCACGGGGATGCGATATTATTATACGCCCACATGGTGTTGTTTGAGCTAGCGACAATTTTTGTGGCACCCCGCCCCACATGTGTGCACCACTAAACCAAAACCAAAACCAACCAAACAGAGTCAATTTTATACATAAATTTTCAACATAATAGCAGTTTATCAGTATTATTTCGTTAGTTTTAATTAATTTGACTTTCATGTTAATAAAGGTGACTTAAAACTAGGGGCCACGATTCCTAACACCACCAAATTAAGAAGTTAGAGTTGATCGGCTATACCATGGTCGGGTCATAAACAGGCTGACTTGGCTAATCCGTTCAATAAACGGGTCGATGGGGTTGATCTTGCCAATAATACTTTTAAGATTGCTATTAATATATTTATTATGAAAAGTATAGCACTAGAACCACCCTTTCGATCTTATGTTACCTCTTGTTAGTCATACAAATTGGCCATACGTAAATGACTCGACGTGGCTAATTTGTCTAATAAATAATTTATGCTTTTATTGTGAAGAAAATAACATAAATTCGTTATGGGTTATAAAATAGTTCATAGTTTCCTCCTTTCTTAATAGCTTTTGTTTTTGTTTTCATTAAAATAAAAAATAAAAGATAATAAGACAAGCTTCTTATATACAGTTATATGCCCGTGAACGTCGACTCAATTGATTGAGACATATAAAGTGAGGTGTATTAATAACATAGCACACAAGAGTAGTTGTGGTTGTTGGTGATAATTTGGTTTTGATTAGAATTAAAAGCAATAACACTTCAAAGTTTAATAAATGCGCGTGAGATTATTTTAAGAGGTAGTGAATGATAAATTATACATTAATATAAAGACTTATCGACATACTCACATTATTTGATAAAAATAGATATAATTATAGTGGTTGTCGATCACATATCATTTTTAAAATAATATAGAGTTGATGTAATTCAATATGAGTTATCAAATAATAATATTATGTTCAATGTTTTTTATATTTATTTTAGAAAGATATAATATTATTTTTATATAATATTTTATTCAATGTTCTTTGATGTTTGAATAATTTGAAATTTTTTACAAGTCTTTTTATTTATAGTGAATCAAAAAACTTTTAATGAAGCCAATTAACACAATCATAAAATGATATAAATATGTTATAGTTTACATCTTAATTTAATGTATAGTTTCAATTCAATGTTTATATTTTTAACTTTTAAGGAAAAAAATGAAATGTTTTATTGATAGATGTTATAAACAAATAAATAATCTCCTTTAATGAGACACGAATTTAAGTAATTTGTAAACCTAGACCAATTTTATAAAACTCTTGTAACAACATGACATTTATCTTTTAAATCATAAAGTATAATATAATATATTCAACTATCTTATATATATATTTATATTTCTTAAAATTAAAACATATATACATCAAACTCAACAAAATCCTAGAAAAACATATAAAAACAAAATGTACGCGAGTCACAAGACATCCCAATATCCGATTACCAAGAAACTGGTTTCCTACATGACTCACTTGAATACCTCAACATTTTATCTTATTTCCTGTTCTTTTTCTTTAGCCCATTACTTAACTCAAATTACATGAATAAACAAAACAACTAAAATACATTTAAATACAAAATCTTTAATGCATAAAAATGTAAGTTATAAATTGAGTGTTTTTATATGAAAACGTCGAAACAGAAGTATATTAGTACCTTTTGAAACTGAAGAGGTGTTGGTTTAACAGTATTGAAAAAACTTTTAAATTGTTAAATTGCAAGTTCGCATTTTGAAATTAAAATAAGTATACTTATTTAATGTATATATTCATAATTCATAATGGTTGTGACAGTTTATCTTTGAAAAAATCTAAAAACATAATTACCTATTGATATTTTTATTGAAAACAAATACTTATAGCATCATGTTCGCGCATGGTGACATGGGTGAAGATATATAATGTTGATGTTGAAAGAAACGTTTGAATTGTTCAGTTTCTCATATTCAATTTTAATTGGAGATTTAATTCAGTTGGCGACATAATATAATATTTAAATTGTTGTATGGATTTTCAACTATTTAAAGTATTTAATTTTTACAAAATATTATTATGACCATAATACATATATGTAATTATAGTTTACTTAAATTAATACTATTATTATTTGACATTGATTATCTAATTATCTTAATAATAACAAGTTAATATTATATTTTTAGTAAGAATATTAATTAGTAAGATAGTATTCAAATATTTAAATAAACATTTAAGGTTAATATAATTAATTTTTTGATTTAATTTAATTTTAAATAAATAAGTTAAATGCACTATAAAGAATAATAAATAATAGTTAACACGAGTAGCCTACAAAGTTTTAACTCCATATAATAATATCTAAATAATGTATCATTAAATACACCTCTGAATATAATGTGTTCAATCACCAATTCAATCAAGTATTCACCATCTTTGCTATCTTGTCTGGCGCCTTTCCAAAAAATGAAGAACCCTAACTACCTCTCTCACTTTACTCTTCCCCTTAATTATACTCACATTTGCAAAACTAGGCACTTTCTTGTTGAATCTTTACTTTAATTATTATATTACAGATCATGTAGCTCTTTATTCCACTGTTCTTGACATTGGGAATCAACTTCTGTTTGCTGTGTGTTCAGCAAGGTGCATTATTAAAGATGGTGTTAGGGTTTTGATTCTTTTCTTGAATCAATGTGATTAAAGTTGTTAACTTTATTATTTGGGTTTAATTTAAATGATGTTATATGCACTGGGTTTTGATTATTAAGTGGGAAAGTGAAGTTTACAATAATCTTTATTTGATTCCTATCTTGGTCATCAATATGTTTACATTTATTATATATATACACATGGTTGTGTGCTTACATGTTTGTGAATATTATATGCAGTTTGATCACATGGGTTATCAGATGCAAATGAAAGAGACAGTTTCAGATTGAATCAAACTGGTACATTATCTAAATAAGTAAATATCTTTCCCTCTCTGATGTTTTTCTTTGATTTTACTTGATTCTATGAACAAAAGTTAGCCCCTTTAGTCTTTGCTTCATTTTCTTCAATTATAAGTATGCCTGTAAAGAAGTGTAATCTTTTTTTTGTACGTACCATAAATCACCCAATTGCAAAGAGTTTAAGCTACTTGAAATATAAGTGGAAATGAAGTTCATTCATGTGGTTAAATTCGGTTATTTTTGTTTATGTTGTGGGTCTAATTTGAGTTCATGATGTTATTTATAGTTGTAGGAGGATCATTGAAGATGAAGACAGTGGAGTGTCTATTTACCATTATAGTTATATTCAGTTTTTTTGTTATTGGAAAATCAGAGATCTATATTGTAACAATCGAAGGAGAGCCCGTAACAAGTTATAGAGGTGGTGTGAGTGGTTTTGAAGCCACTGCTGTTGAATTCAATGAAAAGCTTGACGTCACTAGGTTATTTTAATGATACTAAATATGACCAATGAAACTAATAATGTTTACTATTATAAGTTGACTTAACCATTAGTTGTTCTTATGCTATAAAATCATACTACAATCTAGAATTAGTGATTTTTTAACCCATTGTTAATACTTGGCCTTCACTCAGTGTTCCGGTTTCATCATACTCTCGTCACCTTGAACTGAAGCACGACACTCTTCTTGAAACGTTGTTTGATCAAGGAACTTACAAGAAACTCTACAGTTACAAGCATCTTATCAATGGTTTCGCAGTTGACGTTTCTCCTGAACAGGTCAAAACCTCGACCTTTTATATTCACGTAGAGTTATCAACCTTTTGAATCCCCATATGTGGTTTTTTATTGCAAATTAACCACCTTTCTTGTGAAAATGCAAAGAAGTCACTATAGTTTGAAAGAATAAGCCTTATGATATATTATGGACAAGTTGTAGAAATGCGAATGAGAAAAGAAACTATCTTGCTAGCTATTGTCCAAAATCACTCATTTTTGCAGACCTTTTTTTCTTGTTCTGCATTTCACAAGAACAATGGTTTGTCTGGAATGACAGTCAAGTGTGACCGGTCATAAAGTCATCCGTGCAACTGAAAGATATAAAACATCATTCTTGGAACCTTTTCTCCAAAAGCACTCATTTTTGCCAACCTTTTTTGTGTTAATTTTGCATTTCACAAGAACCATGGCCTTGGAAAAAACGGTTGTACCAAGAATCCATTACTAAAGATTCTTGGAAGCACATTTTCTTAAATGTTTCTTAACATATTAGTAGGCAGAAACGCTTAGGCTAGCCAATGGAGTGAAATCAGTGGATAAAGATTGGAAGGTGAGGAAACTTACCACACACACACCACAATTTCTTGGGCTTCCGTCCGGAGTATGGCCAAGTGGGGGCGGATTTGAAAGAGCCGGGGAGGACATTGTGATTGGATTTATCGATTCGGGTATTTTCCCGCATCATCCAAGTTTTGAGAATCGTAATACTCAGCCATATGGGCCTCTTCCAAAATACCGAGGAAAATGTGAAGTTGATTCTGATACAAGAAAGAGTTTTTGCAATGGAAAGATTGTTGGAGCACAACATTTTGCAGAAGCTGCAATAGCAGCCGGTGCTTTTAATCCTTCGGTTGATAGTGCTTCTCCTATGGATGGTGATGGACATGGAAGGTTAGTAGTGCCAGTACATAAATAATCTTAATTTTGAGTTGAATACAATATAGAATTAATGCTACCTTTGTGGGTGGTTGACTTTTGAGATCTTTTGAGTTTATCTGAAGGCTGTAGTTGTAAATGAAACCCATTTGACCTCATAAGTCAAAGTATTTGGGAAGAGGTGCAGTTTGACTTTGAGGTCAATCCTAGTAATTTTTGAAATTCCAGCAAATTCTTTTAAAACTTATATCAATTTGAAGTTTTGATGAACCCGTTTTATATATCAAAAGACAAATTAATAATATTGTTTCACAGCCACACTGCAGCAATTGCAGCCGGAAATAATGGGATCCCAGTGCGAGTGCATGGTTACGAATTTGGAAAAGCAAGCGGAATGGCTCCTCGTGCTAGGTGAAACATTTACGCTTTAACTAGAGTTTGCAATTTCGACCCATTACTTATGAATGGTTGATTTGCTTTAACTTTTTATCTATAACGAGTGAAGCGGGTATAATTTTTTGAATGAGCTAGAAAGAAACGGGTGAAATGGGTCGAAAGTCACCCAATATTAATTATAAATGTTTAATAAGCCCTCCTAAATCATCTTAGGTAAAGAATTAGATTATGATCAAAATTCAAGCAGTTTTGCAACCATATTTGACACACTAATTATTTATAAAAAGTTCAAAAATTTGGAAAGAAGTGTCTTGAGCCAAGCCAACCTGACACGTGACTTCACCCGACACCTGACATATTTTTCTAGCTGTAATAAAAAGTAGCAAACTTTTGTCATTTGTGTGTGCTGTGAGCATTATAAAAAGTGAATAAAATGTACAAATAGGATTGCTGTGTACAAGGCGCTCTACAGGCTCTTCGGAGGATTTGTTGCTGATGTTGTTGCAGCCATAGAGATGGCGGTTCATGATGGCGTTGACATCTTGAATCTGTCAGTAGGGCCCAACAGTCCTCCTGCCACCATGAGAACTACATTTTTAAACCCATTCGATGCTACCCTTCTCTCGGCTGTAAAAGCTGGAGTTTTTGTTGCACAAGCAGCCGGAAATGGCGGACCTTTTGCCAAATCCTTAGTGTCTTATAGTCCATGGATTGTGTCTGTAGCTGCTGCTGTTGACGATCGGCGATATAAAAACCATTTGACACTTGGAAATGGGAAGATCCTTGCGGGAATCGGTTTGTCACGTAAGTTTCATGTTCTTTAATCGTGTTGATGCGTTTTAATAGATTCAACGACTAAAAATTTAATTAAATATACCATATAAATGCAGCTTCAACGAGGTTAAATCAAAAATATACGCTCGTTGCAGCTAATGATGTTGTGTTGGATTCTTCGGTTATGAAGTTTAGTCCCACTGATTGCCAGAGACCTGAAGTTCTGAACAAAAATTTGGTAAAAGGGAACATTCTTCTTTGTGGTTATTCGTTCAATTTTGTTATGGGTAGCGCATCAGTTAAGCAAGTTGCTGAAACTGCTAAGAGTCTTGGTGCGATCGGCTTTGTTCTTGCTGTTGAAAACGTTTCACCGGGAACCAAATTCGATCCAGTACCTATGGGCATGCCGGGGATTCTCATTTTCGATGTTAGCAAGTCAATGGTACTCAATGCACATCCTCAATTTCATTTTTTTTTCCTTTGTTATATGTATATAAATATAAATATATATATATATATATATTACTAGTTGCTGATTTAGTTGCATGCATGTGTTTATAGGAGCTTATAGACTATTACAAAGCGTCTACTACACGGGACTGGACGGGACGAGTGAAAAGTTTCAAAGCGACAGGAACCATTGGAGATGGTTTGGAGCCTATACTTCACAAATCAGCACCAATAGTCGCATTGTTTTCAGCCCGTGGACCAAATATTAAAGATTACAGCTTTCGTGATGCTGATCTTCTTAAACCCGATATTCTAGCACCCGGTGCTTTAATTTGGGCATCTTGGTCTCCTAATGGAACTGATGAGGCTAATTACAAAGGTAAAATAATAAAAACTTGATTTAGTCTCTTTCATTTCGTGGATCCCATCCTAGAGGGTGTTTGAATAAATATTACAAAGAACGAGAAACGAAATGCTGGATGTTTTATTGGAACAGGAGAGAACTTTGCTATGATCTCGGGAACAAGCATGGCTGCACCACATATAGCAGGAATAGCAGCTCTTATTAAGCAGAAACATCCTCATTGGAGCCCAGCAGCTATCAAGTCAGCTTTGATGACAACATCAAATACACTGGACCGGGCAGAGAAGCCTATTCTTGCCGAACAATATTCAGGGACGGAAACATTAATGTTTGTCTCGGCAACACCTTTTGATTATGGCAGTGGCCATGTCAATCCCCGAGCTGCTCTGGACCCCGGTCTTGTCTTTGATGCAGGTACATTTTGACTTCATGGTCAACCTCATTATATTTGACTTAAAAGTTTAGCTGAAATATTTAGACTTCTATACTAATTGTAACATAACTGATTATAAGTTATAAACACTGAGAACATGTGTTGCCTTATTTGTAGTTTATATGGTAACAAAATCTGTATGATACTTAAAGGGTAGCATCACACGGGTTTGAAAATGTGGTCAACCATATATCAGGGTTTGAAAATGTGGTCAACCATATATCAAGGACACTATTAATCCTTTAAATAGAGAATGAGAAACAGTTTGACCTCTTAAGGTCAACCACCTTATCTTTGGTTTCGACTTTTGAAATTCAAATGGAAGTATGGAACAAAATGATCTTTTATATTAGCATTTGACAACCTTAATACTTCATGATGAATACAAAAGAAGACGTGGCGGTATCATAATGATAATGAAATTTGTAGGGTTCGACTTATAATGTCAAAGAGAAACAGTTTGACTTTTTAGTTCATTGACCCAATCTTTTGTCAAAATCTCAGGTTATGAAGATTATTTAGGATTCTTGTGCACAACACCTGGAATCGACTATCACGAGCTACTTAACTACACACACCATCCATGTAATTACACACTCGGCCACCCATACAATCTGAATACACCATCAATTACAGTCTCCCATCTGGTCAGAACACAAACCATAACACGAACTGTCACAAATGTTGACGAAGAAGAAACATATACAATCACTTCAAAAATGGCACTTGCCATAGCCATTGAAACGAGCCCTCCGTCCATGACTTTAAGACCAGGTGGATCACATAAGTTTACTGTCACTTTGACTGTACGATCAATAACTGGGAGTTATAGTTTTGGTGAGGTTTTGTTGAAGGGAAGCAGAGGGCATAAGGTTCGGATACCAGTGGTAGCCATGGGCTATAAGCAGTAGCTAGTGTTAGCGCTGGTTTGTGATTGTGTCATGTTATTCTTTTGTAAAACTGCTACAAAAATAAAATTATAGAAAATGGTAGGTGTATTTATTTATTTATATGGAAAGAGATGTAAAGGAAGTAGTAGTGTAGGGTGAAAGACTTAATTACTTTATGTTGTTACTATAAAGTTTTGCTAGTTGTTGCTTACTGCTAGCTTCAATGTATCTTCTTTACTTGACGAGAAGGTGAAATATGTTTATTTGCTTAAGATGTTAGTACTAAACTTTTTTTTGGGGAACGATATTTGCCCATTTCGGAAATCTGTATAGCATGTCCGGTTTGAAGCTCTTGAACCCCATCATATTTCAATTGTTTTAACGAGTTGAACTATAAGTCACATTCTCACCCGAACCGGCCCAAAAGGGAAGGGGCTTATCCCTATGGGATAGAAAGGTCCAACACATAATAATACTCGAGGCGGTTACGCTTGTAGTACCGATCATTTATCATGTACTAGACAAAGTTTACGTGTATTAAATATTGTTAACAGTAAAATAATAATAGCCCTAAGGATAATCAATAAAAGTTTATTTAATGCACAAATTTATCGTACATTACAGCTATATGTCATTATCACTAACGAATTGACAGTTATTGTATTACTATTAATGTGTGAAAATTACTTTTATTAGAGTAATAACGTTGTGTTTAACAATTGCTAAAATTAAAGAGAGACTAAGGCCGTTTCGATCGGTGTGTCAGTTTACAAAATCAACGTGCATCACTTTAGTGACACCATTGTTACGGGTATATTAATTTGTTTGGCTCAGTATCTTGACGCACGGAGAGATGCAAGTCTTGTGGCCCACACCTTTTTTAATTATTTTATTTTATAAAACTGACCGTTGGAAGAAAATAATTTTTTTTAATTCGTTATATAATGATATAAACTTGTTTTTGTAAAAATATATATTCTTTTGTTTTTAACCCCTTTATCCTATCCTAACACACTACATATATACGTACAATTAAACTTTTTTATTATTAATGAATATAATATACTTTTTATATTATTAATGAATGTATTTTTATTTTAAACTGTCACTTTTTCGATTGATGTGTTGGTTGAAAAAAACCAAAGTAAAATAAGGTATAAGACTCAAAAATTAAAGTAACATAATTATTGTTGGCATTCAGTTTTATATTAATTTGAGATGTACTTTATATAGTGACAAGGTGATACAACTAATATAAAATTAATATAACTGTTGAGAGTGGTGTAACGAGGGCAATGATTTAAGGATTTAGGGTAGTCCCAAACTATAGCCAATAAGGTCCAACTTATTAACATAATCACATCTTATACCACAGGGGAACTTGTAACCCATAATAAAAAATTATCAAATCAAATAGGACCAAACCAAACTAATCAAATATCAATTATCAATAAAGATATTTGACTTCGTTTGTGAGTTGACCTTTCGGTTATATCGTTCACTCATCAATATTGTCTTAAGAATATAGTATGTGGTGTTTATGTGCACACATCATACGAAGATTCATTGAAATCTTTCACGATCGATCACCTAAGGTAAAGGTTTTTTTTTATTTTCTATACGGTGCTTTTATCATACACACCTCCACAAACTCTGTTAATTGCATTAACAGTGTTATTAAATATATGTTTTACACATTTATATCATTACTTTTCCTCTATAATTTAGCAAAACATAAATAAACAAAGACATGAAAATTACATTAATTAAATAAAATAAAATAGCTACATATGTTGAAAGTGTGATCCCTGAATCGATCGGAGAAAAATAATTTACTAGACATAATTGAAAGTACAAATAGTTGATGTGAGCTTAGCTAGTTAAGTGGATTTGGTATTAAAAAGCTTTTCAAGATTGTTTTCTAGTTGATGGATTGGTCTCCAAATTAATTAGACGATTATTAGATTTTGATCTTAATTTCTTTTTTTTAATAATAGCTGAAAATTAAATCAAATGTCTGAAAATGCTATTCTCATAATCATATCAAAGGAGTTTGTTTCAGCAAATAATAATACCTAGCAACATGTTTCAAAAAGTTTAAAATAAAAAACAAAACCATACCAAATACTTTATTAAATAATTATAAACCATGTTTATGTTAGACGTAAATATAAGTGCAAGACCATTGATTTGTGATCATATTTAGTAATTTGTTCAAATCAAAGTCGAGCTTTGAAGAAATTTTACTCGGAGAGTGTTATAAATCTAATCTAATCAATCTTATTACCTTGTACTCGTATTTGTTATTAATTATTATTCGCACAACTAACCATATTTCACATTGATCGTAGAAAGAGTAGTTAGAAATATCATGTCGGGCACACAATTCAAATTTTTTTTTTAAATTTTGTTGGAAAAGAGTTCTTGTAAATGGAGTTTTCGTAGATTGTTTGAACATGCATAAATGATTGAACGTTAACTAATGTTTTGGATCATATAGCTTTTATTTTCTTTTTTATAATTTGAGTATAAATAAATGTTAACGTGTTTTATTGTGAAAAAGACTTTAAAAAAGCTTTTTAATAATCTATTTTTTTTCTTACACCTAAAACGATTTATAAGATATCTACTTTCAAACCGGACTCATTATTCTAAGATAGGAGTAATTATATAGCATCATTTCTAAAGTTTAAAGTGTTGATTACAGAACTTTTTTGAAACCATACACTTTTACTTTTACTCTCCTTACTCGTATATATAAACACTTATACATGTAAGTTTGCTCCCTGTTACCATTTCTTTTTCCCTTTTTTTTTTTTTTTTTTTTTTTTTTTTTTTTTTTTTCTTTAACAGCATAATTTTATTAAACTAGCGAGAAGCTAGGAGAGACCAAAAGGACAATTACAAAACAGAAGGAGACAATGGGTTGTGAAGCCAATTGTTCCAAGAGATATTAACTTTTCTATTCCTATTTGTGTACCACAAGAAAGAAGTGCTAATAATCTTATCGAATATCTCATTTCGGGCCATGTGATGATACTGAAAATGAGATGGTTTCTGAAGCCCCATAAGATCCACAACACCACACCAAAGATAGCTTCTAGCATCAGTTTCCTATCCTTTTGAATATGCAGCTGATCAACATACTCATATACATCCTGAAGAGATGAAGGAGTTGGGTAAGGCAATTCCAACCATGTGAAAACTTTAAGCCAAACACATGTAGTATAAGTACAAGTCCATAATGAGTGATGCAAAGTTTCTGGCGAGGACAAGCAATTGGAACAGATGATAGATTCAAGCTCGACACCTTTATTGCTTAGAGTCCACTGAGTAGGGAAACGATCACGGAGGGCACGCCATACGAATATGTTGACTTTCTTCGGAATAAATCGACACCATCTAGTTAAGATGTAAGCGTTCGGCAGAAAAGCGTCATCTAAATGAATACGTGTGTTTTTGACAGTGAAACCATTATCAGGATCCAAAAGCCATATCCATTCATCTCTAGCCTCGGTAAGAGAAGTCGGATCAAGTAAAGTAATAAGAGTACTTTATTGAATGGAGATAGTACCACTTGAGATAGGACGAGTCCATATCCAATTCCATCCATCATTCCACCTATCACGAACCATACAATCTTGATTCACTTCTAGACGAAACAAGCGTAGGAAATGGTGTTGAAGCGGAGTGTCGCCTATCCAATGATCTTTCCAGAATCTAGTTGTTCTGCCATTGTGGACATTCCTTTGTATAAGGTGGTGGGGAATGAATCCTTGGTCATTCATGGCATTGATATCTTTCACTATTCTAGCCCAAACACCATTCCCTTTCACCGAGTAATTAAAAGGAGATAAATCTCCATTACGGCCATGAATCTCTTTTATGGTCATTGCCCATAGAGCATTAGGCGTGGTCAGGAATCTCCAACGCCATTTTTGAATTAAGGCGTGGTTGAGCGATTCCAAGCTTCCAATACCAAGACCACCTTTAGCTTTGGAGGCTAGAGAACACAAGACAAGCTCCTTCCAAATGGTACATTCTCACTCTTTACATTGAGTTTTTTAATTACTCTTTCTTAAATTCTGACTGTAACTTATGCAACTCTTATGTATATATGTTTTCTTGATTTTAGCTATATACTTACTTATATACATATTAATTAATTAGTGATCTAGTTCTTGTTTCGAAGGGTGCTTGAAACATGTTTACCATACAAGTTGTCTTCAAACTCTTTGTCAATTGGTTTTATGAGAACACCCTAAAGATTAGAGGTGGATGTAGAAGGGATAGGGTGACAACCGTCTCGTCAAAAAATTCTAAATCTTAATAAAAAGAAATTTTATAACGGTATTTTTAATACTTTATAAGTTTTGCCCCCTCACAACTAAAATAATATCTAAAGTATTTTTCCCCCTCAATTATTAAATTCTAGCTCCGTCTCAACTTAAAATGATCACCTTAACATGTTTGATATTTCCATTGATCAAAAAACACAATTGAATAGTACTTTTTCCCTTTTTTTTTTCTTACTTTTGTTAAACTCGAGAACATATGTTAGAATGTAAGCCATTGATATCTTTATATCGTAATTGTAAATTGAGTTACTCCGTATATTTCATTATGAGTGTTTATATTTTTATTTTAAATTGTTTCATAATAAATTTCTACCTTATAATACTCCTTATTTTAACAAACGGCAAAAAATACGTGTATTTTTGGCCTTTTTTTCCCCTAAAGCCCTATCCATTTCATTCTTTTTCTATTTTATTTACAGGACCTTTTATTCTATTATATTTTCTACATTTTTGTATGGGAGGTAAGACCGACAACTTTAGACTAAACTTTTAAATATAGATCCTAATGGACTATTTTTTATGAATATTGAATTGTACTGGAATTTCATTATTTTTGAATAAGTCATACTGGAGGTCTATCTTTTTACTTCGGATACAATGGACGAATGAGTGAATGAAACTAAAATTTCATTCTTTTCAAACAGTAAAGCATAAACTACACTACTACCATGCTATCTTAATAATAATGATAAAATATTTAAACAATAATAAAGTAAGTAATTAAAAATAATATTGTTTCTTTATAAAACTTATATATTTTTATGCAACTTTAGTAAATTCAATACGTGATAATTATATTTTTTTATAATTTTATTTTTAATTTATTTTGAAGTTAACTGAAAAATATCATTTAATAAATTTAAATTAAAACTAAAAGTTAAATTATAAATTTTTTTTATTTTATGTAAACCCGTTATGATCTACCTTCATTATAACCCGCATTTATTATGATCAATATCCGTTTTAACTAATTGCTCAAACTATTTCGCCCACTCATTCAGGTAGGAGGTGATCCTCATGCATCTTAATTTAGTCCATACACACTATTTAATGTAAAGTTATTATTTTGCCCCTAAATTAATAGAATGCAAAAAAATGTAGAGAAAGTTAGTTTTTTAAGCAAATAGAAAAACGCAAAAAAGATATTCTCTCTTCCTAATCTCTTAACATTCTCATAAAAATATTATCGAAAGATATTATCCGACAATCACGCCTTTTAACCTTAATTATGAAATCGTGTTCCCTTCTTTCTCTACCCTAATTGTTCTTTAATCTCTGCGTGTGTTTGGTTCCCATTTTATGTCGAAGATGATAATTCCGGCTACCGGTAACATCCGGCTCCGTACCCGAACCACCAATTACGATTATCAACATCCATACGCTTCGGATCCGGTGTACATACCACAAAATTCCTCACCATTGCGAATGAATTTGGGTTTAGAGTCCCAATTTATGCTCTAAATGAAAGAAATATTTACGCTTGTTTTTGTTGGGGCCTGTGGGTGTTAAATATGGGCTGGTGATTTCTTGTTTTATAGTACGGATTTGTTTTTAGAATTACATAACAATATTTTAGTAATCATTTCTCCAGTTTATAGTTTATGTTGAAATTTTAATTCATAAATTAGATGATGGTGGACTGGTGATGCTTCGACGGTGGAGTTGGAAGTTTTATTTGGTGGGTGGGTTTCGTCTTGACAGTGAGATTTGACTTTTTAACTAGAGTTATTCCGGAGTATTAACCTGAGGGGCAAAATAGGAAGTTTATATTAAATGGTGTGTATGTACTAAATTAAGGTGTGTGAGGATCACTTTATGTATCAATATAGTATTTTATTTCCGTTTGCGTGCAGTTGTCAAAGATTCTCCGCCACCATCATAACACATTTCATATTCCTTTAAGTTTCAGGTTAATTGTAACTGTATACTTTAATTCAATTTAATAAAAAACATTCAAATATTATTTCTGACAGAATAAAAAATAAAAGAAATGGATATGATACAGGTTTATGAAGGAAGAACTAAAAATGAAGAAGAAGATGAGTTGGTTGGAGTTTTAACGGCCCCGTTATCGTTAGATTTTGAGTCCGTTAACGATTTTAAATCACCTAATTTGTTACAGCGTGTTTTTAGTTTGTTGAAGAATGTACGTCCTGGATCCGATCTTACTCGATTCACGGTATGTTGAAATTATTACGACTGTCTATGTATTTATTGACTTAAATTGTTATTTGATGATAGATATGCGATATTGACTTTTGACCTAGAAATTATTGCCTTCATAGTCTCAAAATTGAATGCATTTATTAATAATGATTTTGATTCTTATTATTAAATTTAAATTAGTTTTTTTCGATTATATTGTAGAATCTAGTATTATGATCAATTTCATAACGGAAGATTAGTTAAATGTGTGATACTAGTTAAATGTGTGATACTTGTAGTCATCTACGATATCTGGATTTTATACCAATTATCAAGTCAATATCTTTTTTTTTTTCCCCTTTATTATTCTGTACAATATTTTATTTGTTTGATATCAGTTGCCACCGATCTTCAACATTCCCAAATCACAGCTACAATGTTATGGAGAATCAGTATATAGTGTCAACGATGACACTCTTAGCAGATGTGCCGATGGTGGGAGCCCGCTTGAGAGATTTACGTCAGTTGTTGCCTGGAGCATATCTACTTTACGACCTCTGATGTTCGGTGTGGCTCCCTACAATCCCATCCTTGGAGAGACTCACCATGTCTCAAGAGGCAACCTGAATGTGCTGCTCGAACAGGTATATCCGTAAGCATTATCATTTAATTCAGAGCTGACAGTTTTGAGCCATACATTTATTAATGGGTTAATTTGGATTGTCTTTCATCTGAAATTGGCCAAATAAAATATTTACTTAAAAGGAGAACATGTCGAATGGGTCAAATCTACAAATTTAGCTAAAAGGGATACAACTTATACAAGTCGAATGGTTCAACAGTTTGTAAGTCTTATGAAGTCTAATTATAGAGCACACAACCTTGATTCGAAGATTTAAATTATAATCACAATAATCTTGTTCTTGTTAGCATAATTACAATAATCCTCTATAAAGGATTTGTGGAAATGAACAAAAAGTGTTTATGGGTCAATCATTTATAAAGAATTTGCGGAAATGAACAGAAAGTGTTTACAGGTCAGTCCAACTCGACATGTACTAAAATTTCACTTGTTTGAACCGTTTGCGCAACCCGCCCGACCTTCCCATCTTGCCACCTCTAGTTACAATGCCCTTTGAACCAATTTGCTTACTAGTTTAGACTGTTAAAAGAAATGCTTTTTCATGTGTTTTTATTCTTCTTACTCTTTCTTAAGGTTTCACATCATCCGCCAGTGAGTGCCCTCCATGCTACCAGTGAGAAAGACAACATCGAAATGACATGGTGTCAATATGCAATTCCAAAATTCTGTGGTATAGTAATAGCTAATTCCCTATTGTAACTCTTTTAGTTATATATAATAAATAATGTGATGGTATAATTATGCTGCCCTTTTTATGTCATGTAGGTACCTTCATTGAAACTAAGGTGCTCGGAAAAAGACAGCTGAAGCTCCTGAACAAGGGTGAAACTTATGTGATGAACTCTCCAAATCTCGTTATAAAGTTTCTTCCTGTCCCTGATGTGGAGTGGTTGGGCAATGTCACAATTCAATGCCAAGAAACTGGCCTTGAAGCCCAGTTGTGTTATAAAGGCAGTTTGTTTTTTGGCAAACGAGGAAATTACAGGTCTATTAGAGGAAAAATTGTATCTTCACAAGAGATGAAAACTGTATACGAGATAAATGGTCATTGGGATAGGTAGCTATCACTGCATTGCTATATAATCGAAAACCATTTATACGGATTAACCTAGTTAATTAACAGATATAAATCTTACCCAGGACTGTGACAATTAAGGATATCAGCAATGGAAAAATGACGGTGATTTATAGGGCTCAGGATGTGATTTCAGCACTAAAAACACCTATCATCAGGGATGTGAAGGTACAATTTTTTCTACAATTATATAAACAAAATACATTTTCTTATCATTACTGATGGAAGAATCTATCATTTATGCATGAATCAGGGATTGTGTGGGAGTGAATCCACTGTGGTATGGGCTGAAGTTAGTGAAGGTATTTTGAATAAGTCATGGGATAAAGCAAATGATGCAAAGACAGCCATTGAAGAAAATGAGAGAGAACTGGCAAGAAGTAGGAAGTTAAAAGGTGAAACTTGGGTTCCCAAACATTTTGTACTATCTGATTGTAAAGAAACTGGTGAGTGGGAGTGGGAGGTTAGACCGAAAAATACAATGGTACCACCAGCTCCTATCGTTGTCCCTCTTTGATAATCTAACTATGTATCATATTTTGATAGTTAGGTGCAAACGCCTCGTATATATCTCTATTCGTTTGCATTCGTGTATTGTTGTGCATATTACCGATAACAGATTTTAACTGTCAGAACACTTGTTAAACAATCAATTTTCATTTAGAACCAAGTCTAGCAGTGCAGGAGACTAGGGAATGGGTCGAGTAAGGTCCCCTGGGGCAGGATAAATCATCAATTTTGTCATCAAGATATTCACAACGCTTGCAACTTACGAAAAGTATATAAAGAAAGAAACATTTATATTGATTGTAAGCAAAACATATTTAAGGAAAAGAAACATTTATATTGATTGTAAGCAAAACATATTTAAGGAAAAGAAACATTTATATTGATTGTAAGCAAAACATATTTAAGGAATAAACAACCATGAATGTACTCATCTATTGTTTCATCTTACAAAAGTTTATCCCTTTTACATCAGACTCTCAAAAATAATTACAACACATGTAGCCTTAAATAATTGGCCAAAATTCAAAATCAAAATCAAAATCACTCGATAACAGGAATCTCCAAACCTCTCATCTCACTACTGACTCATATGAGTCTCAACTGTCTACCGTCAATTGCCCTTAAACTTGAGATGCTGCCAAGTTCAGGCGATGATCCCTTGGAAAGAGGAAATTTACAGCAATGTGAAACTTGGTTGAACTAAACAGGTTGATCCAACCATGGAATCGTTTAAAAAATTCACAAGTCTTTTATAAGCTCAAAACATCATTCGACTTGTGAAAAGGTCTATCATACGATCTTGAGTCTCGGGTAAGAACTTCCGTGCGAATAGGTAACATGGTCGGTTGATGCCGTTCCACATACAAGGCATAATCATAGTTTCCTTCTGCATAATATAGAAGATGATTTATCTCCCAAGATTTTTTTCAAAACACAACCAAAACGAACAATGTAAGAACATACCTTTTCGTGGCTTGTGACATGGACACTCTCGGTGATTGACTGCAAAACATAACATAATCAAAATCCTTTAGAGGTTGTTTTCATCCCCATTCAACATTAAACATGGTAACTTCATTCCATTTACTTGCAAAGGGCCTGATTTGAGTTTCCATCTATCTCTAAGGGTCAACTGTGATCAGTAAAAAAAGACCAGCTACCAAAGAAACTGGCCAAACAGTTACCCAAAGTCTGCTTTTAATACATAAAACCTCCTAAAACATATTTATTGATGTAATATAGTTATATTATCACAGTTGACATGCATATTCTAGCCAACCCAAAGCAATTCAGCCCATTTTAACCCATATTGATCCGTGTCACCAAAATCACCCAACCAGCCCAATCAATATAACCATACTGTAATGTTTTTGATTAGTTGGTGGGAGATGTCTTGCTCTCTGTAAGATCTTGGATGCCATTTTCCTTCGGACCAATCAACATGTGTAACTGACCAGTTTGCAATCCCCTTTGGATCAAGCATCTGAACATTCAAACGAAAAAACTGATCTAGGTTCAAAGATATCTCGAATTCGTTCAAGGGGAAAAAATATTTCAATAAGTTCTCACATGGAAGAAGGTTGGCAAATAATGTTCATCGGCATAGCAATTACGCCCTTCCATACCAGGCTGCGATATGTGAAATATGCATACAAGTTATTGAAATGAATTCAATCAACTGATTCTTGATCTGTAAAGATCACTAACAATCACAGGTCCGACCTATAAACACTTTTTTCTTGTCTTTTCATAAGTTCTCTAAATAACTAATATGTCAATAATGATAAAAGACAACTATATAGTTACATTTATCATATAACCTTTTGAAGTAACACAATTTACGAGGTCTTATGCCTTTCAAACCATTTAACCTGGTTCCATTTTAGCTCTTTTTTAAAAATTTACCCAGTTTACCCGTGGAAGACAGTACAACCCAAAATAATTAACCCATTTACCTATAAACAGCTTACAATTGCCACCTATAAACTAGAGCAGGGAAACATACTTACCCTGCAATAATCCCTGAATTTCGTGTAGTAGAGACTATCGGCCATAACTATGATTGCATGTTGGCGCTTCATGGTGAACCACTGCACAAATTCTAAATCAAACTACAGATACTAATTGCAAAAGAAACAACTGTTAGAAAAAGATTTCAATAGAATCAAATCCCTTTAAACTGTGCATACGGTTACTTTTTCTAAAAAATAAATTATAGGAAAATGTTTAGAGTATGATGCCACAAATTGCTTTAAAATATACCTGTGCACCCTTTCTAAAGTGTTTCTTCTCAACTTCAGGCAACATATGCTCCGAGTATCGACCACTTCCATGAGGGCCAGGATCCTCAAAGCTATGAATCAGAATATTGAATGTTATTAAGAACTCAACAGTTTGACTTCCAAACTCAAAGTGTAGTTACTTTAATTTTGGAGTGGACTGACTTACTTTAAGACATTGGTGCATACCTGTCAATGAAGCTGACATTTGTGTACATTAGATAATTGTACACGTAGCCGAAATCACGCAAAGGTACACAACTGAAATGCAAAAAAGACAAGTTTTTTATAGCGGAATCAGACAGTAAAAAGTAGAGGTTATTTCTATAAGAATCTAATTTATTTGAATAAAAACATTTAGGACAATTTATGCAGTAATACTAAACTTTCGGTGACTAATGACCAGTTCCCTTATAGTTATGTTTATTGATCCGTTAGAGATAAAACATAGCTGAATGGACCTGTTCATATGTAAATGGGTCAAATTCGAGAACTCTACTAGGAAGGATGAGAGATGGTAACCTATCAGAAAGTAACACAAAATGACGGTTGTCAGGATCTTTAAGTGCATTCGCCAAAAGTCGTTTCTCTGCATCAAGCATTGAGATTTTACCCCAATCTACCTACATGATAGATTATCTATTAATTACAGACATCAAGTTCATGCAGTTATATTATTTTTTAGTCAAATAGCAAGGCAAAATGGTTTTGGATTTAGTCTAAAGTTCCAAGATCATTTGTCTTGATAACGCCCGCTATTGGGCTTACTTGTCAAATAGTCAAGAGTAACCCATTTGATCATACAGATAGAATAGTAGCATCTGAACAAATAAGCATAATGATATTCTATAAAGAATGTACAGACCTTGCCACTGCGAATTTCACAATTGATAAAGTAAGGGCTAGAATGAACTGGTTTTTCTTTGGAAGCATGAATATGAACTGAAAATCTACCTTCATGTCCCTAAGAAATACAAAAAGAGAACTTGTGAAATGAATCTAGAAGGAGACAACTTTTGCATTAACAAAAAATTTGTCCCTAAGACATACCTCGAAGAATTTCTCCCACAGCTTTTCGAAAGGTAAAGATCCAGGGCTCATAAACATGAAAGCAATCTTGGGATTATTCGTTTCAATTGATGGCATGTTCAAAATATCCTTGATAACAACACGAGAGGTGATCTCATCATCACTAAATTCTCTTGCAGGAGGCGGAAGCCAACTAGAAAAGGTATTACAACTAAAAGACAAGATGATGTAACATGCACCCGAGTTTTGAAGTGGATAAGCGTATGCAAAAACTAAGAAAACACAAACAAATGAAACTAATACGATAATCCAAGTTGGTTTCTTTGATTGAGCACGATGGCGAGGTGGAGGCACTTGCGTGTCTTTCATGCCTATACGCCACGCCTGACTTGATTTCATTTAAAGATAACACATCACACTTTTATACTCCAAAGGATAGAGTATAAACTAATACTGAACCACCACTGACTTCCAAACATCGATGATCCAAACCTACAAACACGAAAATAAAGAGCAACAAGAACATAAAATATTTAATTTGTCATCATCCGAATTATGAATCCATAAAGTTAGCTCTAAAACGCCCATATAAAATCACAGTTCTTGATTTGTGTAAAACAAGAATTATGGAAAAGTGTCTTAATGCAAACATCCAACATTAATCAAGCCCGTTTCACTAGTATGATTGACAGCATTAACTACTTAAGCAACAGAACCAAGGAGGCATAAATTTAGGCTTTTATTTCTACAATCCGACTCTGTATTTCACTAGGATTAATTCAACGACATATAAGACCCTAGTAACTTATCAGAACTATGAAGTATAGAATCTGAACTTTTCATTTAGAACCAAAAATTCAGCATTAAACTAACAAAAGCAAATGATATTTCCCAACAATTTATTAAAAAGGATGGAGAGTCAAAACTAACTATCTCAGTCAAAAACTAAATCAAGTTCCTAATTAAGACAATGCATACATGAACACGAAACACTCACGTTTTTACTCCCTACATGCCACACATACACGCAAACCCATATGTATATACAATCACATGTAATACCAATCATTATTGTCATTTGACCAAAACCCCATAAGGAAAATATCAAAACTCTATACAAACCAATTGAACATTGCAAGAAGTGAATCTGCATAATACTCATGATAAATTTAGGGGATTTGTTAAATTGGTAAAAACAATAAAAATAATAATTAATAAATAATAAAAAAATGAAAGGGTGTAGTAATACCTGATTCGAAAGATAGTCCATTTAATTATTAATCTTCAAAAAAATAAGATCTTTTAAAATGGACTTTTTAAGATCTGAAAAGAAGAAATGGTTATATGTATATCTATTTTTTCTTGATGAATGAAGATCAAAGATTGAAAAGATTGGTGCTTTTTTATTGGTGGCTTAAATTTCTTAACAGAGACCAAAGCACAAGAACAATTCTGCCTGGGATTTTTCCAACACTTGGGTATGGGTTATTATTCTATTTTTATTATTTTATTTTTATTTCATAGAGTAACACTTTTGCGATAAAATAGTAAAAGGAGTAATAGAGCATCAAAACTTTAAAACTCTTCGCATCACCATCACCATCACCATCATCATTTTATATGAAGATATCCATAACGTTTTTAGCCATCTACAGTGACCCATTTGCATTCCAAGATTATGAGTATATTTATATAATCATTTGGTAGCGGTTGAAAGCTGTCTGCATATTAACTTGTCTTTAATTATTAATCATTAGTAGAAGGTAATTAATATTCATCTTTTTTTTTACCATAAATAGGGATAAGTCATGATTATATGGTTCATTTTAATAAAATGAATTAAATTAACATTTTTTGATTTAAGATAGTCGGAGGAAATGAATTTTGCCTTTGTATTTAAGATAAATTTGATTGAATTTCTTTAAAAATTAATTGACGGAGAGCAATAAATGCAAGTAAATATGAAGTTTAATAATTTTAATATTTAATTTTTGTAAATAGGCAATAATCTTAAATATATAAAATAATAATACAAATTATTAAAATGAGACGAACGACGTAATAAGTAACAAGAAAGAGGAGGAATGGGGGAATCGGGGAAGGCATATGTAATAGACTAATAGAGGAAAAAATAGAAAATGAAAAATTAATGGGTTGGTGTGGGTTAACATTTATTTTGTATGGATTAGTTTATTATTAAATCAACGTGTTACATTTTGAGCACCAACTTCTTACTTTTGGAAGAATTTTATAATCATGTTAAAAATTTTAAAATATTATATTTATATTTTATATATTTGTTTAAAACGCAATATGTTAGTAAATAAAATATAATGTCTATCCCAAATATTAAAATGAGATATTAGTCAAGTTATAATAAGAGGGTATATGTAATACCTCTCTTGTCTTTTAACATCAGGAACAACTTTATATTTCTGCCTCTCGAATCAATAACATATTTTATTTTTAGTAAATATTAAAACTAAAATTATAATACGTTATGTATTAAATTTTGAAAAATATGATATTTACCGGATTCAGGTAGAGAAGATATAAAATATTCCCCTTATCATGTGCAATTAACTTATGCTAACTGGACTCAAATTGTATAGAAAGAAAGGAGGAAGAAGCCCAATATCAGCCATTCGGCCCTCATCGGCAAACACGATCCATTATTTATATTAACGTAAGTTAGTTACTAAAAAAATGGCAGTTCATAGACCAGACATTTTTTTTTCATTATTTTTTATCATCATCGTGATCGTGATAGAATTATAAAGGCATTAAGCATTTATCATTTGTAACAATCATGTGCCTTCTCACTTTGACACACTGCCATGCTAATTTTAGGCTGCAAACATATCTTCTCGTTAAAATATCTTTCACAATTCTTAAATGTCCTTATATTCGGTTTGCTTATAAGTTTTCTCTTATTTATATTTATATATAAAAAAAGGCTAAATTTTATTATTTTTCTATGCTTTTTTGGAGGATTGAGTAAGAATTTTAATTGGTCAAATTACTTTTATCATCCTGATGTTGTGACACCACACATGCATAAACGTAAATTTAGTTAATATGGTCAAGCAAATTATGCTACAAAACCTGTTTGATCTATACAATTTCAGCATTTCATGAGAAGAAAAAAATACAACTAAAAAGAGTAGGTTAGTTTTACAAAGAAGATTCTTCGCATAATAATAATGGATCTTTCCTTCTAGTACTTTATCCGAGAGTTATCGGTATTTATCAATTATTTCATGTATAACGGAACACTATTGAATCAAATGACAAAGGCATTGTTGAAAAAAAGATGACTTTTCTTGGATGAAGTACAAATTGGATTCATGGAACAGGAGAAGGATTTCACATTCCTTAACCCGAAAGATATGTAGCCATGAAAGGCTAAGGACGATTGAAATGCCAACATGCGTCTATTATTGAATTCACCCGACCCGACAGTACCCGTTTGAGTAACCTCCAGTGCCAAAGTCGAAATGGTAAGTTGTCAATCCCTAAAAGTGACTACGTAATGCTATGTAATTTACTTTATCTGCTGGATTATAGGTAGTCATTTTACTAGAGGTTTATAATATATGCTTGTGTGAATTCTATTGAAGTATATGCTCGAGGTGGGTGCAAGGCGGCCGATTTTCATTTCTAAAGCAGACTTCCCATTAATTATTGAAGATCTCGTTAGTTCATTGTTACAGATCATCTTACGAGCGGAAGAAGCAAGTATTGGACATAGAAGAGCTGCAACGACGAAAAAGTTATATAGAATTGTAAGATGTTGAAGTTAGATGAATTTTGGCTATAATAGCTAAAAGATTTCCTTAAAATATTTTTGAGTATAAATTTTATGAATGGTCTATTGTTATACAGATTTACAAAAGTCGTCTCTCAACTTCCCTTATCAAACTATCAATGCAAAAAGTTTATTTTGTCTCGTAAGTGATCCATCCAACAACTGAAATGACTAAAATATTTCTAATCTCTTCATTAGTTTTTAAAAAAATTGATTGAAGATATCTTAGTCATTTTAACTGACAAATGAACAATTTATAAGATAAAAATGAACTTTTTAAATTGATAGTACAAAAGTTAAAAATGAGACACGGATTTTGTAAATCTGTATAAACTATAGGGATTATTCATGGAGTTTAATCAATATTTTTATACAATTAATTAAAAAGTATATAAAATGTGATCATATATACAGTACCTTCCAAAGAAACAAGTACATTGACGATACGGATGTTATACTTTTCAAATCCACTGATTTAGCTCGTACCCAAAGTGTCAAAACCGCCACCAAATGTCCCAATATCTGCAGTAGTTTAATTCAAGGGTTAAATACATAAATTAGTTAATCTGATTAGTCATGTAATTAAACCTTTTTTCTTGATCTATTACCGTCACGTGTTTGCTCCAGGTAGTGGATGAAGTTGCCCCGATGAAAATAGCGCCAATATAAGCGATTCCAAGAAGCCAAATGCAACTCCAAAACATCTGCAAATGATCGAGCAATTCAGCTAGTCAGACTTAATTAACTAAGTATGATATGATGATAATGAAATTGTTAACTAACTAACTAACTAACCCGTTTTGGACCGATTTGAGAAGCAAGTGATTTAATTCCATGCATCTCGTCTCCTTTAATGTCAGGAATGTCCTATTGTAATTACAAAGAGTCCTTCAATTAATTGTTTCAAATAGAAGTGAAATAAATATGAAATGTAAGTTGACTTGCATTACAAGGTAATTGATCTCTTACCTTAAAAAATATCAAGACAGCTGAGAATACGAAAAGCATTGCAACCGAAAAAATGTGACGCCTTGAAAGGACAATGATTCCTCCACGGATGGCTTTCTACATATTCATTTAACAAAACATATGATCAGTATTTCATTTTGGGGGAAATTAAATTTGCTTCCGCACAACAAAATAAAGGGAGGGATAATCTTGTAAATATTAGTAAACTTGAAGGATTGAAACTATAACTTTTTTTTAAAAAATTGCATTCCAAGAACCCTAACATTTGTACAATCAACTGCACACATCAGATGTTATTTGTTTCATTTTGATCATATACGGCGCATTATTAGTAATTTATAACATGGTTGATGTACCTGCGCATGTATGTAATATCCAAATGGAATGGCTAATGCCCGGGAGTTTATCATGTATAAGACTGCGGTGTAAGGAAACCTCTTCCATCTTAAAATTGGTAACTGCAAATTGTCAACGAATATAATTAGCTTCTACGATTATTTATTTATTACTACTATTTAAATATGGTGGCTACGTACCACATTGGCCGAATACGCAGTTCCAATAAAAAACCAGAAGAAGAGGCCACAAAATAACGGCCAAGAACCAGAGATCCACACGATTGATACGCTCTACATACCAAGACATACGATCATTAGTATCGAGTAATGTTTCATCTGCAAGGCATTGTAACATTGACTCGTTGCAAAAGCTCATAATGTTGTGGCTCAAATAGATAAATAAGAGATTATTAAAACAATAATAAATCACAAATGTAATTAGGCACCATAATAGCTGATAATGAGGTCACAACAATGGCAGTATTCATGGTTAACTCTCCGGCAGCTAATGGAAGATCCGGCTTGTTAATCTGAAACATTACTATCAAATTGATCAACCATTATTTTTTTATTCAATTAGAAAAAAGAAAAAAAAAAGTTGAACTTACACAATGTGTACATATCTTACGTACCTTGTCGATTTCTATGTCACATATTTGATTGAAACCACAAACGTATACTTGCATACAAATTCCACCAAAAATAGCCTGATGAAAAAGTTATAGATATAAAAACTGTTGCAATTTTCAGAAACAAACTAATTAAGTGAGGATTTCGGAAGATAGTTACTTGAAATACTTTAATGAAGAACAATGGGGACAGATCAGAAAACCTTTCAACAGCAATAAGAGACGTTGAAAGCACACTCAACACCTACCAACACAAAATAACTTTGTTGAATAATGTATATGGTACTCTCTCCGTCCTAAAAGAATAGTGAAATGGAGTATTTCGCTAAATTGAGGTTAAGAACTTGATCATTAGGTAATAAACTCTAAGTTTAAGCTAGAACTAACCGTAGCGATGACTGCATAAGGTCTTGAAAACCTGAACAAAATATCCATGGCACTGGTTGCCGATTCTACTAGACTCATCGAGTCCATAGTTCCTTTATTATCAGACACAAATTCATTCGATAAATGAGCTCCATATTTGGCGTTACATGGTCCAAACTGCATAAAATGACGTCTATAAACATCTTGCTTGTTAATATTCGCATGTTTTTCTCGAAACCTAAAGGTTTTCTTGATGTTACATGTTCTAAATGAGTATTGGCTTCCTGGTGAAAACCGAAACACGAAACAATTAATTAATTGTTAGTGAAGTATTCTTAAATGTTCCATTGCTAACAAAAAAGCACAGTTTTGAAGTAGAAATAATATTACCTGAAGCTACAGCGAATTTAGTGGACGGATTAATAGTCGTTGTAAGAGATCCAATAAATTGAGTTGCCATAAACTTCTTGCATTTAACAAACTCAAACTTTCCTTTTATAGAACATATATTAGATTAGATTTTAAATTATATAAGGGAGCTTTGAGTGTAATTAACGTATTTAATCACTCTCATGGCTTTATTTAGCATTTCCATGATTCGTCTCAATAATTTTATTTATGCTGTTAATTAATATGTAATTGAAATTGACAGCGAAGAAGGAAGCTTCCTGTAGTGATAATTTTGTTTAAGATCTTCTGACACTCGATCATCTTCGCGTGCATCTTCGTTGGTTCATGTTCAGTTGTTGCTGAATCTCCTCAAAAGACTTCTGCAATAAGTAATTAATTTAAATTAATAAAATTTTATACGTAGTCCATGCATGAGACTGTAAATGAAACTTCGGGGATCATCACTGGATTCAAATTTATTTACGTGTTTTTAAATAGGTAATTTAATACACTACGTAGATTCTATAATTATATTATCTAAAATAGAAACTTGAATCATATCAACTAAAAACGAAAAAAAGTGTTGAACAATATCGTTACCATGGGTGTCTTATAACAATTGTAAAGTAACTTGAAGTTTTAGGGTATGTTTGGCAAAACTAGTTGTTAGTTATAATTGATATTTGTAACTGTTAGATGTAAGCTGAAGCTGATAGTTGTAACTGCAAGTTGAAGCTTTATTTATAAACTTTATTTGATAAAGTGACTGTAAGTATAATATCAAAATGTAAAATGATCAAAAAAAGCTCGTAATAGCTTCTAAATACTAATTAAAAGTTTAATCTTTAAATTAAAAAATTTAAAACCGTACATTCAAACAAAGTTTTGATCAATAAAACCATTAAAAAATCTTTAGGTAACTTTTTCATATATTTAAGGCTAACAATGAAATTTATGTCAGCTTAATTTCAGCACTATTGATCCTCATGACACCTGTTTTGATCTGAATATAAACAAACGTATCATTCAAAAAGTCAATCAAGAATCTTTTTAGCTAGCTGCTAGTGAATTGACAAAATCATACGCTATTATCTTTACTTATATTATATTAATCCAATTTTCAACACATACACACACAAGAACAATCTTCAGTGTGAGTAATTCATAGTGGTAGTTTATACTTTTCGGTTCTATTAGCAATTAGTTTTATTTAATTTATTGATTAAAAAAAGCATTTTGTTTTATTTTCTACAACTTTTGAAGACCTTATGTCCTTATTCAACAGTTAACATTGTTAAAATCAATAAAATTCAGTTTTCCTAGCTAGTAATATTTTGTTGCTTAAAATAGCAATTATAACATTTTGTTTGGAATTGTATTTTTGAAATAAATTTTGCATTTTTAAAATGATTTTATAAAACATATGTTTCAACGGATTTTTCTCTTACTATAAATTTAATTGTTTCCGGTATTAACATATAGAACGAGTCTATTTTTTCAATTAAAAATGTGTTGTTCTCTGCCAAACGAGCATAATCTCACCTTTTATCGAGAAAATATTTTCTAATTGTTTACGTGTTGCTAACAGAATAATTGTATAATCCCTCTAAAACATAATCTTTAAATACCCCCTAATACTGCTTAGTTCACGTACAAACCGGAATTTGGGTTCTTCGTTCCATGTAATGTTAGATCAGTTATAATATTGTACAACTGATAATTTAATTTTCTGTAAATATAAAGGAGCCATTTACCTGAAACAATAAACTATTTACTGATTGTTTTTCTAGCACGTTGTGTTCGAAAAAGATAAAATAAAAAGTGATTCGTATTATGTTCATGTGTGGGTTTCGTTTGGTTATCTTGCCACACGTACACAATATCGGGGATGTTTATATATATATATAAAAAAACATACAAATTCAAAATAGTCATTATTTAATATAATTACTTTGCCTTCTATATATAATAAATAAATTAGAATATTTAATTCAATTTAAATAGATAAAAGTTACTATTATTAAATGCAAATCAAAAATCGATTACAAAATGTATTAAAGAAGTAAAGTAATATATACTAAAACATAACAATATAAATTAATCGTATTCCGCACATAGGCTCCTGAAACTCGTAAGTTTCCATGACCTACAAAATTTCATACTCCTTGGTTGGCATATATTTCATTGGAAATTAAATCGTTAGTACGAGATTGTTAAGTATAATATAAAAGCTAGTGATGAGCGACATATATCAGACTTGTTAACAAGGCATATGTTGATCTAGATTCAATTAAACTCGATTCATTTATGTGATCAACGGGACGAACCATTTAGATGAATCTGTAACTTTGGAATCCAGAACGTCGTACTCAATGAAATTGCAATTGTAAACTTCAACAGTTATTCCCATATATGATTGAAGTGAACTTACTAGAGGAAATCGAATTTGGCACTAACTGAAGCTTTGAAAATAACAAAGGCTTTAGAGCCGATTCAATCTTGATTTCATAATTTACATTCTCCCCCTTTAATTCTTCAAAGTAAAACCAAACCACTAGCATTGCAAAAGCGTTGATGGGTGAAGTGTATTCAGGCCCGGCCCACAGGGGGTGCGGGGTGTGCGACCGCACAGGGCCCCGAAAAAAATAGGGCTCGAAATTTAGTCCGAAATTTAGCCAATATATATTATATATGTTAATATATATTATTTAATGTAAAAAAAATCATAAATGTATAGTAGATAAGTTGGCAATGTTCCCCCCTTTCAATCTTACACCATTTTTATTTGGTGTAGGTTCGAACCTTGAAAGGTACATTTTTTATTTTATTTGGTGCAGGTTCCCCCCCTTTCAACCCATTAATGGTTCATTTAATAATTGTAGTCCATTAAAAATTTTTGATTATAATTTATAAGCTCATTACTCATATTATAGGTATTTTTATAACAATTATCGACTTATCGTAATTTTATAGAATTTTACTTATATATAAAAAAAATTAGGGCCCATTTTTATTTATCGCACAGGGTCCTTGAAACCAATGGACCGGCCCTGAGTGTATTTATACAACTATTATTATTGGTTACATACAAGTCATTGAAGAACAAATGGTATCACATGCTATTGGTAACATCAACAATTATAATAATAATAATAATAATAATAATAATAATAATAATAATTATTATTATTATTATTATTATTATTATGTGTTGATGTTTTGATATAAAATATTGTCGTTTTCTAGTAGGGAATATATCTATAAGCTCTGAAAAATCACATTGTTAATCCTTACAAATTTTATAATACTCTTTTATTATTTTATTATTTTGACACTTAAGTTTCTTTAAATTACAGTTAAACTATCATATTTTAATTAATAGTTTTCATCACTCAAAACACAACAATAAATGGTTGACACTTATTTTATAGTCGACAACATTTTTTTATTCATATTATTTAACCCCTACACTATTTTACATCAACAATAGTCTTTTTTATTGTTACAATAAATTTATAATTCATTACATTTAGATTAAATATGTACTATAACGGATCTATAATGAGCCAATCATTATAAATTTTTATTTCTACTCTCGCGTAATCGCGAGACAATAAACTAGTTTTCAATATAACTAAATACAAGTTTTAAATACAACCAAGTAATCGATTACATGCTTTATTTAAGAATTACACTAACAAATAATATAATCAGAAGAAAAAATTAAAACAAAAAAATTTAGGCTGGACATAAGTACTCGTAGCTTCATCATGCTTAAAATCGTAACATGGGCACTAATAAGTACTCTGCATAATATAGCTGCATAGAAGGAGACAATGCTTTTACAAATTCAATAATACATTTGTATAATAATTTGATGATATATAAATTTAAACAGAGTAAGAAATTACCTTCCAAATAAAAAGGTAGAATGCTTCAATGGCCTCATTGCTTTCGAGATTAACCCGGTTCGCATTTCTCCACAATATAAAACCAAGAATGCCATGACCAATTACCTATATATTCATCATAATTAATTAGCTAAATGTTGTAAAGTTTTCATTAAAAGAAACAAAAAAATAAATTACCATAATCAATCGGATCCAAAAACGTGTTGACGATAACCCGATTAATATAGCCATACCATTTACCATCTCTAGAAGCAATATACATATCCAAAACACCTGCGAAAATATATGTAACTTGTATTTAATTACTACAATATAATGTAAGATTATTTCAAATTGATCCAAAAGCTAGATAGTTGAGAGCTTACAGGCTTTTGCCCGACTTGTGAAGCAAGGGAGTTAATTCCGTTAATCTTATCACCCTCAACATCAGGAACATCCTAAAATTCGCATTTTATATGATCCGTACAATCAATGTTAGAGAAATAAACAAGATTTCTTAATTTATGTTGTTACGATGTACGTACCTTAAATAGTGATATAACGATTGCGTAGATGCTCATGACTCCAGACACAAAGATGGCATGCTTTGAAAGTAAAACTGTTCTTCCGCCTATATATGTCTGCATATATATATATATATATTGTTCATCTTAGTTATTAATAATCTTCAAATGTTCGATTTTGTGGTCAAACCAAATATTTGGACAAAACAATATTTAGGTTTTAAGTAAAAAATTTAAGTGATGAACCAACCTGAACGTGGAGGTGGAATAAAATAGGAACGATCATTCCTTGAACAGACCAAATACACATTGCGGCAAGCACAGGAATTCTTTTCCATCGCAGTAATGGTAGCTAGAAATTAATATGCACGATAAAGTTGTATCTAATTAAACGACATATCATAAATTTGTAATGGTGATCGATAAGAACTCTGGGAATTATATTAGATATTTGACTCACATGAACTGAATATGCAGTTCCAAAAGCATACCATAAGAAGAGACCCAACCTAAAAGGCCAAGATTTAACACTCCATCCGAGACAAAAACCCTAATAAGATCGAGTCAAAACGCAATTACTCAAAATAGTTTGTTTCATACATTTATTGATATTCTGTTTTGATGGTTCATTTAAGTTTTAGTACGTACCAGAAAAGCATAAAACGAGGTGAGTAGAACAGCAGTTTGGACTGGAAGTTCGCCTGATGCCAACACCAAATATGGCTTGTTAACCTTGTCAATCTCGATATCTGACAGTTGATTTATGCCCACAACATACAAATTAGCCAAAACGCCACCAATCAGTGTCTGCAAGTTTCATCTTGGGTCAATATTATAACTTGGTTTTTGGACAAAGTATGTTTAGTTATTTCTAATTAATTATTATAATTATAAATTATAAATACGAGGAATAAGAAAATAGACCTGCAAAACTCCAAGAAAAAACGCTGGAGTAAAATCTGAAAGGTTCTGGACGGCAAGCAAAGAGATTGAAATGATGGACAAAGCCTACACGTACAAGATAAATGTTTAAACTAAATGTACATCACAATTTCAATATACATATTTAGCACTAAACCTTGCATATTATGGTATATCCACGAATATAATGTAGTATATAATTAGTAGTAATATTAAAAAGAAAAATTGAACAAAGATTTCACAAGCTTTTTAATTCTAGTTCCTTTAAGAGTGTTTAGAACTAGCTTATACCGTTCCTTTAAGAGTGTAAACTCTTGAATATTTGTAAATAATATCCAACGTAGTTCCAAGTGATTTGCCGTCCGTTTTAGGATGAAAAACTTCAGAATCATGTACATTGTCTGAAAATTCGGAAGTAGCACTCGCGATAAACTTTGCTTTCTGTCTTGTTTCATGTTTTAGATGGTTGACTCTCCCTAATTTGACATCCAAATGCTCCATCCTAATCGTTTTGCGCACATGAGCCCGTGAAACTTGTACATTTCCATGACCTACAAGAACTTAATTAGTAAATCATTACAAGTTGAATATTAGAAAAAGGTGATGAAAATTTAAGTATGAAAAGAATAAAATTACCAGAAGTAACTGCAGTTGGCACCAATGGAGATTGTGAAAATGACCATGGCTTTAGAACGGATTCAATCTGCATAGATTTCATTTTTGTTCCTTCCAAGTAAAACTAAACCATGAGATCGAACTGCAAAAACCAAAAACCTTGCTGTGTTTATGTAAGCAGTTGAGGATAAAGTCTTTTTTTTTTTTTTTTTTTGTTGTCCTGCTTACGTGTCTTTCATCGACTTACCGATCAGAATTCGTTGGGTTATAATTGGATTTATGTTTTCTATGTACTTGTCAATCGGTTGATTATAATACTTATGCTGTCAAAATATATGCTTTGGTTTCGTAAGCAAAAAATAGAAGGGCAATGTCATTTAGTAAAAGGGTAAGAAGATAAAGCCAGGTGATTGGATGACCAAAGTCAACAGGTGACAACATTGTGCAATACGACGGCTTTTATGGTAGGCTTTATTTATAAGTCCATTGATAAAAATGGAAGTCATATTATTATGTTCGAAAAAAAGACCATTGGATTAATCGAAAAGATAGAATTTCCAAAATTAAGTGTTGGTAGACCCGTGGTCAATGATACGGTAGTGTTACTGCTTTATGTAGACGCATACTATACGCATAAAACGCGTATGTAAATAACCAGAATAATCACTATATCTTGCTTATTTTTAATAATTCATTAGTAATAATTAATAATAATTAAAAAAATGAAAGATCTTGACCCTTTTCTTCTCTCTAATTTGAATTTTTTTTTTTTCTACAACAACTATAAAAACTGTCATTAATACCTTAAAATACATAAATATATGCTATGTTGCCCCATTATAATTGTTTAACTAAAGCATAATAACTAATACATCTTCAAACATTTCAATGGCAGCCTTTTAAAACTGCCATTAACAAATCTCAACTAATAAACGTAAACACGTACTTTCTCTCTCTAAGACAAATATAAACTTTTCCTTAAACATTAATTATATAATTTCAAAATAATTTTATGAATAAAAACATTATAAAAATTCACACATAAGTTTGTGTATATTGAGTGATAATTTATACGCTATCAAATTTATTTGTATATTTATAAATTGAGTCCTCTATAGTATTATACATATAATATTACGGGTAAATCGAGTCCTTCATAGTATTATAAATATGATATTACGTGTAACGAATAATTTAATAATGTTTGACTGATCGATCATGGGACAGGTTTAGATGATGAAAAGATTTATCTTTATCGAAATGCTCATTATTGAAGTCTACATCCATTGAAATCTCGAATGAGACTTTGACATTGGCCCATTTTGTCATTTAGATTCAAAATGAGTTTTACTATAATATATTTTGTTTCAAGGTTAATTGTTTGAATATACAAAATCAGAAGCCGAAAGTATAGTGATGACGTGGCATAATATTAAAAAGTAAATATTGTCTAAAATGAAAAAAACTGAAAGTCGGTCATGTGTTATACAATTAACCTTTTGTTTCCATCCCCAAATCCCAAAACTACTAAAAAGAATCCAGTCATCAAAATAACTGGCGTCCTATATGTTTATGCATGTATGTGAGATCGAGCTAGTATATTGGATCATGACAACATATATATAGTATACTTATTTACAAAAAAGTATTAGTGTAAATATGGAGGGCGTTAGTCTCAAATTGCATTTAAATAAACTGAAATCTCATATTGATGTATAACTCGGTCAAGAAATTAAGAAATCGTATAGCTTGAACAAGCATTGCGTGAAAAGAAAAGAGTCCAGCATAGCCAAATGACAATTGCCGACAATGATAATAGGCGATCGATTCATGCCATTTGTATCACAAATTTAATTATCTATGCCGGCAATTCATCCTTGGCTCCGTCGAACTCTCCTCCTCCTCGAGCAATGCCACATGCTATAGTATTCATACGTACCTCTATCTACAGACTATATCTGAAGTAACTATTGACGCGACAATCTACATGAAATGTGTGAAGTTTAACATCGAGTTTTGATACACATATATAGTAAATGGGATGATAGGATATAGAGTTTAGGAATATATTCCTTTGGAACATTTTGGGACTTTGGGTACATATATTAAAGTCCACCAACTTTTATTTTAGGGTGAAAACTGATTATCTTTTACTATACTCCGATCCGTATATTTCATTTATTTATATTAACAATCAAAAACAGCAAAAGTACACTTGACTTAAGTAATAAGTTTATATCTACTAAAGCTGAATAGAGCAACTATCAATAAAATTAAGTTTACAGAATACCGATTCACATTTTCATTACTATTCATCGAACATAAACCCAGTAGGTAGTGTCTGATCTTTAACTTGACAAAAAACTATTCCCGAGTTTGACCAAACAAATTGATCGAATATTGTTCCTGCAGCTGCTTGATGTTCACGTACGTCGTGCCCTAAAAGTTAGAAGGCCATACTGCAAATGCATGCATATGGTTTTGACTAGCATAAATTGAAAGCATATATTCCGACCATAATCTTGCTAAGAGATGCAAAATGGATCATTGAAATCTAGTTGGTCAACTGGATGGGCTGGGGCCATATATATCATATGGAGATTGATGTGGAATATTTGACATTACTTACTTGTATGATCGAGCATCAATTGCAAGAATATAGATCACATTGTAGCAAAGTAAAGAAGAAAAAGAATATTATATCTAAATCAGATTCAGAGAATGGCCTGATAGCCTAAGACTCGATCTTTAAGGACCTAGCTTGTTCTTATACGATAAGGGTCTCTACTTCAGTTAGGTCAAACCAGGGCATCGGCCTAACAAGATAAATTGTTGTATAAACTCGATCTATATATTAGGGTGACATGAAAAAAGATACAAATAACATGCATCATATATCCACTTGAACTCTTTGGTAAAATAGTCTTAAAGAGTGTATGAAAGATACCTTGTAAGTTTCACTTATTGTAGCTAATTATATGTTAAGGCACAGTTACATTTACATTTGTGGCTTTCATCTTTTCACAAAACGATATGATATAATATAGGTCAAAGGAGGGTGACCTATTTACGTACATCTAGCTTCCGATTGAAGTTGTGACATCGTATAATAAGAATTCAAAGAAAGCGTGTTACTGTATGTGTAGTTGCCAATCCTTGCAAACTAAGCAATAAAATCATGGTCAAATGACTACACATGCAATTAAGTAACTAAAATGTTGTTCATTTGAATTTTACGTACATTCTCAAATACAGTTAAAGATTGATTGAATTAGAGTACGTGGTGCAATGCGGAATTTTCGACGCTTAAACACGATATTTAGGTTTCATAAATTACCAATTAAGAAGTTTATTAGACAACCTTTTATACTTAAAAAAGTGCTTTCTGTCCTTCTTGGGATAACTCTTTGACTTCCTTGCCTGCATGATGAAGTGTTCTATCACAAACAAAGTGTATTCACAAGTAGGCATCCGTCAGGATTTCATATTTTGAATGCGGAACAGCCTAGCTACAAACATGAAAGGTATTTTTGAATTTGACATTAAGAAGTGTGAAATGGTATACAATAAAAAACAGAATCAGACCAGCCCAAGTGCTAAGCTAAACATCATTTTTCATACTGCAATTAAAACTTTATAGTCCTTTTTCAGTTATTTTTAATAGATCCGGCAATTTGAACCCAGATGCATGAAAACAGGTTATTCTGGACGGTTTCATAAAACTTATTATGGGTTTGCATTGGTCTCCTCCTTGAATTGAAAAGGGTCAGGATGGGCGGAAGGTTGGACGATATATCAGTAAAGGTTGAAACTTGGGCAAGACGGTTTTCACCTGAATTTTTTTTTATAGGCACCTTGATTTATAAGATCGAGTCTTATAGTGTGGAGCCTTGTACGTACCTAGCTTGTTTTTCATAGTACGTGGATAATTTGCTCTATTTGTTTATGACCTGGCAATCGGGCATCCTTAGCAATTTATGATGTCCCTATGCTGTGTACTTGTTTGATTGTATTGTGCAAATTTTTTATTTCTTACAACCGTTCTTGCTCTTCCTGTAACAGAAGATACATTTTTTATACGCAAATCTTGTGTATGTGCTCTTAGCATCAGATTAAACCCACAGCCTTCATGATAAAGAACCAATATACATGGAACAGGATACAAGAAATAATTGAAAAACATGTCCACTTAATTCATATTAAGTTTTATCTGAAGTGCAGTGAGTCCTTTCACAATCCTATTGAAGGCTATTAATTAAGAAACCACACCAATAGGAATAGGGAATATGTTTTACATGTTTGTGTACTTCCATTTTACTGCATTCAGCAACAGCTAGCTTACACATGTACAGAAACACTCTAACTGAAGATGGAACATTAAAATTTGATTAGACTCAAGCTTACGTATGTGCATTCGTCACTGAAAATTGACCAGCTCTATAACTTATCACTTATGTATATGCAAATGTGTGAGTTTTGGGCCAAAAACCTACACCTTTTCAATACTGATGAAAGTAGGCAAAGTAATGTTCTATACAAAGGATATGTGTTCCAGCATCAACTCTTCTATCACTAAAATTTGTGGTCGATAGTGAAAACCGTTTTTTTTTTTTTTTTTTTTTTTTCAAAAAAAAGAATCAAGTTTTATCTTAATTGGATTTCTCTTTTCCAAATTATTGTTGTAATGCATGAATATCCAACAATTAAAAGCATTCGAATAATTGAAAAGGAAAAATATGCAGGAACACATGAATGAATTCTACTGCATGCAATATATGGCCCTGGATCATGTCAAAAGTCTACAAGATCCTCACATGAAAAGAAGAGGCTAAAACGTAGCCAAGGACATCTTGCCGGAACTTCTATATAACGATACTTGCTTGCAGTACAATTCTCGTATATATTACTTATCCGGCAAGTCATCCTTGGCTGCAATCTAACCTCTCTACCTTCCATGTAAATTTCTGTAGACCAACTTCAAAAAGAAGAACACTGGTTGTTTTACAACATCATTGTTCTGTATTTTTTTTCCATGCAAACAAATTGGTTTGCCTATTTATAGGATTGACAATTATTCTCTTTGGCTGACTTTTTCTCACCACTTTTTTGTGTTAAATTTACCTTAACTTTTTGTAGCCCCCATTAATGATACGATTCTTTAAAGCAAAAAGAAAATAACAAATTAAGAAGAAACTAAAAGTTTTCTGCTGCTTGCTAACCTTTATTAATAAATTGAGAAAACTTTATACAGAATTTTTGTTTATCTTTCGATAAACCTTTAGTAATCAAGACTACAGACAAAACTGAATTATGGTATTGAAGTTAACAACTCTCCAGTAATTTTTAAAATGTTGTAATTATGCAAAAAAGCTCTCCATTTGCTATGTTTGTTAGTAGAAAAATGGCAACTTTATTCATTTAGTCTAAGCAATAATATGCTTTACCAACCTAATATGTGTTTGACCTATCATGTTTGACCTCTCATAGTTCATTATGATATACTTTAGAATGTAACATTCTTTTATAATCACTCAAAATAAGGTAATTATTACGATGGGATATTAGAAAATGGAAGAAGCATATAACAAATATGGGAACATAGGAAACATTATAAAAAGAAAAAATAAAGGGTGTCAAATTGGTCTATGGAAACGTTAGACTTCAAATAATTAAAAACTTGAAAAAGTAGTCATGTAACCACATATGGTCTTTGGAATATGATTTGGTTGGTTGATATGCTTTTAGGTTATTTGATAGTGGGAATAGAATTATAATGCTTTCAGATTTCTTTCATAGAAAATCTATATTTATTTATTTATTTATTTATATTTATATATATTACACTTGAAAAAAAAAAAAAATGAAAGGTCGATTTTCAGTAGCTAGGCTCTTGTGTGATTGAAGGGTCATTGTTGGTATTTTTATCTTTTAAAGGGGTAGTAACCTAATTTATTCTTATTCTAATTATTTATTTCCAATCCTTTCCTTTTTGCTACCATAACTTTCTTTTCTATGGGTGTTATGAATTAGTGAATCTTTAATCCCTTAATTAATTGGCATGCAAAACTTATAATGTGAATGATCATGCAAGTTGCAACGTACTCCATTCATGTGCAAACCGATCAGAACCATAAGTCTTTTTAATTAGTACTGTTTCTGAATATACATTTTTAATAAATATAAAAAATATTAATTTATTAATTAATTAATAGTATATAATTTAGATAATGTTAGTAGTATTATTTACTAATTATCTTGTTTACTATGTTTATCCTTAAAATAGTTATTTGTTTTATTTTTGAAAATCATAATTTATGATGTCATCAAATCCCTAATTTTACTCAACTTTTAAGAATTTATTTTAATTAAATTATAGTTTTTGATTGGTTAATTAGATTTCAAATTAAGATGATGATGTCACAAGTATGATTCTTATATATTATTTAAAACTAGCAGTGTGCCCGCGCATAACTGCGAGAACAAATAGTTAATTTGACATTTACAGATTTTATTGTGTACACTATATTGTTAAAAGTTTAATTTAAGGATATGTAAAATTTAAAATTTAAGGGTTGAAATTTATAAATTAGTAGTTCATTTGAAAATTAATTGATGATTTTTAAGGACAATTTGGACATTAACCATTATTGAGTCTAATTTGGACAAAATACCCCAATTTAATATTATCCCTCCAAAAAAATATTACAAAAAACTGTTCCCCACACAAAACCCAAAGTGACGCAAAACGCAAATTTTGCATTTACAAAACTATGTTTTGAAGAAGTATGTATCAACACCTTTTTACAAAACTGCATCTTTTTCTAGCAAAATGCAGATAATCAAATCTTTCTCAAACATTTTTTTTCTAATTATTTACATTTTGCAAATGTGATAATCAAATAATTTCTTATGAACGCGATCCCAATCACCCCCTATATATCATATATTATGGAACACGATTCAAAAAGTATTTGACGGCCTAGATTATACGAACATGTCTGTACTGACATTTGAGGCTAGAACCAAGATTAAAACCGTTTGCTAGTTTGTAAGAATCAGTGATACATATATATACCGATATCAATAGATTTAACTAAATGAGGTTATTCTAAACTTTATAACCATAAATAATTAATATGACTATACAAAGATCCCGTGAAGAAAGTTAATGGATTCATATACAAATTACCATTTTTGAATCAAAGGTGTAAAGTGAAATCCTAATTTGAGATAGCCAGACAACTAAAGTGATTGTGGGCGGTTGAACACTTTTATTTATAATGCTTGTCCAATAATTTTGCTTTCAAATCGCTGCAGTTATTTAATAAAAAGCAAATAAAGGCAGAAAAGTTAGAGAAATTAAGTGGAAAAGAATGAGAGACAGAGATTATATTACGATACTTATTAATTACATATTATCATAATATTCAGTCGGATTGAGTACTTTTTTTGTAAATAATGACTCAGTAATAGTCATATATTATTTTTGTTATTTGTTAATGGATTACTCTTGATTATAAGTTGATAATCGTAGATAATAGTAGTTTGCTCGCATTTAGAGTTTGAAATTTGATATTCGAGATACAATCGGTAAAAAGTGAAAAATATGTAAAAAGGATGAGATTATATTGTATAATGAGAATTAGATAATTAAATATAGAAATGTTAAGTCTTAATTTTAAAATTTTTTGAAAAATAAAGTAATAAAATATTTTATATATTAATATAGAAGTATAGATGTTTAGTTAAGTTATGACTAGGATTTGTACTGAATTTATATGATTAGAATATCTTTTTATTATTTCGAAATATGAACTATGCAGCAAAGTCATTTCTGATTATATGGGTAAGCTTAAGCCAAGGCCCAGTTAGGAGGGTGTGCACTTATGAATAGAAGTTTAGGGCACTGCCAATGTCAATGTCGGTTTACGCCGTTGGCACAGGAACGTCGGTTTGGTTTTAGTCGGTTATTCGACAAAACTTCGGTCCATTTCCTTTTTTTTTATTCAGACTTCAAAACTTTCAAAAATTTGAAATCTAAAAATGTGTGCCAACCAAACCAAACGTCCAGAATCGAGTTTCGATTAGATTACTTTTTAATTATGCAGTGTGTTTTTTATTATTGTAATGTTTTTCTTTTTTTAGGAAATGTAAATTTTTTTTTTTTAGGAATGTAATGTTTGTTTTAATTATTGTAATGTTTTTATTTTAATGAAATGTGTTTTATTTTAATTCTTGTGTTTTAAATATATAAATTAAAAAGTGACCGAAAAAGTGACTATAACCCTTGGCACAGATCAGTCAGTTGTTAGTCAGTTTCAGTCAGTTTTGAGAAAAAGCTAACGTGACGCTGAATTGACAGAAAGTGACCGGTCACTTTTCATATACAATTGAGAGTGCCCTTATGTGATGCTCAGTTACTACACTCATTAGTCATTACCAGTTGCTTTGAAATTCTGTAAACTCAAGCGACAATTATGCAAATACTAGAAACAACTAACATAGTACACAAATCTACCTCTAACAGAAGGGTGAACAACTTCTAACCCATATAAACTAAAAGTACCTAAAGCCAATAAAATATGGCATTTTCAAAAATAATTTATACAATTAATCAATAACTATTTCTGATAACCCTGCAAAATGTTGATGTCCACAACATTCCTTTCTGAAGCTCTTGCAACAACCACCTACATTCATCTTCTCGAACTCATGGTTCTCGCAACAATGTCTTACCATTTTCCCTAATTCCTCTTCAGTAATGTACTCTTTTACGTGACCATGGCTCGAATGGCTATGTGTTTCATGACTCGAGTGGCTTTTCTTGTGAGTTATTTGATCATGACAGCAGTTGCTTTGCTTCTTAACTATATTTATGTCACAACTACGCCTCCTTTTATGTGATTCCATATCTGAATCCATGTTATCTAGCACTTGTATGAGACGATCAGTAGCTTGATGATCCTCATGACCACAGCAACCATGGATTTTCTGATCTTGTACTTTGTGCTTGACCTCATTATCAGAATGACCGCAGCAACTATGTCCTCTTTTTATGTCTTCCACCAAGTGATTTATCACATGTGCATGTTCATGTTCATGATCATGATCACAGAAATCATTGTTTGTTCCTTGTCCACACTGCTTCAATTCTTGCACCAAATTGTTGACCTCGTGTATGTGATTATCATGAACACCATTATGTCCATGTGTGTCTTCCATCCCATGTATAGAGTGATTCACCCTATGTACATGACCATCATGAGCACAACAATTATGTTTATCTTCTGTTCCTTGTACGAACTGCTTTGGTTCTTGTACCTTATGCTCATGGTCACAGCAACCATTCTTTTGACCAACACCTGAAGACTTCTTGAATTGGCAGTGTTTATGATGAGTATGTGAAGAACCTGAATGGTGTTTTGTACTTTTTGAAATGGTTGTTGTTCTTAGTAGAAGCATGCTGTTAAGAATGACGACCAAACAGGTTCCAACATCTGCTAAAACTGCCGCCCAAACTAGTGGATGGCCTGCAATAGCCAATGCAATTATAGCAACCTTGGTAATAATAGCCAAAAATATATTTTCAAATATTTTTCTTCGGGTTTTTCTGGCTAGCCTCACTGCAATTGGGATTTTTTGTATATCATTCGACATCAAAATCACCTGCCCAGTCTCGGTTGCAAGTGCTGATCCTGAAATCCCCATTGAGATCCCGATATCTGCAGTGGCTAAAGCAGGTGCATCATTCATCCCATCTCCAACCATTGCAGTTGGAGCCATTTTCTGAAAATCTGTAATGAATTTGGCCTTATCTTGTGGTAATAGTCCTGCATGTACTATCTCTAATGCATCCCCTAACTGCACAATCAAAGCTAAAATAAGTACAACATATATCTTTAATAATGAAACACGTCTGACATTAGAGTTTTACCTGATTTTGTGCATGATTGGCAGCAGATTGACAGTCTCCTGTAAGCATAGCTGTTTTTATGCCCATTGATTTGAGTTCTTTAAGTGCTTCTTTTGCACCCGTACGACATGCATCAGATAGACTGAAGACTCCGGCAAGTGAAGTCCCTATAAAAATGTACCCGATGGACTTTCCTTCCATCTTTTCATGTGCCTTATTCCAAGCTGGATCTACATAAACAGAACTGATTACTAACATATATAAAAACGTTTAATATGATACTCGCAAAACAGATAAGGAAAATATCAACCTCGTGAACAGCCTGCTCTAGTCGCAATCTTTTGGTTCCCGACATAAACATTTTTCCCTTCAATTTTCCCGTAAATTCCTTCTCCTGGATAATTTTCAAATTCCTCAACATTGTCTGGTTGGGCTTTGACTGAATGAGACTGTGCATAGTCTATAAGTGCTGAAGCCATTGGATGACTAGACTTGCTCTCTAAACTTGAAACCCTTAAAATTTCCAAACAAAGAACACTCTCATGTAACAATACAATACATGTCAACTAATAGAAAAATTGACTAAAGAGCATGTTAAGAAATTACCAGTACAACAATTTGCCTAGACTGATGCCGTCTATTAGTGACTGGAAGTTTGAAACTGAGAACTCTCCTCTAGTGATCGTCCCAGTTTTGTCAAACGCAAAGATTTTAACTTTGGATAGTGTTTCTAAGAATTCTGCTCCTTTGATGAGAAGTCCGGTAGTAGCTGCCTTTGTTAGTGCACAGTATGTAGCAACGGGTGTGGAGAGTATGAGTGCACAAGGACATGAGCTTACCAAAACTACTAAAGCCAAGTGATACCATTGGTCTAAATTGTGAAGTTTCATGGCGGCTGGTATTGCAGCCAAGCAGGCTGCTACAACAACAACAGCTGCAAGAACGCAAAGAAAAATTGTGTCAGCAAGAATGGCCGATTTATCTAGAGGTGGTAATTAAACTCTTTTAGCGGGTCAAACACCTAAAATCGACCAGTTAACTTAATGGGAAACGGGTAAAATGGGTCAAACGGTTTGAAAATCACCCAAATAGTATTTTTAATGCATAACGCAAATTTCTGTTGAATTGATATAAGAAAAAAAATATCAAATCTTATTTGATATCCTAACTTTCCATAAAGAATTCTGGTTTATGGACAAAAACCGTTTATGTTAACCCGACCAAGACCGGTACCAAAAATGACAAGTTACCTGACCCACCCATTTTAACACTAGTAATAAGAATGATGTTCCAATAATTAGCAGGTTTTACCTGGGGTGTAGTATTTGGCGCATTCATCTATGTATCTTTGAGTTTTGCATTTATTGTTTTGAGCTTCTTCCACAAGCTTAGCCATTCGTGCTACTACACAATCTTCAGCTAGGACAGTAGTGTTAATGCTAATGTAACCTGAAAAAAGATAGCAAAATCAAGTAAAGAGTTAGCAGATAAATCACATACTATCCTTATACTTTGACTTTTATAGTCAAAAGAACCATTTTTTAAATCAGTAATTATCATAGACTTTTACACATCGTACAAAAGGATTTGGAAATCTATTCCATATTACGTACTATCATGTGGGTATTAATCATCATTGGAAAATACTACAAAAAGTTTACCATTTTTAAATATGAAGCTTAAAGTGTTTGACCTCATAAAGTCAATGCCTACCATTTAGATTTATTGTGCCAGCCCAAACAGTGGAATCTACTTGCTTCAATACAGGAAATGACTCTCCAGTTAGAGCTTTCTCATCAACCTCACATCTACCTTGAACCACAATTCCATCAATTGGGATAACATCTCCAGCCTTAACAGCAAGCTTAGTGTTGACCATGACTTCACTAGCATTGACTTCTTCACCGTTGCTGGCCAATACAGCTTTTTGTGGAGCCATGCTCATTAAACATGACATTGCAGCAGTTGCCTACAAATATAATTTGCATTATCATTGTCAAACATTATTACTCTTAAAGTCTCAATTAGTGTCTATTTACGAAAACAGTTTTAATCAAACTATAGAGGCTGCATTGAACCTTGTGACCAGCCCTTGACTCGAGCCATTCTGCTGTAGTGAATAAGAACACAATTGTTCCTGCTTCCCAGTAATCTTTCAAAAAAATTGATCCCCCAACTACAAATATAGTTTGGTTTAATTAATTCTAAAACTTCAATACAAATAAGTTTGGTTATAGAAAAGAAAATATATGCCAAATATTAAACTATACGTTATCAGTTATGAAACTGAGAGTATGTGACACTAAGGAAATAAACATAGAAGAATAGGATAACTTGTTAATCTAGAAAACAAACATCTACATCATTTTCAGAATTTAAATGTGATCTTCAATAATTTCATTTTGTTTTTCAACCTTATACTTTTTGCTTCCTTTTTATACTCCACGTTGGTTTGCTTCAATTAGTAAAGTTTTTTGATATTGCAAATGTCCTCAATATGATCATTAAAGGTTTGATATGGCTAACAAGCAATGATAAAAGTCATGCTTTGCATATGGCTATGTTACCCATCTGCCATATAGAACTAAGCAAGTAAGCCAACAAACACTCACAGCAAATACTATATATAGTTATTACTATTATAGTTATATGCCAGTAATTGTGTAAAAGGAGGTGATAAATACAATTTAAGTCTTGATTCATACACTAAAATTGTACATTAAAAAGTTGTTCCGCATACATTAAGAGTGTAAAGTCAGTAATTGTGTAGAAGTATACAGAACTTGATGGACAGTTTAGTTGTTGGAACAAATTCACGGCGTATTTATACTTCTCCTGTGTCATTGTGTGCTATTTTATTTTGTGTAAATTTTTTGGTACTTCAAAAATACCTGAAAAAATCACATGTACGAATCGTTCTTGTAAAAGTTATAAATATGTATATATATATATATACATAGGGGAGGGATCAAGAGGAAAGCAAAAAAATTAGGGAAGAAGGAAAGCAAATCTCAACCCTTGATTTCATCATAAATGAATATTGTTAACATTCATTTGTGATGAATGTTAAAAACGTTTTTTTATGAAAAAAATCAAGGGCTAAGATTTGCTTCCCTCCTTCCCCAAAATTTGAAGCTTCCTGGATTCTTCCCCTATATATATATATCAATGAATATTGGAAATCCATATATAACATTTAAAGTATTTAAAAAATATTTGATTTTTTTAATGATGATATCAAGTATCTAAAGTCTAAACAAAATGATTCTAAGACGAGTTTTTTGTCTGCATTTTTCATCGAGAACACCGTTCGATGTCGTCTTACCACTCTGAACAGCTTTCGGTGCGCGACGTAGTTCGACCTTACTTTTATTTTTATTTTTTAATTCAAACGGCTCTTTTTATAGCCGTTTATTTTAAATTTTATTTTCACATCTATAAATATCACATTTCACACACAATTCAAAACACATCAAGACACCCTCATTCTCATCTTCAACACACTTCAAAAACTCTATAATTCGCTATAATTCACAATGTCGAACAATTCAAACAATCCAAACAACCTACATTCCAATGGAACCCGTTTCCACAACAATCATCATCTTCAACCCCGTCAACAAACGACATGTCCGGTTTTGGTACTCCATACCATATGTGGCAAACCAAATGAACTGGTAATGTGTTTTCATTTTATTTTAATCAATGTATTTATTTTGTTATTTGATTTAATTAATTAAATTATTTAAATTTCTTAAAAAAATAATAATTAAAAGTCTAAGTATTGTTTCTCACTCCTCCATTTTTTCAGCAAAAATTATCTTCTAAAACACTTTCTAGAATGCTGAAAACAGTTTCACCACTCCTTGTACTCTTCCACATTGATACGGAGTATATTACTGACGGGCTTTTTGCAATTAGTTGTTAACTTCTTTTGACTTAAGAGTCCTATTTCGTTATTTTCTTTCTGCTTTTTCTTTCTTTTTGAACCTTTTATCGTAAGTTTCATAAACGATAAAATGTCTTACTTATCGAGATGTCAGAAAAATATCAACTATATGCTTTTTGCTTTGTTTACTAATGACATTTTTTTAATTGATTGATTATTAAATTCCTCCAAAATGCGAATTCAATGAATCACAATTGAGTTGATACGAGACGACAATATGTGTCTTATAAATTTTATTGTAAATATGTACTACTAAAAAGACCATTTATTGTTTATTCAATTTGGTTTTCAAACCCTGACAATTTATCTACTTTCCTACATTTATATTTCTTTGTATATTTACCAACCCGTTGTGTGATTATATAGAAAAAGATTTACAGCTGTACCTGCAATGAGCATGAGGGTGTTTACGTCGAGCCTTAAATTGCGTAACGACGCAATAGACTTCAATACTATAGGAATAATGCCGACTGCAACGGCTCCGAGTGCCAACCATTTGAATGGTGAAAAAACGTAACTCAAAAACGATAACAAAAGCAATACACCACAAGCAACAGCAAACGGACTTGGCCATTTGTTCCGATAGTTTGTTTCTCCCTTTACTCTAACATTAGCTTCTAATCGAGCTTGATTTAGCGCCTTAACTATAACAAACACAAAAACACACATTAACAGTTTAGCTAAACTATTTATCGTATGAGCGCCCAAGAAGAAAAGTAACATTCATAATTATCCATGAACATACCAAAATCAAATTATGTTCATGTTCAAAAACTATACACACATTTAGTTTTTATTTTTGGGAGTAACATTATTGATGAAACTACTTGTAGTGTGACTAATAATGAAATAAAAAAGTGTGATAAAAAGAGCAAACAAAGATAACTTTTTTAAAAGAGAGAGCCCTCATTTTCATGAAAGAGGTGATTGGTCCACTAACTACCCATACTTAGGGTCCACAACCCATTAGCAAAGTGCCAAAATTTGATAAATAAATCTATAATAAAAACAAATATACAAGTTTTTACCATATATGTTCAAAAACTAATGATGTGGTAAAATGAATTAATTAATACGCTTGGTGTGCTTAATAAACATGTGAAGGTTTCACTTAACTATCGTTTTCATATGGTCTACATGAAGTTTATGCAATATAAGTTATCATAAAGCACTTTTAATTATTTTTCGAATAAAGATGCAATAAGAAGTTCTTACGCGTTGAATCATGCTTTCGGCCCCCTTAATCTTCATAATCATAATTAGTAAATAAAACGTTATTACGTAACCTCCATCTACTTTAATGTACTTTGTCCATAATCTTTATAAAAGTTTCGTTATAAGTTAAACATAATTATTAAAAATAGGTTTACTTTTATGGTACAGGTTCACAGTTAAAAAAATACGACTTTCTTAAACTATATTTAGACAAAGATTAAAGTATTTGACATTGAACTCGGTTATTTTCCATTTTGTTATACTTTTCTCTTGACAAATACAAAATGTATCATCATCGTCATCATCGCTATAAAGAGTAATAAACACTAATAAAATTATTAAAAAAACATACATACAAATAGATACCTTAAAAAGAATATTCTTATAAAAAGACACACAAAACATCATCAAATATTAGTTCTTCATATTAGCAAGGTAACTCAAAAACTATGTAACGTACATGATGATTATTGTTATAAATTATAAATACGACTGATAAATTAACTAGAGTTTGAATTTGTATCTTAATATAATTACATAAATCAAAATAACAAAAATTCCAGAATATTTCTAATAAAATGTGATATAGATACCTTTTAGACGATTTATTTGGATTTAAGAAAGAGCTTGAAACTACAAAAATATGATATCAAAAAACAGTCATGTAGTAAAGTAACAAAAAACATAACATATCGAAAAAAAGGTAGATTAAAGAGCTACTACTTTACCAATTTGAAGCTGGGAAACAAGATGTGGATCATGAACGACAATAACGGTTCTCGAAGGAACGACAACAGAAACGTTATGAACACCTTCAATAGGTTTAAGGATCTTTTCAATTAAAGGCACTTCACTAGAACAACATAATCCTAAAACATCAAAGTAGCTTTTCTCCATTTTCTTTGTTATATTCTCCTTCATCACTATTTTGTCAAAATATGTAACCAAGATTTGAAGTGTAGAGAACAGAGTTTATACAGGGGAAGAAGAGTATGAAGAAGAATGAGAGGAACTGGTTGTGATTATTTATAGTGGTGGGAGGGATTATATTTATGGACAAAAATAATTAGATCGACTACATTAATATTTAGCAAGGCTAAGTATCATTATTTCTTTAATAATCGATGAATAGTAAACTTAACCTTATCAAAACTTTAAATTGTTAAATAAGTTAATGTGTTTTCAAAATAAATAAGGAATGTGTTGGTGTAATATATTAAACTAATATTTCATAAAAGCATATGATTAAAACTGGACAATGATATTTTTACTATATTTTTTTCCCTTTCAACGACTTCATTTCTCACTCATTTGCCACGTCTATGTGCCTCTCATACTCTGTGACAACTATTTATGATTTCCTGTAAGGCATGGGACACAAATCAAGATCTTCATGTCCATGATTTTTATATTATTTGATTTGTAGTATTTTAAAAGGTCTTTCTCTGTTGCTAGAATATTTGACTATCTATACGTTAAAATTGAAAGCATACTCATGTTACCTTCTTCCTTTCGGTAATATTTTCTTTTATTATTTCAGAATAAATGGAAAGGTTATTTTGTTTAATGTATTATTGTATTTGATTTAAGTTTTTCATGCATCATAACTTTTGAAAACATACGCTATGTTAATGAATTTCTTTTGATTAGTTCTAAGTTGTTCTGCATTGCTACTCCATTATTTTTATGATTGGTGATAAATTTTAATGTTTTTATAATGTGTTTAGAAAGAATTTGAGCTGGTATTTTATGTGTTTGGATGACAAATTTTTTTTTCTCAATGGTAATTTCTAATGACGTATAAAGATTTATATAATAAATTATTTCAAAGCAACTTAATATAAAATTATGAATAATTAAATTGAAACGAAAGAAGTAAATTATTATTATTATTATCATCATCATTTTAAGTATTAGGTTAGTTAATTGATATGGTCACTTTTTTTAGTTATTATCAAACTATTTATTTCATATTTCATATATATATATATATAATTAGATATTCGTTAACAAAAATAAATTAGTATTGAATTTATATTATGTAGTAGTATTAGTAAGAAGAATGGACAATTAAATAGAAAGGAAAGAAGTAAAATTATTATTATTATTATTTTAATAATATTAAGTACTTTTTACTTAATTAGTATAGTCAGTTTCTTATAGTTATTATCAAACTAATTATTTGATTTTATATTAAGTTAGATTAGATATTCGTAAACAAAGTTAGGTCTACGGGTACCGAATATTAAAATTGATTATTGTGACTCAAAGCTATTGCTATTAATGATTACTTTCTAATCATCTAGCTAAACACCTCTTAAGTATACAAAAACGTTACGGATAAGATCAACAGTCGAATTCATATATGCCAATTTACATTTCAAAAGATTATATTAATATATAATTTCGTTATATTTGTTAGCTTTACTTCCTGTCTCTTTATTTGGAAAGAAAAGTGAAGAAAAACAAATCAAAGGTTATATTTCTGTTATTAGACCAAAATCACATTAACCACGTCATAAAGACATTAGCCTTTCGTGCAAGTTAATATAACCATGAAAGTGCAGCTTTAATCACACATCAAATGTGAAACATGTTGATACTGACAACGATAAGCCGTAACGATAACGATGCAAATAATGTTGAACCCCAATGAGTAAATGAAGGTCTTGTTTAGCTAATCTGCGACAAGAAATTAACATTTAATCATATGCTGGCCATATAATATATATAGCTAGTTTTATCAAAACAATAAGTGTCAAATTAAACGTCACTATGTTGGATTATTGTACAACTTAAAGTTGTTAAAATCAATATTTCACATGTGATCATTTTTCTATTTACAAGATGGAGTTCGATACTTTATATTGTAATATTAAAATGTGTACCTTGTTTTCAAATATGTAAAAAGTAAAATAGCACTCTAAACGTACAAAATGTTGTAATAAAGATTGACGAATTAAAAGTTTAAGGTTCAAATCTTGACAATGACATAAAAAATAAATAAAAAAATAACGTGTGACGATATTAATTTTCTTTTGAGTAGTATTATCTGGTTTGCTCGTGCCTCTCCTTGCGTCTTGCACTAAAACATGAAAATCGCTACTAAAGCACTTTCTTTCATGAATTGAAAGAGTTCTATCTCCCATAGAGTCAAAAGTTTGTGTAGAGATGAACTAAGATCTTATAATAGTTATCTAGTAAAATGTCGAACACCACCATTAAATAAAGAGAAGTACCACTCAAGCGCATTTTGCCCCAATTTTTTTAATCATGGATGATGCATATATAAATCTCATCACCGCGTGGCTTTCCTCTTGTGTCCAATACTACTAGTGTGACTTTCCTCTTGTAGTCTTGCGTGTATCATTAGTTTTATAAACCAAAGTTTTTTGTGTGCTCAATTATATTATGCTTTCCGTATTTAAAAACGCACTAAACCAAAAGCTCGTTAAACAGATAGTGACTATACCTTAATTTTTCTAGTTCATACATTCTAACTTTACGTATTGAAACTGAACAAGTTCACTTATACATGTTTTTTCTGCTTTTCTCTGATCTGAAAATAGACAAACTAATTCGTCGATATGAGTACTAACCTTTCATGACATTTAATATAAAATACGATCAAACCCACACGCATTTTATAGGTTTTAAATCTCATAACTAAAATATTCAAAATCTTTTATTATAAAGATATAATATAAATATAATAATAATTAGTTTCAGAATACATAAAAGTTATAAAAGTTCTACTGTCAGCATGTGTTGTTTGTAGTCGAGTTGTTACAATCTTTGGAGTTTGTGGAGACATAACAAAAGGGAAATGGTTCAGAATCGCATCATATAATTATAATCAAATAATGAAAACGAAAGTTGAAGACTATTGTTTGGGTGATGACATAAGGAAAAGGGGAAACTGATATATAATACATGTTTTTTGGGGTCTTTTATAAAAGCAAGATAATGTCATTTATATAGTTTCAAATCACTAGTATAATGATGTGTAAAATAAAGCAAAACATTATACCCTCATGCATTGATATGTTTCTCCTTGAACCTTGTGAAAAAAAATATAATATCATTGGCATTTTTTGGATCATTAAAAACGACCGGTAAACTTACGTGAGTTCTCCTTGAAAAGTATACTTCGGGAATTTAAAGTAGTATATAGAAGACCAATTTACTATCACACTTTACATTCAAATTGCTAAAACTATTGAAAATGTTTTGTAGATTTTTATAAGTCTTTTATGACACTAATTGCTTATCTGATAATTTATAGTTTTTATGGCGTGATAACTATATAAGTTGTCACGTCATTTGACACGTTATCATCACATAAAAAACAGTTATCACGCCACATATTATAAATAATAAGAGGTTTATATATAGTAACAGAAAATGAAAATTCGATACACATGTTATATTATATATTATATTATATTAAAATAAAGTTAAATATATATTATAGCTTTTGGTTCATAATTAAATACATTTAGATACACTAATACATTTTATTTTATAATCATATTCTTTCTTGTCTCTAGAACGAAGTAATGGAAGCGTACGTTGAAAATGGTTAAAAAAAGAAGGAAAAAAGAGTAAACAACAGAAGTGCATGGGTTTCATTGTATAAAAATAAGATCTTAGTGTATTGTGATTCATAATTTCATGTTTATAAGTTTTTGATAATATGCTTATCATCGTTTAGCAACTTTTGAAAAGTTAAGCATGATTATGATAACGATGATAATTTTAATGATGATGATAATCACCCCTTTTGAAAAGAAACTAATAAAATAATAATAATGTGTAATAATAAGATATATAATAGTAATAATGTAGATAAGTGTAGCAACCAATAAGAAATAGATTTAGTGGTGGAAAGCAAAAGAATGTGGTCTTTTACAATCTAACCAAAGTTTGAAGAAATGAAAAATGAATCTAAATAAAATAAAAAACACAATTATTAGTATTTGATAAAAAAAAAAAAAAAATAGAATTTGGTCTCTCAATATGGCTTAATTAATTAGATATATTTTTATAGATAGATTTTTATTAATTTTACTTTTTAAAAAAATTGTTATTTGTGTTGCTTTAAAGTTGATCTAGACTCTTATTCAAGTTATATAACAATTTTTATGTGGGATGTCAAATGTTTGACTTTTGACTTTTCTCTATATGTTACATCGTGTTTCTTTTTTCACTTATAACTTTTATCAAATACTTACGAATTTTAAATTCATCCACTAAAAACATTTTCTCAAATCATCCTCAAGTGTTTTAACTAATTAAAGCAAAAAAGTTTGTTCAAATTGTTTTTAACTCTTTTCTTTCCTCTATCACATATGATGTCCTTAGATTAGAAACGGATAAACTATAAAGAAACAAATGAACCATTATATGCTTAGTAATTCCATCATGATATTGGTGTTACTCTTTAGCGTCATTTAGAACATATACTTATCAATCAAATAAACTATTATGCAAAAACTACTTGAAAATATTTTACAAAACTGTTTGAAAACTAGTTAGAATTGTGAGGTACGTTAATTTACAGGGGATTTCCGTGCTACTAAGTGTACATTGTTCAATATAGCTGGTTTTGTATTCTTGTACTGATATTGCACTTGTATCATCGTCTGATTAATATTGTACTTTACCTAAATACCATATGTGATGTATGAGGTCATTATTTTATTATAATTATAAAATTAGGAGTGAATTCTAGAGAAAAAGATTTTATAGGAGAAAAAGGGGAGAAACATTTCTGACTATTAGATCTTTGAATTAATAGATGAGATTATTCAGTGATAAAAATATAATATTTATGCATTTATTTTAAATGTTCAAGGGAAACAATGTACTTTTAATTAATTAAAAAAAGAAACAAATTGTTTAATAAACTCCTCCATAATTAATTTAAATATTTGTGGGTTTAGTCCCTAAAAATTTGAGAGTCTCTGCCGTAAAATGTGGGGCTTCTCTTTTGTTAGTTATGGTTTATTTTATTTTTTAATCATATCTTTGAATTGATGATAATAAAAAGTTGATTGATTTTCCAGGAAGGAAAATCACAAAGAGGTGGGTATGGTAAAGTTTAGTTTTTTAATCGGTTAAATTACTTTTTAAATTCTGGATAGCTTAAATTAAAACTAATTTTTGTTAAAATTACAAAATTGTTCTTACTAGTAATCTAAATTTGTGAATCAATTAATAATCTTTATTTTCTGTGTGAGTTATAGTAATGAATACATGAATCAAGGTAATATGTTTGTGAATCAATGTGTACAAAATTTTGAATCATACTTAAATAATAATGAATCAGTGTGTATAAAATTTTAAGTCATAGTTGCATAATAATGAATCACGGTTTTAAAATCTAAAACCTTGTTCTTAGTTAATTGTGCATTGAACTTCTAATATGAGAATCGTGACTAATTAAACGCCATTTGACTCAAAGTTATGATGATATGAATCGTAATTATATGACAATGAATCAATATGTTTGTAATTTAAATTATAATGTTTGTGTACGAATAATTGAATCAATATTGTAGTTTTAGGAATCAGAGAATGGTGAAACAAAATATATTTACGAGCTGTTTAGATATTCGTTGATAACACTGGGCCTAAATATTGAATCGATACAAAGAAACTGTGAATCGTCATTAGTGAATGAAAGTTGTTGGGTAGGATAGATAATTAAATTAATACTTATTATTAATTATTAATAATTAATTAGGGATAAGCAAAATATCCATCATACCCTTTTTCTTCTTTTTTATCCCCTTACTATATAAAATGATATACATATTTTTCATTCATCTTCCTTATCAAAAGGTTAAGAACATTAAGGGTCATTCTGCACATTTTGTGCTACTAAATTCTTACTTGGTTGCCTAAACCTTTAAAAGTTTTCTATTACCAATTATATAGTATATATATATAGAGAGAGAGAAAGATTAACACGTGATCAAGTGTAGTATTCTCAATGCATTGTGTATATTTGTGATGCAATGTGTAAATGTTTAATTGTTTTATATGGATATTATCAACCTTAGCATCTTTTGAAACCGAAATACGATTATCACATGTTATCATGATCGACCTATTGAAAAAGAAATAAGAAAAAATAAATGATTTGATTTGTAGCAAGATTATTTATATGTCTATGAATCTATGATATATCTTCTTGTGAGCATATATATTCCTATCACTTTGTCAAAAGTAGGGTTTTCTTTTTTAATGGTGTATTAGGACATGTCATGCACCCAATAAAAAGTAGATTTAGTGGTAAAAAGCAAATAAATATGGTATGTCACAATCACTGCCCCAATGCACCCTGAAATTTGACACACTGCTAAGAAGCAGATACTTAAATAGTGGTACAAAGCATTAGAATATGGTCTCTCACAATCTGTTGTTTAAGCCTTTTCAATCATTGTTTACTGTCTTCTTCATTACTCGCAATAATATTCCTAGAAGCCGATCGATAGAGCATGATAATAAAAATATATATATATATATATATATATAAATAAAATAAACTGATTTAATGTGATGTATTTTAAAAAAAATTATCCATTGTGAGTGGTATCACATATCTAAATGTAACAATTATCAAAATAGCAATTAATATCTTATCTTATCTTAAATCTTATAAATATAATAAAAGAAGCGGATGATGACATCATCAAATATTCAATTGGCCAATATAATTCTTTAATTTTGTTAAATTGAGTAAACTTATAGATTTGATGACATCATCATTTAATTTAAATTTTTTATCGATTAAGTCCTTTAATTTTGTTCAATTCAAAATTAAAGTCTCAAACCTTTTAAATTATATAACTCTTAATCGAAATATTATATCGTTATCAAAATTTATAAAATCTATTTCATGTGTTTGTATATGTTCAAAAACATAAGGGAATACTTATATCAATAAACGTTACGTTAAGTTTTTCATGCGTAAGGAAATTACATATGAATTCATTCAATTCAGTTAAATAATATAACATACTTTTTATATACTAATTCATTAATTTAAATATATTTAGATAAATAAAATAACTTCAAATAATTCCACGTACATCTCGAATTCCACATGTAATTTTATTCAATCTGTACAATTAACAAGTTATAGGTTTAGAATAAGATTTGCGGTGTCAAAAAATCTCCAACGTTTCAACGAACATATAATCTCAAATCTATAAATTAGTAATAAGGATAAATATAAGTTATTGCTCTATCATCTAAAAAGCTAACTTTTAATTAAAACTGTGTCATTTATAATTCTTATAAAAAACGTAGTCATTGATTAACGTAATTAGGTTATAACATTTGAACTATTTTGTTAAAAAAGTATGAATTTTTAATTCAATTTTTATTTTAGTAGCTTAAACGACCCGTATGTATACACGAGTTTGAACGCTAGTATATATATACTCCGTATTCCGTAGTAATTTAATTAGTACGTTGGGATTTAGATGACTTATTATAGCCCAAGCTAGATTTTATACTGGGCTTTCATCAAGTTGGGCTCAAGCTATTTTTTAATTTTGTGGCATTAGTTCAATTTCGTACAATTGCTCACACCCTCCGCACGTGTGTTACTTATGCGCTAACCCTTGCCGTTTTCAGTAAACCCGATAATTGTCAGCGGAAAAACCCGGTGCCGGAGGATAAAAATGACGTCGGCGATTGTAAGACATACGCTTCGAACGGCTCTCCGAGGTGGCGCGTCGCGTGTGAATCCACCTCCTACGAGATCATTTTCTGCCGGTGCATCCGCTGCTCGTACGTTCCTTCTTTCCCTCTAACTTGCAATTACAGTTTTTAGGGTTTCCTTATCATGGACTCACGGTTGTCTATATTGGGGTTTCAATTTCAAAATAGGTGAATTAAGTACTTAAATTAAATTATATGTATGTTATGTTTTGGATATGGCAATGATTTCTATTGAAATACACACATATACCCATATATATAGTCTAGATATATATTGGTAAGAAGAGTAATAACTAATCTGATAGCACAGTATGAATTATATAAGTTAAAAACTTCACAAACTAAAGACTTTCTATTAAAGTGTTTGTTAGTGTTGTGAAGCATTCTGCACTGAAAAATGTCAATAAATTAGCAGATACGTTTGTGTTATCAGATGCAGAACCAAAAAGTATATAAATATGTCAATGTTGATGCTTCAAAGTGTAATCAAACACTTCAATTGAGATATACAGTTGTGAAGTTACTGATTTTGTTAATAATGTGGATCATATGTGAATTTTGAGTAGTTCCTACGGTTCTTACTGTCATTCAGATTCTTTCTGATATTTGAGATGATGATGCAGTAAGTTGTGTTAGATAAAAGGTTTTGTTTGTGTATTATAAACAGGTGTGGCAGAACCTTATGATGAGACGACTGCCGGAATCTTAATGAAAGGGGTAAAAATATCAGGTAGACCATTATACCTAGATATGCAAGCTACCTCCCCTGTTGATCCTAGGGTACTAGATGCTATGCTCCCATACTTCATTTCTCAATATGGGAATCCTCATTCACGTACTCATCTCTACGGCTGGGAATCCGATGAGGCGGTAGAAGTTGCACGGGCACAAGTCGCTAATCTGATTAACGCTTCACCAAAAGAAATTGTATTTACATCGGGTGCCACTGAGTGTAACAATATTTCTGTTAAGGGTGTGATTCATTTTTATAAGGAGAAGAAGAAACATGTGATTACCACTCAGACGGAGCATAAGTGTGTACTTGATTCTTGTCGTCATTTACAGCAAGAAGGTTTTGATATTACGTATCTCCCGGTGAAATCTGATGGTTTGATAGATTTAAACGAGCTACGATCTTCGATTAGAAGCGATACAGGGCTTGTGTCGGTTATGGCAGTGAATAATGAGATTGGGGTTATTCAGCCGATGGAGGAGATTGGTCAAATATGCAAGGAGTTCAACATTCCATTTCATACGGATGCAGCCCAGGCGTTAGGAAAGATTCCGATTGATGTGAATAAGTGGAATGTGAGCTTGATGTCGTTGAGTGGGCATAAGGTTTATGGCCCAAAGGGTGTTGGTGCTCTGTATATGAGGCGGCGACCTCGAATTAGGGTTGAACCACAAATGAATGGCGGTGGGCAGGAACGGGGGATTAGGAGTGGGACAGTTCCGACACCATTGGTTGTTGGAATGGGTGCTGCGTGCGAGCTTGCTATGAAGGAGATGGAATATGATGAGAAAAGGGTTACAAAATTGAAAGATAGAATGCTCAATGGCATTAGGGATAAGCTTGATGGAGTGGTGGTGAATGGGAGTACCGACAGTAGGTATGCTGGGAATTTGAACTTATCGTTTGCATACGTTGAAGGAGAAAGTTTGTTGATGGGATTGAAGGAGGTAGCTGTATCAAGTGGGAGTGCATGCACTAGTGCTAGTTTGGAGCCTTCTTATGTGTTGAGGGCGTTGGGTGTTGATGAAGATATGGCTCATACTTCGATTAGGTTCGGCATTGGAAGGTTTACCACTGAAGAAGAGATAGATAAAGCCGTTGAACTAACTGTTAACCAGGTTGTAAAGTTAAGGGAAATGAGCCCACTTTATGAAATGGTGAAAGAGGGGATCGACATCAAGAGTATACAATGGTCTCAACACTAATTTAGTTGGTATGCATGGAGAAAGAGGTTGGCTTATACTTGGAACTCTTACAAGGTATAACGTGTATCCATATTGATCATGCTGTATTTGCTATGTACATGCTTAAAATGAGTTGTTGTATCTGCTCTAAAAATTATGTAATCAAACAGAGTTTGCACTTGGGTAGTTAAATCTTCAGTGTTTGATCCTGATATGGATTGTGTTTTGGTCTGAAATTTTTAATTATGCCTGTAATAATGTTCTTCAATGTTAGGCATTCTCGGTGCTGTGGTCAACTACATTCTTGATTTCTTTTATTTTGATTTTATTAAGTCGAATTATCGTTTGTATGAATCCATGTTATAAGCAGCCTGGGCCTGGGCCTTGGTTATGTTTGGAGAAGATGGTTGGATTTTTAATGGCCGGTTTCTATTCTTCAAGTTTCCTGGCTATGATATGTATTATAAATGAATGTATCTTGGTGCTCCCTTGTATTTTTGAATCTAGTGAAAGTAATTGATATCGTATCTGTATACATCGAACTAATTTAGTAATTGTTGAATATCAAAACGTGAAAGAGTAGATCTTGATTGGCCTGTAACGACATCTTTACAATCCCAGTGATTGAGCGTAGAAATCCCAATTGCGTCCAAGGTGTAGCGTGTGAGTCTTCCATTCAGAATAAAAAAGGCTGCGTTCTAATTTTTAACATATGATTAAGTGATAAAACGATTGTCTGATATGAGTTAACCATTTAGCATCTAATAAAGTCTTGATTGGCTTGGTGACATGTTTATCTTATTGTCCCTTTTCAGGACCTGATGGCCTGTTTGAAGTTAAGGAACACCAACTGACCCCTGTTGACCTTGTTGAGAGAATGAGAGCTTTAGTTATGTTTTGCAGGAGAGATTGTCAGCGAGTGAAATAAGTGTTATTAAGGAGGTATTGTCATTTACCCTTGTATCTATAGAGTGTATGTTTTCGCTTGTATGATCTCAGTTATTTTATTTTTCTTCATATTTTTTTGGCTAATATGCACACGTGACTTTCCTTCTCAATTCGTATATTTTGAAGGTTTTTTTCCTCTGTTTATTTTCACAATTCATACATGAAGTTCCAAGTGTGAGTGTGTAAATACTCCAGCTCTCTTTATGGCTAGTAATTTGATAAACTCTCAAGTAGTGTTGTACACGTTCAATTAGTTCTAATTAAACAACTGCCAAGTGATCCCATGTATTCTTGCAAGCAGGATAAGAGTTTACAAAGCAAATTCTTTTGGTCGGAAGTACAACAGAAAATATTATCCTGGGTGTGTCAAAACTTATATATTCATTTTAAGTTCTTAATATAGATATAGATATACTAGTTATAATTACCGTTGCATGTTCTAAGAAACAACTCTCTGGTCAGATATGGAGAAAAGTTAGAGAACCTATCTTATCATCTACATTTTGTGGCTCTTACGGATATCTAGATGACTCAGTTTTTGGTAGAGTTAATGGAAAATTGTCGATGCACATGATGAAACTGGAGATCTGCTGGCTTTCCGGCAGCCCTGGTAGTTTCAAAATATTCATCAGTGTGGCGATCAACAAAAGCCAAGCTCTGGTCATGGCGCTGATGGAGGTAATGAGCTGCCATATATGACAGAGTTGCAGCTGTGCGCCGGTGGAATCTTCGGATAAACTTTTCCCTGAAGTCTGCCAACTTGTAATGCTCTGTGGTGGCTGTTTGTAGAACCATTTCCTGGCGAGCAAGTCAAGCAAGAGGGGAACATATGGCAAGCGACGACATCGTCCCAATGTTGAGTCTTGATGGCGTTGTCGAATCCCTGTAGGAAATCTTTGGGATCCGTCGTGCCATCATAAATGCCCAAGGTCAATGGTAGTGACGTGTTGTATGGCAAGACGTGAATTTCGCTATTTGTAGTGGGAACTGGGCCAAAGCACTTGGGGCCGTATCTGCTTTGCGCAGGCTTTTGTCAGGGTGGGTCTGCGTGTTTACTGCAGACCTACTCTTTTGGACTTTAGGTGTCAGACTGAGAACATATCTCACAGTGTGGTTACACTATTACGTTGTGCTGATTAAGTATATTTTTTAATTTTAGATAAGTACCGATATGAACGCTTATTTTTAATTAAGATATCATATATCGTCAAGATTTGCGGAGTATACCTTCCAATTTGCATTTGCATTAGGTTTCATGCATTAAACAAATCTTCTCTCTCCAATTTATTCATATATATACAGAAAATTTGTGGTATGCATTATTCATCAATCATATGTAAATCCTTTTTTGTATATATTTCCATGGCTGAGCTCCGACAACCGCACAACAATGAGCTTCTCACTTCATATTATCCTATTCGAAATACTACCAAAACCACCGATGTTTTTTGCATACGTCGTTTCAAGTGTGTTTGTAAACTATGGCGTTCGTTGCTTTCTTAACCTGAGATTACAGCATTCTTGTACCCAAAAAAGAAGATAAGTACCCCTGACCCTAAACTTCTCGTTGTTGATTCCCCGTGGACACCTGCTTTTGGCTCAGCTTGAATGTCAAGCGAACAAGTCAAACAACTTTGAACGTCTGAAGTCCAACCCATTTGATAATCTTGATAGTGATGGTATGTCCGAGTTAGCAAGTATGAATGGATTGGTATGTGTAGCTATGTGGAAAACTGGCAAGTTAGTGTTATGGAATACATTGACTAATATCTACAAGATTTCACCTAAACCCAAATCTCATGGTTTTTACAAAAGAGTTTACAAAGGAATAGATAAAAATGCTATCGGTTTATATACAGATGATTCTAGTGATGATTAAAAGGTTCTACATGTGAATTTAAGATGGGCTTATGGTATATACTCTCGAAAGATTAGATCCATCTGTTTATAGTTCATGTGATCAGAAAGGCTTTTGTGGAAATTTAGTTGTTGTCAAAGACTGCATTCACTTATGTGTTAGTTACTATGGGGTAGACAATAGAATTGATATGTGGTGGATGGTTGATGATGATAAATTTGAATGGATAAAGGTGATGGCTTTTTCAGGTATCCATCAACAAAGGCCGTTGAGATGGACCTTAAGATATCTAATGTGGAGTGCGGATTGCCCAGTGATTTTGGAGCATATGATGTCGGCTGATTCGGATGAAGGCTTCACGTGGGATGAGTTTTGTTTGTACTATGCGGCATCCGCATTACATGGAGTTGGAGAGAGTCTCGTGTCGCCAAATCCCTAATTCAAGAAAGAATTATATGATGAACCGGGAGAATTATGATCATATATAGTTATAACCTTTTTCCTAATGTTTTTAGAGTTAGGAGTTGGGTACAAATTTTATTAGTTATTACTCATTTAGTTCAAACTACTAGCTAGCTGAAAATCTATAACTAGTTATGTTGTTGCACTTCATCTATATATTCAATCTCATATATCAAAAGGCAGAAGCGATGCAATAAGAACAAACCTCATAGATGATGATGATGATGATGATTATGATAATTTTATTATATATTTTGATTCCTACTGTCAATGAATGATAATATATAGAATATATATCACCAAGTCACCAACACACAATTTTCTAAACTCATAATAGTAAGTGTAAAACAAAGATACAGACTTATATATGTGGGCTTTTGAGAATTTGAGGAGGCCCAATTTGAAATCGGAGGCCCCATGTAAGCAAGTTTATACGCTTTTACTTTCAAAAAATATTACTAAATTACTAATTACTATTACTACCGTCTTATTTGGATCTACCTATAGTATACTCTTAAACACTTAGTTAAATATTTAAATGTATATTAGGAACGTATTAATTAGTTAAGGCGACTATATTAAAACATTGGACTTGGAATATATTAAATTTAAGATTTTTTCTGATTATCGGTTGTAATTAAGTGATACTTTTTAATAATAATCTTTATATATACTAAAAGAGGATATCATATTGCTTATGTGGTTCCAATCATTGTTTGCCACATATGCAAAAATCTTAGGTGTCAATCATATGATTTTTTTAAATTTTTTTACCATATATACATTGCTTATGTGTCTTTATATATCATAAAAGCCAAATTAATTGCAAGCATTGACTACATTAATTAATATAATTAAAGACTATGATTAAATAAATTAATAAGCATAATTAATTGTTATTATTTTTTTCATTCTTAAAATATATAAAATAAATTAATGAACATCATTAATTGTTATTATTATTATTTTTTTTCATTCTTTGAATCAATTATATTAATTTCTTTAATATATTCGTTAATTGCCCAATCTATTTTTTCAAGTGTTATATTTATCACATAGTTAATTGTTAATTAGTTAACTGTATGATCAAATTGTAACTTTATTAATGTATAAACTTTAATAACTATACATATTTTACTCAATAAATAAATAATATTACACTACCGTGCATCGCACGGGTTTTAACACTAGTAATAATAATATATCACTTCAAACACACGAGTATGAATCAATTAGTAATTAACGTGTCATATAAAAGAAATAATAATGTAAATGTATTCGTCCTTCCGAGAACCTGCCAACCACTTGGTGCTTCATCAAGTACAGTAGAAAGTTAAATTTGGTGGATCAAAATTTAAAGTCCATTGGCCCCCATGTCTTTCCATCTTATTTTATAATACAATCTTAAAAGCTAAATATAACCGGAAAATAATGAAGTTTAGTGGAGTAAGGAGTCAATAACTTATCTTGCCATATTCGTAAACATTTAGACTACGTTGATGGTTAAATGTTATATTATGTATTTAATTTTATATTTTTTATTATTATATGTAATTATTTTTCAAAAGTATTATTGTATGTATTAAATCGATAATTTCGTATATTGTATGTAACGAGTGACCAGAAAAACATATACCTAGTTTTTTCCTCTTGAAAAAAATCTATTGTATGTATCGAACTTTGTAAAAATATCTATTGTATGTATCGAAACCGATAATTTCTTATCACCCTTTTTATATTATATACGAAATTATAAAGTTCGATATATACATTAATAAGTTTTAAAATTAATTATATATAACAGTAAAAATGTAAAATTAAATATATAACGAAAACAATTAACTATTTGAATCATTGGTCGTATCAATTCAAACAAGATGTGCCTTATGTAATTATAATTTATTTAATTTTATAAATTCCGCAACACTTTTTCTTATTATTTAACAACTTGGCAAAAAAAAAAGAAAAAAACTTAAGGGGTCGATTTCGTTGAGACTCGTCTGATCCGACGATGCATGCATGAATTGGAGACTTGTGGGACCCTTCTTTTATCTCTTTTACTTTATGCCCAACTTTTTTTTTGCTTTTCCTATATTCTTCCCCGTTACTTTCTAACTTGTGTTACAACATAGCCCATTAATTATAAAGGAATAATCTGAATGCACCCCCCTTATGTGTGTGTACAGAAAAACGTGCACTGAGAGGGAGGGGGTGCTAGTAGTGTGACCCATTATAAATTATTACGAATGCACGTAATTTATACGAAAACACTAAAACGATTTTAATTTTTCTTTTATAAATTTGTTATTTATTATTTTATCTATTTATCATTATTAATTTTTATTTATTTATTTATATTTTTGCAGGATAGTCTACACATTTGACAATCTTTTTAATTAACAAATGTTTTCCAGAATAGTCTACAGATTTTGATGATCTTATTTGTGATGTTATTAAAACCGATTTTATTTCGTCCATAATTTGACAAAAAATGTTTGATTGTTAGGTATATGATTAGAGAATGCCTTTAATCAAGAGCCTAACAAAATACATGCTTAATTCGTCACAGTCAAAAACTTAAAAGTAATATCTTAAGATAAGAATAAAGGTAATTTATCAAAAGATAAACGTAAGACTACTCTCTATAGTGTAGTTTAAAACTGGAAACTGATTGTCAGTTTAGTGTTATATCAGCACAATAACTAAAGAACTGGATCAAAACTAAACTCTGCCTATAATAACTGAAGACCTAAACCTTTCAATGTCACGTAAATACCACGTCATTTATTAACTATTAATACAAATGCATTTATATTATTAAAACACAATAATAATAAAAAATAAAGACGTTACATTAATAATAAAAATTACATTAATTATAAAAATACGTTACTTTAATAATAATAATAATAATAATAATAATAATAATAATAATAATAAATAGATATTGTAAGAATTGTATGTAAAAATGAGTAATAATTGTTTGATATAATTTTTGTGTAAAATAAATAGAAATTGTGAAAATTTGTATTTGAAAAAGTGTAATAGTTGTATGTATATATATTTGAAAAAAGTGTTAATTTTTTTTTAATTTTTCTAATATAACTATTGAAACAAGTGGTCCTCACTCCTCACATGTATACCAATTTCTTTCGTCCTGGCTCCCACCCGCACAGAACGAAACAAGGAGAACTAGCAAGAAAGACCAGGTTGTGTCTGTATCTTTCTTCTAAAGACGTTCGTCTTTCTTGTAAGAACGGAGAACGAGTTACTCTATAGAAAGTGCTATAATCATTTACAATTTTTTTGATACAATGGAGAAAAAGGCTTGATTAGAAGTTAGATTTTATAATTTATTTGTATCTTTTTTATTCTGTGATGTTAATTTGAGATCTTTAAATTAGAAAATCCATATCGATGATGCTTTTTATATACCGTGTGACTTTACATTTATCCTCAACAGCTGGTTGTTCTTAGCACAATAATTTACGTTCTAAATATAATTCTTTTGATGCTATAAGTTACATTCAAGAACTTCAACTCATTTACATGATAAGGAATGATTTTTACACCACATATAATTTCCCTTGGCAATTTTACAATTACCTCTATCATTTGGATGAGTGAGACTGATCAAGAAAGTTAGCTTGTCTTGTGAAAAGTAAGAGTTATGGTATGCAGGTCACCCTGGGCCATTGGGTCCACTCATTTATACTAGGCTGTATAATATTTTACCATTTCTGATATTATATGTATCAAATCAAATCAAATCAAATTAATAAATAAAATAAAACAATCATTTTATGTATTGAATTTGTTAGTTCGGGTATTCTACTCCCTATAACATAAAGATGAAGGTTAACCCTAAACATTTGTGGGTTGATCTGTAACTGTTACAATTTCATCACAAGGACAAATTAACAAACTAAACGAGAATTAAACATTAAATATGAGTTGTACATATTGGCTTATTTGATGAAAAAATGGTGAATTAGAGATTAAGATAGAAAGAGAGGGGCAAAATTGGAATTTAGAGTGAGGAGTGGGGATTTGGCTATCCTCTTCATATTATTCTTTCCTTTAATTTTTAGGTCTCCATACATCAAACCTTTTTGTAAAGCTACTTCTTTATCTCAAAACCATAATCCTTAAATTCAGTACAATACCCATTTAATACATTGTAATAAATGCATTAAAATTTGTACCATTATTTTTAATAGTATAAATTTTCTCTGGAAAAAAGATTTCCCATTTTCCTGCTTTATTATTTCCTTCATTCTATTTCTATTTTGGTTCCCACTCTAAACAGAGTTTTGACCGTTGCACACATACGCTCTCTCTCTCTCACACACACCAACTGTGTGTTCTTGAAGCTCATTTCACTCACCAAGAAGTGTGTGTTTGTGTGTGTTTTGAAGCTAATTTCCACTAAAGCACAAATCTTGCTCATGCACATTATTGTTTACTTAATACCCAGGTAATAGTTTTACTAATTTGCATAATTACTATTTTCCTGTTTTTTTTATATTCTTTTATGTTCTAAAGCATGAACTTTATATAATACTGTATCATCCAGGTTTGCTAATTGTATGCATAAATACAAGTTTTGATTTTGATTTTAAAGGTTTAATCATGAAATTTATCATATTCAGAATTGACTTAGACATGGTTGATTCCGAATCTCCAAAAATTTGAGAGCTTCAGTACTTTTTTATTGTTTTCTGTAGCTATATTTCTAGTTTAAACAAAAAATGCATATTAATGAATCTTAGAAGGTCAAAATGTTGACATTTTTTGGCCCAGGAGGTGTACTAAAACACAAGAACAATCTTTTCAAAATGGGTATTTGATTTGATTAGTTATCGAGATTTCTTCTCCAATCTGATGGTCTTTTTTTTCTTTTTCTTTTTTAAATCTTATTATTATATTTTCTGGCAATTTGATTGTTTAAAGGATTTAGCAAAAGCTTTAGTCAAGAAGAAGCTATAATTACTATGAATTGTTTTATTTTTTTGGGAGTTTCCCTATGTTCTAATAATTCCCTTTTTCTTTGTTGATCAGTTGCTTTAACAAAAGCTATATAATTACATTATTTTTTTAATGGTTTTAACTACCTAAGTTATTTGTTTTGTATTTTTTTCACCCATGTGATGAACTCTGCAAGGCTTCAGCTTGTACCTCTATAAACCTTTATCTTCTTTGTTTCTTTAACCAAAAAAGATAATTTATGGAGTTTTCTGTTTTGGTTTCACCCATTTGTGTTTTGGTTCGAAATATTTTTTTAAGTTAAATCATTTTCCCATATTTATTCAATTAGAGTTAGCTTTTTAAAGGAAAATGTGCATATATTGTATTTCCATCAACTTTTATCTCAATAACTGTATCTATTATTCATATTTTTTTTTTCTTGAGCCTTTATACCAAGCTACGTGTTCTGTTCTGCCATGTCTTCTTCTCATCACCGGCAAGAATTATCAAGGATTCTTGTAAACTTTGACTATTGAAGTCATGCTTTCATTTAGAAAATCTATAATAAATTGAATAAATATAACATTCCCAGCACCTATTCTTCATCATAGTGTTTTTATATGTGCCAATCGAATAACTAAGATTTCCTCAAGATAGTTGTTAGTCCACGAATTCCAAATTTAAAACTCACTGTTTTGACATTGAAGGGTCAACTTGTTCTTCATTCTTCATAATGACCTATTTCTCTTCGGTGAAACAGGACTGAAGATCCCCTATGAATCTGGTTAAACCCTCTGATTTGAATCTTAATAACTCCTAACATCAAACAAATGGGATGTTCTTCATCAAAGTTGGACGATGAAGAAGCCGTCCAGCTTTGTAAAGACCGAAAAAACTTCATCAAGAAAGCTGTTGAACAACGAACCAAGTTCGCTTCTGGTCATAAAGCTTATCTTCTATCACTTAAGAGAGTTTCAGCAGCCCTTAAAGATTACGTAGAAGGTGACGAACCTCGTGAATTCTCATTAGATTCATTTACAACACCACCGTTACCCACAACCAAAAAAACCACCCCAAGATTCATCACCATTTCCCCAAATTCATTCACCATTGAACAACCAAAAGTCCACTACCTTAGATCGAGTGGAAACCCGTCGGTTTTCGTTGAAGAAAGACCACCCGAGTCGCCCGAAATAGCAAGAGTTGAGTCGTATAACCACTCACCCGTTTACCAATATGCAGCCGATAGTTTCTTTGGTATGCAATCACAATCACAATCACCACCTTCGTCCATTTTTAGCTACAATAGACCAAATTTACCACCACCTTCGCCTCAAAGATCATCATCACAATGGGATTTCTTTTGGAACCCCTTTTCGTCTTTGGATTATTACGGTTCCACGAGAAACAGTGTTCACCAAACGGTGTTCGATGATGATATCAACGGATTACAACAAGTTAGAGAAGAAGAAGGGATTCCTGAGCTTGAAGAAGAAACCGAACATGAAGAAATCGATCATCATAATCATCGAGTTAACAGAAGGGACAAATTCCACATGCATTATGATCATGAAGATGAAGTTTCAGTCGAAGATGTTGATGACGATGATAATGATGATGAGTTTGAAACGGATAGTGGGGAGGAAACGGAAAGTGAACATGAGTTAGAATCGCCACCGGTGATGAGTAAAACTCACCTTGAGGTTTCTAAGGCGGAGAGTTCGGGGAAAGTGGCTAATAATGGAATGGGAGATGTTGTTTCTAATCAAGAAAGGACTAAAAATGAAGGGACACCTGGGTTCACGGTTTATGTGAACCGAAGGCCAACGAGCATGTCAGAAGTGATTAAAGATCTTGAAGCTCAATTCACAATTATATCTGATTCAGCTAAGGAGCTTTCTGTTATGTTAGAGGCTAACCGGGCTCAGTACTCGTCAACTTCACATGACCTCACAGGTTAGCATGATAAAGGTCAAAAAGAAGAAAAAAAAAAGTTGGGTCAAAATGGGTCGGTTTGGGTTGGCCCGATCCACAAGCAAACACTTCTTTATTATCTTTTTGGAGTATATAAATAATAAAATTTAATATGATTACATAACGACATTAGAACTAATTTTTCTAGTCAAACTATGTAGAAGGTTCTCTTCAATGCATTAAAACACCCTAAATCATTTTACTCAAAAAAATGACTATTATTATTAAAAAAATGTGAGTTTTGTAATCTTATTTGGCATACTACTTAATTTGATGAACATGTAAAAGTTTATCTCTTTTGGCCTGTTACTTAACCCACCACTGGCCCAGTCATTTTCCCACCATCTTCAGAAAGTATTCAGTCAATGATCCAAAATTGGATCCACATCACTCATTTCGAATTTTTTCGTTCTTTTTCACCAAACAGCTATGAAGATCTTGAATCCGGTGGCATTATTGCGGTCTGCATCATCTTCTCGCTCAAATTCATCAAGGTTCCTAGTGAATTCTTCAAGCAATTCAAAAGACGAAGGTTATGCTAGCAGCAGCGATGTATCTGATGATTCTTGTATGTTTCACAATAGTCATCAATCTACACTTGACAAACTATACGCCTGGGAGAAAAAACTGTATCAGGAAGTCAAGGTATATATCAGTCTATTGACATTCTTGCAAGGGTATTATTGTCATTTAGCAAGTAAACGTGATTTCTCTTGGCTAACTTCACAGGCTGGTGAACGAATTCGTATAGCATATGATAAGAAATGTGCTCAACTTAGGAACCATGATGCTAAAGGAGATGACCATTCATCTGTTGATAAAACGAGAAACGCCATTAGAGATTTGCATACTCAGATCAAGGTTTCTATACATTCAGTTGAAGCTGTGTCGAAAAGGATTGAAACTTTAAGGGATCAAGAACTTCAGCCACAGCTTCTTGAACTGATCCAAGGGTAATATTGTCATTGCATGACTATTCAAATGAGTTCTAGGGGGTGCTTGCGTATACATTTAAGGATTTATGGTCAAATGAAACCGCAATAGTTAGTCTTGGATATCATTCGTGTTATTAACATCAGGGAAGTTAGGTGCTCCTTAGAGGAAATATTTTTAACGAGTTTACATTTTAAACCTTCAACTTTCTTATATATACACAATCGATTCTTTTTTTAGCCTAACAACACGCAAAATTACTCACTTTTGATAAAATTCGAGATGCACATCCAAAGACATTTATAGTTTTGAATTGTGAACTTTTATTACGAAATGACAATGACATGTTAATACCACCAGGTTATCAAGAATGTGGAAGGTAATGGCAGAATGTCATCAAACTCAAAAACGAACACTTGACGAAGCCAAGATTTTACTAGCCGGGACACCATCAAAACCAAAAAAGTACACACCAGCCCACCCTAGTGAGCCACACAGACTAGCCCGGTCGGCTACCAATCTTGAATCCGAACTACAAAACTGGAAATCTTGTTTCGAGTTATGGGTCACCTCACAAAAGTCTTACATTCATGCAATCACAGGCTGGCTACTACGTTGCATTGGATCAAACTCCAATAATACCACAAAATTCCCATTTTCTCCCAGGAGGTCTAGTGGGGCCCCACCGATGTTTGCAGTGTGCATCCAATGGGCTAGACTGCTTGACTCGATCAATGAGGTCCCGGTGTTGGATGGGTTGGACTTTTTCGCAGCAGGAGTCGGTTCTTTATATGTACAGCAACTAAAAGAAGGAGGTAGCGGTGGTGGTGGTTCTGGCCTTGGATCGTCAAAGCGGTATGGTGGCGGCTCCGGGATGGAGATGGTGGCGAGTGGGCGGGCGGAGGAGGAGGAGACAGCAGAGAAGATGGCTGAGGTTGCCATTAGAGTGTTGTGTGCTGGAATGTCAGTTGCTGTTAGTTCTTTAACAGAATTTGCTCTATGTTCAGCTCAAGGGTATGCTGATTTGATCAAGCAATGGGAGAGTGACACGTGTCCAGAAACTACTAGTGGGCCCAAGGTGTAGTTCTGGGATATTTTTTAGTTTTTTATTTGGGTAGTTAGTTTGTTAGATGTAATTATTTAAAAAGTATTTTTTCTAATTTATTAATATATGATCCAATATATATTTGGATGGAGAGTAACCAGTTAGAATTAGTTGTGTGAAAAAATTGGTTGTAACTTTTAGACTAACAAACACATAAAGCAAGGAACATCTTGCAAAAAGGGACAAGCTATGCTTTAAAAGTGTTAACTTTATTATTATTTTTACTGAAACATACAAGGTACTGGAGTCAAGATGACTACCTAATTCACTAACTGAACATTAGTTGAACCATATTTGAATATTTGATGGCTTCGGTCTAATACGGTTTAGAAAATGCAAAACTAAATCGGAAGTTAGGAACAATACAGAGATGATGTTCATGTTGTCCTAAGAATACTCTAAAGTAATAAGATTTGATTCAATAAAAATATATAACTAATAATCAGATACTTAAATTAGATATAATAAGATGAATAATTGGGTACAGATAGGATATTATAGGGTTAAAAGGGAGATACAGATGAAATTGCCCCTTCCTATATGCCGCAAAAAAATTGAACATAAAACAATATCGGGCTTTACAACTCGGGGCCTAGACATTCTTTTATATGCTAAAACATTTATATTGTCTTCTCTTACAGGACTAGAACCCAAAACACTTATGTAAGCATTTATGGGCTTTCGCCAGAGTATAAGCTACAACCAGATACAGTTAGGACTAATGGACATAAACTATTGATCAAAAATGACAATCAATTGTAAAACCATGACAATCATCTGGAGCAGTAAAAAGAAAAAACTCTTCTAATAGAACATTAAGCCTCTTTATACTCTAACCTCTTAAAAAAACATTCCCTCCCAAATTTTGGGACTCAATCAACTTCTGAAATGGAGAGTAAATTTGTTTGTAGTCTCTCTTCAACGTGAACTAGACATGGGTTTACAAACATTGTAGTCAAATGCAGTTTCAATGACACCATTTTCACGGTGTAACTCGTTAAGCTATCTACGGAAATGAATATTTACATAAGCAGGCTGCAAAAACAGCGTCTGCTGAACTGAAAGGGCCAGGGGCAAAATTGGATGAAAAAGAAATGAAGATATCCTCTTCGTCCTGCAATCTGTAACGCCAGCTTCAGGTCCTGATAAACCAATAAAGTTTCAAGCATGTCATCATCTTCTTCTCCATCTAAACAGGTAATGTTTGACTTTTGAGGTCAAACAGACTCTTTCAACTGATAGTTTCTTGAAATTTTTTGTTGCAAGTATATTGAATTTCTTAAGAGAATAAATGAAAAGGAGAAATATCAATTATTAATTCGTAAGTACGTCAGATCTCAGTTTGAGTTTAGCAAGTAACCAACAGTCAAAATGGACCTTTTTTTTCGTTTCTTTTTTTTTTTTTAATCGAGAAATACATAATGTGATTGCTTACCTGGCTTGATTTTGAACTTGAGGGTATGTGGTGGTCTCCTTAAGATAAATTTAATTGGATGGTCCGTCGACTGTCTATGCCGGTCAGCTGCAGAAATAAGCTGCAAACATATATACAGCACTTTTATATCGAGTCCTAACTTATGCAAGAATGTAATGAAAAAGCAATTTTAACTCGATGAATGGAAGGTCGAACTGACACAGCTTATAAAGTCATAAGTAGTATAGAAGACAAACCTTTTCATCAAATCTAAATAAAGACTGATCAAAGTAAGGCGAAGGACTTTGAGATTGACAATTAAATGGCAAAGAGGCCAGCACTTTCTTAACAAACTGCATAGTTTTAGAGTGACAGTAAGTGGTCAATCAATGAAGCTTTCAAATGAACTTGAATCCGTGCCCTTAGACATATAAGATCAAAACTGAATTATTGTCAGATTAACGCTGATACTGATTTTGTTCCGAAGTACAAAAACCAATGAATTTGATCAGATTTTTCTTTTAGGATCATGTAATCATTGATGCATTTACATTCTAAGAAATTCAGAGTGCATATTGTTTCTAAAGTTAGTCTGATCTCAAATGTCAAAGCATTGGTTTCAGCGATGGACTGATGGAGTAACATTATGCATGGCTAATTCAGCATATCTGCCTGAAATCGGCTTGATTTGGGTTGTCTGTTATATTCAATGGGTAAAAGCTTTAAACATCGAAAAAAATGGAAACGGAAATGGGTCAAAAGTCACCCAAAAGTATTCTCAAATGCCTAATACCTCTTAAATCACTTGATTAAAACAAATTATATTATTATGATAATATATATTTTTTATAATTAAATATAACTAAAATGGATAAAAAAGTGTTGATGGCCAACCTGTTTGGACCCTTATAATACAAATATCATCTGATTTGACCCACTGAACCAGCCAACTGCCAACTCCAACAAATATCAATAATAAAAGATACAGAATTTGATATTTTACCAAGGAAAAGCTTGTAGCTTTATTTTTACTGTTTCTCAGTTGCTCGAGAGCATGAACATTGTTCGAGTGAGATGATATAAAATTCATATACGGAGAACTTTTTGAGGGTACGTGGAAATGATCACAAAACTGTTCAAACAACAAATATAGCTCATCTGAGGACATCTGCAAAAAATTCCAATGCTAATTAATTAACTTCTTAAGCGGAGATGATATCATGATTTAATGTCATATAGGAATAATAGGTACAGAGTACTAATGTATGTAAATACCTGATAAAATGCTACAATTTCTGTTGATTCCATGTTATATACAGCAAAGAATGCAGGGTGGTTATCAGCATTTCGGGACACCTGTATCATGTTGACAACAAATGATTAAACTTCCTTTTCTCCATGCCCGTTCCGCATGTATTATGAACTAAGTGCAGTTATTTGTAACTCACAACAATTATTATGTAACATGCATTCTCTCTCTTAAAAATTACACTCTCTTCGTAAAAAGGAAAAAATGATACGAACTTACAGCTCCATCAACACTCCCAAACTTTATTAGCAAGTGATGTCGGTCCAGAAATTGCACCTACCCAAAAGAATATAAAATGTAACTGTTCATATCATGTTTGAGGAACCGAGCATAAAAAGAAACTAATTAACTGAGCACCCACCTTCCATATAATCAAATCGACGTAATCTTGAAAGTGAAAATAAAACTTCTTCTTAAGGGATTGGATTCTCTGAGTCAGCAATAAAAAAAGAGCATTAAGCAGCAAATTCCATAAAGCCATACACGTGTTTCTAGAAAACAAATCATCTGAACACGTGTAAACTCTTAAATACAACGGGTGTTCAAATGTGTGTTTTGAAAGTGACTATATGACATTCACTAATCAGAATCACACAGTTCCAAAACACAAATCCAAACATCACCGAACAAAAGTTAAATAGTCGAAGGCCAACCATAGTTTCGTCTTTTTCTTCATTTCGTATCCCTCGGACGATAAAAGAAAGCAATCTTTGTTTTATACCACTCAGAAAAGGGTTTTCTTGAGCAGGTTGTTCAAGATGAGGGGCGTTTACAGCATTATTCACAGGCATATATTGTGGTGTACTTCTGTCAACATTTGAAATGGTCTGCAACATTAAGCAAGTTCTGTAAATCCAAAAAAAAATTCCAAAAATAATACATTTATAAAAGCAGCTACAGAAGTGACGATTGAAGGCCACACAATGTACAACTTTTTTTTGGAACAGGAACTAACATGAACAGATCCTTTATACTAAAATAAAAAATGAAGTACTTGCCTGTGCACTAGAACTGATGAAAAGTTCATCATCTTCACGACAGAACTCCCCAATTGCTCGTACATCAACAAGACTGCCCGAATCTCTAATCTGAAGTATGTGAATTCGCTGATAACGGAGAGAGACTATAGCAAGTAAATCATCAAATAAAAATACACCCGTGCTGTGTGCCAAATTGATGTAATCATTGCAGAAAACCCTCTCATCAAGTACAACTCCATCTTCTAGTCTAAAAAACATCAAAACGAAAAACCACACCCGAGTTAAATGCTATAACAGGCAGACAAATATTTACTACCTCCACTCCGAATACGGAATACTGTTCGACTTTTAACGTTTTAAGACAAAACAATTCACATAATATTTATGTTTCACACAGTAAATGCCAGTACATATATAAAATTAGCATCTCCATAGATCAATCCAAATTACTCATTTCAAAAACTTTAGTGTTCTTTCTCTCATTTTCTCCAAACTGATGTTATTTTTGCAAAATAATTACAAGCATGAGGATTGAAAAACAGAAAAAGTCAATCACTGGGTTAACATAGAGGTGGTCAAAACTCAAATGGGATGGTTGAGCAGGTTAGATAACGGGTTAAATTGGGTTCAGGTCAAAATGGATAGTTTTTGGGCCTATGTGCTGTAATTTTAGGATATTGAAATGTTGAAGTCGCAGACTTCATGAAATTAACTCTTATGGGCCACTTAGGAGGATAGCCCAGTTGTTTGTTTTGTTAACAAATTAGCAAATTAACTCTTACAAGCAAGATCGAACTGGATTGAGATCTACCATCCTATAGTCAAGATCGGAATCCTATTCAAAATCCTAAGTCACATATAGGATTAACAAATTTTCATTGATCAAAATCGTAATACCTTAAGATCAATCTCGGGATCTTGACAGCCTAGAAATACATTTTGGGATGATTTTCAACCCGTTTACCCAGTTGACATGTTTCCTACTAAGTCAATCGTTTTATTATACCCGTTTGACCTGTTAGAGATAAAACACAACCCAAATGACCCATTCATAAGCAAATGGGTCGTAAATGTGGTAACTCAATTTGTACCTTTACACAAATGGAGATATAAGCTACACAATTTTCAACCGATGAAAGTAGTTAATAGAGAGTCGAGAACATACCTCAAAAGATGGAATGTTATTTTCTCAATAGAGGGAACTCCTTGAATAGCACCACCAGTAGCAGGGGCATCATAGATTTGTGCAGTTGAAGTTGCAAAAAGTCCAAATTGGTTAGTCTCAGCATAAAGGAAGAAGTCTTTACATATAAGCTCACTTGCAGAAGCAAGTGGGACAGAGTACAATTGAGTGAAGAAACTCTCAAACTTCTTGGCTTTTGATGGAAGATCTGGAGTATCACAATCTTGTTGTTTGCATGAAAACGATAGCCATGTTGGTCTGTACACAATCAAATCCTGATGGTTTCTACTGAAACTTATCAAATACTTGCCATCTTCTGTGAACTTGCGAAATGAATGGTCGGGACAATCAACATCATATATTGTGAAACTTGGAACTATATTCTCGTAAAATCTCCTGGCACGGTGAACCTGAATCCATCATTTTATTAGTTCCATTTTATTCGTTTATAATGAATTGTATAACGAGTCAATAACTAATGTGGAACACCTGAGAAAGTTTGTTGCTTTTATTGACATAAAAAATGGCTAAAATGGAATACATTGTTGGCATGACAGTTTGAACTCAATGACCAATTTGGGACACACGGGTTATATATGGTAGCTAATCTATGACATTAGCCCTAAAAGATTAACCTAAAATTTTACAACCTTCGGTAAGAGGGCTTTGATTATTGAGGGACTACACATACAAAACAAGATCAAAGTCAATAATCTAACAAAACATAGCACACTGTAAACACACTAAAAAATATGAGCAATATAATAAAAAAGATATGAAGAAGAAGTAAACATACAGTAGTGCCAGGAGAAGGAGTTCGAATCTGACGTTCAAATATCCTTGCTGTTATATTGTTGCTTCTAAACATCAGTCACTTAATCTTTTATATCTTTAAGAATATATTTATCCTTCAAATTCACCAATTTTATAACTTTCTACTCCTTTTCATAACCCTTTCAAATCCTCCTCAAACATGATTTTTGAAACTTAGGGATTAAGTTTCAAACATTAAGTGAAAAGCGAGATACTTCAATTTCTGCAATAACGCAGCATTAAGTGAAAAGCGAGTGTTCAATACTTCAATCTCTGCAATAAAGCACTGTTTTTTTCAGTAGTTTTTATTGATCGATCGGATAGGGGGAACAGGGGAAGCTAAAGGATTCGCAAGCAATGGGGGTTAGCATACGCCTACGTGTCTCTATGATCCGCCACGTAATTTTATATTTCCATTTCCTTTTTTAGTATACACCCATTTTAGGCCTAAATATATATAAACATTCCCCTTTCTTTCTTTTTTTCTTTCTTTTTAAAATAAAAATAAAATTAAAAGAACACTTTAGTTAAACATTTTTGCAAGATTGTATTTTCAAAGTATGTGATTTACAAGAATACCATTAACATTTAACTTTTAAGAGTAAAATAGTTGTAAATACTGAAACTCTATGTTTGTTGTCCAATAAACATTCAATGTAAGATAAAAGAATGTATTAAAGAAAAGCTTTTAATTTGAGAATTGACTTATACAACACAAAAATAATATGTATACCACGACACTACTTAACTAATGCACATAATACAAAACCGTTTATACATGATTGTGATGTACACTATAATTTTAAAGTTATACACAACTATACACCACCTCTCTTTTAATTTCCAAATATATATAATTTATATTATTTTTCTTAACAATAAGAGTGAAAGTACAAGGAGGGAAGTCCTTATTTAGTTTTTATGACTTGTCATTTTAAAAGGAATCTGTAGACATTACCATATATCATTTCTTTTCAGCGATAATATGATCGGCTACGGCAACAATGACCAATTAGGGATCTCTAGGGAATTACCAGGCATGATCTGTGATTATCCGGTCAATCATTGAGGCCTCCGTTGGCTTGGTTTAAAATGTTTGTAATACCAACCTTAAAATGTTTGTAATACCAACCGTACTAGGTTTCACATGTTTCAACTATACATAAGAAGCTCAAAAGGTACGAATATGGGGTCTTTGGTGGTTGGCAACAGTTCATCGAGCCACTTTGAGTACAAATATCTTGCTAATCATGGATGTCAAGTTGTCTAACAGATTGTGGTTGATTAGGATTTTACAAATGAATGATGCAGCTATGATCATTCCTTCATGGCTCACGATTTGGCTGATCATGGTTGGTCACTTACCGTGATCAGTTTAGGTTGATACTAGTAAGAACCCTCGAATCCAAGATTTTACCAGTTAGTGAGCTTACAATAAGGCATAGGCCATCACAAACCCTTTCCTTTACTCAACACATAACAGAAAACCTTGATGAATCTTCTTGTAAAGTTTCTAACATCTTTTTTTCTTGTATATGAAGATCAAAATTTGGTCAATACAACTGATCGATAATATTAAGTTTTGATATATTTCCAAGTAAAGCAAAAAAAGAATGTTGAAACTTCTACTTCTAGCTAGTAGAGACCCGGAGTTAGCCTAATGAACGACTCCATCTGGAGGTGCTTCTTCAGGAATCTGCAAACAAAACAAAACTATTCGAGTTACACTATAATACAAGAAACTATTTCTTATCTAGTTTGTAAATCCCTTTGTTGGGGTGTAAAAACTCGACATTAAGTTAGATTAATCACCTCTCCTGCCCTCCATTCATCTTTAAACCATATACTGTTATCTCCATTGCTATTTGAATTTGGAATGTTATGCCTGCATAATGAACCCAAAACATAACACAGAGTTAGAAATTACCAAAAGCAAAGCTGTTAAATCAGCTGTGATAAAACGTGCTGTAGAAAATAGTGTTTGCACTTACGTTATTTGGACACCGGAAGCTGGTTGAGGAACTACATTAGTAGAAGGGCTATGGCCACCAAATGGCACAGATGACTGCTGACGTGCTAAATCATGATGTTGTGGAGTTGCAGCAGTAGAGAACACATTGCCAAAGGTAGTTGTGGTGGCAGGGAAGGAATTAAACGACTGTGTAGAAGGTTGATTGACCATTTGACCTACAAGTGACCAGGCAAAATAAGTGTAAAATAAATCTTATTAGCTAAAAAAACATGAATTGCTGAAGGTAGCAAAAATAGGAATTTGTATGCATTGAAAATATACTATAGACAGATATTTGACCCATTTTTAACCCTGGTTAGAGATAAAACACAGCACAAATCAACTGATCTATAAAGAATATGAGTTGAAATAATGAACTCCATGAATTGCATAAGATGAGAAACACCAAATTCGCACCTGGATTTCCAAATGCAAAGCTGTTCTGGGATGCATTCGGTATCTGAGTAGGAGCTTGGAACTGACTGACTTGCCCAAAAGCAGTACTTGGAGCAGCCGGTGACTGACTTACTTGCCCAAAAGCAGTACTTGGAGCAGCCGGTGACTGACTTACTTGCCCAAAAGCATTATTTGAAGCAGCCAGTGACTGACTTACTTGTCCAAAAGCATTATTTGGAGCAGACGGCAACTGATTTACTTGCCCAAAAGCATAACTTGGAGCAGCTGTTCTGAAAAAGACAAACAAAAACAAAGTATAACATAAAACTGTTCGAGGAAACTTGTTAAAGAAAAAGAAAAAAGAAAGTAAATATAGAAACTCTTGCCTCATTTGGAAACCTGCATTGATGTTTGTACCCAACTGGCTGAAACTCGAAACAGAAGGAGGGCCATTGTTTTGAATCGTTTGAGGGAATACATTTGTATTAGTTCCAGGAAGGGCATTGTGGGTAGTATGAGCTGAACTTTGTGGTGGTGTGTAAGGATTCCGGAGTAGGTTTTCAAATTCAATCAACTTGGAACTAAGCAGACTCCTCTCTTTCTCTACCTGTATACATGTGAACTCAGTTGCCAAAATGAAAACAAGATGACCTGTGGCATAATTATCTTTAGAGGTGGCAAAATGGGCAGGTTGAGTAACTAGTCATAATGAGTTTGGATCAAAACGAGTAATTTTCAGGGTTGGTCGAAATCCAAACAGGTTGGGTTGGGCTGACCCTTAACACGTTTTTTGTGCACTTTTATTGAATAATCAATGCATTATCTATGATTACAAAAACTATATTATTACAATAATGATTTGCTATATTAAATTAAAATGATATAGAAGATTGTATGCTTTAAAGATAAATTCTGAATGACTCTTTTGACCCACAAGACAATTCCTGTTCTAGATAACTTTTTAATTTGAAATGTATGTAAGGAAGATAAACTAAAGTTGGCCCATTAATAAGTAAATGGGTCCAAAATGCCACCTCTACAATCATCTTAGAAGAAAAAGGATACGGAAATAGACATAGTGTGGTGGTTCTTAATAAACCTACAATTGACTGAATGCTAGCCCCACGTTTAGCTTCATCATATACAGCAGCTCTCAATTCTTCATAACTAAGATCTCCAACGATGTCACAAGGGCCACTAAGAAAAAGAAAGGGTTTCCTGGTTACAACACGGCATTCATCTTGGGTAAAGAAATTTTGACCAACTACATACATGTATAATTAATATCCTAAAACTTGAAAACGATCAAATAGAAAGCATGTATCTCCTGTACCTTCAATATATAATATCCTATAAGAAAGTGATATTTATAAAATATCTTCCATTAATGATCCTACATAATTTTATTCTTTATGGAATATGAATATCGTGCACGACTGTTATAAATAACTGACAGATAACTGTCATTTTAAGAGTCATTAAATCTATGTTTCGGTTATGTATGGTTTTCATACCCCAAGCCAAAGTAGCAAACTAGTCCAATAACAATGAAATGATGATGTGACATTGAATAGTCAGAATCAGATAATCAGCTACAATAGACCAAAGCAGCTTGCAGAATATGTGGCTAGATGTGCAGCTGTTTAATGTTGTAATAATCAAATGCTGCAATTTTGGGGGCAAATTAATATATGCCACTACTAAATCTCAAAATTATCATATATGCCCAAACATGCATAAAGATCATTGTACTTTATGCATTGAAAACTTGCACCTAGGGCATATATGACATGTAGAGGTTTAAGAGTGGTATATATGAAATTTTTCCTTTCATTAATAACAAAATATTTTTGTTCAAAGAGTATACATAGATGATCATGCTTGTAAAATACAGTATGACAATGGTGTTTTATTATTGAAGTTTACAGATTATGACCTTATAGTTTGGCTATATAATTTGACAAAATTTCTCAACAATAATGAAATGTAAGATGAGGAACAACATACTATTTGGCATGACCATAACATGTAAGCTTCCAAAGTGGTTTTTCTTGCTCAAAATCTTCACGAATTTGGCGCTTGCAAGACTCTGAATCTGTGCACCTTTATAACATCAAAACCACAATCAGCCAGTTTCGGTAACAACTAAACAAGAAGTACTACGAAAAAACTCTTGACTAGATTCTTACACATGGTTAGCTGCCGAAGACTGATTATCCTTTTTTTGTGGAGCTGCGGAAGTACCACCATTTATTTGGGAAAATCGGCTCCACTTATTATCACCGGGCTGATCAACAATACATATTAAGAAGTCACCGACAAATTTATATAAAACAAAACTAATGCAAGAATCATGATGAGACTGACAATGTAGATGGAATAGAACTATAAAAATTAAAAGGCAGAATGGAACCTTGAATTGATTAGTGTTAGTCCCAGTCTGAGAGTTATTCTGAACACCAAATCCAAAGGGATTTGGTTTTTGAGGTTGAGAATTAGTTTGTGTACCAAAACCAAAAGGATTCGGTTTGGCTTGTTGCTGATTTGCATGAAGAAACTTGCAACGTTCACCGTACTGACAACTAAAAGATAAAACAGAAACTGATAAATCATCTCTCTATTAATTAGCCACAAAGATGATCTGAATAACCTACAAAAGATACATTCTTTTAATAAGACTAATAGCATATGATCTTTATACCACTAATTGAATTAGTATTATTGGTACTAATTCAAATTCTATCTATAATCATTCCCACAAATCTAGGTCAGAGTGATATCATTCATCTATATCTACAGCTCTTTGGAATAAAAATGTAACGAGAAATTAAATTAACAAATTATGTATTAACGTTTGATGATAATAATTTCCTACTTTTTCATATTAAAGTACATGATCGATACAGAGAATGTGTATTAACTAATAAAAGGTAACTTAGGAATGTGCAAATTAAGCATCTTTCAAAAATGTTTAGCTAAAACCCTAAAAAGAAAAGGTTAAACCCTAAATTGAAGAATAAAGAAAAGGAAGAAAGGGCGGCGTACAATCCACGCTGGAAGTTACGGCATGGTTCTTTCCGGGGAGGCATGATTGATTGTTACTCGGAAGACTTATTACATATATATACTCCGATTTCGCCTCTAACTCCCCTCGAATTATTTTGGTCTTTTTTTTAAGTGATACAGATTTCGGTACGAAAAGTGATAAGTAGGCTTAAATTTACCTGGGCTTAAATTTGTAAATTTAAGTTTAGATATAGATCTGCAACTGATATGATTAAAGGGAAAAATAAATTTAATCAATAAAATAATTACGTTATTTATGTAAGTAGATCTGTGCAGCAATTCTTGTTTGAAATTTATGATAAGTTAATACCGGGGAAGGATCGAAGCTTCAAATTCTAGAAAATGAGGGAAGTAAATCTTAGTCCTTGATTTCATCATCTATAACATTCATTACAGATGAATGTTAACTCAAATTTTGTTATTATACATCCATGAATGTTAGTTAACATCATTTCTTGATGAATTTTTAGTGATACCATTAACTCATAAATAATACAATCGGTGTATAATAATATATATGAGTCAATATTCATCATAAATTAATGTTTTAAGAATATTAAGTTGAAATTTTGACTAACATTCATCACAAATGAATGATAAATGTCGATTTTGAGAGTTTTTTTGTTTAAAACGTAAAATTATAACAAAATTATTTGATTCAATGATGTATACAATCGATTCATTTATATTTCAAGCTTTAATTTAATGAATTTTGCTTGAAAATCATCTTTTGATGCTGAATGGGTATTTACTTCCCTACTTCTTCTTTTTTTTGCTTCCCTCTTGATCCCAACCCAGTTAATATCTTAATCTTAACTATATATAAACCATCTCCATCCATTTTCTTAAAATTAGACTCAACAATGGTTAATGTCCAAATTACCCTTAAAAATCATTAATTACTTTCCAAATAAATCACTAATTTATAAATTGCAACCCTTGAGTTTTAAACTTTACGTATTCTTAAATTAAACTTTTAACAATATAATGTAAACAATAAAATATGTAAATGTTAAATTGACTATTTGTTACCGCAGCTATGCGCGGGTACACTGCTATATATATATTATATTATATATAGGGTTAGATCAATAGAGAAGGAGAGAAACAAATCTTAGCCCTTAATTTTTTCATAAATAAATATTTTTAACATTCATTTGTGATAGAATGTTAAATTTTAAAATTATTTGTAATTTTTAAAATTCATTTATGATGAAAAAAAACTATATTTAAAATGTACAATCTTAAAATATTTACGTCAGCTTTTTTCGTTCATTATGAACGGCACAATTGTCACCTTATGTTTTAAGAGAGATCATTAGTACGTTATATCATATCATCATCATAAAATTGTACAAAAGAAATGATGATGCACGAAGAATTTTTATGATACGAAATAATTTTGAATTTTTGGTAGTGGACATACACCTTCATATCTTAACAATCAATCAAAGGCTCATTTGACATTCTTTGAAACATTTTGATATTAATAACATGATATTATTTGTCGAAAAAATAAAAATTAATGCTTTTTCTGTATAAATATAAAGGATCATGCAAAGAAAAACACACCAAATGTACTTGAGAGTTGCCGCAGCTTCCATCATACATGATATTGTATGTTTATGTAGATACATGTCTGTACACGCATCCATGTATCGAGTACATAATGATTAGCAAAAACATTGATAGTCAGCAACCCTGTTCACACAATCTGCCCCAAGGACGATATGTAGAAGCCATCCATAAAATGATAGTTATAATCGACAGTTAATATAATTCTTTCATATCGTAAGTATTCATCAATCCAATCTCAAAAAGCATTGCCGGAAGCTAATATACTGAAGAAAAATGAATTGATATCAGGACGTATTTGGTTATCATATCAAACACTGTAAAAAGACTGAAGAATTACAAGGGTTGGTGGTATGGAGGTCACCGGCCGAAGCACTTCAAGACCGAAGAAGTCAAAGAAGATGATAGAAACTTCATCCCCGCTGCTCCGCCAGGGAAGTAAGAAATACAATAGTAAGCAAGAGCAAGAACCTGCCATAAAATGATAATGTTAAATCTCATCAAAAGCAGTCATGGTCAATTTCTGGGTTAAAGGACTAATCTTACAAGGTTGGAGACTTTTAAACAAATGAAAAACAGATAAAACACATGCAATCTTTTCAATATAGGTGTAGAAATTTTCAATCAGACCAATTGTATACAGTCAAGGTTGATATATTGCTGACAAGATAGATGAAAAAGTCATTGAACTTTCACACTTAATTTAATTGCATTCTCAAACAAAAACCTATCAGTTGCATGCTTATGCTCCCATATTCACATCAATTGCATCACATTCATCCAATTCCAAGCAGATTACTAACATGAATCATCAATAACAAATTTTAATTCCTATTGGCTACGCAGACCTTTTATGTCAGTCATTTATACGAAAAATCAGACAAAAATGATATGATTGTATGACCATATATATGTGAACTGATAAAAATATTTTCATTTGTGTATGTGGTTAACAAAGTGAATATACAGATACCCCTTACTTTATAATGGGAGGTCAAAGGTCTGAACTCAAAATCAAATTTGATATTATTCCGGTGACAAACAAACCATAGGCATTATGGATTACATATAACAAATGACAATGTTTATAATAATCAACGACACGAGGTACAAGGAAGAAGCATAAAATTCCGTACCTGAATCGCAGCGAAGAATACAGAAAGGATGTAGCTATGAAGCACCATGGAAACATAAATGGTCCCAACCATGCTGCCTATGAATCCTAATGTAAAAGGAAGTCTCTGGTAGAAATTGATAAAAAGTTACAAGTTAAACGATAAGAAAAAATAATAGCAGCCTCAAATGGAATGTTTCACCAGAGGTGGCAATTTCAACCATTTATTTATGTTTGGATCAACTTGTTATATGTTTTTCATCTATAAGGAGTCAAATTCATAAAATGTAAATAAGACGTACAGCTCAAAAGGAAACGTTTCACATGAATCAAATGGGTTAAAAGTCGAGAAAAATGTACCTTTTAAGCATAAAACCTCCTAAATCTTTTATTTAAAGATCAAAAGATTAGATTATTATAGAAATAATAGTGTTTACTGTTTACAAACGTATTTGACACACTAATTGTTTATAATAAATCAGGACAAAAGTGTTTTGAGTCGACCCGATCTGTACCAAAGAACTACCCATTATGACCTATTAACCCATCCGCCAGAATCGCCCATTTTGCCACCTCGGTTTTAGTTGACACTTCTTACACTCATACCTCTGTTGATGTCATATGCAGAAATTGGTTTTTTGGGCCTTTGAGCATGAAGAATGACCCGATTATAAAGCCACATCCAACCGTGAAGCAAAGAGCAAATTTCTGAGGTACTATTACTATTACAGGAAGGAATACAGTAAAGGCTATAAAAATGAAGAACACCCCAGATGCAAGGAGAAGGCCAAAATACATGAGAGATTTTCCTGAAGGGATATTACTGGTGGCGGACTGCAGATTTCCCGGTATGTTACTGACACTCCTAGATACCCTGAACAAGAGCCAAACATATATTATATAATAAATGGTTTTTCAATCCTTACAATCAAACAAGTCAAAGAGAAAGTAGCGCAAATAGTATCATTGCAAATGTGACATAATATGTTGGTTTATATTTGCCATATCCAAGATATTTGCCTATTGGCATGCCTAAAATACCCCTATGGATGGTTACTAGGAGAAAATTGGGAGAAATGTCGACTTTCAATAGTTGGTTATCATAGTCAAGTGATATACCATACGGAAAACAAATAAGGTATAATGTCGAAAACTAACCAGAAAGATCTATACCAAAATGATGTAACAAGCTTAGGAAATGGTAGAGTACAATGTTCTTATACAGTTATAAAAAAAGATTTAAATGTTACTTAACAAGTAACTGAATCATAATAATTGGTGAAGAGGAAATTAAATCTATTACTTAGAGATGTTATAGAGCGACCAGGACTCTATATTAATCCTGGATTAGTACAAAGAATATTGTCAAAGTATTAGCCTATTAGGAACCTATTTCAAACAATGTTTTAGAAACCAAGCAAAACACATAGGTTTCAAAAGTTGCACTTTCGTAAGACTTTTTACTACCTTCCGACCCTTGTGGTTTAATGCTAAGAAATATTGGATTAAATGATTTAACTTCCAACGAATCAACCCTTTGACATGGCCTTTCCAAATATTTTACGGACTTATTTTGATAAACTGTAGCACACAACTACTATTCAAATACCAATAGAAAAGGTGCAAAGTTCTTGAATAGGTTGAATGAACATGAGGCCGTTGGAACGAAATCAAGCACTCATGGTACTCGTTTCTTTTAAGTCTTGTTGATCGATTCTAATGATCAGACTATTTGTTGAATACTAATTATAATCGTTGTATATCTAACAAATTCCCTAAAGAACTTGAGCTACATATTCTTCTGAGTATCATATCATTGATAAAACCGAATTTCATTGAACATGCTTTCGTGATTTCAATACATTTCTAACTAAGAAAAAACAATAATGTGACTTTGTTGGCAAATAGCTACACTACTACAGTACTACATCTCTATACATAAGAAACTACTTAACAAAGATAGATGATCTATAAATCTTTCCAAATGCACGAATCGCAACACATCTACTAGATCAAACTTAAATTTACTAGAATCACATGAACAATGCATAATAACATGTGAATTCATACATTCTGGTGTTATTTCCAAAAAGTATTCATTAACAATATGAACTCAATATATAAACCCTAAATAAGTCCAGTGACTCTCAATTAGGTTAAAATTAAAATATAAATGCAATTGCGAAATCATCACTTACACATTAAAGGTACCAGAAACGGTGTCGTTTGCAGACCTAACAGCAGATTCAATATCGAATGAACCAACCAGACTACTGGAACTTACATCCGATGCTTGCGTCGAAGCATAAGAGTTCCAATCTGATAATAGTGACGACGTCGTTTTAGGTAGTGAATTTTGATTGTTATCGTCACCACCGCCACCGGAAAACCAGTTTTGCATTTTGTAATTTTTTATGTTCTTTCGTTTCGGATCCAAGTAATTTGTTTAATTCCGATTTGCGAAAAGGTAACCGGATGCCTCTTCGATCTACTGGTTAGCTGTGATAGTACAGATCGAGTATGTTCCTGCTATTAGATGCAACGATGTCGTATTGGAAATAATGGCCGCCGTCGTCAAGTAGAGTGCAAATATTTTATTTACGGAGAATGCTAATTATGGCATTATCGTTAAGTTTATCATACTTGACTTAATTTTAAATTTATAATTAACAGTATTCAGAATAAATACTTTTATAAAAAAAAAGAAAAAAAAAAAAATATTTATATTTTGTAATTAGTTCAACTGAATTAAAATATAAAATTCTAGACATAACCCTCAGATTTATGGTTATTCTCTTTTACTTATTATTTTTATTTTATTATTGAATAATAATTTCAAAGTGGTTTTAATGTATAAGACAAGGGAACATTATATTATAAAACAAATATTGTAATGTGATTGATAAATACTTTGTATCCGATCAAAGAAAAAAATAAAGAATAGTCGAGAACTCGAGACTCTAAAAAAATCGTGATAAAAAAGAGAAATGGATAGAATTATTTGCATATATTGATCAAAGACTTGAGCATAGTGACTAATGAGGGGTGTTTAAAATTATGGATTAAATATAGTATATGGTTATTCCCTTCATAAAATGTAAATTTTCAAGAAAAATATTCTGTGATAAAATGGTTGTTCTTTTTTACTATAAAAATAATAAAAATGTTATCTCAAATATCCTATAAATATATATATATATACATATATAAAGCGGATTGGGAGAAACAAGAAAGAATAATTTCTTTAACCATTTGATTTAGCAAATTAACTTTTTCGATTAAAAAATGTTTATTAATAACAAATGTGTTTTTTTAAATCATAGATGAGTGTTTGTTGAATCACATAATACATTTTCTTGAAATCATATTTATTTTTTGTTGAATTACATTTACTTTTTGTTTTAAATATGTAATTCTCCCGTTTTCCTTAAAAAAAATTTCTTCTTACATCCAAGTATATATATATAGGGGGATGATCTAGAGGGAAAGGGGAACCTAATATGGGTCGTCCGCTAACATTCTTCGTTAAAAATGTTAGTTATCATTTTCTTCACGGAGAATGTTAAAAACAGTGGGCAGGGGTTTGATTTGACATTCTTCGTGAAGAATGATAACTAACATTATTCACGAAAAATGTTAACGGACGGTCCAGATTAGCTTCCCCCAGGATTACCCTTCCCTGTATATCAGTCCTATATATATATCAATATATATATATGGGAATGGTTCAAATAAAAAACATAAATATCGTGAGAACGTATAAATGAATTTGAAATCACTTTTTAAATATTCAAAACACATTTTTTTTTTAATAATGATTATTAAAATAACTTTTGCAAGATATAATAAAAAATATTAACTTTTTTTTTTGAACTTTTTTTACAGTTATTACTGTTTGTGATTATTCAAGATAATCACAAAATATAACATGATAATCACATGTGATTATTCTTTAATATAATGTGATTATTATGTGTTCGAGATAATCACAAAGTAGGGTTTTGATAATCACATATTATTCATGTGATTATCTAGTTCTAAAATGTGATTATTATGAATAAAAAATTCTAATAAAAAGTAATTAAAAAATAAGAAAAAAGTCGAAATTTTTTTATTTGAAAAATAGTTTCTAAAACTTATTCGAATAAAGAGTTACGAAGAAATTTTTATAAAATAACATGTTTTCAATATTTAGGTTTTTCATTTGAACCTATATTTATTATATATATATATATCAACAACATAAATCATTGAAAAAATTATATACATATAACGTACTTTAAAAAGATATTCGTACCCTCAATTAACCTAAATTATAGATTTTCAAGTTATAATTTTTTTTGAATAATCAATAAAAAACTACAATTCTAAAAGTAATCGTACATTTCATTTCGCAATAAACAATTGAACATGTGAAAACGTTCAAACGCTTGGGCCAACCAATCCAGCCCATACACCGACCCGGGCCATCTCATCTAACCTAAGTCGTTAAACGCAAATACAATCACGTCAACACTCGACAGTTGAGTGACTTTCATCTCTGTGCTCGATGACAATGGAAGAAGTAACCACCAGAGACAGTGATAAAACAAGAATATACGTCGGAGGATTAGGCGGCAGCGTGACGGAAGACGATCTCCGGAAAACATTCTCAGCGTTAGGTGACGTCATCTCCGTCGATATTGTCCGTACGAAAGATCGTAGCTTTGCTTACCTCGATTTTGTTCCTTCTTCCGATAAATCACTTCCTAAACTATTTAGCACGGTTTGTATCTATCTATTAATCTTCTTGTCATTTAATTTAAGTGAAAATTAGCTTAGTAAACTAAGTATTTGTCAGAATGTTATGAGTAATGTCCCATATTTGCTTACGTTTCTGATAAATGGACCGAGTTTTACCAACTTTCTGCAATTCTCTCTCTCCCCCTCCCCCACCCCCCCCCCCCCCCCCCTCTCTTCCTTTAATGGATGCTAAATAAGGTGCAATATTTGTTTCAAGTGTTACAACTTTAAATTTGGATATCAATATATTTTTTGTAAAACAAACTGCTTTTTGCTGCAAATCTTGATAATCCGATTTACAGTATAATGGATGTATGTGGAAAGGAGGGAAGCTGAGGCTTGAGAAGGCTAAGGAACACTATCTTTTACGATTGAAGCACGAGTGGCAAGAGGAATCTGAAAATGCTAAAAAAGCATTTGATAGTTGTAATGCTGATGATGCCTCAAAAAGTCATGATACCGTAGAAAAGAAAAAGAAACCTTCACCTGCTGATAAGACACAGATTAACATATTCTTCCCAAAGCTAGGGAAGGTAATTAGTACATTTAAACCCATTGTTATTTAACTGTTTTTTTAGTAAGGTGGCAAACTGGGTGTGTTGGTAATGGGTCAAAAGGGGTTTTGGTCAAAATAGGTAACTTTTTGGTATGGGTTTAAAGGGTGTGGTTGACGGAAAATACTTTTTGTCCAAAAAAAACTTGGTATTTCTAGTATAATTACACAAGTATTATGAGGTTTTACACAAAATAGATCAATTCCACTAACTTGACGATTTCCTTATTAAGCTATACACATCTTTGATTTGTTATAGATAAAAGAAAAGAAAAGAAAATTAAACCAAATCATAAGTAAATGTGGGTCTAAATTGCCACTTTTACCTGATATGTACTGTAGTGATTCCAGTTCATTGACTTTGTTAGTTGTTGTATAGGTGAAATCACTAGCTCAAGTTGGAATCGGCAAACACAAATATAGTTTCCAACATATTCAAGTTCCTTCTTTACCAACCCATTTCTGTGATTGTGAGGAGCACTCGCTTGCTTTTCCTCCACCCAGGAAAAGGCAAATATCTGAAGTTGACAATGCAAGTTATGCAATTAACGAGCAAGAGCTCGATATTATGAACTCGGTGATGAAAAAAATATTTGAAAGGGCAAAGCCATCTAAGCAGGTGACTGGTAAGTGTGAATCGGTGAATGTAAGAGGTGTATCCAGGAACTCCAACGATGAATTTGTTGCCATGGAAACTGATGGGGAAGAGAATTTAAGCGATGAGGATAATCTGATAATCAATGTAGCAAATGGGAAAAGTGACAGCATAGATTTGTTGGGGGAAATGAGAACTATGATGGCGAATCGGGTATCCTTCAATGTTGTCATTACTTTGTTTTTCTATTTTATGCTCTCTTTTTCTTTTTCGTTTTCTTGTATTGAGTATATAGTTTGAGATTGTTCTTTAGTCTAGAGATGGCAAATTGGGTGGGTCATCCCTTTGTTAAGTTAAACTGCAATTTTAAATGGGTTGGGTTGGGTTGGGTTGAGCTGAAAACATTCTTTGTCCATATTATAATTCTTTTATAAATAGTTATTTTATTACAAAACTATATTTGTAAATTAGAAATCCTAGATTTTGAATAAAAGCTATTCATGAAGTTTGCATTAGAATTACATCACGGGCTACTTTCAGCTCATTCCACTCATAGCTTAACTTTTGTATTTGTCACATTGACCCATTTATCACAAAGGTTTAAATCTTCCATCTCTAATTCTGCTCTATGCACATGTTGGATGCTCAGGTACCAGTAGCTAAGAGACCAACTACAAAGAGGGCAAATATTGTTAATGAAAGTATTCAAAAGAAGACCACGCCACTCAGTAATAAGAGAAAATTACCTCAATCAAAAGAGATAGACAGCAAAGCAGAAGTAGAATCAGATAAAAAGCAATCGGGAAACAATTCTTTGCGTTCTCTGAAGTCTACATGGAAAGATATGATTGGTAAGAAGCGGAACACGTCATTCAATATTCCAGAGTTCATTGCGTCTATTCCTCAGAAAAAGCAAGAGGAAAATGAAGGCGATGATGTAGATCAGTCTTCTCTAAATAAGAAGAATTTGGTTAACATTAAGCAGAAAACGTCAGAAGATGATAAAAACAAGCCCACATTACATATAAACAACGAGGAACCCACAACAGAAGTAGGTACAGCAGCTACCACAACAATTAGCATTCCCGAAATTCTTGCAAATGATTCTCAGCAAAAAGAAAAGGAACCACAAGTCGATAATCTTGACATCCCCTTAACTACAGCTGTCACAACTGGTCAAGAATTTAGTATATTAGATGTTCTTCAAGACGCTCCTAATCATAAAGAGGAGGAACCGATACCAGTTGATCATGATTGCAAGTTAGAAAAGGTTGAGAATGATCAAGATTCTAAGAAATTGAACAAGGCTTTGCCTGTGAAAAATGATCAAGATTCGATTCGAACAGTTAGAGGTGAATTTTGGCGACATAATTCCTCGTGGACACAACTGATTAGCACTACAAACCATAGTTCATTTAGCATTTCACAGATTGTCCCCAATTTAAGTTTTGAAACAAAACATGAACAGAAGGTGGATTCGTTCGATTCACAACCAACAAACAAGAATCTTGATAATCAGATCCCAACTGGGAAGGAAGTGGCTTTGTCACCTGTGAAGAAGAAAATTGCCAAAAAAAGGAAGATTTTATCTCTGGAAAACTTAGAAGCTGCGGGAACATGCTCATTTATGAGGACGGAAGAATCCATGAAAGAGTGGAGGAAGGCAAAAGCTTCTTTAAGTGGATCGCTTAACAAAAAGAAGCGGTTAGCTAACGAATCTGCTTGAACTAATAAGGATATCTTGAGTATTTCTCATGTTTGTGTTATTTGATCTTGTTACATTTTTTGATGTGGTACAATTTACTCACGACTTACGTTTGGTCAAGGAGGTTGTATTCCTGTGATTATGAATAAGTCATGTATCAGTTGGTAAAAGCTGTGTGTTTTGCCCAAGAAAGTTGACTTCCATTTTGGAGCATTTCATGACATACACATTCAAATCCGGTTCCATCAAATTCCAGTAAACCGGACTTCCCTGTGATCGATTTTAACATATTACTACGGATCAGACATCAACAGCCCACTTAGTCATTGAATTTCATCTTATAACGCTGTTGGTGCATCAAGTCACACTGATAACGTTGTGGCTTGATTCATTTTATTTAAATAGTATTAATGACTGTACTCAAATCAAATATATGTATCACCTCTATTAGCTAAATTTGTTAAGTAAGAAGGGAGTATATATTTATTTGTCAACTACTGGTATAAATCTTCATTTCGCTATTCAACAACTATGCGTTTATTTGTAATTAAGAAGACATAAATTACCTTACTCCCACTCATGTATCTTGTTTGATCCTTCAGGAAATTTATCAGGGTGTCTTGTCAACTAAAACTCATCATATGTGACCATCCAATAACACCTTTGTTCTTTAGTAATAGGTAGGACTCCTACCACACAATATGACTGACTCTAACCATAATTGAAAACAACAAAGGAAGCATGCTTATCATTCCAGCAGATATGGTATTGGAGATGGTACCGGTGATGCATCTGGTAATGGAGATGGTATCGGAGATGCATATGCTGTGATAACAAGGTACAAGAGAGAAAAATTAACTCTTCATGATTCTATAGTAAATGAGTTCATGAAATGCACAAAGAAAGCTGTGTTATATAATACACAATAAAAAATTATATACTTATAAATGATTGTAATATATTAAATATAGGGAGCGATCAAAAGAAAATCATTTTTTTGTGAGAAAGGAGAAGTAGTTTACTTTCATCACGAACATTTCTTACACTCACCAATTAAAATGTCAACAAAAAATTACTTTTACCAGTAAATTTTAATCAAAATCGATACTATAAAGAATATGTTCACGGATAAATTTACTTTTTAAGTCATAACATTATTTGATGAATATTTACTTAATAAATCGTTAACATTCATCGAGGTTAATGTTTGTTAACATTCATTATGATAAATGTTAAACCATAACATTAAATTGATAAATATTTTTAATTATTATTCATCAAAATGAATGATAACTAACATTTACCGCGATGAATGTTAACGGGTTTAGATCTAATAATTATCAAGTGATGTTATAACCTGCATAGATAATTTATCAAGGAAGTCTAACTCATAACATCGATTCTGATTAAACTTTATTGAATTTCACTTTTTGTGATTTGTATTGACGAAGGTAAAATTGTTCGTGATGAATGTTAACCGCTTCTCCATTTCCCCCTTAATCATCCCTCAATAAAATATAATATAGCATAGTATAATATATTTTCATCATTGTTTTCTATAAATTCACCAAACTTATGCATTAAAAACTTGTATTTTACTTATAAATGATGAACAATGTTAGTGGATTTAGCAAGAATAATGGTGAAATTATTATCACCTATATATATAGGGGAAAGATCCACTAAGAACTACATATTTAGAGAGAACCCGAAATACTCCTTTAATTTATACTGAATATTAGTTTATCAATATTCATCGATGAATATAATTTATAAATAAAATATTCTTTGATAAATATTTAGTTTAATATTTTTAAATGAATATTTATGGATGAATATAATCTATAAATCAATATTCATTGATTAATATTCAATGTTATTTTGGAGGTTTTTTTATTCTCTCTAAAATTGAGATTCTCTCTAGATCTATTTCATATATATATACATATATACTAAATGAGAATAAAAGGTTGTTCCATATTTTGTCACATAGACAAAATGACACGTGGCAACTTCTCATAATTTAAAAATAAATAATTATTTAAATTTAAAAGCTAAACTAAAAAATAAATTTAGATAGAGTTAAATTATATTTTAATATAATAATAATTATTTAAAAAATCATGAATTCTACTCAAACATTAATTGAAAAATAATATTAGACTATTAAATATATAAAAATTATGAATATAAAAATTGCTTAACTTAAATTGTCTTGCATCGCACAGTTTAAATCTAGCATTTATCTATATATGTACTAAACGAGAATAAAAGGTTCCTTCATATTTTGCCACATAGACAAAATGACACGTGACGACCTCTCATAATTTAAAAATAAATAATTATTCAAATTTAAAAGATAAACTAAAAAATAAATTTAGATAGAGTTAGATAATATTTGAAAATAATAATAATTAATTAAAAAATCTATGAATCCTACTCAAACACTAATTAAAAAATAATATTAAATTATTAAACCTATAAGAACTGTGAATATAAAAATTGCTTAATTTAAATTATCGTGCATCACACGGTTTAAATCTAGTGTATATATATTTGTATATCTATCTATCTATAATAAAGGAGTATAAAAGGAAGTACCAAAATTTATCAAGTATGTTACCATGCGTACGTGAATATTTTTTACAATTTTAAGTATATTAATTATTTTATTCAGAGTAATGTTAGGCTAGGATTCATGATCACGATAAAGTTAAAGTGATCAAACAAATTAGATAATTCAATGAAATCGTCAATAAAGATACGTCTAAAATGTAAACATAAATATATATCTAATACGTACATTGGATGATACATAGATTCTACTTATTCTTTCTTTTTACAATCAATTATTCTATCGTATTCACAATCATAAAATTAAACACATATTTTAGACATATATCTTTAAGCACATAAATCATTTTTACTTTATTACGGCCGCTTTCAATATAAACCAGACTTACTGTTTTAACAAATGTTCTCCATCGCATTCTGTAGTTGTTCCCTCTTCAACTTAATCTTCTTCCTTTTTTATTATTGTTGAAGGCACTTTGAGAAAAATTCATGTAATTAATTTCTTTATTAGATTGAAATTATTCGTAGAACACTTCATTTATTTATATTTTTGCACGTTTATCTATTGAAATTTGATTATTGTTGTTAAATGATATTACTTTAATGTCTAGCGTTTCATATGCTTTGATCTTAATAAATACAAGCTAAGTTAATGTTTAATCAATAATAAAATAAAATGTTAATTATAAAACAAAAGCCAAATAAATATTATAGTTCTTTAGGTGTTTCATGTATAGTGATCATATCTTTCTACCTAGCTGCACACTTATGAGATTGGTTTCATAATTATACCACTTTTGAGGTCGAAAATAAAGCTTTAATCACGTAGAAACAAGTTCAGTAATGAGATTATTTAATTTATTGTTATTATTTTATCTTGAATCTTCATATCAATTTGCATGATTTCAGGTCGCCTCGAGTTTAACATGAATCTTTGTTTGTAAGTTTGGGTTGACCCATCAACAGTTTGTCTTCTTTTCTTTCTAATTATTTGACTTTGATTACTGATTGTACTCACTCATAAATATGTAATAATTCAGACTTATTAGCTAATTTTTTTTAATATATATGCATCTGTATATATATGGTTGTTTATTGTAAAATAAACTTTGAAATAGAATAAATAGAATAGAATATAAATTGTTCGATATTGAGTTAGTCAAATGAAAAAGTGAATGATAATCAAATATCTCTAAAGATTAAAAAAAATAATTAGACAATTTTTAAATTTGTGATGACCGTTGTTGTATAAATCTGAGTTATGATTTTATTTTGATGCACAAATTATTTATCGATGGAAGGTGATGAACATATTATTTCTAGTTTGTTCTATTTATTCTATATTAAAACTTATTATATCCTGTCCAAATTCATATCTATATTTGTTCGTAAACTCTCAATGCTAGTTTCATTAACTACTATAAATTTTGATTCTAATATTCAACAATTATGCATTTATTTTCAATTAAGAGGATATGTATTACATTACTCCCAATCATGTATCTTGCTCGCTCCTTCAGGAAATTTGTCGGGGTGTCTTGTCAATAAAACCCATTATCTGTAACCATCCAATAACACCTTTGTTCTTTAGTAATAGGTAGGACTCCTACCACACAATATGATTGACTCAAACTATAGCTAAAAACATCAAACGAAGCATGCCTATCATTCCAGTAGAAATGAGCATAATAAAGAGTCTTGAATAAGATTTTTTCGCAGAAGTTCCAATTCATATATTCGTTAAATGCGAGTGTATGATTTCCAAGATCATTATCTTTTGATCGTGGTTGAGTGATGATTGTATCGTGAATTAAGTTGGTGATAAAAACACCCCAATAAGTCCAAGGACAAACTTTTATATTAGACTTCGGAGATGGTGCCGACGATGTATTTAACATCGGAGATGGTACGGAATATGCATATGTGGTGATAATAAGGAAAAAGAGAATGAAAAATAAAGTCTTCATGGATTTGTAGTATAAGTGAATGAGTCAGGAAATGCTCGAAGAAAATTGTGTAATATATACACAATAAGTAAATATTATAATATTAAATATAAAACAAACCTATATAACCTAATATAATATATATATATATAAAATATATAATATATAATATATAATATAGTATAATATAATATAATAAGAATTGGATGAAGAGAGGTCCTAACTTTTAAAAGTACATGAAGTGGTAACCAGATGTTACACTGTTCAACAATGGTATTCTGAGAACTCTGTTGTTGAAAAAGTGAAAGTGAAAAGAGTGTTTATGATTTTAATTTTGATTTTTTTCTTTGTTAGAATATTCAAATAATTTAATAAATAGAAAAAATAACAAAATAAATTAAATATAAGAAGTAAATTCATTAAAAATAAATATTACAAGTCTTAAAAATATAAATTCATAAAAATAAAAAAATACAATCAAGCATCTCCCAAACCCGAATCCAATCCAAATCTCATATTCTCGCGAATCTTCTCCATTTGCTTTTCTATTATCATTTTGTCTCGTCCCGTCAAGTGATCTGTCGGCTTAAACAAAGTGTGGAGCTGTGTTTCGAGATCCTTAATCCGATAGTAGCTTTGCTTGTCGGAACGGATGTCTTGAAAGGTATCGCTGATCGAGTCGTCAAACGAAGTGCGAGACGAAGCAGTGGAACCAGAGGTCATCTTTTGGGATTTTGCTTTCCTTGCTTTTCCCCGTGGACGTTGTAACTGATAATCACCGAATAATGCAACATACAGGTTCTCTTTGTTAGCCTCTAGTTCCTCGTCCAAGTGTACCGTCTCATGGCATTTTGGAACATTCTGCCTTCCAACAGCAATGTAATCGAGAGTTAATCACTATTGAAGGTCATTTAGTTGATCCTTTGACCTATAGTCCTTTGATTAGAAACATAACAAGTAACCTTAATAGTTCAAGATGATAATGTGAAAAATAATCTCTTTTATAATTACAGAAATAATCTTTTACTATATATATGTTTTGTATTGTATGAAAGGCCAATTATCATTGAATAATTAGTGGGTGGGTTGATTAATGGTTTATTGCAATTGTTAATTGAAAAGAATCATCTGTTTTTGGCGCTACATTAATTATAACATTTATTTATTTATTATGTTTGTTATTATATAAGTACAATATAAATTTATAATTGGTCTGGAAAGAATGACTTTAACTACGTTCCTTCTGAGCCACTATTTTCCTCTACAATATATAATATATAAGATTAAAAAACGTATTTTAATAAAAAGTAGTGTCACAAGGACCGTTACGTTTAAAATTGTTTATTACAGTAATTTCCAATTTCTCAGTCTTTCTTATTTGTTGCGTACATTTTAATTCAATGCTGAGTATTTCAACCACATATGACAATCGTTTATGATCTATAACCCGTGTTCTGATAGTATTACTTTTTGTTTACTCTGCTTCCTAAATGGGTGATCATGAAAATGTATATACATTAGATGATGCACTTTCAACAATTGGGTTTGGGAAGTTCCAAATTATCGTTTTTGCGTATGCTGGATTAGGTTGGATAGCAGAGGTAATGGAGATGATGCTTCTGTCGTTTGTAGGACCCACCATTCAGCCGGAATGGGGACCGTCTTCGAATGAAAAAAGTTTCATATCAACTGTAGCTTTTGGCGGAATGCTCGTTGAAGCATACTTCTGGGGTGTCATCTCAGATTCTTATGGCAGAAAGTAAGTCCTTGACGGACATAAATATTATTATTTTTATTTATTTTTTATTTTCCTCATTTACTATGGATTCTGTTACCTTATTATGTGATAAATATTATCATTGCTACTTGGCTAAAAGGTTCAAACATAGAGTTATAATCATCAGTGTCACGCAACCTCTTTTTGGTCCCTTTGATTCGACTTACCAGGAAGGGATTTCTTGGTGCAGCTATAGTAGCAACTCTAGCAGGCTTCTTAGGTGCTTTTGCTCCGAATTATGCATCACTGCTGATTCTTCGTTACATTGTTGATGTTGGTCTATGGGGTGGGCACGTGTGCGCTTCATGGTTTCTAGAGTATTCCCATTTCAAAGAGGCTTTTGGATGGTTGTTTTCTCAACTTTTTGGAGAGTTGGAACAATCATGGAGGCTTTACTTGCTTGGGTATGTACAGAAAACCTTCAACATTTCATTCCTGCAGCCTTAAGTTCAATCCGATTTGAATAATTTTTATTTTTATTTTTTTTCATTGCATTCGATCATGCCTAAATATGGTTGGAGGTGGCTAGTTATCTGCAGTTCCATATCTTGTGGCACTATTATATTACCCCTTTGTCCCATAGTCTCCACGATACCTTTGTATGCAAGGAAGATTAACCGAGGCACTATGTACTTTGGAGAAGGGTGTAGCACTTGACCAAAAAAACTCCTAGTCAGCCTACTTTTTTCTGATACGATAAACAACATGGCCAGTGAGGGTCAGTCATCTGAAACAGCCGAGTTACTCTCTTCAATGAGAAATAAAACATGTGATTCCCAAAAAAGATCACCATCTATGTTCATGCTTTTATCACCGAAGTTGATTACAACACTTCTCCTATAGTTCTTGTACTTCTGCAACACGTTTTCATATTATGGTATTGTTTTGTTGACTTCACAATTAAGCATTGGGCAAAGTGAATATGACCCAACTACTTTGCAATCAGAAAATATTAAGGATCCTAGCCTTTATGTAAATGTATTCATCACTAGCTTGGCAGGTACCATTATTTCAAAATAACAAGTTTCGCATACTACAAATTTGTACTATTATCAAAGTTTGATTAGATCAAGTGTGTATTACGCAGAGCTTCCTGGCCTTGGTGTAGCAGCTTTTAAATTAGACAGAATACGTCATAAGATTTGCATGAAAATCTTGATCGTTGCTGGATTCATTCTATTATTACCACTCTTTGTACATCAGAACGCGATAATGACCACAGGATTTCTATTTGGAGCTTATATGTTCGTTTCAGCAAGTTTTACTGTTGCTTGTATCTATGCCCCAGAGGTATATCCATTTTATACTTTTATATTGCTACAATTTTTACTATGGGAAGCTTTCGAGTTAACTGTTTCCTGGTTTTTTGTATACCATCCTAATGGGCGTTTGGCTAACAGAAGTGCTTAAACATTGTCCTAAAAACTTCTTCATACCTGCAAATTGATACATAAACTCGGTTCTTTTCTTTTTTCTTTGCACTTATTTGGGGAAATTTAATAGGTGTATCCAGACAAACTTAAGAGCAACGGGAGTTGGAAAAGTCGGAGGGATGGTATGTCCTTTAAATAGCAGTTGGAATGAGTAGTGCTTGTCACCAAACACTTCCTGTAATTCTGTTTGAGGTTACAATTCTTGAATCAAGTTTAAGTATTATGTTGCTTCCATTTGCAACCAAAGGGATGGAACTAAGAGACAACATAGATTTACATGTTCAACATGTACTAGTACAATGAATTAATGTTCATCAATCAATTTATCATATAGGTAATTTACATCCAATAATTAACTTGAAATATATTAATTTGTCAATATCCTCAGTAGTTTCTTTTGATTGGTTTGATCTACCAGAAAAAAGGGTATAGTTACATTTATTTAGTTTTTATAAGTTATATAAATAAAATAAATGAATTTTTTGTTGGTTGAGAAGAAATATATAGAGTTGATTGGTATAGAATTCACTAAAAATATGATGGATGGCCCACCATAGCATTTCGTTAAAGGTGTGTCGGTATTTTGTGGTATACGCCAAGATGTTTTTTGAAGGTTGGATTGGCAATTGGACAGGTGGATGAAACTTGTGAATACTGAATATGAATACAAATCAATCAATAATTTTAAATCGAGGACAAACATGTAAATTTAACCTAATCTAAGTCTAAGTTTAAGATTACATAACGTCCTTACGCCGCTAAATGACTAAATCGTTACGGTTCACGTGTTTTCATTTTCCGATACAAGTGTCCATTTAGATTTTTAATCCCCGATAAATTTGTTTTATTGGTGTTTGCGTGTGCACGATTCATTGTTTCGTCAACGATATTACTTGCAGTTACAGATATCAATCTCATCGTAAACTCTTTTTCAATCAACAAAACTTCTGCTCTGATCGTATTTCAACGGTTATTAAAATTTCTATGTCAAGAAACCGAATCCGTACATCAAGGTAATTCAATTGCATCAATTCTAGGTTTAACTTTCTAATTTCTGATTAATTTTGCATAGCTTATTTATGTTTATTTATAGTTAGTATCACGTACAGTACAAGTATATTCGTATGTATAAAGATACATTTACGTGTAAGTATTGTATGACACGTGTGACATGTGGTTTGGTATGTAACAAATGGAAATAGAGAGAGATCAATCTCTTTGTTGTAATGTCGCAACACATGTGCCTTTTTAAATTATGAACAGAGTCGCAGACAACATATTATTATAAAATTTAACTGCAATTAGGATCTGAAACTAGGTTTCAAACTAGGTGTAACACTTGTATATTCCCTTTAAATAAATTGGGATCTGAAACTAGGTTTCAAACTTTCAATAATTTGATTGTATTATTGTATAATTGTCTTGTAACACAAATGGAGCGATCAGTTTAATGAATTAGTTGCAAACCAATATCAAGTTTCATTAACCTGAAAATGTTATATTTAATTGAATTCGTTTCTCAGTTGCTAAAATGTTGAAGAACTGCAGTGAAATATTTATTTTTATGAATTGAGGTGGCTGATAACTTATAAAAGCTTTTTGATACGATTAAGTGTTGACAATTTCTAGATGGGAGATCAAGGGTGTGCATATACATTGGATGAAGCGCTTTCTACAATCGGGTTTGGGAACTTCCAACTTATTGTGCTTGCTTATGCCGGATTGGGTTGGGTAGCAGAAGCAATGGAAATGATGCTTCTGTCATTTGTAGGACCCGCCATTCAGCCGGAATGGGGACTTTCTTCAAATGAAGAGAGTTTGATATCAACTGTGGCTTTTGCTGGAATGCTCGTTGGAGCATACTCATGGGGTATCGTGTCAGATTCTTACGGAAGAAAGTAAGTCCCTTTACCAATGTATCTATTCTCTAATGATTTCTTTACCATATTTCTTATTATGCATACAGCATTGTAAATCGCTTGAATGATGCCAATTAAAGATGTTAATTCCGTACAGTATTGATGACTCTTTGATCGTCGTTACTGAAACTATTCTTGGTTTCTTGGTTTTGGTATTTCAGGAAAGGAGTTCTTGGTGCAGCTATAATAACAAGCGTAGCCGGGTTGTTGAGTGCTTTTGCACCAAATTATATTACATTGTTGATACTTCGTTGCTTTGTTGGTGTTGGTTTAGGATGTGGGCATGTGTTTACATCATGGTTTCTAGAGTTTGTGCCTGCTCCAAACAGAGGGTCTTGGATGGTTGTTTTTGCAACTTTCTGGACAGTCGGAACAATTTTGGAGGCTGCAATTGCCTGGGTAAGTCAATCAACCAGATCTTAATATCTTAATTTTTAGCCTCCATTTTATCGATTTCTTATTTGATTTGCTTGCAGTGCATCATGCCTAGATATGGTTGGAGATGGTTACTTGGACTATCAGCAATTCCATCTCTTGTGGCATTAGTATTTTATGGTCTTGTGCCAGAGTCTCCGAGATACCTTTGTACACAAGGGAAATTAACCGAGGCACAAAATATTCTCGAGGCTGGAGCAGTACTCAACCAAAAGAAACTCCCAGTTGGTCTCCTTGTTAACGATCACATAAATGAGATGACTCACGAGGGTGAGTCATTAGAGACTACCTCATTACTCTCCTCCATAAGAAATAAAACTGTAAAATCCAAACGGAGCTCATCATCCATATTCATGCTTTTATCGCCAACATTGACCAGAACAACTCTTCTCTTATGGTTCTTGTTTTTTGGCAACACCTTTTCATATTATGGCATCATATTGTTGACTTCACAATTAAGCGTTGGGCAAGATGGATGTGACTCAACAACTTTGCATTCAGAAAATATCAACAATCCTAGCCTCTATGTTAATGTATTCATCACTAGTTTAGCAGGTACCCTAAATTTTAGCTTCCTTGCATTTAATTTTTTTTAACTATTTCCAAAGTTTTACACAAGTCTAATCAGATTAATTTGGTATATTTTGCAGAGCTTCCTGGGCTTGGTTTAGCAGCCTTGATCTTGGACAAAGTAGGTCGTAAGATTTCAATGGAGATCATGTTCGCTGCAGGATTCATTCTATTACTGCCACTAGTTGTCCATCAAGGCGCAATAATGACCACAGGCTTTCTATTTGGAGCTCGCATGTTCATTTCAGCAAGCTTTATTGTCGCATGTATATATGCCCCAGAAGTGTATCCAACAAATTTAAGAACAACCGGAGTTGGAGTAGCAACAGCTATAGGCAGGATTGGGGGGATGGTATGCCCCTTGATAGCAGTTGGGATGAATAGTGGTTGCCACCAAACACTTCCAGTAATTATGTTTGAGGTTACAATTCTTCTGTTAGGACTAAGTGTTATGATGCTTCCGTTTGAAACCAATGGGAAGGAATTATCAGACTCAATAGATTCAGCTGTGCAGCATCTTCAAGTAGCATAAGTTTCATAGTCAATATTCTGGGTCGTTTTCTTTTTTTTCTGTTTTTTTCATTGAGATAAGTGTGGCTTCGCCTGTTGATCATACATCACTCATATTTACATTAAAGATTAAAGATCTGAACAATGAGCATTACAACTGAAAAAGTATTTATCAAGTGATTCAATTGTTATTTGTCATTGAGTAAGAAACATATTTAATTGGTTATCCATTAGTGAATTTGGAGTTTGCATTTTATTGAAACAACCAATTACATTTTCTTACTGACACGAAACTAATTGAAAGAATAGGTTAAATACAAGAATGGGTACTCTTCCTCAAATATGAATAACAGACTCTGTTTCTTCTTGTTTGATTGCTCGCAACTATTATGATGTTAGATTGGACTATTGGAGGTGCCATCTCGGCCTATTCACTTTTAAGGCCCATTGAAGTTATCCTATATCTCCAAGTCTCCTACACGGATAAAGAACAAGTTACTTAACTAGACGGATCAAATGGGTTAACCAAGTTAAAAATCACCCATAATCGCCTGTATTGTTTTCATACTTTTGTATTTTAACTATATAGTTTTGCAAACGTATATAAATCACTTGCAAATTGGTAGAAATGAATAAAATGTATTGGCATATTAATACATATATCAACCCATGCGGGCCATACCAAAAGTTTATCGAACTAGTAGTAAGGAGGAGATCTAACCATTAGGTTATGGGTACATATATAATTGTACTAACTATTTATCCTTTAGACAACTTGCACTCGTGAAAGCATCTCGTCCCACGACTGCGAGCCACGTCAAGCACCATAAAAGAGTATGCGATAGTAAAATATAATTGTTTACCATAGCACGTGTTTGCAAGCTACAAAAAAGATAAATTGTTCATATACATTGAGATAGAATTGCAAACGGAATTGCAAAAGCCAAAAGAAGAAAAGTTTTATAAGTTATTGATGATATAATTTATTAAGAATTTACTACAGTAACAAGCAACAAAAATTCCTTCTATTGATCTCAGAAACAAAATTACATTGGAGTATAATCTGATCCTATTTCTCTTCAATAAAGTATCAAAAAGATGAGAATAAGGGAAGTTGAGCCGTTACTTGTAACCTAAAACTCAGTTAATCTTAGCTTTTGGTCTCCTTGGCTTTAACACGAACCATAGTACAAAGAACACAACCAAGAATGCAGGAATGGTGGTCAAGTCAAATTCAACTTTAACCTTTCTCTGCTTGGTGCAGTGAATCTGGTGCATGCTGGCTACCGTAACGTTCACATAATCTACAAACCTACAACAGATAAAATATCAACATAATATTAGACAAGGAGATGGTTCTGAACTATGATCTGAAAGTATGTCATTCTGAGAAACGAAAGAACGACCAGATATCCCCTATTCTTAAATATTAAATGACAAACCCTTTGGAAGCATCCTCCAGGCTAGTCAAAAGTCTCAATGCATCCACAAAACGTAGCTCTCCAGCAACTGTTGATATCTGAAGAATAAAGTGCAAATATAAGTTGCATCAAAATGGCAAAGAGGGAAAAGGGAAGAAGAGGAGCACTACCACACAATTATAAGAGATTAATAATGACATTATATGCCAATGTGTTGTGCTTATATCTTATGAGAAACAGAAGGTGTAGTAAAACTTACTCGTTTCCATCGGTTAACAACATAGTTATATTTGTCCACCAACTGCCGCTCATGTATCTGGAAAGCCTTAAAACTTTGTTCAGCTGGCATTTTGTTAAGTACCACAAAACATCTCTTTTGCCAAAGGTTACTACGAAATAATAATAACAACTGAGATAATAAGTACAAAGATCACCAATGGAGCACCTACTACTGTCAACACTCAAGTTCAACTTCTATCATGTATGGATAAAAGAAACTATGCTCTCTTAATTCGAAAAATATGGATATGCTGAATGATCACATATGCCTGGTTCACTTTACCTACATTTATTACTATAAAATCTCGTATTCCAGTTGATATCACGTGGCCATGTTGTGGCAAAAGCTTTTGTTTTTAATTAGTTACTGTCTAATCCTGCACAGCTATCAACAGATGGGAAGGATACTTGTACGTTCCACCAGTAAACGATGAATTGCTGAGTTGACTTGCTGTATAGACTCCTCAAGAGTTGTTAGCATATAGCTCCGTGCAATTGTGTCAGATTGAAACTGTGAGATATGCCAACCTTGAGAAGTGACCGATAATGGGTTGCATCCGACTGACCATAGCCAGTCCTGCCATGTAATAACCATATCTTAGTCCCAGAAGTTATTTTGACAGACATTATGTCATGTCCCAGCATTATTATTTGTTATATTATTAGTTGTAACAACTAATTTCACTAGACATCAACATGAAACTGGTTTATACTCCTGTCACAAAATAAAAATAAAAAAAATGCAACATTTTTCCAACTTCTCCTAATTGATTTATGTAAGACGATTACAAAATTGAACATACACAATACCTCGATTGCAGTTTCATGAGCTTGACTGTAAACAAGCTGAAGGGGAAGCAAGCCAGCAAGATGTTCAGAAACAGCAGCCAATGCAGCTTTTATGGGCCTCCTGCATGTCGCATAGATAAATTATAAAGATAATAAAACAAGGTTAGATATTACAATGCAGTTTTGATGATGAATCTGTGAACTGTCTGCATGGCAATTAAAACCAGGTCAGAATTGATGGTACTTGCACGCTTTGTGATGACACAGATGTTGCAAATATTCAATACTTATGACCAACAAATGCTGAAAACAAGAAACTATTAGCAAATGCAAAGAAGTTCACCTCAAGTTCCACAATAGAGATTGTCCGTTGCACTGTAGATGGCTTTCCCATGATGATGAATCAGACTGGACAACAATAACCATATCAGATAGTGCCTTTGCCTGATAATGTTTGTCCACTAACAACGGTTCCCCATGAATAAACCAGAAAATTGGAACTTCTAGTGTGGACCTACTTTGAGCATGTGACCCTGCAATTACAAACAAGCAGTTACTTCTTTGTTCCTCTAATAAAGTGAACCTGTGAATTTACAAGCCAGTAGTGAAAGAACTTTCTGTAACTTGAAATAAAGCAATGGACAAATGTAAAAATATTTCACCACATATCTGATGTATTGAAATCAATAAATAAAGCAGTGAATAGAGTAAGATACTATTGTGATAGTTTAGAATAAAAAAATAAAGCAGTGAATAGAGTATGATACTATTATGCCCATAAAGTTGCAACATTCAGCTCCAAGCAGTTTGACTATTAGTCAAATGTCCAACCAGCAAAATCAGTATTTTAATTAATTTAATGATGATAAATGGCATAATTGGTATATTTATAAAACATACAACGAGAACCTTTAAGAGAACCATGATCACTTAGCCGCTGCAACTGATGTTGTAGAATAGAAGAATCAAGATATGAATGGACATTTCTCCTAAATGTTCCATTAACAAGCAACATAGGTACAGCAGAGGCTCTTCGAGCTACAGAAAAGGCCATTGCCAAGGCAGGATCCTCTGAAAGTGGTAACCTAGAAATCATTATACAACCCAACAGCCAGATGGTTACGAAATTATATGAACAAATAGAGGCTAGAAGATTTCAATTCCATTAAATTGAGAGTGTATATAACCTGTAAATACAACTCTGTATATACATATACATATATATAGATATATAGATACATACATAATATACATACATGTGTTGACTGAACATCGGTTTCTGAGAAGGTAACAATAAAGAGGAAAGCCCATCCATGATAGCGTTGATATCCACAGGCAAATACTTGATATTTCTGACCTTCTGCATTTCCAAAACAAGATGAAGATAAAGCCTTATAGAGTCGCCTGAATTTGTTTTCATCTAATGAGAATATATATTACCTCCTGCGTAATGAAAAATAACTGGAAGGATATTTTCTCATAATGATGGAAAGCCCCATCAGCAATGGAAGGTGATATGATGTGCCTCATAGAACCCCATAACGTTGCCCCCATATGTGCTAGGAAGGTGTCACGTGCAACAGTGTAGTTGTGAAATTCCTGGAAGAGGAAAAATTATGATATAAAGCTGACAGTTGTATCAAATAACTGTATATTGTATGCATAACTATGAAAGTATACCTCGTAAGTATTATCACTGAACAAATTCCAGCTCTCCATCCGTTTTAAAGCATCCAAAGCCTTTTGCTTATGACTTTCAACAGAATCATCATTTTCAAATGACCCAAGCTCCGTTTTTAAATCCCGCATTCTCTCGTCAAGCTCTGGATTGAAAAAAATAATCATAAAGTGGTCGAAAGTACCAAGAATATACGGATTAAAACATTAACAAAAAATATATCCAAAGAAATAACTCTATATAGGATTAAAAGCATGGAGAGAGTTCGTCTCGAGGATTACCTTCACAAAGGGCAAGCTTCGCCCTTCTTCCCCAACAATGTTTGAAAGCAAATAGCTCATATATATCTATCTCTGCTAAAAGGATATCAATAGCTTGATGATCTTTCTGGCAAATAAAAAGTACAGTGTATGTTACGCAGATTATAATTATTAAGAAAACTATATTTTCGCTAAGATGGAAAACAGTCAATCGAGGATCATAAACTTCTTTAATCAACTAACAGAGTCGTGACTCTTGTCCCAACCCCTACTATCTTTTAAAGCCATTGAAACAGAAGAAACTATAATCGACTGGCCTCAATAACATTTCTGACAATATCAATTGATTAGATTGTTTTAGTACAAGCAAAGTTGATTCCGATCCTGCAAATTAGTTTATCTAACCAACAAAAGTAGGTTCAATTGGCCACATCTATCCATTACAGCTTTATGATATAGTGACATTTACTTCCTTGAATTAATGTATGTAAACAAATGTCTTTATAAATCAAAAACCACAGTATAGGGCACAAAGATTATATAAGTTTACAAAAGAGAATAATTTCTCGAAAATCAAGTATATTATATATATTAGATAAAGATTGTAGTTAAGATAAATACATCTCCAAATGCAGCAAACTTCTCCTGAATTGCATCCTGCAAGTGATCTTCAGCCTCTTCTTCCGACATTTCTGATATCCGCAAGAAAAGCACAACTAGTAGATAAGCATAAACATGACAGATGCTAGCTCAAAAGCATGGCCAATCATAAGACATCAAGACGGTGTATATCAATTTTTTAACAAAATGACTTTCAGGAATTAAAGTCTAAAGGTTATGATCTTGGACCGTGTAAGATGGAAGGTTTAATCAGCACTTTTATGGTACAAATTAAACTACATTACAGTGTTAGGTAACACAGCCCCACTTAAATCCAAATTCCATCGCCATTTTAGCAAAATGACAAAATGTTGCTACAATAAGGTAATAAATGTATTTTGGTGATATTTTAGTACCTGCAACGGCACCAATGGTTTTTTCAACATTTGGTAAGCTAAGTTCTGTACGTACACCTTCTCCACCAACAGCAGGTCCCCAAGAGAAAGGGCCTGCACTTAAATCAATAAATGCCCACCTGTCCTTTCCAATCCATGTATCGGTAAGACATTCTGCATGAAGACCGCTCAAATCACCAGATTTTAGATCCTTTGCCCACTGAAGCTTCATGTCCTCATTTTTTCCATTCAACAGCTTCAAACAAGACATTGTACATAATTAGCTTGCAGCTATGGATAACTTTTAGATAAAGTCCTCCTTTAAACATTATATACTTTTAATACGTACTATGACAAACCTGAATAACTTTCGCTTGAATAATATCAGCCACATCTTTCTTTTGGTATAGCCTCTCAACATTGTTTAATGCATTAAGGCAGCTATTGTACCATTCTATCTGACGTGTAATAAAGTATAAAATGTTACCAAATGAAAGATTTCATTAACTGTTCTATCTACATAGTAAGCTTTTACACAGGTTGGGTTATCTAAATAACCCAGCCATTCAAAATGGTAATGAGAAGATAGAGCAAAGCCTAAAAAAATAAGCTCAATAGGCCTCGTTCGTCAAAAATTACAATAAGTGGTGTTGCTTTTATTTAACAAAAGTAATCAGCTGATAGGATAAACGACATTTGGCAACTACTTTTTTCTCTAATAAAGAGTAAATGCACTTCAAAAATATACAGATACACAAAGCTTGATTACATAGTCTTGAATTTGAGGTTTTCAAAGATTCTCTTAACAGGTTTTAGGGAATAAAACACGGGTCCGGCTTTTTGACTTAAACGAGGCTTGTGTATCATACTTCATCAGTGACAAAGTGTAACTGACCGTGTCCGTTTCTTCTGATATTGTCCAAGAAAATTTCGCCATTGGATGTTTTTCGTACAAGGGTCTCTTGATTTTGTCTATAGCTGCAGAGTTGTTTATTTATTAAAACATTCAAACACTAGCTAAACATATATTTAAAAAGTAGTAGGTCTGTATTAAGATCATTAAAAAGATAATATAAAATGCTACACACCAAGAGCGTTTTCTGTTACACTTCCTGACCGAAGGATTTTGTCTTGTAAACTCTTATCCTGCAAGCAACAACGGTGTGGTCACTGGCCAGTTCTTCAATTATAAATTATCAATGTCTCTAAGAACAACTTAACATATGAGCAAATTAATAAACAATCGAAAAGGGCTATCCATAATCTCGAAGGAGTGTTAGAGTAGACATACACACACGCATACATACATACATGAAGAAGCACTGTCATGTGGTCATGTTTACCCATAAAAATATGATGTACATTAAGGGATAAGGGTATGTAGACATACTCTCAGGAGTGTAACCTTTTTATGCAATGCACTTTTTGAGCACCCTAAGGCATTGAACTTGTAGACTGTGCTCCCACCCATAGTGGAACACTTGAACAAGTTCAATGATGTATGGTGTACAAAGAAGTACGTTACAAGCAATTATCCTTCAAAGAAAATAGCTGATACCATATAACAAAGGTCCAGCTTCTAAGACTAAAAGGATGAATGGAAGTACCTCCTTGAGAAAATTTAATTCGCTCTCTGATAATCCTCTCCTGCAAAACTTTAGTATGTCAGCTATAAGTATGTAATATGTTTGCAACCAAGATGGAATCATGTATCTTCAATATTACAGGATTTAGCACAAATAATTGCTATTCTCAACAAGCTAACAGCCACAGCAGTCACAAAAAGGCCCTCATGGTGGCTATGCACATTACCGTCCATGATTAAGAGGTACAAAAAGCTTAAAAAACGATCGTTTATAAACAAACATTGAGTAGTGAGCACTGGCTTGTGGGGTTATCATAACCTATAACACAAATTGGGATGGGAATAAGAGAGTTAGCCAATTAACTTCTTTATCTTATCTCTCTGTTATATTAAAATAGAATACGTGGAGGAGTGTTAACCGTTGGATGGAGTTCATTCTATGAGATCTAGCGGGTGAGATTAATTCCTATGCCATACTCAATATGAATTCACCAGCGTACTCTACACTTTTCAGATTGAATTAATTTCCACCCTTAGTAACATCCATACTCATATAAAAACACCGGTCTCCCTTGAATAATTTAGGTTTTAATATCAAATTATATAAAATATGTATCGATTAGATAGTTAGATCTTTAAATATATTCAAGTCAAATTGAGGTAGATATAAGTTCTGCATGATTTTAATTAACTTATTCAACTTAAGAAATTTTTACCCTTTGAATCAATACACTTATTTCGCGGACAAAAAACGGACTACATAGATTATAGTATCGCGTCTTATTTCTTATATTTTTTACACACACACACATATATATATATATGGTTAAGTCCGTAATACACAGGAAATAAGCTAGTTAGAAATTATATAAACAGTTTTATGAGTCTTATGTCAAGACTTTGGTTTTCATCTTCTTTTCTATTTGACATATTCGCATTTAAGAAATGATTTTCTTATGATTGATGTAGGTCCGGAGACATATACAGATATACCCATGCAATACAAGATCCTTTTGGTCAGAAAAGATAGTAGTGAAATTTGATATTATCACAGAAAAAAAAACATAATGCAATAAGGTTTACATATTGAAACAACATATCCTTCGTAAAATAGATATGCATACCAACATATAGAGCATCAAGCTTCATTAACAATTTAAAGTTCAGATAAATACTGTATAGAAATATCATATAGCAGTAACTATATAGCGTCTCAGATAAAAGAACAAATTAAGAAAGCTATCTAGAGCAATACTCACCTATAGCCATATTTACCTCTCTTTGCATCACGCTTAGGATTCAATACGAACATATTATATGCATTATCTAGGTCAAGATATTCAACAAGACTGGTGAAGAGAATATCCATCATGTCCACGTCCACTTGCCAAAGACGGTCATCCCTTCAAAGAGAAAAGGTTATCAATAAGGAATTGTAAAAGTAAATAGCAATCTACTTGTCTTAAGTTCACTATATAGAATACATATATATACTAACACTATAGAACACATCACTATAAAAAGAGACCAGAAAAAAGTAAAAGAAAAGCATTTCAATTACTAATATCATTATAGTAACTGTCACTCCTGATGATAAGCTGCATAATGCTCATTCCCCTCTCAGCTTAGAACGTTAGAAACGTTTAACCCCACCCCTCGAAGCCGGGAAAGTGAATCAAATATATAAAACTGACACTAACAGCCTAATTAGGTGATCATAAGGTTCTCGTGTCATGCAGAAAACTGAAAACCATAGTGTGGGAAGAGACATTTGTGATGATATCTACCTGGTATGATTGACATCATCCTTACGAGAGAGGACACCAATAGCATGCTCAAAAATAGAATTTACTTTCTCACTCATCTGGATAGCGTGAACAGAAAAGCTGCAGAAGCAAATAAGAATGTGTATTCCCAAAGTCAGCAAATTAGCAGATAACAAAAGACACTATCAACCAAATATTTGTTAACCGAAATATAACAACAAATTGAGTAGTAAGTTACTTGTAATTGAGGTGACTGACAAGAGGAAGATGGTGCTGATGATGACTTCTGTCAATCCTGTTTTTGTAGAACGGAGCAAGAACGTCTTCAGTTTGTGAAATCCTAGTGTGCTCAAATATATGATCAATTTTTGTGAACCAGCGTTCAAGTTCTTCGGTATGTAGCTTAAAGGCTGTATGAATAATTCAATATCACAAAGATGGATTTATTAGCACACAACGTAGTAGAAGTTTAGGAACCATAGTCAAGTCACCAAAGGCAGATAAGGTGGACGGCTATTTACCTTGGTTCCCACTCCCTTCAAATCCTATAAAGATGAAATTTACAGGAACTGGAAGATACATATGTTCAACTTCTAAAATCTGTAGATAATTGGCAATATTCCCTGAAATAAAAGGAACAAAAGTCATGCTTCTTTCTTGCATCAGTGATTACATAATGAAATATAATACGTCACTATCACTATCACTATCACTATCACTAATCGTAAAAAAGACACTTAAAATCAATGAATAATTATAATTCATGGAACCATTAAATTATTAACAGAATGCCATTATAAAGTTAGGAGAAAGAAATAAATATGAGTACCTGCCTTGGTGTAATTAAGAATGCTTGATTTTTCAACCATTGTAGTCTTCAAATCATCAAAATCTGCAAGTATCAGTCTAGATGTAACTACAAGAGATAGAGAAAAATAACTAGAAAAACAACTTTGGCACTTTGCAATAGAAAAAATTCATTCGCCAAGCTAGCAATAGAAAAACAGCAAATAAGACACGGAGAAATGATCTAGTATAAGAAGAGATAAGATGTATGCATACCACTTCGTATGACAGCTTCACTCCAGAACTTACTCCTCTCTTTGAGATTAAACAACGAAAATACTGATGAGCTCCCCGATTTACGAGTCCCGGGAGATCCATATGACTTGCCTGCTAGTAACTATAAGAAGTACAAAGAGAATTATCAATATACAATTGTTATAATCACTACACTAAAACACAGACATTACACAATCTGCTAGCTTTCTCTTAATCCCACAGGACTCTGACAGCATGTCATGACAATTTGTTAGGTTTTCTAAAACTCAATTACTACTTTACCTTTAGTTTACCGCTTACAACTACACGCATACTTGATTTTCGCAGATAAAATCTACATTTCACGTTCAAAATATCTTCAACCATATAAATTGTTTACAGTATTCAAATTTTTAACTTCCGAACATGCAAATATAATCAACAATAAACATTCAATGTCACAAATGATCTAAACATATGAGCTTACTAGTTACAGGTTTGATTTATATAATCAACAAACATTACCAGAACATTTCATACTAACTGCAAAAGTTGAAATTCAGCCAATTGAATCCTCAAATTCTGGTAAGATAAAATAAATATGAGACTAATTAGGTTTTTAACTTACCAGCAACAGTAGGGAAATAAGAGAGAGGAAACGGATCAAGTGATCCATCGGAGCCCTAATTCAAAAATTGTAACAACGAAATCAAAACAGATTGCAATTGAATTTATATATATAATTGATAATTGATTTGCGCCCTAAAACATCATCAATAAGTGTGAGTAAAGAAGGATCTATGGTTCGCCAACGGGCAACGAGAGTGCGAAAGGGAGACTGATGAAGACGACGCGGGGACTATGGTTGCTGTCTGGCCAACATTGTATCCATGGGCCATTGCTATTCGGATCTGGACAGGGCACCAAATGGGCTTAAGCCCAAACCTAAGTCTAAGCCCATGCAGGACTAAAAAGACTAATCTGAATTTTTCGGGAGATTGTTAGAAATTTCAAAATATTAGGGTGTTAATTTGTAATAACCACGTACTAGTATTGTGATTGCCAGGAAGTTGTTTGATAAAATGTCTGAACATGAAGCAACAAACAATGTGTTGCCAAATTGGACCAAGTCAAAAGATGTCATATGAGTGTCTTTAGTTGGATTTATGAAGTCTTTAATTCTTTTCCCAGTAAACTATTATTTTAGTATTTGTAGACCAAGTCATTTTTATTTAAAAATGACTAAAACTTCTCACTATTCAATTAAGTTTAGCTTTATTACCGTAAGGACTAAAGAAATCAATGATAAAAAGAATTAAAGAATCAGTCCATTTATGTGAATCCGACCATATTGTTAATCCCTTATACTATTAATGTCTTCTTTCTAATAACTAACAAGTAAGAACTTCCAGTACAGTAGACACCATAGATGTGTATCATAACATAACAGATGTGATACAATTGTTTCGCAAAATGGAAAGTTTGAGCTAGGTATCTTTAGGCCAGGAAGTTTAGAAAATTGATTCATGGGATATGGTTTAAAACACATCACCTCGTATGTTTTGTACGGGTTGCTAACGGGGGGAAGTTAACTTAATTTTGATTTTCTTTTATAAGTAAAGAGAGATGAGTATCTCGTTTAATAAACGTGTTTCGATTAAAATTTAACTTTTCAACACAATTAACTAAACGAGTTTGGTTAAGGGTGGGGTAAGTTAACCCGTTAACAAACCAACCCGGGCACATGAACCATAAATTACACAATGATCACACGAATTGGAAGACATTTGTTTTATACTAATTCTAACACGTATTATAGTCACAATACATAGACAATGAAAAGTTGGAGGTCCAATCCTACTTTGGATACTCCCCAGTCCCCACAGAATAAACTCCACATGGAAATCGTTCCGAATTTCACTCCTAATTAGCTTCCTTATCACTTATCATTTATTGTCACTCCATTTATTTTGCAAAACAATTCTACCTTTGTATCTTCACATTTTCTTCAAACCAAAAACATTTGTGATGGCTATAAAATTCACCAGGTGAGCAATAGATATGAAGTGTAGGGTAAAAGAACACATCAAAATATGCGTTTTTTGAATTCCAGTAGAAACGTCCATGGAACGGAGTTGTGAATGTCACTGTTTATGCAGAAGCTCCAGTTTTCGTTTTGAGTGTACATGAACAGTGACAATATCGTACATTCCGTTGTAGATATAAATGGTCCACCATTGGTACAAACAAGTTTTCTCTATCGTGACATCTACCTGAGATGCTTTTGGACCGTTATCTATTGAATATGCGTTGGTCAAAATAACAAAGTTAAAAACTAAGAAAATTAAGCTCTTCATGGGTACATTGAATGAACGTAGAGTATATGAACACACACTCTATATAGAAGACTTGGAGAACATGTTAATTATTTGAACTAAAAATTCATAAATCTAATCTAATCCACTCTAAAAGTTGATAATACAGTCATTAATAACATAACTATATTAAAATATTATATTATATTATATTATACTCTATACTCTATACTATAAATATAATATTATTTATATTTTGTTATTTTATATTAAATTATATCATATTATATTACATAATAGTCTATAGTCTATAGTATATTATATTACTTGACATTCAACATTGTATTGTACTACATTACATTATATTACATTGTAATATATTACATTGCATTAGAGTACATTACACTGATATTGTATTATATTATATTCCATTTATACTATATTATATATTATGAAATAACGTATGTAACGTTAATGATATTAGGTGCAAAAAAGCAAAAAGGCATTTAAAGTTATACAAACACCTCTTTTAAGGTATTAATCATTAATCATACATGATTAAAAGAGTAAACAAATACAAATTTCACAATCATTAGCAATAATTATACTTCTGTATAAATATCAAGTTGTAATTACATATGAATTGTTAGTTATTAATAATTACTCATCGCATACAAATTTAAACTATATTATGTCACATATGATATTATATAAAATCACATGAAATTAAACATCAAATCAGTAACACATGTGATTATCAGTGAAAAAATGTTTATTTATAGTTATCTATGTGAATGAATACTAAATTGTACCATATGTGAATTGATATCTAGCGGTAATAACTAATCGTTTACCAATTTTAAACATTTATTATAAATCACATGTGACTTTATGTGGGCTATTTTTTAAGACCAACAAAAAAATAAAAAAAATTGTCAAAATTATAGTTTGTGAGATCCCTATTAATAGATAAAAATATGTTAATTCCAAATAAATTTTTAAAATTTATAATCATACCATTTAAGTAGATAATTAATTTTTAAAGTTCAAGTAGAATTATAATTACTTATAAAATAAAACAATCTTATTAATTTTTTGATTCCTAACCTTTTCAACATCATTATTTAACTCACCTCTATTATGTAGCATGATTGTTTGAAATTTTGTAGTAAATTGTATAATATAAATGTTATGTCACATTGCAGTATGTTATTATATTGTTATTTGATATTTGATTATGTGATATTATATTATGAGGATAATATATGTGACGTAAAAAATACCTATACTACGCGAAACAAAGCGTATGAAGTTTATACTAATAAATAGTAACCCTTTAAATTTCGCGTAGTATATACAAATATTGTCACACCTCGTCACAACAAAGCGTATGAAATTTATACTAATAAGTTAAACAACCTTTTTAAAAGTACATGATCCATATATTAATGACCGTTTGTGTTACAAATTCTAAAATGAAGGGTTCTTGGCGTTATTTAAAACTTTAGAGTGTGAAACTTGTAAGTTCAAAGAAACAATAGGTACTATTTATGTAATTTACACTATTCAAAGTTCAACGTTCAAATATTAAAGCGATTAGATTCAATGGTTTTCAGACGGTTGTAAACTGATTTTTTGACATGTTTGATCAAGTTAACAAGCAGCCAATTCACCAGTTGAATCAGAAACCGAAACCGTATTTGACTGATTTTTATTATTTTTTTCACTTTTTTAATTTTAATTTTAGACATGAAAACTCATATGAAACAGACTTGAAGTCCAACAAACAAAACCCAAAGGGAATCATTTAACCATTTGACTCATGTGAATGTGATATTTACAAGAAGTGAGAGCCTCTTACTTTTCAGTTTGAACTGATATGCGATAAGTTAACACTTCTTTTGTTTTAAAAGTGGCACATCTACTTCCAAGTTTGCTAACCATTCGTTCACAACAAACTATGATATTATTATAGCCACTTTCAATATTCAATTCAAATTCACATGAATAAATTGAAATTATACTACACCAAAAATTGGATTGAAGAGTAAGTAGTTTAACGGTGCCAACAGGGAGTTCAAAACCTTAAGAAGGATTAGAGATTTCTTGGTTAAAAATGAGGAACCATTTACAAGTCAATGATATAATTATAATTATTTAATCGCCATATATGACATGTACACAAATAATTCAATCTTTAATAACTAGACTTTGCGCCACGATTTCTTGACATTATAACGGAAAAAACTTATTTTTAATAGATTAAAATTATTTTTTTGTAATATGTAGCGAAAACCGGTTGAATCGGCGGTTCAACTGAAACACCTGTTTTCGAAAAGTTCGTTACATTTGAATATTACGTACCTTCTCCTCACACACACATACACAAGTGTGTGCTTCTGTTGGTTCTTGATCTGCATATCTCTCCGAGAAAAGACACCTTCTGTAAGTTTTCTTCCGTTTTAATTTTTAAATCTTTATTAAGCTGATTATAACTATAGTCCCGTTATCACTGTTATAGTTAATAACATCAATTTCATTTGAAATCTGCTTGTTTGTCCTTGAAATTCAAAATTCATTCTCAATTATGACTCATTCCGTTGATTTTAGATCTTATGAAATCTGGATGATGCAGAAGCAGCTCAACCTTGTAGAGATCAAACCTTTATTAGACTAGCAACCAATTTTGGTATCTTGTCTTCAATCATTTCAACGAGTTTCAGCAGCCCTGTGAGTTCTCATTACATTTATTCACCAAGCGGTTGCTTCCTACAACCAAGAAAAACACGATTCATCAACATTTCACAAGATTTTTTCACTGTTGAAAACCGACATTCTAATTTGCCTCATACAACATAGCTATGTGATGCCTTTTGGAACCCATTTCCGTCTTTGATTATTATTGCTATCCCAAAACAAAAAGCGTGTTTGATGATGATATCAAGGAAGTCTAGAGATTTAATATGATTGAATCTGTAATCATGCTAGATGCTGAACCGGCTGAGCACTCATCATCACATGAGCTCGCAGGTTAGGATTGAATCTGGTTATCAATTTCTAGCAGTGGAATTTCAACCCGTCCACTTGAAAATTGAAATTGATCGATTTGGGTGATTTTTGAATCCCAGTGGGTCAAATGGAATACTTTCAAAAACTTGCCTAAAATGTTAGTCTCATGTTTTCTAATTCTTAAATTGAATTATTCAAATTTAAACAAAGCATAAGATATATATGTAGATATTCGTTTAGTGATAATAGCTTTTGTAATCATGTTAATATATATATATATATATATTCTTTCAGTGATAATAGCTTTTGTAATCATATTAATTCTATTGGTTATACACCAATACAAAAAATGGCATAAAAGTATTGACGGGTCAATCAACCGGATCCATTTTGACCTATGTTGGAAAATTATAGGCTTCGACCCAAACTTGATGGATGATTTTCTTTTTTAATCAATGTATATATATATGTGTGTGTGTGTGTGGTTTGGTAGATGTAAGTGTTTAAGAAATATGTTGTGAAGTGTATAAGATCGAATACATATATTGGATGGATAGTTACTAGAGTTAGTTGTGGGAAAGTAGTGATAATCCGAACTGCACTATAATTGGAAAAAGACTATGCTCTAATAATTGTTTAGAAAAGTTAGTGGACTTCATTAAAACAACTTAACAAGACCTTTTTGTAGATAGTTGGCTTTATACACATTTTCAGAATATGATTATTGGGTCAAACGTACATAATTGTTCAAAAGATCTTTTATTTGTTACTTGATAGAAGCATAAATGTTCAAGAATACAGCAGAAGTAAAACTGCAGCATCAAGCATAGAAGTTTGTTTTAGATTTTTAAATACGTGTAGTTTATCCAAAAACAGAGAGACTAGACGTTTGTTAAAATGCTTAAGTAATGAATGAGTTTTCTTATTGCGTATAAATTTTTACAACGTGCTATGTAATTAACTATGATTATTTCCACTACATATTATTGCCTCTTAATGTTGTTCAAGATTTCTGGTTTAATGTAATTTTTAGGCTTGGAGACAACCGGTGAAACATAAGGATGTTGTGAAGTTGCAAGCTTATTAACTTCCAATGGGCATAACTACAACAAAAGTTCCAGTGAAGAGGCATTTATAAAATTTCAGGTATATTTTAATATAATTGGCACATCATTCAGCTTCTTGAGGTTATGTTATGGGTCTTCAGATGTTCCCCATTTACTTTGTGGTGGTTTGGTTGCGGTTTTTCTCTTCCTACTTCGGGTCTCTTTTATGGTTTGTTTAGAAGGTTAATGAATAGGAAATTTAACTTGAAGCTATGAGGAAACAGGTGTTTTTCTTAATTATACACTCTGCATTGCCTTTAGTGTTTGTTTGGAACATGTATTTCTTCTCACTAGCATGAACGCCATAAGGGTTAAGGTGATAGCTTTTTAAAGTGTTTAACATCCACATTATAGTGAAAAACTTTGATGTTTGTCTTAGAAGTTATTTTCAAAACCTAATTTAGCATTGTTTTTAGTTTTAATTGAAGGTGACAAATTTGACCCATGTATTTGGAGTGGGTCGATTTGCCTTATCGGGGTTGTTTAGAAGTTTACTGTATAGGAAATCTAATCTAACTTGAAACTATGAGAAAATCGGTGGTTTTCTAAATTTTATGAATTTAGTAAATATAAATCAGATTAGTTATTATCTAGGAAATTATTGATATCTACTCCAGTGATCTATCTTATTGTTAGTTTTAATGCTTCTCTGTTTAATTAGTCAATCATGATTCTTTTAGTCAATTATCACCCGTTTAAGATAAAAAAATAAAACATAAGTATGTAGTTTTGCTTATAGGTTTACACCATTTTAAAGTGCACATGTAGTGTATTCCATAACTATAGCTATATAAATATAGCAAGCTTCATTTTATTAGTTCACCAGTTATGGTGATTCTTTCTCCCGGTCGCGTCAAGTATAAATTTTGGAATCACTTTTTTTGACATTCTATTTGTAGTTCAATGGGAATTAGAAACAGGTAAATAAAACATCCATATCATGTTGCTTATAAACTTTTGGTGATGATTAACCTCTTTATGGTTTAAACTATGACAAACTCTTGGTGACAACGGTGGTGGAGAGTCTAATTCAGTTGCTGCTCGAACTTCTAAAACAGTTGAGTTTCATTGTTTCATTTCCTCTTTAAAATTATTTTGATGGATAATTATCTGGAATTAGTAGTAGACTTGACATCGCTATGGTTTTTAATATATTTGCATATGTTACATCCTTTTAAGTATAATTTTTAGTACAATTTACAATCCCATACAACATCTTTGCTAAAATACCGACGTTAACATATGTTATATCATTCCAGATGCTCAAGAGTGCTGCAAATGGGCTTAACTTATATCATGTACCATGTCCTGAACTTGTCTCAATTACACTATGTAATCAAAATTTCTTCTAGCATTTGCACATAATATGTATTTTGAGGTTGCATGATTTCATACATTTGTCCAAATGATACTGTTTTATAACCTTTTAACCTGAACTACAATTTTCTATAATAGTTGATGATATGTTCTATAACTAATCTAGTGGAATGTATGTATGATAGTTGGTGATGTTTTGTGAGTGCATTAGTCTCTAATGCACGCATAGTTTATTTTTAATAATTAATGAAGTAATATATTAATTAATAAATTAATTAAAAATTAATTAGTTATTTTTATTTAATTAAAATAACCGATGGATAACGTTTAAAAGCTAAACCCTAGGAGATAAAAGAAACGTGACCTCCTGCGAAAATCCCTAACCTTGAAGAGATAGTGCGTTTAGGAAAGATGAAACGTGAAGAACATCATGCATGAAGCAAAACTACTCTCCCTTTTGGAGTAATATATAAAAATTAATTTCTTCTTTTTGTGGACCAAAAACTCGGAATTATAATTAGGAGTAAATTACATAAATTAAGTTCTTCTTTCTGTAAACCAAAAACTCAAAATCACCTTCCATTCTTCACTCCATCTTTCATTCAAGTCTGTTCTGGAAACAAAACTTAACCGTACTTTTCCATTCTTCTCTTTTTCAGAAAGAATATAATAGGTTAGATTAGAGTTTGTGGAAGGATGACTAGAGCACTAGGTAATTTGCAAAGTATGATCTCTATTAATGAAGCAAGTCTTCATTGTCATCTTAAATTCTTTAGAGTCCTTTCTGCTTTCAAAAAATTCAATACATATTTCAAAATGGTCTTACTTTCTGTTATACAAGTTACACCATGGATGGGGTGCTGCATTGTTGTAGCATCTATTTCATCCATTCTCATCATCATAGCAGATGGCATTCACGGATATAGACAAGGGAAACTTTGGTTTCCCTGTCATTATTCTTCTGTTAATTATCTTTTCCTCACATTGATGGGAACAACATTGACAATTCCAACAACACTATCTGATACAAAAAGCTATCTTGATAATTTTGCTAAAATGTCAGTCTCATGTACTTTTTAACTTTGTGTTCCTATCTTCTCCCTTCATTAGGCGTCTTGAGCAACAAACAACTTTTAGCCAATATGCTAGCCTTGAGTGTTTTGGTGATGGGCTTAATCTTCAACCTAATTGTCGAAACTTATGCTGCATTCTCGAGTTTTTTTTAGTGGAAAGGAATGGAAAGGAAAGGAAAAAATAATTAAAAGTGATTTTCGAGTTTTTTTTTAGGAAGGAAGGAAAGGAAAGGAAAAAATAATTAAAAGTGATTGTCGAGTTTTTTTTTAGGAAGGAAAGAAAAGGAAAAAATAATTAAAAGTGATTATCGAGTTTTTTTTTTTATGAAGGAAAGGAAGGGAAAGGAAAGGAAAGGAAGGGAAATAAATGAGTTTTTTATTAGAAATATTTTCTGTCCAATTTTGAGGGGATTAGAAGAGAAAACAATATTTTCCTTCCATTTCTTTTCCTTTCCTTTCCTTCCAACTCGAGAATACATGTAACCTATCTTATATTACATTCCTTTCCATTCTTTTCCACTAAAAAAAAAACTCGGAAATATAGTGTTAAACGCTGCATTCTCGAGTTTTTTTTTAGTGGAAAGAAAGGGAAAGGAAAGGAAAAAATAATTAAAAGTGATTCTCGAGTTTTTTTTTAGGAAGGAAAGGAAGGGAAATGAAAGGAAAAAATTATTAAAAGTGATTCTTGAGTTTTTTTTTAGGAAGGGAAAGGAAAGGAAAGGAAGTGAAATAAATGGGTTTTTTATTAGAAATATTTTTCGTCCAATTTTGAGGGGATTATAAGAGAAAACAATATTTTATTTCCCTTTCTTTTCCTTTCCTTCCGACTCGAGAATACATGTAAGCTATCTTATATTACATTCCTTTCCATTCTTTTCTTCTCTTTTCTTTTCCATTCCATTACTTTCCACTAAAAAAAAACTCGAGAATACAATGTACTGAGAATGTTGCTTTTGTACCCACGTTCGTAATGGGTATATATATAGCAATCCTTCTATTTCCTTTCTTCATAACCTTCCTTCAATCAATGACTTTGACCAATATCTTACAAAACACTGGATCATGGTAGAAACGGGTAACCCTCAATTGTGGTTGCTTGTTCACCAATCTCTTGTGCTTCCGCAGTCATTAGCATTCCCTTTTCTCTCTACTCAATCATCCCTTTGACAAGCCTCATGGCCTCTCGATCATATGAATCCATTTATAAATGGTCACTCCATGCTATAGTTGTCGTCCAATCAATTGGAATAATTTTTGATACCTTAGCGCTAGTCTTTAGGACTTTCTGTGCTGCCACAGATTCTGATCTCATCAAAAAGTGGGCTCTCAATATCTTCAGAGTTGAGAAACATTACTCATCTACCAAAATTGTCTTTATTGATATATTATTATATACTACCTCCGTCTCAAATTAAGTGTTCGATATCAGTTTGCATACAGTTTAAGAGATTGTTTTGTCTGGCAGTGAAGATGACTCTTTTACTATTACTTTTTACACAAACTCTCATGTATTAATTTTTAAAAAGGATAAAATGATAAAGTTAATTTACTACTTTTAAAAATAAACATTTATTTTGAACAAATTAAAAAGAAAATATGTACTCTTGTTATTTTATTATGGACATAGTTATTAGCATTTTTACACCCAAAATAAGAGCTACCAATCTACCAATAACACTCATTTCATTTCAACAAACCCCATCATAAACCCCAAACTCAAGTCCTTCAACTTTACTGCCATTTTTGTAGTTTTCATCAATGGCGGATAAGTTAGCTCTTTCTCTTCTTCTCCCAAGTCCACCACTTTCTAAACCCTTTTTTTGTCAAGATTTTCACCATCAAAAACCCAACCACCACCAACCACCGTTAACCCCTCTTTTAAACGACATTCTACAACCCAATTCCGCCACCACTAAACCCCTTTCACCCATAAACCCCAAACCCACAAAAAGAATTGGAAAACATAATGACCCAAATAAAGGTAAACCATGGTCTTCTCATTTATCGTCACAAGGACAGGTAATTTTCAAAACCCTAATTGATCCTAATTTCAGTTATGCGCAAACTAATGAAAATTTAGTTATATTAGTTGAATTTCATGAACCCGAACGCGAATTCGGGTCAAAGTCTTTGTCTTTAGATGTATTGGGCTTAATTCAAGGTTTAGCTCATTATAAGAAAGTTGATTTAGCTTTAAATGTGTTTGATTGGGTTAAGAAACATTATAAAGATTCGGGTAAGGTTTTACGTGGTTCGATTGTGGCTGTGATTGTATCTATGCTTGGTAAAGATGGTCGTGTTTCGGTTGCTTCATCGTTGATTCGAAGTCTTCAAAAAGATGGTTTTGTTATCGATGTTTTTGCTTACACTTCGTTAATTAGTGCTTATGCTAGTAATGGGAGGTTTCGTGAGGCTGTATTGGTTTTTAAAGAAATGGAAGAAGAAGGGTGTCAGCCTACTAAGATTACTTATAATGTGATATTGAATGTTTATGGGAAAATGGGCATGCCTTGGAATAAAATCGAATCTGTGTTCGATAGTATGAAGAAGTCGGGGGTGTTCCCTGATTCGTATACTTATAATACTTTGATTAGTTGCTGTAAACGTGGATCTTTGCACAAAGAAGCTAATAGGATCTTTGAAGATATGAGATTGGCGGGCTTTTTGCCCGATTATGTCACGTATAATGCATTATTGGATGTGTATGCAAAGTCCCGGAAGCCTAATGAGGCAATGGATGTCTTACGGGAGATGGAGTTGAGCGGGTTTTCTCCAAGTATTGTGACATATAATTCTTTGATCTCGTGTTATGCTAAAGACGGGTTGTTTAATGAAGCAATGGAGTTCAAAGGTCAGATGTTGGAAAAAGGAATAAAACCAGATGTTTTTACTTACACGACTCTGTTTTCAGGGTTTGAAAAAGCTGGGAAAGATGAGTCAGCTATGCGGATTTTTGATGAAATGATTAGTTTGGGTTGCAAACCGAACATTTGTATGTTTAACGCTCTTATTAAGATGCATGGGAATAGGGGCAGGTTTACGGAAATGATGAAAGTTGTTGAGGAGATTAAAAAGTGCAGATGTGTTCCAGATATTGTAACGTGGAATACACTTTTGGCGGTTTTTGGTCAAAATGGAATGGATAATGAAGTTTCGGGAGTCTTTAAGGAGATGAAAAGAGCGGGATTTATACCTGAGAGAGACACTTTCAATACTTTGATCAGTGCTTATAGTAGATGTGGGTCGTTAGATCAAGCTATGAATGTTTATAAAAGCATGTTGGAGGCTAAAATCAGTCCTGATCTTTCCACTTACAACGCGGTTTTAGCAGCATTAGCTCGTGGAGGTATTTGGGAACAATCGGAGAAGATTCTAGAAGAAATGAAAAATGGGGGTTGTAAACCTAACGAGTGTACTTATAGTTCTTTACTTCACGCTTATGCAAATGGAAGACAGATTGACAGAATGCAGATTCTGGGAGAGAAGATATATTCTGGTGAATGTGAACCTCATGCTGTTTTGTTAAAGACTCTTGTTTTAGTCAACAGCAAAACAGATCTTCTAAAAGAAACAGATAGAGCGTTTCTTGAAATGAGAAAACGGGGTTTCTCTCAAGATATCAATACTCTAAATGCAATGGTTTCAATATATGGAAGACGACAGATGTCAATGGAAGCAAACGAGATTATTTCATTCATGAAAGAACGTGGCTTTTCTCCAAATTTAACCACATACAACTCTTTGATGTATATGTACAGTCGATCTTCAGACTTCCCAAAATCTGAAGAAATGTTGAGAGATATCGTATCAAAAGGAATCAAACTGGATGTTATTTCTTACAATACTGTGATTTATGGGTACTGCAGAAATGGAAAAATGAAAGAAGCATCAAGGATATTGAATGACATGAGAAAATCTGGTGTTATTCCTGACGTTATCTCGTATAATACTTTTGTTGCTAGTTATGCTGCTGATGAATTGTTTACAGAAGCCATTGATGTCATCAGATACATGATTAAACAAGGGTGTAGACCAAATGAAAGCACGTACAACTCAGTTGTCGATTGGTATTGTAAGTTCCATTATAGGGACGATGCAATTTCATTTATCAATAATCTCCGTGAGATTGATCCGCACGTGTCGAAAGATGAGATTAGTAGATTATTAGCACGTGTGGCAGAGACTGCGTAAAAATCTTTGTATTGTATGCTTGTTTTGGCCTGTACAGATGCTTAAAGTTTTGCAGAGAAATTGAAGAACTCAAAGGTGTGTTATGTATACTTATTTATGAACTTGATAGAAAGTAGGAAGAATAGTTATGAGCTAATAATCTGTTTGTTTATTTCAGGAGGAAGATGTAAATTTTGATGTCATTTGTATTATATATATATTGATCTTAGTCTGTAAGGAAGTTGGATATTGTAAGAAAAATTTCACCTTTTGTTGTACAAGTTGAAAAATATTAAAGCTGTTGTAATTATGTTTTTCATTAATGTATTTGAACATTTCAAATATATATATATATATAAGGGAAAGATCCATAAGGAAACTTCAAATCTTGAGGAAAAAAGGAAACAAATCTTAGCTTTTGATTTTTTCATTAATAAATGAACATTTATTTGCGATAAATGTTGAATTTTGAAATTATTTGTAATTTTTAACATTTATTTATGATGAAATTAGAAGTTGAGATTTGCTTCCTTCATTTCCTAATCTTTTTACTTTCGTCTTAATCTCTGTTTTATATCTATGTATATATTCTCTTTGAAAACATATTATGTGCGGTCTTTGTTAATGCAAACCCCATGATGGAGACCAGAACCTCTAGAAAACACAGTTGACTGTTGACCAGCGTAAGGTCTTGGTCAACTCTGTCAATTGCTAGCTATGTCAATCGAACAAGTTAATTATAAATGATGAACAAGTTTATAATAAATGGGTGATACAATTAGAAGTGATAATTTGAAATCTTAGAGAAAATATAATACCTGATTTATCACTTGAGTTTTTATATTATATTGTCAAATCTTGATATTATGTTACTTGTACAAGTCTATTTAAATTAAGTAGCAAGTGAAACATTATTGATTAGGGTAGAAAAAGATATACTTAGTTAGTTAGTTAGTTTATTTACTTTTGTTATGTTCAAATAAAAATGTAAAGTAGATAGACGATAATTTATGGCATTACAATTATGAAATAGTCAATAAACACATTGTGAATGACCCACATTTTAGAAAATCTCATTTTATATGATGACGATTTACACAAAAAGAGTCTTTGTCTGTATAAGTGACTTTTACAATTCTAAGGGTATGTTTAGTAACAACTAGCCGAAACTAGAATTGAAAATTATGACTGAAGATAAAGTTAAAGATTGTTTATAAGCTATTTAAAAAAGCTTATTTAAAAAGAGATTATAATGAATTCTTAAGAACTCTTTTTGTTTTTTAATAATTCCTATTATATATCTGTTGTCAAACAAAAATTAAGAGATTGAGATTGTTAAAACTAGAAACTCAATTTATCATCATTCCCTAAAATCCTTATACCAAACACACTCTTGGATTTCGATTTCGATTTCGTTATAGGGGTATATACCAAAAGTAAAACAATTTAATTGGCGGAATAAGTTTTTAATAACACGAACACAAGCATGTGATGCAAGTTCAACCCGGGAAGATGGCATTTTAATTTTTTTCTCGACTTTATTGCTCATGCTTTAAAACATATAAATTATATATTTTAAATATTATTATCATCTATATTTTTTAATACTTCATTTTGATAATATAAAATCAAAACAATTTTGTATAACTTTACATACACTTAAAGAAAACTATTAAGTTTTTAGTCTAAAATAATTTTTAATTTACTAAACTCTTAAAATTTTTTGAGCTAATATGTGATCGGTCGGTTATCAAGAATTTTGATATTGAGTTAATATATTTTTTTAAAATACGAATTTTGAAGTGCAAAGTAATCACGAATATATAAATCTTACATCTATCTTATTAATTTGAAGTCACAATTTAAATATTATCTTATGCAAACTTGAACTCACGCTCTAAATATTCTAAAGTTATCGGATTTTAATTTTATATTTATTATTAATATTAATTAAAATATTAATTATTAAATATAATTTATTTACCCCACAAACGACCCAACTTTCCCAAAAGCCGCCCCCATATAATCATTTTTTCAACGAGTCATGATTTCAATCACATACTGACACGCATATACCGAATTGTTGCTTGAATATCAATATCAAATTCAAGAAAACATAAATTCAAATTCACCTTGACGAAATGGAACTAGAAGCTTCATCGTAAGTTCCCAAATTCCATCTTTTCTGTTTTAAAAAATACAATTGGATAAAAAGACAAAGAATTTTCATTGCGAAATTTCGTCGATCACCTTATCGTCAATACTTTTATTATGCTATTGTAATATTTATTTATATTTGTATTTGTTGGTAAACTGGGCAGCTTTGAGACCAGTGAGATGCTAGCGAGATTTTTGGGGTCAACTCCTTTGTTGACCGAATCATGGAAGCTATGTGCCCGATCAAACGTTATGGCATCTCGAGGGTTTCTGATCGATGAAGTCGGTGGTGTTACTTACGTGGCGTTTTCCGGTGTACAATCGGTTGATGGATTGGACCCCTTTTGTGGGAATTTGGTACCGCTGTCGGTTGCCACCGGTGTGTTTCAAGTTTCCGGTGAGGTTGGAATGTTTCCGGCATTACAGAAACAAAGTGATGAGGATATGGTTATGGTTGATGCTGGTTTACTTAACCTGTTTCTAACTATTTACCGTACCCCTGTTTTTCAAAACCAGGTATCTATTTGTAACGGCTTTAACGGATTAAAGATTAAACTAAAACTAACAAACTTTAAAGTGGGTGAATTTGACATAAAAGAAAAAATAACTTCTCAGATAAAAGTTCTTGCTTTACTAATGTTGGATATATTCATAATGATTTAGTGCATGAACTAATTTTATAGTAAAACGAACTAATTTTCATAGTAAAGATCACTTAGCTTTTACTAATAACTTAAACGTCTGAAGATATATCATATAATAAATGTTAATGAAAATTTATTATATGAATTTTAACATTAAATGCTTTTATTGGATTTTTCAAATTATAAGTTATCTGTACTTTATTCAACTACTTAAAACTTGTAACCTGCTGATGTGTGATCGGTTTTCTTATTACACTTAATAAAAAGGAAAAAGTTAGATAAATTTACAGAGTTTTAGCCCTTTATATTTATATAAGTTGTCAGTAGAAAACAGTCTTTAGTTTTTAATCTTATAAATTTAACAAATTTTTACCGAGTTATAATTATAAATTAATTAAATATATAAAAGATTTTATAATGTTAAAAATGATACCGTGACATCGGTTTTTATGGTACAAAGTTTAGCATACATTGGAATCATATAAAATTTCGATACATGAAAAACATAAAAATAAAATAGTGAAATAATCATTTCAAATGAATGAATGATCCTTGTAAAAATGTGCTCACTTGTATATGTCTTTACAAAGTTTAACATACATAAAGTGATAAAACTAATGAATGTTATGAAACTGATCTTGTAGATGTTTGAAATCAAGAAGAAACAAAAACCAGTGGTGTTCACCGGACACTCAATCGGTGGTGCAATCGCCACACTATCGTCGCTATGGCTCTTGTCCTATCTCCAATCAATCTCATCTCCTCCCTCTGTAATTTGCTTCACTTTCGGGTCACCATTGATCGGAAACGAGCACCTTTCACGAGCCATTCATCGCCAACGATGGGGTGGAAACTTTTGTAACGTCGTATCAAAATTTGACATCATCCCTCGGCTATTATTCGCGCCATTAGCTCCCATCACATCTCACCTACACGCCCTTTTGAAATCTTGGCACTTAACTATGAATTCGCCGTTCTTTATTCGTGATCTCGGGATTCAACTTAATGAACATGAGAAATCCGAGTTGTTTCATTTTGTACTTCATTGTGTTGAAGCTGCAGCTAGATCACCGAGTGTGACTACAAGCTCGTTTGTGCCATTTGGGAATTTTATGTTTTGTTCGAGTGATGGAGCAGTTTGCATTGATGATACTACTGCTATTGTTAAAATGCTTTATTTGACGTTTGCATCGGGATCTCCTGGTTCTTGTATCGATGATCATCTCGAGTATGAAAGTTACGTTGAAAAGATTAGTTTGCAGTTCTTGAACCGAACCGGAGAAGAGTTATGTGAATCTGACACATATGAAGCTGGGGTTACACTAGCCTCGCACTCAATATCCGCAAGTCAAGTAAGTCGTTGAGCTGATCTGCATTTTGTAACTAATTATTTAATTATCGATACTTAAAGTCGTAATTAACCGGTTTTTATTATATCCAGAGTTAATTACATAAATGATCCATGTGGTATACCACTGCTTAGGTCTCTTAGTTAGCATGTTTTGTTGCATAAATGGAAATTAAAAATATTTGAATTTTGATTATTCAGTATCACATGATCACTTTCAAAACACACCTTCAAACACCCAAAAGTTTTCTTAGTTAACTTGATTTTGATGTTGTTATAGGAGCACGCGATTAGACCCGTGAAAGAATGCCTAAACATGGCTAGGCGAATAGGGCGTACGCCAAACCTAAATAGTGCAGGGCTAGCTATTGGTTTGTCAAAGATCGCACCACTACGGGCACAAATCGAGTGGTACAAAGCTTCGTGTGATGAATCCGACGACCAGCTCGGATACTACGATTCATATAAATTAAGAGGTGCATCTAAACGCGGTTTCAAAGTGCTCATGAACCGGATTAAACTTGGTGACTTTTGGAACAATGTAATTGAAATGTTGGAAAAGAATCAACTACCTCTCGACTTCCACAAACGAGCCAAATGGGTATACGCGTCTCAATCCTACAAACTTCTTGTTGAGCCGCTAGATATCGCTGAATACTACCGCAGTGGTGAGCATCGTATCAAGGGACATTATTTGAAATACGGGAGAGAACGAAGGTACGAAATATTTGATAAATGGTGGAGGGAAAGAGACATATATGGAGAAAATGATAGTAACAGTAATAGTAATAGTAGGAGTAAGTTTGCGAGTCTAACACAAGACTCGTGTTTTTGGGCTAAAGTAGAGGAGGCTCGAGAATGGGTGGAGAACGTTAGGAGTGAAAGTGACCCAAGCAGGCTCGTGGTTTTATGGGCGAATATTGACAAGTTCGAGCAGTATGCAAGGGGTATTGTCGAGAGGAAGGAGATTTCGATCGATGTTTTGGCGAAAAACTCGAGCTACATGGTTTTGATGGAAGAATTAAGGGTCTTAAAACTGCATTTGCAACATTTTTCTACTCAAATTCCTGGTGTTTTGGATAGAAAAGTTGTACCATAGATAATTAGTTACTTGTATATTTTTATAGGGACTTATAAGGTTGCACTTGGTGACCCTTTAACTTTGTAGTGTAAAATAGGTTTTGATTGTTATATTATAAAAATCATTTATCTATTTATTTTAGTACCTTATGTAATGTAATGATTTTTGTTAGGTAGTAAATAAAATAGAAAATGGATATGATCACATTGTTCTTGTGAAGTTGACATACATAAACATGTATAATAATTTGTAAGCCATATACTAGGGAAACATTTAAGATATGAACAGGTCCGTAACAAAAAAATGTTTACAATAGTTACTTAATTAGTTGTCTAGCAAAAAACTATTTAATAGTAACCAAATTATAAACGAACATTAAATTGCCAGGATGATATGATGAGGTAATCGAAAGTTTTCACATGTATATTAAAACTAAAATTTTAATGAAGTAAAAATATATATGATGATGTAATTAAGGGTGACGGCGAATAGTAATACATTGTTTTACTATTGACACATTAAATTAGGTGGATCGTTCTCTTAAAATTGTTTCAATGTGGGGTCAAAAGTGACAAATAAGTCACAAAATTTCAAGTCGATGTTGACATATAAGACATTGGGTAATCATATATTTGACTTATCGACGAATCATAATTAATAGGGTAACTCTTTGATCAAGACATTTAACAAATTAATTTACTTTAATCGTTAAAATTTTTAATTTGTTCGATTATTAATTAATTTTTAAAATCAAGCTGTTAATTACAAAGTCAAATACTAATTAATTTATTTTTAACACATGGTCAACATTAAACAATTGACAAGAAGAAAATAAAAAACATAAAATCAAAGTAGTCAGGGTTCGATCAAACCAGAGAACCACTCAAATTGTAACATGTTGACATGTCAGATCGAAAGTCAAACAGTTAAAAAGAAAAAATAATAAAAGATGATCGCACCATCGATCTAATCAAAAGAAATTATTATTATTATTATTTTGTATGAGTGAAAAATAATAATAATTAACAAAAAAGAAGTTTCGATCATATAGAAAGAAACTTGTATGACTTTTGATCATCCTATAGCGTTTTAACAAACTTCCGCACAATTCGATCATATAGAAAGAAATTTGATCATGAATTATCGAATTTCGATCTGGATGACGACGTGTCACAATTTGGTTGGTGATCGAACCCTAACCCACTTTGATCAACTATTTTTTTTTTCAATTGTTTAATGTTAACCGTGAGTTAAAATTGAATTAATTAGTATTTGACTTTGTAATTAACGGATACATTTTAAAAATTAGTTGATGATTGAACATATCAAAAGATTTAGCGATCAAAGATAGATTAGTTTGTTAAAATACTTGATCAAATAATTAGTCTGTTAATTATAGTTGATCAATAAATTAAATTTTTAACTACCCAAACAAATATACAAATATATATTGTCAAAATCAAAATAAAAAATAAAAAATTATTACTAAACAAATTAAAACGTACATTAATTACCATCTGTATATCGGATTCTGACATAGTGTACGAAAGTCATAGGAATGATTAAACAAAACCGCTCATTTTTCAAACCTATTTCATTTATATCAAGTTTGCTGTAAAATCAAGAGTAAAATAATCATTCTATCACGGTTCACCTTAAACCAAGTTATAACTATAACTCATAATTAAAAAACATGAAGTGTTAGCTAATTACTCATACTACCTAAAACAATGTCAATTAATATGGTAATGTTGATGATCATATCCTCCATATATGAGATGAATTTATACCGTACGGATAAAAATACTTTTACCCGTCAACGGTCCCCACTTTTCACGTTTACACCTTCATCCATATACCCACATCCCATGTGTAATGCATAATTATATCTACCCATTCCTCAAATAAAATACATTGTAATTCTATTTTCAGGAAAACATGTTTTTTATATAAATTACTCCATATATAATAAGATCCAACTTTATAGAAAAGGAATCGATAACAATAGCTTTAAAGGCTGCAAATAAAAGAAATTATATACATCTATTAAACTCAAAGTTTCTTAATAATTGAAAATCTTATTTAATGCATCTTAAATAACAGAAAATTTTCAGTGTATTAAATACAAATTACAATTGTATTAAATTTAATTATAAATTAAAAAAGAATAATTAACATTAATAAATATATATGATTTAAATTTTGTATTTTTAATTAATAGCTTTTAAAGCTATCATTATCAAAAAAATTTTATAAAAAGTTGAATTCAACCACATATAGGTTATTTAATTATCCTTATTCTTTTTTATTGATGTGAAGTTAAAGATATTAAACTACTTATTAAATCAAACACATGTATTCAAAAGTCAAAACAGAATTAAATATGTATAAATGTCAATGTATTAGTGATTTTTACTAGTTTTACTAGTTAAAACTCACAAAATCATAATTTTCAAAATAATATCGCAGTTCTCAATGTAGTACTTCCTAATAAATGTACTATGTTTAGTTAATCCCTTAAGCATATAGCTATATAATCTATTTAAAGACATTCTTGCAAAAGATTGCATGTACTTTCAGACATATTTTGGATGTTGCACGACAATCGGGTGCATGTTTTTTTTTTATCCTTTTATATATTTAATCTTAATCATCTGATCAGTAAGATGAATAAAATAACTTTTTCAACCAAGCTAATTAAGTTGATCATATGATCCATATTTTATATGCATTCGTACGTTACAACAAGGTTTAGACCCAAGCCTTAGAGCATATCGGACTGGAAACATTTTTTTCAGTCCACCATTAATCTCGGTCGGTCCACTCCTGCTGGCGTCAAATCTGAAGTTGATGAATCCAAATGCCGAGTTATTTTTTGTTTTTTTTTTATTAGTTTAGAAATAGTTTATGTGTCCTTTTCACACTAAATTTAATATTAAACTACTCATTCAAAAATCGTACTCGATGTAGATTTAATATTGAAATTTAACACCGAATTAACATCCTTCACTTCTTGTGCTCTTAGTCAGCTAGTTTAAGGAACCAATTACCGCTAGATAAAAACTTGCTCATGGACTTGTACGTACATACTGTAATCGGCCCAATGTACAAGTCATGCAAGCTAGTGCACTGGGCCCGGCCCAGCCCGGAAACCGACACACTGGCACTCTGACAACTTAGGTGGCAAAGTGCCCAGCGTCTGTGGTGGTTCATAAGCTTACTTTCATACAAATATAACCTTAAAAACACATGGGCATCTTTAATATTCCTAAGAAGAAAAATTGCATTGAATGAAGTTTAAGATCTGAATTTAGTAAACAGCTGGCAGATAACGAAAGAGTTAGCATGACCAACCAATTATAACATAGAGAGGTTCTTCAATTCATATTACTTAATGCACTTTCACCAACCTTCTTTCCATTACACTTATTACCAATGCCAGATCATTATTGGACTCAATGCTGTAAAAAAGACCGCTTTTAACTTTATATATAGTTTGTGAAAAAATTAATTATATATAAATATGGTGATGGGGTTGAAGAAATGCTGAAAACATGCGAAAGCATGTTCTTGGTTTAATCTGTCTTGGCTTATTTTGGTATCCACATGGGCAAATCTGACAGAATGAAATTACAACCCTTGATTATTTTAGCGACTAAACTGATGACCGGAAAGCAATGCTGTTAATGCCACTCATTGTGGGGCTACCTCTCGTTCGATTCTTAATTTATACAATCTTTATCTCCTTAATTTCTTGTTGTTTTCAAGGGAACGCAAATTTGTTTACCTACGTCACAAGTGAAGTTTTAAAGAATTTTTGAAGGTTTTCGTGTTTATAGATGGAGTGGAATATGAATGCGTGTTCCGATTGGGATTGGGAGATTGAAATCCCAAAGAGTCTAGCGGTTTCTAACAATGAAAATGGAGATTATTCATTTGCGGGCGTTTTAGATTCATCATGTAAGGATAGGGATGAAGCTAGGGCGAGAGACATATTGTCAAGAAAGGGCTAAAACAATAATGTCGTCCTGTTCGCCAATTATAAAAAGATCTAGAGTGTCGTACCAAAGTTCTAATGTGCCACGTTGTCAAGTTGAAGGGTGTAACCTTGACATAGGATCGGCCAAAGATTATCATCGTCCGCATAGGATTTGTGCAGATCACTCAAAAAGCCAAAAGTCAGTTGTTGCCTGATGGAGCGTCGGTTGTCAGCAATGTAGCAGGTAAGCTTTTAGTTTCAAAAACTGTTCTAAGAAGTTATAGTAGCTTATACTAATCAAGCCATTTTTTGGTTCTAGCTAGCTAGAGATGATTTTTTCTCTACTACACTTTGTTATATCAAGAGGTAATCTTCAAATATATATATAACGATTGATGATTGATGTTTTGAAGGTTGCACGATTTGTTGGAGTTTGACGAGAGGAAGCGTAGTTTCCGTAGACGCCTTTCTGCACACAATGCCAGACTACGTTGACCGAACTCTGAGGACATCAAGTTCAGTTCCACATGTATGTTCGAACACAACAAAATTTGGTTTTTAGGACCTTCTTATATAGCACGCCAGCTTTTATATAATCATCTTACGTATAAAAGAGCTAATATGACGTGCTAATGTATTAATATATTAAGATTTGATAATAATAAGTAATACGAATACGAATAATAGTTTATAACTTTTGTTTGACTTGATCACTAGACCGACGAGCACATATGGGTTTTCTAGTGAACGGAGTGTCGAGCTCGTCCCCAAATTCAACACCTCAAAGTTCATCAAACTGGAGCGATGGAGGAGTCGACATGATGTCGAATGGTGTGTTATCAGATATCTCATCTTCTTTCCATGGGGTCTCAATTCAACAGGATGGTACATATGCACGTTAAGTTCCTCATACGCTCGATACATTAATTAACAAACTGGTTACTTAAATAATTAACACAAAAAATTCATGTCATGAACAACTATATATACTTTTTTATTTTATTGGTGATCTAAATATACAGGTTTAGAGGCAAACTGTAACTCGGTTTATAATACAATGGAACTTGGGCATTCTTTCTCTCTTGCCCCAACGAGTTCTTGGGGTTTTAGCAGCCGTGACGCCCTCAATCATTCGATCAGTTCATACATGGGCACAATACCGCGCAATTTGGGATGCCACTCGAGATGCAAAATATCCGTAACCCTCAAATACCACCTCATGATTTCGAGTGCTTTTGTTCGGATTAAGTTCAATTGTATTTATTATACTAAAAGTTAAAACTACATTTAAGCATTTTTTACATTTATATATAAGTAAACATATATAAAATAAAATTAAGAAAAAAACAATAAGTAGCTATCACTCAAAGTAATAGTTACCATGTTAACCCAATCATTTTGTAAATCAATTTAAGACTAAAGTAATCACTTTTATTTGAGCCTTAATTACTTTGTAATACCTCACTCACTCTACTCTAATTGTTTCCATGGAATTGTTGCTATTACGGAAATAATAATAATAATATTAATAATAAATTAATTACTGTTAGATATTTACCAAAAAAAATGACACGTGAGAAATACATACAAAATTTGTTTCCATTTCGCTACAACAGTTTCATTTTTTTACAAGAACATACTAACCTGACAAACATATCAAAAAGATATATTGTATGACGTCACCGAGACTTAGTTTTTCACTAATAGGTTTCCCGTATACCATTAAATTAAAAGCACTTTGACTCTGTACGCTCATCTCAATAATAGTGACGCTAATGAACATAATACATTATACATCTTCAGGCCATGACTCATAGTTCATTATTGTTATTAAAAGTTGCATGCAAATGAGACTTTGATTAATTGATTAATTTATCATCTTCTTTCATAATATCTTTATTTATTTGTTTTCTCGTCTCATTTTTGTGATGTCTTTAATTTCTTAAATTATATATAATTTAACAACTTTCTTTATAGTTTATTAACTTTAAAATAACTTGATTAAGAAGTTAATGAAATACCTTTTATAATATTATATTCTTAACTATTGTTTATTAAAAGTAAAATTATTGATTACATATATAATTGATTCTCATATGTTTTTAGTTCATGACATAAAGGAGTAATACTTATGAACAATATGATACTTTAAGTACCAATTTTGACAAAATCTTTCTATTAGTTTGAGAGGTTAGATCGTAATTATATTAGTATTAACTATCGTTAGTATCTTGTAACGAATTACGTCCTTCTTTTTGCCCGAAAACTTGGATTAATTATAAGAAACACATCTAGTTCACACAAGTGATGAGATTTGGCTTAACTTAGATGTGATAAAAAAATCTATTATACACCTTGGATGACAGGTTAAGATGAAAATAACCTAACTCTTATAATGTACAAAACCAATCACAATAATAATGTCTTAAAAATATATATAAACCGTACATTTCAAAACACTTTCGAAAAATATTACGTAAATTAAACATATAGAAGAACATATTTTATGACAAAATTAATAAAGAAAAGGAGAACGAAAATATAAACCATATGTCATATAACATGATACAAAATCAAATAAAAATAAATTAAATTAAATAAAACTCGTTTAATATATCTAGTTCATAGATTTTCTATTTTTATCATAATCAGCTTTAACTTTTCTGTAAATATGAATGTAATTAACTAATGATAGGTAAAGGGTGAGTGATGCAATGCTAATATGTATATCAAGAAAATAAATATAAATATAAATATAAATAAATAGTATTTTTTATTAAATTTATAATTTATATTTTTTTTATTTTAATTTAATTGTTTACTTTTATAAATGGATGTATATAATTAATTGAATTATTTGATTACGATTCTTTTTATTTATAAAAAATAAAATATATTTGAAACGGAAGGAGTAATAACAATGATAATATAATTTTTATAAGTGAATTTCAATATGAATAAAATAAACGAGAGAACGAAGACCAGTTGTTCTTGCATTTCTTCCTTTACTCTCTCTATATCTATATCTATATCTATATATTATCTTTCACTTTCTCTCTCTAGACTTTCATCGGGTCTATTCGTCGGCGTCAAACCAAACATTCCTTCTTCTCTTCTTCAGCATTATCATCGCGATCGTATTTTACACGTTCCCTAATTATCATCGCAATCGCCAATTGGAATAAACAATCAATCAAAACCCTAACCCTATCTCAATCTGTAAGTTATTTCCCCCTTTTCTACTCCAATTATATACTTTTATGTTCACGGATCACTGTTAATTTATAGGCTTATAGCTTATGAATAACGTTGATTTCGTTTCACTGTTAAAGTGCTGATTTATTGAGGTTTTGAGCTGTACAAAGTCTTCGGTTTTAGCTCTTTAGTAATTAAATTGGGGATTTTTATTTTTACGAAGTTAATTAATGTTTTTGACGGTGTAGTTATGAAATTAACTATTTGGAGGGTTGCTGATTGCTTGATTAGGGTTAATTGAATGGATAAACTAGTTAGGGCTATGCTGTTTTTCACTCTAAGATGCAAAAGATGTAATTTTGTTGAATATTTCAGCTATAGTGTGTTGTCTGTGAATGATTTGAGCTGAAAGTAGAACATTTGTGTGGGTTTGATGTAAATTTATGATAGGTTATGGAGGCTATTATGTGTTATTCAAGTTTTTGCTAGTAACTTCCTGAGTCTAAAGTAAACATGTTGAGTTATATGTAAGGATCAAGGTTTCACATTAAGAAGTTTGCTTATTTGGATGTGAATAAGTAAGTAAATAATCACAGTGTACTTGAGGTTTGGTCATTTTGGTGCGCGGCCGAAAGAATATGTAGCAGATTACCATGGTTTTGTATCTTTATCTTATACAATATTATCATGTAAAAAGAAAATTGTACTTGCTAAGAAAGTTGGTGCATTCAGTTGAAAGCACCTCTTTGGGTGCGTGGGATAGTAAATAACTAAATGCACATTCATCGGGTTTTATTATGTAACAGATGGAATTTATGGAAGTCAAACATAGCAAGGAACTGGTTTAAAGAACATTTTTTTTATTCAGAAAATTAAATGTAGTTCTTTAGTTAGTACCCAGTAACTTCGAAATTTAATGAGCGTTAACTATTAATTACACTTCCCAAAATGCAAATAAACTTCGAAGTTTGTCGGAAATAGTTTTCCAGGTAGTTACCTAACAAGAGAACTATGTGATGTGTCACACAATAATGGAGAAATCTACTCTACATACGTGAAAGAAAGTTGCCATATATATTGCATTCACTCTCTTCTTTTTTCTAACAAAAATTAAGGATCATAGGTTCTTAGTGAAACTAAAATTACCAAGTGTTGATTTTATGCATCTGGCTTGCACTCGTGAGGAAATGATATACTTGGTATTCTAGCTATATGAAACAGTACCTTGATTGTGAATACTTTCAATGAAACTATCATAGTAAGGATTCTTTCTGTAAAAAGAAAAAAGACGAAGTTTTGTTTTTCGAATACATCTCTTTCTCTCACCGCTTTGTGTCTTTTAGATTCTCACCATGTTTTGGCTGCATTGAACTTGTTGACAATATATAGCGAAAGCAATATCTGATGTCATATTAATCTCTATTCTTTTTCTATATTCACCACTCTGAAATTGTCATCATGATCCCCTAATAAAAAAAGGAAACAAAATCATGTTGACAAATATGTACGCTCTTCTACCTTACTTCGTTGCTATGTATATGATATTCATAATTGGCTTTCAATGTGGATGTTTTAAGTTAATAGATGAGTCTGAAGCAATTAACTGTAAAATAGTTGGTTGTAACATGTTATGAGCTGTACGAAGTCTTTTTTTTTTTTTTCTCTTTTTCTTTTTTGGTGTTTTCTGTAAATATATGTCTTTATCCTTTGTGGATTTAAGGCTTTTCCTCACCTGTTAAGAAATTAACTACTGTGTGTGTTTGTTGGCTATGGGTGGGAAGAATGATGAGTTCCTGTTGAAGATGATAAAATAAAACTGTTGCTGGAGAATCAACTTTATTTCATTTACTGGTTTCTGAATTGATTCTTGATAATGATCTTTCAGTTAGAAATCAAACATTGTTTGATATACAAGTTCCAGAATCGTATTAAGCTGACTCTAGTATAAAGAAAACCATTTTGCATCTGTGAATGAACAAATTAGATGTAGAACACTTGTATTTCAACATTGTATATATTAAAAAGCCAACCTTCTAAAATTTGATATCTGTTCTCTTCTGTTTTAGGGTTTTTGGTTAGAGGGGTCAAAGTTTGACTTCTGACGCATGCTTAAGGGGTAAGGAAAGCTGGAAAAATGTTGGAGGCTCCAAATTTTACAGGCATGATGGGCCTAAATAATGGCCATGATAATTTTGTTGATCTGTCACAAGGGTTCTATCATAAGCTCGGTGAGGGGTCTAACATGTCCATCGATAGTTTCAACAGTTTACAAATGAGCAATGGTGGAGGGTCGGTTGCAATGTCTCTTGATAATAGTAGTGTTGGATCTAATGAATCTCATACTCGCATTCTAAACCACCAAGGTCTCAAACGTAACAAGAATTACACTGATGCTCAGAGTGTGAATAGAGGGAGAGTCTCTCAGGGATTAAGTGATGACGCTTTAGCTCGAGCTCTATTGGACCCTCGGTTTCCTACTGAAGGGCTCGAGAATTTTGATGAATGGACGATCGATTTAAGGAAACTCAGCATGGGGCCTGCTTTTGCACAAGGTGCTTTTGGGAAACTGTATAAAGGAACTTACAATGGTGTGGATGTTGCTATCAAGCTTCTTGAAAAACCCGAAAATGACTTAGACAGGGCACAACTTATGGAGCAACAGTTCCAGCAGGAAGTCATGATGCTGGCAAGATTAAAGCACCCAAACATAGTTAGGTTCATTGGTGCGTGCCGGAAACCGATGGTGTGGTGTATTATTACCGAATATGCAAAGGGTGGTTCGGTTCGACAATTTTTGACTAAGAGGCAGAACAGATCGGTGCCTTTGAAATTAGCAGTGAAGCAAGCTTTGGATGTTGCAAGGGGAATGGAATATGTACATGCGCTTGGATTGATTCATAGAGATTTGAAATCAGATAATCTTTTAATTTCAGCTGATAGGTCAATCAAGATTGCTGATTTTGGAGTTGCTCGAATTGAGGTGCAGACCGAAGGAATGACACCAGAGACAGGGACTTACCGTTGGATGGCTCCGTAAGTTCACAAAACTTTTCTATATATCGTATACATGTGAAGAGAGTCTTCTCATGATTTATAAAATTCTCTTACTTGTAACCTGTTTTCTTTGTATGTATTTTTCTATTTTTTTCGTTTCACTATTTGGCTAATATCGAATGTTATTTTTAGGGGATGTCCGGATTTGCTTTTCGAAAGTAGCTATTAATATCAAGTAATCAGATTAGATAATCAAGTGTAATATAGCAAGTCGTACTGTTTGAAGTTGTAATGATGAGATACACATTTGATTGTTTGGAAAGTTCGTACTATATTATGAATTACTGGATTCAATGACCAAAGAAGGCTTCCTTTTTTTGGTGAAAAAGGCGAGAAGTTCGTAAAATGGGAATAAATCTCATATTAGGTTAAAAGAAAGGGTAAATAGGTAATCCTGAATGTTTCACCTCCTAGTTTTCGCATCAGATTGACCTAGCTGCTGTTGTCATTAATCATTATTGCAAACTAATAAATGATATTGTTTGGTTAAGAAGATCTCTCTGTTTAGCATTATAAGCGTATTTTAGATATTTGACAAGTAGCCAGTCAAATAACTTCCAAAACTTATGTGGCAAGTCAAATGTAGCAGCTTTCATTGGGATAGGGAGCGGCTATTTAGTTGGATATTGGGTAAAGAAATATTCAGATGTAATTCCACTTAGCAACCAACTGGATTTTAAATCATTTTGTTCTCTTTCAATGTGCTTGCTTGTTAGTTAACTTGCTTCAGAATCATAGATGTATTAGAGAATGCATGTCTTTTATGTACGTAGATTGTTCTATGGTACATTTGTAGGATGCCAGTATGCACTTAAATGGAAATTCAATATTAAACTTATAAAGGACATCGTACGACATGATTAAAAAAATTTTGTTTGTTGGTATTTGGTATGTCATTTTCATGATTAATAGAAGTATGTTTTGGTTGTACATTCTTACTATTTATGTTTGTAGATCTATACATTTTGTATAAGTTCGTTTAGGAAAATTCATGTGAATCCAACATGTAGTTCATGATTCATTAAGTTGATATGATTAATCGGCATTTCAGTTGTTGATTTAATTCACAATTTGACAAGTAAGGGTACTGATGGATGCCACCAAATACTACAGTTTTCACCGTACTGTGTGGCCCAGTATTTTTATGAAATAGTATGTTGTTATGTATTTATAGTATATAGATTATCTACATGCTTTATTTCTTTTATTGGTTTGTCTATATTTGTATATCTGCATATGTATATAGTAGTAGCCAAACCAACATATGTATTTACACATACACTATTGAACAAAATTCATACATACATGTACGCATATACACGTAAGTATGTACACATTTTAGGTGTCTCTAAAGTCTAATTACATAGTGAAGCCCCATTATAAATAACTGTTAAATCGTTGTTTTTACAGGGAGATGATTCAGCATAGGCCATACACTCAGAAAGTTGACGTGTACAGCTTCGGGATAGTGCTCTGGGAGCTGATCACCGGGATGCTTCCATTCCAAAACATGACAGCTGTGCAGGCGGCATTTGCTGTGGTCAATAAAGGGGTCCGACCCACCATCCCACCCGACTGCCTTCCAGTACTTGGTGAAATCATGGTTCGTTGCTGGGACGGAAATTCAGATGCGAGGCCACCATTCTCAGAAGTTGTGAGAATGCTGGAACATGCTGAAAATGAGATTATGACACAGGCTCGAAAGGCTCGGTTCAGGTGCTGCAAGTGCATGAGCCAACCGATGACTACCGATTGATGATGCATGAAGGATGAATGAATATAAGAAAAAGAAAAGGTAAAGAAAATCAACAGGTGAAAAAGGTGATAATATGTCATCTATGTGTATCTATTATCAGGGTAACTTCTTTCTTCAGATAGGGTGAACAAAGGAAGAAAATTATGATATGAACTTATTTGTTTTATGGATTTCTTTTTGGTCTTTTGTTGTTGAATATTTATGGATTGTGTTACTGAATTAGTAGTAATGGAGGAGATTTGTGTTGTATTTATCTATATATATGTGTGATGTTTTTGTGTCAAGATTACCCTTTTTTTCGTTTCCTGCTGTTAAGAAATTTGCGTGTTTGTAACAAGATTGTTCCAAAGAAATTTAACGATTCCGTTCTTGTAACATTTTAGTAACTAAAACGTTGGTTTGTAATAAAATACTAGAAGTATTGATAATACATTAATTCATACTGATACACAATCACCGACTTACATATATCACCTTGAATAAGAGAAGAAAAGTATAAAGAAAGTCTGCCACATTACGTGGTTATACTACCAGTTACACTTACAGTTTAATCAAGATATGGGATGCGGCAGCAGTATTTATATTCGGTTTGAATTTGTTTAATTTGAATACTGTAATAAAAACAAATAAAAAACTAAATTGAAGTCAATTTGGTTTTCGATTTGGTTTCGATTTGGTCTACAAATCTGAATTCGATTTTTGATTTAAAAATTTTTGAACTCGGTTTAATTGAAAGCCGAATTCAAAATCGAATTCAATTAATAATATACTAAATTATTAATATATGTAATATATATGTGACGTTTAAATTTCTTTAAAAGTCCAATGATATTTCAATCCTAAATTAACTTCACGTCTTTCACTTTTCACACTAGTGGAACCATAACACACTAACAATTACAAGTGAAAGTCAGGTTTTTATGGTTATTTTGATTTGTCGGTTTTAACCGAAACCGAATAGAATTCTAATTAGGTTTTCAGTTCGGTTTCAATTCGATTTACAAATATGAATTGATTTTCGGTTTGGCTTTCAAAAATTTTAAAATCGGATAAACCGAACTGAAAAACCGAAGAAATCGTAAATCGAATCGATAAACACCCCTAGATGGGAAGCGAAATTTACATATAGTGACAATTGGTATATTTTGTATCATATTTACTAAAGCAATAATAAAGGTGTAGTTAAATTATTGAAGAATTAAGATTTACATTAGATGTATTTATGATGAAGGATACGAGTCTGATTTAGAACAACTATATCAAGTCAAATCTTGGTATTTTGAAACGGGTCAATTAAATTCATTTGTTATTTTTTTTTCATGATTCTCTTCCTTCAATTCATTAGATTACATCATTTTGGGAACAAGTTTTTGTAAAAATGATGTAAATATATCATTTTCTTTTAAGAATAACGCTTGTACAATTTTTGATACATGACGTACAAGTAACTTTAGCACGTATCGCTTCACATTTTAGAATTACGCGATATCGGAATACGTGTACGGAGAACCGTGAAGAAGGAATAATGCTCGAATCTCGAACGAGGTTACTAAAATCCATGAAAGCGTTGGATTGCGTGCTTCCAAATTTTATTTGCCAATAACAACAATTACGTCTTTTCAATCTCAATCAATGCCGTAATTCTCCACCGGTATATATAACTGTTCTGTTTGTACATTCAGTTCGTGTTACGGAATGCATGATTAATCAATTTCACTTTGAGAAGGAGACAGAGATTATTTATAAATATATATCGATGGATGTATTGCGTGCTACTGTCAGTTGTTCAGTTTTAGGTATCTCACGAAAGAGGAAAACGATTAGATACAGGAAGTGTTTGTATAATTCTACTAATGATTTCTCAAATCGATCTTCTATCAATTTCAGAGTTCAAGCAATTCATCTAGATGAGGTATAAACTATTTCAAGTGTTATTCATTGATAACTCTATTGAGCTTCGTAACGTTTCTTACGGGTTAATTGAATTATTAATTGTATTTGAAGAAATATGATCACTGAATAATTAATATGTTATATGTTTTTTGGTTTTTTTTTTCTGAAATTTGTCGTGATGTGTATATTTCACAATTTTACTGCTTAACGCTGTGTAGACTTGTACTTGATATGACGTACATGTATTACTGTTAAACATGTGACTTGTGTTATGTATAAGACAGTAAGTAATCAATGACATTTAATAAAAACAGGATTGTTTTATGTTAACGTCTTCATTCTTATATTTATTATACTCTACGCATCTCCAATGACTTATACAATGTCAAACTTCTAACTTATCAGCTAATAATTTGATTTGGATGTTCTTACTAATTTACTGCAATATTTTTTAGTTTACAATAAGTGGCGGATCTAGAAATTAACAACTAGGTTCCTGAAAGTTTGCTTAAGCATGTAAAGGTTCTGTACATCATCCGTGTGTAACAAAAGACAAAACAAATCATCTGCGTTCCTGGAAAGTGACACCTTGTAAAACACGAAGTTCCCTAAGTTTGAATTATGTCCTGCATAGGATCTTATTATTCTTTTTTGTACGGCCAAACATACAATCTTTAACTGCAAATGAATAATTGATGTTCATCTGCTAGCCTAGGATACATGAGAGTCCCAGTTGTATTGCTCTTACGTTCAATAAGACTCCTTCAATAAGAATAATAAGTGGTTCTCTTCTTTTTCTTAACTTCATAATGGTTTATGTACTCATGATCGGTAACTCATTACAATCCGTAATCTATGTGCAGTATTGTACCTAAGTAGAGGCATGCCATGTTCTGAAACATGATATCTTGGCCTATTCTTTCTTACTTAACAATGTTCTCGTTATTGACCGAATCCTCTCAATGCATTTGTTAGGTAGGTGCTGTAAGTGCTGACAAGCCAGAATCTTTAAGTGGTTTGAGATCAAAAGATGTTGAATGGCCTTCTCCAAGTGATGAAATCCCATTTTGGAAGAGGGATTTCCGCAATTGGGATGCCAATCGAGAGGTTCCTGTTGACATAGAGAAAGATTCTGATCTTTTGCACGTTATTCATGTGACTGCCGAAATGGCACCAATAGCAAAAGTTGGTGGTCTTGGTGATGTCGTAACTGGCCTAGCTCGTGCTTGTTTATTGCGTGGGCATAAAGTGGACATTATGCTTCCTTTCTATGAGTGTATCCGGAAGGAAAACATCCAAGAATTATCACTGATGTCTACTTATAATTCCTATTATGATGGGGACTGGATCAAAACTAATGCATATAGTGGAATAGTTTCAGATATTCCGGTGATACTTGTTGAACCCATGAACCAGTTTTTTAAGGGGGAAGATATATATGGAGGTTCATACAATGAGCTGGAGGCTTATTTATTTTTCAGCCGTGCATGCCTTGAATGGATGCAGGTCTGTTGGTTACGTTCAGCTAACTTGTTTAGATAATATACCTACCTAGAAGACTTGTCAAGCACTTTATGTACCATACACATTTTTCAAGTTTTGATGCTTGAAAACGAAATCAATCCATCTAAAAGAAGCAGCTGTTGTTGTGGGCCATTGTGGTAACAGTTATTGATCAATTAGTCAAATATTAAACTCTAGGGTGAAAACAAGGAAATGCTTACACTCAAATTCCTTTTTTTAAGCTTTAAATGTTCATACCTTTCATCAACTGTGAATGATAACTCTTCTAGATATATTTTACATCCCAATTTACACAGTACAAATTAGCTCAAGGAAATATCAGAGTACTATTTACAGAATACTAACTGCAAAAGCACTAAACTTTTTATGGTTATCCATAGCCAAGCAACTTTCTACTACTCATTTGAAGGCATTGATTAAATGCAGGTAAATGGAACACAACCTGATATCATACATGTCCATGAATGGCAGACAGGGGCAATGCCACTCCTATACTGGGACATGTATCATTATCTTTCACTTCAGGTATGACCTTAGCATGACTGCACGAGGCTACTAGCTAGTATTACTTTCTTTAAGGCCTCTAATGGTTCTTAGAGAATTCATTTATTTAATAAAATTAGAATTCGTACTTCATAGAAACCAAGAATAGTATTGACGATCCACAACATGGAGCATTATGGGGAATGCAGGTATTCTAGAAATTAGTTCTCTCTCTCTCTCTCTCTCTCTCTCTCTCTCTCTCTCTCTCTCTGTTACCTATACGCAAGTAATATGTTCACTGATTTACTACCACTTACTTATGGTATAAACTTTTTCTTATTAACTATATTCTTTTTAGTTTTGTACCTGTGTTGGTGTTTATATTGAACATTGGTTGATTTTCTCAAGATCTTAATGATATCATAAATGACCTACCTTCGTTGCTTTGGCAGACAAGAACAACTTCAGAAGTGTGGTCTTGATGGATCTTTATATGCAACTATCGACAAGGTACGCATCACTTGTACATGAAAGCATTGCTTTCTTGTTCCAGTTTCCCGGTATTTATAAACGATAAAAGAACCATTAATGCTTGACAGAGTTAAAAACTCTAATGGATCTTTTGTGTTACCTTGTTAATTAAATTCCGTTAGAGAAAAAGTTAATTCTTCTTTTTTTCTGTATTCTACAATTAACAGGCGATTGATGATCGAACTATTGGCCACAATCCTGAGAGGCTGAGTTTATTAAAAGGTGGCATCGTATACAGCAATTCAGTCGTGTAAGTAGTTTGTAGACTTCTGCATGCCATTCAATTTTCTTAAAATAATAAATAGCAGATCTATAGTTCAATCCTAGTAAGGGTATTTGAATTTTACCTTTTCTCTATTAACTTTAGTGTTATTCTTTATTTATGCCCCTTAAGTCTGTAAGTTTTTCATTCCTTGAGATTCTTTGGTAGTATATTCTCTTATATGCTATTACAATGGAATCTTTTACCCAAGACCTGAAGAACTTTGTTGTAAAGGATTTCCAACTATGTTCCCTTGTGGTAAAAAAGTTCAAAGGAATCCCTAGTGTTGAGAAAGACAAGATTGCAAATTTCAAATTAGATAGGTAAGAAGTGCAGTCTTATAAAAACCAGGACAGTCTTGTTCTCAACTACTATGAAGTTTATATGTGTTGGAAAATGGAAATCAAATGTTATGCTTTGCACACACATACAGATATGATCTATGAGTCCATAGTTACAAGTGACTCTTGTTTCTTCTTCCAGTACAGTCTCTCCAACTTACCTCAAAGAAACACTTTGTTCTGGATGGCTTGCAAGTGCTTTGATAACAAATCGTGACAAGTAAGCTCTTCCAGGTGTTGCAGGCTATTATCACTATCTGTTTGAGTTATATTGCATGGTATATGCTTATGTGTCAAACATTGTCATACTATTATTTAATTTACATATATTTTGGATTGAATAATATTTTCTGCTTTTTCTTCCTTCTTTCTCTGTTATAAGCTTCTGAATGGGTGACTCTGATAGAGATATTTGAACACGTGGCCCCCATGGTAGTTCCTGTTAGGGATAACAAAAATACCCCCAAACAAAGTCTTAAAGGCATTATCTCAAATGCTATTTATTAGACGTGGCACAATGGGTGGATCGGGCTAAGTTGCCCCAAAAGCCCCCTTAAAGTTCTCCTTAGCTCTAGATATGATTTGGTATGTAAAAGATGGCTAAAAGCCTTTTTGGTTTTATAAGGTTTGGATCTGGTGCACGTCGCAGGCTGCGATATGTCATGCATCAGAATGCGACAAAACTGTTTGCAAGGTGTGACCAGCTGTTGAAACTTAAAATCTTAGAAATTTTCTGCCACTTTTTGAGGGTTCATTGCAGGGGCTTTGCTCTCGCAGGGTGCATTTTCTGCTCTAATTGTCTCGCGTCCAGATCTTAGACCTGAATAGCAAATATGAAATAATTGAGTACCAATAACATGGATTTTGCTATCATCTACTGTAGGTACCATGGTATTCTAAATGGGATTGATACGGTCATGTGGAACCCTGATTCGGATGTTTTCTTGCCTGCCAACTATAATGGTAAAGTTTATCATATTTTAAGTTAGTCTTCCTTATGGCTTGTCATTTTTCTTTTTAAAAAAAAAGAAAGAAAAGAAACAGATGCACCTTACCTCTAACATTTCTTCCATTTAATTATGCTTGAAGATAACATGATCATTTTGTTGTGCACTAGGAGGGGAGAGATCTACTCTTATGCAGTTTGATCTAATTGTTGTAATTTTTAACTTTCTTTACCAGCTCAGAACACTGCTGGAAAAGAAGTATGCAAACAATATCTCCAAAGGGGGCTTGGTTTAGCTTTAGAAGGCAGTGCATCTAGTAACCACTTATCTGAAAGGGTGCCTTTAGTTGTTTGCATTTCTCGATTAGTTGCTCAAAAAGGTCTTCATTTAATTAGACATGCGATCAGTCATATTGAAGAACATGTAAGTACATGAAATGTTACCTTGCTACTCTTTCTAGCATTTTCATACCAAAAAAATAATTGTCTACTTATTATATAGAGTCATGTTGTTTGTAAAAGTGTTTTTCAAGAATCTGAAGTCGGCTTTCCTTTTCCTTATCTTATAGGGTGGACAAATGATTGTGCTGGGAAAAGCTCCGGATGGTAGGGTTCAAAGAGAATTTGAAGCTCTAGCAGATTTGGTAAATTTTTTATTTTTGTCTTGTCATAATTTTGAGAAAGGATTGGTTGATTGGAAAGGAATCCAATGATTACTTTTGAAGAGTAAAAAATATGGACCACAGAGCTTCTCCATGTCTATGGGGTCCCTTTTCAAAAATTATATCTGTAGTGATGATATTGCATCTCAATTGTTGAGAATCCTTATATCTGAGGTCTAGTAGTAACTGTTTCTTTTCCCCCTTGGCCTGATTTTTCCTTGATGGTTACAAGCTGACCATCACTTAATTCTCTTTTTGTAGCATAACAAAGGTTCTGCAGTACGCATTCTCTTGATGTACAGGTAATGCGTCATGTATAAATTTCCCTTTTTCTTTTGGAGGTAATGGGGCATGTCCTTGATGTGAGTCGGTTGTTACTGGAATTGAGGGGCTTACCGGAAAATAAGAACGGAATTTTTACAGCGAATACACTGAACACCCCTTCATTTATAGTCTTATGACGGGAATAAATACATACAGGATTTTGTCATTACCTGAGCATATTTATTGGGTAACCCATTATATACGCACCACTTTTTATTCTGTTCATGATAATTAGCATTTGTAAGTGGCATTTTTAAGTTTATGAATGAGGGATGGATCTGGTGTGGTGAAAATCTTACATGTGTGATTGCAATAATAAGTAGCCATAGATGCTAACTGACATTTTCTTAAACAGATGAAACATTGAAATTGTGAATATGTGAATGAAGTATCCTCACTTCTAACCTGTATGCTAGCAAATAGGGTTCTTGTAGTCATTTACAACATAAATTGTATGCCAATTGCAGTGAGGAGTTGTCACACATGCTGTATGCCGCTGCTGACATGGTGTTGGTTCCTTCTGTATATGAGCCATGTGGACTTGCTCAGATGATAGGAATGCGTTACGGATCGGTATATGACTCTGTTCTTTGAATCATAGGGTTTCTTTTATTTTATTTTTCCACGTATTATCCACTCCCGGGAGATTTGGCAATTTGGACCATTTACCTTGTGAATTTGCCGTGTTAGATTTTTAATCTCAAAGGGGCCACATATTAAAGCTAATAAGGAACGGATTAAATAATAAAAATGTACCGGAAAAAGGAAGGGGTCAAATGTGCCAAACACGTGAAGTGGGTTGAGAATGTATCTTCATCGCAACTAAATATTATCTTTTGAGTCATATGAATTTTGTACTCTTAATTAATAATCGTACACGAATTAAATATTATCTTTCATAAAAAGGAACAGAATGTGTTTTGGGTCTACCCAGTCCTACTTGTTCTAAATATTGCCAGCTCTAACTCTAGCTTCCAGAGATTTAATTGGCTGACTTCTGAGCTTAGAACATTAGAACTTATGCTGGACATTTTAACTTGATGTTCTGCAGAATGATTTTGAAGCTTACTCATAACAGACAACTTGCTATGAGATCATTTTGTGCCAACGTATTCCAATTACTAAATTTCCAGAAGGGGAACTAATAGAAACCGTTATATAATTTATACAGATACCAATAGTAAGGAAGACTGGTGGTCTTGCCGACACTGTCTTTGATATGGATGATCATTCACAACCTGAGATAGCAAACGGGTAATCATTTCGATTCTGATTGAGAGTTAAAAGTAAATCTGTTAGAATATCGTTTGCTTAGATACTTCAAATTCTTGTAACAATTACTTTTACTTCCTTATGTCATCCTTCTCTTAAAATGTTATTTCTTGGTTACCTTGTAGTAGATTTAGCTCTTTGTATAGCTAACATTGCATACAGTTCTTTGCGAAAACCATTTATACTATTAGCTATTATAATTCACCCTAAAATGTTTTCGATTCCTTTTCTCTTCAAGGTTTGTCTTTGAAGGAATTGATGAAGGTTCTCTTAGTACGGCCCTTGATCGTACATTTTCATACTACCAGGAAAGTAAGTTCACTTGGCTCCCCGCCAAAAAATTATAATTGGTGATACTACTCAGCTATTTACCATTTTATTGCTTCAATATCAAGAAAGTTACATATTAACCCAATCTTTTTATTTGATTTTTGAAAATTTTCTTTCAATCCAGAACCAATCGAGTGGACGAATCTCGTAGAAAAAGTCATGCAAATTGACAACAGCTGGAATAGAACGGCTGGGAAGTATATAGAGGTGTACAACTCGATAAGAGTAAGATGGTGATTTCGTGAACGCATCTTAGTGTCGTAAGTGATACAACTCCACTTGTATTAAAGCTAAAAAGATGACATTTTGATCATTCCTAGTATTAAATAACCAAGGAACGCTCTCATTGCCAAGTTCTTTGAGCAGGGTACTTGATGCTTTAATGTCAAATTCACTTTCGTCGCTGTTGTTTGTGCCAGTTTCAGAGTTTCTTACTAAATATGTACTGAAGTTTGTGGCTTCCTTATCCATATTATATATATATATATATATAGAGCAAGAGTTAGGTTCAAATTAGAATGGATATTATTTGTGAGAATGGAGGAATCAATTTCAACCATCCATCTCATCAAAAAAATAATACCCCAACACTTTTAAAAAGTGAATATCTCACAAACGGTTAGTCACAAAAATATAAAAATTGCACCATAAAAATCAGCATTTTTTTCTCTTCGATTAGACATCTCACAAGGTATACTTTCGACGATTTTTTTTTTCATATTTTGGTGGGTTTCGAAATTGGTAACAAATGTGTTAGGTGCGGTAACACATGTGTTAGGTGCGGTAACACATGTGTTAGTTGCAGTAACACATGTGTTAGTAGTTAGTAACACATGCCACTAACACATGTGTTACCGAAACTAGCACATGTGTTACCAACCACTAACACATGTGTTACTGGTTTTCAACCCAAAAAAAAAAAAAAAAAATTTTTACCGAAAATATGTCATGAGTGATCTCTAATCGTAGAGAAAAGAACGTTGATTTCAATGGTGCAATTTTTATAATTTTTTGATTAGCCGTTTGTGAGATATTTAACTTTAGGGGAAAATTGGATTTTGCAAAATGAATGGTCAGGATTCATTCCTTCATTCTCACTAAAATTTCTATTCTCATTTGAACTTCCCTCTATATATATATATATTTTGATTATAATAGAACACCACTGGTCTTCTTTGGCACTTGTTTAAGTAAATTACTTTATAGTGTTTTTGATTTATTTATACTGTGATCTTCAATCCTTTCCATAATAATTTGCATATATCAAGTGGTCTCCTCGAAACATAGTAAAAGAAGAAAAAAAACCATTTGAAATTGATTTGATTATCAGTTTTGAAAAAACATTTGGTTCTGGATATTTTTCATATTACTCAAAGATGATCAATTTTGTTGGTTCTAACGAGTACAAAATTTGATTTGATTATCCATGGTGACTGGTATGAAATTGATCATCTTATCAGAAGCAAAATTTGTTTCTCCAAATTTGTGATACCATTGATTACAACTTCAAGTCGCAATTTCCAACACATAAATCCATACACCCTCAAAGCTTATTAACAGCAGAAATCAGCAAAGGCAAAAAAGTTAAAATTGCTAAAAAAGGAAACTGTCATAGCATATTTTCATTCATTCCTTCACTTGAGAATTGTACACTTTGTTTTGGGGAGCAACTTAATAACCACCCTGCAATAAACAAAAAATAAAATAAAAACGAAAACAGCTACAGGCATAGCCGCAACTGTCAACTCCACCTGTCACCACCTACCTCTAGAAACAAGAAGGGTGAAGAAACAAGGAGGTTGCACAAAGTCAGTCCACTCCCACACTACGACCTTTTCTGGAATGCTGAAAATAACCATATTTTTTACTAAGACGAGTGGTTTTTGCGGCTTAAATGTCTGCAAACCACCTCAGAAACTGATGTCAGTCGCGACCCCATACACCAAAAGATTACATGTAACTTCAAGGCAACAATATCCAGGGGTTAATGTCTATCCAAACAATATCTAGGGTTCACAGATTCCACTTTTGCACTAAAACTTTTACTGTACTTCCCTATGTTCATCCACATGGAGGGACTCTGCAACTTTATCAGCAAGTTGAGTTATTGTAGTATCATTCACAGCAGGAGTGTTTTTTGTAAAATCTCGCTCCTTGGACCTCTTTTCCTGTAAATCCTTCTCTCGCTCATCGTAATAATTGAAATCATCTAAAATGGATGTATCTGCATCATGGTCTTTAAAGATTTTCAACATTGCAATACCCACTTCTAGTTTCACCTGCAAAGGAAAAGTTACCTCATCATACAAAATGATATACTCGTATATAATAATATATATATGGGTAAAAAGATGAAGGGACGGCAAATGTTGTCGGTTGGGCAATGGGTCAAACAGGTCGGCTTGAAACAGGTCATTCATCAGTACGGGTCAATATTTGGTTGGGTTAACTCGCTAGCACTTTTGTCATCTTTACAGATAATGATATGCATTTACTCCATATGATAACAAATACAATAGTTAATATAGTAATTATTATCATCTAGATCTTTGTATACGACAGATTTAGGAAGTTTGTAAGCCTTAAAATAAATTTGGACAACTTTCAACCCGTTTCACCTCTTCAACCCATTTTTCAAGTTCCCCTTTTAGCTATAATTGTTAATTTGACCACATTTCAGATAAAAGTAAACCCAAACTTCCATTCATAAATAAAAATAGGTTAAAAATTTCCACCTCTAAATACGGACTTAAGAATCTGAAATCAGATGCATTTGTATATACCTCTTGTGAATCTCTGCTATGCGTGACAGGCTTGTTGTCATTATTTTCAAGAAGAATATGCCGGAATCGACTGTTGGGGACATCCTTGATGATGTGCCATTTGACTTTGAATTGACCACTCCACCTATCCTGCTGCCAATATTCAGCATCATTCACAAAATCTACCGGTCCAACCATTTCAGCCACGCCACAAAATTGTCCACTGGCATTGACCTGTAAATTTTAATCATAAAAAACTATATCATTGATTCGCTCTCAACAGTACAACAGACTACCAAAACACATAAATAAATCTTCCGGGTTTTTATATTTTACCAGCTGTAAATCATACAAATTAGACACAGGTGGAACGAATACATGGCATATTTTTTGTTTGAGAGTTGAAGAAACTTACAGAAAAGAAGAGAAAGATTGGACAGGTGGTGCCGGCTTCCTTTGCTTCTTGATAAGCAGCATCTAGTTTTCTGTTTCCCAATGGGGTACTGGCCCAAACGCTGTACTTGATACTTTTATGGACATTGTCTTCACTAAAAGACTTAATTACAAAGAATTTTGCATTGTCATAAGCTGTAACAAAATCAGGTCGATTGTAAAGTTCAATATCAAGCCTAGAAGCTAGGTCATTACCATCTCCAGCAACACTATTTCCCTTTGGCTTTAATGACCTTGGCCCTCTGTTACGATCACTGGTAGTACCATGTGATTCACTAATCATGCTAATGGCATCCCGCTCCCTATGTTTTCCACCTTTGTCAGGCACAAAACGATTCAGGCGACTAGCTTCCCCATGCAAAATGGAATTACTGCCGTAGTTATTATACCCTCGAAAAGATCCACTCTGAGGGTAGCGTCTTGTGGAGGAACCAGATACTGACCCATAACCATATGCTGTCTGCTGCTGCGGAATCTGGAAATCGAGAACATGAGACGCATATGGAGTCAGCAAGCAAACAACAGTCTAAACTTCTCAACTCAAATATTAGCATATAATAGAGGTGGCAAATTCCAGCCAATTACTTATGATGGGTCAATTTGGGTTGGTTTCATCTCAAATTGGTCAAATCAAACTGTGGAATATTTTCAAAGTTGGCCCAAAGTCAATTATTAAATAATCCAACCTCTTAAATCATTTTAATATGAGGCGATTATTACTGTCATAATTTTGCAATCATAATATCGCATTGATCCGTTATACAAGATACTATATAACGAATCTATGAAGTGTTTGTAGAACAACCCGGCCAAGCCCATTTATAGTCAGTTTCAAATATCAAAAGATACTTTAGAATTCAGCAGAGCATTAAATGATTTATTTAGCTAGGAAAATAAAATGAAAAAATCAATATCATCGCTCAACAGATATCCATCAAAACATCGCAAGCCAATGGTATTTCATATATTTTTCTCCTACTTCTGACCCTTCCCTCTAGAATGGAATACTGAAAAGTAAAGGCTTAATTAGCTCTAAATAGGACAAACCTGGCCAAAGATGTGCTCATACGACCCGAGTATTCCAACTGGTGCAGGGTATAAGGCTCCTGATGTGAGTGGAGATACATAGCTACTTGTGTCTGAGGACATTGATCGATTTGGTACAGAATCACCTGACCCAATCTCCCCCGGATACTTATAGAATCCAAGATTGTTATTATTTCCAGCAGGATTGGCTCCACCAAAAGAACCATATTGGAAATAATAACCTGATCCAGGCCCCATAAAAACATTGTCAGCAAGAGCCTCTTGGCCACTGTTTGCAGATGTTGCAAGGTCGGTTGGAAGAGCAGATGTAACATGAGGAGAGACAGGCTGTGAGTAGTAATTAGGAGACATCGGAACTTGATGTGGTGAAAACAGCTGCCCATCTATCATTATTGGAGACAAAGGACTAGCAATTGGAGAAAACTGGCCATATGCCATCTGGGCGTCAAACCCATATGCAGGATGAAATAATAGTGATGAATTATCATTGTACATTCCCTGGATCATGTTAATAATATGTGAGCTTGACAGGCCAAATAGTTTTGTTGTTTCCAATAAATAAATAATGCTGAGAAAAGATGCAAACAGAACAGTAAGCATTCTCACCGGAGGCACAATTTGCAAATTATTTACGTAGCTTGAATAGTCTCCCCAGTTAGCTGAGCCATCATCATAACCTGATGCTGAATCATACATAAAATGACGGTAGATAAAGAATGTCAACAAAATTGCTTGTCCAGATATTTTGAATATAAAAACTAATACTACCCAACTCCATTGTCACTGAACATACTTGACACATTATACCGGGAGGGTGAAAAATGAGTAAGTTGGGTAACAAGTCATACCAGCTAACCTTTTGGTACTAATCGAAACTAGTTGGGTCAGGTTGACCCTAAACAGTTTTTGCCCAAACATTTAATTTTTTTATAGTCAAAAGGTGTCTAAATTATGAATATGAAAAGTATATTATTTCAATAACAACCTGAACTCCAATTTCAGAACAACATGTTTTAAGCATTTATTACGGGCAATTTTGACATGTTTAACCAGTTCTGTCTAAAGCCATTTTTTTATTTGAACCATTTGACCCAATAGGATGCGGCATAACTCAAATCAACCCTTTCATAAGTATATTGGTTAGAATTGCCACCTATAGATACTGGATTAGCACCATAATAACGAAAGCCACAAATGCACCATGGTTAAAGACTTAATGCTTTCCTAGGCCTTTGTAAAATTAACCAAACTTTGATGTTATACTAAACTAACCGCCATAAAAGTAGGTCTGTTCTGGAGGAGAAAAAATATTCGATGAATTAATAGGTGGTTGAACTCCACTTGCATTCAAGGACCCTGCAATGGCTGCATCCGGAGAAGGATTTGGAGAAACAATCCTTTCGTTTTTGGGAGAAAGCGGCTGCTAATACAAATAAATAACCAATGGAACACATTAACTAAGCTATTCAAAACATATACGGAAAGGGAAATAGATGTAAAAAACAAGTACCTTATCCATGTAGTTATCAGGCACAAGCCCATCACCTGCTACAAGTGTCACAATTGTCGAGTTAGTACTCCAATCACATTAGAATATACACAAGTAGTCTACTAGAGGGCAACCAACGGCATATCAACACATACTCTTATAGTAAGTATATGTATGTATATGAACAAGAGAGAAAGCAACAACATCTTTTTCTGCTAATCTAATTTCAATCCCATACCATGTAAGCAGTTAAAACCAATGTGTTCTCCACATTCAGACCCATCACACACACAAATCAAAACCGTATCATATAAAGTATCAACTACCGTTGGCATATCAACAGTGCATGGCCACAAGCATCACAAACTGATAATTGAAACAAAAAGTTTCCATCTTGATAAGAAACCTAAAAATATTTCAAGTTAATACCTTCACATTGACCAAATCACTACTTAATTCAAAGTTGTCAATGTAAACCCAATCATTTAAAATTATAGGTCAACAATAGAAATTTCAATACAGATCCAAATTCCACCAACCTCTATCAACATGAAATCATAAAAAGCCCTAATTCAATTAACAGAAACCCTAGATTCCCAAAATACTACATAATCAACAGAACTTCACATTCACAGAGTAAAGTTCCCGATCGCATAAAATCAATATCGCAAAAACAATCAATCACATAGACAATACAAGATCAATGTTGCAAGAAATCGTAAGATTAGTATTTTTTTTTCCCCCCAAATCAATACAACCGAATTTTACATTATTTAATAAACAAAAAGTAAAAATAATGATCAATAAATACATACCAACATGCAAGGGCAAAGCAGAAATTGAAGCAGGTGAGACTTGATCTTTTCCCTGTTGACCTTTTTCTTCCATAATTACTTGATTTATGATTATTATTATTATTATTATTATTGTTATTATTATTCAGAAAAGCTATAAATCAAATCTATCTATAATAAATGTTAAAAAGAAATTGAAAATTTTTAGAATTGAAGAATCGAATTTGAATTCCTCATAATCATCATGATCAATCAGTAGATATTAAATTATTATTTATTGAAAATCGAAGGAATATTAAATCGACAGGGTTTTAGGTCTCTTATATAGATATAGATATATAATAGATACAGATTTACTTGTATTTATATATAACACACATGTACACGTACTTGTGCGTGTGTGCCTATGAAACTTCTCCCTCTTTTACCTCTTTTTGTTTTATTTATTATTATTATTTATTTATATAATATAATTATTTATTATCTATATTTATTTATTCTTTATTTCTGTTCTCTGCTTTTCTTTTTCCGGTATTTATTTTACATTACATAATTTAATTATTTATCTCTCCGAAGAGGCAAGGATATCCAATTATACTAATTACAAAAGAAAAAACAAAACAAAAAAAGAAGAAAAGAACTACCTAAAATGCCTAACATACTATTCCAGAGTTTACGATAAAAATAAAAGCAAAAATAAGAAGTGATAAGATGGAAAAAACAAGAAGAGATGATGATACTTTAATTTTAGTGTTTCTAAGTTAAAAGAAAAGAAGATAGTAAAAATTTTGTGATTAGTAATTTTACAAATTTACCCTTTAACATAAAAAATTACACCATTTTATGATTTAACAAAATATTTGATCTAAATATATTCACAATAAATTACATTAAAATTCAAATATAACATTTATGTAAATCAAAGCTAACTTATAATTCAAGTTGCTTCAAATAAATTAATTAATAAAAAAATATAGCAACAAATTAATTCACAAATTTTGAATTAATATTAACGAAGATAACATAAGTAAATACGTGTATGTTACTGACTAAAAAAAAATTCTTTTCATTGTTTATGAAAATATATATCAAACAATTAGTATATTAGGTTAAGAGTTTTTTGGTAAAAATAATTTGTCATTGATTATTCTCTCTTCAAATATTTTCAATTTGAAAGGAAAACTAGGAAGGAAATATTAAAAGAATAATTACTTCCTTTTTTTTCCCTTGTTTCTTAAAGAAAACTCGATATGACATTCCCCTTCTCCACTTTTTTATGACTCCTTTCCTTTCTTTGGACATAGTCTCGTTGCTAATCTTCTATCTTGTATATATAAATGAATATTCATCACTTTAATTTGTATATTTAATACACCTAAGATCTTTTCTTCGGACATTCTAATCATAACAATCTAAAATGTAATTGACTATAATTTTGTTAATTTATTAACCAACGAAAATTAAATGAATTGATAAGTTATGTGTACCAACAAGTCTATATAAGTTTAATATAAATGTATGTGATTTTAAGCATTGTAATTTTTATTTTTGTCTTGGAGGGATGAAATGTCAAAAATCAAACATAAATCGACAATTATTAAACATCCGTCACACAGTATATACCCAGGGATATCTTTGAGTTTTTAAATGCTCTAGGTAAAAACTTATTACTTGTCAAAATGAGACCCTATATTTAATTATAAGATTCTTTTTTGATTTTTTTTATTGTCGCTCAATCAACTTTAAAACAATTAAAATACACTTTTTTCTTACAAGTAATAATAATTCGGAGGCCCTGTACATTCGATCACATCGTCTACCTTTAAAGACGGCTCTGCACAAACATCCTTCTAGTTATATTTGAATCACATACAACTTTTATCGATTAACGTAAACACAATAAAGATTGTAAAATTTTTATGAAAAGGAACTCTAAGAATTTTTGTCAAGATATGTTCACATCAACCCGAGTGGTAGACTAATGATTGTAGGTCGAGGAATCTCCAACTATAGATTTAAGTCCAATCCATAAAAGTTGTAATTTTGAAATTAACTACTGATACGTAACTTTGCTTAGTTGGCAGAACGCGCGAATTATTTAGTATTGTGGATATCATTTTTCCTTTCATATATATGCACGTATCAAAATTTGATTAATTAGCACGTTTTTTTAATAGATAAAAGTTTATTAAAATATAATAAAAAGTTTAAATATAGAAATATAAATCTCAATCGTTTATTTTCATCAAAATAATCATTTTTAAAAATTAAATATATCAAAAACGGTTAGTCGAAAAATTATAAAAATTACATCAAAAGTTTGTAACTTCGAATAGAAAATAATAAGTTATGTCTTCGTAAACTTATGTCGTTTTGTACGTTGAAAAAAGCTAATCAACTTCTACACAATTTCAAAATCAAATCAAAAACATATATTAAATGAAATGTGAAATTCGAAGGTTTGAAAAGAAAAGTAGAATATTTCATTGTCAAAATAAATGAATACATCATTATTGCAACAAGACTAGAAAAGGGATAAAAACCAAAAACACATAAGATTTTAAATAGAAAGCGGAAAAACTATACAAAACAACTTGGTATGTTGATCAAGAACCCAATTTAGCACCTTTTCAATGATCTTCATGATATTACATATCAAACACAAATCTTTATTCCATATATAGGAAAGAAACCATCTTCAAGCTTTATGTGGGTAAAGCCGAATAGGAAGACCCTTGGCTGGACTAGGCATCGGGTTAACGATAATCTGCTCATCAGGAATCATTTTCTCCCATTTGAACTTTGTCACGAGATGATGCATAAATACTAGTATTTCTAGTCGAGCGTACTCTTTTCCAGGACACATGCGTGGTCCTCCTCCAAATGGCACAAATGTGTATGGTGCCGGTCCACGACCCTCAAATCTTGACGGGTCAAATTTTTGGGGTTCTGGGAAGAACTCAGGGTTCTTATGGGTTGAGTTTGCACTCCAATATAACTACACAAAATATTTGAAAGTTTATTAGGAACATATGTTCAACCCATGTACAAAAATCTGTAATTATTAACGTTTGTTTGTTAGATAAACAAAGTTGGCTCAGATGGAATTACTAGTCAAAAATACATATATATATATATATATATATATAAAAGAAATAATCTTGGTTTTTAACCATGTGAGTAAATTACCTTCCAGCCCTTGGGGATAGAATAGCCATTGTACATAAAATCAGTTATAGCTTCTCTAAAAGCACCTTGGAGTGGTGGGGCTAATCTAAGAACTTCACAAGCAACATTCCATGAATATTTCATCTTTGATAGATCCTCCCAATTCAATAGTTCTCCCGATGCTTTAGATTTTAAAACTTCCATTTGCTCTGCATGCATTTACCATGTGTTTATTATCAAATATCATAGATTAATATTGTTGTGTGTTAACTTGAGTCTGATTATTGATTCCTTATTTTTCTATTCAGTTAAAATACTTTACCTTTGTATACACCGTCGTAAATCTCAGGCAACTCAGCAAGATACTTAACGATAAAAGCACAAGCCGAGCTTGCAGTGTCATGACCGCCTATCAACAGCCCTAAGATCTTATCTGCAATATCATATTCGGCCATGAACTTGCCTTCTTCATCACTAAATAGAAGCATGTGTGATAATATGTCTTGTGTTGGTGTTGCTTTTCCTTCAGCCAAATCAAGTTTTCTTTGCTTTACAATAGCTATGAGTTCTTTTCTTATGAAGTTGGCAGCATTAATCCCTCTTCGGAATGGTGTCCCGGGAAGATCAATTGGGATTGAAAGGAGGCCCGTAGCGATGCTTTCAAATGGGCCAGATAAGTATTTCACTCTTTCAGGTTCATCAATACTAATAAAGATCTTGCATGCAAGCCAAAAGGTGAAGTTCTTGGTAAGTTCATACGTTACAATTTCGTCTTTCCCATTCCAACCATTGGCAAAATGTTGTTGTGTCACAATGTCCATAATAGGGACATAACGATGCAAAGCTTCGGGCTTGAAGAAATTTGGAAGCATTTTTCTCATCTTAATGGCTTCTATTTTTGAGGTTTTGTCAGATGAAGGGAAGATTTTGTCGACCGACGAAGGCCACCATCCTTGTACAAGTTTGTTTTCATTTGAGAATAAGAACTTGTTACCTTGAGCACCACAAAAGACAGCAGCATCTTCTAGCATGAGAGACGTTCTAAATACGATTGGTGAAAACTTTGACATGCGGTCGAATATGAACTTTTCAGGATGACCTTTCCATCCGGTGGCAAGAAACTCAAAACTTTCTCCGATAATGGGCCACCCGGTTCTACCAGGTGGAAGTACTTTCACATCTTGTGTTGATTTGGACTTGTAGAGGAAAAAATGAAGTGAGAAAGAAACAAGAAGAACAAAAAGAGATACAAGAGATGCATAAAAGATATTCATTCTGTAGTTTTACACTTTCACCCAAAAATTTGCAATTTTTTTTGGTGTGATATAGAATGAAAACCAAGAGCAATATATAAAGAGAAAGTGTGTGTATGAGAGTGACCATGGTGAAGATCCCAAAAGGTAAAATGTGCTTGGTTTGAACTTACATCGGAGATAGAGGACAAAATGGTGAATCTATAATAGAGAATGTTGACCACAAATTTTGATGCATCACATAAAATGTCTTGAAGCATAATGCTTTGTGGAATAAACATGATTTGTTTTCTATTATTTTTAGATTGGCTGATTATGTATTTGTTTCTAGTCTAGTGATATATATTTATATATATTCATTATAAAGATAGGCTAGTCTTGTTAACTAGAAAATACATGTTTTTCTAACATCATAGAACAAAACGTATTATGAAGCTGCCATTAAAAAAATATACTATTTGAGAATTCTGTATTTAAAAAAAGATGGATTTCAAAGCATTCACTGTTTATGGTTTTTAACATCATAGAACAAAACGTATTATAAAGCTGCGATTAAAAAGATATACTATTTGACAATTCTGTATCAAAAAAAAAAGATAGATTTCAAAGCATTCACTGTTTATGATTTTTGGTTGTTCGATGATGTGAAAATCACCGTTTTCGCCATTTATTCCAGTAAAAGCGTAGTGGAAGTTCATTTTGGTTTTCATTACATGTCATCGGGTGATTTGATAAAGATCAATGCTTTTGATGGTCAAATTTTGGTGTCACCCTCATTGTCGTAAAGTTTACTTTAAACAGTTACATAGCATTCTACAGTTCTTATTCAATGAGTGTTTGATAGATCGACTATTATTATCAAGAAAAATAACTGTGTATTACAATACCAAATCAGAAAATGACAATACAGTATAAGGAAATTGTAGTTAAGTTGACTTTCTACACAAGTTCATATCCAGCAACCTATTGTACTACACAGAAAGCCATGCTCTAAAAATGTCTTCTAACATCTTCACAAAAAGATCTTTTAACCTTTTTCTTAACCCAAAGATTGTTTTGTTAAACAAAAATGACAAGCAGATCCAAACCCAATGAAAATCAGATCTAAAAACAATCCATAGTTAATCAAATGGGTTCCTTCTCATTAGAGTTATGAATGAACATATATTAAAACGCATTCATAATTCAGTGCAAGAGGTGCAAATACACCGAAAATCTAATTAATACAAAAACTGAAACACAAAATTGCGATTTTGACCGATGAGAATTATTTCACATTGTATATAAAGCACGAAATTTAACAGCAAATTTTCAGATCACAAAGACTGTTAAAGCTGAAATCTTTTCGTTCTAGCACAACCACAATGGGTACATAATGATCCAAGATCATATTTCAGATTGCAAATTTCATGGTTATTAGAGCAAATTTTCAGTTCTTCTACATGTACTCAAAAAGATATGCTTACACGACAGCCATGGACATTATCTGACGAGCAAGACCTGGATCTTGTTGCAGAAGTTCCCGAAAGTTTGTCTCCACTTCCGCCAACTGTTTCTCTAGGTACTCCTTTGAAGTCTGTTCAGATTTCAATGTAGCTCACATAAATATTCAACAAGGTAACGAATTATAGGTGGCAAAATAGGCAGCTCGGGTGAATTGGATAACAGGTTGATACAGGTAATGTTTGGTACAGGTCTGATCAGGTTGGGTTAACGGTTAACCTATAATACATTATGTCTAAAACTTCTTTGTAAGTAACTAGTGGGTACAATACGACTCCAACAAATTTACTAATTTAATAAAGGCCTATAATTTTGAATAAAATTATTTAAGAGGTTTCTACGCTTACATATACTCTTTGGACCCATTTGACCTGTTCACTTTTAAGCTAATTTGTTGTCGAACGATCAAAATTATTATCTAGTTCTATCTCCTTTGAACGTTTACCAAGACCAGTTACTTTCTAAAGTCACAGAGAGAGTAGAGGGGAATATCTAGAGTTTTCAAACACTAATAAAATGAAAACGTGGAATACTAAGGATATAGACGGCGTGTCTAATGTTCGACATGAAGCAAAAAAGAATGAATACGGACAACTTGGTGAAGATTAATAAATCTTCCTGGATAGTGAGGATAGGAACATCAGAGCCAAAGACACTTGAAACGGGTTAAAAAGGCATATATATGTATTATGGCTAAAGATCTCATGGAAAGAGAACAAGTTACAAGATTAAGAGGCTCAAAATAGTTCAATAGACTTCATGCCAAATTAGTGGTTGTTCCCACAAATCAAGACAACATTCTCTTTTAAGCCACTTAATTCACAATCTTAAGCCCCCTTTGTAGAGCCTCACTATAGTAATCCGTACAAGTATATAACCTATATTGAAAAGAGATCTGGTTCCTAGTAGATCGTACCCACAACTAGAAGAAGATGACCCGTTTTCTGCATCTAGGGTTGATGATAAAACTAAGATAAATATATTGTTTACCATAACTAAGTAACTATCCAACTGGGGCTTAGAAGATGTTGATAATTAGGGTTATTATAATCATCATAGAGTAGAGAATTAGTGAGCATCAGATCCAATTAGCCTATCTCTTGCAGATGGGTGTCATTATGCTCATTTACATCTTATATAACTAGTTTGATCAACTTTTCTAATCATCATCAAAATATATCTGTCAAGGACCTAAGAAAGGAACAAACCTGTAAGGAGGCAATTGCAGTGTCACTATCCTTAAGCTTCTTTTCTTGTTCATTCATTAAGAGCGGTTTTGGCTCTAAGATGAACCTGTTCATATACAAGAAATATTTTAAGTAATAACAAAAAAGTAATGAGAGAACTAATAGACAGAAGAAACTCACTGAGACATATGTAAATTTTCTTTTGCTCCAAACCTTAAAACTAAATACATCGTTTACCAATTCAAAGCACATGTTACTCTCTATATTACTATAAATAGATACTGAGTGTGGATTTAAACGCTTTTGCAAATGGTTTCTCTATAGCTCATTAAATAACATCATTTCATGGACTAGTCATTTGAATATTGAGATGCACAATTTTGAGTGTAGTTAAGTGCTTAAACAATGAAAAACTGCAGAAGGATGAAAATTTATGATTTGGAAATCGGGATCATATATAAGTTGGCGCAGTTTTGAACAACATCATTGTGCTCAGTTGTTTCCATATGAAGAACAGTATTGTAGTAGATGTGTAAAGGTTATCCAGTACTCACGTTCTCCCTACAAAACAAAAATAGCATAAAATCAATGAATACAAAATTTGAGATGTATGAGACAATCAACAATTGACACGCATAAAACTGTAAAACTATAAGATGTATCATGTTCTACGGGTGCACTATCCAGTGATACAACCTCTGAGACAAAACTAATACTTTCATGATAAAATATCGGCACAATTACATCAAGTGATGACATCTAAGCTTTGTGTGGTTAAAACTTATTACCAATAGATTTGTAAGTGTTTGTGTCATCAGACAGCTGTCGCAGTTCCTCCAAAGTTAGATAAGCACGTTTCTTTTCACTTTCCTTGTTTCGCATCTGGTTTTGAACCTATAAGACAAACAATTACTATTCATTATAAGAAAACAATGGCTTCAATATATCAACCAGATTGTAGAAATAGTGCTACAGGATATAGAAAAGAAAGCAGAGCCAAAGCACAGATAGGCTATCTACTTATCATGATTCATGATGTCAAATTCTCAAACGTGAACTATGATATGTGTTGATAGCGACCAAAGTAGAAATCATCATCATTCATTAATCTCATCACCATTTTCATTTGGACCTCTACAAAGATATTCATCATCTCTATCATCAAAAACTCGAACGTTAAAACTATTTACTCTTGTTATATTGTGATCGATTTTATTTGAAATTACATGTTAGATAATACATTTTTTTTCTCTATTACACAGCTATTGATATATAGCTACATACAAAGAAAAAAAAAACAAGTGCCCAGCACTAACATGCATGAAAGATATGAAGACATCATTAAAAACCTAAGATATGAAATTAAAACTCTTTATAATGAATACAAATAATCATATATCATCAAGCTATCTTACTATCAAATGTGAAAAAAATTGGAATTATTATAATAAAATTAAAATGTGATTTAACTTGCTCCAATATTACATATCAGGAATATCATCCAAATCTCTGATCTCCCTCTAGAAACCAAAACAGCTAGTTCGTGAAGTACATACAGAAATCATATATGTAAGTATATAAATAACTTTAAAAATCAACCTGTTTCAATTTAGCAGTTGTCTCAAACATGCGACCTTGAATCTCAACAAACGCCTGATAACACGAAATCGAAATCAACAATTAGTAACCGCAACATATAAAAGAATGCATGTATATACATATAAATCACTTATATAATAGATACAGATAGAATTAAGATTACAGTTTTGTTTGCTTCTTCTGCCATTTTCTTAAGAAGAAATTGATAAACCCTAACGCAGCGACACTGTTTGCTTGATTCGTTAAACTTGATCGATGAGTTCGCTCCATGTATTTTGAACCCTTGTAGTTTACACCAACTTGCAAAATTTACCCCCACATAGAAAGTATTCTAGAAGATGGCTATTTGGCAAACTATTTTTATAAAAGGATTGAGAAGATTTTATTTGTAACGATAGAAATAGAAATAGATATCTTTATTTTTATTTCTTATTTTAATATATTTATTATTTATACAAAAATAATATTAAAATTATTATAATTTTATTATTCATGAAGTGAAATTAAATTTTTAATAAAATAATATATGATATATAACTTAAGTTTATGTGTCATAATTTTTAATTGTGATACATACTAAAAGTTTTATAATGTGCATTATATATTTTTTAAAAACTTTTTTTTATCTCAAATTAAATAATATAGAATTTTAATAACTTTATATAATTTTTTATGAAAAGGTTTATTAATTTTAAAATTAAAATTAAAATGATCATTTTTATTATTACTGTCATAACAAATTTAATTATTTAAATTTTTTTCTACATTTATGAAAAATAAGAAGAAAAGGGTTGAGAAACTTTTGCTCTCATAAGTTGATAATGTTTAATAGACATCCATTAAAGCTAAACATTTCAAAAATATTTAACATTACTATAGTTATAATTAATATATAATTATAAAAAGATATTAAAAAGTTTATTGAATATAAATTCTTACTTTTTATATATAAGTAAAGCATAATACTATTGAAGAAATCATGAGGAATTGTCAAGATTTATTTATGATTTAAAATTTTTGTTTTATAGGTATGATCATAATTATTTATATTTGACAAAAACATATTTTCTTTCTTATATGATACTTTTATATGTTTGTTAAATATATTATTTTTAGCACATGCATTTTATAATTAACCATTTTAGTTTATGTATTCTTTTAAATAACACCTTTTCATATACAAAGAACATGAAATTATATATCTAAAATCAATAAAAGCTTGATATATTTAGTTAGACAAATTATGAATGATTCCGATATAAAAGAATTTTATGTTTAATCTCACGTAGTCGACAAACAATGAAATTAGTTTTAATTAAATTAGAATTTTTAAGCTTATTTAATTATCAGTTTATTGCAAAAATAATATTTCTAATTCGTACTTTATTATATTATTTATTATTTATTATTTATTATTTATGTAGTCAATTTAAAAACTCAAATATTATTTAATTTTATTTTGTCACTTTACATCGGGGAATACAAGGAAGGGTGGGGGTTTTCTCTCAAATGTATGGCTTTTGTTGGAGTTGCAGGGGATGAGGGCTTTACCGGATTAGACAACGAAGATGATGAGTTAAGTTCCAGGTCAACGGCGGTGATAGAGGTTGATGCAAAACGGCCGGAATTAGGGTGTGGTCGGGTGGATCTCGCCGGAAAAACTGAACGAGGAAGAAATGTGTTTTCGAGTTCTTTTGCATCTGGATCTGTTTTATAGAGTAAAATTGAATTGAATATGTCAATATCATATTTGTTTTGAATTAAAGATGGTATTTCTATTCTTGATTAAAGTTGCTGGCGTTCTTATTTAAATGAAGAAGATGAAGTGAAAAACAAATTTAAGATAAATTAGAAAACAATTTTGTTAAATAGGAATAATAACTTAAACTAATTATTATAAAACTAATTAAAAAATTAAATTAAGGGTATCTCAGTAATTTCAGTTGAAAAAGGAATCGAATGCCTAACAACTTTTGAGAGTTTGGAATATTAATAAAAAAACAAAGTATAATTGTATAAATACTAGGAAAATAAGTTACTTTGTGTAAACCATGAAAAACATTAATGCGATTAACTATTTGATTATCTTATGCCCTTAACTTATATGTTGGCTAAACTTCAAAAGAGATGATTCAATTATTCATCGATTTTGTTTGGAAATGTTTTTATACATATTTTAAATCTAAATATTTGTTATTATGTATATTTAAATCTAAAGGTAATGTCAAATCTTTTATTTATAAATTATATCAAATAAAATATTTATGAAATTTAATATTTATTATAATATTTTTTATTTAATACGTACAATAGTAAAAGATACGAAAGTAATTTCTATTCAATTTGCCCACAATGTTATCTATTAAGATAGTTATGTAATATCTTTTGCGTCACTTTTTTAAACATAGTGTAAAATAAGTTTTTTTCTTTATTTCTTACAAATGGTAACTGTTAACAGATTTCAAAGGAAAAATCACAACTTTTATGGGGTCAATATTTTTTGTAACATTAGCGGTCTACATTACCATCACTTTAAAGGCTAGCAAATGAAATTGGAATAATTCACAATAGATAGATGTAGTTGACCATTAAATTAGTCTGAAACATCTAATGTTTGTCTTTTATTTATTGTCCTTGAGACAATGTGTATAATTGCGTAAACTAATTATCAATATTTCGCAAGAAAGTATGATTGATTCAGATGTTTAAATTAACATAACTAAAAATGTAGATTTGTAAATTGCAAACTTAACAAAATAATAGTTTTATGTTGTTTTTATACGTATGTGTGTGTATATATATAGTAGAATACCCGCATAATGCAGCGGAAAAAGTTTATTAGTTTCATATTAATTCGATATATAATATAAATCAAAAATTATATGACAATACACAATTGTTTATGATCGGCCGACACGCGTCAGTTTCCCCCACTGACGCACCGTTATTTATAGTCGTACAACACAAATTAATTGTCTTTGTTATTTTGTTATCATTTTATAAACACAAGTCATATTCAACCATTAAAACAAATCGCACTTAATGTATACATTATTTGATAAGATTCACAGTTGGTAATTTGAAATTCTAATTTTATGGTTTACAATATATTTTTAACTTAACCTTCGTATCCTTTAGTTAGTTACAATCCATATTAATTAAAAAAAAGAAAATTCAACTTTTAACTATATCTGACGTATTTTTAACTGACTTATTTGTTACCTAACCTACTAATAAATGCATATAAATATCATTTTTCAACCCCTTTTTATTTCATCGATTGTTACCTAACCTACTAGTTCACTAAAAATACTTTCATTTTAAATTTTGTTTTATTCATGCTGATAATTTACCTACTGTACAATTGGTGTCAGACATTTTATTATTTTAATTCTCAGTAACAACTTATATATTTTCGTATGTTTTGATGTTACTTTTAAAGTTTATATATAATAACTTATTTGAATGTCATATGTACGTGGAAGTTATTTATTAGGTTAACACGTAAGTTATTGTCATACCAAAGTGTCAAATTACTCAACTGACTTTGTATTATGTAAAAACAACAAACAACAATGTACGTATGTGTATAATAGATGACGTTTCTTAAATACTATTGACATATACATCAAAGTATGACATATACATCAAAGTATTAAATATTATGATTGATGATTGAAATAATAATGTTAATTTAAATTAATTTGTTTTTTGTTGTCGATTTCCTGCAAAATTCTTTAAATTGCATACACAACTTAAATAGTATGTTGGTAATCTTTTTCTTTTTGCAGGATTTGCTAAACATATTTCTTAGGTCATGGATAATAATTAACGTTTCATTGATGGTTGGTAAATTGTGGTTACAGAACAACTTTTTATGTCGCTATTGTTCAAAATTTCGTTTAGCACAAATTTTTATTTTTATTTTTTTTATATTTAGAGTGTATTTGGGTCACAAGTTTACGAGAACTTATATGAAATTAAGCTTATCTTTATCAAAAGTTTAAGTTAGAAGTTTTGTTTGGTACACAAAAACATATGAGTTTAGAGCATTCATAATGGTTTAAGTTGTTCAAAAGCTTTTTTTGATGCCACATCATTTTGTACTTGTTTGGATAAAGTGTTAAACTTTACACTCCAATGAAAAAAGCTTTTTTTTCTACCTAAATTTACATTTATAGTTATGTTTTTTAAGAATTTCACAAGTTTATCTCTTTCCATATCAATTGTTTTATAAAATTCCACTTACGTTGCCGCAGTATATTATTTTAAAATATTATGAAAAGTTCTTTTTTTGGAAATACTAAAGTAGATTACAAATAAAATAAAAGGCTACATGAGGTTGTTAAGCAAATCTGAAACAATTTGACCATTGTTTTCAAGTCTAGTATGTGTTCCAAATTAGTCAGTATGTTAATTTCGTAAAACTGGCCAAACTATATATCATGTGTTCATTTTAGTTTAATTAAATAATTTGGATTAAGGGAGCAAAGTGAAAATATGATTTAAGAGGGGGTCAAATGAAAATTAACTAGCAAACAAAGTCATTGAGCAAAAGCTCTATTTTGACAAACCTTTTGCCAAAAAAACTTTAAGCTCCAATGGTATTAAGCTTTTCAAAAGTCTTTTTTGGTAAAAAAAAAAAACCTTACAAAAACCTCCTATTGGAGATGCTCTTATCGAAAGATTATGGAAAAAATAAACCCTAGAAAAAAAGCTAGTTGAACTAGCTTTTATAATAAGTTCGTAGCTTATGAAATGATAAATTACATAAATACTCTTAATATACTTATTTATCATGTATTTTTTTTTATCATTTTAAGTCAATTCACAACTATAAACTTTCAACTCCAACTACTTTACCAAACACATATAAAAACTAACAAGTTTCAACTTCTAACTTAAAAATAAACTTTAACTTTCCGTTTCAAAAATAAGCTTAAGATATGATATACTTTCACTGACTGTACTCTTTACAAGAAATGCTATAGTAACTCTAATATTGTAATTGTAAATTGTAATATATCATTCATGTAAAGGAATGACGGCAAATAATTTAAGAGGAACCTTCGATGATTTTTGACGGTTAATATTGAAACTCGGTAATCTACGAGGATTTTATATATTTTGTTTTGTGCACACGATTTAAGATATTTTGCAGTTATTTTTTTTTTCGTTTAAAAAAGCACGTTCTTGAATTTGTAAGAGGGAGATAACGCCGTCCAAACTAAACGCCGATGGTTTTGGCAATTTGGCATATCTTCTATGCAGATCTTATTTTTTTCTTTGTCATCAACCGACGAACCTAAACCCCCAATGTAAAAAAGGAAAGAGATCCCATAAATAAAAATATTATTCTTTTATCATAATATATATAAGTATAAGTACTGTAGTATTCTGAGTACAAAAGAAAAATTCTTTATTGCAACTCGTTTGTAGTTTATGTTTATTTCACTAACAAGTTTGCAAATTAAATTCTGAGCGACACCCAGATCGGTTTCTGTTGAAATAATTATAATTTCTGATTACCCATTTCATAATCTACAAAACCCAGATTAGAAAACTGTAGATTTGTGAAAATAAAATGATAAAAATCTTTTCTTGAAATTATCGAAACATGATGAAATGGAGTAAAAAACATTGATTATTCAATTTATATGTTCTAAAGTGTTTATGACTGTAAAGTTTTTTAACAATGTGTTGATTGTGAGAATATTGAATCTGGGTGGATTTTGTTTATAGATAGATTGATTGATTGATGGGTACTTGTTTTAGTTCTGAGTATGATGAACATCACTGTTTCCAGACAAAGCCAGGTACTGTAAATTTCTTGTCAAATTGTTGATTGTTATTCAGTTTTGTCTGTGCATTCTTAATTCTTAAGTAGATTAGACCTAAGTCGGTTGAAGATGGTTAGATTCAAGTATTGTAGTTAAGTTTGTGAATTATTGTTAGAGATTAATAAAAAAGTGATTTTTATCCATGTTTTCTTGTTATAAAATGTAGCCTCCGTAATTCTCTTATTCATATTTTACATAAAGGTTTTTATCTTTTTAGAACTAAATGTTCCTGCAAGTTTGCATCCAAAATGTTGTTAGTTAATATGTAATACTTCGAAAAATTAGTTATTATATTTATAAGATGTCTTACTATAGTGTTAATATAAAGAGTATTCATGTCTTGTTTCGGTTTGTAGTCGAAACAAGGAGTATGATTTATGTTCATTTCCATATGCAGACTTGGTTCCTTTATGTTGTTTGCAATTATAAACAAATTTAAAGTTTTGTTTCCGTTAGTGGTCATTTTTAAAAGTTTTGTTAGATCATGTTCCGGATATCAATTGGTCAATTACTTACCTTATATGCCAGATATAATTGTGAAAATTGGAATCATAGCATTTGTTGATTAAAAATTGGAAATTTCAGGAGAAATTCAACGATCACCAAATAAAGATGCATTGAAGATTCCATCAAAACAGAGTGTTTTGGATTCACCTAATATAAGAAGTCCTAGTAGTATAGTGGTGATCAACAAAGATGTTAAAGATCTTAGGCAGAATCCTGGATATAGTAATCTTGATATATTTACATATGATGAGATGCGAATAGCCACCAAATTATTTAGGCCAGATCAAGTTCTAGGTGAGGGTGGATTTGGAGTTGTTTATAAAGGAGTTATAGATGAAAATGTGAGACCTGGTTATGAGAAAATTCAAGTTGCTGTTAAAGAGCTTGATCCGGAAGGAATTCAAGGTGATAGGGAATGGCTGGTACATGCTTCCACCCGTGTTTTCTACTTTATTGTTCTTACATGTGGTTGTTCCTAATAACTGCGTGTTGTATAGATAGCAAAAGTTAACTTTATGTGCCGAGCATGAATTGTATCCGGTGTGCCCTTATTTGGAAATACCTTTTGCAAATGCTTGTAATGAGTATTATATATATATATAATAATAATGAGTATTATATATATAGGGTGGAGATCAATATGGAAGCAAAAAAATTAAGGAAGGAGGGAAGTAAATCTCAAGCATTGATTTCATCATAAATGAATTTTAAAAATTACAAAAAATTTCAAAATTTAACATTCATCATCAATGAATGTTAAAAACGTTTTTTAATAAAAAAATCAAGGGCTATAATTTACTTACCTCCTTCCCCAAATTTTGAAGCTTCCCTATGGATCCTTCCCCTATATATATATATCTATACTTCTATATTTGTTCCTAAATTATGGACTTTCTGTAACAATTGTTTTTTAGGGGAAATATGCATTATAATGAGTATTATATATATATATATACTTCTATACTAATATATAAAGCATCTTGGTGTTTTATATATAGAAACTCTTAAAAATTAAAACTCAACATTTCTAAATATAACTTATGTAATTTTTATTTAACAATAATTTTATTATATTCAAAAGACTCACCACCGTATCCCAAATCCTTAACTCTACATACGAGTAAACTACCGTTACTGAGTCACCATTATAGATAACCTGTGAAGAAAAACATAATATACAATTATCGCTGAGTCACATTATATAATAAAACATTGTATTCCGCTGCATAGCGCGGGTATTACGCTAGTATATATATATATATGTGTATAGGGTCGGTTCCAGTGAGAACACAATGTTAAAATGAGAACGGTGAGAACAAAAATAAAGCTTCACTCTTTTGTATATTTATGTGAAGCCAAAAAATAATAAAGGTTCGCAATTAAAAAGATTTGTGAAGCAAAATAAAATAAAGGTTCACAGTTAAAAGTTTGTGTAGATTAAAAAAATATAAAGCTTCACTTCTTTGTAATTTCTATGAAGCCAAAAAGTAATGAAGGTTCACAATTAAAAAAAATTGTAAAGCTAAAAAATAATAAAGATTAACAAATTAATTTTTCTGTGAAGCAAAAAAAATAAAGTCTCACAAATAAAAATAAACTGTGAATGAAAACCGAAAGTGTTCTCACCGTTCTCAATTTAACATTATGTTCTCACTGGATCCCATGCCTATATATATATATATATATATAATCTTAGCACTGCAAAATCTTTATAGCATACGCACTTGCATACTGTGGCTCTCATGTAGGTCCAGCCACTATGGTATATGGCATATACTTGGTCTGTACGCTTGTATGCATGCTAGAAGTAAAAGCTCCATGTGGATTCTGCAATGTCATAGATAAAATTGCTTTACTTTTGTGATTAAGACGGTTATTGCTTCAACCACTGTATAAACAGTGTTGCTATTTAGAAATGGGAACAATTTGCTTGTCTGAAATGCTTTTTTTTTTTTTTTCTTTTTAATTTACAGGCTGAAGTCAATTATTTAGGACAACTGCAACACCCAAATCTTGTGAAGCTCATTGGATATTGCTGTGAGGAAGATCATCGCCTTTTGGTGTATGAATATATGGCATCCGGGAGCCTAGAGAAAAATCTATTTCGCAGTGAGTCACTGAACTATCATATAGCTTCCTATATGTTTATTGCTATTGACGTGCATTGTTAGTTATGGATTTGTGGTAGTGGTGGCAGATGCGCTTCTGGTAATGGGTCAATACAAGTACTGTTTGCTATGTGTCGTAATGGTCAGATTGGGTTAAGGTGTTTGCAATACACTTTGGAAAACTTTTAACCTACATGACCTGTTTCTGTTTTAGCTTTTTTATAATGACCCGTTAGGGATAAAAAATAACCCAAATCAACCCATATATAAGTAAATGGGTCGCAGTTGCCACCTCTAGTTAGTGACAATCCCAGTGTGTTTGATGAATCTTGTCCCTCCAATAGAACTTCAATCACGTGACACAAAACAACGTATTCACAATATTTCTTTTTGTGCAAGCTATTTTGGTAGGAACAAAAGATTGAACAAGAAAGACAAATGTTGTAGACTACTCATGTTTGTTCAAGCTAACTGTTAGAATATTAGTATATATGTTTCGTCCCATGGCCCATTGTACATTGTATCTTAGTTGTAATAATACACTCGATATATTCAATTTACTTTGTCTTGTCTAGAATTTCACTAACATTACTCGTGACTATATTAATCACAAATAAATGCAGAAACTTTTGAGAAACCAGCATTCCTATTGAATCTGGCAACTATTTAATTCAATGTGCATATAATGTGGAAATCTTTTTTGATAATCGTATCTTGCTATTGGTTTTTTTATGTGTAAAAGGAGTATGTGCTACATTAACTTGGTCAAGAAGAATGAAGATTGCTTCGGATGCTGCAAAAGGGCTTGCTTTTCTCCATGATGCTGAAAGGCCCATCATTTATCGGGATTTTAAGACATCAAATATCCTGTTGGATGCGGTTGGTCACTATGACTTTGTAAACTTATTAGATTACTGTTCCTGTCATCAACTTAAAAAAGATGGCAAAAAATCATTTTAACTTTGAAAATAATTTGCAGGAGTTCAACGCAAAGCTGTCAGATTTTGGACTTGCAAAGGAGGGGCCTATGGGAGATCAAACCCACGTGTCAACTCGAGTTATGGGTACCTATGGATATGCAGCTCCTGAGTATGTCATGACTGGTGAGTCCAGTTATATATAAACTTTCTGTATGTAAATTCATAAAATTGCCAAGAAAGGTAATGTAATTCAAAATTTGTCAATGTGGGTTATATACTATTTTCTCTCTCCCGAAAAAGAGTGTAAAATTCAATTTTTGCCAATAAAGGAGTCTAAGACTCTTCCCGATTTATTGGATGAAAGAAGAGAAGAGAAGAGTAGATAAAAAAAATGAAACAGGATAGGTAGGCCTAAACTTATAAGCCAATGTGATAAAATGATAGATGGAAATTAAGAGAGAGAAAATGTGAATTTGATATGTCAAATGATGAATGGATTAGGTCTAGCTTTAGGTATATTTAGCACTACTAAAAGTTAGATTGAAAAAAGGGAAGAGAAATAAATTTCTTTTTTGTTATTGTGTTCCCTGGCTGGATAGAAAAGAAAGAAAATGATATAAAACTTAGGCATATATTTCCATCCCTCTAGATCTCCCAACTTTGGGAGGAAAGCTAAGAGAGAAAACTTGAGATAATTTTCTTTTCGCTTCTCTTCTATTATCTCCATTAAAAAACTTTGTGACAGAACTTTTTCTTATTTTCTTTCCTCTTTGTTTCTCTTCTCTCCATAAAGATACTCTGGAACACAACCTAGTTCAACTCTATAAGTTTGTCAAAATTTGAAGTATATCTGAGTCCTAAGTTTTTAAAAAACTAAGGGACTGTTTAGTTATAGATAAGTGAGGCACTTTTACATTTTCTTGGCAAATAATTTTAACTTTACACTCCTTGGGAGAAAGAAACTAGTATACACCCTACATTGACAAATTTTGGATTTTATATAGTTTTTCCAAATATATATATATACAAGTATATATATGTATACAATTTTTATATGTATGTGTGTGGGTAATATTTAACTCAAAGCTTGTTCGTTCATTCAACTTCAATCAGTAGAATCTAAAGACGATCATTTTTGGTTTTGTTTTGCTTTATAATTAAACGTACTTTCGAAAGAAACTTTATGTAACTTTTGAAAGTTGAATGTGGAATGAGAAAAATTATTCTATGGAAATATGTACTACATAAATAGGTAGCAACTGAATATTAGTTTCTTGTTCTGTCCAATGATATTTTAAATCATGAACTTGTTAATAAATGTAGTGTTGCAGACTATTTATACATAGTCAATCTGAATTAACTGGTCAACTCACACTCAGTAAGGTGCGATTGTGTCCAACGAAATTAAAATTTGAAAAGCTAGATTAGCCTTATTAGTTGCATGAGAAATTGCAGAATGAGATAGCAAAATGTATTTTACATTCGAGGGTCTTTATCTAATTGCAACATTAATATATATTGGTGTTACAAGGTTAAGATATACGTACTGTTTTGGACTTGAGTTTGTAAAAGAGGTTGACTTTCCAAAGTCAGCTATGGGCTTATCATGCGCATATATATGAAAGTGTACAATTTTGAAAATCTTGGACTCATTGTTATGTACCAAGTAAATATTTGATGGCACTGGCAGGACACTTGACTGCTAGAAGCGATATATATGGGTTTGGGGTGGTGCTTCTTGAGATGTTAATTGGACGGAGAGCGATGGACAAGAGCCGGCCTAGCCGTGAACACAACCTGGTCGAGTGGGCTAGACCGCTTCTAGTCCACAGCAAGAAACTTGTGAGAATACTAGACCCCAGAATGGAAGGTCAATATTCATCCAAAACTGCCATAAAAGTCGCCAATCTGGCTTACCAATGTCTCAGTCAAAATCCTAAAGGTAGGCCCGTTATGACACAGGTTGTTGAGACACTTGAGTCCATTCAGACCCCAGACCTTGGTCAAGAAGAGGCTCTTTTCCAAAGCGGGTGCGGGAGCTTGACCTTGTTTGAGGCCCCAGACCTCAAAAAGAAGGAAAATCAAGTCAAAGGTGATGGGAAAAACGAGGTCCTAATGGAGATTAAGATTTCTTAGGAAATGAGCCACGGATGAAATATGTTTTCGTTAATACTTTGTTGTACAAGATCTAATTGATAGCTTTTATATTATTTATTGGGTTATCCACTTGTGATGTTTCTGATCATATATATTTGATCAAGGAAATGAAATTTCCAGTTCACTTGAACTGTTGATCATTTTTGGTTCTGCAATCAGTCTTGTTTCCTTGTTCTTGATCTTTGATTTGCTTTGTTGGCTTTACTTTTGTTGGTAATATCTACTTTCAATCTAGAGCAATGTGCTATTCTATTTAAGTCTTCTTAAAAGAACTTAGGCAAGTTGTAATGTTGAAATTTTTACACTTCAATCGTAAAATATTTATGTGTCTACAAATTACCTTTAAAAGGGTTAAAAAATATTCCAAGTAACCAACATTGATTCAATCTTTATCTGTATCATATCATAAAGGGTTTACACCATTTCCTTAAGATATAAGGATATAAGCTAGTCTACATGTAATACACTTGAACCTAGAACACCAACTGTTAAGTGGCATTAATGAGACGTGATTTTATACAGTAAGGGTTCTATTTCTTGACAAACAATATTACCACTTGCAACTACATTTAAACATGTATGATTCTTACAGCATATAAATACAAAAAAGAAAAAGACCAATGAGGCAATGACCAACACAAACATGACCTTAACACTCAAGTAAATTGGAGTCAAATCGCCTTTGTTCCTTCAAAGTAAGACTGATTCAAGCCTGACCATAGTACAGAAAGAACTCATGTTATGCCAAAGATACACTTTTTGCTACAATCGTGTTCAAGTTCTATCCTTAACTAATAATCAACCTACAATTCAAAACTAAGTAGTCAAGCTTTAACTTCTACAAAGTAAATTATCGGTCGATACCACAAGCAGTTATCTCATGAGCATTTCCCTGCATAAGAAAATATTTTCATCCATTAATATCATAGGGCTTGATTGGACATAAAATTTAAGAGCAATGTCTGCCTAGTAATCAAATGACTCAAAACACTTCAATTCTGACAAAATAAGGAAAATATAGTGACAATGGCTATCAAGTAATTTTGGATTACAAACTTGACCAGAAAGAAACATGTTACAAGTTTCATGGACACCTTGAAAAGATTTTCAAGGGAAGGAGAAGTAACGTATTTAAATTTGGTCAGTAGTGAAGAATCACAAGCTTATTTTTCGGTCATTTGATGCTAATTTACCAACACACGTGCCAATCAAGAATATAATTTATAATGAGTATATAAGCTGCATGTATGCACACAATATAATTAATAAGCATATGACTGCTTACCCCAAACTTGATGCAGTCTTGATACCAACTGTGTAATAGACCTCCTATCTGTGGCATTTGGGAACTCCATGTTAACAGCTTCCTGAATTGCACCCAAGAATTGTCTCCTTGCTTTTGCAGTGAGTACAAGGTGGTTTGGTCGATGCCCACTACTCAAGTCCACTGCCTGAAAAAACATCATGAAGTATAAGCATTTTGTTACATCTAACTTAAAATAAGACTCTAGTAACTAGAGGTGGCAAAATAGGCAGGAGTATTACCTGCTGCAGCCAGGGGATTATTGAACTCATGAACTGCTGTCCGGATAAGAGTGAAGCCAATGTGCTGAGTATATCATTTGCAGTTCTATTTGATAAACTTTCCAATACAGGTCCTGTTTTATCGAGAAGATCAACTAAAACCATTTCATCACCAGAATTCAACGCTTCAACGTATGCTGCGTCTAAGTCACCTTGAGATAAGTAGCCCTTAATAAGTTTGCAGGAGCTATGCTCGACTTCCAAATTAGTATGCCTGAAATTAGCAAAAGAATTGAAACCAAACCCACCACCACCATTTCTGTTTGGTCCTCTATGGTTCCCCACCCCCGAGCTACTCTTCTGCATGCCCTTTCCTGCAGGGATTCTACTTAACTTTACCGTGGGATCCATCCATAAGTCTGCACTGCTGCCAGCACTACCACCAGCACCACTGCCAGTTTTGCTCCTAGAAAATGTGGAGTCCTCCCAAGAATCAGATTTTCTTATTGGCTGCAACAGAGATTGCCTACTGCGTGTATCCACTGATGATCTTGGAGTGCAGGTTGAGAGTCTAGGAGACGGAGTAGTAGAATTCTTTTTTAGAAATCGGGCAGTTGATTCAGAATGTCGTCCTCCAAGATTGACTTTTTCTGCCATTTGATCCACCACATCTTCTAAAGTTGACACCTTTTGTTGTATCATGGACAAGCTATCCATTGTTTTTGTAGCAAACATCTAATAAAATTGTCCAGAAATCAAGTAAAAATAAAATTAAAGATGCTTAAAGTTGTCAATAACTCAATATGTAATAAAGAATATTTAAACATCAACCAGATGTTATAATATATAGTGGCACTACTTGCTAACTTAAAAGGTGATGTAGCAAAATGGGTGAGGCGGGCAGATTTGATAACAGGTCAAAATGGTACTTTTTGGTGCACAGGTTGAGTTGACCTGAAACACCTTTAGTCCTAAACTTTTAGGTTTTCCTATAAATAATTAGTAACAAAGGCAGCAAAGTTATACTATCTTAAAAACAATCTGAATAAAACTATTTAACAAATTTTAAGAATTATACAGACTTTGGGCCTATTTCCTTTTAAGCTAATTATTTAATTTATCCGGTTTGAACTATTAAAATAAAACAAAACCTGGAAGATCCAAAAGTAACTATGTTTGCAGGTCTCCACGACCCCAACTGTAATAAAAAATTAACCATTTGACACAAACCCATTATCCAACCCACCTGACCTGTTTCACCACGACCCCAACTGTAATAAAAAATTAACCATTTGACACAAACCCATTATCCAACCCACCTGACCTGTTTCACCACCCCCAGCAAAGGTGAAGGCAATTACCTGCAACAGATCCATTAGATTTGACTGTTTGGTTTCTATTTCTAGAAGCTTTTCTCGAATGCAAGCCATATCTTTTGCGGTTTGCGCACAACACGCACGCTGCTCATGCATAATTTGAGAGCTTGATTCTGTGACAGTTGAATCAATGCTTCTACGATCCTGACTTTTAGAAAAATACCTTTGTTCTTCAGTACTAATTTCTTCTTCCATTTTCTGTTGAATTACCCCTTTTGGTTTTACCATTTCACCATTTAAATGATAGTCTCCGGTCACCGGGACCACATGAATATTGGATGCAGATGAGCAATCCTGTTTGTCATCTAATGGTACATATTCATAACCAAGATCTTGAGTCGATGTGATATCAGATCTAGTCCGTTCAAATGTTTTTGTGACAGTACTACCTTCAGATTCTTCGTCATGAGTATATGCTAAAGAGATATTACATTTTTTTGGAACACTAACTTCTATATGCCAATCATTTGCCTTGGGATTCTGAGGACTTTCCACATAACTATGGCCAGTTTTTCTGATTGATAGAGGAACCCGTTTTCTGATTGATGTAGATTCAGTATTACTCGGAATGTCGCTGTAATCACCTACAATTATAGCAAAACGTTATGAAATGAATTTATATTTCACAAAACAGAAGAGAATTACAGTAGGCTTTGAGAATGGATAGTAAAAACTAGTTATCCATATGATAAGTAGCTTATTATACTTTATACTCACTCAATCCCAAAACAAATGCAATTTTTAACTTCAAACACATGTACATAAAAGTCACTGAATAATCATCAAATACATAAAATAGGCCTTACTAAAACAAGATTGTTTGAACCACAATAAACATATATATACTTATAGTAGTATCTTGTAACAGTTGTTAAGAAATAAATCTGTAGATTTATAAAGAGATCTTTCTAAGAGAGGAGTTGTTGCATATTTTGGCAACCAACAATAGAAAGTGTTACATAATTTTTGGAAAGCAGGAGTGAAAGATTAATTCCTTCCTGTGAACTAGCAAAGTAGCAAGTGTAGGTACTAAGATTTTGCATTATCTAGAAAACTTGATCATGTGTAACAATGCTTTGTTTATGCTGATACCCACATTTGTCCATTTCAATAAACCACCTAATGTGTATATTACATGCATAGAGCGGATAAATCTAAGTTTGTATTATTTCCATCAAATAAGCAAAGCACAAGGAACAACGCAAAGCAATTTCCCCCAATATAAACTTAAGACACGGGAAAACAAACAAAGATAATAATGGGACAAGAATAAATCCTCAAGAAACCATAACGATATTGAGATATATGCTTAATAATAAAGGCTGCAAGTTCACAAGATGTAACAGTTACAAAATTAAGCCACCAGTCACTGCTGAACCTTGGATAGAAGATCCAGCCTCTGAAAGTTCAGATGCATCAGTTCCTAGAAGACTTTTCCAGAGTTGTAAGGCTTGAAGTACTGTGTCCCTTACTGGTTTGACCTACATAAAGGAAGCAACATTTGGATCCAAGATACATGCATAACTAAGAGGCGGCAAAATGGGCAGGCTAATAAGGTTGTGCTGACCCTAAACACTCTTTGTCCAAACACTTCTTTATTAATTGGCGTCATGTATGATTACAAAAACTATGTTATTTCATAAATATTAGAATTGCATGGATAAATAATTTAGAAAATGCATTAAAATTCTACTTTGGCGGCATTCAACTGGTTCGACCCATTTGACTCATTTCCTTAATAGATAAAATCTTTTATATGGCCCGCTATAGATGAAAAAACTAACCTACATGGACACATTCATAAGTAAATGTGTCAATATCATAGTCATATGGTACGCCAAAACCCCCACGATCCGCGTATCAGAGCGTTTCGTACCGAGTAATGGTACGGTTTCGTTCCCGGAACGGAAATTGACATTCCGAATTGGTTTTGAACACGCAAGCTTTAAAACTTAACTTTTAGTTCTGTATTGGACTATCAGTTGAGACTTTGTTAAGTATTTATTCCAGAAAATATTTCAGAAGTTTGGATCTCTACCATATAAATGTAAATGATTAGTTATAGAGTAAAGTGGTGCCGCTTTATATGGTATATTGTACTACCCCCCTCCGTACCAAATTTTAGTAACCTAGCGAATTGCAATCCCGGACCACGATTATGTACCGGAACGATCTGCGTTCCATGTGACTATGGTCAATATTGCCACCTCTACATACAAAAAAGTATATTTTCCAGGAATTTATTTGCAAAACAACACAGACCTTATCAAAGCGACACATTTCAAGGGAACGAATGCAAGATGACTTGAGAGAAACAGCATACGATCCATTGCTTGAAGCAAGTTCTGTTAATGCTTCAGAAGCAGCTTTTCGTGTTCTCCAGTCACTGTTCTTAAGAGCTTCTTGGATGCTAGTCATTGCAGCATTGAGCATACTTTGTGTTGAAGCGCCCCCTGCCTGTAATTTTATGAAGATACCTTAAAGCGATTCCTTTGTTATAGATAAAGGTACAACAACCTTGTGAAAGTGTGCCACATGAGAATCATATGAAGTATCATGACTAGGATTAAGCCTTCCATGTATGCCATATTTATGTCTAGAAAATTGCTAAAAGCAGTCAAAGAACTACAGGGTGTTTGGATGTGCATATTCAAAGTGATTATGTGATTCTAAAATAATCCAAATCAGATAATTATTGTAATAAAAACGAATGGGTAGGATTGTTTAGATGTGCTTCTGTTGTGTCAAATTGTAATAATTGGTCATTTAGTTGTTTGAATGTTTGAAAATTTCTAACTTCCAAGTAATCAAGCAAGTAACACATTAACTGACCACAACGACACTTTTTGTGAAAAAAAAAACCGAGATATATCATGTGAGATGGTAATTAGATAACTTTATTTTACCCTTCGATAATAAATTGTTGTTGCAGCTACGATAAAGCTCATTCGCCAAAAGTGATCAAAAAATTATAAATGTGGAATCCGATTATCCAAGGATTAATCAGATAACTGGTGTTATAACGCAAACCCTAACACCCCTAAATAATTGCACATTATCAAAGATATGTGAGTGGTGATCACAGGAACATCTTTCTAGGAAGCCAATAATCACTGTGCCATTTATACAAGCCAAATCAAAAAACAAACCTGAATGATACTTCTGTTTAACTCAATCATGGCTGGTTTTGCCATAAAGTGTGGATTTTTCAGCATCTGTGTTGTCCTTGTCAACATACGTTGTAGTATAGGCAACGGAGGGTCATGTGTATGATCAATTACCCGAGATAAACACAACGCTGAACCAAACTGAACATGTTGATTTTGCTCGCCTAATGCTTCAAATAGAGGTCTCACTAGTACAACAAAGCTCCCCTCAGGCTCAATGTTACTAAATTTAGAAGCCAAAATACCCATGGTCTCAATACACGCATTTCTTACAACAGAATCTGGATCCTTGAGTCGTTTAACGATACTAGCAACCATTTTGCCTAAATGGGGACCGATGAGATCGTGATGGAAAGTTGTGAGCATACCCATTAATCTAATACACTCCTTACGAACAGCTATTTTTTGTTCTGAATCGGTATCTAAAATGCATGACAAGAATGTTGAAATTCCATCTGGAGTTAAACTTTCTATTGTTCTTCTAAGTTCATCAACCCCAATTTCATATGTATCCCTATCGGAAATCTTATTTAAAGCGAGAATTACTCGTTGTTTCAGCTCAAAAGTCACATGTTGACTGTTAGTCCTAGTGGATATTCCCTTGGATTTTAAAGGAGCATGCATCTTCATCTTAGGCTCCTTTAAAAGATTCTTAATATAGCCCTAGGTGTTACTAAATTCCATCAACTAATAATTTACAAAAAATGATCCACATCAGGTGTTATGCTGCAAGAACATAGAATAAACCATTACAGGAGTTTGAACTATTCATGATGAAAAATCACTACTTAGCAAAATAAGATTTTTTACATACTATACCACAACATCCAGATTCAGCATTTGAAGTAAAGGCAACGGCTTGTAAATCAGTAGAAAGGGAAACAATTTAAGATAAATGGCCAAAAATTATACACACCAAAACCCTTGAAAACAAAAACTAACAAAAAATTAGTGAAATTTTAATATTATTATTATTATTAATCATTGTAGTACCAGTATTATTTTTGTTTCATGTTTTCCCCAAAACTAAATGTCATTGCAGAATAGAAGAGATAAATATCAGTGAACAGATCATAATGTAAAAAGGATAAAACTTTAACAAGAAAACGCCCATTTAAATGTATACCCATTAAACCCTAGGTACAGCAATGTATATGATCTTTTAGGCAGAAAACGAAGAATGCAAATAAAATTTAAAAAGATTACTAAAAAGATGAAACTTTTTACCTGGAAACATAATTACAGGATAGGAAATAAAAATCTCCATAGAGGGTCTGAAGGAAATCCAAAAACATTGAAGCAGATTGATACAAGTATTACAGTATTATTATTATATTATTTCTTGAATTTTGAAAAAAGAAGCAAGTGGGGCGTTGAACCTCTGTTTTCGCGCTTATGAGAGTATGGATTCGAATTTGAAGTGCGATTTGATTTTTATGATGTGCATTCCTGTGTCCTATCCTTTGTCATTTCCTACCATTTGGCCCCTCAACTTGTCTTATACTTTTAATTTAATCCAGAGATAAAATTGTCATTTTTGATTTGTTTCAAATTTTGTAAGCAAGATATTAATTCAACAGGTCAACAAGTCAATTTTTTTTGTTAAAAAGAAGTTGGAGAGAGCTTATGTACTATTCAGAGTACATAAGTTATATAATGTAAAGAGTATATTAAATATAAAATTTTTAGGTTTCATTTTATAAATTTTTAGAACAGGTAATATTGGTCTCAGATTCTTTCTCACATTATCAATGTTAGTATTGTTTACACAGTACAAATAATATTCCCAAAAAAATTTACCTTTTTATACAATTTCTCTTAAGTTTATAAACATTTACAAATTAAAAAACATTTTATTTCAACATACTACGTCAAGAATGGAATCATATAAACACCGAATGTGATTGACCAAATTTCGACTAGTATTTGGTTGCACTTTTGCTCTCTAAGTAAACAGATTTGGTTGTACTTTTTGATAGAAACTGAATTTATGTGAATAGTCAAAGCAGAATTCCAAGTGACACTTGAATTTGAAACTTAAAATCATGAGATTAAGCTACTACAAATAACTCGAGAAAATGATATGTGTGTCTAATTCGTATACTTAAAAAGAGATATAATAATATGATTGGTACACATGTTAGAATGAAGGTTGTGAATCAGGAGAGAAAAAATACACTAGTGATGTGTTAAAATTTAAATGGAATATGCATACTTCTCGGCTTGTATTGTTAGACAGGGCTTGTATTGTTAGACAGAAAGATGAGGTAAATCACATTAGGTCATAATAAACATGTTATTGAGGTAAATCTCCTAAAAGATGAGGTAAATCACACAGTTCTTGTTAAACACCCTTATAATCATACAATTCTTGTTAAACGCCCCTATGTCATAATAAAAATGCACGAGTAACTTATCATACAGTTCTTGTTAAACACCCCTATAATCTCCTGAAAGATGAGGTAAATCACATTATGTCACAATAAACATGAACATAATCTTTAAAATTGATAAAAATGTAGAAATATTCATCTGCATACACATGTTATTGAAATGAAGTTCCTTGTGCTCCAAACACAAGTCCATCAAGACTCTTTCAAGTTGTTTGTTGTGCTATATGCAACTTACCTTGCAATGGATTTGCTTACACGTGTGCCACACCTCAATGTCAATATACGATTGATGTTAACTGTGTGTTCATACCTGAACACATCATACATGAATCTCATCCAAATCACCCACTTTGAAGAATTGGAGATAGATGGTCCCAAGATTATTGTCGTCTATGTCGTGTTTATTTCAAACAAAAGGAATCTTCATTCAGTTGCCGACTTTGTGATTTTAGTATACATTCTAACTGTGCTTCGTTATTGCCTCCGACAATTAGTCACAAGTATGACAAGCATCTCATGAACCTAAGTTACACCCCAGTTGAGAACTATAGAGGTGAATATTTCTGTGAAATTTGCGAGGAGGAATTTGGCCCTAAGTGTGCTTTCTATCATTGTCATGAATGTGACCGATCTATACATTCCGTCTATGCTCTCTTGATACTTCAACGTGAAAGACGCAACTACACCCACAATACGTGCGGTGTTGATCAATTTGCGAATATAAAGTTTGGGGCGATACATATAACTGAACATCACCCACACTCTTAACATTGTTGCTAGGTATTGAAAGTGATGGCATATGTAGCGATTGTGGTCATGATTTGTTTGGCAACTTTATCTTAAAGTGTCTAAAGTGTAAGTTTGTAGTTCATTGCAAATGTTGAGGATGTAAAAAAAGTTGGTATTATATCTGCGCTCATTTGTTAGAATTTAATCCCATCAGTTTTTAGAATGGTTTTTTTATTTTGTTAGAAAAGTTTGACTTCATTAATCACTTCTTAATATGTTAGAGAAAAAGTTCTCACTTTCTTTACTCTCTTTTCCTCTTCTTTATTTGTACATGTTCCACAAATCAATAATTCACTTTATTTTGTCATATCCAAAAGGAAATTTCAATTTTATAAATTGGACTTGAAAAACTCTCGCACTCTACTTTTGACCGGCTACAACCTGATAAATTGCATCCATAGATCCAACGAGCCAGGGGTTGAACAAGTACTTAAAATATATACATATATATGAAAAAGAATCTAAACCAAAATGACTTGAAATAACTGATATTTTTACTAATGTTTGTGTACATGACTGACTATAAATTCAAAAGGAGGACTACAGTATCCACAAAGCTGTAATGTGATTTCTCACCGTGAATGAAAACAAACTGTTGAAATCAATTTTAGTTGTGCGAATGTATCTACTTTTTATTGATCTTCATCCATTCGGTCAGTTTGATTAAAAGTCTGAGATATCGTCTCCTCGGAGCTTGATGTTTTGGCAACAGAGTCTTCAAGAGCCTCAAGAAAAGATAGGACGGTGAACTTGTCTGAGAAAAGTACGTTAGAATTTCATCATGCATTACTAATAGAAAGTTTGATCAAGCTCAGACCCAAATCCTGCAAATTGAATTGCACTATGTTTGGGTTTTAACGTTTAGAAAATATTAGACATGGCAACTTTGACACTTAATCCATAAATAGGTCAACTCAGGTTGTTATTTATCTACAACGAGTAAAAATATACAAATTTGCTACATGGGTCGAAAGTCACCCAATCTGCAGTTTTGGTGCATAAAACCTCCTTAAATCATTTTATTAAAAAGAAAAAAAAAAAAAAACACTAGATAGTTTTTGATATAATATAACTCACATTTGACACATGAACATGTTTTAACCCGAACCCCCTTTTACCCACAACCCAACCCACCCACTTTGCCACCTCTAGAAAAGATTTTTGAAATGCCCACATTATTCCAATCAAAAGAGTCGTATTTTGTAAGGCTTACATTTACTTGGGTCAACTCCAAATTGAGTCAGATCTATTTGACCAGTCTTCAGTACCTGCACAGACCACAAGTTACGAACATCTTTATAATAAAGTAGTAAAAACATTGGAAAGAGGAAGCAAGGAGATGGCATGCGGATCCGTACGTAAGTAAAAGAATCAACTTGTTGACGGAAAGGAGGGCTCTGCAGCAACTCCATTAATTCCTCTGGAGTCCATTCACCCTGCAGCACACCATGGCAATTCTCAGGCTATGTGAAGTGAAATATATAGAGATTCATATATAACAGAAGTGGCAAATTCAACCTATTTAGTTATGAATGGGTCCGTGTACTATCTCAAATGGGTCAAACCAATGTATTTAGCTAAAAATGAAACAAGTCAAATGGCTCAAACTAACTGAAGGTCATCGAAAGTCTAACTTCAGTTGATTTGGTAATCACGAGAAACTGCTTTATCTATTAATAATAATAGTAACAAAAACTGCATGGGGATCAACCCAATGCCTATTTTAACCTCCACTCAAATGACCCCGTTCTGACTCTTTACCCAACCCACTCATCTTCCTTCATTATATACTCGGGTAGCGTTCAGTTATCTCATGTAACTGATGTTTCTATTATTTCTATTAAGAATAGTACCAAAAACTGCATGTGGATCAACCCACCCACTTTAACCTCCAGTAAAATGACCCCGTTCTTACCCTTGACCCAACCCACCTGTCTTCCCTCACTATATACACAGTAGCCATCATATTACCTCAGGTAAATAGGATGCTACTTGCTCCATTGATAATGTCTCCATCAATGGCAATAGAAGTTCAGGCCTCAAGATATCACCCAATCCTAAACCTATAAAGACAAAATTCACAGTAACTAAACCAAAATCAAAGGAAAATAAGTTATATTCCCTTTGTCTCAAAAAGATGCAAATCTTCTCCTTTTCAGGTTGTCAGAAAGAAAGTGCAACATTTCCTCCTCTTTTCGTTCCAAAATACTTATTTGCCTATTTGTACTGAGTAGTCATTACTCTGTATTTCTATAAGTGTGATCAGTAATCAAACATTTGCATAACTATGTCCAAGTGAGGAAGTAGGAAGTAAACAAGTAAGCATTAAGCAAACAACCAGAGTATTACCTCCATCAGGATCTGCAGCCTCACCTGAATATTATCCCATCAGAGATTAGTTCCAAATGATAACTATCCAAAAAAAGTGAGATTAAATTTTAAGTAGGACATTTTTATGACATGCCTGAGGGTCCGATATTACTTAAGATTCTCTGTAGATCTGCTAATTTAACAGGTCCTGAAGAGGAAACATCACTCATTACTTCTGTGCCCATACTTGGTCCAACCAAATCTCCAGCCCTGTAACCAAATAGTGTCATTATTAGCTAAAACCACTCAGCCAAGAAATAGTTTATGGTGGTAAATAAAGTATACAGCTTCACAAAATTACAGTCTAGTGTTTATAAGTGTTCGATGTCGCATGATAAGATCACATTTTTCATCTATTTCACTTGGTACATGATGATGTCAAGAACCTTGTCTAGATCTTTAATGGCCATTTTCAAAAGCTAAATATAGCTACTTGCTGATCATTGTCATAACAAACTACTCACACTATTAACGTGTCATAACATTTAAAGGAATTTTAGAGATAAAAGCTAAACGCTTCCAATGAACAATACGTGCGCTCCGTGTTACAAAGTTTATGGGATGGAAGGATCAAATAGTATAATGCTCCTCCATCATCATAACATATGTCCTTTATTTTGGATGTTAATATCAATATACACTTCTAAACACCACCTGATCAACTTTATCAGTTGCCACAGAAGTTGAAAGGCAAAAGCAGAATGTAGGAATTACCACCATCTTTCACTGCATGAAGATGTTTGAGGGCTCGTGTAATAAGTGAACAGTAAAAAAATGTGGGGATGATAACTGATGAACAGAGTGATATGAAACACAAGAATTTAAGGAGTGCTTGTGAGAATCCCTATATGAACCCAAAATAGGGACCTTTTCAAATTTTTGGCATGTTATGCTGTCATGGTATCCTAGATTGGACAGTTGATCCACAAGTCATTTTCCATCTCATAAATATACAAATAAGAGGTAAATAGCAAACATAAGCATCAATATATATCCACATACCGTGATGATATATCTTCACCAAGAGTGATGTCTTCTTCTTCAGTAGGAAAATCTATCACATAAATTTCTCACATGCTGAATATTGAAAAACATATCCCGAGACTCATGCAAGAATAAACTAAATCTGAAACTATAGACAAAAGACTACTCAAATAAATCATGGCCGTAAAATAAAGGTAAAGCCCAAATATCAACTAAATACATCACAATATGTTTCCATATATGTGTGTGTTATAGCACAATCATTAGCTCAAGTAGATAACACTAAGGCTCAAGTGTTTTTTCAGAGCACAATTGATCCATAACTAGAAACCTAGAATTCTTAACGGCATAGAAGTAACAACTAATAGACTTTCAAACTTTAGAGTCACTTCAGTAACAAAAGTTGATCAAAAAATAGCTCACGTACTAAGTAACAAGAGTTTGCCAACTATAGGATAGATGCTCCAGCTTTCTCATACATAATGTACGTGATACCTTTCGTAATGGAAGTTATTATCAGTAGTGTAGGTATTTAAATGTTTGGCACATAATTAATACCTATCGGTTGATTCAGGTAGAGGTTGACAGACTTGCACAATTCTTCATCGCTGTCAGCTCTGGGCTCCTGGAACCACGAGCGATATAGGTCAGTCTACGATAAATCTAAAGCTGCAGAACCAGAACGAGTTTATATGCTAACCTGCATCCAGAAGAAACACTTTCGGTCGTCTATCTGAAACTTCAATAAGTAAACCCTTCCAGAAGCTTGACCAACCTAAATTGGCCAAATATACAAAATGAGCTAGATATGGACAAAATTATAGCTAATCTAAATATTAAAAAATAAAAAAAAAGAACGACTAAAAATATACCTTTTCAAATACTGCCTCTTCCGGAAAAACAATTTGATCCTATATTTACATGTGTTAAGAACGTACCCGATAATTTTTCAAGCATTCAAGCTAAAGCCTAGTAATTATAAAATGTGGAATAACTACATTTCCCAAACAGCTATATTGGGATAGAGTTTGAAATAAATTTTAAAGCCAATAGTTGACTGAATTCATGCATATATTCGTGAAATGTACGACAGCGGAAACAAGGATACATCTTCAATGGAGTTATTACCCCGATCAAGCCACTGAATATGAACTAGTCCCTCCTCACCCTGCGAAAAGTCAACACTTCAATTTATAAACTAAAGTAAAGCTATTACACAAAAGTGTATCTTTCCATGTATATACAGACACAAAGCACACTATAACTAGTGAATAGAATATATATGATAAATAATAAGCTTGCATAAGATTAATCATACTCTTCCAATGCGAACAAGTCCTTTACGAGGATCAGCAACAACACGCTTTCCTTCCATGTGCATTTTACCAGCACGAAACTCCAGCAGAACTTCCTGCAACAGGAAAGAAAACAAATTGCCATTGTATAATATGCAGATACATAATAAATAAATAAACACTAATTTTCATGATTCCACTTATTTATAAAAAAAACCTGCTCATAGAGTCATAGATAACATAAGAATATGAAACTGACATATACTTAGTTTCTAGTGCTACACTTCAATTTAAAAACCCTAAAGCATCATACAACAAAATACGGGAAACTAAATTACCTGAATAGCAGGAAAAAGCTCTGTATCTATAGAATCCATAAGTCGGACTGTATATTAACTGCACATACAACAAACATAACGATACATTTATATATGTATAATAAAAACATATACAGACAAATTAAAGTTGTGAAAAGAGAAATATTACAATTTCAACATGGTGGAGATAGCTCACCAACATAATAACAATAGTTTTATGACTAAATAAATTCTACAGGAGTAAAGTTCTTGTAACCCTAGCTTTCGTGTTTGGAGAAATTGCAAACAGAAAATTTTGAAATTAAATTAGGGTAAGTGTTTAAAGATTATGAATATTATAATACTGGTGATTGATGATTACCTTTAGTGTATGTACAGATGGTTCAATTTCAGAAGTGTATCAATCGTTCTATGATAACGAATCTGGTGCCCTAACGCAGTGTGTGCCAAGGTTTGGGGGAATATTATGAATCGAGTGGAATGAAGTGATCGTATTTTACGATTATATCCTTATGAGATAACGGCGTGTTTTTTACGTTATTTTGTTATTATTATCGTTTGGACTTTGAAGTGATCGTTTATGTAGTTCTCGTTTAAACACCCACCTATATATGAATACAAATTTTTTCATTATATGTGAATGCATTTAGGGTGATCGAAAAGTCTCTTGGGAAGTTTGTTGATGAAAGGAAAGTTGGATTGCTGAGGGATAAATGTCTACCACTTGAAGGCCATGTTGTAGTTGCTGGAAGAATTGGAAGAACTGACAAAAGGGTGACGCCGTGACGGGCTTTCAACAAGTCTGCTCTTTTTGTATGTCACAAATAATAATATTACTATAGTATATCATTCAATTGTAAAATGTGTAATTCAAAACTAATTTCTATAACTAAGGGTGCGTTTGGTTTGTCAGATTCTGATGGAATTGAAATGAATGAAATGAAATTCAACATTCTTTTCATTAACAAAACTAAAAAATTCCGTTAAAATTTCGTAATATAACTCTATAGAGTATTTATATTACGTTATATTTTTCTATTATTAATATTACAATATATATATTTATATATGTTTATGTTTATATTTGTATTTGTATTTGTATTTGTATTTATATGTATGTTTATTATTATACCTATATCTATATATGTATCTCTATCATGTCTATATCTATATCTATACATATATTATTTTAATTTTAATTTTAATTTTAAATTTAAATTATATATTATAATATTATATTATATATATTGTCAAGTATTATTATTGTAATAATGTTATTTTATTTTTATTTTCATATTATATCATACTATATTATATTATATTACTATATATTAAATTTTATTTTTATAATAATATAATATTTATTTTATAGTTATCCTATATAAATATAAAAATACTATATGTTATTTTATATTGTTAATATAATTATTTGTAAAAGTTCAATTTCATTATGTGTCAACCAAACGTGCATGTCATATTCTAATTTCTTCGTAATCACATTCCTTTGAACCAAATTCCAATTCCATCATACTCCCATTCCTTTAACATATTTCATTCCTTCATAAATCATTTCACATCTGTTTCTCAGGTACTCCATTTGTTCACATTGGTTAAAAATATCCATCTACATAACTCGCAATGAATAATATTGAGATTTTTAGAACATTAATGCATTTAAGTATTACAGGTACCCCGTACTTTCCATCCTAATTTCTCTAGAAAATGGAGGCGATATTTGTATAATGGTGAGGTTGGGGAAGATGCCACAGTTTGTTAAAGTGAAAAATCTCATGACCAAGATAACAAATTTGATGATTTTAACGATGAGAAAAGTTTAGAATCTGCAGTAGGTGATGATAATGGCGATCTGGAAAGTATAAAGAAATCAACGGTGTTAGGTGTTAACAAGGTTAATAAACTTCTTCAACAACTAGAAGGGAAATTGTTGTCTTATAAGATGTTTGCACGTGATACGAAACCCTAAGAGATTCGTAAGTTTGACTTTATATAAACTAAAAATTTGTTATTCTAAAATGTTCATTTTTAACCGCATAATCTAAGTCATATGGCAGTGGTCCTCCAACAGAGTGTTTTATCTTCCATGCACGAGCCAAACAAGTAACTTTAACCATTGATACAGAGGTTCTTAACTTTTTACAGTGTTTTGATTATATTTCTACATCTACATTTGCTAGAAGTTAATATTTTATTAACTCCCGTTTTCACTTTCATGAAGAAAGGAGAATATACCGAGGCAATGTGCATTGAACTGATTGGTAATCACTTCTTACGTAAGGTATAATAGCTGATTATAACAATCTTATGTGCATTTTGGCAATAATTCTAAATTTCATATATAACAATATAGGCTTGATGTACGTCCTATCTTTCTATATTTAGCCAGTAGTGGATAGATACAAATGGGCATGTAACGAGCCGAGATCGAGGTTGGCTCGTTTCTTAAGGAGTGTTCTAAATTTATATATATTTGTTTAATTTCTATAGAGTTATAAATATAAAATATTAGGCATCAATGTTTTACGTCATTAGTAATAGAATAATATTTACTGTTATCTTCTATTATATATAGTATTATATGTATGTTATTATTAGCCTCATTTAGGTTCAGAGCCTAATTGAGCTCGATTTATGAAGCTCATTTAGGCTCCTCTCAAATTGAGCTCGAGTAGCTTGGCTTGATCCTGTTTAAGAATTCATGGGGTGATCATGGTTGACAGATGGTTCATGTTCTAGTGGCAACATCAATAAGGGAAGCAGCTGCTGGTGCAGAAGATGATGCGTTGATAAAGCTGATGGATGCCACATGTAGACGTGCCACGACTCCACCAGCACCTCCTGATGGCCTTTGTCTTGTTGACGTTGGCTATAATGAGTTTGATTAAAAAACCTGCCTAATCATCTAAGGTAAGCCGTGTTAGTTATCGTTGAATAATTTTCTATTGCAAGTAAGATTTGATAGTAGGTGCTGAACACAAGCTAGAGCATTAAATACCCTTAAATTTGACATAATATGGTACATTACGTTCAATTTTTAGGGTCACTTACTTATGAATGGTCAAAATTCAGGTTATGTGTAATTGTTTATCTATAATGGGTAAGATTCTATTATAATAAATAAATAAACACTTAAAAGGAAATAGGTCAAATTGGTCACACATACCAAAGTGTACTACTAATGCGTAAAAATTGACCTTCTTTACGATTTTATAAAGTAACAAAATCATATTGTTTTTGAACTAATATAATTATTGTAATCATATCTGACACACTAATCATAAATAAAAATTGAAACCTTTGGACTAAAAGTGTTTTGCCCAACCCAACCTGACTCATATCAACAACAATACCCAATCCCGCCTAGGATAGGGTATGGGGGAGGTTAGATGTAAACAGTCATACCCCTATCCCTATCCGATGGTAAAGAGACTGCTTCTAGAAAGATCTCTAGCAGACTCGTAGCGACTCATATCAACAATTATCTATTTTGACTCGTTGCATGATTTGCCATTTTTCCACCTATAATGATCCCTAACTTATACATACTTTTATACAAACCTGCACCTTTACGAGGCTTTAATCTTCTGTGTAAGGTCTCTTTGCATTGTCCTTTGAGTCACATGATGTGCTTTCCTCTTTTCATTTTATTTTAGCAAAGAATGTAAAACTATTTTGGGCTAAAACTTTGTTAATTATTCGTTTGTTGCTTCAGGCTTTCAGCTGCCTATGGTTTTCACATTTTGCGAAATTTGAGCTGGTCTTGATTCTCACTTTCACTAACACAGTCCTCATACATACTGCAATCCCATTCTTTTTCAAATTGAGACTTTTGCAAAAGATTCTTGCAAGTTTTAGCCGACTAGTGAGTAGTAGATCAAGTTGAATTCATATGTATGAAAGGTGCAACAGATAGGATCTCGGCCTCCAGCATTCCCCATTTAGTCATCTGTTTAATGAGTCTTCAATCTTCATCACCTCAAGGCCTCATGAATCATGCCTAAATGCAGTTGAGTGTTTATGGATTGATTAAACTGCATTGTTATATACAAGTTTTAGGCTTTTCTAGCCAATCATATTTGGTGATGTTTCTGTGTGGAAAATTTTCGGGATATTTTCATGAAACGACGTTAAACTAGTTTGTTACTTGGACCCATATGATGCTTGTTGCTTATAGGTTCTTATTTATGTTTTCTCTAAACTGCGAATTATTTTACCCATACACGGGATTTTCTGGGTTACATTTTGATTGATACAGCACTATAAGGCGAAACAAGATATCTTTAACTTCCTCTGTTACGTTTATTCTGTGGATCCATTCCTATTAAACAGTCTTTCTACTCGAAATAATATTCAACTGAAAATAATAAATATAAAAAAAATGAGTAAAGAACAACTCATATATATAGTGCATGATTGTTTCATTTCAATATTTTTGGACTATCAATTCTAAAGTGGGACCATCTTGCTCTAAAATACGTCAAAGACTATTTGGCCCAAGGTAAAAGCTATTTGGACCAAACGAGAACGAAGAAAATGTAGTTGACCTAGATAAGCACAACATATACTAAATTATTCATTCTTTGATCCAATTTCTTTCACGTACATACATATTCTTTTTAATAAAGTTTTAATAATATCAATTATAACTTTTTTATTTCTCTTCTCCAACTTTCTTTACCTACGGATATATTTTTTTAATAAGATTTTCATAATAGCAAAACTTTATATATTTGTAAAAATAAACATAGTTCGAAAGTTGTTTTGCATTTAAACGTAGTTATTATCGCTTCTCCAATATCAATTTTTTTAAGTCCACCACTTTGTAAACAAATATAAGAAATTGGTCACTCATATTTGAAAACGATTTTGTAGATCACACAAATATCTTTTTGTTTTTGTAGGCCACCCAAATTTGTATATTGTTTTATGTATACCAAATTTGATTAAAAACTCATAAAAAAAATGTGAAGTGACAAATACCCCTATATTTGTTAATTAACATTATTTTATTATTTTGATTTTATTCAAATACATGGGAATTTGTGTCCCTACACTTTTTTTTGATGAGTTTTTAGTCAAATTTGATATACATAAAACAATATACAAATTTGGGTGGCCTACAAAATTGTTTTCATATATGGGTGGCCTACAAAAACAAAATAATATATTTGAATGGCCTACACAATTGTTTTAAATATAAATGACCTACAAAAATAAAATGATATATTTAAATAGTCTCCAGATATATAATTTTAATTATATATAATAAGCTAAAAGTAAAAAGAAATAAAAGATTAAATTAAACATTCTATTAAAATGATGTTATATATATAGAAAGATGTGATATGAGACTTGTGATGGCTATCAAGTCTTGTATGACTTTGGTTCAAATGGACTTCAGTCCAAATAGCAACCCTCATTTAACTCTTGTCCAAATGTCCCATCAAAAGGTAGAGATGCAATGGTCTCCCAATATCATTTGACGTCTCCACTTTTAACATATCAAATATAAAAAAATACCCGTTTTAAAGTTTTATTATAAAGAATTGTTTAGATAAAAAATGGATTAATCTTGTACGAGATTGTACTTGAGACGCTTTAATAATCATGTTTCCAAAAGTAAGCACTTCTTGACATTTTATTCGGCCTCAATTAAAGAAAGAACCTACGAGGGCTTGCTGAGAAAACCTTCTTCAAGGGATGCCACTTGATTAACTTGAGTAAAGGGCTGTTTGGGATTTGTCGATCTATAACGTTTATCTGCTTCTTGATTATTTTGATACTAACAAAAAACGAAGTACAAAACTCACCTGAAAATTATTTATTAGCATATTTTATATGAATTAAACACTCAAGAATTAGTAGGTTGGAGCACGTGGAGTGATAAAACTGTTTTGTATTATTCGGGAGAATATTGTTGCTAAAAAGTGAAGGAGTGAATAATAGTGTTCTATACGGTGTTTGGACTTTTAATTTTTTCTTTTCCTTTTTAGAAATTCAAATAATTTAATAAAATGAAACAAATAACAAAGTAAATTAAATTTTAAAAAAAATACATTAATTAAAAATATACATATTACAAGTCGTAAAAAAATACATTCAAGCGTCTCCCGATCCCAATTCCCACCTCGTCCACTCACGAACCTTCCCATTTTTCATTTCTATTATGAAGTTGTCATGTTTCGACAAGTAGTCCACGACATAGACAAAATGCTAAGCGCGGCTTCAATGTTCTTGGTCCAGTAGTAACTTTGTTTATCGTGACGGATGCCTACAAAAGTTGATGTGACTGAGTCATCAAATAAAGCGCGAGAAGAACCGACAGAACCGGAGGACCTTTTTTGGGATTTTGGTTTCCTTTCTTTTCTCCATGGACGTTTGAACTGATCATCACTAAATAGCGCGGTATTCAGGTTTTCGTTGTTACCCTCCAGTTCCTCGTCCAAATCTAAGTCATCCAAGTCCAATGTTTCGCGGCGTTTGGAACGTTCAGCCTTTCGACGACAACAGGATCAGGAGTTAACCACTTTTGGCGGTCCTTCAAAATTTTACACACTTGAAAATGTACGAAAAGATTTTAGGCATTCCAACCTATATTGAGCCTCCGCCCCCAACCGAAAGTTATCGGCATCTTCCGCACTTATTTGTTGTGCTTGAAGCCGCTTCCAAATACCTCCCTACTTTCTGCATGCCATATTGAGTTTAAACCACTATGAAGACAACATGTCATTGGTCCGTTCAAATGGCGGGTAGCGGCTATGGTACTCATTCATCACAAGATACCAAAACGTCTCATTGGATTGGGCATTTCCTTGGTTGGAATCTTTAGAAACGCAATCCAACTTTGCGAAGTCGGAGTCCGCCCTCTGGTTCCCAATTGTTGTAGTTTGGAACAACCTTTTTTTGTTTAGGTTGAGATGATCCCACCTTAGGTTGTTTGCCTTTCTTTTTGGATCTATTTCGATAGAACAAGGTTGGTGTGGGTACCTCGTATTCGTGTGATTGCTATGTCGGGTTGTTGGGTGTTTTATGATTGTTGCCATATTAGGAAATCGTTATATTGATCAGATGATATGTTAGATGTTTGATAGTATGGTGTTTGATGGTACTATGTTTGAGGGACTAGCGTTTGCGGCATATGTTATGGGTGATAAAAACCGGACATGTTGGGTGTTAAAGGGTTCGAAGATGATGATTGTTATGGAAACGGGTTCCATTGGTATTGTAGGTTGTTTGACTTTGTGAATTATAGTGATTATAGAGTTTTTGAATATGAGAATGCATATTTCGATGTGTTTTGAATTGTGTTTGAAATGTGGTATTTATAGATATGAAAAAAGGTTTTTTTTTTTTAAAAGAAAGTCATAAAACGTTTTTTTAAAACTATCCGTTGAAAGGTTTAATTAGAAGAAGGGGAAAAAGCGTCGTGCGCTAAACAATGTCCGTGACAGCTATTTCAGAGTGACAAAATACTATTTGACGGAGTTCTGGATAAAAAATGCAGACAAAACACCTCCCATTCCGTATACTTTTAGTGAAATAAGCATTTAAAAATAAACAATTTAAACATCTTCTATATAAAAGCAAGCGACTAAATACACAAAGGATTTATACTTTTCCATAAACCCTGAAATAAATTTTTACTATCCCCATACTCTATGATACTCAGTTTATTAGTTTTTGGAAGTTATAAGACAAAAAGATGCTACACATCACATTTTTATGTTTTTGTAAAGGATACATAATTAGAAGAACATTTTTTTATGTTCAATTATTAAAGTAGAATTTTACACCAATTTCATTTGGATAGTTACTATTTACTATAGTATATTAAAATGAAATATCTTCCTCTTCTACCTTTTAAAGGAACAAATAATATTCTTTTTTATTGAATAAAAAATAACTTTTTGTTGTGTGTCTTGAAGGGATCACACTGAACTCTTTATATGGTCCCAGTATCAAAATGGGCATATATTTAAGTATATTGTGTCATTTCTTTTTCACACCCATTAAGTGTTTCTATTTGTGTGGACATGATCACATTTATAGTGGAGGTTTAGCATATATCACTCTCTATATAAAACATGCCTTTTTGGGAGGGTATTTTCGTCATCTAAGTCATAAGACTTGTATCATAAAAAGCAATATATTGACACTAGAGACAACATAGTCAATAAAAAAACGTTAGTTAAAAAGTTAGTAAAGAATATTGGAGAATTAATTTGCAACAACACGAGGTGCGATAATTAACATTTATGATATTTAGGGTGCAACATATGATAAGGTGCATCACATTTTAGTTGCCTCCGCATACTTTAATAATAATAATAATAATAATAATAATATGCTTCACAGAACTAATACAAATATCGGGTGATGTATACTTGATGCTAGGGTGAACCACTTTTGAAGCATGAATTCAACTTGTTATTGAAGATTGAGTTCGGGAGTAAACAATTATAGTGTTTCACAAGGTGTCATTCACTAGAATTATATTTTATTTATCAAATTCAAGATTCTTTAATTGTTTAATAAACCACAACGTCTTTTATTTTATTTTATAACAATTATGATAATAATTTTATATGGAATATGTATATATAATAACTATTGGCTATTTAAATTATTGCATCCAACCTTCTGCTACAATTAAACCTACTAATTTATTGAACTGCAATAACTTTATAATATATTGTTGTAGGAACAAATGATTTGAATAAAACTGTCGAATACAACATACTTCTAGTGTATGTATTTAAACTTTAAAAAAGACCACTTAATTTTATTTATTTATTATTATTTTATTTTTTTTCGCCTTTTCTTTTGTCGAAAAAAGAAGAAGAAGAAAGACATAAACCAGAAAAGAAAGAAAAAATGTTTAAATTTAAAACAAAGTATGTCAATTTTTACAAATTCCACGATATTTAAATTTATCATTTAACACATTCAATACATAAAATGTAATTTCATTTCTTAAAAAAAAAAAAATATATATATATATATATATATAGGGTGGGGATCAAGAGGGAAGTAAAAAAATTAGAGAAGGAGGGAAGCAAATCTCAACCCTTGATTTAATCATAAATGAATTTTAAAAATCACAAATAATTTTAAAATTTAACATTCATCACAAATGAATGTTAAAAATATTTATTTATAAAAAAATTAAGAGCTAAAATTTGTTTTACTCATTCTTTAAAATTTGAAGCTTCCTATGAATCATTTATATATATATATACGTGGCATCTATCACTTACGACTATGATTTACTTCAAACTCTACTAGTGAATCCAAAAGCTCTTACTTTAAAGATTAATCATTTCACTAAAAAGAGAGAAACTTATAACGTTGAAGTCTGGGACGTAAATTGTGCAACGCTTTTATTTTCGATAGCAAATCTAGTGATTTTGTTAACAGAATCATTCATACAAAGTGAATGATTATAAATGTATAGTACATAAAGTTCATGCATTCTACATACACACGTATACATATCGATGTATATATAAATAAACGAAAATATATGTGAATTTTTTAGTTAAGATGGTACTCCAGTAGTAGTTCAACCAACAAACAAATGTGGGGTATATACCCTAGATTCTCATAAGTACTTTGTGCCATATAGACCACCAAACATATTAGAAATTATAATTTATAATTAGAAGAATAAAAACAGGTAGAAAGTATCTTAATCAACCTAATTAAAATTATAAACATTAGTGTTAGATGAGAAAGTGACCAACAAATTTACTCTGCGACTTCACTTCACTTCACTATCTTCATTTCATTTCAAATGCTTGTTAAAGGATATTTCTCGCAAGGATCATTTCATACTTTCTGGAGTCGAAATATAAATTAAGTTAGTACATTTTCAAAATGTTACATGGTGGTCTAGTAAACGGTGGTGTGTATTGGTTGAAAAAGCAACGTGATGAACTTACAGGTGAAATAATATTAGTTTTAAGCATTTGAATTAACGTCATGTTCGATAAAAATTAGCTGAAGTTAAAGATACGTACTTCAATCTTTTTATACGAACTATATTTTGTTGTTTTGTGTGAGATATTTGTGTCTAAGACTTTTAAGTAGTATTTTGTATATCACATGCCTTAATTGTACACTGTACATATATTATTACAAAATTTTGAAAAGTTTTTATGGCATAAAATATCATGTGATGATTTGAACAAAATGTGCAGAGCTAATATCTTTAAACGTTATTTATGATATATGTCTTTTAAATATAAATATTACAATACAATATGACAATATAATAGATATAATCGAACCAAAACTAGTCAAATAATAATTAGCATTTGTAAAGGAGAAAACCGATTGAAATTCGCCGATGTGAAAAACTGTTTCAAACAAAAGAGAAAATGATAGAATAATATAATATTTTTCTTAATTTAAAAATTGAAAAATACATAAATATCGCAATATAGTCTTTAAAGGAGAAGTATTTAGTGAATAACATATAAATATTCAGTTAAATAAAATGTCTCTATTTGTCATTTTTATTTAAATACTATACTATTATAGATTATAGATAAGAATTTTTGTTGGTACGATTGGCTGAAATTATTATATTAAAAAGAAAATGTTAGAAAAAATCATGAAATGTGGAGAAGAAATCAAGGAATAAACATACAATGACAACCCTGAGGTTTCATTAATGGGTAAAAGGGTCCGAGTAATCATAAATATTATGGATCGATCCCTACATTAGTCATATTTAGGGTATTACATTGATTAAACTTGAAATTTTCTTAAATATTAGAATTACATTTATTACTCACTGATTCGTCTAATATTTACATTTATGTACATATCACATACATATTTCAATATTTAAGAAAATTATGAGATCATTAAATGTATCTAATCATGTGTTCCGGAGGCACACATTAGAGAATTCCTATTTATTTTATTTTACTAAAATTAATTAAATCAATTATAATATGAATTGTGTAGGAAATAAATGAATTTTTACTTTTTGGAAATATTAAACTTATTGGAAATTCACACATTTACATAACAACATATTCAAAATCAAGTGTCAACCATGTTAGCTTAAGTACTATGATTCGTAAAATATCAGTATTAAAAATTAAAAATTAAATTAAATTTTATCGAACTACAATTTTACTGGTCGTATAAACTCGTTACATTTGTACAAACATGATTGAAATAAAATATTTGTTCAAATCGATACATAAAGCTATCTAATTTATACATCTTGAATAAGAAAAAAGTTATTAAATTTGAAAATTACATCTCGATATTTTTAGTTAAAATTATCGAAGATGATGATAGTATAACATTCTCAAAGGAGTAAAAGATATGAACACATAAACCTCAAAGGGAGTAATATGCAATGTAGCAAAAAGTAAAACAAAAACCTAACCCCTCAATTATCAGTTATTTACAATAATGCTATTATAGCTTCTTTATTCTGTGTTTCTTGTCTTTAAAGCACTCGAGCGAGCCTATTTCATAGAGGAAGAAGAAGCAGAGGAAGAGAGCAGGTGGCCTTCTCTATCAAGCCATCTCTCTCTCCCTTGCTTCTAAATCAATTTCACACATATACATACATATGTAAGTATATATACATATCATATACATATACAGTCAAATCTGTTCAAATTCTAAATTTTCAATTTCCACCAAAATCCATTTTGTTTCTGATGATTTGTATGTAATTTAGTAATTGAGGAAACAAAAAGATTGAATCTTGATAAACCCAATAAGATCTTGCTTAAAAATGGCAGATTTTAAGGGAAAAAACACTAACAAGTCAAGATTGACATTAATAACCCTACCCTTTTTCTTATCTTCATCAAATTCCAATGATCAAAACAAATCAGTAAGAAGATTTGGTGAACAAAACGGTGTCGTTGGGTTGGGAATTGTGGTTGCTTTGAATAATGATTCACCGGGTCAAAATAATAATATCCAAAATCCGGTTTTTGCAGTTTCACCAAGATCCGACCCGATCCCTATATTTAATAGTAAAATACCCAATATCAAAGATGATGTTGAAATTGAGTTATCGGAAGAGTATACATGTGTTATATCACATATGGGTAATAATTTAATTAAAAAAAGAGAGTATTTTGATGATGGGTTTATGAGAAAAAATGGTAGTCTGACTACTAGCTATTGGGTTAGTACAAATGGCGGTGGCGGTGGGGTGTTTTGTGCACCATCACCACCGGTGGTTAGTGGTGATGGGATGATGGTTTTTGAGGATGTTGATTTCTTGAGTTCTTGTTGTCTTTGCAAGAAAAAGCTTCATGGGTTGGATATTTTTATGTACAGGTATGGATTTTTATTTATATAATTTATTTTATTGTTAACGTTTGAATTTTGATAAATTTGATGTTTTTAGAATATGGGTTTGGTTTGGTTTAAGTTAATAAGAAGCTTGTTGTTATTTGCTAATTGTGTGGTTTTGGAATACAATTCTTGAGTGTAGTACAATACAGTTAGCTGATTCTTGCTTTTTTTGTTTGATTTGCTTATAAAGTAGATGACTTTTGGGTTAATTGGAGTTCTTGTTTTTGGAAATTGGTGTTCTTATGAATTTGGTTTTCAAAGTAGATGATGATAATTGGAACTTGGAAGTAGTTAGATTGTTCTTGATTACAAGATCCATCTTGAGCTAAATGTGATTTCGCATCAAATGGATGGCAATTCAATCCATTGTATTTGATACTTGATTTCTAAACCATTAACATACATGCAAAGATGCAATAGAAAACACTCATGAATCCTTTACTAGAACATGTTTTTAGTTTTTCTGTATACTGAACCGTCAGCACAATGTTAGCTAGATACCAGACGGATGGCGTAGTCAATAGTTTTCGTTGAGTTATGATTAAGCTTTTAAATTGCTCTTGTTTGTAGTTTGAGTAAGATAATCGCTTCCCTTTTGACAATAACTTACAATGCAATTAACATCTTGTACTTCCAGGCTTTTTGATATACTGTTGTCTTAGTCAATACCTTCTTTGGAGGATACTCTCATGTTTAAGGAAGATAAAAATGAGTAAATGACTATCTGTTTTACATAAATACCTTGTAAAAATAACACAAATTGGCAGGCATGATCTCGAATACTATATCGACTTGATCTCTAAGTGATGTTTAGGTTAGTAATATGACGGAGTAGTAAACTATTTTAGGCTGTGAGTTCATCAGAAGGTCTTTGGTCCAACGTTATGGAAGTAACCTTGATATCAAGAGGTTGTCGATATATAATAGATGGTTGGGTATTGGATATAATATGTGGTTTTAGGTGTATATGAATATGTCTATATTGGTCTAAAAAGATTAGGTTGCGAGTTCAAGTTTTCTTAAAGACTTGTTGATGACATCTATAGTGGCTGATTATTAGTTTGCCTTTTGTTTGTAGAGGTGAGAAAGCATTTTGTAGTGAAGAATGTCGGTACAAGCAGATCTCCGTTGATGAACACAAAGAAAAGTATGCATCAAAGCGGAAACAGCCTGAATACGTTGACTCTCTATGCTCCAATCCTATGCAGGTTCCTGCCGGGATGGCTGTAGCATGAAGTTTTCAACTTATTCTATATATACAACACACACATAATGAAAATGAAATACATAGTTTGGTTCAAAAATGAACCCGAAATAAGTTATTTTAAGCTCGGCGAGGAGGAAAACAATGAAGAATGGGAATGTTGGGAATGAGGAGTTATAGGATAGTACTTGTTTTTAACTTTGAAGTTTTGTTTCTAATTATGGTTGTTTATAGCTTGTAATATCATTCTGGATTTTTGATGTATTGGTTACAATTGATCACGCAAGATATACAACTTGTTGATGCATGAGTTAGCATATCTTGTTTTCGGTTACAGATGACTTATTTAGCAACTTGTAATCTTGCATCTCATTCACTATGTAAGCAATACAACTTTGTCAACTAAAGGTTAAAAATAAATTGTATATATGCATATGATCTTATACCAAAAATGTACATGTCTTCTTTGAAAATGCAATCGATCAGTTCAGGCCGTCAGACGGTTGGCCAATCGGCTACTTTTTTCTTTTCCTATTCATTATAAGCTGATTTAGATCAGCGTATAATGCTTAGATCTAGTATTAGTAGAAAAACTTCTAATCAAGCATCAACTATGTATGTGACTAATACAAAGTATTTCGATGAGATATGCAACTGGGGGAGTAACATAATACCTTATTGACTTAACGACATCTGAAATTCACGAATGTAGTTATTAAAAAGACGTGTGGCACTAGTGGAGACTTTAGCCCTTCATCAACTTTTAATTATTATTTTAAACTAAATTAAATACATAAAACTTTTAGTTAAAGTCTTAAAAGACATGTTTAGATGTAGACTGATTTTTCTCAATATGGGAGCTATTCAATTAAGAGAAATAAGTCAACGGTTATAGTCTTCAGTTCCTTACGAGTTAGATAAAAAAAATAGTACCAAATACACGTGTTTAATCCCCATTTGAGTAATTAACTGCTCAAAAAGTAGGTCTAAAACATAGCTCGGCTGTCTCAAATTCTTGTAAATGCGTTTATAAGACTTTTTACAGGGAGTTGGATGGTCAGGTCATAAAAATACAAATAAAATTATAATAAATATGACAATATCTCTTTAATTGAGTTATCTTCACAATTTAAGTTATAAAAAAATTTACATATTATTTAATGTCTTTTAATAATTTTAATAATATAAAAAGTAATAATATATTAAATTTAATTAATAAAGTTTTAGATTGGGTTAGGTAGCTAATGTGTGTGAAACTTTAAGTTAAGTTGAATTGTATAGGTGGAAGATAAATAAATTAACTTTAAATAGAAAACGTGAGTTGGGTTGGGTTGCTAATGAGAATAGTCTAAATGTTTCATTTGAATCTAAAGCTGTCAAAACATACAAAAGGTGTTAATAATATAATATTATTCCTTATCATGACGGTTCAGAACTGGACGACACATTATCACATTTGTTACCTATTAATACAAATACATTTATATTTTTAAAATACAATAATTTAATAATAAAAGAAGTACGTTATATTAATAATAAAAATTATATTCATTAAAAAATATATGTGACATTAATAATTAATAATAATAATAATAAGAAAGTGTTTGAAAGGGATCCATTTACATATTTGATAAAAAGTGTATTTATATATAATTGATGTAGTAATTAAAAAGAAAGTAAAGATTCTGTAAATAAATAATAATTATATATATATTTAAGGTTTTTCAGAATTAGAAAAGTATTTTTTAAAAATTAAAAATATTTTTAATATTTAAAATTGGACCATAATTTTTATTTTTGTTCCGTTTCCAGCAACACAAGACTTCAAATACGATCATTTATGATCAGAACAAACCCGTATCTATAGTTGAAAACGAAAAATGCGTGCGATCTAATTTGAGAACGGAGGACCCGCTCCTCCGTAGGGAGTGGTCTAAAGATGTTGTATTTTTGGCCTTCCAAATGATTCATATCGAGTGTGTACATTAGATGCCATGTTCCCATGATCACGTGTTTCAATTTATTTCACATATAAGAGCATTATTTTTTAAATAGTAGAATAGTTGCGTTAAGAGATGAACAAAAGGCGGCCTTAGTAAAACCATATGTTTTTCACGAAAAAGTAAATACCATAAAGTTTAGATGACAAATATCTTAAAATACAATTGTTTTGATATTTTTTTTCTTACAATAAATTCTCAATTACATTATTAAATCTTAAATAATTATAAATAAATTTTGTTCTTTAAGTCTTCTTCAAAGCTTTCACTACGTATAAATGACATCTTATTCAAAGTGAAATACTATTTTGATAGTCGTCTTTAAAAAAAATGAATAAAAAATATGAATCAACTTAAATTTTGTTGTTTCAAATCAACGTCTAATTACAAAAAATGTTATAAAGTAGACGAGATTATTTTTATTTTATAAAAAGTATGACAAAAATGACTTTGTTTGGAAGTGTTTGACACTTAAATAAGGTGTACAACATGACTATATACACTTTCCTTTTTTCTTTTTATTTTTCATTTGTAACGTAGATACTACCACCAAAAGAAGATTCCAATTCCACTCCAATTTTGTAGCTTAAAAAACCTTGTATATTATTTACACTATAGCACCTTTTACTCGATGCCGAGTTCACAACATAAAAGAAAATAATAAATAAATAAATAAATTCAAACTCGATATGATGATATCAACTCCCAAATCAATAGCACCTTTACTACTTTAGGTTGAATGAAATCCTATTTCATCTAGTCTAGTTATAAAAAGGTTGTCTATCATAGCATGTCACCCAATCTACCGTACGTGGAGCCTAGGTAAGCAACCGGTCACTTTCATCATTTTAGTTTGGTCAACTGTACCGAAACAAAATGCTAGTGGTTGAGGTTCAAGATCTAGATTTTAAAGTAACACATATTTTCATAAGAGCAAATCGAGTGAGCAAGAGTACATCATCATTTTAAGTTCAGAAGTCGTAAGATAAAGTTTTGCTATTCTAAAACAGCAATTTTAAGTTCAAAAGTCATAAAATAACATTTTGCCACTTTGAAACGGCATTTTCAAACACCGTCTACCACGTGTCGAGGTATCTTGCTATTTTTTATTTATTTTTAAATTCCAACTGCTCATTGTTTGAAATAAATAAATAAATAAACTTTTCAACCATTTTTTGACGTTATATTTTTTAAACATTTATTTTCGTTTCAATAAATCACATTTCAAAACACATCAAAACACTCATACTCATTTTCAAAAATTCAAAATCTCTATAATTTACAATTAATTAAATTATTTGAATTAAAAAAAAAAAACAAATTAAAAGTCCATAACACTATTCTAAAATCATCCACTTTTTCAACAATCAGTAGGAGAACATTATCCAGAACATTGAAAAACAATTTTACCACTTCACTTGGTCTAAGCTTCTACTTGATAATTGCAAAGTAGTTAACTGGTTAACCAGGTGATTAAACCACAAAACTAAGGGATTTACCATTCATCCAGTTTTTCCAGATTAAGTTCCATTTCCAAGAAAACATCGAACAAAGGTATTCAATAAACCTATCAAAACTACATTTTGTGTTAGTCAACCTTGAGCACCCATCGGGGCTCCAACGCAATGTATATCGAGACTATCTGCACATAGGACCCACACAATAGATGAACTCAGATATTAGAATGTACATAGTCTGCAATGACTCAAAATACGACAATATTCTATCCATAGAATTTTGACAAAAACAACTGCCAATATATACACCGTTACAACATCGCCCAAGAGGGCTGACAAAATAGAAACGCAATACACTAGTGTCGTAAAGAGGAACCATATGGTATCAATGAATATAATCCTACACCACCCTAACCTTATGCGGTGTATATATTATGTTAGCAAGCATTTTGTGAAACTAAGATAATCGTACAAAAGCTGACTCACAGATAAAGAGAATTTGCAAACATAATGCCTCGGCGGAGGCTATCACTAGCTGCAGCAAACTTCTCCTCTAAACCAGCTTCTCCAACAGCATGAGCAGCAGCACGCAACTGTAACACATATCAAAACGGATAGGGTTGGATTAGGGTGGTCCGGTCAACACATTTTAGTTTTTATTAACTATATAATAATTTATGTATCAATCAAATAATAAGAACTAAGGTTTTAAGATAACTATCTAGTTCTTTTGATCAAGGAATTTATAAGGCTTTATGCATTTGAAAACACTATGGGTGAACTTCAACCGGTTTGACACATTCCATTTTATCCCAGTTTCAAAGGTTGACCAATAAACTATGAAGTACTTATTATTTGGAATCCCTTTTCTCAGTTCAAAAATTAAACATTTCCACACTGCTTTAACTGCAAGAACTTTATAGCTTTTAAGCATAGATCAACTTGCCTGATTTAGAAACTCATCAAGCCTTCTAGCAAGTCTGATAATACTCCCCTCAAAGATATCAGTCATTTGTATAACTTCGGAAAAAGATGATCCCTGAAAAAATATAAGTACCATATGACATCATATATGAAGCTATTCATTAGCAGAATTAGAAGGAACTGTCTTACTTTTGACCAACAGTATATGACATCCATCAAGAATGGTCTAACTACTGCCTCCACATACTCATCCACGTTAACTTCCAATTTACATTCATGTTGTATCTGCACATTCAAATTCAACGTATTAAATTAATATTTCGATCTTTTATCAACAACTCCTGATGTCGAGTGCAATAACGTAATTCACCTCTGCTATTCTACGTGCATTGTCTTGAAGCTGTTGTAATGGTTTAGAAAGTTCTGATCTTAATTGTATTTGCTCACTTGATTTGTCTCCTGGAATAAAGCAACTTGCAAGTGCTGCAATTTGATGATGATCCAGATCATTGAATGTACCTAATCAATAAGAAAAATATAATCAGAATCTTCTAAACACTACATGTCAAACAATAATTTGTTATTTTACCATTGAACATTAATTCAGTGACTAATAGTTCGTCTCCAGTGTCAATCAAGCATGCTGCACGGCCCTTCACTTGCACTATTCCTTCCGAATCGATATGTCCAAGTTTCTTTAAAACCCGTGATCGGTTTTTAAGCTCATCACGAAATTTTTGAAGCTACATAAAGCCGTATTCATGTTTATGAAATTATTTAATAAGATATAATGTGAGAATATATGATGTAATACTCAAGTTTACTCCCATTGTATAAAGTTAGAACAGTAAAGAAATTATACATGCGAAATATTTCAGAATATTAATTGACATGCCGGCAGGCATATCATTTACCTGTGAATCCCGCATCTTTGTTTTCAACTGTTGAATTTCATGATTCACTTCTGCTTTCCTCTTGAAACATTGAATCTGATTTTCATCTTGAGACTGAATAAAAAATTAGTTTGGCAGCGTTAAGTGAATATAGATTACTATTGAAGTGCAATTTTGAGGAAGAAATGTGATCTGCTGCTCCCTCAAAAGGTCAAAGCAATGCTTATATAAATAGCGCAAAAAAGAAAGAAAGAGATAAGCCGTTGTCGAAACCTTGTTTAATGGGTGAGAAAGAAGTTGTTGTTCAAGTTTCTCAATCTGATCTACCAAGTCGACAAACTCAGGTTCTTCTATTCCCATGTCCTGCCAAAAACAAATTACGGACTACACTTTAACGAATTTTAAACAAAATACACGGTAAAAAGCAAAATTTCCATAATAAACTTTCAAACTAACACTAAAACTTCCATATAAAGAAGCTCATATATACCTTGACAGGATTAAGTTTTGGAAGACCTTGGGGAAAACGTTTTTCGAGCTCCTGTACTGCCAGTAGTATACTTTGCCGTGCTTCCATTGGACGGAGATCAGAAGGAATTGATATCCTGAGCTTGCTCAATGCTGATATCAAGGGCAATTGAACAGGAACCTGAAGAAGGATTTAGTATACATCACATATTTAACTCTTGCAGTAAATAACATATTAAAAGTCCTGGTTTTAAACTTACATAAGGGCAGATTACATAAACCAGTAAAAAACTTCGGTCCAAATTCTATTTCGGTTAACCAACTTTGTTCACCCTAGGATAAACCCTAAAAAATTCAAACATTTCAATCTAAGGTAATCTTGAACCTTGTCAGGTAACTAGTTTAACATCACACCAGCACCAAAAAAAAAGTCAACCTAATTAAATTATAACCCAATCATTACTTTGACCAGGTGAACCTGTATGGATTTCCATTATTGGATTTCTTTTGTAGTCTAATGGTTTTTTTCTGGCTAAAAACAAGGATAGTTGCCAGGAAAGAAAAAAGAAGGAAAAAAAAGTGGACCAAAGTCGGTAACATTCTCATGCAATCAATCTCTTACATAGCATGAAAATAATTTTTTTAACAGTAACTGTTGAGTAGTGAAGCTGAATCAGATCACCTTCTTTAACTTGAAGAGCAATACAGATTACATTTCCCACAAAATAATTAACCAGTACGAGATGCAAATTTATAACTCACCACATGCATTTCACCTTTCTGACCAGAACGTGGCGGGCATGGCCTCGGACGAGAACCACTTTCACTTGAACCAATAGAACAATGAAGCAAAGTATCAACTATATAACTACTACCACGTGATGTAGGGGGTAACGAGCCGAGTGGTGGGACTGGTTTTTTCACCACATTCACAACCACTCCCCACCCCCAATCCGTTCCAGCTTCTCTAACCTTCACCTGTGTTGAGTAAACACTAAATGCATAAGCAAGAGATACAAGAAAACCAACGAAGGCCGTAGACAAAACCGATGAGCGTTTTGCCACAAAAAGAGCATCACACTTGAAACTCTAGCCATCTTATAAGCGGCAGAATTTCAACTCACCTAAATTTCATTGGGTTAATATGGATTTTCTCTAGCAGTTCAAATATGTTGAAAGTTGCCCAAAGTGTATTTCTAACGCATACAAACTGGTAACCCATTCTTTTGAAATGTAGACTACCAATGGATATTTTAGTTACTAAAACCATTTGTAACACATTAACTAATATTACAATGAACGAAAAGAGTTGATCTTAACAGGCTCAACCCTGCACATTCCAAACCGTACAAATATTACCCATTATGACCACCACCCAACCTGGCCAGCCCCCAAATTTGCAACCTCTAAGCACTATAGTAGGTATAAAATGGATATCGCATGTGTGGATGGACAAGAAATGTTAGATAGTTAAGTTTGTATTGATTGACCCGTAATGTAAACGGTAAGTCAATTGCTTGTAGAAACAATAAAAGATCTACCAAGACAGGGAATTTTAATTAACATCACCAGGACAGGGAGTTTGAATGAACATCATAATAAATGCAAACCAAAATATCGATCTCACCACATACCAGCCTACCAGGTAAAAGAAAATATAAAGCTCTCTCAGGTCTTGTTATTTCTGCCATCATCTTCTTCTCAAGTTCAGAAATTTCAAGTTTAAGCTTATGAAATTCAGCAACATCCGCCTAAAACACAATATAAAAACAGCACACTCATTATACAATGAAAAGGAAAGACCATCTTCAATCACATTAACCCTTACCTCTCCAGAGGCATCAAGCTTAGCTACTTCCTCTTCTAGGTTGGCAACCTTTTTCCCTATATCAGGTAATGTCTGAAAAATGAGAGAAAAACCCTATGTTAGAACCTGGAAAATTTAATAAAAAAGAACAAGTCAGATAGCAGTAATTAAGTCGGAAGAAACCTTCTCGTACTGAAACTGGTGAAAGGAATTCCGGATAACATGCTCGGCTGTAAATTGACCCTCAGCACGTCTCATTAGGTTCAATATTGAGTAATAGCTTAGCCTGAAAGTACTGACCAATGGAGCTGGTTTCCCTAAGACCATGTCCTTGAGAGTATTCATCTCCATCTGAATTATAAGTTATTTATTATTAATTATTAACTCTAACTTCTTGAGAAAGCTTGAGGATAGTTTATGTCCAGTCGCATAAACTTGAACGAGAGCATTATAAAAAATAATACTCCTTTGTATCTTTTGACATTATGACGTAACTTCTAAGTCTATAGTTTAAGTATTTAGTTAGAGCAGTAGGAAAGTAGCATGCTTTAGTTGATACCTGTTCATCAATCATTATAATACATATACCACGTTCATCTTTTCCACGACGTCCAGCTCTTCCGCTCATCTATAAGTAAGAAGAAAGACACAAATATGCAATAAGAAACTTATTGCAAGACAAACTGCACATATTACTCTATTATAATGATAATTGATAAATGATACTCACCTGAATATACTCACCAGATCCTACATACCGATGACTGTCTCCATCCCATTTCCTAACACTAGTAAAAACAACTGTTTTTGCAGGCATGTTCAGCCCCATAGCAAACTGTAACACATTTACGCCAATTAAAGCATACTAATCTGATCCATAACTCTTTTAAAGACAACTAAAAAAAGCTACCAAAATAAGATGGAATCTTACTGTTTCTGTGGCAAAAAGTGCTTTTACAAGGCCTTCTTGGAATAAAAGTTCTACAAGTTCCTTAATAATAGGAAGAAGGCCGGAATGATGAACAGCAATGCCACGTTGTAGTAAAGGCAACATCAGCTCAATTGCTGGGAGGTTTCTATCTTCCTCGCTCAGGCATAATATTGCATTTTTGAATACCTGCTCGACCACTTCTTTCTCTTCGGGACTATTGAAATCAAGTTTGGTCATTGACATAGCATGCTGCTCACACTCTCTTCTGCTAAAGCTGAAGATAATAACTGGTTGAAATTTTCTTTCCATGATCATCTGAAATATACAAAATCATTCTTTGAGAACTAACAAAACAGCTTATAGCCAATAGAAAGAAAAAAAAGAAAAAAAAAATAGCAGAGAACCCGCAAAAAGTCATAAGATCATTATTTATCATTTCGATTAGAGGTGGCAATATCGACCTATTTACTTATGAACGGGTCAAATTAGGTTCTGTATTATCTCAAATAGGTCAAATAGCTATAAAGGAAATGGGTTGAAAGTCTTCGTAAGTCAGCCTCCTAATCGTGTTAGTCAAACGTTTAAGTTATTATTGTAACAATAATCTTATTAATGAAAAATAACACATCCGTAATTTTTATTTTTCCTGAAAGTTGCCACAAAGTCATTGCAGCTCAACCCAACCCAACCCATTCCTTTATTACCCATACTAATAAGTGAGCCATTTCAACCTGAACCCGTCACCCAACCTGCCTATCTTGCCAAAAAGAATAACAGCCCATAGAAAATCTCACAAACTCTAAGTAGATCAAAAGAAGACAGAAAGATTAACCTTGACAATTTTGTATATATCAGATCCGCCAGAAGCATTTCCACCTTTAGCGATTCTCCCACTTGGTTTACTAGTTGCGGCTAAATTCTGCTTATTGAAAGTGTCTTGCAGCTTCAAGAAATTATCTTCTCTAAACTGCTCATTCTCATCCACTACAAGATACAATCCCGATCCACCTATGGGAAATACATAATGCTGCAGAGGTGTGGGCCTAAAATCAGTGTAGACCACATGACAAGGCTGTTTATGTATGTTGCAAATCCATTCAGCAAACTCAGTAGCATTTGACATGGTTGCGGAAAGAAAAACCATCTTGATAGCTGGAGGCAAAAATATAATACTTTCTTCCCAAACGACACCTCGTTCACGATCCTTCATATAGTGAATCTCATCAAATATAACCCATGCTACTTCTTTTAAGACCTCAGATCCTCTGTAAAGCATTCCCCTAAGAATCTCGGTTGTCATAACCAAACAACTTGCATTTGGAGAGAGTGTGACATCGCCTGTCATCAACCCGACATCAGAAAACTCCTGACTCAATTCTCTGTATTTCTGATTACTCAAAGCTTTCAATGGAGATGTATAAATGACCCTTTGCTTGTCTCTAAAAGCCATAGCAATTGCATACTCTGCAACAGCGGTTTTCCCAGCTGATGTATGTGCTGATACCAAAACCGATTCTTTCCTCTCCAAACAAGACACAGATATTTGCTGAAATGGGTCAAGAACGAAAGGGTAGGTTTTAGCCATTTTCCCATTAAAAACAGGATCCGATAATGTCCCATGGATAGCTTCATCTTTAATGGCAGCATACCCACTTGGAACTGCCACCTCATGCACACAAGTTCGTGCCACAACACGTTGCTTCTTTGAAGCTGATTCTTGCTTCTTAGTTTCAGCATCCACCGCCTCTGAGCTTTCTTCTGGCACCTTTCTTTTTTCACCACTTGTAGTAGAATTCTCCATCTCTTGATCTGCTATTATTCCAGGTACAAACCTGACTTATATAGGTTGACTGATAGAGTAGGTAAAAAACTAGGTCAGACAGAATACATACACAAACTGAACTAAACTAGCAGACATTACCACACAAATCATACAACTCTGAAAAATCCAGGATATAAATCTCTCCAAAAAACATATGTAGCTATACTGAAATATTAATCTAGGTTATCCAACAATAATATCTACAGCAAATGGTATATCAATAAGTGACTGTATTTTAAATGCATATACTCCTGCTGGTTATGCTATGTTCATCTGATTGTTGGCATTATAAGCTTCCACTATTTACTACATGCAGATAATAGCATATGATATATATCATCATTTATCAGCTCTTTTATCTTCTCAATCAAACACTAACTAAACCACCAGGTTCCTTTTTCTGCAAATTCAACTTCTATAAGGTTGATTGATAGAATCGTTAAGGAAATATGTCAGACTGCCATGATATATACATACACATAATACATATACAAAGTCGCCAGATTAATTATACAGTACCAAAAATACAATATGAAATAGTAATCATATTTACAGTTTTATTGCTTGAACATCAAGTAAAAGCATTTCAATTATAAAAAGAGAACAAGCATTTGATTGAAATGAACTCTTGTAAATCCTAATTTATTAGCGTCAAGGTATAATATTTCTGGCAGGAAACAACAATACATAGAAGACAAAAACAAACAAATGAAGAACGTATAAACTGAGCAGATGTTACCTTGGCTATGGAATGGCTGTCAAATCGTTAAATCAAAATTTGCTAAAACCCTAAACCTTTTTGATGAACGAATTAGCCGAAATGGAGGGTAAAAAAAGGCACGAAATTTTTTGACCTAATTCCTAAAATCTAGGTTCTCTTGTTACTACGCATTAACAAAAATATCATATCATAGATACTTAAATTATCAGTATATTAATTCAGACACTGTAAATCTTTAATTTTCAAAGTTTTTATAAACATCTCAAAAACGATTAGTTAAAAAATCATAAAAATTATACCATAATAATCTGTATTTTTCTTTCTTCGATTAGACATCTCATATGATATAATTTCAACAAATTCTTTTCTTTAATATCTTTACATGAATTACTCGATCACTAAAATTATATGTGTAAACCTTCATAATCGCGGATAGATAAACTATATATAATTGAATAGTTATAACTTTAAGTAGTAGACATTTACATATTTCATCTAAATAATCGGCACAAGTTTGAAAACGAAACAATATATATATTTGTTGCAATGCGTAAACATTGTACTAGTATTTTAAGATTTATTTATTTGAAAATGATGCGCATTAAAAATGCAGGTGGTGAATTTTTGATTTCATCACGAATTGAGGGGCTGAATGTGGCATGTACCACAAAACTGAAGGGGTAAATATTTTCTAATCAGTTGAAATACTTTAAATTAAATTAACTTAAAATATACAAATGAAAGAATCAAATTAGAAATACTAAGGTAAACTCATGAAAACACATATCATATCGTGAGAGGTGTTTTATATATATATATACTAGGTTTAAACCCGTGCGATGCACGGCAATATAAGTTATATAATTTTTATAAATTTAATATTATTTTTCAATTAGTATTTGAGTATGATTCATAGATTTTTTAATTATTAATATTATATTCAAATATTATCTACCTCTATCTAAATCTATTTTTTAGGTTTATCTTTTAAATTTAAATAATAATAATAATAATTTATATTAAAATTATGAGAGGTCGCCACGTGGCATTTTACCTACGTGGCAAATTCTAGAGCAAGCTTCTATTCTCCTTTAATATATATATATAGACTATATAAACCTGTGCGATGCACGCACTATAAATTACTTAATTTTTATAAGTTTAATAGTTTAATATTATTTTCCAATTAGTGTTTGAGAAGGATTTATAGATTTTTTAATTAATTGATATTATATTTAAATATTATCTACCTCTATCTAAATCTACTTTTTAGTTTATTTTTTAAATTTAAATAATTATAATTATTTATATTAAAATTATGAGAAGTCGTCACGTGGCATTTTGCCTACGTGGCAAATTCTAGAGCAAGCTTCTATTCTCCTTTAGTATAGATATAGATATATATATCATTTAAGATTAGAGTATTAGGGAAAAATTAAATAAAATATAAAAACATAAAATTATTACACATGTCATCTTGTGAGTTCATTAAAAAGAAAAAGTTTTCTTTATATATATACTAATAAAATTTCAAACCTTGCAATGCACGACATGCGCCTTAAAGTATAAATATTAATTTTATTCAATGTCACATGTATGTTGTTTTAAAAATTGATGCTTGATCAAAATGGAAACAAACTATTATAACAATTAAGTAATTAAAAAACTAACCAAACCTCTAGTTGTTGGAAAAAAATATAGAATTATACGTAAGTAAACAAATAAGCGCTATATATTTAGATTATAAAATTATACCTAATCACTTAAAAATTTGACGCATGACATCATAAATCTACTCTTTGAAAATAATTGTCAAGGGCCTTCTTTTTTAATTAAAAGTACCTCTTTTTCATGTTAATTCATTTATAATTGTCTCCTAACACCCTTTATCCTTCGAAACTAACAATTTGGACCACTTAATCAATTGTTTTAAATATGTTGTAATATCATATCATGTTAAACTAATATAACTTTTAGTGATACTGAATTTAAAGTAAATTAAAAGGATTTGATTGTTTTGAGAAAATTACGTGTCAATTTTCAATGAGTTAACATGTTCATAAATAGTAACTCAATGGTGTATTTTAAAGAGCCATATTAGATTGACAATTTAAAAAGAAATATATATTGAGAAAATGAAAGTGTTTGTTAAGAAAAAGTGTAAAGAAAAGATATACACATACTGAAATAGTTGAGTAATTCAAGTAAATATCTAAAAGATTTTTAGTTTTTTTTTTTACAATTAAAAAAAAAAAGACTAATTTCAACTGTAATTTATTTTCATGCGATCTATAAAGACAACTTAATTTACATAAAAATTCCAATATATACAATAAGATGAAAGATCTTTTCAACCTCTAAAGAGTATATATGTATATATATATTAAGTAGGCTTTAGGGAAAAATAAAATTTAGTAGAGAAAAAAAGTAGCTTTTGTCAACTAAATATGTGAATCAATGAATGCAATTATGTTAAATCTTTAGGGTCAAAAATAATAATAACAATGATAGTATATTTATACTATTTAGTAGAGAAAAGAAAAAATACTTTTTGTCGACTAAATATGCGAATCAATGAATGAAATTATTTTAAACTTTTAGGATTGAAAATAATAATAATAATGATAGTATATTTATACTATTTATATTTATAATATAATAATAAAGAAATAAATATATAAATGATTTTGATGTTGTTACCTAATCATTAATTCTTAGATGTTACTCTTCTAAATGAACACGTGTCCACATTTAGGATCACGTTGGTTTGCATTATATGATGACTAAGAACTAAGAAATGAACCTAACCATGAATACTTAACGAAACAAGTGTTGGAAAATTTGATGGAATGTATGCCTTTTCATTAATTTTAGACACATAATTGTATGTGTACATGTACATGTGATATATATAAATATTAACTTACATATTTGTATTATTTTTTATAAGAGCTTCGTAATAAAATAATATGTGTTAAAATAAGAGTTAATGTGAATGAGATATTGATTCACAAAGTAGGACATTTGATATGTAGTTTGATGAGTTTGAGTTTTGTCCCAGTGGGTGGACTAAACCTAGATAGACCACCAAACTATATATAGAGGTGTCTAGCCTCTATCCCAATACACACAATAACATAACCTTTTTCATTAAAGGAGATATAAGTATTTTCCGATGAAAACTTCAACAATGTTAGTCAAGTCTAACAATATAAGTTTCTTCGGTTGTTGTATCTCGAGAAATAGACGGCGGATTTGTTTTAAGAGAACCGTGTTAAACACGGGTCTCAGTCTTCTTCAAATAAATTTATTTACTTATTTTCTTGTAGTTATATGTATCATTTAATAGTTTTTTGTTCGTTTTCTATTATTTGTTGATACTTATTTATGCCCAGTTGTAATAATTACATCAGAATTGTTACACATGTATTTTAATTTATAAATCTATTGAGTTACAATTTATTTTATAAATAATAATAAAATTATATTCGATTGTAACATAATTTTCGATTAATTAAGTTTGAACCTAATTATATATTCTCATTTACCTTTGCACACATTCTTATACGGAGTAATTTTTTATGAAAGCGTCAGACAAAAATACCATTTCCAATCGAAAAGCATACAACTAGTCCAGGGCCACTACAACACAGCACTCAAATTACTAGATGTGATTTGAGAGCAACAAACTAAAACATAAAACAGCTACAAAATATGACATAAAAAAAACTTGGCCCACCAAATAACAAGCCATCAAAAAGGACAAAAACAAAAGACCACATACAACAATAATCAGAAAGAACGTATAGTAACCAGAAAGAGCCAAAGCCTCACATGCCAACATCATGACCCCACCATATCAACCACATGCTGACAAACCCAGCATTTCCTTCGAAAACTAATGAATGAAAAAGCAGTCATCCAGTGAAAATCGAACAGCAATCAACTAGACAGCACCAGAATCAACTATAACAGACCCACAACAGAATTTTTCCATACTCCCTATTTATACTAGTGCTTGTTTTTTATAACTCACATAATCATAAACATTTTAATAATGATAAAATATATTAATATTAATAATTATAAAGGTTTTGTTAAGCTTGATACATATATTAAAAGTTGTATTTTAACTGCTTATCACCAACTATTTTGAGGTGGTTATGTAAAAAGTAAAATGAAAAACAAGTTGTTAATTGCTATAGGCTTATAGCTATGTATAACAAATGTCGAATATATTCTCATTTACATTTACACATATTCTTTTATAATAGTTAACCCCTCATACTCCCTCTTTATATAGTAGTGCATGCATGTCTGTTTTTCACTACTCACATAACTGTAAACAATTTGGCAAAGTTTGAAAATGGATATCTTGTATACTTATGCTTCTCTTCTATCTCTGTTTCTTCTTGTCTTCTTTTGCTATAGGCTTTTCACTTCAATTTTTTTGTGTATAGTTGGAAGCAATTCGACGGTCGAAAATCACTTCCACGTGGTAGTAAAGGGTGGCCAGTTATCGGAGAAAGTTCCGAGTTTCTTGCTGCCGGATGGAAAGGTCATCCTGAAAAGTTCATATACAACTGCATGCCTAAGTTTTCGCCTTTAGCACTTAGAACATCTCTAATGCTATAGGATGTTGCAATGTTATGTGGTGCTCAAGGTAATAAGTTCTTGTTCTCAAATGAGAACATGCTTCTACAGGTTTGGTTAGTCAGTCTTTCCAGCTTCCACAAGTACTTATAAGATAGAAAATACAAAGCTGAGAAAAATCCTTCCAAACATTCTCAAGCCAGAAGCTTTGCAATGATATGTCCCCATTATGGATGATGTTACACAACGATATTTTGAATCTAGATGGAATGGTAAGAAAGAAATTATGACTTTTGAACTCACAAGAAACTTTGCTTTTGGCTTGCATGCAAGATCTTTCTTAGTATTGATGATCCTGAATTGATTTTTATGGGACACCCTTTAGAAGAGTGATCAATGCAGCCAAGTTTATACGAAAAGAGCTTGTAGCATAGTGAAGCAAAGGAAATTTGATTTGGATGAAGGGAAAGTAACACCAACACAAGACATATTGTCACATATGATTTTCTTTAGCGACGAAAATGACGAGTTCCTTGGGGAACATGACATTGCTGACAAGATACTAGGGTTGCTGATTGGGTAGCATGATACTGTGACCTCAACTTGTGCTTCCCTCGTTAAGTATCTGGCTGAGTTGCCTGACATCTATATTGGAGTCTACAACGGTCTAGAAGTTTGCAATACATATATATATAATTACTCAATACACATAGCATTCTTTTTTCAAGATCGCAATATCAATACCACCTTGGGTGGGCCTAGCCACCTAGGGTTGTTAACTGGTTTAACGATCTGAACTGAGTCAAGTATCAGGAGAACTTGGGGGCTCAGATCGTTCAATAATTACTCTGCTTGATGCTCATTTTTATTTAAATTACTCTAATCGAACCAATTTTTAAGCTCAAGTTGCTTGTTTATGTGCTCGAGCGATAAACTCGTTTCATAGCTCGACATCGAGCTCGTTTATATTTGAGGTTATGGTTCAAAGCGTATTAGGTACATTTACTTAATATTTTTAAAAATACAAAATCCCACTAGTTGGGTCACTAATGTAAGGTGTTTATGTTTATGAAGAACACCCCTATAAATATAACATAGCAATAGCAATGTTAATCTATTATATCTGATGAATATTTGCAGAACAAATTGAAATTTCAAAATCTAAAGAACCTGGAGAACTACTGGACTGGAAGCATCTATTAAAGATGGAATACAAATGGAGAGTTGTATGTGAAGTTCTCAGTTAGTCCCACCAGGCCAAGGTTTTAGAGAAGTCATTACCGATTTTATGTACAAAGTCTACTCTATCCCCAAGGGCTGGAAGGTAATTAACCAGCATTTATTTTTCTTTAAGTGTTCTATCATTGAGTTACTCAAAGATAAGGTGCATCATTTAATAAGGGTTCAACCTAAATCCCTTGTACGTTTTTATTTGCTTTTTATAGCTATATTGGAATGCAGTCTCAACTCACAGAAACCCCGAGTTCTTTCCAGAACCCGAAAAATTTGACTCATCGAGATTCGAACGCGAGGGGCCTGCGCCTTATACCTTTGTGCCATTCGGAGGAGGATCACAAACTTGTCCTGGAAAAAAGTATGCTCGACTCGAACTACTTGTGTTCATGCATCATCTTTTAACAAAGTTCAAATGGGAGAAAATATTTTCTGATGAACAGCTTGTTTACAACCTGATACCCAGACCAGCCAAGGGTCTTCTCATTCGTATTTACCCGCATATATCTCAAATGTGTTGTCATTTATATATTATGCTAAGAATTGTGTCAGCTATTCAGATATGTAATAACATTAAGATATTCCTTTCCATCAAAATGTTAAAGAACAAGGCATTTCTTTTCCATGTGCTTATCTATTTTCAACTGCTATTGTTCCCCAAATGTCATCAATAATGTTATAACTTATAACTATGGCTCAAGTGTCCACACAAAATTTATATCATATATGTAACAAATTTTCAGTTATTGTATGCACAAACTCTTATAACATGCAAATTGATGAGGTAACACCGGTTTAATGACATGACAGAAAACATGGTACCTTAAATGAATGTGATCACGTCATTGAAATAAATACCAGTTACATGAGCAGGAAGTCGTTTGTTTGATACATAGAATATAAAGTTTGAAATTTGGATGCACACAATAGAATTATGGGAAAAATTTGATATATTCTCATACACTTAAACCTATAACTATCTATAACCTATTTGTAAGGAAAATGGAACTGATAAGAAATTCTCTCATTAGAAGGGGTTCAAGAGCGACTGAGCAAGTCTACACTTTCTATATGTACATATGGATGATATTGTGTACTAAGCAAAACACAAATTATCTGCAATAACCATGGTGTCTAGACGAGATAAGTTTTAAGACTGCTCATTTCACTCTTCAATTCATGGTGAAATAACCCGTGATCCAATAAACTAGGAACACGAATCCATGGCTATCAAAGAAGAATTTCCTCTGGGCTAAAAGTTGGAGATAGCATCTTTACACTTTTCCACCACCCGAACTGCTGCAAGTTTGATTTTGAAGAACACTGTTCCCACCAAAATCTCCATCCAAGCTCATCTGCTGGACTTCTTGAGGAGACAAGATTTTAATGCAGCGTACGCAGTTTACAAACTCCCTGGAATGCATATAGGGAAGCCTTAGTTGGTCATTAATATAATATGAAAGTGAGGAGATGTTAAATGTACAAGGTCGCAAGGCATGTCATGAAATTTGATTTCCATGTCATGAAAATGGCAATGTTCCTTTATATTCTTCTTAGAGGTGGGAAAATGGGTTGAATCAGGAGTATATGTGCACAAATTAAATAGATTGTGGACTTACTCCCAAGGGTCATCCCCAACAAGAAGAACGTCATTCTCATGATCCACATAGACAAGTTTCCAACCAATTCTTTGTCGATCCTCCAGTTGACCCTCGATACCAAACCTTCGAGCAAGATCTTGTTTAAGATCATCATATCCTGAATATGCAGTAATATCAATAGATCTTCCAACTGCTCCTCGTTTGTAGACCTACATGAACCCAAATAAAAAAAGTCAACTTCTAAAACCCACAATACACTAAAAAGTAGAAGTGTTAGAGGCGGCAAAATGGGTGGGACCCGGAATGCTTCCAAAATGGGTAAGACCCGGTGTATAATTAGTTTGTCAAATACAATTACAAATTTATAGTTTTTCAATTCAAAGATGATTCGAAAGATTTTATTCTTTTATGCTTAAAAGAAAAGTTTGGGTAGCTTTTGTTGATTTTTCTTGTTTGGCCTGTTAGAGTAAAACATGACCCAAATCGACCAACTCATAAGCAAATGGATTAGAACTACCACAACTAGTAAGATTATAGTAAGTAGCTAACATCAAACCTTGGTATAAGTCCGCAATCTTTGAAATTGTTGAGGTGGTGGGGCCCAGACACCATTATTCAATAAGCTTCCATCGTTTATGGTCGAGTCAATGGAGTTGAAAGTCATATCTGGAACTCCAAATGACTGAGATACCATGGATGAAGAGAGTTCAGGTTGAGTATCCTTAGTGGGGTTTTCATAACTCGAAATCAAGCCTCCTCCTGAGCTGAGATTATTCTGGAAATCTTTATCAGAACCCATCATTCCTTTTGTGATTAAAGGGTCAGGAATCATTGACGACATTTCCAAACTGTTGTCCATGTTTACCCCAAAAGGAATACTATTTCTGGGATCATCTTGAACTTCCCCATCTTGAATTGTATCTCTAAATGGTAATGTTTGTGAGTTGAATGACAGATGATTTGAGTTATGAGGTTGCAAATGAACATCATTCTGGGAAAGGCAAATTGAAGTTGCAGATGATGAACTGTCCAAATAATCAATCTGGGTCCCACCAAGATTATGCAAGTATGTATGTGGAGCTACAAAGCCTTGATTTTGAATCTTCGAAATGTTCACTGAAGGTTCCGCATCAGCTTTTTGCTGGAAATCTTTACCAAAATTGCCATTTGTAGATATTGTTTCCAAACCACTGGTATTCATCAGATGATCGCCGACCATGGTTGTACTTTGGTAGGATCTACTGTTGATCATAGCCGGAACCGTATTCTGGCTGTTATTAGTTGAGGGTGATGTGGAACATGATGGACCATCATCGCTGCCGGTTCCCGTCAATAAACTGCTACCATTTGTCGAAAGCTGATTGGTTGGCATCAAGGTGGGCCCTGTCATGTGCCCTGACATTTCCTGGTGATGTTGAAGCTTTGGTTGCTGAGAAAGATTGGAAAACCGAAAATTCGGCTCGTTATTATTTCGCAGCGTCTGTTGTGGTAGTGATGTGATGGGTGTTTGAGATGGCAATTCCGTCATTTGGCTATTTGATATTGACCTTGTAAAGCCTTGATCTAGGGGAGGTTGTTGCCCATGTGCTAGAAATGATTGTTGCTGCTGATGAAGCTTCTGTAGAAGTTGAACCTGGTTTTCTGGCATCTGCAACTTTTGATTAATTTGTTGATCTGGAAACTGGGATGGCAACTGGATTTTCTGTTGACTTTGACTGACAGCCATCATCTGCTGCTGTTGATGTAGTTGTTGTTGTTGCTGTTGCTGTTGCTGATGTTGTTGCTGTTGTTGTTGTTGTTGCTGTTGTTGTTGCTGTTGTTGTTGCTGTTGTTGTTGTTGTTGTTGTTGTTGTTGTTGTTGTTGTTGTTGATGTTGCTGTTGCTGTTGAAGTTGTTGCTGTTGCTGTTGAAGTTGTTGTAGTTGGAGAATATTTTGAGATTGAATCTGGGACTGAACTTGGTTCTGAGTTAACGTTTGATTGATCAGATTTTGTCTAGTTGTTTGCTGGGTCAGGTCAGTCAATTGTTGTGGTTGCATCATCATGGCTAATGGGTTAGTGGTGGTTGGTTGAGGTTGCTTTTGTAGGTGATCGAGTTGTAAGGTTGACCGTTGACTATTGAACTGTAGGTTATTTTGAGTAAGCATTTGTGTTCCACCATAATTTTGCAGAACTGAACCCGCCAACGGGTTCAAGTAGCTCGGTTGAATTTGATTAGCCATAGACGGATTCTGCTGCATGTTCATCCATTGGACTAAACTTAGTCCCGGATCCTTCATCGACATATCTTCACCGAGCCATGGCATTGTTCTCTTGAATAGGTTGTCAAGATCTGCAGATTCGTCACCTAGCATTCCTTGTCTTGGACGTTTCGATTGGTAAAAGGGTGGAGTCGGGCAGATAAAAAAGGGAGCGGTAACAGGTTCAATCTCCCATATCGAGACACGGTTACGCCTTTCCCCAGCAGTAGCTTCATCCCAACCAACCTACTCAATAACATGAAAAGATTACGGTGGTCAACACTTTAGTTGACCCAAAATATTCAAACACAAGTAACAAGAAAACATGGCGGCGCCCTTTATATACCTGTAGGTTACGCCATTGTGAGTTTTTCCATCTCACAGCATCAAGATCACTGATACCTGTTATCGTACCCATATACCTGTAGTAATTGTTGAATGAAATTACAATATTCAATGTAAATTAAATGAAAGAAACCGAACATAAAATCACCAGTAGTTATATTAAAAATATCAAAGATGGGCTATATTACCTTCGTGTTCCCGACTCTTCAGTCTCGAACATCATCCGGAAGCGCATACCAAGAGATATTTGGTTACTGCAGACTGCTTTGTAGTACTTGGCTAATGGAATCACAAACTCAGACGGACTAGCCCTGTTTTTAGAAACCAAAAATTTGAAGATAGTTATTTTGGGTCAGGTCAAGTGATTTGTAATGATGATAACAGTCAAGTGCGTGATTTGGAAACTTAATGCAATGTGATATTGAAGTCATTGACCTTGGATTATAAAATACAGTGAAAGGACTGTTGTTTGCAGCTGCATGGGCAGCAGCAGCTAATATTCCGATATGCATGCTATCACTCGACAAAACTGATGATGATAAGTTTGCTGGTTGTCTGTTAGCTCGTCTAATACCTAATAGAAGTTGTTGCTTTTCATCTCTGGTTGCGATAATAGATTATGAACCGACGTGTGTTAGATCCTCACATCAATGAGATTATACATCAAAATTGTGCAAGCTTCAATATGGACATGGGATTACCTTATAAACAAGACCGAGTCTCCCGCAAAAAGCCTTTTCCCACTAACAAAGAGACTCCAACCGGTAGTAAGCAAGTGACGTTTTGGTTGCCCTGAATATTTAACAATTTGTTTCATTGAAGCACGAAATACAAATGAGTGAACTGGACTTATAACTTAAGGTTGTCAAATAACTTGAGGAAGAGCAGCTGTGCTATCTTTTGTTTTTTAACAGTTCTCAGTTTATTATTTGTTTAATATTTTGGATTACTTACGCTCTTAATGGAGCATTTTGCTTTATAAGAAGCAAGACGGACTTACCACGATATATATGACGAAATGTCCATGCATTGTCATGTAAATCTCTGGCCACAAGTTCTTGTGCAGGTGGTTGCATTGAAAAATCCTAAGGGAAAATTAAGAAAAGATGGTTGTTATTACACAACACTAAAATTTCCTACCTTTCAATTTTCATCACTTTAACACCCTCTTCATAAAGATGTCGACTTCGACCAATTTACTTATAAATGGGTGGATTTCCGTGTAATGAGTTATCTCTAACAGGTCAACAGCGCAAATATAAAAGTTAGCTTGAAAGAAAATGGGTCGAACGGGTTGAAAGTCAGCAAAAGTGTATTTTCACTTCGTAAAACATTCTATATCATTTTAGATAATATGAATCTTTGTAATCATATTTGACACACAAATTATTTGTAAAAAATAATAATTTTGGAAATAAAAGGATTGTGTCAACCCAACCCAGCCCATTTTGGCCTGCAAAAAATGAACTTGCGCCTAATACCCAAACCATCCATTTTTCCACCTCTATCCACCTACGGAAAGAAAAATACAATAAGAGAAGGAACTTCAACTCACAAGAGGTGGGAAGATTTTTTCAGCTGCTCGACGAGGAACAGAAAATCCCCCATGAGTGCTTGTATCACTAGCTGTCAAAGTTTTACAGAAAAATTCGGTTTGTGGCTTGTGTGCTTTCATCAACAGATCGGACCTCAATAATGCTTCTCTATCAAACTATATATAAAATATATGTAAACCACAATATAATCTGATCAGAATTGACAATTGTACCCAATGAATTACAAAGGTCAAGTAATCCAGGTCCATACCGAAGGAACAGGTTGCAACGTCATTTGCGCATATACTTCATCTGTTTCTGTATCAGCCTGAAATATAAATTTTTAAATGAATTTATGAAAGTGTTGTCTTTTAATGCTAGACCTTTTTGGCTTTTTTCTACTTTCTGCTACCTAAATCTTTTGTAGTTTGCAACTATATTAGTTGTTTATAAAGACGGTTCCAGAAATAACTAAGATTTTAAACAACATAAGAATTTAAAACTGGCATACATGCAATGTGATGCTATGAAGGATGCATAACAATTTCGACTGAAGATTGGGATAGTTTGGAATTTGAGCATCCACATCCTTCTTCATAGATGCAGCAACCTGAAAACATATGTTATAACCAAATATTATTTGATATATTAAATTATTAAAAACAACTAAAAAATTGGTCCGTTATTGCATACGCTTTTAAAATCCCAAAACCGAGTCAAGTAAAAAAAGGTAAATATGGGTTCAATATGGGACAACCATCAAAATTTGTCCTACATTTCCTAGCTAAATATTGTAGCTAACTTGTTTAACTAATTTAGCATAAGGTTATTTATGTTGATGCCTATGTAAAAATATTTTACTACTAGGCAGATATACACAATACTGTCTAATACAAACCTTATTCAAAAGGCAGTTTTATGAGAAGAGGGGGCATTTAGGTAATTCGAGCTAGAAGATGATGGTGACCCTGCAGAAATTGATATCGAGAAGGAAATGGCAAGTGGGTCCTTAAAGAAAGGGCATATTATATAATATTTCTGCAGTATTTGCATCATAAAGGCCAAAAACATGGCCCTTAGTTGAACAACCTATGGTAGTAAAGACTAAAGAGAAGTTGCAGAGAAGAAAGTTCCTATCTTTATCAGCCATCACCATATAACATGTGCATGTTCTGCAGATCTACCATTAATTTCATCTCATTTCATTTATACTTTTATACCCTTTTGAAATAAATAGAAAACATCTATCATATCCACATAGAAGTGGAGAAGACATGATTTTTGTTTATATATGTATTGGTGAATGTTATTTTGTACTCGATATTCACGTGATGGCATTTTTTTTGATGATTTGTCAATTAATACTTATCCTACTTTTCTAAAAAAATATGTTTTCCGTTAATCTCTCCCGTTACCTGTTTCGATCAGTTTACGTTACATGTTTATTACCTATCCTACTTCAAATTGACAAATTAGCCAGTTTGATGGGCACATAACAAAAATTGAAAACCTAAGATATATATATATATATACAATAACTAACCTAATCCTATAATTTTATTAAAGAAGTGTTACAAATTTCCACAAATTATATTCCACAGTACCTACACAAATATTCTTTTCCTGAAATAACATTAATTTGGCAATGCCATTACCAATTATGAACTACCCACTGTACAAAATATTCTAAAACTGATATCAATCTTGTTTTACTCTACTTACAACTTCTTAACCAAAATTTCTTAAATCACCATCATCTACTCAAAAAGTACTCCATTGAACCCAGTTATACACCACGCATCAATACTTGTACATTACTTGAACTTAGTCATACGTAACTAAACAAAATAAGAAATTTCTTCATATATCGGCGCAAGTTAGCCCAAATATTATTATTATTAATAGAAATGATAAAACATGTTAATAACATTACGAATTTAAAATTATAAAATAATATAAAATAATAACCTGTTCGCTGTGGCCTTGAGGAAAATAAACAACGTGTGTACCGGCCGCCGGTAAGTTGACTAAAGGTCCGGCACACGCTTGCCATAGCTCCGGATTAATTAACCGGATTTTTTCTTCACCTAATTTTCATAAATTAATTAAAAAGTAACTTTTTGCATTTGTTAAACAATAATAAATAACTAATTTATTGTTGTACCTTCACCGGGATTCGCCGTCATCAAAGTCGATCCGGAACTGTTTGCCGGAATCTTCATTACTAGAAGTAATTCAGTCGCCGGCTGGCCTAGTTTTCTTCAAATTGACCGGATACCTACCGCCGGAGACTCATCGGAGCTTAAATAAACTAGATCAAAAAGATGTTTGACCGGAGATACTCGCCGGAAACAAAAAAAAACACCGAAAAAGGCGGAAAAAGGGGGGACAAGAAGAAAACCAGAGATACTTTAATAAAGGAAAGTTTGCTAAGTATTACACAGACCAAATGCTGCAACTTTGCTCCCTATTTCTATTTCTCTCTCTAAAAGAATTTGTGTATGTATCTGAATCTATTTATTTCTATTTTATATGTTTAATTAAAAGTTGTTTGTGTACGTAAGTACGTTTCTTTTCATTTTATTTTTCTCTCTTTGTATTTGTGTGTCTGAAAGCAATCTTTCTCTCTCTGCAAAATGGTGGGGAGACTTGCTAAAGAGGGAGGGGGGGTTGACCACATGAGGTTATTTTGGTAGTTTTGTAAGAGTTAAGCATTTAATTAAAGTATTCACTTCATTAATGGTAGGTTTATATTACCATAATTTATTTAATTATTGATTATGTAATAATAGTGTAATAATACAATACTATTAAATAAACTTATCATATTTTTTTATTTTCATAGTGTAAGAACCATTTTCCATTAATATAACCTCGAACGATTAATATAAATATCTATATATATACTAAAAGAGGATATAAGTTTGCTTATGTGACTCCAATCATAGCTTGCCACATATGCAAAAATCTTAGGTGTCAATCATACAATTTTTTTGGATTTTTTTCCATATATACATTGCTGATGTGTCTTTTTATATCACAAAAGCTGAATTAATTGCAAGGGTTGACTGCATTAATTAGTAGAGTTAATAACCAATATTAAATAAATGTTTGACCATAATTAATTGTTATTGTTTTTTTTTTTTGTTCATTTTTTGAATTAATTGTGTTAATACCTTTAGTATATTGATTAACTATTCAATCCATTTTTTCATATTTTATACTTACCACATAGTTAACTGTTAATTACTGCATGATCAAATTGTAACTTGATTAACGCATAAACTTTACTAACTACCTACATTTCACTCAACAAGTAAATAACATCACACTGTCGTACATCGCACGGCTTTTAGCACTAATACATATATATATATATATGTATGTATGTATGTATTTTTAGTCTTGTTTTCTTTGAATTGACTATACATGAGTTATGATGTTTTGAATTGTTTAAACGTAAATTATTTAATATGCTTATATTAAGAACTTTTTTAAAGCAATATATATATATATATAATATAGATTCATTTGAATAAAGGTTCTGGAAATATATATAGATTCTTAGATTAGCAAACTAAATTACATAGGTTGACTACACATCACATTCGATTGTGTAAATATATTTTATATAGATTATATATGTGATTTAAAATGTTTGAAGAAATAGTAATTATAATCAATTTGAATCTTTTATCATTTATATAATTTTCTTATCATTATAAATGTTAAGTTAATTAACTTTCTCTGCTTGCATAAGTATAAATATATTTTGTTATAATATAATATATAATATATAATATATAAAATAATATAAAGATAAAATATATGATGATATATTAACTTATGTAAGTTAGTCCCATTTGATTTAAATAATTGAATTGAATTGAATATATATAATTGCATACGTACATGATCAAGAGCATTAATGAAAGGAAGTTTTATTATTATAGTAGTTACTTAAAAATGAATTATAGTTTGTCCTCCAAGTTTATCTAATCCATTCCTGGTTTTCATGCCAAACTAATCCACATGGCTAGTGGTGGTCTTAATGATAATTACTTCACTATCACATCACTTCTTTTTTCAATGCCTTCAAAATAAAATGAATAAATGGTAAAGAGACTTGAATATATAGATATAAATTTATAGTTAATTATATAGATTTTGACACATTAATTTTATGTATTTTTGTTTTATACTCATCCAAAATTTTAATATATAAACCAATTAAATCTTTAACTTTGATTTTTATCTTTGATTAAATTAGAGAAACATAGAAACTCATAATAAGAAATATTTAACAAAGTAGCGTTTGTTGCTCAAACTTAAATTCTTATACCACTGTACAATCTTGTAAGTTACTAAAACTTCAAAGATGGTCAAACCCGTTAGTGTTTAAGGCTTTAAGCATGCATATTCTAACACGAAAGTAAACAAAAGTAGAAAATGTATACGGAGTATTATTCTTAATAATATCAGTTAAATGTCAATTTGACATTAGGCTTGTTAATTGCTTCATAGTTAACATAAAAAAGGATATTCAAAATAGACGCATCACTATAGGTTCAAACTTAATCACTCCTACAACTATCGACTTAACATAACGTTACAAACTATTAAGATATTAGATATCTAAAAACATATTTATGAAAACAATTAATCTTACACCTTTATAATTTGTTTAACTATTTTCTTCAATAAGTTCAATTTTTAAAGAACGGAAATGACACAAATACCCTTACTTAATTTTGAAAACGACATAGATATTAATTAAATTAAATACAATTTAGTCCTTAAATAAACAAGTGTACATTTGAAATACATGTTTATAAAATCACTAAATGAAATAAGTATTCCGCTGCTTTGCGCGGATATCTGCTAGTAACTCTTCAAATTATATCTCTATATTTGAATGTATAAAAAAGAGCGGGTAAAATTAACCGACTCCTTACTAACCGGTTCCTTGAACAATGTGAGAAAAGTAAATTTTGTAACATATGAATAAAGCAACATGGATATGGGAATGAAACTCAAGACCTTCACATTTATATTGCATATCTCCCACCGTTAAATTACTATAACAAAGACGTATTCAGATGTACAGCTAAAGCCTAAAGGTATAAAAAAATATTTCATCCATTTTGAATTAATTGTTCACGAATAAAATCATATAATCTTAAATAAATACAATAATTTAAACTATTTCACCAATAAAAATTTTTCTTATCATACAATAGCTTTTTATCGATTGAATTTAACAAGAGGTAATTATTCTTGAATATCAAAATAAAAAGATGAACAACAAAATCGAATTGACGAATTTTTCAACTTTTAATAAACTTTCTAGTAATTGACTAGTGTTAACTACTCCGTACGTTTTTTTTTTCTCTTAAGTTTAACGTAATTAATAACAATGAGTTTTAAATTTAATTATAAAAGACTTGATTGGTACAATCGAATCAAAGTTGATTCCAACACCCTGGATTACATCCAGAGGAAAAGATAAAGTATAAACTTTGTAAGTTTCAAGGGATATTTGGATAGTGCTTTAATATATTTAAACGATACTTACAACTTTATAAACTTATAAAGGTTTTATAAAATATAGTTTAAGCTTATAAAGATGTGTTTAATTAATTGAGATATAAAGATGTATCCATTTTTAAATAATCATAAAGCTCAATCTAAACACAATCACCTACTTTAATTATGATGTATGTTGAATGTCCAAGTTTCAAATGCTCATTGTTGACCTAATCATTGACCAATTGAATCGTAAACTTGTATGAAAATCATTCATGTAGGTCCATGGTTGATTGGCGGTCAACCGTTTATTGATTGCACTTCTTCCGTCAAAAAATCTTTGTCTTGAGAAGCCCACGACCGATACACTGTTCGATTGTCGATCGTCCATGTTTTTAAGTTTTCACTTCAACTAGTCCACTTTAGCTAAACATTATAATTATATGTTAATAACTTTGTCATATCAAAATAAATGAATACATTGACCGTGTGCAATCTCATATACATATATGTATGTATGTATGTATGTATATACACTAATAGAGTTAATAAAACACTACTTTATTTTCTAGGATATCAACATTTGTTGCTTAGAGCGATGCTTTTTATGTATATCAAATTAGACATACGTGTCATTTTCCTCGGTGTTAATGGTGATGAGTAGCAGCTAAAGCACATAACAACCGTTGTAGAGCTGGGTGGATCGAGACTAGACCCAAACGTTAATTGCGTTGCTTTTAAGTATGGTGTTCAATGCAGCAAAAAGTGACCAATTTATCATTAGGGTGAAAACTAAATTATGGCTAATAATGCCACGTTCATTTAAGCGTTAATTGAATAAATTCACAAAACTTAGCCGTAGTTACTCTAAATTGACTGCAAGTATTAGAATAAAGCTAGTCAAGCTACATCAATTACTTAAATCCATCGATGTGCAATAACTAGGAAACAAAGACCCAACAATCCAATATTAATGAAATCTTCAATAACAAGCTTCCAAAATTTTGGTCCTGAGTTCTTGTTTTTAGATGCACAGTTGTAGACATGATATTAATCCCTTTATGTAAACATTTGAGTTATGTTTTAATTGGAAAATTTTAATAAATTCCACAGTTGTACACACGAAAAACAAGATCAATGTTGGCCGTTTCTTTTTGACAAAATATAATTTAGTTAATACATATGATGACCAATGCAATAACATCATATATCGAAAGATTAAGTCTCATTCATTAATGTTAAGTTTAATTAATTTAATTTAGTATATTAAATTTTATTTATTAATGTTAAGTCTTATTAATTCAATTTAATTAATTAATGTAAATAAAATGAAAGGGCAAACTCAAACTTCAAATATATTATCATATCACCATTATCATCATCAAAAACATCGTAACCTACTTACAATTATATTGGGTACTTAATTTTTATGGATATCAACTCAACCGTTGATTAACTCTTTTCTCAGAGTCAAAGAGAAAAGCTTTAACATATAATAACTATCGGGAGGAACATGATGAGAGTTTTAAATCACTAAATCATGTTAAATGTTACATGAATTGTCTCTTAAGATTCTTCTTATTGTTTTTTTAAGCCTCTTTTTTATAGTCGTATGCGTTTAAGTTTCGTTTTACTCAACTTATTTTATAGCTATTTAACTAAACATTACAACACACGTTTTAATTAGATGCACCATCATATTTATATTTCAACAATTTACACAAACATTGCGTAATGAACAATTTTATACAAAATGTGTGCATCGCACATGTCTGAATGACTCGTTTTAATATAATATTTCCTTCCCCGAATTGCCCCTATTCATAAAAAGATGACTTGGGTGAATTGGGTCGTTATGTCCCATCAAAAGTCTAACATATTTGTGTGAGGAAGTATACATATTTTGTACTTTGTTCTCATAGTGACATGTTACCAATAGTTTAAGGGAGTAAATTGTAACTTCTTGGTTAATTAGTTAGGAGTGTCTAACGCTTGTTCCCTCTGATACACCGACTAACTAATACTCAATTAGTATAAGTACGACTGTGTAGAGTTGTAGTCGTTAATCTTTACTTTGTAATTGTTTTAATTAGTAAGATCAATAAGAAGCATTGGTGTCAAATTCTTGTGTATAATTCTTTTAATCGTTTTCAATTATAAGAATTTGAGAAGTAGTGGTCCCCAATTGGGCCATTGTAATAAATTAAGTTTTATTTATATTATTACTAAAAACAATTCTACTTGAATATACTCGTATTTCCTTTCACATTTTCAAGTCCAAAATAGTTTGTTGTGATTCTCATGAAGAATTTCCTTGAGAGGGAAAGTTTGTTGAATAAATGTGCTAAAGATTACACATTGACACCCAATTGATGGCATTTTGAGCCTTTATAACCTTTTCGTATAAGTTTAAGGTTTTTTTAAGACAACAATACATATATAAGTTGAAAATTATTTTTATCAAAACGATTGATCATTACTCATTAAGAACTTGAACTGATGAAAACATATCGAGACAACTTTTGTGAAATGCTTAATTTATTTTCTAGCGATATAATTCAAATGTATCGATCGTCTTTTGGTAGTGATCAAATAATACCTCATGACGTAAGCTTGAGTTTGACTCGAGAAAGATTCGAATCTAAATCAAAAGATGCTAAAATGTTGGGTGTTTGAATTAGCTTATTTTTTACTTATTGCTTATTTGATTTTCAAATAAGCTAATAAACTTTATTTTTCAAACTTATCAACTTGAGCTTATCACTTCTTTGACCCTATAAGTTTGTAGTTATAAGCTGGTAAAAAAATGAAGCTTGTAGGCTTTCTAGAAATCAATTAAGTCCGAAAAATAAGTTGATCCAAACACCCTTGTACTAGTTAAGCACTTCAAATAACTTAATAGAAGTTTGACATTTTTTATCTACATATATGAAATCTCGATAAGAGACTTAAACCGAAAACTTGGACTTGACTCATAAGATATAATGATGCTCGAATTTAAAAAAGTTTGAGATGAATAAGCTCGAGTCGAATTTGAGCTCAAATAACTCGATAAAACCTTAACTTTTCTGCAGCTTTAGTGTGTGAGGTTTGTACCTAACCTTATATTAGGTTGCGAGGCCGATTTTTGTGTTATCTATATGACTAATTACGCTTGATATGTCCATTAGAAAAGAAGAAGGAAAAAGGTGTTGGATGGCCGACATTAAAAATTTCGATGGCCCATTAAGAGATTCTTACTTGTTTTATCGGTTCATTAATTAATGGCTACTTGCCTAAGTCGATAAGCCTAATTACAATTTATCCTCCAACGTTTATGATACTGACAAATTTGACCCTATATATAATTGTTTTTTCACTATTGTTGTGATTTTCATACCATTGATACCCTTGTAATGTTGTCGAATTGTCATTGAAATCCCAACGGTGAAATTTGTTATCATTCACATCCAATTTTTCTGCAAACTTATAATCTTATGCATCCAAATACTTGTTATCGTACGAATTAAATCAAAATCTAAGTGGTTATAAATGTTGTACAATTTTGAAATAAGTCCAACTAAGAAATATAAAGCATAAACATATTATACATTCTTGCGATGAAAAATGCTAAAAGTTCATATTAGATCGATTTGATATACTTAAAGTTTATTCCAATTCGCTCGGTTGAACCTTCTTGAGTGGTTAAGATGGATTTGAAGTAACTTAAGAATACAAAATTGAAACCTCACATGTTGTATATTATCCGGTAAATTACAAAAAGTAAATTAACAAGTATACTTTTTACTTACGATTTTCAGATTATTCTCGAAAATTATTCTACTTTTAATGATAAGACAACATATATATTTTTTGAAGGGACCTTAATGAGACTTTTGTAGATAACTTATGGTGAAATGGAGAGCATCGCATTCTCTTCTTGTGGTTTCTCTTCTAGTGGAGCCACAAAACACAAGAAGATTGATTGAAAAGAAAGAAAGCCACACAAATACAAAGAAGGTAGAGAGGAGATATCACCAATTCACCATAATGGATTTGGCATTTGGAAGATAAGCCAAACAAAGCATTAAATGCTATAATACATTAATACCTTCTAAATTTATTATATATGTGATACGTTCAACAAATTAAGTATGTATACGCGTATTTTGAAACAAACTTATGGTTATAGTAGAAAGATGGTCACGACCTTTGCATTTTTAAAAGAAAATGGTAAAGAATACGGAGCATTGGTTTTTTAAAGCCTAAGTATGTGTTGCTTCTTAAAGCCCAAGTATGTAGGATTGATTCCTTATATAACTAATAAAACTAGAGGGTCAAAAATATAAAATATAAGACTTTCCGTGCCTATTGGTTAGTTACACCTATCATTTGTGTTCAGAATTTTTTCCTTATATTTTCACACTTAAATAAGGTTTTAAAAACAACATGAAATGTAGGCCCGCATCTAGCTCGAAGCACATGAGCCTCAGTCTAAGAGGATGTGGTCTGCATTAGGAGCTTCTAGCAATCCAACAACCATGCTTTCACTTTCAAAGTTCAAACTACATTAATCAAGTGATCAAAACTTGTTAAAAGCAACTTGATAAAGTTTATCATCTTAACAAATGAAAGTGTCTACTTGATCAAGTGCCTTTGAGCTATGAAAACACGATGATAGATTTCATTATATTATTTATATGTTTGCAATAAGGTTTATATATTTAGTTTGAAACAGAACCAAATGAAGTGAAGAATGAAAGCTATTTGTAATTATTGGATACAAAGACAACCCATTATGCGCACACACACACACACATTCAATAATGCCTTGTGTTAGTGATCAAGACAACTCATGTTCTAAGTAGGGTATCCCATGGCATTATGGCATACCCTTAATTAATGGCTTCTTACACTAAAGTCCATATTTTTATAAGTTTTTTAATTAAAATACTAAAACTCACGACTTCAACAATAAAAACGTATTAATTTAACGTCCTTCTTGGGAAATAGATAATCATATGCACTTGAATTCTTTCATTAAGATGATGTGACTGTAGTTAAGATACATTCTTTTTTTCCTCCAACGATGCACCTTAATTTTTATATTTATTTTAAAGAAATTAAATTAATTTTTTTCTGAGAGATTTTACGAACGAAGACAAATTACTAGAAAAGGTTTAACGTGAAGAGATACCCAAATCTTCAATGAAAGACTTTTTGTGCTGAATTATACATAGTCAATCCTCAAAGGAGAAAAGAGAGAGAAAAATAATATGAAATTGATAGAAAGTTAAAGTAACATAATATTTTCTATCTCAAATCAAATATAATATTTTATTATTGAGTCGTTACAAAAATGCTGATAGTATCATAATGATCAAACATATCTCTAGTTATATTCTTATTATTATTATTATTATTATTATTATTATTATTATTATTATTATTATTATTATTATTATTATTATTATCGGGTGACATGTGATTATTATTTTACAAAAATATAAACCTGTTTTACTTAAAAAGTATATGTGGATGGTGAATGAACAAATTGATAACTTATTAAAAGGAAATCTTTTCAAGAAAAAATAATACAAAAAATAACATAATTGCAAAGTGTGACATTTAATTTACTTAAATAACAGAAGTCAGAAGCATTTTTATATCTGCGTTAAAACTATTATTATACGTGTAAAATAGGTGCATCCATAAAAGTTACCGGGTATTTTTTATTTTCCTTTTATTTAATGGTTCTCTTTGAAGTGTAGACTCAATGAGAGCATCTAAGAATTTTAGACGGCAAACGCATTTGGATCTTTAAATTAAATTTGTTTTAGCTGTTCACGTATTTAGTAATTCAATCTTGTTTAAGATGATTACGTTGAAACTACAAATATTAACTTAATTTTTAAGGCATGATTGACTTGAAGTTTTTAAAAATTTTTAAGAGCTCTAAGTTTTTAATTTTGATAAAAAGACTTTTTAGATAATATAAACTCTAGATTGTCATGTACAAGTTGTAATTTTAGAATCCAATAAAAAGTTCATAATCGAAAAGCTTTTGAAAGTAGCTTTCGGTAAAATTGAAGAACTTTTAGAGATGGAAATTATTTAAATGCCCTTCTATAATCAGATACTCCGTAGTATCTATTTATTACTATACCGATGCCGTTTTATATCATTTGCCACTTCAAAAATACAGTTACAACTAGTTTGCTAAACAATTTTATAAAAATAAAGCTACATGTTACAACTACAACTTACAACTATAATCTACTTCACCAAACATATTCTTAGACCGTTCAACACTATTTTTAGAGCAGCGATGATCTTACCAAAACTTTTATAATTCGATCTACGGCCATCTTATATTCTTTCTTTATCAAACTGTGTCGTTAATATTTAATATTAAGTAATATTATTTGTTTAATAATATATGCTTAAATAAAAGCATGTGTTTTAAGAGGAAGTAATTCTAATGAGAGTTACGTATCACAAACAAAAGGCCTAATTCTAAACAAAGTGGTCCATTTGAGTAGCTGCAAGGCCCTTTCCTTAAGCCAATGTACATTTTGGACCACGTTTTTTAACTTGTATTATTGGTTACTAATATATTCAACTTTTGAGAGTCAAACGACATAGTATTCCAAAAAGCTACTTTTGAAGTATATTATAATAACATCAACTATATTAACATGATATTATGATCTGTTAAAAACTTCTATGATAGATTGAACGATCATGTAGAGTGTTTATGTATACTTTGACAAATGTGTTATGGTCATTCATTGTATAAGGAAGACTATAAACCACTTGTTACAAATTGAACAAAAGATTTTTCCGGTCAATCAACTTCGCCCGGAGGGGAACGGATGTTACAAACTACATGAAAAATTTAATCAAAACAAAGGGATGAAGGGAGCAGATTTGAAATAGAATGCCGATGATAGATTTTTTTTTTTACATATATACATTTCCCAAAAAAAACAATCACAACGGCATCCTCTTTCCCGGATCACCTTAAGTAACCTACTTTCAGAGCACAAACATTTGGTGATTCCACGTAAATTCGTTTCAGGACAGATTGTCCTCTAGACAAAAATACCAAAATATACGTGGTTTAGTTCTAATATTGTGATGTTGAGTTACCTAATCTACATTTCAGGATAGTTATTCGTGAAATGGAAATTGTGTCTCCTTTTAGCCGGTGCAGTCCTTGCCTTCTTTTGTGATGGTTTCGTAGGATTGGAGGAAGCAGAGAACCCTGGCAGACCAAGCTGCAAGTGCATATCCGTGTTCTGCTCTGGACCTGGTAAGGCCATTGGTATCACTGCAAGAAAACAGAAACAAGGTATATGTTACCAAACATCAATAAGAAATCGCCAAAACCCACATACTATGTTAAAGTACTGAAAATAGCGTTTGAAAAAGGATAGAACTAACAGGTGGCAATTAAAGGTCCAGGTTAGGTTTAATCTCTAACATGTCAAAAAAGATTAGCTTAAAAATACAAGGATCAAACAGATTGAAAGTCACCCGGATTGCATTTTTAATTCGGGCAAATTTCATAAAAGTGTAACGTGATATAACAAAATGCTTGATGAAGGGATCGTGAAATGAAGTTGCACATTAAAGGGTTACAATTTCCATTTTTGTAAAGAAAGGGGAATATGCAACCAGGATCGTGAAATGATGCTTTTTTTTACAATCCCTTTTATGAATGAAGAAATAACTGTTACACCATGTCTACATAATCAAAAGGAAAAGAAGTAGAAGAAGGGAAAGAAGTAGCCAAAGAAACAGAAGATTCCCCTTTTCTTCACGATCTCGATTACATATTCCCCTTTTTTTTTACAAAATGGAAATCAAAAACCTTTAAATGTGCAACTTCATTTCACGATCCCTTTATCGAGCATTTTGGTAAATCAGGTTCCCTTTTTATGAAATTTGCCCTTTTAATTCATACAATATTGTAAATCATTTTATCCAAAAAAAAAGTAGATTATTATTGAAATGAATAGGGGTAATATAACTGAGGTCAGTCAAGTATATCACTTTGTTCATTAAGCCCACCCATGTATAAAAGCAGTTCTATAGGCCACCTAAGTTTGTATCCGTTTAAATTTATGCCAAATCCAGCCAAAACCTTGATGGAAATTTGTATAAGACACAAATGCCACTATCTAAAATAATTTTGAATTCGAGAGAGAAAAATACATATTGAAACAGGTCAAATGGGATGAACGGGTCAAAAATGTCAAAAACATCAAAAAGGTATATAACAGTGTGAATCAATTTTCAAATCAGAAAATTGCATGTTATAGTTAGGGGCATTTGTCTCTTTTTATAATTTTCTAGCAAGGTTTCGGCCGGATTTGGTATCAATGAAAACAGAAACTAACTTGGGTGGCCTATATAATGGAAAGTTGATTGGAGTCTCATCCAAGATAACCTCTAAGTCTCAAGCTTTAATATCGGATTGCAAATGCCAAAAGAAAGATTTCATACTTGTCAAAATTGCATAAAAATGATTGAACTTTAACCATACGTCGATGTATTTTGTAACTGTATAAATTACATCTGTAAACAATCACAATACGCAGCATTCCAGCATTAAAAATGTGGATGATTAGTTGATTACTAATTATTAACCTGTAGCAATCAGGGAAACAGATGAGCCAAAACCTTGTATCTTCAAGACCCTGCTTAATGCTCCATGTGCTGATGTTGCCTACGTGCAAGAAGCCGGTGTTAAAGCAGTACGTAATTTGATTCTGTATTTAGTTCCAAAAATTGTTCATTTGTCAGCATGATTACACTGGATGTGTTCCCCCTGCAGATCTTGGTCGGGGAGTCAATTGTGAAGCAAAAAGATCCCACAAACGGGATTGCTGAACTTTTTGGCAAAGCTATATCAGCATAACTCAGTTGTCAAAATGTTGACATGAAGCCGATTCTTTGGAGATCAGAGATTTTGACGTTGACTTCCTTGCATAATATGAAGCTTTAAGCAGGTTCTCGGAGATTAAAAATCTAACTTCCTGGCTAACATGGAGCATTAAGCAGGGTCTTGAAGATACAAGGTTTTGGCTCATCTGTTTCCCTGATTGCTACAGGTTAATAATTAGTAATCAACTAATCATCCACATTTTTAATGCTGGAATGCTGCATATTGTGATTGTTTACAGATGTAATTTATACAGTTACAAAATACATCGACGTATGGTTAAAGTTCAATCATTTTTATGCAATTTTGACAAGTATGAAATCTTTCTTTTGGCATTTGCAATCCGATATTAAAGCTTGAGACTTAGAGGTTATCTTGGATGAGACTCTAATCAACTAAGGTACAAAAAGTATTCGTTTATTAAGAAGTTTTGACCTTCAGTTCTATTGTGTATGTCACTGATGTACATGGAAGATTTCTGCAATTGTCAGTGTTTGTTGTATTACTGATGGGAATTTCACACGTGAGGTGGCACTACAATCTATATTTACATTTAATATTTGGAAATCTTTTGATCATATCATTTAATATTTGGACTGCCTCCAGATATATTATCCCAAATGAATAAATCATCTGCTACACACTATAAATATAGTTTCATTTATTTGTTCAATTCTACCACAAAGAAGTGAGAAACTACCCATTTGACCTGACTCATTACCCAACTTTCACATTTTGGCACCTCTAGCATATATGTTACAGTGGTACGCATGCAAAAGAACTCTCTAACCTGGGGAAGGTTCAAAAGATACAGGCATCCAGACATTATAAGCATCATGCACAGCTGCCACATGAGCAGGGCGTTTCCTTACATAGTTCTCCTGCAATGGTTTTGGAATTTGGAACGAAAACTGCGCGGTTGTCACTCCTTGTTCTACAAACTCCGGATGTTTAAACAAGTACCTGTTTAACAGAAATGATTAGGAACCAACTAAACTGTTAAACAGGTCACACATCATTAAAAATAATTGGGTACAAAACATACTTCTCAATATCAGGTATTGACCGCAGTTTACGGCCTGTTGGTGATGTATAATATCTGAATAACAATCAAAGCTAAATTAGTAATAGTGTATAAAAACTTATTATTATCCCAAAAAATACAAAGAAATGAATAGAGCAGAGAAAAAACTAGAGGTGGCAACTTTGACCCATTTATTTATAAAGAGGTCGATCCTGGGAATGTTTCATCTCTAACAGGTAGAGATGTAAGGGGAAAAAAAAAGTAAACAGGTTGGCAATCGCCCAAATTATAACTTGGATGGATAAAATATCCTAGATCGTTTTGAAATTTATACTAGGGTATTCGTAATCATATTTGACGTACTAATTATTCATAAAAATTACTTTGAATTTTGTACAAAAAGTGAGCTGGGTCAACCCACCATATGTCAACCTGTTACCTGTTTTAACCCAAAACTGTTTAGTCCGATTATTCTTATAATAATATGATTTTTCTACTCTATTTGACGAACAAACTATTCAGGAAATATTCAAAATTAAAGACAAAAAAGGTTTGGGTCAACCCAACTCGACCCGTACAAAAAATACTCGTTTTGACCTGACTATTTTTTTGCACCTCTAGGAAAAGTGAAAGGATTCATACATATCAGCAAACTTTGAGCCTCCTTCACCCCTGATCCTCAGATCCCTCTGCCACCCAGGAGGGGGCTGTGTGATATTGGGCTTGTCAATAGCCCAAAGTCTGCTTCCATCTTGCTCGATATCAGGGGGATCATCACATGAAACATCAGAACGCCACTCAAGAGCTGTTTCACACACAAAGGGCTTTTCTGTAATGCGTTCCCTTATTTCCTCGTATTTCGCTTGGGTTGGGATAAGTCTCCATTTAAAACAGTTGGCACATTGAACCGTGTAAGCACCTATAGATGGCAATATTCTTGGTGGAGGGTGATAAAAAATAGGATCTGTGAAAGCTTCGATCGGGTCTTCACGGTTAACAGAAGGATCATAAAGGACCAACTGTTTTTGAGAATCATCACGAGATGGGGCGTTTTCATCTTCTGATTCAGAGGAAGATATCTCGATAACATTTTCATTGAAGTTGTTTAGGTCCACACGGTAAGTAGCATTGATGTTATTGTGATCTTTTCTCTTCAAATTGCTTATAGGTGGAGGATTAAAACCATTTTCCTCTATGCTATCTCCAATAGTAGAGCTAGCAACTTCACATGAACCTCCATTCACCCCGATAGTAAGTTTTGTGGTACAAGGCTGCATTGGAGTTGATCTGAAAGAAGCAAAAAGAACAATTTTAAAGAATTCACATTAAAATGTTCGTCCATTATAAAGAAAGTGAGACAAGTAACATTGTAAAACACAAAATTATCAGGAATCGGAAAGCTTGCCTTAAACAATGATAATTGTCATATATCGTTGATATTAAGGATATTTATTTACTACATATGTAGGTGCAGATAATGCATAGACATAAGTAAACCAACATTCAATACGTACTGCAAAAATACTCATAATAACGCATAAAAGAAAAATATAAATATATACACATATATAATAATGATAACGAAGCAAGAAAAAGAATTACATCGAACAACATTACTCATTTTCTTATACATTGATAGAAAAAACAAAATGGTACGGAAACGGCAAAAGGTTGTGAAAAAGTAATACTTTGTTGGATAGTAAGAGATCACTTACAAGGAAAACAAGGATTCAAGGTTGAAATAATAAATGGAGATAATAATGATTTATGAGAAACAGAAATGGGTAAACTTTTAAAGGTTGCTGCAATGGAGGGTTTTGTTGTCGTTTCACATCGGGAGAAGGAGAAACAGGCTCAGGAACACACGAAACCTTTGTTCCCAACAAAAAATGTGTCAAGATTTTGTTTTCTTATCATTGGTTGAGAAAAGGTACAATTCTTTCTCGATAGTTCTTTTTTTTTCTATTTCTTTTCTGATACAGAGTAAGTGATTGATGATCGATACCAAGGTGGTCAAGAACCAATTATTTCGATGTGCGTGACTTGCAACAATTTTTAGTAGGTGATGATGAAATCATTTCTCTTTTAGGCACGATTCTCCGTGCATATATGTAAGGTGTATTTATTATCACCTAATATCAATTTTCAAACTCAAAGTGCTAATTAATAGTAACTTTTTAAAATTATTATATGATTTATTTTGTCAACATTATGTCACTAAGAATACTTTGGTTTAATGGTTGTTTACAAAATTAAACCTTTTAACCATCTCAAGTTCAAATCTTGAAGGCAGTGTTTCTTTATTCTTTCGCTTTTTTCTTTTCGTATTCTTAAACTAAGTTACTTATTTCGACCAATTTAATAAGTTAAGCAGTCTAAATTAACTTTTTTTTTTGTTTTCGTATCTTTAATCTAAGTTACTTATTTCGACCAATTTAATAATTTAAACAGTTCAAATTAACTGAATAGCTCTCGAATAACATAAGATGTACAGTTCTCCTCTTATATACATTTTCAACTTTCCAAAACAATTATAGTAATTATCATGATCGTGAACTATTATTACTATTACTATATATACTTACATTTCGAACATTTCATATATATTTCATTATATATACTTACATTTCGACCCTTTCATATATATTTCATTTCGGTTCTTTTTTTCTCCCTTTTCTTTTCTCTCTTAACTTATTTCTTTATTATTATTGTTACTATTAGTATATCTTATAATTATTATTATTTATTATTATTATTTGATAGAGCTTTTATTATTTATCAAACTAGGAAATTTTAAACTTAGTGATAAATGTACTTATCGCAAATCAACCCGCCGCAACGCGTGGGCTTTTTAATCCTTGTTCAAAGTCATTTAGTATATTATTAAGAGTTTATGTAAAATTTAAGAGTTTTAATTTTTAATTTTATAAAAATAAAAAATTTATTTGATATGTATAAATTGTAGCTTTATAACTCAATAAAAGTTTCAAATCTCAAAACTTTTGAAAGTAGTTTTCTATAAAATTGAGGAGCTTTATGAATCTTACAGTTACATCTACAACCTACAGTCAGTTCACCAAACAGACCATAAACTTCTACTTTTTAAAATCGCAATCCCCTCTAAACTAATAAGTTTTGTTTGACAACAAGATCATAATTATAATCATTGAAAAAATAATCTTCGAAAATTATTTTGCATAAAAGTTTTCTTTAGGTAACTTCTAAAAAGAAGAATCTCCAGCCACATATTTCAACTTCAGTTACAATCTTCGACTCTAGTCATAATCTCCGACTCCAACTAATTGTTGTCAAACATATTCATTATTATTTTTTACCCTTTTAGCTTTGGGTTACTAATTAGACTTAAAATTAAATGGTTCAAATTATTAAAGTTCAAAGTTCAAATGTTATGAGGTAAGCTTGTTTAGATATTAGGATGTAAGAATATAGAGAGCTATGCATGAACATTTTTGTTATTCACTAAACTTTTAGGTTATAATATGTAATGTATTTTTATTTTGTTTATAACACTAAATCTTAAACTTATAATGAAGTTTGAACTATTATAATGATGTTTGGTTTTATAAAGGTTACATAATTTGTTATATGTTTTGTATTTGGTATATATTAGATATATAGGTGGAGTATGTAAAGCCATTTTCAAAAAAATTTAAACTATTTTCGGATCTATTCTTAACCTTTCTCATATTACTTTATGGTTTTTGAGATTTAAAATACGTAAAATTATTCTTCTTTTTTAGTTAACTTTTTTACATAAGAACCTTATAAAAGTTTACTTTTATAGATGTCCTAGTCTTAAAAAACCAAAACTCAGTTTCTTAACTTTTAAATAACTCAAACAATAAAAGTTTAAAAAGTTAACTCAATTTCTTTAAGTTTTAAATAACTCAAACAATAATAGTTTAAGCTTAGCCAAGTACCCCACCCCAACTATCAACCAAAATAGTACCAAATAGTCATGACTTGTGAATTTCGTTGTAGAAGTCCCATGGAAACAAATATAATAACTGTTACAAGTTAGTCGATTTTTTATTTTATTTTATTTTTATTTGTGTGTGTGTGTGTGTGTTTCGATAGTCCAAGGTTAGAAATGGTATTCGTACGAACTCTAGGGTTTAACAATCTGTCAAAAATAATCCATCAATTTCAACAGTGCAATTGACGGTTGCAAAGAAATGAGAAGTATTGGAACAATTGCATTTTTGTCAACAACTTCGCCGGTAAATTTCACCACTCTCCGATCATCCACCGTTACTCGCTCAGCTTCCGTCTCATCTCCGTCGCTCGCCTGCCGTCAACTTCTACAACGAAACTTTCAAATTCCGATAACTGTTAATAAAATCAACGAGCGTCACAGTCTATTCAACGATCCTTCTGTCCGTACAATCACCCGTGCTTCATCAACGTTTATGGCGTCTTCTTTTAGTCCTGAGAAGGCTAGGGTTCCACCTGCTATTGATTTGCCCACTCCTCCTATCTCTAAGGTTCTGTATTTCAAAATGTGCTGGATACTTACCTGCAGCTAGGGTTATACACATACATATATATATGTATGTGTATAACTTAGCTATGTTCAAGTTTACTCACAATTTTTAATGTGCGTGTGCTTAAATAGTACGAGTAGTATTAAATGTTTATATCTTAGCTATGTTCAAGTTTCAATTGTAGGTTTGTAAAGTGCTTATAGCTCAGGGTTAAGTGGCTGAAGTTATATCAAACTTTACTCACAATTATATTGATGTGTTTCTATTGTATGCATCAAGCTCTAAAATCTGTTATTGTATTTCGAATTCTTATAACATATATGGCTGCCACGTCAGCAAAGTATAATACTGGTTATTCGATGAAAATATCATCTGATACATGCAACAACAGTAATGGGAAGTTTGATACATAAGATATAAACTTTTATAATTGATACATACATTCGAACTTTGGGTAAAGTTTGATACATTTTCAGACGCTTCAGCTTATCGTGTTTATTGTAGTGTTCAAGTAATGCTGCGTTTTATCTTATTTCATAGGAAAAATACACTTATTTTTAACCATAAGCACTTGCAACAATATGCAATCCCTAACATTTAACCATAAGCACTTACAACAATATGCAATCCCAAACACCCCCTAATTAGAGCTTTCATTTGAGTTGCATAGCTTTTGTGTCTGGAATACTTATATGCAATAATGAGTCGCAAAGTTTTTAAAGACAGCTGATAATTGGGACAAAGTAACTGTAGTTTTCGACTCCAAAGTTAAGTGGCATCTAAACTTTCAAGTAAAAGTATGATAAGCACATCACACTTTGTAATATGTACCGTAAATAAAAATTGATGCAAAACAGAACACTGTATAAGTATATAGATTCCTTATCAACATTTGCGGTTTCATACTTATCATATGTTCTGCTTACTCGCTTTTGCAGTTCAAGATTGGATTATGTCAATTGTCTGTGACAGCGGACAAGGAGAGGAATATTCACCATGCTCGTCTAGCAATTGAAGAAGCAGCTAAAAAGGGTGCCAAGCTTGTTCTTCTTCCTGTAATAATCTATTTAATTTTCTTTGCTAGTTATTTCACTTAAAAGTCTGCAGTCAATTTGGAAATCTTTATTAGGTCGACAATCTTGTGATTTCTTATGTCAGGAAATATGGAACAGTCCTTATGCAAATGAGAGCTTTCCTGTGTATGCTGAGGACATTGATGCTGGGAAGGACTCATCTCCATCTACAGCAATGTTGTCTGAAGTTGCTCGTTCTTTAAAGATCACGATAGTTGGTGGGTCTATACCAGAAAGATGTGGCGAAAATCTGTACAATACGTGTTGCGTTTTTGATACTGAGGGAAAGCTGAAAGCTAAACACAGAAAGGTACTGTTCTAAATAGAGGTGGTAATTTCAACACAATTACATACAAATGGGTTGATTTGGGGTTTTCTTTTCCTAATCTGGTAGCGAAAAAAGAAATGTAGCTTAAAAGGAAACGGGTCAAATAGATCGAACAATTTGGAATTCTCCTAATTTTTATTTTAAATCTCCATGCAACCTTCTTATTCGCTTTATGCAAGTTAATATAACTAATATTGTAAAATTATACTCTCTGTAATCATATTTATTACTCATTCTTATAAAATTACTTTTAGTGCGGACTGCAGAGATATGCATTCTATTACTATTTTAGACCTGTCACATGGATATTTATCAAAGTGAAAGGGTCACCACTGGGATTCTGGTTTGAAATATAAAGGGTACTTAAATTATTTCAGCAGATACTATTTCTCATTTTATGGAGGGATTTAAGGTCCATTATTGCATGCATACAAACTTCTGATAAGTATAATATGACTACATGACAGATACACCTTTTTGACATCAATATTCCTGGAAAGATTACATTTGAGGAATCAAAGACTCTTACTGCTGGAGAAACTCCTACTATTGTTGATACAGGTTTGTTTAGTATATGATATGCTTATGCAGCTGATGTGAGTGTTTGCGTACTTCTCCGGTTTACTTTAATAGGCTGAAGTTAGTTACAACACACACACACAAGTTGAATTATTATTACTTGCATTACTGAGAATTATCATTGCCAATATTTACACAGATGTCGGGCGCATAGGTATAGGTATTTGCTATGACATTCGATTTCAAGAACTGGCCATGTTATATGCAGCTAGAGGTTTGTTCCAACACAAGTGTCTACTTTTTTTTCCATTTGAGATATATGTTTATATCGTGTTTTTATACATTTTTTTGTTACAAAATTTACATTGCATGTTATAAATCATACTAGGATCGTCTTTCAACAAAAAAGTATACTCTTGTCAGACAGATTGCTAGCACACTACTAATTAAATGGAATTGCTAACAGTAGTTAATGTACTTCTGTTAGTAGCTTCACTTCTGCTAAATAAAGACTATACCTATAAATTTATTGTTTTTCAATCTCCCGTTGTATTATAAGTTAGTTTTATAGCATAATAAGTGTAGTTTAAACTTTAAACGGTCAATTGTTCATTAGTAGTTTGAATAACATTTCAGTACCGTACTGTTAATTAGTAATCGGTTGCCTATCAGGTGCTCATCTACTTTGTTATCCTGGGGCCTTCAATATGACTACTGGTCCGCTGCATTGGGAATTACTGCAGAGGGCAAGGTATACAGAGATATTTTTGCACTCAATATGTATCAATGTATGCTTTGACAGTTTGTTGTTTATTTGGGCAATTTTACTGGCGTTATTTTTTCGTTTTTGAGGTTTAAAGTCAACCTACTTGATAGTTAAAAGTCGTGAAATATTTTGATGCAATGAATTTTGGTTAATGTATAATTGAACTTCGTAACTTGTGAAGTTTTTATTTGGTTTGTTTTTGTGACAAAGCATGATCTTTCTTCTTTCTGTTATGATGTTTATCCCTTCCGTGCTATTTACTGTTTTAATTTTTAATATGCAGGGCTGTAGATAACCAGGTAAGCCACTAATTCCTGTTCTTTTTATGGATTTCTCTGATCTTGAACTCCATCTTTGTTTGATGAAAACGGAATGAATAAGAGGTATGCATTGATTAGAGGCCCTGTGCCCCTGTCTACATTTGCTAAATAATGGAAAATTACTGATGATAAGTTATCTGAAAGGATAATCTGAGTGTTATGACTTACTGCTATAATCTGGAACATTTTGAAAAAATAACAATACTCGATTAAAAGAAAAGGCATGATCTTTTATAATCTGAGATTCTGAGTCCAACCTTTAGCCGACTAAATACCCAGAGTCCGGATCCTCGTGAATGTATGAACCACATGAATTAAAAAAAAAAAAAAAGTAATTCGTTACATAGTAATTTAAGCAATCGATTCTTGCAATCTCTGATTGGTATTTACACAGTACCATTTTTTTTCATCTTAAAATGTGAATGTATTATTAACTACTTCCAATGTCCCTTGAAATTGCAATAACTGTCTTTCGGAACACCTCATTAGATTTGCACAACTCCTATTTGGAAAGCAAATTCCAGTACCTAATTGATCATTGTTATAATAAGATAAGGATCCCCAAAATTATAAGTAGGCGAAAATTCTAAAAACGGCTATGATACTAATTTGGGTTAATTGTTTCGTTATGTATCTGACTTTACATTTTCTACTATTGTATGTAACAACCTTTTAAAAGTGCTATATGTATTGAACTTTACAATTTCGTATGTTGTATGTAACGGGTGACTGGATGAGCAGGTACCCGGTTTTTTCCTCATGAAAAAATGTCTATCGTATGTATCGAACTTTGTAAAAATGTCTAATGTATGTATTGAAACCGGTGGTTTCCGGTCACCCGTTACACACAATATACGAAATTGTAAAGTTAAATACATACAATAGCAAGTTTTAAAGGTGGTTACATACAATAGTAAAAAACATAAAGTTAGATACATAAAGAAATAATTAACCCTACTAATTTTGGCCCAAAAGACTTCCTTATTTTATCATTATTGCAGGGTAATTGAGTCAAACAATTCTTAAACAAGGTGTCAATTTCATAAAACTTGGTTATTATCATTACTATTTCTGGTTCCTTACGATGTTGGCTGATTATTGTTTTGAATACTGAACTAATGTGAGTTTTGTTACAGTTATATGTAGCAACTTGCTCTCCTGCTCGAAATACTGGGTCTGGGTATGTGGCATGGGGCCATTCGTCTCTAGTTGGACCAGTAAGATTTTGAATTCCAGTAGTTTCTTACAAATTCAACAGACTAACGTAGTGCATATGGTGTATTGCTGATTTCTGTATGGATGAGTGGAGAGTTTCTCCATTTTATTTGTTTACTGAAGGCATATTTTATTTTATTTTATTCTATTTTTTATTAATTTTATTATTGGCAGTTTGGAGAAGTATTGGCTACAACAGAACACGATGAGGCAACCATCATATCCGAGATTGATTACTCAAAACTCAAACTAAGGAGGTGAGACTTGACTACAATATCGTAGTAGATATTTGTAGGTCCATTATTTAGAGCTTGCAATTTCGACCCATTTACTTAAAAATGGGTTGATTCGGGCTATGCTTTATCTCTAACTGGGCAAACGGTAAATCGAAAGTGTTAGCTTAAAAGGAAATGGGTCACCCGCCCAAATTGTATCTTTAATGCATAAAACCTCTCGAATCATTAAAAATAAACTAGATTAGTATGAAATGTTAGAAATAATATCATATTACTAATCCTTTGACACTATTTTATCTTATCTATATATGAAAGAGTGATAGTTTTGGACAAAAAAGGTTTCTGATCTACCTGGCTGACCGATCCATAGCAAAAGTTATCGTTTTGACCAAAACCTGTTACCCAACTCATCCATTTTGACACCTCTACCTTTTATTCATTACATATAACATACTTTTAAATGTCCAGGACAAATCTCCCACTACAGAAGCAACGTCGTGGTGATCTGTACAGCTTGCTTGATGTTCAAAGGGCGAAGAATTAGCACATGTCGACAATCTGATTAAATTGGCGTGATGATAAAAACGTAGTGGTGATCTTTAGTTCTTTACAGCAATGTCAAACATTTTGATTAAGTAGCGTATCCTTTTATTCCATTATCTAGCTGAAGAAAAAGTCCACTGTAACTTATGACATCCATGCTACATTGCTGGTTATCAATAAACTCTCCCCCTGTTGACTGATATAATTGGCTCATTGGGAAACAGTTGATCCCCAAGAGATGGCCGTTGGGTTCATTGGTTCTGGGTGATATCATTTCTCATTGTGGGTCATGTAAATTTTCAATTGTACTATCTGGCTTTAATGGCAAGCTAACGACTTAACATCATAGTACTCCCAAATAGTTGGAAACTAACGGCCACAAACGTCTGTGAGTGCTCGACATAATAGCTTACGATGTATTAGAGTAATGAACTATTCTACTTATCAACATTGCACAAGATACCCTTTATCTATAACCCTTATTAATTATTTTACACTCTCTTTCTTAATCCCTAAATAAGGAGATTGGAAATTACCGTTTTATCATTCCACTTATTAAATACATAAATCATCAATGAACACTATATTTCACATAATACACTCAAATATCTTCTTTCTTCGTTTGTATCACATTTTTGAATTTACAATTACAATAATATAAACTATTAAAAAAATCACTTTTGTTAAAGAAGTTAACAATTATTCTTACATTCAGTACAATTGAATATTTGTCTCTCAATATTAATATGCAAAATTTTCACCCACTGTTATGCGCGGGATCTGAGTATAGCTATAGTTTATAGAGTAATGAACTATCTCTACTTATCAACATTACACAAGATACCCTTTATTTCTGCCTCAAAGCAAGTTTCACGCCATTAAAATAACTACTATGTTTTCATTTATAAAAACCTAAAAACATGCAACCATTCTTTCTTCAGCTGTTCCATAAAAAACTCTTCAACAAATATGAAAGTCACCACAAACTCTTCTTGCATGGTCAAGCCAACTGAACCAACGTGGTCTGGTAGGCTCGCACTATCCGAACTAGACCAGACCGGAATGACCACACATGTACCAACCATCTACTTCTACACCCAACCCTCTAACAACTGGAGCATTGTCTTACAAACCTTGAAAACTTTGCTCACCACTACACTTGTTCATTTCTATCCTCTAGCTGGCCGTCTAGTTTCCATTTCTGGTGGCCGTCTAGAGCTTAACTCTAATGACGCCGGCGTACAATTCACTGAAGCATCAATCTCAGCACCCAATTTAACCATCTCATTTAATAACTTATTAGCCTCGTGATAACATTCCACGATACGTTGTCACGGCCATATGTAAATCAGCATTTCGTAAATGGGTTTGGATAAAACTGTTCCAAACTAAAGAATCAGTTGACAGCGGCATTTCCTCGAACAGTTGGTGGTAAATGTAGGTTCAATATGTTTGAATGCACAGATTTTTGAATTGTTGTTTAATTTAGGTCTATCAGGGTACTCAAGTACATATAGAGCTTACATTGATGAAGATACCGCATCCATTTGTTAACGGATAAAAGATTAAAGACACTGTATTTGCTTTCCAGATTTCAGCTTCGTGTTTTGATGAACAAATCATATCCATTTGTGATGATAGAATTGGCTAAAGTTTCCAATGTGCATTTTGAACCCTGCATTATATGAATGTCCAATTCGTTCTCTTTACTTTTGAACAATTAAATTGGTGATTAGTGAACTTTGATTTGTTTAATTTTCACTAAAATGTAATTATTAATTTTAAGACCGCGTACATTTTTACGATACGATAATGATCAACAAAAATGCGTCAATCTGTATATAATATAATATATAGAATAATAGAATAGATTAATAAAATTAAAAACGATGAACAAGTTATTTTTTCCAATTAAAAAAGAATCTGCTAACCAATTAAGTGGCTTGTAATGGTAAGTTTAATCGAGCTTTCTATTTCAATAGTTAGGCCATGAAAAAATCTTCATTTCAATGACAGATTTAAGCAATATAAATTTTTAATAAATCTGTTACACTATAAACATTTAATCAAAACACACATAAAAATTTTGGAATATTTTAGTAGAATTGCGATATATTATTTGTTAACAGCGTAATGATTGTACTTTTTTAAATTATGTGTATTTTTAAGTAAAATTTAAAATGAGACGTAATGATTGTACTTTTTAAAATTATGCGTATTTTTTAAGTAAAACTTGAAATGGGACATAGGAAGTTACATTTTTCTAAAAGTTTGTATTTGTTACTAAGCTCTTATAGGCAATGTTGGAGGTGACTTAAATATTTTTTTTTTAGAAAAACAAACTTAGAATAAATCAAATCTATTACTCCATATATAATTGTAGGATTAGATACAAGTTATTTAATGAGTCTTGAATATTACTCTAAACAATTATAAGTTATTCTCAAACCGCTAACTATATAATGCTAAAGCATGAAGCAACACCGCGTACGAATTAATGTAAGAATGTAAGTAGAAACACATTGTGTGGTTGACACTTGGGGGATTCACATGATCACATTCCCTAGATAGAAAGTTGTTTGAAGCATACGAAGGGACCACTAGTATTAATTCAGAGCCCAAGTTTACCCCCCTTAGCGGTAATTAATGACATCTTAAGAGTGTTTAAATTAACTTTCATTTATTGAACTTATAAACTCTTATGTAAGACGATAAGTTAGAAAACATAAGCTTCTTTTTTTAAGTTTATTAGATTTATAAGCTAGTATAAGCGGATAAGCTAATCCAAACATTCGCTTAGACTAATCTAAATCATCGAGGATGGTTTAATCAATTTGATGAGTTCCCTGCTAAAACTTACATGAATCGATTTGGACATCTTGAAGAAAATAAAGAAGAAGAGAAATGAGTAAAACTCATTTATCATGAAACTCTTGAGTTAGCCTTGATTAACACATATTAGTAACAAAATAAATCTTTACATAAACTCGATTAATTTTCTTGCAAAAAAATATAATAGATTAATTAATACCAAGGTTATCAAAATCGCGACCTTAATCGTAAGATCATACGATCCCGTGTTCTTGCTACACAAAAACATGTTGGATCGTCAGAGGGTCGTAATTTTCATAGGATCAAAAATAAGATGGTGAGATTGTGAATATTGATCGTAAGATCATTTAAAAAATCGTATAATCTATAATACAATCGTATGATCATTTTAATTTTATAATAAATGTTCATGTAAGTTATGTTTTATGTAATTTTTTGTTAAAGTAGGATCTTACAATCTCGATCTTATTTTACGATTATTACGTTGCAAATATGAAAATAAATTTAGATAAGATCTCAATCTTAACAACCTTGATTAATACTCTAATTAATTTGTTGTAAGATTTCAGTTGTATCATAAGCTAAGTTCATGTTTGGTTGACCGACTGTGAAGGAATCCCTCCTGAATCGGAATTAAATTCCATTTGAAATTGTGTTTGGTTGTTCTTGTTAAAGGAATTAAATTCTTTGGGAGTGTAAATTTTCCTTTATTCAAAGAATCGCCTTTCCATCAAAAGTCTGATAAATTTCAATTCCAAGTAACTCTTGAATGTACGAAAGACCAAAATATTTTTCACATAAAAGATCACATTTTCACCTATCTCATTTCTATTAACATTACCATCTTCTCTGTTAGATCCGGCCAACATCTCTACCACCACTAAATTAGTCGTCGCCCCAACCATTACCATCACATAGCCGGACCACCATCACCATCAAACTAGTCACCGGTCGCCGCTACGGTTTCTTTTCCAATCACCAGTCGCCACCACCGTTATCGTCTAAACCAGTCAACAACCTCAACCACTATTCCCGTTGACCAGTCACGTGGCCCACATATCATCAAATATTAATAAACTTGTTTATTTTTTGGGTTATTCAAATCGAAACACTACCCGTCATTTTGCAAGTTATAGAATAGACAATCAGTTATTTATATTTTTACAATAAGGGTTTTGCTGGTAAGGGTACATATGACATACGTTAAGATGTATTTAATAATTTATAATTTTTTAAAATATTAAAATGTATAATTAATATATACATAAAAGGGTATATATTGGATTAAATTGATGCAAAGATTAAATTAATATTTAAAAAGATTTTAACTTCATTAAATATAACTTCTCGTGTATTGTGTGAGTTTTAAAAAACCCTTACCTATAGACCTCATATGTGCTAATGACGTTGACTTTGCTTATTTGATTTATGTATTCCGCACGTAGTACGAAGTAATTATTTATTTTACATCACCAAAATAAGTTCACGTTTTGATTTATTATTTATGGCCTCCATATGTGCTAGTGCTAGTGCTTGTGCTTATACTAGTTTGTTGTTGTTTCAATCGTAAGGTTAACCAGATGTCATGTTTCAAGTTTTATTTAATTGCTAGAATATAGTTTATATAGGTCAGATTTATTGACCGGATGGTATTATAATGTTTATTCGGTAAAGCATATATGGTTATTTATTTGATAATTTCTCTTAATATACTAAATGTCACGTCCATATGGAATATGCAATTTTTAATTTTTAAAATATAAAAACTAACATAGACATATATATGTACATATATGTAGATCGACATCAGACTTCGCATATAGTTGTAATGAAAATTTTACATGTTGATATTAAGAGACAAATTGTAAATTATTCGCTTTTTATATTCAATTTGTGTTGGAGATTTAATTCAATTAGAGTATAAATGTTTAATGGTCTCTAATCATTGTTAATTCTTTAATAAAAGTAAATTTTATATAATAATATAAAATATTGTAATTGTAAATTGAAAAATGTGATCTAAAAGAATAAATAAAATATTTAAAAATATTATGCGAGATATAGTATTATTTGAATAATTTATTTATATATTTAATAAGTATATAAATAAAATTATAATTTCCAATTTTAAAAAATAAAAAAATTAAAGAAGAAAGTTAAAAGCCATCTACAAAAATTCTAAAATTCATTTTCATATTTTATTGAAGTCTCCTTTAAGACGAATATGTGATATATATGATTTATCAGGTCAGTAAGCTAATTTGGCATTATAGAGTCAAGAAGATATGTCCGGAGTAATAGTATTAATTAATAATATATATGAATATAATAAATAATCGTATATAAAAATACATAAAGCCGTAAGTGTTGACTGTAGAATTGGCGTAGGGGATGCTTTGCAACTATCGAGGCACATGGTACGGTTCCGCGATTTTAGCAACAGTTTTCTTTTATTTTCTCAAAAGAAAGATCTCTGTCACATGTGTCCGTTAACATATTAGGTATTTCCGGTAATCCTCTTTAAATATTACCAAACTAATCAAAGCTTTTAAGTTGTGATAAATACATCAAATATTTTGATGATATATATATATATATCAAAATATCATATTATCAAAGTACAATTTAGAAGTGTATGGAACATAAAATGTGGTATATCTAACATCACTCAAAACTTTCAGTATATTTATTTTAAAATAAAATATTTTATCGGTAAGTGACACACAATTCTAGTTGACATATGAATATATTATGTATGAATGAATGATGAGTGCAAATGTATAACGGATTAAAGCTACTAATCCTTTCAGTCTTTCGCAGAGATTGTAAGAAGTTGCATCAATAACCATGATTTGGAAAATTAAGATTTGAAGACCTTTTATTCTTGGTCACATAATTACTAGGTCATTTGATGATATATATATATGTCCCTATGGGACCTAAATATCATACACGTTATTATTTATTAGCTTTTTGAATATTTTTTACATATACATTTTATTTTCAAAGTGAATTTTATAAATAGTACTTATCCTTTCGTTTGTAGAGGATACATACTTCTTTCTAGTTCAAAATTACTCTTATTTATCTCTTTAACTATTACCATCTCACATTTGCTCTTTCTAACCTCCATACAAAGAAGGTCTCTCGCTTTACGGCGTACAAACTGCATCTACCTAAACCGTTATGCGGGTACCAATTAAGAATATCAATTGAAAAGCTTTAAAGCACGTGTGAATGAGAAACGGCTTATCAAGATCGTCTAGACTAGCCAGGCGATTTTTTAAAGGAACATCATTGAACATTTGTTTGTACGTCATAAAAATTGAAATTTGTTCTAGTTCATATGTAACACCACCTTTATTATGTTTGTCTTCAACTTGATTTGTATTTTTTCCCCCTTTTTTTATGAATTATGAAATATCACATTCAGGTTTGTAATGTGAATAATATCTCACCAAAAATTAAACAAGCATTTTGATAAGAGTTAAAAGCGCGCAAAGAAAGTGTCTTAGATGTATGGTTGTCTTATTCAATGTATAAATTTAGTTGGTTAATATCCTCAAATATCGATTAAATAAAATTTAATCGACATGATCGATTTTAATAATGTAAAAATAATTCGTTCACTTTCGAAGACATATGCGTAAAAACAAAAATAAATTTTGGATCCGTACTTGATGCTTATTTCTTCCTAACAATTCTTATTTTAAATGTTGCTTTCATAATGCTCCATGATGACATGTTATTTTAGTTTTCCGATTAGCATTTAATGTATTTTAATATAATCATACCGATGTATATCATATCAAAAAGTAGATATGACACAATATCATACACATATATACATATATTATATATGTATATAAGAAAATATATACATATATATATTATATGTATATAAGAAAATGATAAAGAGAGTTGTTAGGGCTTTCATTAAAATTTTTAGACATGCATAATTAGTTGTATTAAGACCATAACAAATTTTTTGTCTCCCCCTGAATTTATGTTGACTTCCTAAATTTTCGTTAAAGGTACGACAACTTATACATGTAAAATTTTCTTATTTAAAGCGCTAAGGGCTTCCGTTAACATAACCCATGTATATATATATATATATAGGAGTGGATTCAAGGAAAAAAAATATTTGATGGAGAAAGGGGAGAAAAGCTTTTTAACATTTTGATTTAATAAAATAACTCTTGATTCAATTTTAAATTATATTTAATTTTTATTAAATTATAATTATTTTTTTTGAATCATAATTTTAAATATATTTTTCTCCCCTAAAATTTTTTTCCTTTTAAAAATTAATAATATATATATATATTACTTTTTTAGTACCATCAACAAATTCATACATCTAAGTAATACGTGTCTTTGGGAGCACTCGGATCCACTGGAGATCAAAAAAGTAGATATGACATATATCAATAAATTCGGCAAAATTTATTTACCTTCTCTAAGTGACTTTTACACGGATAAAAAAGGTGACATAAGTGACATATTTCATTTTATTATTAGTCAAACTTTAATATATTATATTTAACGTTTCGATATAAATTTTATTATTATATAATATTTATTTTTAATTTCCAAATCAACATTTTTTATATCAAAATGTATATAAAAATAAACTGATCATAGTCATATATTTAAATTAATACAAAAAGTACATAAAAAAGTTATTAGCAAAAAATACAATAATATATTAATACAACTATTTGAATATAATATATATTTATTTCTCATGGTTGAATCTCAATAATGTGTAACATCAAAATGTGTAAGTTAACATTTGTCACCATACCTTCACGACTCTACCATCATATGTATATCAAATTGTATGTATGTGTCTCGAAAATTTAAAACGTACATACTAGTCAAAATAGAGTACGGTGCAAATTTTCTTATATATTGAAACAAGCTTATGCATTCTTCATTCAGAAAACAGTCTTTATAAAGTTTTTAGAATTCATCATCAACAAAGTGTAAACAATTCAAAATGAATTGGGAATAATATATTTTACTCATATGATAATTTAATCGACGAGGTACTATTATTTAGTCTTTTTAAAGATATTTAATTTTTATTTCGTCTATGTTTTTTATGTATTTTATTCGGGACTACAAAGCTGGTATCAACGAAATAAGTGAATGCGATGAAAGTGAAAATGAGAATGAGGATGAATATTATCATAACATTCAAGCCTCACAACAATTTGAAACCGACGGGATATGAATATGTAATTACGTTAAGAGTAATATTCTAATAGGTTTTAAAAGTTTCCTATAAATGTAAATTTTGTAGGTGTTTAGTTTTCGTGAATAACTAATAAATTGGGTGCAATAATTCAGTAATCAACTTCTAGTGTGATCATGGTGGTATTACGTACGTAAAAAATCTAACACAAGAAACATACGGAGGGATATGTGAAAGACATAGTCACCGACCTGCATTATTTCTAGAAGCTCGTGCATATGCTTCTCGATTATCTGAAAAATAAGCTCAACTAGTGAAAGATTTGTTCAAAAAAAGTGTAAAACCGCGACATATTTTATCTACATTATATAAAGAAAAATCCAGATAATGTGTCTACTTTAAAAATTATATACAATCAATGAAAACAAATTCGAATGGAGGAAAAAGATAGAAAAATTAAAATGCAGGTTGTGTTACCCTTTTTAGAAAAGTACAACTATGTATATCTCATTCTTCTTGATAGCTCAACGAATGAGCTTCATAATATATTTTTTGCTCATCAAATATCACTTGAGATATGACGTGCATTACCACATGTTTTGTTGATGGACGCCACCTATAAAACCAATAGGTATGCATTGCCATTACTCGAGATTGTTGGTGTAACTTCTACTAACAACACATTTTGTGTAGCATTGTGTTTTTAAATAAGGAAAATGAATGTTACTACACATGGGCATTGAATTGTTTGAAAACAAAACTAGATGGATGCATGTTTTCACGTGTGATAGTTACAGATCGAGAGTAAGCAGCAATGAATGCGTGCAACAATGAATTTTTGGATACGAAAGGATTACTTTGTAGATGTCACATCAATAGAGCTATTTACAAAAAGTGCAGGCGAAAAATGCGTATGCATGAAGATTGGTCTTCTTTATTATACGATTATATCAAATTGCCTAATTATGTGATAATAATTAGTAGTATTTTTTTCTTTATAAAAGTATAGATTTTACACATCACCAAGTGCTTGATTGCAATTCATTATTGTTCAAAAAATTTTCGATTGTATATCTTTTGTTCGTTTCTAGTACTTCCTCCGTTCCATTTGAAGTATCATTCTTACTATTCTTGGTTTGTTTCAAAGTAAGTGTCCATTTTATATTTCAACCAATTAAAAGAGATTTGAGTGAGTAGAGATAATATTTGATTGGTTAGTAGTGTAGTTAGTGAAAACACTTATAATTAAGTACCGAACGAAATATATCTTATATGTTTTTTGTCAAAAAATAATAACTACAAAAATACGCAGTAATACTATATACTCATTCATTGGTATGGATACACATGTACGCACAAAACAAAAATAAAAAACAAAACAGAAAAGGAAATCATAGATTAAAATTATGGAGAGAATTATTCAAAGGACTCTGTATTGATGATTAAACCTATTATCCCATCATAAACTCGATCTATTATTTAGATCATAAATATTTTAAATTTATATCCAATTCATCAAATGAAACACGCACCAAATATTCAAGGTACCACATGGTATTTAATTTGTATTTATCCTGTATATAAATGACTTGTTGGTATGAACTTTAACACTATACAAACTAGAATTACGGAGATATTTATTCAATCAAATTAATACAATTTACCGAAATTTAAGCCCTGAGTATTTCCTAGCTAACTTTCCCATTGAAAAGATGTATCACTATAAACACGGAATGTGATGATAAAAGGGTGTATATATATATATAAGGGAAGGATTCATAGGAAAGTTTCAAAATTTAGGGAAGGAGGGAAGTAAATCTTAGCCTTTGATTTTATTATTAAAAAATATTTTTAACATTCATTGATGATGAATGTTAAATTTTGAAATTTTTTGTAATTTTTAAAATTCATTTATGATGAAATCAATAGTTGAAATTTACTTCCCTCATTCCCTAATTTTTTTAATTCCCCATTGATCCCTCTCCTATATATATATATATATATATGAAAAAATTGATGTTTATTATTTGGCAAATGTTAATTAAGGTATGCTCATGTTTGCCCTTTAAGGCATTTGTTAACAAAACCTTTTTGTTTTTTTCTTTTTTTTTTAAATTTAATTACATCTGGTCAAACTTATGAACTTACCGTACATTAGCAGTTAAGTCAGGAATACACTAATTAAAAAAAAAAAAAAACCTCAAAATCTAAGATATTACATCAATTTCGAAATTAGCTCTACATCACACAAATTTACAGTGTAGGATAAAAATTGTAATAAAAATAAGAATCATTACCACAAAAAGAACTAAAACTTAGTCCATTAGTTAGAGACCTGTGAAAAAAAAAAGGAGACCGACTCGATAGTTATATATCAAGTCGGTTTTTTCAGATACTCGATCTTACTAAATATCGCAATCAAACTTTCTTGCATTCACATAAATGACCATTTATTTACGCTAACATCACGAATTATTTTTCCATTTCTATTTAGTGAAATAATTATTCACTTTCATCTTTAAAATAAAAATAGTTATATTAAATCCACAGTGCACAAAATTATATTATGAGTAGCATTTAAAGAAATGATAAAATACATTTAAAACCACGTATTATACGTCTATATCTATATCTATATTCTATATTATTTCTAATAACGACTTTAAAAATATAACGCAGGAGCTCTGTATACTCTTGTGTGTTTAACCGTTGTACTTTCCTCTCATTATCGCCTCACAATCACAAACCACTTGTTTTTCTGTGCGCAATGAAGACCGGGAACAAAATCAACCAAATTGTCCGCCTAAAACAAGTAGTTCAACGTTGGCGCCTCCGCATAGCCACCGCCGGTTCGCTCGCTGTTTACGTCGGCGTTGAACGTCGGCGTTTCGTCATTCCGATGCGTTTTCTCAACCTACCTGTTTTCGTTTCGTTACTCAACAAAGCGGAAGAAGAATTCGGATTTCAAACCACCGGAGGTCTCGTTCTTCCATGCGACGTCGTTTTCTTCCAAAAATTGTTGAGCGTTTTAGAGAAAGATGAACATCAGTTTCGTGATTTAGATTTCGATGATTTCACGGCGATGTTTTCCGATTTGGCAGTTGATTCATCTTCGAATTGTAAAAACGCTACAATTTCTGATTGTCATAGCTTCACGCCGTTGTTGCGAAATGCTACGGTCTGAAAATTAGGGCTTAAATCGTGCTTTTTTAGATTTAGCCGTTAATTGTTAGGGTTAGGGTTTCAATTTCGTATATAGAAGACGGATTGATTTGGATTTGATCTGTTTTTGTTTCTGAATTTTGGTCATCCTTGAATCTGATTTTTAGTAAAACAGTTCTCAATGTGATGACGTTTGCAATATAATCCAAATCTTTCAGGTTTTTGTCAGATTACAATTGCATGTTTCTCCATTTCTGGTAATGATAATTGATGATGATTTTGGTACTAGTTTTATGAATTACTAGTACTGTATATTCGTATGAACGTTAATTATTAATTAATTTTACCAATAACGTATAGTATTGTGTATTTTGATTTACTGTAAAATGATGATGACGTGATAAATTGGAATTTGTTTATTATAATTTCTTTTTGGAAATGAAGTGGGTGTAACAAATAAAATGTGTTACATAATATTTAAATATTATTAAAATAATAATTAATAATAGTATTTGAGGTATTATGCTTTAAAACCTACTAGTAGAGTTTTATGGTGTGGTTTCAACTTTCATTTGTTAGTATTTCTTTTTCACAGTTTTCCAACGTCTATTTATTTAAAAAAATGGTGCTTTTCAAAAAAATAAAAATAAAAATAATAAATAAATAAAAATATATATATATAAAAGAAAAGTTATAATGGAAATGGTAGGTAACAACAAATTTTATAAACGATATATGTAATGCTGACAATGACTAAGCAAATCTTGTTTTATGTAGTATTGATGTTGCCATTTTTGTTATTTGTTATTGTTTTATTGTTTGACATTTAATTATGAAGGTTTATTGACAATTACGGAGTAGTAGAAATAATAGTCTTAAGTAGTACGGCCTGCTACTTAATTTCCAAAATCAATTATATGCACCTAATCGGTGACGACCATGATAACGACTTCCTACGGAAGTTCATATATAATGATAAAATTACTAAAATGATCGAACATAAGTTTCAATGTTAATTTTTAGTCAAAATTTACAAATATATCAAAAAGATCAATAATTTCGCTCAGATAAAATAGATTAGAGCGAAATTACAAATCGTACACTAAATGGTGTGAATTTTGAATTTACTCTTGGTATTTTGCTCACATACTGATATATATGTTAGAATTAGACTTATTTCCTTTTAAAGTTTTATATCAATCGAGTCAAGTTCGAGTCAAACATTCTTCAATCGTGTTGAAACTCCAAATGATAGATGAAGTCATAAAAGCTTAGCTCTTCTGTTTGTAAAGGAAGAAATTATTTCGAAAGGCACAATAGCTATTTTATGGAGTTTTAGATAAAATGATGGAATCGAGAAATGTATTTACTAATAAAGTGTTCTCTTAAAAGTATTTATCAAGACGGTGTTTCTCTAAATAAAAGAGGTGTTTTTTGTATGTACTATCTCCATTTTTATCTGAATTCTTTTTATAATAATTTACATTACTAATTTTTTTCTTTAATACTGATGATTCATAGCATAAATAGTTGGAAAATATATTGCAATTCAAGCCTTCAGTAATCTAATTAAACCATATTTAAAATATTGTTCAACAGATTCATAAGTTTGCCGTTGTGATTTTCTTCCTGAAAGTATAATTCTCTCTATGTGATTTGATGTGTATGTTTTAATTTGACTAAATATATTGATCGCTAAAAAAACAACAAACTAATACTTTTATGCTTACGACTTGCGATAAATTTATTGTTAGAGTTGGATAAAAGCGAATTTGTAAATCATAATGATGGTAATAGCATTTCAAACATTTATCGAGTTCGAATGTACATCATGAGTTTTTAGTGTTAAGAGTTTTTGCATTTTCGTGTCGAAAACGTCATAAAAACAACCCATACAATCTAGCTGGTTAAAAAAATATATTAAATTTTATAATTAATTCGTTTAAAATTATAAGTATAAGTAAAATTCATAAAAAAATACCCTTTTTTTCTGAAAAGAACTCATTAATAATAAATACTTTTAAACAAAAACACTAGAGTGGTAATCATATTTTTTCTCTTCAGCGTTTTGACTAAAAACTCCTATTTGTAGCGGTAGCACCGCTGTCTCCATCTTAAGAATCATCAATTTTATGAATGGTGCATCTTATATTATTTAGTTGGATTGAATTGAATTGTTTTTATTTCTTTTTTAAGATTCTTTTATATATTCTCTTTCTCTAGTGTTCAACTAATTTTCAATCATTACATTTATAGGATTTGGCCGGTTTCCAACGACATCTTTTATCAAATAAAAAATGTTATATTATCTACTTTATGATGATTTCTTTCTATAAATTAAGTCATTTTAAATTAACCGAAATTACCTACGCACACAAATAACACCCTTCAGAGTCAAACCCGAATACCCTAAAGAGAAATGATATCGAATGTTAACAACAACGGGATTAATTCCTTTCATAAGTAATACTAATACTAATACTAATACTATTTGAATGACGTCAATTTGCCAAAGGAATAGTAACGAATTGATAAATAGATACAAAAAATTAGTATATGCATTATTATAAAAGGTAATAAACATAATGATGATTTATGTTGCTTTTTATTGTTTTATCGTTTGGGAATAATTGTTTTGCCTTAACCTATTGGCTAATAGAGGCGTAGCTTAGTGGTATTGGCTCATAGCCTCAGATCTTTTAAAATTGAAATTGGTTAAAAGGACCGTTTTATATTACTCAACTAATATTAATTAATATTAATAATATTCAATTATGCATTTTTTTTCCTTGTCCCTTTATTATTGAAATTCCATTTCATAAAATATCCATGTATCCTTTGTTTTGTACTTCAATATAAATGTTTTATTTGTGCTTTTAAACAACAATAGTAAAATTCAATAATAAATACTCTCTCCGTCCTAATTAAAATGTCTATTGTAATTATGCATATGTTTTAGAAATGTTCATTAACTATGATGTTCTTCACCAATCAAATAACATATATGCTCATTAAAGTTTCTTTTGATTAATTGTAACATGAAAGTTGACATTTATTTAGAACAATACAAATAATAATATGTACATTTGTAGTGAGACGGAGAGAGTAGCTAAATATGAGTTGATATGTTCTGAAGAAGAAACGTCCCACAAATGAAATCGAAGTTATAATCATAGCATTTTATTCAATTTTTTTTGTATGTAATTAGGGAGGGTTAAGTTATGCTTTTCCTATCCACAAGTCCATATTTTCAAAGATGCTACAATAATTTTTATGCATAACATGTTTGGGAGGTTGTGCTAAAAAATGAATACTCAAATATCAAAACTCAAAACATAATCTTTTAGTAAATTGATGTTTTATGATAAAAATACTTATTGTTGGGAGGTTGTGCTCAAAAACTGAATACACAAATATCAAAATCCAAAACATAATCTTTTAGTAAATTGATGTTTTGTGCTTAAAATATGAATGCTCAAATATCAACATTGAAGACATAATCCCTTAGTAAGTTGATGTTTTATAACTATAAAATACTCATTTATTTTTGTTTAACTTTGTTGGTTTGTTGGTCGGTTCACAATCATTTTTATTGCTATTTTATTTATTAACATGCACTATTTTATCATTTTCACGTTAATCTCACTATTCATGACTCCATATGATGTCTCATACACTACCACGACCAATTTTAATCTCACTATTTTATTTATTAGGATTTGATTTCTGTAGCATGTTTGAACCATGTCTTATCGCATTCGTTTAACGTAAATTTAGTTAAATATCGCATACATTTTTGACTTTCTTCGATTTTAGGATCGAGTTGATGTTGTATTAAACTAATGAACAGTTTTTTTTACTATTTAATTGTAACAACTCGTATCAAATGGATAAAAAGATGAAAAATATGAACATCTTTATAAGTTGAAAGTTCTAGCTAGAGCCCACTAGAAGGTCATCAACGTATAACAACCTAATCCTTTTAACAAAGAAGCCCAATTGACCAATTATCTGACCCAATTTAAACATACTATCCCATTTTTTGGGTTGTTAATTTGTTTTGATGCATGCAGCTTAATTACATTGGTATTTAATTAGGCATATAATTTTTTGCACATTTGAAGTTAGAACGTGTATATAACTAACTTAATTTGAACATGGTATCGTACCTGAATGTCATGTCTTTTTTTATACAATGAAGAATAGGATTTGACTATCTTATGCCCTAATGAAATAAGATAAGAAATAATCAGTGAACTTAAAGTTTTAAGTATTTATTTGGAAGTACAATAAATACACATTAATTATGTCAATTATTTACATGTTTAAATTAATTTTTAATCGAACAAGAAAAATTAAAGTTCATTAATTACTTCTGATTATGCCATTAAGGCATAAAATAAACAAATAATAATAATAATAATAATAATAATAATTATAACAACGTATTTATCCTGCAAAAGAATTACCGGACTATAATTAAACATAAACAATTCTCAAGGGAGCAAATTGGAAATCCGAGAGTGGAAGTTATGACAGGCTTCAATACACTTCCAGACGCTTCCGGACACCACTAACCACTTAATACTACGGAGTACTAATTTTCTGATATATAATCAATTTCCATTGAACTGTAGTTGTGAGCTTCGTTAGGGTTTATTGTCGTTCAAAATGAAGAGGAAAGATGTCAACGAAGCTAATGATGATCTCTTCGACTTCGCTCTCTCTTCTCCTGCTCTCAAAATTCGCCGTCTGGTGAGTACGTACGTACATACATACATACATACATACATAATTTAGCTGTTATTTGATTTTTGTCCGAAAATTGTAGTGGATTATATGTATAACATTTTGCTAATTTTTCTTTGATACCTTCTATATTCGAGTCTAATTTTCTTAAACTGACTTGATATTTTAACAAGGGTATACATACACGTATTCATATCTATTGTGTGTTTGTTCGTGTTCGTGTGATCGTTAATTCGTTACGGAGTTCTACTAATGATATAATGTAATTAAAATTGATGTGAAATCTGATATTATGTTACAACAATACCGTCGGTTATAAACGTTTTGCAATTGTGTTACAAATTTGTTGCTATTATTTTCCGATTTTTGGTAGCTTTTGTAGTGCTTAATGTGGTTACATTTTTTTATCAGGAAGTTTAAATGAAACTAACATAAAGTAAACCTAGTGTAGAATACTCGTACCATAATTGACATGAATAATTTCTCTTTAGTTGATTCAGGCTTCATTTCAGGGTTTGAATGTGCTTTCATGTTAAAATAAAAATGTAATAATAATTTGTTATATTGTGGTTAGGATGCTGAATTCGCTCCAATAATTGATGAAGAAGAGGCTGTGAATCCGGTAGTCTTTGAAGAATCCATGCCCTTTCAAGATACAGTTGTTGAACAATCTGTGGTAAGTAGTCCAATAGCAATTGATGAGCTAGGTAGTAGTGTGCCTCTGAATGAAGAGAGGGCTATTGTTCTGTTTGACCCGAAGAACTATATGCATTCGATACACTCTCCACCGCCCTTCTCTATCTCCGTTGATTCAGGCTTCATTTCAGGGTTTAAGAGTAAGTTATTTCAAGTCCGATTATGCTTACGTTACTATATTTTTGTTCTCTTTACTGTGTTTAGAGTGTTTGTATCTAAAATCATGGGTGACCACATTATGCAGATCCTGTTATTTGGTCAAACCAGTCAAATGGACCTAGAGTGTTGATACATGAAACACAGAAGCAGGATAACACTTCGGGGCTAACGAATGGATGCTTGGCAGTTGTACCCTGGGTGCCTAACCAATCCCAACAACCTCCAGAAGTTGAGGATCCTGGTGCACAAATATATGAGACGATGGATGAAGACGTTATGGATGTTGAAGATGATTACAACTCTCAGCAGGTCTCGAAAGTTGAATGTGGTGCAGCAACTGTAAGCCAGGGTAATCAATGGCAGCAACATTGCATGATTCAACAGCCTCCAAGCAACTTCTCGACCCCCATTACTTGGTTTAGTAGAGGTGCTTAGGTTAGTTTTCTGAATGACATCTGTTGATCTACTAGGGCAGTCAGATAAATGGAAGAATTTTCTGTACGTTAGAAGAGGTTTTCATACATATTAATGAAATGCTCGTTTACGAAAAATAGAAAGATAAAACTTCATTAATTATGTGCTTATATGTTCACAAACATCAGGATGATACATCCAAGGGGTTAGTATCTTAGTATCTAGAATCTCTTTAGGAGACATTACAATATCTAAAGCTTTACCAGAGACTTCTGACTATAGATCTATATTTTTCCTAACACTCAAAGGTACAGTAGAATAACGTTGGCATATATATTATCTCCCATCTTCAGACAATATTGGTCAAACAAACCGACAAAAGAATTGATTAATCCCCAGAAATATACTTCCTCTCTTCATAAAACTTCTTCTCACTAGCCTCCTTCTTTGCATTTCGCTTCTGCAATGCAAAAGTAAAACTAGTCACTTTACTAGTTCATATGTGGTGCACTAGAATAGCGATCTGAATATAAACATACCTCATATATCTCATGATTGGCTTTTATTCTTTGAGCCACAGAAGTGGTGGTGATGTTTTTCGGGCTTTCTAGTGTCCTGAAAATTCCCATGCTTTTAGGAACAGTGTAAGGATCTACCATGCCCTACAGTAACGAATACAAGGTTACATTGGTATTCAGTAGTACTAGTGTTAAGAAAACCATAACCAGACAGAAGGGGCTCATCTTACGTTGAGAGTAGAGTTGCTCTCTGAAACAGTTCCATGCACAACCACGGATATGTTAAAAGTTGTAATCTGGCCATGTTATCAGAGATATCGAACACTTAGATACCCTTAAACTCAGAGCCAATTATAAGAAAACCACAGAAACAGATAGGCGAAATGCAATACCATGTCTTTTGAGATTTCCCAAGGAGCACCGATGATGACTTCATCTACATATCGACAAGCCATAACACTAAGACTGCGTTCGTGCAGATGCATTAGTGGGAAATGAGCCCCTCTTTGTTGGCTGCATGAAATGGAACTACAGAGTTACTACTAGAAATAATATATATTGCAAAATGAGCAGATCAAAACAGGTTAGGGAAATGAGCAGATCAAAGATGGCTCCGTTTTTCTACTGCACAAAGTGGGACTAACCTTCTCCACAAATATTTATTGTTTAAACTTCACCCACTTTGTATCCCACTTTGTATCAAATAGGTTGCAGTGATTATATTATTTCAATGATGATCTATTTTTTCAAACAAACTGATTTAGGAGGTTTTACGCATTATTAATACACTTTGAAAAACTTCCAACTAGTTAAACCTATTTGATCTCTTTCTTTTTCAGTTACTTGATTCGTTTGAGATGAACTCAATTCAAACCGACCCACTCATATGTAAATGGGCTGAAAATCCAACCTCAAGAAAATGACATATGCCATTAATATTCTAGAGAAAATACCTAACGGTTTGATCGGTATAAATGCCCACTAGCAGAAAATCTCCAAGCTGTCGTGCACTCTTCAGAATCTAGAATACAAAACCGATGTCTCGTTAGTAAAGCGCAACCGATCCATATTAATGTACCAGTTCCAACGGAGTAGCGAAGCATCATAATCAGTCAGAAAGGTAAGAATTAAAAGAGGCTACATACTTCAACATGTCCAGCGTGAAACAGATCAAACGCTCCATCAATGTACACAACACGAGCATTTGGTCCAGGGCCCTGAACCGCATGCAAAACACAACGTTTCTTTAGATATAAAGATATGAAACATATCAAATATAGATTCAAGCCCAATCGTCTCTAGGGGAGTCCAACTATTAAATAAATATGCAGAATGATCATACAAATTCCCCTAAAGGTATACACATACTAGAAAGGATGATTTCAACACACCTTGCCATTAGAAAATTGCACAATTCTTCTTGATGTAGGCAAAAAGTTGGAAGCATGTTTAGATGTTGGATGACTTTCCAGACTTTTGTTCATTCCGTTACAATCTCCGTTGACTTCACTTACTTCTTTATCATCCATAGATGCAAGTATCCTTCCTGTATTATAATTGAAAATGGTAAGAAGCATGAAATCATGATCTGCGATACTTGCCCTACATGTAAACTTTTCTGATTCAGAGTAACTTTTTTATGCAAGTTAGTTGTAGTACCTACAATATCTGTACTTGAGACACCTTCTGTGCGTTTGATCTGCTTGTAACGACCAACATTCTTTGCCAAAGCATAAGCATCACTTCCATCGGGAAGCAGGCAAGGATCATCCCCATGAATAATATAGTCGATCTTATGCTCATTGAAGAGACTGTTCATGAAGTCTTCAGTAATAGCATATGGTGCATCAGCAATGACTTCATCCACCCACTTCAATCCACTAACGAGTGCCAGCCTTTAAAGGATTTAATACGAGATTAGTACAGGAATTATCCCCCTAAAAAGATTAAAAATTGTCCGTGCTTATGTGGTTATGGAGGTCAGAAAGGAGGTCCTAGTTGAGTTGGACACATTTCTCCCTTGAATAACAGAAGCAGATCAAAACGTCATCCCTAACAATCTGTTTTATTAAAGTTATGTATCAAGTTTTGGCTATAAGGTATTACATACTCACTGTCAAATAAGCATGGTCTTCATTCTTGAGGCGTTAGAACAAATAGAACATCACATAGTTACATGTAATTACAAGATAGCATACCTCTCTTCCATAGATAAAACAGGAGGACCCTTGTTCTTTATGATTTCCTCATCACTAACGATTCCAACCACCAATTCATCTCCCAAAGCCTTAGCTTGTCTCAACGCGTTTGCATGCCCGTAATGCATAAGATCAAAACATCCATCCATGTAAACACGAACGCGTTTCTTGCTTCCTTTTTTCTTCTGGAGATTTCCCAAATAAGGTAAGATGAATGGCAAAGTAGGAAAACCAGCAACACCACTAAAATAACCAGTTGAAAGACCAAGCAACGTAGCCGTTAGCATAATACCACCAAATAGATGTGGGTGGTAGTATACGCCCTCCCAAATCAGATAAGTAGTGGGGTAGTCCATGTTCGCCCACAAGCTTCACTTCTCAAGGGCCTCTAGAGCCCGTTTATTGTTGTAAAAAAAGATACAGACCCTGTAAAAACATATGATTAGTCAAGTTTTCATAAAGATCCTAAAAGAAATACGTGAATTTTCCGAATACACAAAAAGAAAATCCCTTAATATATACATACCATATGAAAGTATCTTAGGCGGTGTTCAGTAAAACTGAAATAATAAGCATGTGTATAAAGTGATTATTGTGACTTGTAGTCGTTAAAGTAACCAGAATCCAGCCAAAGGTGGTTATGATTATGATTATGATTATGATTATGATTATGATTGTATACTTAAAATGTTTAAATAGTGGTACTTTAATTATCAATTATTAACCATTCAGAGGTTTTCCTAATCAAACAACTTGTAATAAAAGTAAAAATGTTTAAAATTACTCTACTCCAATTAAACTCAAAAATAGCAAAATTAAAGTGGAAACCTTCAATTCACGATGAAAAGAAGTCATTATAACAAGTTAATTGCATCAGATTCATAATTAACTAGATCAACATGCAAAATGTGAAGTGTATGTGTTCAAAATCTATCCAATTGGAATTTCAGAAACCTAAATTGAAGTGATCGCAAGCTAAATTCGCAAAAATTGATATACAGAGATCCAAAGTATGATGCAAAAAACACAAAACAGAAAAGAAATAGATAACATATGATCTAGAAAATAGATTCAAAGCATGTATTTTTGGATCTGTATATACGATCGATGAAATATGAAGAAAATTACTACCTTTCGTGCGTGTGTTGAAATTAAGTGTTTTCTCTAGCTTTTGTGTGTGTTTTTGGTATCGTAAAGGGGGAAACTGGAAAGTGTGTCGTTTTAATCAGACTTAATTAAAAAGTGAGAATTGAATTTTTTGTAAAGAATAAAAAGAAAAAAGAGATTTTAAAGGAAATATGACGAAGGGATGACGTAAGCGAGATTCACATGGGGCAGCGAGAACAGACACGAGGTCTGTCTTGGTGCTGGCCTCATACTCCAGTTGACCTATTTTTATATTTAGAAAATTAATTAAAGATTTTATATTTACTTTTTGCAAATGTTTTTACTTTTTCAGTCGACCGAAGTCATAATTTTAGTCCCACAAGTTTTTCTATTTTATTTAGAGAAAAAATGTATTTCTGTTGAGCAATGCGTGGTTTATGACAAACTATTAAATATGATATTTCTTTAATTAAATAAAATGTAAAATATAAAAAGTATTTAATGTTGCGATACTCGATCAATAATGTAGTGTATGTACGTTTATACTTAACATAGACTCATATGACCTTGTCAACATAATGTTGTGACAACCAAAATTATTTTTTCTTTTGCATTGTTGGACTTGTATAAAATAAATTTAATTGCCAACCTTCATTATTTGTCATCTTGCAATAATCAAGATATTGATCTTGATCTTTACGCTTAACATGCAATTCTCATCTGGGTTCCATTACCTCAACTTGGTTGGATTTTGAATGTGCACATGCTTTGGCAATACTAATTATAACGTCATAAAAATTACTAACAATATTGTATTTTCTTTTTAACGGGTTATATAAAATATATACATGTATATATATATATATATAATATAGTGATGATTTAGAGAGAAGAGATCATTTTGAGGAAAAGAAGGAAACAAATTTGGACCTTCTGTTAACATTCATCACGGTGAATATTAATTTTGGATCACGATGAATGTTAATTTGGTCATAATGAATGTTAAAGGATAGTTCAGATTTGCTTTCCTCTTCCCTCAAGATTATCCATTCCCTGTAGATAAGTCCCATATATATGTGTGTTATATAATGAATTGAAGAATTTATTAATAGTAATAAGAATGAAATGATGTTGTTCGATGTTTTGGTCTGAAATTGTCGAATTATTATTATTTATTTATCTGAAAATACACATGTAATAATTTGATAATATATTATATATTATTAAAGTTAAACCGAACTATTCATTTTTTGATCTAGAACCTATGTCGTTTACATATTTGAAACCTAAGTATAAAGTATTCACATGTAATTGGTTGTTTTCTTAATTTTCACTTTTTTAATAATAATAATTATTATATATATTTTATTTTATTTTTACTTTTAAATGAATGAATTTCCCACTCCCACACCCCACGTAATTTACACGTAAACTAATTAGAAAGTTAGAATACAACATGAGCAATTAATAAATACTATGTTCATATTATTTCACATATAGTGAGACACAAGCAAACGGCAAGTTTTCTCTATCTTTTCTATCTTAATAACTAAGTAATATTATTATTTTTGAAAGAAACGAATTACGTAATATAATTATGAAAAAAAACCGCTTAGTCAAGTACGTGTTGGAGTTGGTGTCACTGTGTCAGATTAATAAGTTAAAACGAATACGAATTAGGATGAGTCAACGCGCCCAATATGGTTCAACCACTTTTTTACCACACACCTGTAACTTTTTATATTATATTAGTGACAATGCTTGTACATAAAATTATATTGTTCAACTTTTCTTTTATTCAATTCAATGTAATGTGTCTAAGTACTGTTCAAAGTTTGAAGGTAGGAGTGTAGGACAGAGGTACTATCTTAAAGTGTTTAATTATTATTCTTATCAAATATAAGGAAAATTTTATTAGTTGAATTGTTTTAGTTGTTGTAAGCGTTTTATACATTGAAGCAAGATTGTTAAAATTGAAATTTACTTACAATTGTTTTTTGTTTTCGTAAGATAAGAATCGTAAGATCGAATAGGTATCTTAAAATCTTACTCAGATACTCTTGTATCTTGTATTATACATGTGTGTTATAATACATTTGAAAGACCACATGTGTGAAAAATAAATGAAATTTTTATACTTTAAACACTATAAAATTAGTTCAATACTATATTTATTCATAAATATTTAAATTATTATATTTGTTGTTAAAAAATATAGATTTTCTCGTATAAAACTATTATAGTTGAAGAAGTAATTAGATTTAATGCATTAATTCATGTTAAGTAAGATCGGATCAGATTAAGATCATAAGATCATATGTTTAGAATTGATATAGAATCGAGATCCTAAATAGATTCTATGACTTTTAGATTCTATGCAAGATCGGGATTGCATTCATTCATAGAGATCATAAAATCGTAAGATCTTTAAAATCTTAACAACCTTGCATTAAAAGTATATTTTAGGAACAGTTAATTTGTTAGTCTTTTTTAATTTTTATTTATTTATTTTACCCCTAATATTCCTTACAAGTAAGCTACAATCCAAAATGGTAGGTTTATATATGATCGATTTATCATATTCATTTAACTTATTAACTTATTATCAATAAATTAAACTAAAACCCTCACTGACATGCTATATCATATTATCATGTTGAAGTTGCTACATTTATTTAAAAGTAAAAAAGAAGGGTGATTGAAGAAGTATCAAAGGTAATTGTGAAAGAGTTCCGACATAAAGTTTAAGGAGTTTTTCGTTTGTATTTTCCTAATGGCGTTAAGTTTGGCTACTTGAGTAGCTTAGCATAATAGCATCATTCCAATATGTTATTTCATATTTATAAATTTACATGGTGTTTAAGCTACATATATGTGCCTGATATGATGTTACGTCTTTGTAGCTAAAAAATGAGATTATTTGTTTGTAAAGATAAACATTGCCGAGTACTATTCTGTATAACCTTAATCAATGGTTTAACAATTAGTTTGGTTTACAAAGTATTAAAGCCTGTTAGATGTTTTGAGAACATGTAATACGACTTTTTTGTATCCATTATGGATCAAAAGAAAAGAAAAGAAAAGAAAAAAAACTAATGATTCTGTTTTTGTTGTACAGTTTGGGCTGAAATGATATAATAAGAGTAACTCTAAAATAGGCCCTATTGGGCTACTTGAGTTAAAACTGAAATACAGGCCCAAAGAAGTTATAAGATGTCACATAATCTAGGCTTACACTTCAGAGAACCTATTTTGTTTTCACAGAATAGGGTTTTAGAACTTGGGGTCGGTTTATATCGAATAGATTCGTATTTGAGCGTAAGAAAGAAAAAGTAAAAAAAAGAGAGAAAGACACGGGGGTACTATGATTTAGGGACTGATCATTAATATCGAGTTTCTAATACTGTATTCATACTGTACCGGTACCTTACCGGACCAATACTAAATACTTTCAAAGTGTTCGGTACTCGGTGCTTGTATAATCAATTTTTTTGGATGTGGTACTTTTGGTAAGGTACCGGTATTTTTTCTTTTTAGTGCCCCGATATAGAAAGTCCTACTTTTATGCCTTCATATAATTTTATAAGATATTTTTTTTTGTGAAAAAAAGAAATGGCAGTTGGTACTTGATAACATATAGGGCGACTAACTATCATAAAACCTAAACCCTAATCATCATCGATTGCTATGGGATCACAAACAACTTCAGTCATCATTGTAATATGCAACCGTCAGCATCATTAAAATTTAAAAAAATATGGAAGTCTATTATAGCCTTTATACACAAACATAGTCCTAGGAGTTTGGGTATTAATTGAAGTGTTGACCGGTAACCATTTTTAATATAAAAGCAGAAAGCATGAATGAATCAAATGCCTATTATTGTTCCTAAGTTTTGTCATCTGTATTTTATATGAACATACTCCCTAATCATCTATTGCATGGGGAATCTTTAGTACTTATGTGTCTAATTTCTATGGTATGAATTTAATTTATTAATCTCTGGATTTCATATTAATATTGGATGATTTGGTACGGTATGAATTTGGTATGATATGAATTTAATTTACTAATATCTATTATGGTATGCGCGTTTATGAATTTGTACGCACGTTTACTAATTTATGGATTTCATTATTAATATTTCATGTTGCTTCTTATTTATCTAATTTGGTATGATATAGCGATGAGCGTAGTACGACTTTTTTGATAACTCTATTTGTTGTTGGACCATAGTGTATGTAGGGCAGTGAGGTGGCGTTATATTTTTTACTATCGAACATTGTTCAATTTTGTGTTGTCACTGATGGTTGCATTATGTTTATCTTTGAACAAATTCATACATTCGGTACCAAACGGGTATAATACCATATTTTATCGTACCGGTATCAGAACCGTACTCGTACCATACCACTTTAATTGGTATGGTATCCGGTACTCATGTTAGGACCAAAAAAAAAAGCGGTACCAACCGGTTCGTTACGGTTCGGTATCGGTTCCGTACACGCTCACCCCTTGTGATTGGTGGAAACAATCTTTGTATATTATATAATAATCTATTTGTAATAACATTTACGAGCTGTCTTGAATAGTATCTATATATTACAAAGTTGCGTTGAATAGTACGTGTATTGTCTTATATCTATTTCGTCTTTTAGTGAGTTTATATATATATATATATATAGAGTGGAGATCAAGATGGAAGCAAAAAAATATAGGGAATGAGGGAAGCAAATCTTAACCCTTGATTTCATCATAAATGAATTTTAAAAATCACAAATAATTTCAAAATTTAACATTCATCACAAATGAATGTTCAAAACATTTATTTATGAAAAAATCAAAGGCTAAGATTTGCTCCCCTCATTCCTCAAGATTTGGAGCTTCCCTATGGATCCTTTCCGTATATATATATATAGTAACAATTACAAGCTGTTTTGAATAGTACCTATACTTTACAAGTTGTGTTGAGTTATACCTATGTTGTTCTATATCAATTTCGTCTTTTAGCGATCTTTTTTTTTATGCTTTGAATGAATGCATTTTCTATATGTGTGTATGAGAAGGCGTGCATTGAAGAGAAAGCAGTGCTTGCATTATCACCCTTTCTTTATACATAATAACAATAACAATTACAAGCCGTGTTGAATATTCGCTATCCTATATCTATTTTGTCTTTTTGTGAGTTTTTATTTCCGTCCTACTTTCCATCTTATATATATGTATAATTTTACTATCTATCTTACATATATGAATAATTTTCTTATGTCAATACTTTGTGTTGTACGTAGAAGTAATGTCTTTATACTCTACATTACCCAAAAAGAATTAAAAAAATGTTCGTTCTGTTTAAAATGCCCAGTATTATAATAAACTCATAAGATTCATGTGCACATGTAACAAGTTAAAATACATTACACTTTGCTTCAATTTCAGTGCACACAAAGTCTTTTTGTAATTCATCTCAAAGCTAATGGTTTAATCACTTTCATGTAGCATGAAACCTCTTGAGTTATGAGTAAAAGGACATCTATATAACAATTTAAGTGTAGCTAGTGTGTACATATTTCTATATATATTAGATTATCTTCAATTACATAAGTAGTAGCATATGTTTGTGCAGTACGTCAAATAATTTCTTAGTCTGCAACATATCAAAATCCAAATTGCTAAAAGATGTGCTAACATGAGGTTTGGGAACTTGTGTTGTTGGATGTATGTTCTGTGTGCATCAGACTTGTCATTACTAATGGTTAATTCTGTAAGTTCTTTGTTTGTGCATTATGACTAAATGTTCACATAAAGCTGCATTGTTTGGTTCTGAACTTCTTTAAGTGTCTTTCTTGGTGCTTCCAGTGTGCAACTGCTGATCTAAAAATACAATATCTTATATGTGTACTGATATAAATAATAAGATCAAGAAATCCACTTTTATACCACTGCTATTTTATACAAAAGAAAAAGAAGGCGGCAATCAATCTTCAGTTACAGGCTGACATACATAGATGCTTAAAAAACATGTTTGGACAACTTATAAACATGTGTTTTGCGCAACACATGGGTATATAAGTGTACGTTCATAAATCAGGACACGAGTTCACTTATAATACATTCTTGTACTGTTGTTATTATATTATTGCACTCTTGTTTCCAATTTCCAATGCTTTTGTTTATTTATTGATATATAGTTACCCTCTTGGTACTATTCTCGTCTAGGCACACAGAGTTCTCATAGGATCTGGTGTTGTTCTTGTGGCCCCAAAACACATTGCGTCTGTTAAGACCAATACTTACTTATATATGAACTAGCATCTCTCTTGCTCATATATTTCTTCATTGATACAATTTAGGTGTGTTTGGTTTTCATTATTAACTTGTTTCAGATAGATTTATGACCGGATACTAAATCACTTATCTTGAATATCTTATAGAAACTGTGAACTTATATCAAGTATGTTTTTGTGGTAGCTTTGTTTATACAAGGCATGCCCCTGTCACCCTTCACTTATTGTGGAGATTAAAATATTAAAAAAAGAAAGACTCTTTAATGAAAATCACAGCAAAAAACAAAAAGTAAGTGATAGAGAGGATGGTATGGAGCAATTCCGTCTTCAGCTGGCCCGTTTAATGTTTTCTTTGAAAAGGTCAGACTCTATGTTTCGATACCCGACAATAATCATACTGGTCTATTCTAAATAGGACATAAACTTGACACACGATAGATACATGCATATCATATTTAAACTTGACACACGATAGATACATGCATATCATATTTAGACTCAAATATACTGCAATTCTGCAAGTCTATAACGCACAAGCGCGTGCACACATTTTTTATGTTACATCGAATCTTAAGATGGAAACTGGTTCTGCCTTGCTTTATTTGTGGAACTGTGGTTATAAAGGCGGATAATTGAATCATTACTGATCGACAGAAACTATCGTGCCCGTTGCTTCGACTATACATGATGTGTCAATTATTTTATTTACTAATTTAGGCAACTAACCTTTTCATTCTCTCTTTTTTTAGAATGCTAACTTCTGATGGTCCTATAACATGAGGTCTTGTGTGTATTTCTACAAATCAGTGACGTCATTAAAGTCTATTGTATCAAAACTGATATCAACAAAGGCAGACTAGGTGATTTAAGGAAGAAAAATAATCCTTTGTACAGAAGTCACCTAAACATCCATATATAAGAACTAAAACATATAAAGCAAAATCTTGTGTTTACTGTTACAATTCTTTGACCGGACTTTTTATAGTTCTTGTGTTTATAGTTTCTTTTGTTTTACTAATAATTTGAAGGGATAGGATTTAGCTGCTTGTTGAATAATAATAGGTGAAGGGATAGGATATAACTTTTGTTTCATCATATTTATCTAATAGGATAGGATATATCATATGACTTTAAATCATTAACTTTTCTTCCAACTATGATAGCACTTGAAAATTGAACTATACACACACATTATGGTAGTACTTGTAAATATGGTGTAAGGGGGAGGGCATAGATTATTTATATTAATGACAAAAGTGTGAGAACCTAGTGATTTACCAAAATAGGACAAATCCAAAATATTCAGTTTCAATTAAGAGAATATAAAATTTTGAAAGAAAAGAAAATCAAGAAAACATAAAATGCTATCTTTGTGTAATAAGGCTCCTCTAGCCTCAACAATGAATGGATTACAGAGAAAGTATTTATAAAGAACTAAAGGTGGCAGTCTTGACCTGTTTGATTATGAATGAGCTTGATTTGGGTTGTATTTGGTCTCAAACGGGTTGAATCAAAATATGAACTAGAATGGTAACGGGTCACACGAGCTGAAAGTCAACTCAAAGATGATTTTAATGCATGAAACTTCCTGAATTGTGTTTATTATAAGATTCAGATCATTATTGTAATCAAAATCATTATAGTTTTGATAAAAATAGATGGGCAGAAAAATGTTTGTGGGGTTAACCCAACCCAAACCGACAGATTTTAACCCCAGGTCAAAGTCTGGACCTATTTCATCCAAACACGTTTTAACCCGTGAACCAACATGGCCATATGTCCATCTCTATTTGTTACCTTCTCCTTTCATTGTACCAATGGCACATTGGCATTTCGACACAATGAGTAACCTTACTAGTTGATCCAAGATACATCAGATTATTACTTAAAATATATATATATATATATATGTATAAATTGCTGACCAACTATTTATATCATTCATGAGCCTGATGACCTGTGTCTTTTTTTAATACTTATGCTTACAGAAAAGGGAAACCAAATTTCTCCACCATTTCTGCAAGCTGTAAACAGGGAGAGTGTGAGTGAGTAGGCATGAGGAGCAAGTCATCTTCAAAGCAAAATAGTATTAGCCGAGTAAATTTATCCATGGAAAAACACAAAGTTGATAAGGTTAAAGAAGAGCCTCATCTCTCTGGTGCTTACATACGTAGCCTAGTCAAACACTTAACCTCTACAAAAACCAAAGATTTGTTCAATGGTGACGAGAAGTTGCCAGAAACCTTAAACACGAATGAGAAACGTAGTACTAACGATCATAACAGTATGCATCTACAATCACCACCACCACCACCTAAGAAACAAGTTAGAAGAAGACAGCACACGAGTAAACCTTATCAAGAAAGGCTTCTCAATATGGCTGAGGCTCGAAAAGAAATTGTCACAGCCCTTAAGTTCCATAGAGCTTCAATGAAACAACAAGAATCACCCAATAAACATGAACCACAATTAGAGCAACCATCTTTAGGACTAGAAGGAAAGTCAAAAATGAAATCTAGGAGAAATCCTAGAGCTTATCCTTCCGCCACCACCGCCGCCAGAACAACGAATTTATCCAACAATTATTTAGATTATTATCCTAGTTTATCATGTCCACCTTCATATCCTAATTATTGGCCGATATCCACAATTAGTCCTCCCCCTTTACCGCCACTATATCATGCAAATCTCAATCCTACACTTCCTAATCAAACTTTAGGTTTGAATCTCAATTTTCGAGATTTTAAAAACTTAGATGCTAGTCTTTATCACAATCCATCATCCAATTATTCCACGTCATCATCATCTTCTTCATGTTCATCTTCATCTTCAGCCGCAGTGTCTGCCACTGAGGAAGTAGTGGCCAACTCGACCACCACTTCCTCTAGTGGTGGAAATGATTTACATCAAGCAATGGATGATGAGGAGATGAAGGAGATCATATCATTAGGCGAACAACATCAAATGGAATGGAATGATACCATGAATTTAGTTATTTCAGCTCGTTGGTTCGATTACTTAAAATCCATTGAAATTGGACCAGATGATGAGTCTAATTATAATCAAATTATGGAATTCCCACCTTGGTAAGATTCTATACTTCTTATTACATGTTTTTCTATAAAAGATTATATTAATAGTGATTCTTTAGGATCTGGAGATGTTTTATGTTGTTCCTAGGAATTCTCTCCGTACATTTTTAATAAAAGTTATTAAATTTAAGTATAAACTTTGTTTAGATATAGATGTTAATGCCCATTCTGTTGGTTTCCTGGCTATATTAAGTAGTAGTAGTAAGTAATAAGAGACCTGCAGTGTTTGCTTCTGAATATTTGCAGTGTGAAACAATAAAACCATAGCAGTGAGGCCATACAGGTCCCCACCACAATGTCTGCCTCTGAACCCTTTTTTATAAATTCCATTTTCATATTATGTGACACCTTCCATGAACTCATTAAATTTGCTTAGATGCATCTTGGACTGTAACCCGAGCCAACTTTGTTGACCCGACAGGCAAATCCAAACCTTTATTACAAGGAAAAGTGGTCTATTAATTTATTTATTTATTTGCTGAGTAGAATTGGTCATTCTTTGAAAATCCAATTCCATGTTATCAGCATAGCGGCCTACATTGATTATAAGTTTATAACCGTTGTACTTGTCGTGCTTCACGGCCATTATAACTAAGAATTGCAAGGAAAGTAAAAAAAAAGAACATTAACAACAATGGCCATTTTCAAGCATTATTAATGATAATTATAATGTTCTTATTGTGCTTTTGAAACTATAATTGTTAGTTAACATGTAAGCATTATATATAATGATTGGAAAACCCTATAGTCTAATATATTTGGTTGTATCTTTTCCAAGGAACATCTTGTAATTTTCCAATTGATATAACAAGACAAAATTTTTGATCAGGGGTAAAAATAAAAATCTTATGCTTTGTTGTTTATGTATAAATATAATATATATATATATATATATGCAGCATGGACATTGGTGAAATTGAAAGAATGGATGGGGAATGGCTAGCCTAAAACTTGATTGACTTCTTTTAAGTAATCAATTTATTTATGGGTGTATTTTTGTAATATTATTATCAAACTTATTGTTCTATTTCACCCAACCTTTTCCCCTCTTGTTTTGTGTAATAAGGTTGCAGGGACCTTCCATATGGAGAAAATAATAATTTAATATGGATATAAATTTGTATAGTCAGATTTATAGATTGGTTAAGTCTAATCAAATAAGAATCTTGCTCTCTGTTTATTTTAGTTTTTTTATAAAAAAAAAAAATTAAGGTTGTAGTGGGCTGGTTTATACACAAAATGAAAACAAACTATAAACACATATTTATGCGTCCAATCAAGCCCATCAGCTGGTGTAACACAACATTTTCTGGCCCAACTTTCTAGCCCATTAGTCAAGATCCAGTCCGATATTTATTTATTATTCTTCACTATAGGAAAAAAAGAAATGATGAAATTTTTTATAAAAGCCATAAAAAATGCCAGGGACTTTGCTATAATGTTATCTTTAAAATGTGAATTTAAATACCAAAATATGTTTAAAAACGTGAATGGTTTTCTAATGGAATTATGTTAACTATATATTCTTCTTCATACTCTTGCACACTATTGATTATGAAAAACATATTGTTAGCAAACAACATTGGTTGAATATACCATTTCAAAACATATATCAATCAATACATAAAACTGTTAATGGAAGAACCAAAGAATATCAGTCAGATGACATATTTTATTCCTTCTATCGTCTTTTCTGCACATGTTTTATTGATGTTCATTGGAGAATTCATGTCCTACGAAATATAGTTGTTCAATATTATTATCCAGAAAGTCGATTAATCAAGATTGATTGAGTAGACAGTTGAAAAAATGGGTCTAAATAATGTTACATATCCAACGGTGAAACCGTAATACCGAATCGTCGTTACCATGTATATAGTAATGTACAGTGTACACAACACCACTCATAGTAATAAAATAGGTTCGAAAGGGTTCTGTTACTACCCAATTTGACCCCGCTTCTTATTGTTTACAGTTAAGTGCACCAAGATTAGAGACAGATCTAAAGGGGTTCCCGCTAGACATTTTAATATTTGATAAAAATATAAGTGTATTAGTGACATTTTAAAGTTTTATTCCCAAAAAAGATAGAAAACAAAGACTAATTATGTTGTGTTTAATAAAGTTGTAAAACTTTTATAACTTGTAAATTGGTGACGTGACACCAATTATGACAACGGCAATGATGCATCAAATGATATGTCATTATATATAGCTGCCACATTAAAAAAAATAACACGAAATACATAATAAACAAGTCATCAAATACATACAATAGCAAATAATTAAAAATTTATTACACATAACATAAAATGTTTTAGTCCATAACGTATAATAGTAGCTTAGTACATTTTGATATACTAAACTCTTTTGTTTACTTTACTTAAACAACATCATTGTGGTCAAAATTTGTTCTAAAATCACTAACCTAAAATTCAAGTCCGGATCACAGTACGATTTAACTAAAACATTTGTTGTAGTTTCATTTTTGGTTGTTTTTTTGTTGTTGTTGTGACCTAGTGGTCCTAGTCTCCTTATCTCAGAGTCTTTATTTTTTGTATTATATGCCATCTTTCTTGGAGGTGTGCTTATTAAACATTTGCGGTGCCAAAAGATAAAAAAAGAATAAGCAATAAAAATGATTTATCTAGACCCGAAAACACTAAAATCCATTATTACCATTCCTTGACTCCAATAAGAATTTTTTAAACTGCACTCCTTAGGGCTGTAGTTTATATTACCCATGACGAGTAATTATTATTTTTAGCAGATGATTATCTTTATACACAACACTTTTATATACGTCAAAAGGAGGACGTTTAAAAAACTCAAAATTCAATTATATAAAAAGAAATCTTATCTTATATAGAAGGTTGATATATATATATATATATATATATTGGTTTAGGTTGGGTTGGCATTCAAGTAGTGAAAGCGGCCTCTCAACAATCAACATCGAGTACAGTCTTTAATGAGCTTCGATTCTATCATCACTTTATCCTTCATTGACTTATTAAATCAACTAATTGATAACATATATGTAGTTGGAGCCTTGATCAGTAGTCAATATCTAATTTGATCGACCATACCCTGCGGTTTATAAGAGTCACATTGTATTAATTATACTTTTGATCTGTCACAAATATAGAGGAAAAAACTGCATACAAAAGATATTATCTTCATTTTGTCATCGTACATATATTTGCACGTACCTTGTTTTACATATGTTTATGAAAGCAATGTTTATCCAATTACACGTTTTAGTGTTGTGTGAGCAATTAATACTGCAATAGTCGTTACCATAGAATGGGGTTTAGTCGTGTTACAAGAACTTTTGACAATTTTATTTTATTTTAACCGAGTATGATCGGGACATTTGGTGTGCCTCAACAAACAAAACTAAACCTCTTTTTCCGTTTCATCCACAAGTGCTAATCTAGTAAAATATCCCCATCATAATATGTACTTCCATAGTTAAATATAAAATAAAGTTTTTCTTACAAGGTTTCTCGTTCGATTATAACTTACGCGTTGTAAAACAAAATTTAGTGGATCTTACAAGGTGCAGGGGTTCCGACCCTTCCAAAAATTCGTGTCATTAGTGTAAATGTATATTACAATTTTTTTTAAAATATATATTTTATTATTGATCCCTCAAAATATTAAAAAAAAAATATTAGAACGATTTTGATCTTCCAATAAAATTGTTCAAAGTCCGCCACCATTTTTAATAAATTTACACATTATCCACTTCATTTTTAAGTCCCTTCTTTACTTTTTGACGCACCTTATTCTGTTTTTTCACACTATACTACTTGTGACAAATGATGCTAGAACTGACTATCATTTGTCAACTTTAAAACATACACACTGTACAAATGGTGATCAAATATATAGTATTACTTCCATACGTAGTATTAATTATATAAATAGTTTTTTGGATACAAATAGTTTCAACGTATTACATTGTATGCAACAATCATGAATCATTTAAGATGAATGTGTCAAGATACAAAAATATGTGAAGGTTGTTTAGAAAACGTTTTTTAATATACCATGTGAGTAGGTATAAAAAATTGAATACAATAACCAATGCTATATTTTCTGTCTTTCTAAGTTCTAAGCCATTAAAAATATAAAATATAGATTTGAGAGTGAAATAATATAAATGTAACATATATACCAAATATATTAAATATCTTTAAGTTAGCTACATTAATTTGAAGTGAACAATCACAAGAAACCATCACTACATGAGTCACTATAATCAATCATCAATTTAAGGGTTCCTTGTAAAGTGGAAGACATTAAACAAATACCAAACGGAAGTTAATACAACATAATATAGTAAACCTCAAATACAACATAGGAAACTGAGAAGTTTGAAAGAAACCTCTTATTTTGAAATAAAAGGTACCCAAGAGTGTAACTAATGTAAACTTTGAGGGGTGAATCTGGCTACTCTAAGAAAGTGCCTCAAAAGGGTACCTGTCTAGGCAATCAAGCCAAGGGTTGTCGCTTGTAGGTTTCTTTATGCTACGAACAGATTTCCACACGGCACTATTGCATTTAAAACCCGACCCGAATGACAGTTGCCAAACCCGATCGCCCCGTCTGACCCGTCCTTTCGCCTCAAGGTATGCCAACTCATACCAAATGCTACTACTCGAGGTGTTCCCAAAGCGGTGGAGAGTGGCTCTAGACGGCTCCACATTAGCATCACTTAGTCCAAGGTTGCGTTGGAGCTCATTGATCACGGTCTTACTAGCCGCATGAACACAAAAGTGCTCAAATGCCAGCTTGTAGTCAGGGATGTAGGGTTTGTTCCCAGAAGCAGAAGGCGTCACTTTCTGCAAACCCTCAATAGTGATGGCTCTAGTAGTAGTGACACCTTTTTCCTCGGTACCAGAAAAGTATCTCTTCACTAATGTCGCGAAGAAAAGTATTTGCTCGGATAATGGCAACACTAATGGACCCAAAGTTGTTATGTTTGTCTTGAGTGCGTCCCCTCCAATCTCCACAAGATCTTTGCTGATTTTCAACCCTTTGAACCGCTGCTCATCTTCCTCTTGATACACACTCCTGTTACATACAATAAATTGTAACCTTTACCATATAAACCATAAATTTGATATCTAAGTTCAACTTTGTATATTGTATATAATTATAAGTATAATAAAATAATTAAAAGAAGGCTTTAGAAAGACAAAATTAATAACCTATCAAAAGATGACATTAAAACATTTAATACCCAGTCCCCAATGGTCAAAAAAATATGTTCAAGCCCTAATTGTACAAGTCAAATTTTCAAGAAATAGTACTAGTACTTTTAGAGTTTTAGCCTTTTAGGCCAACCGGAAATCGTTGTACTCTTTAATAACTCCAGTGGTTGTGATATTTGTTACTAGAACCTAACATAACAAAACACGTGTATTTTACTTTTATCATTTAAATAAATAAATGCTAACAAACTACATAAACTTTTCAATTAAACATATTTAATGCATCCAACTAAACATTTCATGTTACAAACTTAAAGATAGTTGAAAACCATAGAAGTCTAATTACAAGAGATGATCATACCATACCATTTTCAACTTAGAGGGTGTTTGAAATCTTTTATTTAAATGCTTATCTAGTTACTGCTTACTTTAATATCAGATAAACATTAACTTTATACAAATAAGCGTACTAACATCTACTAATCTACTTAGTTTTTTTAAGTAGATAAACAGTTTATAAATAATCAATCCCCGACGCCCCTAATCTAACGAATCAATCAAGGTCTAACAATGTCGTACCTGAAGTATCGATCATCAGCTCCCTTATGTGTACGAACGATATGTTCGAGCCTATATTTTGCACGGCGATAATCACGACCACGATTTGAAAGCAACACGGCTGAAGCACCCATTCTAATATAACAATTCGGGATCAACATTGACCGATCTTTCCCGGGGTACCAGTTATACCCAACCATCTCCGTACTCACCACCACAGCCACATTGTTCGGGTTAGCCTGTAGCATGTCACGGGCCAAATCGATCGCAATAATTCCAGCACTACATCCCATTCCACCCAAATTGAAACTCAAAATGTTCCCCCTCATTTTGTAATGATTGATAACCATTGCGGATAGCGACGGGGTCGGGTTAAAGATACTGCAGTTTACGACTAGTATTCCAACATCCTTTGGGCGGACACGAGTTTTCTTGAAAAGCTCGTCCAGTGCCCCGAATATCACCATTGACGCCTCTGATCTCCCTTCTTTCATTGTTGTGATGTTTTCGGGTGACATTATCGCTCTTGGGACGTATGTTTCATCACCGATTCCGGATGATTGAAGTATTTTCTTCTGGAATTCGAGGCTAGCTTCATCGAATTTGCCAGATTTTCGAGCTAAATCGATAAATTCCTCCTTAGTTACCTACATTTGATTATATATATATATCATTATACACGTTTCGCTAATAATAGCAATGTACTTTTCAAAAATCTTTATTGTTAAAATAAATCAATATCAACATAGTTTTATTTTCTTTTACTAATAAAAAAAAATGTTGCAGAGAAAAAAATATGTTACAGGGGAACTAGAGTATGGTTAATAACAAAATGCAAGTTACCTACTATTGCTTACGAAATATAATAGTTTTATTACCAGTAAAACAGAAAAGTACGTTGTTATTCTAGATAAATAACCTGATAACCAAAAAGTAGATGATAAATACTCCTAATCAATTCAACTAACCTTCAAATCATCGGTAGGTTTGAAACAAGCAAAATCGATTAGATAAATAGATCTCGGTCTGGACATGAAGTAAACCGAGAGCGTGAACACAAAAACTGCAAAAAATGCCAAAACAGTTGCCAAATCATACCCAGCGGTACTATCCCACAACTTCCTCCACAGCTCCTCGCGGCTCAAACTCCCAATCTCAGCACCAAACACGAGAACCAACACAGGCACGGTAGCCAGATAAATCGCGTGGTTAATCAAGTAATGATAACCAAGCTTGACGTATTTCAAGTTCACAGACTGAACAAAGTCAGGTAACCGACGCCGGACCCTCACTGAGAAAGTCATGGACCCGGCGTCAGGACCTGACGACTCAATTCCCCTGTTGACGATTTCCGTCGACAGAAGATCTTGTTCACCATTTGGAGCCATAATTGAGATTGAGAAAAATGAGATTGAAAAAAAGAAAGATGTTGGATATGAATGGAAGAAGGGGGGTGTGAATTTAAGGAGGAGTGGGGCGAGTAAATGAAGGACAACGAACTAAAGGGAGTGTAGTTGGAAGATTAGGAATTGCATTAAATTTGTTATAAGTGTTTTTGGGAAGTTGTTTTGTTACAAAATCAAACTCACTTGCATTGCATGTGTAATAATGCTATTTTTATTTTTATAATTGTGGCTCCACAATGTGCAGCCCCTCATGGGAGCTGGTAGGGTTGTAATGTACTTGTATGACAGATCAGTTAACGAATTAAAATGGGTAAGTTTTAGTGAACATCATATACTAAATTGAGAAATTTGTGAAGCATACAATCAATATCATCACTTTTATATATATATCTTGTAATGATTATATTAAAATGTTTCAGAAAATAAGTTTATTTTTTATTTTTTTGGCCTCCTACTATCGTGGAAATATGTGGCATGTTGTGTTTTGCATCAGATACAGCATCTGCTTTTTTTGTTTGGATTTTGTGTTGCAATTTCAATTATTTGTTTAACAAGTACATACTGTCGATGATAAAATCAACATTGTGGCCTAGTGGTTGGCGTCTTGATATCCTTACAAGTGGTTTTAGGTTAAAACCTTACTAGCAGCACATTTTGAAGTGGTAAGGGAAAAGGGTTTGGAAATGATCACGGGATACCCCGGTTAGGCCGCATACATCAGAGTAAAAAAGACTCGCCCTCCTCAGACAACCTGAACAGAAAATACCTTACCTATTTATAATATTGATGATCACTAAATGATGTTTCGCACATTATTGACTTTAATCCTGTAATGTTTGCCAAGGTAATCGATCATTAATCAAAACTATTCTTTTTATACTGAGCTTACAATTTTATAAAAGAAGGCAATTCACTATTTTGAAAAAATGATACGAGTAGATATATGATTTTGTTAAATATGAACAAGAAAAATTAAATTAATTAGTATATTTGCATTATTATCTTATCATGAAAAATGCCGTTTAATATACCTCTTGGTTTGCAACTTTGCTTTGTTGACTTTATAATCGAACAACCCTTTGGAAATCCATTTACTGCATATGCCTTCGTTATTGCTATTTATTCGGTTGGGTGTGAATAATAATTGCATATTTAATTAATTTTTGATTATTTGATTTATTTTTAATTCTATCCAGAATATGAGTATAAATTCAAGGCTATGGATCGATCAATCATCAGTATATTTAATATCTCTATCGACTAAATGTAAATACTGAGATATTTATTTATATTTTCAAATAATTATTAATAATTAAGATGTTTATGAACATTTATTATGTTAAATTGATCGTCTATTGTCTTGTATTGAAACTGATCCAACAGTTGGAAAACTACAACCTATGATACTAAAAACCACAAACAATACTAACAATAAGCGCCAACAAATAAATCTCGAGAACCTTATACGATATCATTATAGTAGACCCTATTAGACAAGTAGTGCCAACATATATACAATAATTCATTAACGTTATGAAAATTGTTATAAGTGTAAAGATATAACTTTAACATTTTTTAGAAGTCGGATAAAGTAAATTTATTCGAGCATTATTCAAAGTGAAATTGTTAATTAAAACATCGATAATCACTAATATCTTGTTAGAAAAAAATACGAAATAATCTTTTATTTCTTTCATCATATATAACGATCATTGTTCTCGTTTCTAGAACTATAGGAATAACAAAAGTTTTTAAAATTTGGAGACTCTCACAAATCGATGTCTCTATGTACTGGTGTATACGCACTTGACGATACGCTCTACGGCTTAAAATCACGACATCCACAAATCCCAGTGGCAATTACAATTATGCAAATGCATTTTTAGATAGAATACAACTGATACCATTATAGTCTAGTATTTGAAGAAAAATGTCAATTCCAAAAAGAGAGACACGTCAAAAGTCAAAGGCAATTTAACTCATAATTGATTGGTCAAACAGCATTGGAATGTATTATTGTGAAACGGACATGCATGGCATTATTCAATATATACTACTCCTAGACCTGCATTTAAAGAAAATGTTAAGCATTTTTTTAAAAAATAATTATTAAAATACAATACAAAATACATTTCTTGTACTTACACCACTATTTTCTTTTTGTTAAGCACTTACAATTAATGATTTTTTTTCATATGTTTGTTTCAATTATCCGTAACATAAGACATCTATGTTTTATTAGAGTATAAAATATGTTAGCTTATATTATGATAGTATGACTAATCCGATTGTACTAATGGATTAATTTTCATTATAGTTTTGATTTTTATCTTTGTACTCAATAAATACTTATCTATGTTACAAAATATTTACGGGTTTCATTATTTGATATGGTATCATAGTGGGTATGATCCTTCAACCTAATTGTCAGTGATCGAGTACCTCTATCGCCGCCTCTAGCCAATCAAAACTCCAATAAACTCTAACTCATCGATACAATCGAGCTAAGTCATGCTAAAGTAAAAGCACTGAAATAGTACAGTAAGTGGACGTGGACGGTGGACCTATTACTGAAAATTACACATTTATTAAATATGGGCGTTGATGTAAGTATGTAACCACTGACCTGACCGGTCCTAAATTCCGAAACCTGGTTATTCTGCAATCGGGCCTGGCCCATAACAATATTATGAACAACCTATATTTTATGGAGGCTATTTTACTATTTATACAACATGAATTTTACCACACCCAACAGATCCTAACTAAAACGAACAACCAACGATGTTTATTTAAAACAGATATATGTCATAAAATATTACTGAAATTCATTTTTAAGATTATTTAAGAAAATATTGTAGACATACAAATATGGATATAACTGATTTTTCAATCTTAATTCTATATTTGCTCAAATGAACAATTTTTCTTCTTATAAATCATGCTGATTATTTACAGGATTGAACTTCACTAGACCAACCAACGACAAAACCGTTTAATTAGAACTCAAAAATGAAACTAGTCTTCTTATGCGGGTTGTATGACAAATAGATTGATAATAAAAACGACACATGTTGTCAAGGGCAAAACCACATAAAAGCTAGGGGTAGCTCCTGACTACAAGTTCGTTTGTCATGGGAGGTGTAATTCTTTTCAAAAGGAATTGATTTTACTATTAGTGTTGCGGGTCTAAACAAATTGTGTCATCGGTTCAATAAATAATTAAAGGGAAATTGATAAAAATGCCCCCAAAAAAAATATTGTATTCCGATTTGCCCCCTGAAAAAAAAACTATCTCGATTTGCCCCCTCCGTTCGCAAGTCGCAGTTTGTGACTTGCGACTCGAATTTGCGACCACGACTCGTAATTTGCGACCGCGACTTGTAATTTGCGACTCGTGTTTGGCCAAAATTTGCAACCCAAACTTGAGTTTTTGCGACCCAAACTCGAATTTTGCGATCTATATCTTGAAATATGCGACCCGAACTCGAGTTTTTGCGACCCAAACTCGAATTTTGCGACCTGTATCTTGAAATATGCGACCCGAACTCAAGTTTTTGCGACCCAAACTCGAATTTTGCGACCGTATCTTGAAATATGCGACCCGAACTCGAGTTTTTGCGACCCAAACTCGAATTTTGCGACCGTATCTTGAAATATGCGACCCGAACTCGTGTTTTTGCGACCCGAACTCGAGTTTTGCGACCGTATCTTGAAATATGCGACCCGAACTCGAGTTTTTGCGACCCAAACTCGAATTTTGCGACCCTATCTTGAAATTTGCGACCATGATTTGTGTTAAGTTTCTCGTAAACTTTGAAATATCATATCTTTTGACTCGTAACTCGGATTAAGTCACCGTTTTTTTTGAATTTGTGTATTTTTTCGAGATCTATTCGTTGGCAAATTGCTAAAGGTGGTTTGTCCAAAAAGGAATTCAAAATTCGACTTTTTTGACCTTCAATTTGACATTTTATGTTAATTTTGACTTTTAAACGCACTTTGACCACTCATAACTTGTTATAAACAACTCCGATCTGAAATTCATAAAATTTACGGTCAATCTGAAGTGTAAACAAACATTAACCCTCAATCAATTTTGGAAGAAGTGAAAAAAAAAATTAGTCAACAAAAGTCAACAAACGAAGTCAAAAAGTAAAAAAATGTGAGCCCGGCAATGATGGTCGCAAACTTTGGCCCGCGGTCGCAAATTTTGATCTTGGGTCGCAAGGTGTGGATACGGGTCGCAATTACTAGGTCGCATGGTCGCATTACCGAGTCGAGGAGTCGCAAGTCCGGGTCGCAAGGTCGCAAATGAACGAGGTCGGAGTCGCAAGATCACGGGTCGCAAGTCACGGTTTGACTTGCGACCGGATGGGGCATATTTGTATATTTCGATTTTTTTAGAGCAAATTTATTTAGTTATATTTTTTTAGGGGCATTTTTGTTAAAATCCCATGATTAAATCGTTTTGTATGTTATTAATTAGAAACTACTAATTAGATTTTTAAAAAATGAAATCGTACATGTTCAAAGAAAAGTATTTATTTAATAGAAGGAAAAAATCATGGTACGGGTTACTTTAACTTGTGATCTGGCCCTACATGTTGTTTTTATGTCTTCTTAAACTAGTAAATGTGGGATAGCTCGATACAAGCGTGTTTAAACTTAAAACCCACTGACTCAGTTTTAAGACTAGTTTTTGGTTTGGTTATTATAACGTGTCTGTTTTTTTATAGATATAAAAATATATTATTAAATAGAAGAGTTGCAAGCTGCCCATAATGCACAATCATGCAACCTGGTAGCTAGAACTTATAAAAGTGTAACCACCTAGCATTGAAGTGATTCTGAATTTTATCCTTTAAAACATTTAGTTAGCTGATGAATCCCCCGATCCGTTTCCATTTATAACAACAACAAATGTCGTTACTAAATGATTTAATTATTCTCCATAAGTTACCAAACCAAATAGCTTGTACTCCATATAAAAACAAAGCCCATGTCTATGCAAATTAATCAATAGATATATGTCTGTGTGCATCTTTTATTTAATAAGTAATACAACAAAACTTATGTATTTAACCTCATGGTTCTAATAGTTGTATATGTCACTCGATAGTGGGAGTGGTGTAATGAGTTAGGACGATAAGAGATTGATCATCTTGCTTGCAGCTTCTTGGTTATGATTATTTACGCTTGGAATTATGTTATTTGGAGAAATAAACTTCACGAAGTCTTTGAGTTCTGTAAAGCTGCTATGCTCGCTGTATGGCACCTCATACCTGGATCAGGGAAAATGAAGCTAATTACAAATTTGTAATAATCATTTGATTTACTACAAATATATCCAAGTTTTTTTGGGTATTATCAACTCGTTTGACCAGTTCCCCTTTTAGCTTAATTTTCTGATAATTACATTTTTTGAGATAAAACCAACTCATATAGACCCATTCATATGTATATGGTTCGATTTCATATTTGTCATCTCTGTTACCAAGTAGCAGAACCGAAAACAAATAACATCCATATCACACACTAGAGTGAAGTAGAAAATATGATTTTTCTTTTTGAAATAATAAAACCGTATTTGGGCATAATGAAATTAAAATATTGCATAACCTAGTTGAGTTGGATGCACAATTTATTACCTTATAATAGTACCCTGCTGCCATCTCTTTCCTGGGGATGATTTCTTTCCTTTACCAAATGACCAACCAGTTGGAGAGAAAGCTACTATAAGACTATATCGACCCTGAATATTAATTAATATTGTTATAACAAATAGGAAAAATATAAAAATTGAAAATGTAGATAGGAATGTATGGAAGTCATAAAATAATATTATTTGTGCCGTAGGGTACTTCAGTACTTGTGTGAAACGACAAAGGGAACTCGGTGAAAGTAAACTACTAACCACAGCATATAACATGTTTGAAATTGGTGTTTCGATGCATAATAAAAATTCAGGTACAAACATTTCTTTTTTCAAAATTCCGACTTCATATAAACTATGTGCTTATGGTTTAGCATTGTATTTAATAATACTCGTTGACTTTTGTCCCATAAGAACATAGGAGAACACTTCACAAGAATACATAACTGACTTGACAAATTAAAAGAGCGCAGAGTCTGCAAAATGCGAAGTGTGGCATATAATGATTATTGAAAATCAATACTGTAGGATTGGTGGCAGCTCAAAATACTACTACAAGACTTTATTGGGTATGTAATATAAGATGCACATGAATGTTCTCATAACCTACTTTTTATGGCTTGTAATCATATTCTAGGATATGTCTCAAACGAATACAGAGCTAGTTGACAGCAAAACTCTCTTTCCAAAAGGCAATCTTCTTTGGACAAAAGTGGTTGGAGTAAATCCAACCAAGGCTAACCAATACCAGAAGCTATAAACTTACATACTTAACCCCAACCCACTTTAACCTGTTATGCAACCTGCCCATTTTGACACCAAATTACAGGTTCCTATTACTAAATGACAACCAAAAAATATATATATAAAATAAAATAAAAAATAAAAAAAAATGAAACACTTACCATATATGTGTTAGACACATGTTTCAATCTTTTAAAGCTAGCAAGTGTCCACATAGGCACAACATGAATGTGGCTCTCCCTTTCATTCAACGTTAGCCATTGCATATCTTCCTTAGGCATTCCCAAGCATTCTAAAACTCGCATCTTCGCTGCAGTAACATAAATTTTCTTACGAAGAACACGAGCTACCTCCATGAACAACCTCTCTTTTCCTATTTGATTTAATTTTTCACATAACAAATACAAGTCAGAGAATGATGATATCATGTTCAAATGAGAACATCAGCTAAATAAGGAAAGGACTCTACCGATTGTATAGCTGCCAATAAGAAACAGTGTTTTCGGGTTAAAAGCTTCAGCTTGAATGGCCTCAAGAACGTACTGGATTACAGCCTCTTGCTTCGGGAAGTCATACTGCCAGAATTGTTAATAAATCATGCAACCTTCATACATCACAACTGCAACAACCAAAGAAAAAAAAAGAACTACCAGAAACATTATGTTTGTATACCTGAGGGTTACAATATGTTGTATCTAAGATTAGAGTATGCACACGTGTCTGCAAACCAGAGATCTTTGTCATATCCTCACTAAAACGAAAGTCTCCAGTGTGTAGAATAGCCTATTCATGAAGATTGTGACCAAGTTCAGAAATGCAGACTGGTACAAAGTTAAAAATCAAAATACAAAAGTCAACATGATACTGGCACAAAGTCAACATGACCAAGTTCAGAAACGCATACCTTACCATTTGGTGGTTCAAATAGAATTATGACGGCACCTGGACAGTGATTAGCATCGAAGCACGTAACATCAACTCCGGCAATGTTTATTTTTTGATTTACAGGTAGAACTTCAATCTTCTCCCATGGGATACCAATTTTAAAATTTATAAGTTTTGCCGTAATCAAGGAGCAGTAAATTTTCCCGTGGAAGAAAGACTTTGTAAGACCCCCGTAATCTGCAGAAGATATACAGCAAAGAAGAGAAACTTAATACATATGTGGTAACAAGATAAAAAAGCAAAAATAGTAGATGTAACTACGTAAGTAATCTCATTTAGTAATCACAATTCAAATGCAAGTCCGAACATATGTGTAATTCTTTACGCCAATTGATGTAGAACAACAGGATTACACTTACGATCTGCATGAAAGTGAGTAAGGAACCAGTGGAAGCAATCCCTTCGCAGATATTTAAATGCATCCTGGCAGAACAGAAATGGATATGAATCAAGAATGCATCATTACTTTAATCTTTGAAAGTATCAATATTGGTGAGACCCAAACTTACCAATTAAAAATGTCACAAGGATATTAGAGGAGAAAAAACTCATGCAATTCAATTTACAAACTTAAATAAACCAGAAGATACATGGTCTAAGCAAAAAAGAGCTTACCACACGGAAAGGCGTTCCAGTTATTGAACACCATGAGGGTATATCTCGAAACTTTCTATTTAAGAAGTTCATTTTACCCGCAGTACGTTTATTGCCATCACTTGAGTTAGGTTTACCAACCTGTGCCCCAGTACTGCAATTGTTTTTCACTTTCCCAGCAAAACCAGGAAAAAAATCTGTGATCAACTTATTTGGGGCTATTTTTGTCTCCTTGTGTGCGACTTTTTCAGGTAACTTCACTTCTTCAAACCCTTCTGTTCTCAGTTCACTAAGAGCATGAACAATTTTCTTCCTGGGCCCAAGAGCAGTAATACCTATTTTACATAGATCCTGCAGGAATAAAAAAGTGAAACTTCACTGAATTTGGTAAAACATAAAAATTGCAAAGTTTTGACACACACACATACGAAAAAAATTGGTTAAGTGCTGCATGATGAAGAACCAACAAAAACTTGCATGAGGCGTACCTCGTCTGTCAGCCACTTCAGACTGTCCCAATCAATTTCTTCACGGATAAAAACTTCTTCATAATGGGATAGGCCCAGATTTTGAAGCCATACTGAAATAGGAGATGTGTGATTCATTTGCTCAGGAGCTTTACATGGAGGGTCATCAAGAACTTGCCCATGAGCTCCGGAAGGGGGGTCGTCAAGTACATCCCCAGGACATTCCAAAACATGATCACTGTCCGGAACATTTACCTTCAAAACGTACATAAAATCAATTTCCAAAAAACTTGAAAATATCAACCCATTTTGTTCTATTGGCAGACCATGAAAAATGTTTATACATGTATACATTAGCCAACTAATTTTCAAGTAAGCTTAGAATATAAATCATTCAGAATGACACTCTGACCTGTAGCCTATCGTAAAGCACTATACAATCTGTTGCACTACGCCACTAATATCCTTAACTCCTTATATTCATAAGGTTTTGAATTCATGTAAAATTTGGGGTTTGTCTACACGGCAAACCTCCTACTTTATAATTGTCCATGTAAAGCCGAAGATTCAAGAACAACAGTAAAAGGAAACAGTAACAAACTTCAAATTTAATACAATTTACAAGGAATGAAGCATAAGCAAGAGAACCTTACATGATCACGAGCCTGCTCTTTATCAATACACTCATTCGTATGCACTTGTTTGAGCTCATCACTCATTTTAGAAATATCAACATCACACATCGGACAACTAATAAAGCCACCACCATCCACATCATCATCGTCACCCATTCCAATCTCCTCTCCTCCATCCGAACAACATAAATCCAACAACACATCAAGCTGCGTCATACCCGTCTCCCGAATATCTTCAAATTCCCCTTCTCCATTTTCATCCACTTTCTCACAAGCATCTACACTACAATCCCCCTTCGACCTCAACAACAATCTAGACTCAATAGAATTTGATAAGTAACCAAATCCCTCTTTCGATTTGACCATTTTCTCATTATTTGTAACTGAAAAGGCTTCATTCACATTTGTTTTTTTGGTGCAGAGCACAGTCGGTTCAATCGATTCTAACGAGAAATCAGAATCAAGGCCCAAACCCAAATCATTTAGGGTTTCAAGATTCTCTTTACCTGGATAAAGGTGGTTCTTTTTAGGTTTTTTAGATGGTCGTCTGATGGCGGAATTTGAGGGTTTGATTATCTGTGATGAGCTAGGTTTTTTTTGGGTGAGTGATAAAAACTGAGTTGGGTTTTGGAAATCGTCGTCATCGTCAAATAATTGTGAAGAAATGAAAGTGGATTGTGATGAATTCATGGGTTTCAGCTTGTTTGATTTTGGCATTTTAACCTAGTTTAATCGATTTGAAAAGGCTGCGACTTTATCCTTTTGGAAAGACGATTTAAGTAATTTGAATTTGTTGCAATTAGGCAAAATGGAGGGAAGTGCACGAATAAAAACGTTTCATCGTCTCGTGGGAAGTTTTTAGACAAACCGTGTTCAGTTAATATTTTGGTGACTTTAAGAATAGATTTGGGGAAAAATCAGATACATGGGAATGTTTCGTTAAAAGTTTTTACTTTTTTTTCTAAAAAAAAAGCAAATACTCAAACACTAACTATCACAAATATATACATCAATTCACTGATATATATATATATATATATATAATCGTTTCATTCTCATAACTTAAACTCTCGACCAGTTGAAAAATCACCGTAACCAATAACCCATACCTATCAAATCATTATGATTAATACTTTGATCCATAAATGCTTGTTACGAACTTATGTGTTACAGTAATATTTAATTTCATTTTTATGTAAATTACTTATCAGCCTGATAAACTATCAATGGATGTCAAGTAATATTAGGCAAATAAATGATTGAAAACTATCAATGAATATCAATTTCATTCACACAGAGAACAGCTGTGGTGTTTTCATTCTCATTCCATCAAAAAGTTAGTATATTCCCTTTAACATCAATGCCCTAAATGTAAGAGACCCACTGCCAAAATATCACGTGATCACGTGACCAGGTGGTCCCAAATATTAAATGCAAGAATCAAAATTAAAGACTTATTTTAGTAATTAGAAAAACGACATCGTATCAACACTTCTCCCTTTAAAAACTAATCCTTGTCCTCAAGGATTGTAAGAAGTCCATATGTCAAACTCTGGAAATTTCTTTTGTAGTGCAGCGACTTCCTCCCAGGTGCTATCATCCTTATCGGTGTTACTCCAGTGAACCAAAACTTCTGAAACAACTCTGTTTTTCTTTTTTTATCATCCTTTTATCAATTACCTTCAAGGGAATCAGCTGGATTTCTCCTGCATCTGTGACAGGTGGTAAATCACTTGAGACCGAGTGATTACCCATTTTTTTCTTGAGAAGAGATACATGAAAGACATTGTGAATTCTGGATTCAGGGGGTAAGTTCAATTGATAGGCGACATCACCCACTTTTTTGGAAATTTCGTAAGGCCCATAGTACCTCGCAACTAACTTGTGAAAAGCTCTCCTATTAACGGAATGTTGGCGATAAGGCTGTAGCTTTAAGTAAACCTATTCTCCTACTTCATAGTGTTTTTCACTTCTATGCTTATCAGCTTGAGTCTTCATTCTCTGTTGGGCCTTGGCCAAATTAGATTTCAACAATTGCACATCCACTTCTCTTTCCTTCATTGTCACATCCACTACATGGTTTGGTGAATCTTTAGGATGGTAGTGTATATATGTAGGTGGAGGTTGTCCAAATAAGGCTTGGTAAGGGGAAATTTTGAGACTTGAATGATAAGTCGTGTTGTACCACAGCTGAGCTAAAGGAAGCGACTTAACCCAAGTGGTTGGGGCTTCTAACGTGAAACATCTTAAGTAGGTTTCAAGACACCTATTAAGCACTTCAGTTTGGCCATCTGATTGCGGATGGTAGGCAATGGAATGGGCTAAGGTAGTTTTGTGGGCATGGAATAATTCTCTCCAAAAGCTGCTCATAAATATTGGGTCACGATCAGAGATAATTTTATCTGGCATCCCATAGAGTTTGGTTACCTGATCAAAAAGGAGTTGTGCGACTGTGGCAGCTGTGTACGGATGTTTTAATGCCAGAAAGTGACCAAACTTACTTAATTTATCAACCACCACCAAGATAGTAGTGTAACCTCCTGACTTTGGTAAGCGATAAAATCCATCGATACTGTAGACCAAAAATGGTCTGGAATACCGATAGGTTGTAGCAGCCCCGAAGTTGCAGTTGTTTCATACTTGCATTGCTGGCAGACATGATAACTCCTCACAAAATCTCGAATCTGAGCTTGCATACCCTTCCAATACACTGCTCTAGATAGTATTTGGGTGGTGGCGTGGATCCCTGAATGTCCACCTAAGGCGCTAGCATGGAAAAAATTTAACAAGTCAGATTTCAGCTCATCATTATCCCCCATAACCATTCTGCCCTTTTTAAACAAACATCCTTCTTCTATGTAATACTTATCCGAATAAGTCGGGTCATTCTTTAAAACATCTATTATCCCCTGTAACCTTCCATCCATGGGCACACTTTCTTGAATCCTTTCTTTCCAATTAGTGAATACGCTGGAAATTGCTAAACAACTCAGTAAGGATCCTTCAGAAGATTTTCTAGAAAGTGCATCAGCCACTATATTCTCACTCCCTTTTTGATAGAGGACCGTGTATTGAAGGCCCAGTAGCTTGCTAAGCCACTTTTGTAAGGTAGGATTGCATTCCTTCTGTTCCAGTATGTGCTTCAAGGCCTGATGATCTGTTTTAATGACAAATGGTCTCCCTAAAACATACCCTTTCCATCTTTGAATTGCAGCTACTATTGCCAAGAGTTCTCTCTCGTATGTTGCTAATTGCTGGTGTTTAGGCCCTAAAGCCTTACTGAAGAATGCAATTGGGTGTTTGTTTTGGGTAAGCACAGCCCCCATCCCTACACCAGAGGCATCGGTCTCGATTGTGAAAGGTTCATCAAAGTTTGGAAGGGCAAGAACAGGGGTATGGGTCATTGTAGTCTTCAATTTTCCAAATGCAATCTCTGCCTCATGGTTCCATTGGAAGGCCCCTTTTCTTAATAAATCTGTCAAGGGTTTAACAATCTTCCCATAATCCTTGACAAAACGTCGGTAATACCCCGTGAGCCCTAAAAAGCCTCTCAGATCTTTTAAGGAATTAGGTACTGGCCAACTCACCATGTCTTCCACCTTCTTTGGGTCTGCCATAACACCCTCACCACTAATCACATGACCTAAATAGTCAACACGTCTGCTGCCAAAAGTACACTTTGAAGCTTTTGCAAACAAGGACTGTTTCCTTAGCGTCTGAAGTACCGATCTGAGATGATAAACGTGTTCTTCCCATGTTTTACTGTAGATCAAAATGTCGTCAAAGAAGACTAAGACAAATTTTCTTAAGTACGGTTTAAACACTGAGTTCATAAGGCCTTGAAAAGTTGCAGGAGCGTTAGAGAGGCCAAACGGCATTACCACGAATTCATATAAGCCCTCATGCGTGCGAAATGCTGTTTTCCCGATGTCCTTTTCCCTCATTCTAATCTGATGGTAGTCACTCCTGAGGTCTAATTTTGAAAAATAATGGCTGCCATGGAGTTCATCTATTAATTCTTCGACAATGGGAATAGGAAATTGGTCCTTCACAGTTAATTGGTTCAATTTACGGTAATCAACACAAAATCTCCATGAGCCGTCTTTTTTTTTTTAACAAGCACTACTGGAGCTGCAAATTCACTGTGGCTGGGCCTGATCACCCCTGTGTGAAGCATCTCTTGGACCAAATCTTCAATGATGTTTTTGTGCAAGGCCCCATATCGATAAGCTCGAAGGTTGACATGATTACTACCTTGTTTGAGAGTAATACCATGGTCTAGATCACGTTTAGGAGGTAGCCCTTTGGGTTGGTTAAAAACATCCTCAAATTCCTTAAGTAATTGTTTAAGTTCAGCTTGTTGAGATTCGACTAAGGGGTGTGTTTGAGCAGAAGACAAGCTGATTGACCACAGTTGTACACATCTCTCTTCTGAGCTAATCATATATGCTTGATCTTCATGCCAATTGGAATTGAAATGCCCTATTGGAGAATTCATATGTCTATCTTTGCGTGTTCCCTCCAATTTTACCAACTTTCCCATCCATATAAACTCCATAAATAACTGCTGGAAATTGAATCTAATGTCACCAAGAGTAGACAACCATTGAATTCCCAACACGACCCCATACCCTCCTAACGGCATTGCAAGTAAGTTGCCCCCAAATTGCGCTTCCTGGATTGACCATTGTATTGATTTGGAGATAAATTGGACAGGAAGTTCAAACCCATCAGCCACCAAAACTTTTCGAGCTCGGATAGGGGTCAATTTGAGTCCCAATTTTTTGGCAAGATTTAAGTCGATGAAGTTATTTGTACTCCCACTGTCAATTAACATAGTTACTTTTTGTCTCTTGATCATCCCAACAACCTGTAGAGTTTGCATTCCAATTGACCCTAATAAAGCAAGAATCGACATGGTCACATTTTCCCCTACCTCTGTATTGATCTCGGTATCAATCCCTTCTAGTAATTCTGTTTCAATTGATACTTCCTCTTGCAAATCAGGGCATAACAACATGTATAACCTGCTGTTTTTACATTTATGACCGGGCACATAACGTTCGTTTCAGAAAAAACATTGATTGTTTCGTCTTTTCTCATCGTATTCTTTCTTGGTTAATTGTTTAATTGGGGTGGATTTGCTTTGGGCAGGTTGGTTAGAAGCTGTAGAATAGCTTGGTTTGGTATACGGTTTTTGTATCTGTTGAAGAGTGGGAGGTTTTCTGTAGTTGGAGCTGCTGGAAGAGTACTGGTTAGGAGGGGTTGAGGGTAAGAATTTAGGTGCAGGTAGGAGTGTCGGTGCAGGAGAGTTGGTTGTAGAAGAATTTCGGCTCAAATGAAGTGAAGAGGAGGAGTTCTGGCCCGTGTCATTGGGTGGATTGGGAGATTTTGGAGGTTCGAGGCCCCAAAGAGCGTAATAGGCTCCTTCTTGGATCCTTGCCAATTTCATGGCCTGGTTTAAAGTTTTCGGGTCCATCAATTGAACCGTATGCATAATTTCATTTGTGAGGCCCCCAATGTATAGGTCTAATAAAATATCAGGAGGGACTGCAACTTGATTACGCAAGGTATTGAATTGATTGTTGTAATCACTTACAGTGGTGGTTAATTTGAGGTTGCAAAGCTCGATGAATGGTTTAGAAACAATTCCTTCAACGAACTGCTCTCTTAAGTCTTCCAAATATGTTTTCCAGCTAAGTGTTATTCCTTCCATCTCTGACATAAAACCTTGATGCCATTGAAGCGCCCTACCTTTCAAATGGATCGAGACTAGTCGGATCTTCATGTTTTCTGGGGTATTATCTAACTCAAAGAACTGATTACACTTATAGTGCCAGTCTTTGAAGGATTCACCATCAAACGATGGAAATTCCAGTTTTGTCATCCGATTCACCAACTGGTATTCTTGTTTGTTCTTTGTTTTACCGGATTCAGCCTCATCCTCTTCTTTCTGAAACAAATCTCCACCTTCAAGACTGAACACCCCGGAAGGCTCGGGCTCCCTATCAGTCTTCTTCCCATGAGCCGAGAGAAGAATCTTCATACCTTGAGTTAGGTCAGCGTTCTGAGATTGAAGATCTGCCATTGTCTTCAAGATCTGTTTCATCGTTTCTTCATGACCCTCCAATCGCCTGTTTACTTCTTCATATTTCTCCATCAGTTGAATGTTGGTTACACGCACCATACACAGGGACCTCGGGAACGTATTGCTCTGATACCACTGATAAACTATCAATGGATGTCAAGTAATATTAGGCAAATAAATGATTGAAAACTATCAATGAATATCAATTTCATTCACACAAAGAACAGCTCTGGTGTTTTCATTCTCATTCCATCAAAAAGTTAGTATATTCCCTTTAACATCAATGCCCTAAATATAAGAGACCCACTGCCAAAATATCACGTGATCACGTAACCAGGTGGTCCCAAATATTAAATGCAAGAATCAAAATTAAAGACTTATTTTAGTAATTAGAAAAACGACATCGTATCACAACCCTAGCTCATGCATTCTTCTATTGTGTACTTAATTGTTCAAAAAATTGATCTAATTCTTCTGTCATTCCATAATTTCACCAATTATTATTACCGAATAGTGAATTAGAGGTTTTTTACCATCCAAATTTCACTGTTATTTTGCAACAAAAAAACAAACATATTATTGAACTTGCAAATTTTAGGGCATATATTTGTCTTATTTGTATTTTAACAAATAAAGTACTTACCTTGTACATAACTATGTAATAGGATCATTTTATTTTACAATGCTGATTTGAGCTATCATTCTTCTTCTTCTTTTTGTTCTTTTCTTGTTTTTTTTTTTTTTTTTTTTTTTTTTTTTTTTTTTTTTAAATTCGTGATGCGGTATTTCATTGGCTTCTAAGCATTGGATTCTCCCTTACATTTTTTTTATATATGTCATCACTATTGTAATGTTTTTCATGAAAAAGATTCTATTGATATATGTATATCTTTCAATTTATAAGTGAATTAAACTTCAACAGTCAACACTTGCTGAATAGTATTGTGGACAGTGATATTAGTTCATAGATAACTAAAAATTATCATAAATATGGAAAGTTAATTTTGTGACTTAATGAGCCTTAGCATTGGTCATGTACTCATTTCTCGACTTTTATTAATGCAGAAAGTAATACGATCGACAAATGAGCAAGATAGAGACTAAGGATGATGCCAGGCCTTTAGAGATGGAAATTGACGATCTTTCAAAGGTGAACGATTTAACACAGCGTAACATAAAATTAAACTCAGCACATAATGAAGATTTAGATGGAGCTCTACACAAGTGCGGTAATATGGAAAATGATGGTAATTTAGCCATTTAGGGAAGAATGACACGAAGAAGAGGGAAAGAGATTCTACTGAAGATGACCATTTGTCCACTAAGAACGCCCAAATAGAAGGAAATGTGCAGGGCCCGGTAACTGAGACTAATTGTGTCACAAAGTTGAGAAAAAAGAAGAAAAAGAAGCATGAGATCCATGAAAAGGAACATGGAAACATAAATGTTCCCACATCAGTTGAAGTTACTAAGGACAAAAATGTGGTTTCTAATGAGGTTATTGGCAGTAAGTCCTCATCACACAAGAATGAAAGAAGCATTAAATCGATTGTAGAAACGAGTTGGTTATGATAGTGAAGGTAGTGAGCTTAAAAAGAAGAAAAATACCGAGGTTCTTGATCAAAATCCTGAAAAGCCTAAAACGAAAGGCAAATCCAAGAGAGTTAGCTTCGCTTGTAACGTAGAAATTTTCCCTTCATCGGATGCAGATAAAGAGAAGCCAAAAACTCAGGAAGACAATCTCGTACGAGGCAAAAGGTTTACCCCAGAAGAAGACAATATAGTAAAAGAAGCTGTTAAGAATTATATAAAATCAAATGACTTGGGAGAAGAAGGTTTAAAAATGGTTTTACATCCTCGTTCTTACCCAGGAATGGAAAACTGTTGGAAAACGATTGGAGCTTGCATACCATATCGTCCATATACTTCAATCTATTACCGTGCTCATATTCTATTTGAAAGAGCCGGGAAACATGAATGGACTAAAGAGGAGACCGAGTTTTTGAAGAAATCGTATAAAACACATGGTAATAACTGGAAAAAAGTAGCTGAAGAGCTTGGTAAACATAGAATACACGTGAAGGATAAGTGGCGACTAATTAAGCCTGTTAATTTAAAGGGGGGGACATGGAGTCTGGAAGAGTACCAGAATCTCTATGATTTGGTCAACTTGGATTTGGAAATGAAAGTGGTTTCTAAAGAGAAAAAGTCAAAGCATGGGATGTTGAGAGATAATATATGTTGGGGCACAATCAGTGATAAACTTTCAACGCGAAGTGATGTTATTTGTTGCAAGAAATGGTACAGACAGTTGACATCTTCTCTTGTTGCAGAAGATAAATGGTCTAATTCTGATGATTATAGGTTAATTAGTGTTCTTTATGAACTTGATCCTGCTTGTGTTGAAGACTTGAAGATGTGGATTGGGATAGTCTTCTTGAGCATAGATCGGGTGATGTTTGTAGAAAACGGTGGGACCAAATGGTTCTGCACATCGGTCATCATGGGAGTAAGCCGTTTTCTGAACAAGTGGAGATTTTATCGAAACGTTATTGCCCGGATTTAGCAGAAACAAGAGAGGCTTGGGATAATTTACCTTCTGCGCAATGATGATAATGGTGTCAACTGGTATGCTTTAGTTTTCACTGTTGTGAAGTTTGGTTATGTTGGTCTGCTTCATGTTTGAATGAAGGGCCAAGGCTTAAGAATCTTTTAATATTGTCTAAGAAATTTTGTACTTCTTTCTTCTTATAATTACATCATATTACTTTTTATAGAATAATGAGTTTGATTGTATTTGTAATTTCAATGATAAAAGATATGAAAGTAACAAAAATGATGATCTAAGTGGCTTTAGAAACTCTACATTTAACCATTTTAACAGCAAACTGTCAAAAATAAGAATTATTGTTGGTATGTTGTAATATATTTTATAAGTTTGTTACTTTATAGTTTTTACACGTTTAAATAGGTCCAAAAGTTCAACGAAACAAACAAATTGACTGGAGAACAAAACCAATTATTACCAAGGGTCAAATAAGCCAGAGAAGAATTTGGAAAATTAAAATATTATAAAAAATGTAAAAATTGGTTACAACAGAAGGGGATGTAGCTCAGATGGTAGAGCGCTCGCTTAGCATGCGAGAGGTACGGGGATCGATACCCCGCATCTCCATTTATTATAATTTTTTATACCTTTAGCCCTAAAGTTTCAAAAGATGCATATCAAGTTCTTTAACATTCAAACATCTTTCATCAATGAATAAAGGATATCTATTTTATTGTCCCTAAGAGGTGCACAAATCGGATTCCAAATTGGTTTGGGTCAAACTTGGTCAAAATCGGTTTGGACCCAAACCGGTTTGGTCCCGGGAAAGTCCAAACCGGTTTTCAAACTGTAGGATCTAAACCGGTGCAAACCGTTTTGACCAAACCGATTTCGGTTTACAAACCGATTTTTTTGTTCATCTCTAAGTGTCCCAGTTACATCACTTTCGTATAATTTTACTTTATTTATAAAACATGTCTGTTTCTGTAAACAAACTTAAACGTATCGATGAGTACCGTGCCTAGTATAGACCCTGGACTTCTAGTTTCACCTTTAGTAACGATAATTAGGTGATAGAACCACATAGCACCAGAAAACGTTACCACAGTTCGGTTTCTATGAAAGATCCATCTCCATTTTCACGATACAAACTACAAATTTCCATAACACATAAACTTCAATATAACAACAGTTCCAACGACGTGCTACAGAGTCAACATTACACATTTTTTGTGCAACTTCAGGAGAACACTTCTGTGGACATTGGCCTCTACTTTTAAGTGTAGTAGCTAACTGATAACCAATCCCTTTCCTACTCTTCTTGCTTGAAAACACGACTCACAGCTACACACTAAAGACTTGGATTCTTAATCAATTGTCTATTTAATATGGCTATCAAGAGAAGGAAGGATGCATATATTAGCACCTTCTCATTATATTCACGACATTTTCTCTGATCTCTGTTTTTGTCTGCTCGGAGACGGGACCATCTCCGATGTACATGTCAAAGAAAGCCCCTGAATACAAGTAAAATTCGAATTAATAACTTCCCTCGCCGAATTATGTGTTGTAAAGGGAAGATTCCACATTTGACCTTTAAGCATCAGCCAAGTTGACAAGAATCATAGGTAGAGGTGGCACATAGGCGTAGTGGGTTGGGTTGACTGAATACTCTATTTTTCCACTTCATACATAATTAATGTGTTAAAACAACAATATTTTTTAGAATAAATCAATTTCGGGGTTATATAATTGTATGCATTAAGAAAACAATGTTGGGTAGCTTTATTATTTGATTTTATTTATTTGACCTGCTAGAGATAAAAGATAACCCAAATCAACCCATTTATTAGTAAATGAGCTGAAATTGCCACCTCTATAAAAGTTGTCTTAAATTGTAAAATATGAGGCTTGAATCTCTATATTCAAATAGGAGCTCTTTATCTTGTGCAGAAGGGAAGAAAAGAATTTTCAGATGTTCAGAGAAGTTTGCAACACATATCACATGTGCATAAAAGAGCATTTTGTGAATTCAGAGATGATGCAAATACAAGAATAAGGTAATTGGAGCCATGAAATGAAGATAAAGAAGACAAGAATATATATATATATATATACTAGATTTAAACCCGTGCGATGCACAAGAATTTAAGTTAAGCAATTTTTATATTTGCAATGTTAGTTAATCATCATATAATAAAGCTATTTTAAGTTAAAAACAAATAACTTAAGATAATATATATCATACCGTTCATGCGAGAATGAAAAGTTAATAACATTAAGGTTGCGTTTGGTTCACGGAATTTTTTTGAAGGAATTGGAATTCATCAAAGAAAAGGAAATTTCAATTCGTTTAGTGGAATGAATTTGATGGATTCTAACTTTATAAATTATTCAATCAAACAAATCAAGGAATGGAATCTCAATTCCAATTCTATCAAATTCCAATCAATTCCGTGAACCAAACGCAACCTACAGGTTTTAAGGGATGAAGAAGACTAAAAACCTCTACAACAATTAAACTATAATGTTAAAGGTACATATTGTATCCATATTCTTATTATTTAATTATTAAGATTATTCTTATTATTTACTATATAGAAATTCTTTAAACTATATATATATTATATTATATATATATGATAAAAGCACTAATAATACGGATAGGAAAGTAAATTTATTTCTATTATGTGTCTCTAATCTAATATCTCACTTTCCCCTTGAAATATCTCTCGCTTATCAAGTTGCAGCTAATTAAAACACGGATGCATATCAGCCAATATTTACTATAATAGAGAACAACCCAATGTCTAATTTTTAATTAATACTTAAATTGAACCTGTAAACATTAGTTATTAATAATTATCTAAATCTAATAAATTTAAATTTAATAGTTTAATATTATTTTTCAATTAGTGTTTGAATAGGATTTATATATTCTTTAATTAGTTAATGAAATATTTAAATATTATCTAACTCTAATTATTTATTTAATTTGATTCAAAATTCTTAGAGGTCGCCACGTGGCATTTTGCCTATGTGGTAAATTTTAGAGCAACCTTTTATACTCCTTTAGTAGATATATATAGATATAGGATATAGATATATGACTTACTGCACAAATCCCTGCAATGAACTGCACCAATCCGTTTGCCTTCAACTACACAAAAATCAAGAAAATGGTATAAGAACCATTACATTACTATCTTTATTATTATAGCGGATATGTTTTCATGAATATATGTCAAAGATTAAGTATGGTGAGGGACTCACTCTCAGTAACAAGATGTCCATCAGCCGTTCTCTGAATTTTTATTGTTGTTCCCTGAATATTAATAACATTAATGATCATTTTGGTGAAGGCAAGTAGAAATATGCAAAACAATAAATAATAAGAAAAAGATGATTACCACTTTTATTGGAATATCCTCTTTGAAAAGGGAACTGAAACTTCTCAAGCAGTCATAATCAGTGTCCGGGTTCATCTGTAACACAAGAAGACGAGCCCTCATGGATACATAACTATAATACCATCAGAATGGAAACTCTAACAATATTTCACCTTAACTAATCGGGCTTGAAGCGATTTCTCAAAAGCACTGCGAGAAACAAGTTAGAAGTCAATATGCTAACATTAGAAACATAAATTATCATCTCATCTAACATTCAAGTCAACAATAAAGTATTTAAAAAAAGGATGATAAACTTTTTCATTAAATAGATATTGGACTCACTCTCTCACAGTACTGATTTTAATTCCATTGCAGCTGACCACAAGCCTAACAGTCATGCTTATGTCCTCCCTACAACATCACATAATAACTTAGGCCGTCTATTAACAAAATTATTTCCAATTATTGTATCATATGATGGCAGTAATTTGTGATGATTATTATCTCAAAAGGATACCATAGACAGGAAAACTATTATCACATACTTGAGAAGATCAGCAAAAAAGTTATGATGCTTGTCCACCTCGTTCTCTGGAAGAGCAGCATACTTTGAACCCAACTTGTTACAGACATCATAAGGGTGAACATCTATAGAAATTTACGTAATATTTACAAACTGGAACAAACTGATACTATAAGTAAAACTTCAACTTAGTTTTTTTAGTATACTTACAAAAACCAAAAGCGTAGATCTTCAATGATTTTACTTTAATTATTTTCATGGTTTTCGACCCAGTTCCAACAAGAACCTGAAACATAGACCGACGTTGCTCATCACCCGTTATCGAGAAATTAAAAAGATTATAAATAGAAAGGAGAATAAAATAACAGGTAATATACCTCCGTATTTAAACTAGTATTACCCCCTCCAAAGATGCTTTCCAATATGGTTGGGAACTCGATGCCAGTTCTTGGTTCGATTGCACTTGTGGAACAACTAGAACTTCCTGAATTCAGATCGCTACATCTCCAGTGCTCAACGTCACATGGACTATAATTCACGCTTCTCCCAGCAACTGCGTTGCCATTTTCATTCGAAACAGCAAGATAATTCCTAGATCTGGTTTTCAAAACAAAAACAAAAACAAAAACAAAACAAAGCCCCCAATCAAATACGTTAAAACACATATTGAGCATTTTTTTTTAAAATGATATTATTTTTTAGAAGAGGAGAGCTCACGTATTGTTGAGTGGCGGTACTAAATTGCCAGCTAACGATATTGCAGCAATGAACTGAAGATCTTTAGCCTTTCCCAACAATTGCTTTACTGCAAACCTCGAGAACTTGTGAAGAAATTCTGGAATCTCAAGTGCTTTTCTTCTATAATTAATGAAAAATCTTGGGAGATCATGCTGAGTACTAGAAATCTTAACAGTTTGACCAGAAAAATCAGATCTTTTTGAGTGCATATTTGAACTTGACCCACTAGCACACCTTAAAAGTGCAGTGCCAGTAAACTTTGAAATACGACTAAAAGTTTCTTGAAAAGCAACACTTCCAGGGTTGTACCAGTGTTTAGAATGATATTGAGAATTGTCAACTAATGAGCTTATATGGTATAGATATCGACTAGGAGAAAGAGCTTCCACAGGAAAAAACTTAGGACCCCCCTCATTAAGATCCATTAAAAGACTTGATGGTTATTCACAATTTACTTGTTGTCTTTAGTTCACAGATTCAGAAGCCGCCCTAAACTCAGAAAAAGAGCCACTTCCAAATGACGAAACACCTACAAATCAAATTGAAATAATTTATGTAACAAGTAGATAAATCATGAATAAGGAGCGAAAATTAACGTTTGATATTTGTGATGCATTTTAATGATCTTTTGGATTTTGAGGACTTACACACTCATACCAAAAAAAACAGATTGGCACCACATAATGAAATAAACATAAATATTCATGTGTTCATGTAAAGCAACTTTACACTGCATTTTGATTTCTAATGTCAATTGGTTTATTTTCAACTTCAAGAACATGTAACTATTAGCTTCAAATAAATATTTAGCATAAATAATGACATTTACTAAAACTAACTATAATAACATTCCTATAGATTGTCCAATAAAATTCATGTCAAATTTTGGCATCAATAAATCAAAGTGTCTCCCCTTCCTTCTTCTTTTTCCTTTTCTTGTCCCCTTACTTGTAAATTGGATTTAATGGAACATTATAAAAAATAAAAATAAAAAGACAAAAAAGAAACAATACACCCTGTTCAAATTCAAAGATTACCAATTAACATCACAGCATCAAATCAAAATTTTGAATCAGACTAAAAATACAATACGAGTGCAAATCACCAAATTATACACAAACAGTCATATAAAGAAAAATTCAAATGAACAAGAATTGATAAAAAAAACAAAAAACGTACCTGGAATTATAACGGAAAGCAATGCATCAAATTCAGATGATGGATCACGCTTTCATGTCCAAAAAGAACGCCTTTTTAGGGTTTTTAAATTTTTTCCACAAAAAAGATTAGTAAATGATTAAAGTTTTAATCTTGTTGGAGTGTTTGTTTGGTTAAAGTAAACAAAAAATCAATCAAGATTTTGGGCAACGATTATTATTCTATTGGCAGAAAAATAGAACATTGATTCTGTAATCTTTAAAATTTCATACAAAAATTGCCGACTGATCAATTGAGTACAATTTATTTTGATTATTTCATTTTTTTGTTGAACTTTATGAATTTTAACATGTTACTTGACCTACTCATTCTATTATATTATTTTATTAAACTATATATATATATTATTTAATTGAAACGCTGTATGATATGAATATCCAACCATCATTTTCTATAGGAGTGGTCAAAGGCTCCTGGAAATTTTCTACAATCTCATTTGTCTGTTTAAAAAATTCGCCACGTTCTTATTTTTAAAATTGTACGTCACGTTTTTCCGTTTTAGTTATTGTTTTGAAGTTATAATAAACGAATATATGGACAACAAATAATAGAATTATTGTTATGGCTCATGAAGATATGATGTGAAAAAGAAGTTGAAAATCAGAAAGGAAAATGACAAAATTGCCACTAGCTAGACATGAGGAATTGGAAAGAGCAAGACAAAGGCAGAATATGGTTAATTTCGGTTATTATAAAAAAAAACCCAAAATTACATGAATGTTTGGTTCAATAGAGGATTAACCATTACTCCATGAGTGGCCTAATTTCACTTTTTAATCTTCCTTCCTTCAATTCGTGCAATACAACGTACGAACGGACTTCGTTCAATTCGTCTTCATTAGTTGATCACAATCCTCTTCTCATTGCCATAATAATCAACAGGTAATAAAATAAATAACGATATCAAATACTTTTTAAAAAGGATGGTGATCTCACGGTGAAAAGTTAGAGAGGTATGGTAGGTACAAAGGTTCTTACGGGTCAAAGCACATTGGTGGACACAAGGTGGAACAACGTCTCACCCAAAAAAGACTAACATCTTTGTTTGGAGACTACTTCAAGGGAGGCTTTCGGTTAGAGCCGTATTGGACCATATTAGTATGGACTTAGATTCCGTACTTTGTCCGTGTTGTCAAGATATGGTAGAAACAGTTGAACATTGTATTACACAATGTAAATCAGTTGAAGTGGGCTGGGCAAAAAAAATTAAATGGTGGAATACGGGTCAAGTAGACGGAAGCACGGTGGAGGATGTATTGACACACAATGAGCATCCTACATTTTCAAGTAAACAAAAATTATTATGGCAAGTGGTTATTTGCAATACGTCATACTTGATTTGGATCGGTTGAAATAACGCTATTTATAAGGATAAAAAGGTATGTCGTACGGATCTATGTGTGGAGGTTCAAGTTCTAACTTTCTCTTGGGTGAAACATAGAGCAAAAGATTTTAAAGCTACATGGCAAATTTGGTGTAAATTGCAACTGTGTACAAGTTTTTTTTGCTTAGCTACTACTATTTCTGGTGCATCATTTGCTTGAAGTTGGTCAGGAGCTTAGCTAGAAGCATGGGAGGTCTTCTTAATTTGATCAATGGACAAATTTGTACTTTCTTTTTCTAGCCAGTTTTGTGTTAGCTCCTTTATTCCCTGTGGATATGTTTTGAGATTTTAGTTCAATTCATGTAAAGCTCGTGTTCCTATAGTTTTTATTTATAATATATATTGCATTTCAAAATAAAATACTATTGTTTTGATGATCGAACATGATTTATTGTTCATAGGATATAGATATGATGCTCTTTTCTTGAGATCATCATCTAATGGTTTTTTGTCATGGTTTCTTTTCAGAAGTTGGTCATAAAGATATGAAATATACAAATGCACTCCTATATATGGGTTAACAAGTACGCTTCCAGCGACACCAAAGTTAGAACATCAAAGTTAGATGATACCAAAGTAATTCTTCACTTTGGCCTTGAATATTATGACTTTTACATAATAACGTCTTGGTTGTGAGGGGTTCATATAAAAGTCTATGTATTATTTTCAATTTGTTACATCTTTGATTGGAAAATTCTCAAAGTATCAATAGTCACACAAAAGTAAGCTCAACCCCATGTATTTGGTTATTGTTCTTGAAATTTAGTTTCCCTTTCCGTGTTTTACATTTGTTTCACTACGCTTTGCAATGCAAGTCATTTTCCTCACTTCTAATAAAACACTAAATCTATGCTTTGTTGCCGAATCATGAACAAAAACAACAATGAACGAATGGAGTCTATTGTCAAGATTGGCTCTTTTGTTGCTTTTTAGTGATTTTGCTACAAACTATGGATACAGTGAGTATGATAATGTAACAAATGAGAAAAATAGTGTGCATTGCAAGGTACAATGAAATCAATTTAATGTAATGCTTCAAAAAGGGAAACTAAATTGCAAGAATAATAGTCAATACATGTGGCTAAGTTTTACTCTTTTGGGGCAGTTGATACTTGAGTATCGTCCAATCAAAGACGTATCAAATTAAAATTTTCAAGACGAATATACATTTATGCCTACATGGCAAACTGGCAACGCATGTCGACAAATCCATAAGCATTATCCATTTTCTCCATGAATAAAACTAATGGTGTCGTATCACAATGCTTTTAGCTCTACCTAGAAAGATTATTTGTATAACAATCAGTTGATATAATCCTCGATTTCCAAAAATAGGAAAAAAAAATTCTTTATATGTGATTCTTCGATACATCAGTTGTTATAAATCTGATGAAAGCCAGAATAGAAACGTAAAAGGAAGTCTAAGTTGACAAGAGGTCAGATTTTTTCGATTCGAGGTTCAGATTTGGACAATTAAGCAAAGTCTCAATTTGAAAGAATTAGTACGATTCATAAATGATTAATTATGCAAACAAAAGCAAGAAAAACTGAATTTTTAACTATCTTGCTTCAAAGCATCAAACTCCCTGGCTGGTTTCCTTGTTGCAACTAGACTTGTTGATGTGGACCCCGGTTGTCATATAGCAACGTCAACTTATATGTGGTCGATTAAGCATAAGATTTTACTGTAGTTTAATACCATCTAACTTAACTTGTAGCTATGAAACTGCATAACACCGTGTTTAACTTTTTTGGTGCCATACTAGTTCTGAACAACAGACGACGAAAGAAAAACATGAATTGGACCAATTGAGCATTTATACTTCTCAGGGAGAACCACAAATTTAGAAGTTAAATAGATGTATGATCATAAGTTTAACCTTCATTTTCTACCAAGAACGCTACATCATGGAGAAAACATATGTGAAAAGATCCCAGGTAATAGATGAAAAAGACATGATGAGGGGGTACTAAAGGCGAAAGCTTAAAATGAACCAATGAACCATGAATATATAATCATAGTGGTTTAACCTGTGAAATATCTTACTGATTGATTGTGTTGATCTCATTGTCAAAAAATAAGCTTTCACTGAAATATTGACATTTATAGCATGTGAAATAGTGATCGGTGTCACAATAAGCCTGCTTCAAAGAGGTTTCTCCTTCTTAGGGTTTCGTCTACCAGTTTGAAAGTTTTCTTCACAAGTTTCTGGTCAAGCGCGGTAGTTCTGTAGATCTTGAACACACGGTCTTGGTGATCACATGTCACATTCTGATAGTACAACTCTTCGAATTTCTTCTTCACAAACCTGAGAAGATAATAAATTTGATACAAAAACTGAATTTTGATGACATTTTGCAGATATGGTAATTTCGATTAGTTTACTTGGTTTATAATCATTTCATCTCCAAAGGACCAAACTGGTAAAATTAATTGAAACACAAAAGGTTGAAAATACATGGTCAAATGGCCAAATATCATCCAATATGTAATTTTAATGCATGACCTATATCTTAAACCAAAAAAAATAAAAAAATTTGATTATTATTGAAAATTGAAATAATATAACTCACGTAATGATATTAGACAATTACAAATTTTCGAAAAATCAAGTAAAATAATAAGAACCAAACCCGGCCTGACCGTTTCAAACCATACCAAAAAATCACATGCTTTGAACCAATGTGTTTGACGGAAAATGATTTATCCTCCTAACTAATTCTCCTAATACCATAAACTTATGTCATGTGTTATGCACTTATTCTCTCCCCTCCTATGATTTGTTGGTTTTGCCATATGTCATTCCTTTTGTGTTAGGATAAAAAATTAATAGGCTATATCATTACTCGTGTTTGACCACTTACCCAGCCATCCAGACCCGCCCATTTAGCCAGCTAAAATATTTTACCTACAAATGATTACAAGCAACAGGGAAATGAATGCTTACTCATATGCGTGCTCAACTTCTTGCTTTCCTGTTGAAACTGGTTGATAATGTTTAAACCACTCACATACGTTCAGAGGCACCTACAGATCAACTCTAAGATCTTAAACTAAAAGACACAGATACTTTAAAATATTAATCATAGAGTTCTAAGTATCACTTACCTTTGAAACCTTTTTCTCGAATATATCAAACTTATTTAGAAACAGCATGAAGGATGTTTTCTGCATATACCAAAAAACACAAGCAGCTCTAATCAGGTACGAAAAGCTTTCTTATAACATACTATTCATTTATATATTTAACAATCAAAATAGTTGGCACAACACACCAGATAACCAACATAACATAAGAGAATCAATATGCATAATGATTTATAACCTCAAAACATTTTTGTTTTAGGACCCATTCAAAGAGTTCCTTTGTCTCCATCATTCGGTTCTTGTTATCATCTTCATATAAGGTTTGATCATACCTGGGAAACAGTTAAGATGATAGGTCAATCACTGTAACTTTTAATGGTGCTATTAATTACTAAATACATCTGGTTAACTAATCTTACTCGCTAATAGCAGCACAAAATATGACAGCTGTAACACCTTCAAATAGATGAATCCACTTCCTTCGCTCATTTCTCTGGCCTCCAACATCAAATAGTCTATATACTTCGCCGCTTTTTTTGTTCTCCCCAACAGGACTGCAAGTTTCCATATTCTTACAACCTTAATAACAAATTCGCATAATCCATTCAACACTATGAACCAAGATACTGATACTGCAAATAGTGAAACAGAGAGCCTCGTATGCCATAGCCCTATTTGTTTCCGCCATTTACATTATTTATGTTAAAGGGTCTCGTTTTCTTGATGCGAGAAGAAATTAAGATGCGACTGTGGGCCTGATCATAGTCACAGGGATCGCGGACCCAATCGCGTTTTACGTACCAGATCGCTGTACATTTGCGGTCCGGATCACAATCTGGATCAGTAGAGTTGACGTTTCAAAACGATTGAAACTGCGTACCAAACTACTAACAGAACACGTTTTTGTTTACCAGAAAACGTAGTTCCAAGTATGCTGGGTACTGCTCGGAAATTTGGTACGCCATTAATAGTGGAATTTTGAAATTCTACCACACATATTAACTGTTTTCTAGTAATTAATTTAGCTGGATGTTTCTTAAGCAAGTCAAGACTTTATAATTTGAAGTATTATTTTTTTTTTGTATTTTACACTTTCAAGTATTTTAATTATGGTATTTGAGTAATCATATTTCTTATAAAATATTTTTTCTTAAATATATACTTATTCCGAAATGAACCTACCCCCCTTCGTACCGAATTTATAAGACCTAGTGAACTGCATTCCCGTTCCGTGTTCCCGTACCAAAACGTTCCCAGTTCCATGTGACTAAGGGCCCGATTTATTCTATGCGAAGGGATTAAAGCTGGGACCTGCACAATGTGGAATGCTAAAGCGGGAAATGGTATAAGCAAATGAAACCTAATAATTCAAAAATGGTCATGTTTCTAACATTTGCAGACAAATAACACAAGCAGTTAGATTTTCATCGAGGATAATTTTACCCGAACTGGATTTCTACAACACCTGTTGTACAAACACGAGCATGAAGAACATCCTCCTGATCATGAAAACTTGTTACAATAAAAAACGAACATGAAAATTGCTGTAATTGTTTCAGCAATAAAAATCTCACTGGATAATTTAAGCGATGCCACCAGGGAATACATGCTTGCTTTATTATTTATGCTTCTTAATTAACAAAGGTAAAAAGATTACATCAAGTAGTTTAGCTTAGGTACCTTAGTAGGAATATAATGTGTATCTGACAATCTCTGCAAGTTTTCCATGAAATAATCAGCACAGTCAGGAAGTTGAAGCTCATTTCCACGAGCATATGTTTCCTGCATTCAGTAGACACATTAAAAGACTTGACTTGAACCATTAAGAACAGAATTTCCCACATTGCAAAAAACACCAAAATTAGAAATCTGTTAGATATTTATTTAGAGGAATTTTGAACCAATTACCTATTGAATGGCTCAATTCAAGTTGGGAAAATGGGTAACATCCAAAAAGTTGGGTTTAAAAATCATTTTATTCAAAACTGAAATAATAGAACTTTTGTAATCATATTTGACACACTCACACCAAAGATTTATCAAATTTTTTTTCTAAAAATATATATAAATATTGGACTAGAAGTGTTCCTGTTCAACCCGTTTCGACGTGTACCACAGATTACCCTTTTGGCACATTAACCCCCACCCCACCCCCCCACCCCCCAATTTTGTCACCTCATTGTTTACCGGATGCCCAGTGCCCAGTAACTACTTAGCTCGAGGCCTCTAGCAAAGTAGCAATCCACACGTGAGAAAAATACCTGTATGGCTGGATCTTTCCAAATCTTTAGAATGTCCTGAACAAGCTCTTCATTAAGGCGGGGATAATCCAACCTGCCTCCGATTTCTGATAGTTTCTCTCCATTTTCCTAGTACATAGAAATGTTTAGATCTCTTATAATTCTGAAAGTTCAAAAGATACATGATTTCAATTAATGGATCCAACAAGTTCCTACTCTTTTGTGATATTGTCCATGGGGATAAAATAGAAATTCATTTGATAAGTTTAGAAAAGAGGAATTAACCTCTTGGTAGTCTTTTCTTAAAGCTTGAACAAAATTCCGTCACATAATCACTTATTAAACACACATTCAAACGTCTCCATTATTGTATTTAGTATTTTATCTTCTTTTTATATAGCTAAGAGAAAAATAATAGATTGTTTTCTCTGCAAGAAGATCTAACATGTATTTCACACAAAAAATCTTTCTCTACTTACATGTAAAATAAGATAATACAGTCAATGAACCAACATACAAGGGGTTGAGCTCAAAGTACCTTATTTTCAACGGATAAGGCATACTTTGACGAACCTGCTTCACTTAGAGCCAACTCCTTTGCTCCGTCATGTAATATCTATAGGAAAAAAGAAATTCAATTAATAATAAATTGCATCCCAACATCACAAAGATTCAAGCAATTTTCAAAGTCACGTTTCAGTTTCTTAATCGTTCACGATTTTCCAATTGGGGCGAAAACAAATTAATATAACTTAAACACACCCTTTCTAGTATTGCATACTTTTATTGTCTGATAGACATTTGCGTGGATGACTGAGGTGTAGCTCTGGAGCTCTCTCTCATTAAAGCCCGTTTGAAAGAGTAGCTTTATCTGCACAAACAATTAAATTCTCCACTCTTCAGAAATAGTAAATCACAGTTTACAGATAATATCTATAGAAAGATTTTCAAAATGACGCTACCTGTTTGAAAATGGTGGACTTCCCTGACTCTCCAGCACCTAAACAAAATTGGTTTCAGGTGACGTATTCTTGAGAGGATTTAAACCAAAACATTGAATATATTACTGATAACCATAATCATCAAGAAACCTACTGCCCAGTGTTGTGTAGAGTGTAGATTGGGTGCTAATAAACATACCACTTCATGATATCTATATCGGTATATCACAATTGAACAAGAATAATAGGTAATGTAGAGGTAGCAATTTTGGATCATTTGTGAGATATGTTATTTTGTAACAGCCCTGCGGCCGAAATGGGTAAAAACTTAAAACTGCTTAAATGGGCACCGGTTAAACGTATTGAAAGTCACCCGAAGTGTATTCAAATTACATAGTTCCTCCTATATCAAATTATTAAAAAACAATATAGATTATAATTGCAACATAATAGTTTTAGAAACTATTATTAACTCAATAATGATTTATAAAATTATAAAAGGGTGTTCTTGGGTAGGCCTAACCTAAGATGTACTAAAAAAAACCCCATTTGGACCAATTACCCAAATCGGCCAACCTACCATATTGCCACGTCTTATGTGAACCTTGATAGCTTGGAAGGGATGAAATTGGATAAGAGGCTAGCCCATCATTTTTAGAGATGGAAGATACCATGAGGTAGACATTTCAATCTAGTACATGTAACGTCAGAAGCTATAATCATCTGTCAAGCGATGGTTACGTTCTATGAAATTGTAAACAATTGATACATCAAAAAGCTTGCTTCGTCATAAATTTAGGATTCATTTTTATAGCTTTCCACATTCAGATTCTGAACTGTAACGTAGACTTACTAATTGTGCCAACATTGTTTTATCTCTATCGGTGAAGGTTCTCTCTTTATTACAGTAAATAACTAGACTTAGCGCATATGATGCTAAACTGACACGTCTCTATCACTCCTACATTCTCATCTCATTCTTATGTTTCACCGTTTTCTCTTTTGCTCTTATCGCAATTAAGCATTGACCCAGACTCATTTCTAGAGTTTCACTTGCCAAGTTCTTTTCACAAGATTCTAATCAACTCTTATCTGTCTATAACTCTATATGTCCAGCTTTCACTTTAGGGGGATGGCTACAGTAATATAGCAAGAGTAGTCCTGAATCACAACACTCATCAAAATATCTTCAGGTTTTTATAGGATATCTCTAGTAACTACGAATCTGCTAGATTGGAAATTGAGTCAATACTTTCAGGAATAGTTTCTCAATAATAACAAAGCAATGAATCCCAATATAAGAAATCGGTAATCTTATATGGTCATAGTTTCACTAACATATAAAAATGAAATTAACAAAAACGTTTAACAATTAACACACACATAAACGCATAAGACCGTAAAAGAAATATACCAAGTAATAAAAGTTTCTGAATATGTTTCTCTGCCTTTGTTTCTAGCTCAATCCGCCTTTCAATTTCTGCTGCCTGAAAAGCATACATCAAATGTCAAATTGACAAAAGTGTGTAAAACCTATAAACACAGAAAAAGGGAAAAACTGGCAGACAATTAAATGTTTGTGCACATTACCTGAATATTTTCTTCTGTGTTAGCTTGATTACCACGTTTGTGTCTACTGCAGAGTAAGCCCATGTTCTGAACTACAATATCTAGCATGAAATTTCAGATCAAGATTCAAGATGCGTTTTCATTAGGAGTCTTGTGGAATGGTATGCTTTTAGAATACACAGATCACCTGAAATCAATCAGATGTTAAAAAAAAAAAGGATTAAGTGAAATTCAATTTCTGTTATATTTCATGCCATGCTAAACGATTATATTCTTAAATGCAGATCAATAGAGAGAAGTTTGGTACTTCTAAAAGAAATATATTGTCTTGAGACGAATTGCATGCATTTATTGTTTGATCTATTTGTCACGATCTTACACTAGAAAAACAATGTGAAGTTACATTAACGATCTGAAAAGAAGAAAGATTAATATGTGGACCACGTCATTGACTGAGTCCAAATTCTGAAAAGTGCCCCATATTGTTTCTTTATAATATTTGGCATTTCGACGTACTTAGGATTAGCCCACTAAGATGAGGGATTTGTAAACCGAGTATTAATATAAAAGGACGTATGATTATATACATATCCCTTCTTGAAAAAAATTCCCACACGAGATAGATATACAATTAATTAAATATACAGAAATAAGTTCACAAGAAGAACATGAACTAAGGAACACACCAACAAACAGGCAATTCTATATCTTCATAATTGATAGAAAATCGTATAACACATGAAATATACATTTTTAACAGTAAGTGATGGGTATGTGGTTACTGATTAGTTGCTTTTTATAGTATGTTGATGTGCCAAGTTCTTTATGCTTAGAACATCTCCTAGGATTTATAGCAATGGACACTATGTTAAAATTACATGAAATTTATAGGGAAATAAGAAAGTATCTCAAAAGTGACCCATTTGAATAAAGTCCTCCATTATCACTATCCATTATCTTTCCTTCTCCAGTTCTTTCCTAACGAATATTGATCTCTTATCTCGTAATTACGTTCTCTCAAAAGATGACACTTATTACTCCATGGGGTTCACTTGTAACATAATAATACCCCAGTCCCACGAATATCCTTGCAAGTTGGCAAATTTGAGTTGACTTACACCCTCAAATTATAGTGTATAGTTTGAACAAATTAAAATGTAACCAACTGGGCCACTTGCATGATTCCATGACAAAAATAATAAAATATATTCCAGAGAGTGGAGATGATGTGATATATGGTACAAAAAGAAGCGATGTCTTAGATATTGACAAGAATAAATTCCTAAAGAGTTTTTAGTTACATATATCATATATATGTATAACCACGTTATGTACTTAAGTCGTAACAAGCAACCAGTAGTTATAGAAATACAGCATTTAACGGCAAAGATACGTGTCTTTTCCGTAGGGAAATAAAAGGATCCGTCTTGAGTTGTTACTTTTAAAATTCAGTTATTTACTCATTTAAAACGAGCATCAAGTAGTCATTCATGTAATTAAGTCTTGAGACCACAAACGGTTATAATTAAAATCACCAATAGTTGAGCTATTTCTTTCCTCTCAGGTTAGGTTCTCTTTCAACATAGAAATCCCGATGAATTATCCTGAACACAACTAGTTTTGGATCAGAACTTAGTTACTACTATAGTCCTCCATCAGCATAAACATCCACTTTAAACTCCACAAGCAAAATGTTAGTAAGAAATGTATAATTTCGGAATTTCCTAGTATATATATCCAAAATACTCAGCACAAATCATAATTAACATAAGGATTCAAATTCACGTAAATATTAAACACCAAATCAAAGTACCAGACCATAAGAAGTAACATTTGCAATTCACTTAGGTAATGCTACTTTCAAGAAATCCTAAAAATGTACCTAAAGTAATTAATTATTCATTTTCCCAGCATTCCCAAATTATATAGAAGAAACAAAAAGCTACTTCAAATTAATAGATCGTCAATTAACGTTTAAAACCTATATCAATAAATCACAATTTAACTTATACTAGTAAAACCTAAGTAATTAATTAAAAAATTCCTCACAAAAGAAAAATAGTTACAACGTAACTAAAAATAAGCACACGCACAATTATGCTTACAAATTACTATAAACGGCATCTCATTAGTCATTACTATCCGTATTAAGCATAATGCCAATGTATATGCAACAAATTTCATATAAATACATAGAAATGTCATAATTTCACTAGCAAACGCGATAAATGTCGTTCAGATATTATCAATTTACAAGCGGTGCTTGAATTAAATTGCAGAATCAAGTAATTACATACAGAAAACGTATTTTAAAAATAAAAGTAAAAAGAACGATAATCGATAAGTATACAGGATCAATGAGTGTAAGAATAGGTTGTATGTATATGTAGCAAGGAAAGAAGCTAACCGAGATTTAGAGAGAATTATTTTTGGTTTTTCACGGTGATCTGTTTGTTGAGTGAGAGAAAGAAAGAAAGAAAGAAATTGAAAGCAGGGTTGGTTTGAAGTCCTAGAGTGGAGTGTGTTTTTATGTAACCATGGTTAGGTTAATGTTTATAAATGTTTGACTGTAGTTTGTTTGAAGCTGGACGCCATTTTGACTTCTATTTAAAAAAAAAAATTGGAAATCAGTATATTATCTAGTGTAATGCGACGATAATAACTAATTTAATTAATTTTTTACATATAATAGTATATTTGTTAAATCACATGTCACCATATTAATATATGTTATCATATGAACTTTTATAATTATAACTATTATATATAGAAATAACTAAATGTTTTATGATAATTTAAGATTTTATCATTATTTAAAATCAACTTGAAAAAGAAATTATAAATTTTTAGATATTTTTATATGTAATTAGATAGTATAATTGAAATTAAAAAAAAACCTGACTATTTAAAATCATTTTCATTTATAAATATGATGTAGATAAATTAGTAATTTTAATTATCTTTTAAGATTTGAAACTCATCATGTAAAGATGTTTTATAAATAGTATCATATAATCATATATTAAAGACATATATATTCATAATTGAAGAATTATCTTGATATTGCTTGGTCAATGATCATTTGATCCATCTTGACTATTTTTACATTATGTTATCATAAATTTTTTACTTTATTAGATTATATTATATTAATACCGGTCATAAATACACCTTTTGAAGTTGTTTTTATGAAATCGAGTTTGATAATGGATTCGGATGATATTGAGGATAATATGATAAATGGATCGTTATGAAGGAAAAAGTATGCTTATGATTCTAGTACTAATTCACGTTCCGGTGCGCCATATTTGAGAACATGATATACTAATATGTGTCAACTTATAATCAAATGATTCGTTCAAATATAAAAGAAGTCACCATGACAAATAACAGCATGATAATCATTTATATAAAGTTTATAGTAAGACCTCTTATTTTCTTAACTACACGTCTACACCTGAAATGATATCACGATCACTGGCGAATCTAGCTGTAAAATTGTTTGGGTTCAAATTCATTAAAGCTACAAAACGAGTAAGCTAGTTAAGTTAAGTATCAAATTGAATCGGGACAATCCGTTAAATCAGGTCAAATTAATTAAATTATAGTTTTTAAAAAGCTCATATAGCTATAATTGAAAATCTTATATTATTATCATCTAATTTGCAATTATGGTAAAATTTTCAAAATAAAAATAAAGTACCATATTTAAAAATATTGAAGTTTTTACTCAAGCATAAATTTATAATGTTTACTTAAAAATCTTAAAAGTGAGAAAAATTAAAGTAATATTATGAACTTCAATTAAATTACCATCTTCTTCTTCCCTGCGACTCCTCCTTCACCCAAAAATTCTTCACGTTTCACACACAAAAAGTCCCACTCTTTATGCAAATCGAAAGAAAAAAACCCAAATTCATGAACTTTTCCCCCCTTTTTATAATTATGTGCAAGATTCAAAGTTTAGATGGGTCCAATTCCAATAAACATAGACTCTCTAAAGCATTTTGAAATCTAAGTGCCACCTTAGAACACATAGATTCGTACCTCATCAGGACATCACGTATCAGCATACGATAGGCCATTTCTAGCCACATATGTCGAGGTTATGATTCGAAGTACAACTTTCGCAACTACGACTAGATGGTTAGTGTTAAAAGGTCCGTTTTCATTGATGATTCAGTCGTAATTTGATAATATCAAACCCTAATATAATAATTGATAACTATGTGTTTATGAACTTTTCCAAATATATTTAATTTAAACGTTTCTTTAAAGTACCGATCTTGTTTTTAACATGTTGAAAGTAGCAATTAAGAGCATAATAGTTAAAGTGTTATAGTTTTCTTATGATTTGAGTATAAACGAAGCAAACATTATATTTGAGATTTTACCAAGTATTGTTATTTTAATTTTAAAATGATTATTTTTTAATCAAACATGTTTTGTTTGTGTGCGTACGGATAATTTGGTCCGACGTTTTGAAAATGTGTGTTCAGCAAGACAAAATACAAGTCAAAGAAAAATAAACATATGCAACTTAAAAACAATATCTTGTTGGTCACTTCCACACACATTCCGTTTCACATTTTATATATATGCCTTTCATTCCCACCTCTCACCTTTTACTGTAGTTCAACTCAATTCAATATTGTTTCTACTTCCCGTTATACAAGGCATTTGTTTTGGAGTTCAAGCTGATAAATTAATGCGATGCGACAAAATATTTATTAAAATTAGGAAATACAGTAAATTGTGGGTTTGTAGAGTTTACAATTGATTCAGACTGACTATTCGAACTGGGCTACTCTATCTTGGGTTTCTTATTGGGCTTTTAAACAACAACAAAATTTTTAATGAATTTAGAATTATAAAAAGAAACGTCGCCTGAGAGATTCGAACTCTCGCGGGGAAACCCCATGTACTTAGCAGGCACACGCCTTAACCACTCGGCCAAAGCGACATACGAAATAATTTTTAAACATTAATAATTAATAGAATCCAAGGAAAAGTGAGAATATGAACATTGCAAATAAATATATGAAATGAAAGCGATTCATACGTCATATTTTTTAGCCGTACACACTGATCATGTTTTACAGTGTTTTCAATATAATGTTCTAAATCAGGTGATAACAAGTCGATGGTTGATCACTTGATTGATTCGACCAACATCATGTATTAAAAATAGTTTATAAATATCATATGTAATAATCGATAATTAAAAACAAAAGGGAAACCATATATACTCTTTATAAATAAATTATGTAGTATGCACCGGTGAGGAGTAAATTTAAAAATAGAAGTTTCAACTTTCACCCTTCAAGTTTTGTAAATACACATCATTAGTTCTTGAATTTTATATTCACTTTACAAAAGTTTGTTATGTAAAAACTAGTGCTTTAAACCCGAGTCAGACCAGCTGGTTCGATTGGGACCCGGACCTTACGCCGGCTCAACCATGTATTTTGACTCGAAGCGAACCGGCCAATTCACCGATCGAACCGGACTGGTTTAAACCTCTTTTTTTTTCTTGTTTTTTTTTTCTGACTGGAACCGCATAGGTCAACCATGGTTAGGTTTGGTTTGTAATATATAGAAGATTATAGTAGATTGGGGTTTGTTTATCACCGATGTGGACAACTTCAATATTAAAGGAAAATAAAACACTATAAAAATGTCTACCTCATATTTCGAACCTAAGACCTCATGCTTATTGGATGGGTTGATTGCCAATTGATCTAGCCATGACTTTGTGATAGTTTTGTATTTATAAATATTTATTACTAGTTTGTAAATGATTATTATAACTTTTCTAATAGTTCTTTTAGTGATTATTTTGACAATTCTACAATAAGTTAATAGTCATCATATATTTCATTTAAAATATTATAATTTATAAAAGATAAGTTCAAGTAAAAAAGTCTAAAAAAGTCCAAAAAAATTAAAAAGTCAAGAAAAGTCAAAGACCGATTTGACCGGACCCGAAGACTAGGCCGGGTCAATGGTTGACCAGGGTTTCAAAACATTGGTAAAAATAGTACAAAACATATCCCCATACAGGGGAAACCTTATATTATTTATTTATTGTTAATAAAACTTGGAAAAATCAATGCACTACTAATATAAAGTAATATTTTTTTTTTATTATTTATCGTTTCTAGAAAAGTAGCTACTTACATATACACCACTATTGCGAGTATATACATTAATTCACGAATATATATGATTATATCAGGGTGACCTCGATACACTTAGACCAATCGTTAGCTAACGAGTCAAAATAGATTGGTTAAAGAGTGATATTCAAGTAACGCAAAACTATTCCGTTTTTGTCAGAGTCAGAGAACGTAAAAATCAAATGTCTACTAAATTTCAGGTACACAAATAGAGCATGTTTGCAATGACTAAAGACAAAGATAAAGAGGAGCACAATAAAGTTAGTCAGCTATGAAAAGATCCAACCGATAATAAAATGGCCTAAAACTACACAAATGTCATACGCACGAGTGTTTTGCTATTACTTTTGTTACAGATTTTGTGTTTTTCATAAGTTACAAGACTCAACTATAATAAAAAGTTTTACTGTTACAAGAATGGCTACCTTTTGCGAAATAAAAGCCAACATCTGTTACTAACCAATAACACCTATTCTGCTTCAAAATGTTTTGGCCACATTTCACTGCAACAGAATTATCAAAAACAACAAAATCAACCTCACTGAGAGTAGTATTGTCGAGATTCATCCAGAAAAACTGCCCTTCAAATAGAGTCGTATCAGGAGAATTCATGCCGATGTTCCTATGGAATGCGTCGTTTATGGTCAATGTTTTGTTTCCAAGATCATTATGTTTTGTTTCTTGATTTTTGAGATGATGATCTGGACTGTATATGGCTCGAAAGAGTTGATTACATCTGGATCTGCAGATGGCCTGAACAGGTTGTTTACATCTGGATTTAAAGATGTTGCATAGTGAGCATGAAATAATGTTAAAACAGTAAGGAGTAGGTAGTATATCCTAAGACCCATGTTATATTTTTCTGGTTGTGCAAGCAAGACTTTGTTTCCTTTATATAGACGATTCCTTATTTACTATATATTGTGTAGCACCCTGAGTTCTAAAGAAGAAATGGAGGTTACTCTTACAATAGATAAAAAAATGCAAAACACGGTATATTAGATATTAATAACTCGATAATAAAGTAATCATAAAGATGCTTCCAATTAGACAAAAAGAAACTGGATTATCAAGTTCTCATAACGATTTGTTGGTCTAACTAAGCTGCAAAGTTCATCCAAAGGGTTCTTCTCGCATGTCTCAAATATATGAAAGTCAAGAATATAATCAAGTCCACGATAAGGTGTAGCAACCAGGAAATTTACTTCAAATAATCATTAATAACTTGATGAAAGTTGGATAAAAAACATATAATAATATATTTAACTGCTAAACTATAAATATTGTAATTAGCATATTGTTTAGTGTGAAGTGAAAGTATAGTTACATATGTATCAAGTTTCCTCATTATAGTATTGATAACCAACCGTAACTACAAAAATACGGTGTCCGCATGGATGTAATCACAAACTGTACATACCAATTACAGCTCTCCTGATCAAAGTATTGATTCCAACTGCTTTAAATTTGGATCCACATTTTGTGGAGCAAATTCTTCGTCAGGAGTGTTGTATGCATCGGCTATAGCCTTTCCCTTTTCCAGTACATCTGTGGGGACCGTCTGAAGTAAACTGCATTTCCAAAAATTGATGAGAGAGTTGCATATTTACTTGAAACGAAACATAGGTCACAGACTCGTTCTTTCATTGAATAGCATAATATGTAGAGCTGGAAAAATAGGCGGATCTTTTAGTGCGGATCAAAATGGCCGAGTTAGATTGGGCCGGCCCGGAATCACATTCTTTACCTAATTTTTTAAGTTTAAAAAATAATCTATGTGCTAGATATGATTACAATAACTATATTGGCAAAACAGTATATATATATATTATATATATATATAAACGAATTAGGAGTTTGTTATGCAATTGAATATGTTTTAGATGATTTTGAACCCATTTGACCCACTTCTTTTTGTTAAGCACCCCAAATCTACCCATTTTTATTAGCAAACGGGTTGATGCCAAATCTAGGTGAAAGTCGATAGTCTTAAAAGAACCTTACCTGTTTAATGCACTAACAGCTATGCCGATATTTGACTTCATCGATTTAACAGAAGCTCCAGGCTCATTTCTCGATGCATGCAGCAACAAGGAATCTAGTTCTTCCAATGCTCTTTAAAGCACAAATCAGTTAGAGATGCAAAATGGTCAAAGGCTTTGTAATTACTGCTGAGGAATACTATATGCTAAAGTCACAGCCAAAGGGTACCTGAGACATTGATCCACTTCACTGGAAGCAACTTTGTTATTGCCGACTTCATCTGCATACTGTGCTACCTGTAAATTCATGTCAGAAACTCAGAATCATATACGAACACAAACGCTCATTTGCTAGACAAGTTCAGAGAGGTTTGCATTTACCGCTCGAATGTTCATACGTAGAGATGCTGCTGGACCAGCACGTAACAGACTTCGACATGCAGCAAACTGAGGCTGCTCAGCTTCCAATGTCTTACCTGTTCAGCATCCAATAAGAAGACTTCGTATAAACCTTGATACAACTTCAATATTATCAATAAAACATACTCCTTTCTCTCAAGTTCAATGTCCACCCTTCCATTTTAATTTGTCTCAGAATAAATGTCCACTCTCATCCTCCCCTTAGTTACACTTCTTTTACAAAAATGTATTTCTTAAAAGATGTGTACTTTATAGGGGTAACATAGACATTTAACTGTTTATAAGTGCTTCGATTACACAATCCTAAAACTGTGTACCACTTGTCTAGTGAAAATTCATTATGTGACAAAGGTACTAGTTGTGATTTCCGTATTTAATACTAATTCCATTACATGTCACATATTCAATGTTAGCAAAAATAAAGGTCAACGAACCAATATTACCTAATTCTTGAATCTGCATTTCGGTCAAGATGATAGCAGGTACATAAGCTTCCAACGGTTCAAGTTTTTTTCTAATCCACACAATTAATATTAATAAAAATTATTAGTAGCAAACATAGTAACATACTACCGTAATTCAACTCAAGGTATTTGACAAAAGTCAAAATCACAAACAAACAGATCAAAGTCAAAATCAATGTACATTATTTACCTTTTCACATACTTATCAAATGGACTAGCCGCCACTGCCTCTGCATCCAATTTCAAAACCACATATCAATTATATATAATATATGTATATGTATGTACAATTTCAAATAATTTGTGGTGTTGTACCTTTAGGAATTGAGAGACAATGGAGGAGGATGACGGAGATGGAAATTGATCGCCTGCTTTGCCGCCGTTCATGGGGGAACACTGCGCAGGTTACTGTTAAAGTCCTCAATTTTCGCGTCGCCGTTGACGACGGCACGGTGTGCCGAAAAAAGTTGGAGTTGAGGTGGTTGGTGCTAAATTGCGCAGTGGTAGTTGTTGTAGTCATCTCGTTCTCTCACTTTTTCGCGGGAGAGCTTCCTTCTTATCCCTTTTTCTTCTCTTTCTAAACATATGTAATTACAGTTTTACCCCTAGTTTTCCAACTGTCTAAAATTATCTAATGATTATTCTGATGAAAAATTCCTTATTCCGTTTCACTTCAATCTTTATATCAAGTTTTAATTTTACTGTCTATGACATATTTTTTAAAATATATTTAAGTTGTGGGCTTCTTATCTTATATAATATTAATATTAATATTAAAGAGGAACAATCACAACAATCCAGCATGAAATTGGGTTGAAATTGTTCCCTCTGCTTACTTATTCTAGGATGGGATGAAAAATCGTCATTGTGCGGAATGCTAAAATTACTTATCCCATATTGAGTTGTTTCTAACCAATTTTGTGTAAATTATAAACAAGTTACGATATTACAGTTGCAGGTGGATCGCGCCCTCATGGGATCGAACCAGAATATACTTTAGAATAGAGGTGAAAAAACAGTACCGTAATCGAAAATATAACTTCAAAATTTACAGAATACAAAATTAATACTGTATACCAAAAAGGCTGCTATCATGGCTTGAGTAACAGAAATTTCCAAATTACTAGTTGATATGGTTGTATCATGCTTCTAGTTGTTGTACAATTTATTCCGTCATTTAGTCATCAATGCCCTTGGACATTTTTGTATCGAATCTTCTCATCCATTTCTTTTGGGATGAGGTAAGGTGAGATATTGCTGAATGAAACGTGCCTGTGTGACGTGATGAGTCTTTCTGAGATGATTCTGTTGATGGAAGCTCAGCAGGAAGTGCAGAAGCAGTAGACGTTAGGGCGTTTAGCACAAGGAATGCTAGTATAGGAGAAAGATCCAAAGTTCCTCCGAGTGGTGGGATGATCCCACGAAAGATGTTTAAATAGGGGTCACATAAAGTGCTGTACAAAGAAAACCAACAATGATAGGAATCCAACATATTTGAAGTTTATGATTAAATCGATCAATGTTCTAAGGGCATGAATAGAGGTGGTATAATAGGCGGGTTGGGCAGGTTGAATAATATGTCAAAATGAGTGCATTGGGTTGACCCAAAACACATTTTGTCAAGCAATTTTAGATTGATAGTTAGTGTGTCAAATATGACTAAAAAATTGTAATATTTCAGTAACAATCAATAATTTCTAATAAAATGTTTCGATGGTCTAGCTTTGGGTGATTTTCAATTAGTTTGACCCGTTCCCTTTTAAGCTGATATATAGAAAATTTTGCCTATTGTACCCGTTAGGGATAGAACTTGAATTGACTCAGTCATAAGTAAATGGGTTGAAATTGCCACTTCTAGGTGTGACACAAGGATTTGCTTATGGGTAACCCATACTAGTACTAAGCAATCTTGATTGTCGAGTTCTAATGGAAAAGTTATCATGACTGATGGTATGAGTGTACAACCACACACACACACATCTAGTTATGATGGGTTGAAATTGCCACTTCTAGTGGTGGGATGAACATTACAACATTTGGCTCTCTAAAGCTTCAGGAATTATTTTGACTAGTAGCATGTATCATGGTTTACTAGAAAGATACCTGAGCGGGCCCACAATGGCTGGAGGAGAGTTGGGAAACCAAGTGAGAACTAGCCTCACAACCAACATTGTGTTGTAGATATTCAAGAAATTTAGAACACCATTAGATACCACAAGTCCTGCCACTGAATCTCCGGGGATAATGGCAGCAAAATCGTGATTCGATATGAACTTCAAATTCTTCTGATTTCTATAGTTGATCTGAGATGGTAAAGTTTCAAAAGTATCACCTCAATTAGATGTAAAGATGTTGAAAGAAGCAGGATAGCTATAAAGGAATCAAGAGATGAAAGTATGAAACAAACTACGCAAATTAAACAAGGAAATATAACAAGGGCATATTTCAAGATTACCTGTAAATGGGTTGATGGGGGTTTAGTTCTTTATCTAACGGGTCAAATTGATAAAACTAAATTTTTTTAATAAAGAATGATACAAGGGTCAAAAGTCATCCAAGAAGTGTGTTCAGATAAATCAAATGTATACAATCTCCTAAATCATTTATCCTGAATAATCTATCCTAAATAATTTAATATATCAAGTAATCATATTTAGCACAATATATATATTTTTAGAAGAAAAAAAATGACACAAAAGTGTTGGCGAGTCAATTCAAACGTGTCATTTAACCTGCACTCAAGATTACTTATTTTGACCTGGGATCCAACCCACCCATTTTACCACCTTTAGTATGAACATTGTGACTTAAAACTTAAGATACTTATCAAACTCAGGTCAAGAAAGCCACAACTTTAAATAAAAGATTTCTACTTGTGACCCAACATACTTTCCAACCTACATGCTTGCACTATGTTAGTATACAAAATTAAATTCTTCCAAATTGGAAAATTATTCAGATACTTTCTGCATTCTTCTATTCTAATAGAGGTTACCAGAGTACCAGTGAAAAATAGAAATTCGACAATAACGAAGTAAACGGAAAACAGTGAAACCTAGGAATGAAAACATAAAAGAAAATGCTAAATTGACCTAAATTGAAGGATCGCAAGCTCTAATCATTACTACATTAACTCCAATTCAAAAAAGATTGAATCTTCTTTACACTGCAATCCACACAAAAACTACCTCAACTGTAAATAAACCAACAGTAAAATTACCTGACAAAACTTGTGGTATTCAGAAGAAAGAGAATGCAATTTGGTAAAAAGAGGATTTTGTGAAGCAAATAAATGCATAAAGTTGATGCATTTATCAAAGAAGTTGTGGATGTTGTGAATCAAAGTGTTGGATGATTCAGTGACTATTTTTTGGAAATGGTTAGCAGTTGTGACAGAAGTGGATTTCAAGAACAAGAGAGATGATGTGTGAAGGGTGGAAAGAGGTAGGCCTATTATTGCTAAGTTGTTGGTAGAATTTGCATTTTTGGGTGCTTGATTACTATTATTATGACATGAACTCTCTGTTATTGAAGAATGCATTGTGATCTGTTTCGGAGTAGAGATTTGGGAAAAAGAGTTCTTGGGTTTTGGGAATGAAGAAGCAGAAGAAGATAGGATTTTGTGATGTATGGATTGATTGGAGCCAAAGTTCCCACATATGAATAAAAGGAAAAAGAGAATTCATATGGATATTAAATTTGCAATTAAGTTAAATGAATCTAGTAATACAAAATTACGTGGAGTAAACTGCATTTATTTTTAACATCTTTTATCCTTAAATTTATTTAATTTTATAATCTTTATCCTTTTAACTAACTTACTTTTCTCCGTTAAATGACCAAAAATAACCAATTTACCCTTTGTTCATCTTCTTCCTCAACCTTGACCCTAATTCTAATTTCCTTTGTTCATATTAATTCAAATACCACCCTTGAAAAACCTAACTCTTCTAATAAAACAAAATCTTCAGTCACGTGAATAAAACTCTTTAATCACACAAAACCCTAAATCAGTCCTCCCTCCTCCCCAAACCCTAATTTTACACCAACAAATACCAAAACCCTTAAATCTTCATTTGCCTGTGAGGTGTTCTTCCTCCGCCGCCGCCGGCGTAACCACCACAATCATTGTTCCAAAACAGCAGCAACAAATTCCTAGCCCACCACTCCATATCTATCACCGGTGATGGTGAAAGAAATCGAGAACTCCCTCTTTCCGACATCGAACTCAACCGTCGTCAAAATGACCGGTGATCAGATCCGGTCTACACCAGTAACGAAAAGGTTTCGGAATCTTTATCTTCACCGGAGTTTCAGGTCGCCAGCGATTTGATGACGGTTGATGACGATGGTAAGATTTGAGATCTAGGACAACATCTGCAACTCCGACGATTTGAGGAACAAATCAATCATCACATCTGCAACAATGTCGTCTTAATCACGTATTTTCAGAACCCACCAAGAAGACATTGTTTAAGAACAGATCGGCAACGATTCGTCCGGCAAAGCCATCGGAATTTTGAATAGAACGGTAAATAACGATGATTTTCTGAACAGATGGTTTCTAAAAGTTAAAAAAAAAATTGAGTTCGAAGTTTAAAAAACTGGGTGTCTGAACGATGAAGAAGATGAGGTTAAAAACTGTTTAAGATTTCATATTTACAAATTTATGTGTTTCAAAGTTCATGGTTTGAAGGTGATAATTATAATAAAAAAGGTAAGGATGCAAAATTGGGATTTAATAAACAGAAGATTTGTAGTGTGCTAATGTTTGAACTTGATGATGTTATTGTAAAAGAACTCATAATTTGAGGAAGATGAAGATGTGCAAAGGGTAAATTGGTCATTTTTGTTATTAAACATAGAGAACTAATTGAGTTAGTCAAACGACAAAATTTGCAAAATTGAACAAGTTAAGGGACGGAAGATGCAAAGAAAAATTTAAGCGATAAAAATCAATAAAAATATCAATCACATAGACTCGGTGTACTCTTCCATGTGTGTTTTTCTCCTTATTTCTCTTTATTTATTAATTTTATTATTAGTATTATTAAAAATGATTAGTAATTTAAAGTATTTATTTTGATGTTTTGTGTATATCAAATTTTCAGTTTTTGTTAGTATATGAATTCATCGACTTATTCATTCAGTAATCGGTATTCTTGACGATGTGTTAATCATATAAGTTGTCACGTCAACTAACGTGTCCACATCATTAGATACATACAATAAACAATAATAAAATTGAATACTTACAATAATTTTTTTGTTATGGTTTATACAATCTCATATGTTGATCCCCTGTTAAAAACGTTTTTGTAGACCTTTCTTAAAGATTCTTTTTGAAATGGACAATCACCATTTACATCTCATGGTCCGTGTTAGAAATTTTTTCTTCAAAATAGATACTGATCCCGCGAAAATGGACAAAAAGGCTACGGTAATTCAAAGCCAACCAAATCGAGTCACGTAGCACCAATATGGCGCGGGTCAACCTAATACCCGCATGTTAGCTTTTTATTGGTCCATTTTCTGCGAGATCATAGTCTATTTTAAAAAAAAAAAAATCTAACATGAACCATGATATATAAATGGGATTGTCAACTGTCAATTAAAAAAAAATCATTTTTAAAATAGGTTTTATAAACCTAGTATTTCTCAATAATTTAATTAAAATAGAAACAAGCTATTTATATATAAGTTGCTCCATCACTCATCCCACATGACTAAAGAGTTGATTAGTTCAATCACACAAATGATCTTTTGATTGGTACTGTGCTATTTTCTCTGATATTTTACTAATTATTTAAATTTAAATCTAAATGTTGTACAATGATTGGTAACAACTAACAAGTGTTTTTCTTTTTTCCCTTTTCTTCTTGTTTGGACATAAATAATTAGAATAATAATAATAATACTAAATTTAATTAGAATAATAATACTAAATTTCACATAAATCATTGAAATAATTAAAATAATGTGGTATGGATAAAACGTAAAATAGTAAGTTAGAATAACAGACTTTGGGTACATAAAACATCAACCAATAGATAGGAAATAAAAATAAATGCAAAGCAGCGTAACTCTACTCTGCCTGAGACTCAACAACAAAAATGGGAACTGAAATCGGAGAATCCTCCGGTGCCGGACGTCCCGATACAAATTCCGGCAGAGAAGATGCTGGTCCCGATACCTCCACCACCAGTACCGCCACCGCCCTACGCCGTCGCTTCCCCCTGGCGGCTCAGCCGGAGATAATGAGAGCTGCGCAAAAGGACGACCAATACGCTTCTTTCGTCTACGAAGCTTGCCGAGATGCCTTTCGCCACTTATTCGGTCTCTATCTTATCTCAAACTTATTGTTTTACATTTTCCTAGTTATATTTTACATAAATTTATATGTATTAGATTAGATGTGTACGTATATGTGTTTTGATTGATTTTAATCATCAATGATGATTTATTTTGGTTTTCTATTATTATGTATTAAATTTAGTTGATGCTGCTCTTGTAGGTACCAGGGCTGCTATATCATATCAGAGTGAGGTTTGTTCCAATTTTTTGCTATAGTTTGTATATCTATAAAGTTAGGGCTATATAAGTTTATCATGTTACTCACATTTGAACACATCAGAGACTGGATCATATCAAATTTAGCTGAACTACGCAAATGTATACACTTAGATGTTTGATTTCTGTAAAGACGTGTTTTATTGACGATATCTAGAATTAAGTTATTTTATTTTTCCACAAAACGTTGATAGCTAGCAATGATGCCCGGTCCATACGTCCCGCCCCTAGGACAATATATGGAAGGCAATGGTGAGTATATGCTACAGGCTGAATCAGGGTTCCTCTAAGTTAGTTTCTTAGGGTCGTTGTTAACTAGTCAGTCGTGCTGCTTGAAACAGTAATGAAACTAAGAGGCTAAGATGACTAAATTGAGTTCAAATATACTTGAGTATGATTCTATAAGTTCTTTGGTACCATATGGATTAAGAAACAAATGATAAGCCTTCCTCTTTCACATAGCTCATTTCTCCACCCTGCTGAAATGAGGCCTACTGTCATTATCTCATGTTCTGTGTGCACCACTTTTTTTTTGGTCTTTATCGAAGCACCGAAGTTTGGCATTTCAACTGTGAATGTATCATTTTAGTATTCTCTTGTTTGATGCATATTACTCGGTAAAAAGTGACTATCGAGGTGTATTTCAAATTATAAATCATTTGAACTAGTACCCTATTTACAAACTAGTGCCAGTACTTTTGGAGTTAGGTAATTAATTTCTTTCACTATACTTAATGTTGGTGCTATAATTTTTTTGCAGACAAAGCTTTTGGGCCAGATTTTGTATTATATATTAACAACAGGGGCAGGGCAGCAGACATTGGGAGAAGAATATTGTGATATCACGCAGGTGCTTAGATTATTAATTTTGCGCTATACATGCTCTTTTAACTAATAAGTATATTTATGTAGATAAATAATATCGGCACAAAACTAACTCATCATTAAAAGAATTTTATGGGACATAAACAATCGGAGCTGGAATATAATTGCAAAAGTTAATATGAAGCTGAATATGTTCACACACACCTTCATAACTAAATTGTTGTATAATATGTGTTCCTCTGTAGTTGAATTCCCTATGCTGTTGTATATTGGAAGTCGGACCTGTAGATTCTAGTGAGGTCTACTCTCCAAAACCTATAGGTACTTAGCTACACAGCTACAACTACTAAAATGTGTGTGGGGTACTCTCTTGTCCAGCTTTTTGAAAAATAGTCAAGGACAAGAATTTTTCACATGAAGTAAAGAGGGTCATATCATTTTAATAGGATGTGAGCTCTTGTTAAATTTCAAAATGAGTTCTGTTTACAAGCCTTGGAAGTTCTGCTGTGTTGCTTTTTGTTTTTTCTGTTTTTGTATGAATCGAGACTTTTTTGGGTGGGGAAGCTAAGATAGTTATACTACAAAGAGCTGCATCTTAAAATGTGGACATGTGGAGCTTGCCAAACTACACATAAAGACTGTTAGACGCCATGGGTGGTGTCATAACTTAAGTTAATCCTCATAACTGAAAACACCAAAAGCTCCAAATATCTGATGGCTATCTTGAAAGTCTTTAGATTTATATTGAAGGTTGTTCTCTTAATGTTCTTTTTCCCATCTGTTAGGATTTATAATTGAACCAGTTCATCATCTCATCTGATGTCATCCATCTTTCATTTCTCTTTTTTATGATCCTCGACCTAAGGGTCTGATTTAATATGGTATGTCTAGCTGAGAAATAGAGGATGACATCATTAAAGATCAGATTGTGTTGGATCACACACATAGATGAGTTTGAAAATCGCATCATTGATCATTCATCAGTATAATGTGCCTGCTTGATTGAAGAGTCTAGAGTCTTCATCGATTGGACTACTTCCCAAATTTGACCATAATGCATGTTCACTTTGCTAAGTTGATTGAAGAGTCTACATCGATTGGACTACTTCCCAAATTTGACCATAATGCATGTTCACTTTGATAAGTTTGTTGTATGATTAATGCTGAGTTCTTTGAGAACATTAAGGTGTATAATTTCAGGTTGCAGGATCATATGGGCTTCCTCCAACACCTGCGAGGCGTGCCCTTTTTATTGTATACCAGAGTGCAGTTCCCTACATTGCCGAAAGAGTCAGGTTTATTAATACTCCGTATTTGTTTATTTGTGGTCTGCAACTGTGATGTTGCTAATGTTTTGTTAAACAGATACAAGTATTCAGTCCCTTTGTAGCTATAAACTTAATCAACCATGTAATTTGCAGCTCTAGAATTGCTTCCCGCGGCATTGCCTTGACAGAGTTGCTGTCTGATGATCTAGACACTTCCAGAAGGGACCAGGATCAATTATCTGTGACTCAAGCGTCTTCATCTTCTTCACAAAGAGTTTATAGCTCACCTCTCGTAAGATTGAAAGAGAAAATTGGTCGCCTTTGGTTGCACACAGTTCGGAGATGGCCTGCAGTATGTCGTTTTCCATCTATTCTGATCTTATAGCATGTCTTGTATACATGAAATGTGAATAAACTTATATATTGGGAACTTGTCTGAATTTCTTCTAGTGTGAAACAAAGCATGGAATCTGTTCTGTATTTATGCATGAAAGAATTTTGTGCGGAATGACGTTTTGTAGCAATCTACACTGATGACGAAAACACATTCATGGAAAACTGATAAATTTAAAATTGTATCAGTAGGACTTCTGGTAATTTGGTATTTTATATGATGAACATTTTTTTAAGTTAGTGTGTTATTATATGTTATCTTTTTATGCAAGTGTAAGTGGGGTGCATATTTCCTTTAACTAGTCAATGTGATCATCAGTGTAAGTATCAGCTGATAGTCTGATATCAATCAGGAGCAACTTAAATTGTCACTTATAGTTGAATAAATGATTCATCAATCTTTTCTTGTGTGTTTCGTTTGTTGACTTTGGGCTAGATGCTCAAGGTATTAGGACCGTTGGGTTAGTTATATTGTACTTCCTTGATCGCTTCTTCCAAGAATTGTGGAATCTTACAGGATAATGTAATGACATATTTCTTTGAGTTGCCTTTGATATAATATGCAGTAGATCTCTGCTCACAACTATCTTTTGGCCAATGGTTCTAAACCCAGGTGCTTCCCTTAGGTCGTGAGTTTTTACAGCTGGTTCTTCGCGCTAATCTTATGTTCTTCTATTTTGAAGGTTAGTATTCTTGATGTTGATGGACACAAGACAGTTTATTTCGTACAATGTACCAATCAACTTGATTATATTGCAGGTCTATATTATCATATATCAAAGCGTGCAGCAGGCATTCGTTATGTTTTTATTGGAAAGCCAATGAATCAAAGGCCGAGGTATTTTCTTACCTACATTTAGTTATACTATGGGACTTGATCTATATTTCGATAATAAAGTATGGTATATCAACTCGTTGAGTGTTCTATAATGCAGATATCAAATATTGGGCATGTTTCTGTTAGTTCAGTTATGTATCATCGCGGCTGAAGGGTTGCGGCGTAGCAACTTAGCATCCATTGCAGCTTCAGTTCAGCATACATCCTTAAGGGTCCATCAAGCATCAGGAGGTATAAATTCTCTTCAAAATAACTATATGATCATTTTCTTTTATCTCTGTTTTATCATTCTCGTATGTGCAAATATTGTTACAAACTAACTAGCTACTATCTTAAAGGAACACGCTATGTAATCTAAAGATCATTTGGGTGTTATTGAGATTTCTGTTGATCTCAGTAAAAATATGTTAGGAGTCTGGATTTATAAGAAGTTTAAGTGAAAGAAATATTCTAAGTGTGTTCCTTGTTGATGATTAAAGAATAGGCTGCCACACCCAAGATAACAAACAATATTCATAATAGTATTCTACCTAAATGGTTAAATTTTTTCCCTTTATACGTTTCCATGTTTTTCAGGGCGAGGATTACCCGTTTTAAATGAAGAAGGAAATTTAATTACTGGGGACAGTGGCAAGGATTATGGTGTATCTGACTCAGTGACAACTTCAGAGGTACGTTTAAGGTTTTGATGTGCGTCACCGTTTAAGACTTGACATGCACTTCCATTGAAGTCTTCTCTTCATATGTTTTTCAGTCTCAATCAAGTGGGATTAGCAAATGTACACTTTGCCTTAGTAATCGCCAAAATCCTACCGCAACTCCCTGTGGTCATGTGTTTTGCTGGTATTGACCTTTTACATTTACATTTTATTTCTCTTTTCAGTCTTCTCTATCCTCTCCCTAATGTTGGCTGATGTCTGTGCAGGAATTGCATCATGGAGTGGTGTAATGAAAAGCCAGAATGCCCTTTATGTCGATCTCCACTAACTCACTCAACCTTAGTTTGTTTGTACCATTCAGATTTTTAAGACACAATTATGCCACTATATGCCACAAGAAAAATGCATGTTTGCTGACAAGTAAAGCTTCAAGAAGCAGCTGCTTAGTCTGAATAACCATGAAGGTACATCAAGAAGCATAATTATCATCCAAAAATTTCTCAGCTACTTCGCTTTAGTGTAAATTTCCAATTTTTTTTTTTTAATTCTGCATGTAATGTTGTATGTGAGAATAATGTCATTGTAGAACAAATTTCTAGTGTAGAATTTTTACTGCTAGAACAACAGTAAGAGCGAAAGTTGCATATAGACTGATACAACCTTCATCACATTTCCTTTTATGAAGCATTAACGAACAAGTTATGCTTCATGGGTGATTAATCCTGTGGATCTCTTGATCAACCAAGACCGAAGAACCGATTGTCAAATAGTGCAACCTACCGATCCCAAGGTACACTCTACCAATGCACAACTTCCTTCGCAGCTTTGGCATCTTATTAGCGAGAGGAGCTCAAGTCTAAACATGGATTAATCATAGGAGCTAGGTACCATTCGGAATCTGTTTGGACCCGAACAATATTACCTAGTAATATTCTACTTTTTTGCCAAAAGAAGTTCATTTATGAAGGAAAAAAAAGTTGTATTTGTTTTTAAAATAAGCCATACACCAATATATGAATTTGCAAACATGTGTATAATAGGTTTTGTGTTTTTATACTCTGATCAGTTAAATACATAGAACTAATAACCAATAAAACTTAAATTTGTTAATCTGAGTGTTTTGTGTATTGTTTTTTTGTACTGCTGGTATAGAATTGCACTTCCAAAAGTAAAAATTAAGTTTACGTCATGTCGTCATGCATCCCTTTACAAAAAGCAATTTTAAATTAGAAAAAGAGATAAATGAGAAACAAATATTTATTAGCTTGGTGAGTTTATTGTGTAATACTAGTATATATCTAACATGGCTAAGTGGAGCTGGTGTAGTTAATTTGATTACATAAGATATTAAGATATTACAGAAAAGTAATAATAATATCTCTCGGTACCATTCTTATTTAGACATTGCATCATTTATCTATGCTCGAAAGAATCCATAGTATGTATGAAGAAGTTAAGTATTAAGATTCTTAATCAATCTTTGTAACATTTTATTTCTCAAAACTGTGATTTCGATGAAGAGGTATCAAGGGAGGCGAGGTATCAAGGGAGGCCGGTCCCTGAGTTGCATGGACATTTATGCAAACAACGACAAGAATCCTTCCCAAAACACTATCCAGATAATGAAATCTCCCTGTTAGCATTCTTGCAATACGAACTACAGGAATCTTTCTTGCACTTCGTTAACTCTACTTCATAGAAACAACCTCGTGGGGTTTCCAAGAAGGCCACGGTTCCTGCAAGTAAAGTGAAATGTACTTGCAATTTAATTCATTTCTCATAAACAGTTAACATATATGTAACCTGCTTATTGAAAATGTCATATAACATGGTTGTGTATATAGTCATAACATAATTTTAAGAAAGGAAGTCTTTGATCGCGATCATGTCACTATGTATAATTTCTATTTATTTTAGAATATATACAAGAAAGAAAGTTTAACAATGATAATGATAAGAATAGTTATTAGCCATTCACTTCATTATTCAAAAACAGTTACAAAAAGTCAAAAGAAGGGTAAAAACGAGAATTTATCCTTTCCTTAAAAATCCTTAAAAATAGCATGTCTCCTGCATAAAATTATCTACTTCAATGAATGCTTCATGATCGGTATCTTAATTTTATATCACTATGAATCAAACAAATGATACTATTAAAAAATCAGTTGTTTTTATCCTTTTTAATTAGATGTTAGTTTGTTATATATTCATCAATAAATAAAATGGGATCCAAATGCATATATTGAGGATGCCTTTGTTACAGAAAATGTAATGCATCCAAGATTCATCTAAACGGACCAGAAATTCAAACCACTGCATCCTGGTAAAAAAGGATGCATCTCGTTACAATAATACAATTGCATCCCAAATATAAATGAGAAAATCAATTAAGTAAACTAATGCAATCCATTAAAAAGTAAATGAATTGAGCGATGGATGAGGATGCATCATAAAAACTGGAGAATTTTCTGCTAAATGCACTGGTGATTGCGTTCTGATTATTGCAGTTGTTGGTCTCGTTAATGGTCGATGGAAAAAAATACCGGCATCCATGGGCCGGTGGATGCGTCTAGAAATCCAATAATTATAGTGGCCAAGAAAACATTAAAACTAAAATGGAGATTGTTCTTGGGCTAGTCTCAAGTCTGACGCATGTGGTGGTTTTTGAGATCACGTTTAACAGAGAAGCTATTATAGGTTTAGTAGGTGTGAACATGAGAAAATAAAGGATTTGCAGTTTACCATCATACCCTCATAACTAAAAAATCAAATAGATTATAATACAGTTGACTATTAATTTTTTATAAATAAAATTACAGTCAATTGTTATTATGTTATATAATTTTATATATATGCAAAAACTAACACACATCGGCACTAATACACATCACATCACATTATATTATATATATATATATACACACACATACGATATATGCATCAGAAATGACTGCAACAACTAAAAAGAGTTATATTAATCATCGGTTTCAGTAACTTGTATATAAATTATGGAGGTCCATATGACGTTGACTAACTTCTGATATCCCAAAATATCCACTAGACAAGCTTTGGTTATAATATATCCAGACTCCAGTGATCATTTTAAAACAAAAAGTAAAAATTAAAGTGACTTGACTAGCTGGCCCTTCCTAAAACGACATGACAATCATCCAAGTGTTAAAATCGGTCATACTCTATAGATTGACAATCACTCACTTGTCAGAGATGCTAAGGAACAAACATCGATGCCATACACAAAATCCAAGTAAGGATCTAGCTCTGATGCATGTCAAAGAACAAGACCATATATCCAGCAGATGTGGGCATATTATCACAGAAAACGTAACTATGTGATGTGATTATATTAATAGTGTTTTGAGAGTAACTACAAGTCTTCAATTGCAGAGATAGGAGCATCTTTCTTAAACAAAATGCAAAATTTAAACTATTGCCTACCTCCCTTTAGGCAATAACATGTAGAATTACAATATACATAAGGGCTTCCCTCATGTGCCTGTGCAGGACATTCGGAATGCAGAAAATCGGTGACAGAACATAGAATCCAGGCTGCATGATTAAAAGGAGACTAGAATTAGTTAGAACTCACAATTTATACCTATCTACTTATAAATGGGTCGATCAGGGTCAAATGAAAAAAATAAAGTTGGCTAAAAGGGAAATAGGTAGCTCAAAGCGTATTTTAAATACTGTCAGCCTCCTAGTTTCTTTTATTAAAATATAAGTGAGATTATAAATGTAACAACACAGTTTGTTGGAATTAACGCAATTACTATTCATAACCAATGGACAATGAGGATCAACCCATCCTAACCCAACCTTTGGTAAGTGGGGCACGCTGGAACATGGAGCATTAAAAGTTGCGGTTTTAATGGAACAGAAGGAGCCATTCGTAGAGAAAAAAGATGAGACCTTTTAGTGTGAGGATGTCTGATTATTTGGTGGGCCAGTTGTCGTTTCCGGATGATGCACATGAACATCTTGTGGTAACAGATTGCATTTGATTTTCAGCTCTTCAAGTAGTCTCTTTAACTCCAAAACCAGTTCACTTCTCCTCTTATTCTTTTCACCGTAATCTTGAAAGTTCATTGTATGATTGAAAAAGAGGCCCATCTTTATCTTGTTTACATTTTCAATCTCCTGCACAACAAAATTGTGATTTGGGTGCCATAATTGGGGATTCTTCTCCAAATACCTAACCACAAATAACAATCAAAGCTCCAATTAAACTTAGCAAAGGATGTATATAAATTATAAACTATTGTGTATGTATTAACTTACTTCTTTAACTTCTCTTTCAATTGCCCGATCTTCTCAAATGGTGTAGCAAAATCAATAGAGAATTCCACTTTATCGCCCATATCTGGGCTTCTATAGAAATTACTGATTGGCTTTGTAGATAAAATAGAATTTGGATAATATATTTTCTCATTATCATATCTCAAGAAAACTGTCGTTAAGATATTCATCTCTTCAACTATCAACTGTCAAATAAGAGATAGTCAATCAGTTAAAAAGCAAACAAACATAAACTAACCTGAACTGTTCCTTGAAAATAATAACCATTATATATGTACATAGTTTTAGGGGAGCTTATCGTCATCTTGCAAATGTTAAGAGACCCTTAAAATTAAAAATAAAATTTATATCTTGAAGTTTTATAATGATTACAATAAGCAAATAGGTGGAAAGAAATAATAACTCCCCACAATGGAAATCTTAAACAAATGGGGGAAGGGAGTGTAAAGTTGAAAACAGTAAAATATAGATCTGGTACCTGAACCCCATCGATGCAACAACGGTCACCGACGTCAAATGGATGCATTATAAAAACGAACACAATAGCTTCAAAAATGGTCTTGCAAGTATTGCCAAATATAAACGCAGCCACAACAAGCTGTGATGAGAGTACAACGAGTATTTTTGTGGAAGCTATTTCTGTCAAAAGAAGCCACACAACTCCGACTATCACAATCAGGACAGCTGTAACAAGCTTGTCCAACTGCTTTACGGCTGTTTTCGTGTCACTTAAAGCGTGTGCTAAAGCTTTACGACCATTATAAACTTTGACCTGTATGAAGTAACAAAGTTACATAAATGTCACTGTCTCACTGAGCAATTAGTCCGCCACTAAAGTACTGTGTTTCACTTTCTTAGAGGTGCCAATTTCGACCCATTTACTAATCAACGAGTTGAGTTGGGTTATCTTTCATATTAAACGTATCAGGTGGGTCATTAATATATTTTGTAAAATGGGGAATGGGTCCAAATGGCGCGTCAAACATGTCAAACAGGTTGAAATTTAATATGAATGTGTACCTCCTACGACATGGTATTCAAAGATTTAGACTGTATTGTAATTTTATTTTTGTGTTTGTAATTAATAATTTTTGCAATATTGATTAAAGATTTGGACAAGAAGTGTTTGTGGGTAAACCCAACCTGACCTGTCCTTTTGACATGTACTAAAAAATGACATGTTTCAACCCAAACCTGTTTTGACCATTTAGTGTTACCCAACCCGTTCGTTTGACCACGTATACTTTTCCTTCCATTTGTGACCTTATGATCATAGTATATCATGGAATTTGAGAAAATGTTAAGAAAGTAATCACTTCCCTATTCTGTTTGTGCTTAACTGGTGATCTGAGAGTATATTTACATTAGCAAGTAAGGATGAGCATGTTTTAATAGAATTAAAACTCATTTGGTTCAAATCTTTAGCTAATTGAACTGAAATTAAACAGAATTTTGATTTCCATCATAGAAAGGATGAGGAATCTTACCACCCATTCTGTTAAAGTTTTCCTATCAATTTGTCCTTTATCAGCCACATCAATCATTGGAAACACAATATCTACCTCTTCCTTGATCATGAATCTCCTAAAATCCAGATCTTCAATATATCTGCATGATGAACATATACATTTGTTAATCAATCATGAATAAGTTTCATGAATTAAAAGATCTTGTAGATGTAAAAGTTCTTACGTAACACCAGGCTGAGCTACATTTCTAAAAATATGATATGCAGCAGCAATTGCTTCCATCTCATTGGTAATCTCCTTGTCTGAAGATTCACTCGGTCGGTCATACGCACTTTCTTCAATTACACCAGAAAAAGTGGAGAGCCCTGAACTCGATATCACATCAACCAACATCTTCATAGTCCAAGCAGACACCTTTTCTCGTTTCATCTGATGGAGTTTACTCACATCAATCACTTCTTTCGTCTTAGCCTCTTTCCCCTTCCTTTTCACCTGAAAACTCATCTGACTTACACTGGTACTCGCCCCGACCATTTGTAAAGATTCCATAACTGGGGGCCCTGAGAGGGTTAACATAACATACTGAAGGAAAATTGATTCTTGAATTCTGTCGAAGAAATTGCTGACATGGAATGATGTTGCCAGAATTTTTAGCAATAAAGTCTTTAAAAGCCACATGATTGCACCCACCAATAGGGCAACGATAGTCCAAGTAATATAATCCAAAACCTTACTTGCAGTTTTTGATCTTTCAACATCTTGGGCATTAAACAAACATGTCCACGTAACCAGAACTACAATGAACCATATACATACTTGAACGCTTTTCTTTAACCCATGAACAAAATATAACACCTTCTTTCTCAACAAGAAATTCAATTCTATCAACAACACGATAAAATGCATAAGCCAATTGGTGACTAACATACCACAAATGATCACCATTATCTGCACAACCCATTTCCATAACTCCAAACTCCAGAGCTTATAATGCTTCAATTCGTTAATAGTCAAGCTAGCAATTAAACAACCCAAAAGGAACAGAAACACTACCCATTCAAATAAGACTTTCATCTTCACCCTCCTGTACCTTAAGTTCTTCCGTATGTTAACCTTCTTGTAAATCTCTTCATCCTCATCAACTGTCCCTGCTGGTCCCGGTGATGCCATTAATGGTGTTTTTGGAGTTATGGAAACAGTCCTCGTTGTCTCCTTCGATGGTGTACCATGTGGAGAAGCAGCAGTGTTGCCTCCAACTCTAGGTGAGGCCCGATTCGACCTAAGGGGTGAGTTCGAGGTCTGACCAGCCTGTTCATCCACTTCATCAAACATATTGTGATCAATCAAAGCTTGTTGTTCACCAAACCTAGACTTCGGCTTCGAGTAAATCGATCTCGCCAGTGTCTTCCGCCTGGTTAACGTTTCAGGATTGGGGATTTTAGGAGGCCTGCTAGGGCTTGGCATAAAAACAGCATTTTCAGGATACGTATCAACCGACTTTCTATGAGGTGATTCAGGAACACCTCTTGGAGTTCTCATCTCTTTCTCATCACCAGAGATTGTTACCACCACTTCACCACTTTTTCTGTTCTCTGTCATACTTATCTCCCCTGTTTTTATGTTTTTACCATTTGCATCCATTCAAATTCTAAAACCCTACAATTTGCAGCACAAATTAGAATTAACATTGGTAACTAAAGAACATATGTGTGTATAATAGCTAATACTTCCATAATTTCCTCATGAAGGCACTAATAACTGCGAAGTAAATGTAATTAAATCTCAACAGTAAATATGAAGTCAAAAATCATTATATATTGTGTATGTATATATACATAGATATACACTAGCTACTTATCATCAAATACACATACGCACACACATATAAATACTACAGTAAGTATGAAGTCAAAATTAGGTCAATATAAAGATGCATATAATTATACAATTTAGCTACTGATTTAACAAATACACAGTCACACACACACATGGATAGTACATTAACTATGAAGTCAAAATCAGGTCAATGAGTAAATATATAGATATACACTATAGCTACTGATTCATCAAATACAGTGTCACACGCATGGATAGTACAGTAGGAATGAAGTCAAAGGTAAGGTCAATATATACATATCTATTAGATTAGATATACACAATAGCTACTGATTCATCAAATACAGAGTCACAAGCGTGGATAGTACAGTAAGTATGAAGTCAAAATTAGGTCAACATACAAGTGAAACAATAGTAAGATATCTGTTACCTGAAACTGTAGCAGCTTATAATTCAATCATTTGCCATTAACAAGAAGATTGAACTGAATTAGGGTTAATGTTTCTATAGAGTGTCTATGGGTTTTGAATTCTGTGATTTAGTGAGTAATAGTAATTTAATAATATATGTTAGTAGATAAGATAATAAACAAAGTGGTGAAGTTGAATGAAACTGATTAAATTAAATTAAATAAAAGGTTAAAAAAGACTAATAAATAGATTAAAAAAAAATGTTTTTCCTTCTAGAAAAGTGAACATTAAATGAATGATTTAAGCCACAGTGACAGCTTCACACTTCATACAAATGTAGAAAACACATGTAGTTATAGCAAGTTAAAGGTGAAGATATATAGATATAGATGTTGTATGTAATGGTGTAATGAGGTCCAAGAATTTATGGCACTACTTTATTGTTATTATTATGTCATTCTTTTTTTCTTTATAAAGCTATTTAAATTATATTAAAGTGACAATAACTTGCAAACAAAACTATCTCTTTCTTTTATATCACAAGATTTTATTATTTCTGATATTTTTCTTTCAAAATGAGCCATGTTACCGATCAAGTCTATCGTACATTTAGGACAAATACATTAAATGTGTGGAAAATGTAACAAAATAGGTTGTACTTGTTGAGTAACATTGTCTGAATTATGTTTTGTTAACGACGGTCTTTAACGGTTGTAATTAACAAGTATTACATGCGTCGAGTAATCGTATATTGTTCGTTAATAATCATTATCTTAAACTTGTTGGTATCTTTATGTACAAATATCTTATTTATAATATGTATAATAACCTCCTAATAATAGTAGTTAATTAGGATTGTTATAAATAAAAGATCTAAGTAAGAGTTTAAGGACGTAAATGTTACATATAATTTGACAAGCGTTATGTTTAAGACAGAATGAGTGCATATAATGGATGTGATTTTCAGAACTTTATGATAAATTAAACATAATAAAGTTAAAATATACGGTTTCCATTTTATGAAAAAGACACTTCTCTTTGCAACACAAAGAGACCAAGGAAGGTGGAGGACTGGAGGTGGGTCACCTACCTTTTTTAAACATGGAAATAATCTGGACTACGTGGTTTTCAAACTAAAAATTAATCGTTCTTCTAATAAAAAGGGGAGTAATATTACTTTAATTCAACCGTCCTAAAATAAAAAATAATTTAACGTATTGTGATATAAACTACCTATATAAAATGGACGTAGATTTAAGCATGTTGTTGTTACCGATAAAAAGTTAAAATGTACCGTCTAAAATAGGAATACACTATAAAACAACCGTGATCCTGCTAATCATACCGAAACACATCTTGAATTTACTAATCAAGTGGAATGACAATGGGTTGAATTCAGAGCAAGTTATAATATATTCTTACCCGAACTCATTTATATATTTGTACCCATACCGGACATAATATCCAGTGGATACCCGATTAGTATTACCAATCAATTTTTTGAATTTATCCGCAGGTTTTGATTATCCCTATTATGTAATTTTGACTGAACAAAAATCCGTTTGACAGTTAAAAATATAAATAGAAATTGAAATGCGGCCAAAAAAAGGAACCAAAGTACCATAATCTATACTATATTAACGATTTCAAATATTAAAACTAACAAATTAAATATTTAATTAATTAATTTAAAGTTTCGTATGATACAAACAATTTAGTGTTTTTGTAACATACAAAATTCAAATATAATAATTACATAAATCTAAGTATAAAAACGTATATAACAATCGGTATAAGGTTCACAAGTTGATATGAACCTTTTAATCTTATTATAAAAAAATTATATATCATATAAAAATTTAAATTAAATATAATATTAAGTAGGTATGAATATTAGCAAACGGGTATGGATACTGTATCTGTCGAATAAAAGTTCTTGTACCCAAACTTGCATTCTTATATTTTGGATTTGGTTTTCTTTGTTGGGTTTCGAGTATTTCTGACATCTCTAGGTCCTGGAATCGACCATTATATAATGTGTATTCAATATTTTAATATATATATATATATATATATATATTTATATAAAAAACAAGAAACAAGAAACAAAACGGGACAAATACAAAAACAAGTACACCATTCATTTCTTGAACCTTTTTTGTTTTGTTTCCCAACTTCGTTTTCCTATCTTTGGTCCTTACTTTGATATTTCACATGGATACGTCACAATAGAATTAATCGAGGTTTGATATTTGTAGTGTGTATCCAATTACTCAAGCATATATCGTGTGCAAAAACTTGTTATTTGTTGCTATTGAATGTAATTTATAGTATTTTTATCGTGTGGCATCTATATAAGGTGTCACGGGATATCCTTTCAAATTCACAAATCATCAAAATATTTGGTAATATATAACAAGTTTCTTAAAATTAATGTATACCTGAGCAGTTGAGTACACACTACGAATATCAGACCTTAATTAATTGTATTTTCGTACACTTAATCTTTTTACATTTTTATCTACAGTTTATATTTTCCCTGTTTTAAAAAGGAATATTGATTTTCTTTTTCTATTTTCTTTTTCTTATTTTTCCTTTTCCACTTTCATTTTTATTTACCTTTACCTTTAGATATAATATGTAATATAAAAATGATAATCACTTGTTTTTGTCTGTTAATAATCTTATTTCATGGACCACTCTCCTCTTTCAGTCAATTATTATACTAATGTATTGATCATTTCCCCACTTATAACATATAGTACCTGCTTTGCATGCCAAATTTTTATGATCCCATGAAACATTTCATCGACTAAAAATGATGGAATGCTACATCACTTGAACTTATGATCACCCACGTTTAGCTATTAAACTTGATCGATCAAAAGATTCAATAGGTCACGAAGAAGATGACAAACACAACGCTTTCGAAAATAGGCTCGATCACCACGGCTAATAGTGCGATTAAGAAAGTTTGTCGGTTTACTAGTTCGAAGAATTGGTGCGTTCGAATTTTGTGTCCGTATGATGCATACTAATCAAAATGAGCTTTTACTCAAAGGTGAGGGGACTTGAAATAGACAATATGTTTTCTCTTTAGCATTTGGCCTTTTTCAACATATACGACGTTACATTTTTATAGTGGTGTGTTTATTAAGTGGAATTCATTTTCATTTATTCGCCAATCTAATCGCGTTTTGTGATTCTAAAGATCTTGGCAACGATGATGGAAAGTAATAAATGGCGGGGCCCAGGCCTATGATCATATTCTATAACCTCAACTCCTTAACCGTATATAAAACAAATTTTGATTTTATATATAATTTTAATTAATTTAATTAACTAACATTATTTTCAACCATAAAAAATTAAACTTATAAAGGATTATATTTTAAAAAGCTGTTTCACATTCATTTTCTGCATCTCGTAATTTCACGTTCATTTTACGCACAATGCAACAATAACATAAAAAATTAGTAGCGGTATATTTTGGTTCACTTACAAGTGTCTTTCAGTGAAAATTAACAACAAAAAAAAGATAGTATACCATTTTTTTATTGTATGCGTTATATTTTATATTATAATAATTAATGGTGATAATTTATTACAATATCTAAAACCCGACTTGATAATGATAAAAAGATAAATATGTTAAGGATGAATTTTGACCCCGTCATCCTACTAACCCGAAATTCATCAATATTTTAATTTTTTAAGTTAAAGTTTGGATTAACGAGTCAACTGCCAACAAAAAGTAATTTCAATTTTTCTTTAAAAAAAATCCAACTTGTCAGCCCATCAGCTCTTTTAACTCATTTACCTAAACATATTATGTGAATCATGTCCGGTTTAAATACTTTTGACCCATCAAGCCATTTATGAAAATATTTTAAGATTAGTTTTTAAATTTTAACCCGCAAATTGCAACCCTTAATTATTGTAATTGAGTGATTAAATATGCGAGTTATAACTTTTGTATCTAGCTATTAACTTTGATAATAAATAAGTGATCTTTACAAAAAGATAACTAATTGTTGTTTCACATGTTTGTATTATTTGTATTATACGTTGTACTAATTAAAATGGTTGTGTAGTGATTTCTATTATTATTTTGTAAAGACTACAAAATGATCAACTAATAAATTAACTTTATAATACTCGGATGTAATTGAATTTAAATTGTTAAATAACATATTTAAATGGGTAGTAAATAAATCTCTAATATCTCATCTTATAAGAACTTTCTTATTTTTCAACTTCTTATATATATTTGTATAATAAAGATTGTTATTGTTATAATTTATAAAGTATATCCGATATTTCGTTCGATATATATACATAAATATAACCGAGGTTTTAATATATGGTAGTATGTTAAATAAGTTATCTATAACATATTAAATATAATAATTAATTGTATTGATTTGAGTATTAAATGTTATAATGATAAAATATATTAGAGAAATGGAGAATAAAATGGTAAATTATTATGTCTTATATTTTAAAATTTTAGTTAAAATGTATTATTAACAGTGTATTAGTTTATAATAATTGCATCCATATCATTATTAGGTCCTTCCAATTTTATATAGTGGGAAAAAGAGACTAAAACTTTCTTGTATTTTTTAAATAAACAAAGAAAAACATTTCATCATTATAATTTCAATAATGATAATCAGAATTGTTCATAAAATTTAGATATAATAACTAAAAGCATTCGGTCATTTCAAATATTTAAGATTCTATTGAATATTGATAATGACGTTACATTAATTCTCGTTCAATATTGATAGATTATTATAGGCACGTGTTGTGATCATAGATTTTGTATACAGAGTAAGGTAATGTCTTTTAATATACTCATTTAAAGATATGTCTAACCGGTCGCTCTCAATTAATATAATATTTGATTTATGTATTCGGTTTATTCTCATATATTATATATTTATATTTATATATATTTAAATTAGACATTAAAAGGGAAATAAAAAAAAAAAATAGAAAGTAAATACTTGTTTACTAAAATATAATTTTTAAACGAGATTCATCAAATTAAAGCTTAAAATATAAATGAATCTATTATATGCATCATTTAATCAAACAATGGTGTCATAATTTTACGTTTTAAAAAAAAAACTCTCAAAATTGATATTTGTCATTAATTTGTGATGAATGTTAGTGAAAATTTCAACTTAATATTCTTAAACATTACTTTATAATAAATATTAACTCATATATGTTATTATACACTGATTATATCATTTATGGGTGAATGTTATCACTAAAAATTTTATCAAGAAATGATGTTAAATAATATTTATTTATAAATCTTAAACATAATAACATTTTAAACATTTTTTTCTTCTATATATTTTCCGTTTCCGCATGTCATATGCATACTTTATGTATTCCAAGAAAGACGTATAGTTTGATGGCTTATAAAATGATATCCTGGTATGTACTATAGATAGCATATACAATATAATATGGACAATCTATTTAAACACAAAATTCTCTTTAACTAAAATATGATTCGTCTTGTAAATCACATCATCTTGTAAATGTAAATAGGATTTTATTTTATATTTAAGAAACGCATTATTGATCAAGATTTCTTGAAAGTTGTATAAACGTGCCTAGATAGCTTGATATCTTGATAAATAATTCATTCGTCCTAAACTTACGGTTCACGTTTCTCTTTTTATACGTTTCAATTTTATTATTTATACGGTACGATTAATTAAGGTTCTTTTATTATCTCTAGCTAGTATATAAAATGTGAAAAAAAATAAAATATAAAATTAAGGGTAAAATTATCATCTTATAAAAAATAAAATGTAATAAATATATTAAACTGTATATATATTTATGAACAATGAGATTAAATCGGAAACCATATATGATAAAATTGGATGTAACTGTTAGCAGCATTATGATACCACCCATTAGACTAGCATTGTAATAACGTAATTTTTTAAACCATACATAATTAGCACTGTTATAGCTATATGTAAATTGGTTAATCATCATTTTTTTAGCATTACTGAGATGAAAGATGACCCATTATTAGAGATCTTCATGATTTGATTTGGACAGTTTGATAATAAAATTTCAATCAAATCGGCAAATAAGCTGACGTTTTCTCAATTAAACCGTCCAATTTAATGTGTCAAACCCAATTAATTAAAGCAATTGAAATCGGTTTGGTTCGATCAGTTTGATGGTATAAACTAATTTTTTATTCTTTTGGTATTTAATTTTTAATAAAAACTGTACTTACTAACATTCAAGTATTATAATACGGGTAATAGTTCAATTGTTATCATCTTACTAGTTTTTTAAAGATATTACTGCACAATAAAATATTAATAAAAAAAACGTTCAACAATATCATTCAATAAAAATAACATTGTTACATAACCATAAGCTTTCTTTACAATTAGTTGCATAATTGCCCTAGTGGTTTGCATAGTTGAACACTTTATATACTATATAAGAAGCGAATATAGAATTTGTTTGTCAAAAACATACTCATTCTTTTAAATTAAAAATATATACTTAACGATTTATATAATAAAAATACAATGCAGTCCTATTTGGTTTATAGCTGGTTTGAGTCTTGAAACCGCAAACCGAACTATATATGATGGTTTGAAAAAATTCAAACCACTAGAGTAATTATGAAAAATGAACCCGACAAAACCTATTAAATCACTTCAACTTGACCGGTTTAAACAGTTTTGGTCAAACCATTAACATCCTGACCTTCATCATTCTGACAATTTCATGTATGTTATATTCACGTTTATTGATCATATAAAAAAAACTCAAAAGTACGTGTATGTTGTTTATGTTTATATTTATATTTGCATTTATAAATATAGGTATTGTGAAAAATAACAAAAACAGAAGTTACAATAAGCTAGTCAATGAATAAATATTATTTATGAAGATATGAATTGAAGATGTGTTATTTGTTAGAACATAGCTGATCAAGTTTTTAAATTTTTACGTATATACATATTCATCTATATGTCATGTATAAGCTGTAACAACTTACAGATGTCCAAATAAACATGTGTCATATGCATGACATATACATTGCGGGAATAATAGCTGTCAATTGTCCTTGGTTACTTAATTGTTTCATTATTGCTATTATCGTTATCGGGTAGATTGAATAATAGCATATTATATGTATTAACTTAAACATTTCATTCATATGTATCAAAATATCATCATCCATGGAATTAAAATAGGGTGAGATTTGAGAGTGATTTCAATTCATCTTATGCAAGTATTTCAATCAGCTTGTATTGTTGTATAAGTCAAAGTTACGTCGCTAATTAATTAAGCACTAATGCGTTTATGTCTTGTTGTTATTGGAGAGTCGTTGAAAAGTTATTTAATAATTTGTTTTTCTGTTCTAATTTATTGCATATTCAAGTACTTGTCTATAATACTTTTGTATTGTTCGTTGACTAATTTATTATTTTTTTAGTCTAAGTCCATAAATATGGACAGGTTGATGTGAACGATAACTATAATTGAACTAATGACATCACATGAAATCAGACTAAAAATCTAATGCATCATAAAATATTATGCGACTAAATAAACGTCACCAAACGACACATGATTAAAGAAATATAAAACATGTATTCACGTGCTTCATATATAATTCCAAGCAAGATGATTACGTGAAGATACAAGAAATAATAGACGTGAAGTGTGCAAGTTATTTGAGAAGGTGGAGAATTACTGATCTATAATTAATTATTAATTTTATTAATTTAGAATTTTTTATGAAATTATTTAACTAGTAACTATAATAAATGTAAATGTGTAAGCGAGTAAAGAGTTTAAAAGTTAAAGAGATATTACTAAGAGATGTTACAATTTATAGTGGTTGATGTGCCCGTTTATTAGTCCACCTTAATTCACTTTCTGATTACGCGATATCGGGATTCCTCACAATGATTCAATCTTTCTCACACACACTCTTGATCATCTCTTACAACAAATTACAACAATGTTGTGGCACAAATTATTACAACTCAATAACCTCACTACATAAATTAATTATTTGGTTAAAAAACTTGATCTCTCAAACACATTGTTATTGATAGACAATACAAGCTATGATCACTTGAAAAAAATATGTGTCTTACAAACTTAAGATGATAACATTTAAGTTAAAAATGAGTTGTATATTTATAGTTATACTTTACAAAGTTAAAAAAAAATACATCACAAACATAGTTGACTTTAACAGGAAAAGCATAAGATTAAAGCTTCAGGCTCCGACTCTCCAAATTTTATAAGTTAGGTAGTCGATTCCGAATATGTATGGGTTAACCTTGCCACAAAAATGAAGTCAAAAGTTTATACTCATTGTTCCCACTGTCAAGTCACCAATCACGATCCGACATACTTTGTTCCCCGCAATCGAAATTTGAAGAGTCTATCTTATCGGACAGCTTGCGAGTGTACGGTAAATAAAAAAGATTGGCTCACTACCACTTTTAGTGCGACCCAAAAAGTTTGTGGGTTTCAAATCTCGTGTTTAGATTTTCGACAGGAATGTGGACATGTTGTTATGATTATGGGTTGACTTTCTTAGAAGAAAATAATTTTGCACATTATTAAAATTGATTTGTATATATTAACTTATTAAAAGCACGTATTTTTTATTTGGTTAGACCCGTATTTTGTTACTTTAGCTTCTACCAAAACATTTTAACTTAATTGCTCCCTTCTTTATTTTATTCTTGGCTTCAACAATTTGTACACTACAAGGTACAATATAGAAAAACCTGTCAAATACAATGTACATATAACACATACAATACGGCACTCTTTAATAGATTTCCAGTTTTGTTTGATTATTGATATGTTCACTTAAGATATAGTTTCGTGATAAATTGGGGGTATCAACCATTGTAGTGTATATTCGTATTTAGCTAAATTTTGTGTTTTGGTGATTTTTGGTTGAATTTTAAATTATTTAATTTTGTTCTTGGTTCAGATTATTGTATTATCGGTAGATAATACGTGATCTCTTTCTATGATCTATAGTTCGTCTTTTATAAAGGTTGCATATGCGTATTATAACGTGTTATATGTGGTAATAACATTGTTTAAATGATGCTCTATCGTAATAAGTTGTTGGCCTAAAATTCAAAATACAATTTTTCTTAAGTTGCATCCATTTGCTCAAAATAAAATGATAACCATACTTCCTTAAGTTTTAACCAAATTTTTTTAACATCTCATTCTAAAAGCGTACGGAGTGAGATAGAATGTCATTCTGTTCTTCAACTGGAACGTTGTCGGAACGGTGTTTCTCCATTCTGTGGCGAAGTTCCGACAGTCGCATCTCCGTGAGACGTTGTGCCACTTTTGTTTCCCATGTTTTCTTTTTTTTTCTTCTTCTCTTTTTTGCCTGATTTCTTCTTTTTGTTTTGAAGGGAGAGAGAGAAAATGTTAGAAAGAAATTATAGAAGATATGTCAAATTAGGTTTTTGAAATGGGCTCATTTAAAGTTTGACTCATTTTTTAAATGGATTGTTTTTAAAAATTATTTTAATTGGGTTAAATCAATTAAAATTAAAATAGACTAAATTAAATTTATTTTCATTTTTAATGAATTTATTTCTTTTATTAATTTCTTTTGTTATTTGTTTCTATTTATTATATTATTTGAATTTTCTAACAAATAAAAATGAAAATAAAATTCTGAACATCGTTTTCACTCTCTCCATTTCAACAATAGTTTTTCCGCTAAACACTGTAACACCTGAATCATCACTCAATGTACTAGAATCAAAAGAATTATTGTGTTATCCTACTTCTGTTATATTATTCCTTTTATTAATATTTTATAAGCTTAAACATCTATTTTAGTCGAACTGCACATCGAAAAGATAATGAACTAGTGAGACATTATATTAGGATCATATTTTATTTATAGTTTTTGAGTTTGCTTGTAATCTCACAATAATAACTACTAATATCATTATATATTATATATATAATATAATTGGAAAAAAGGTAAAATTCTAGATATTACTTTTGATAAATTATTTTGTAAAAATACTATTGTTACATGTCTTAAAAATTTCTACATGTTAAAATTCATAAAATGTCAATTATATCATTTTACATTTGAAGTAAGGGTAAGGTTTATGTGCAAACAATGATTTATGTATAAAAATAAGAAGCCATTAGAAATGTGTCAAGTGTCATTTCTTATTTTTTCTCATTAAGGGTATTTTGATAAATTCATAATTACATTTGAATACAATTGTTAATTTAACAAACAGTCACCAATCACTTTCTACTATCTACACCTCTTCTTCTCAATTGCCACTTCCGGCCACCACCACCTACCGTCATCAACCACCATTGATCTATTGCCAAAATTTATTTATTTATTTATTTTCTTTGCAGCTGATTATACACATTTATAATACATTTTTTTTTCAAATATACAATAAAACATTATCGAACTATGATACAATAATTTTATTCTTAAACTGTAATGCACTAGTTTTTAAACTATGACACACTGCATTTTAAACTAAGACGCACCACTCTTACCATACTAAATGCACTAACTTTTTAATATTCAAGAAAGACCGTCATGGTACAAAATACTTTAACTATACGTAAACTCTAATGGTGCATCGTAGTTTTATATTCTTATGCAAAATAATTTAAATTTTTAGTGCATCATAGTGTTGAAATTTCTAGTGAATCAAAGTTTAAAAATCATTTGCATAATAGCTTTCAAAATCAGGTGCATCATAATTTAAAATCGGATGCATTGTAGTTGAGAATCAGGTGCATCGTAATGTAAAAGCGGGTGCATCATAATTGAAAAAAATAGTACGTCAAATAACAAACTAGAGTTATAAAGAATTGCATTGACGATTTTGCATATAAAATACTGTTAAGGTGTATCGTAGTTATTGAACTAGTGCATCACAATTTACTTTTAGAAAAAAAATCTCTTTGAAACATTTTATCAAACACTTTGTGTGCATCCTTATGAAGAGATATTTATTTGATAATTTGAGAGCTTGATTTGCCAAAACCATAATAGATGGTGAAGATGTAAATGTAGATGAAGAAAAAATAATGAATTAAATAGTTAGAGATGGAGATGAGTTGTTTCAGTAGTGGGGAAGTGGATAGATGATGGTGATGGTCATAATGACGAGCGGCGACGACGACGTTCGGAGCAACGAACGTCCATAATGATCATTGGAGTGGGAGGCGATAAACAAGGAAGAAGATGATGGTTGAAGAAGGGATTTGAGATTTCAGATATGAAAATATAGTTTAAAAGTCTATTTTATTCCTTTGTTAAGTGCACTGGAGTTTCATTAATTTACAAAAATGTCACCTTGTACGCAATATAACCGGTGAATTCTTGTGACCATTTTCCTGACAATCATAAAAATGTGTTGCTAGTGAGGTTAGAAATTAAGACCTCTTATGAGGATATTAAGTCGTCTTACCACTAGATCACCTTTGTGATGGTTGGGTCGGTTGCTTTATTTGCGTCACTTAAGCTTGGTCATAGTTATGTAAAATTTGTATAGACTAGTTAGCTCTCTAACGTCAACCTCAAACATAAATGTCGAGCATTAAAAGTGACTAACAGGACATTATGTCCATATTTAAGGTTATATTAAGTTCCACGTTTGACATGAAATGCAAGAACCGTATTGATTAAGGGTTGACAGAGTCCGGCATTCGTAAATAGTGTACATCTAAGTTCCCACATGCTACTCTCGTGTTTGCTATGCGAATAAGAAGTTACAACTTTTTATTATAATTTATGTTTAAAATGTTAAAATTTGTAACTTGCAAGTTATTTCTCAATTAATCTTAAATTGCTCATGGGTACTCTATTGATACATATATATATATTTGCGATTTGATGTACACAATTTTTAATTGTTAGTTTGAGCTAGCAAATTTATTTATTTTTGCACCAAAAGACTTTTTGACTTGTTAAACAGGTATTGATGAGTAACTGCATCGAATAACGGTTTTTGACGAATCTTTTTCATATAAATAACACATAACCTTAATCGATCAATATTCCCAACACCCAAGGGATAATTCAAAGTTGGAAGTGCCGAAGTGGTTGTAAGTTGTAACATGCTTCAAATTCGAGTATGATAAAAAAAAAAAAAAAAAAAAATCAATTCACGGTGCATGAAAATGTGGATCACTCATCACCCAACTTTAGAATCCAAAACTATAGAGAGGACCCATTGCAAAGCCCACTCCAAATGAATCACCCAAGTGACCCAACATCCAAGTACATATTTACCAACTTAACTGGGCTTTTCAAGATACAAAACAGAGTAGTTTGTTTGGGCTAATTTATTCAGAACTGTATTTCAGCAATTAAAATCTCCTTGAAATGTGATATGCCTTCAGCCTTCTTGGTCTCCATTTTTTTTAAAAAGAAGGCAAATACTTATACACTAAAGTACAACCATTATTGCACTACATATGTTTCAACTGAAACTTTGACCTCGTGTTTAAAGGAGTACATGTAGATGTCTTGTATTTTACATCCCTATATAAGCATTGTTGGACTACACTTTTATTTTAGTAATAAACACATATATTACACAAATTATACATATAATAAAGAGTGAGATGCAACTCTAGAACAACATTCTTTTTCTCCTTCAAATTTCTGTTTCATAGTCGCGACATCCCATCTCTTTACATATCTCATCAATGTAATTATTGTTAAAAGTAGATATGCAACCCCTCTTGTAAAACCTTGTGGACTTCTTGTCTTCTTCATTACTTCCATCTCATTGGTTATTTGTTTGAGCATCCGGTCTATCGAAGGCAGATTGAACGTTCATCAATCATCCTACTGCCAATAAATAGGTTACCTTTTAAGATAAGAATGTATATATCGTAACTTGAACGAGGTTTAAGTTACCTATACAATTGCATCATGCCAGATGGACCTTCTAAGAAACTTTGAAAAAGGTTCAGGTATCATAAAGCTTCTTTTTGCCATCGTAACCGGTGGCAAGAAGGACTAAATCAGCATCTAACTTTGTATCGTCTTCAAGCTGAACACCGCCCTCCCAAAACCACCATTTTGATGCTCGTTTGATAATAATGTGGCCCTTGTCGGCTTCATGAAAGAACTCTTCAGGTAAGATGGCTAATTGACAAGATGCATAGTCTTCCTCAAAAGGGTGATCTGGTTTTAGTCCATACTTGACAAGTGGAAGCTTCCACAATAGGTAAGATTTAATAATCTTAGATGCTGCATTCCTCTGTGAAATCATTGCAAAGTCGTTGCATCAATCAAATGATAATAATTAACCAAGTTGCATTTTGGTAAGAAATGGTAACTATGTTGTAATAAAATACCATAGGAGAAAAAAGTTTGCAAAGAAGGTCCCTAAAGATGCCTTGATTGGGTCGTTGACGAAAGAAATGATAAAACTTGTTGGATAAGAATAAGTAGAAAAGCAGACCCCAAATCGAGTAATGTGGAAGAGTCCAATGTGGAGTCCTCACCACGATTGTGCAGGCTTTTCCATCTTCCCCTTAGTTTCAAACATTAACAACAATCAATCAGTATACTAATTTGATTTAGACCATATAAGTCAGTGGCCTCAAACACTATAGGGTTGTGTTTGGACAACTGTTTTGCAGCGACTAAACCACCTGTGCCACCTCCGATAATCCCTATCTTGGAGAAAATTGCCACCGTTGAGTATGTTTCAAGAAAGCCGAGTTAACTGATCAAGTATGATGGAATATTCCGCAAGTGCAAAAGTTTGACTTTTGATCAGTTGGTGTAAAAATACATGTGATCATTTCTGTAGTGATTGCATTTCTCACATGTAATTATAGAAAAGAAGACTTCTATATATAACAGTTCTCAAACAGATCTATACTTGGTGCTATACAATGTCAACTCATCTAATTAACACACGTCACTAGCTTGTATTGATGTAGTTCCAGTCTCGCATTCCCATTTTTCATATACGATATCATGTCATTGTCAATAGCAGGGTTTCATTGTAAACCAACGACTCTCTGTGTTCATATCACCAATTTTGGATGTCAACTTCAACCGATTCTAATAATCCCCTAAATGAAAAATAACCCTAGAAAACTCAGTTTTACAATCATCATATAATAAGGCATGACACAATAAAGAAAGTATAATTTATATCATCTAAATATAAAAAAGCATAATCTAAATTATTTAAAAATGGAATTAGTCGGACACAATGCAACAAGCGTAAAGGAAAAGTTATAACAGATAAAATAAGGAAAAAGCTTAACATCTTTTGTTAATATTTATAGTGAAAAAATATAAAAATATAAAAATATAAAAATAAAAATATATTTTATTGAGTATCTAGAACTACTTTTTAAGAGATTATTTGATTATTTTATATTACAAAATATAATTAAACAGAACTTTTTTTTTTGACAAAATGTGATTATTTATATTTTACTAGAGAGTAAATGTAATTTAAAAAAAAATATTTATACATAGTAATGTACAATTTATTTTCAAAACACAATCACATACATCATCTTATTAATTAGGGTTGTTTGTTTGGAGTTCTTTAGGAATGGATTTTGAGTTTAGATGTTATAGTAAGTGTTTGGTATGAGAGGTTGGATGTTGACCTTGGGATTAAAAAGTCAAAATAGAAGATTTTAAAAATCCATTCAATTTGATCGGATTTGTAAGGGTTTAGTTTACAGGAGTGTGTTCAAATAATAATTATAAAAAATAAGAGAATTTATAGTATCTCTCCGTTTTATTACAATACTCATTTTCACTTAACTTTTAAAATTAAAGTTCTCACAAATAGTAAGTCGATAAATTATAAAAATTACATATTCGGAATCAGCGTATTTGTATCTTTAATTGAGATCCCACAAGCTATACTTCCGACGAATTTTTTTTTCTTTTTTTTGCCGAGTATTAAAAATATAATTACATATGATTTATGATAAAAAATTAAAATTGATACACAATTATTTATTCACAGTATACTTTTATTAACACATAATTACAACTTAATATTTATTCACATGGATATTATATAATAAAATTTTAAAAATTACGTTTGTTTAAGCAAAAATCACATGTGATTGCTAGTTTGATATTTAATCATGTATGATTTGGTATATAATAAAATGTGATTTTCAATTAAAAATTGATCTTTGATAATTAACTTACCAATATATAATAATTCATATATGATTATTAATTAAAATCACATGTGAGTGGAGATATAATCGCGCGTGATTATTATCTAGTGTTTAAATCACATTTGATTTAACATTACGAACTTTTAAAACCCATTAAAAATATGAAGAAAAAAAATTCGTCGAAAGTATATTAGGTTAGATATCTAACTAAAGATAAAATAACGCAGATTCTAATAATGTAATTTTTATATTTATTGATGTACGAATGTTAAATATTTAATTTAAAAAAGAAGAAGTAAAAATTAATATTTGAAATAGAACAATTCTATTATTTATTTCGTTCTTTACTTCTTTTAATATTCCGTTTAAAACTTTCTATCTTAGTTCACATCTTAACATGACGGTATGTCACGCTCCATTTCTCTACAAACATTCCATTTTCTCTTTGTAAATTTTAATTCTTTAAAATAATCAACGATCTTTTAATCTATCATATCTATTTTCTAATCTTTTGTTTCTATCAATTCAAGACTCGTTACCAAAGCTTAATACAAAACAAACAACCTTTTAATATTGTGGTTTGATAAGTAAAAATAATCCGAAGGAAATCAAAAGAATTTAATAATTTCATCAACTAAAATCAAACCATTCATTTGAGATGAGTTCAAATAAAAATGACAAAAAAATAAAGAATGAAAATTCTAATAGAACATATTATTTCACATGAATTTGTAATTTATGAAAAATGAAGAAACATATGAAAAAATCGATGCATGTGATAAGTACTTTAGCACAATACCTATAATAAAATAGTGGCATGTAATATGAAAAAATTGGTGCAAGTTTATTATTATAATTATTATAGATCGTTTATAACATAAGTATAAATATAAGTAATAATAATAAAGATTAAACACTTATTTACTACACCATTAATTATATCAAAAACTCAAAAATTATAGGATAGGTGCTTCACATGAATATTATAAATAAAACTTTAAAAATTACGTTTGTCTTAAGCAAAAATCACATGTGATTGCTATTTTGATATTTAATCATATATGATTTGGTATATAATCACATGTGATTTTCAATTAAAAATTGATATGTGATAATTAACTTACCGATGATAATTCATATATGACTATTATTTAAAATCACATGTGATTGAAGATATAATCTCGCGTGATTATTATTTAGTGTTTAAATCACATATGATTTAACATTATGAACTTTTAACACCCATTAAAAAATAAGAAAAAAAAATTCGTCGAAATTATATCATGTGACATCTCTAATTAAAGATAAAATGACATTGATTCCAATAGTATAATTTTTATAATTTATTGATGTACATTTTATAAAATAAAAAAAAAAGATAAAAAAATATATTTAAAATAAAACAATCCTATTCATTATTCCTTTATCTAAGTTTTTAGCATTATTTTTTAGACTTCCCTCCTATCTTTGGTTCGTTATGTTAATTGATTACTTTTATAATTCGTCATCACTCTATACGTATAAACGGTGGAATTTAAAAATGGAAATAAAAAGGGTACATCTGTCATTAAACTAAGAAGGTGCCAAAACGTAAAATACAAAAAGAAGAGGGACAAAACGGAGCAAAAGAAAGAGTCAGACGAGTTGAACAAACAAGCGCCAGATTCATATAAAATGTTAACTCTCCCCAAATTCGGCTGCCCTTTTTTTCAATTCTTTTAACAATTTTTAAAAAATAATAAAATATTCAAATTATGGTGCGTTAATGGCGATCACGTTTATATAAATTAATAGGTACAACTTTTGTGATCTCTTCTACATTTTCCGTTGCTGTTCTTCAAATTGATCATATTCTTCAATTTCGTTCCGTAGTTTTGAGGTAATTTGAGATTAAATTATGTATCTGCATTTACGTGTTAGTGTCTGTTATTATTGATTTAATTTTTTTGAATTGTTTAAGTAGGTACACGATCTAATTCAGTTTCGATTAAAGTGATTTGAGATTTTGAAATGATTTGATCTTTTGTATTGTGTGCTTTAGGTTTTGAGTAATTGATTACTGGTTGAATTTGTTAAATTTGAGATGATATGTTTAATGTGTAAGTGATTGATGTGTAAATTGTCACATTTTGGCTGTTGCTCCAAAATATTTTGGGGTAAGCACATTCGACGACGATGACGATGATGATGATGCAGGATTATATTTTGTTACAGTTGTTTAGACTTTAGAATATTACTGTTTCTCTGAATAAAGGTAAAAGCAGAATCGGATTAGCTTAATTAAGTAGTTTAAGTTATTGATTGTGTTATGAATTGCATCTATCACTTGTTTCGAGAGCAAATTGCACAAAATGTGTTCAACTTTACGCAATTTCTGTTCAGGGTACAAAAACTTTAAAATTTTTAAGGTATGAAACATTTTTTGCACACAAAGAAAAGAAAAACAATGAGTTTTACTCATTGATTGGCAGCCGAACCACCACCAGTGTGGTTTTTCGACAAATTTATACCTTGAAAAAAAGTTTTTTATCTTCTGGTATCTAGACGTCCTACCAAATTAGAATCTATCAATGAGATGTACTATAAGAAAACGTATTTCCTATTGTTGGTTTGTAGACTTGCATATGTTACATCTAAATACATCCTACTATCTAGTATTCACAACTATATCCATATAACACAGTTCACAACATGTTGCTGTTTTGTTTATTAAAAATGGCCTTCCTACTATAATGACTTGTTATAGGTGAATAAGTGAGTATAATTTTTTAAAGTTGAGGAAAACTAAGCATTCAATGTGTGTTCTAATGATTTGCAGCCTTAAGTCTTGCAAATACTGAAATGATGTTTTTGGTTTGATTCAGTTTATCAGGATAACTTTTACCGATCATGGAACCTCCTGTAGCTGAAAAAGTAGAAACCAAAACTGAGAAAACTGATGAAAAGGAACATGCTAAAAGTTATGATTGTGGATTTTGTGACACTGAAGTTGTCTACAAAATAGCCCAAGAACTCCTCCCTGGATTAGCCTCAGCATGCGTGGACAACACAACAGGTGGCATTTTCACGAGTGCTGGTTCAGTAGCTGCTGATATGAGAAAAGAGATGGCTGATTATATAACACAAAGAAGCATGACTTACGTGGCTGAATTCTTACTATCAGAAAATGCCTATGGGTTAGAGCAATCTGAACACCCTTATGATATAATCATTAATCTCATTGATGATTTTGCTGCCTCTAAAAGAAATATGTTTAGTCGGGTTTCTGAATGGGTTTTAAGTGACAGAAGAGAGGATAGAATTGAAGATTTTGTACAAGAAATGGAAATTAATGGTTTTTGGTTATTAGCTCGAAGAGAATGTATTGCTTCAATATTGCTTAAGAATGTTGACTACAAAAATGCATTTCATTGTAATATGGTATGTAGCTCTGAGGAAGAAACTGTGAAGCATAGAATAGAATGCAAGTTTAGACCTATGGACTGTACAAATGAGGGGTGTTCAACTAGGTATTGTGCAGCTCAGAAAGAACATCATGAAGCCATTTGTCTGTTTATGATACTCCCGTGTGAACAAAAATGCTCGGACTTTGTTTTGAGGCGTGAGATGGATAGGCATTGTGTAACTATTTGTCCAATGAAGCTTGTAAATTGTGCGTTTTATACGTTGGGATGCAAATCCAGTATACCTCGGTGCAATGTCCAACAACACAATGCTGATGATCTCTCTTCTCACTTGCTTTATATTATACGAAAAGCTCACAAGGAAGCTAATGATGATGATCTCAAACGTAGGGTGGAACAACTCCGAAGTGTGAGTTTTATTCTTTTTTTTCATCAATAACAGAGGTGGGAAGATGGGCGGGTTGGATAACAGGTCAAAACAGATTCGGGTTAAAACGGGTTGGACTAGGTTGGGTTGACCTGCTAACACATTTATTTCCATGTTTATAGATTTTTATAAATAACTAATGTGTTAATTTTGATTACAAACAGTTCTTAAACAATGATAATCTAAATATTTGAATATAATGATGTATGTAGTTCTATGTATAGCAATAGACCTTTCACAACTTTCTACATGTTTGACCCTTTCCTCTGTTTGCTATTGGTTTTTATTTGAACCACCATTTGACCCGTTTGAGATAGGTACAACCCAAATGGGCCTAATCATAAGTAACTGGATTGAAATTGCTACCTGTTAGAAGTTTATGGTCTTTAATTAAATATGGATCTAAACTTTTGTTTGTGACAGCTATCAAATATTGAAAAATTGGCTACAGCACGGGATGCACGAGCATTGACGTATTTGATCAAGGATGCTGAAGCGAAACTTGGACCACTAGAACTCAAATCCAAGCCACCCACTGACGAGTCTGCTGACTCACCTAGCCATGAGGAGATCAATAAAAAGGAATCACCACCCACGAAAACCAAGCCAGTAGAAAAAGATGGCTCTGACTCACCCAAAAGGAAGGAGGAGCTCACAGGATCACAGCCCACCAATAAAATAAGGTCGTCAACTGAAAAGCCTTCCATAACAGAAGAGGACACCAAGTTACCCACCAAAGAAGTACTCCTAGAATCACCAAATCCTGTGGAATCTACAATCACGAAAGAAGGATCTGCTGACTCGCCAGTCAAAAAAGAGGAAAGCAAAGATAAAGAGGAGTCATCATCACCACCAATAAAAGAACAAGATGTACATAGTGAATCACCAAAAAAGAAGGAAGATTTAAGAAATTTACCAGAAGACAATAAAGGATTAGAAACAAAAGAAAAAGAGCAAACAGGATCACCAGTAAATGTAATGCTCGAGGAACAATCCCAGAGAGAAGAAATAGAAACAACAATGTCACTGAGAGCAGAAGAAGTCAAAGAGCTATCTTCAGACGCTGTGAGAGAAGAGTCCATGAAATCACCCAAAAAAGAAACAAATAGTGATAGTGATGAAGAAGAGTCCAAGAAGTCATTTAAAGAAGAAAAAAACACACAGTTATCCAGTATTGATGAAGAAGAAATCAAGAAGTCACCTAAAAAAGAAACACGTAGACAATCATCAAGAGATGATGAAGAAGAGTCAACAAAGTTAACCAAAGAAGGAGGAGTCAAATATTCATCGAGCCAAATGCAAACACCACGAAATTCGTTGAGCCAAATGCAAACACCACGAGATTCATTGAGCCAAATGCAAACACCACTAGAGCCATCGAGCCTAATGCAAACACCGCACGACTCATCGGGTAGTGATGATGAAGAGTCAATGAAATCACCATCATCGAGATAAATCATGTCAGGTGAGCGAGTTACATTTTGGATACCACAATTTCTCTTTTAAGAAGATTCATTTTGTCATTATTAGATTGCATCCTCTTGGTATATCAATATGAAGAAAGTATTGAATGTGTAGAAGTACAAGAAGAGATTTTGCAAGTTTTGGGATTCGTATGTTTTTTCCTATGGAAGTATAGCCCTATAGTATATATATATCATATTATGTTTGCATTAGTATCTGGAATACTTACTCTCCACTTTCATATTAGTATATATGATACCATTTTATGATCAAAGTCACAACACAAAAAAATGCAAATAAGAAACAGAAGATTTTATGTGTAGCTTTTTGTTGTTCAAATCTTGGATCATGATAGAAATGCAAGATTTATGTTTGGGAAAAGTTATTGTATTAGTGTACACATATACACTGGTCAAAGAGTCGGTGTGCGATAAAATTGAATGAACAAGTGTTGGATAATGTACCGTTTCGAATGGTCAAGACATGGCACTATGATGTATGAACGTTTAAGAGGCGAACTTAAACATTGAGACTCATTATGATATATAGATGAATATTCTTCTAGAAAAATAGCTGAACAAGTGGTTTAACCATAAATAATTTGGACCTGCAGCAGTGTAGCACTTCTCATTTACAGATCTCCGTTTCAAACTGTACGCATCTATTTGACGTGAAACTTTTAAAAGGTTTTAAGCTTTCAATTTTAATTAAAAAATATTTAGAAAATAAAAATTTTATTTGACATATATAAGCAGTAATTTTAAGATTCAATGAAAAATTCAAAACTGTAAAGCTCTGGAAGCAACTTTCTAAAAAATTAAAAACTTTAAAATTATACAGCTACAGCCTATAACTACTTTACTATACAGAACTAATGTTTTTCATGATATATTGATTTACATTCGTAATTTGTATGGACTGATGGCTCCCCATGTAAGCAAGAGTTAGAGTTTTAACCATGATAGATATAGTAAATTGTATGTAATCGAAGAGTGTTTTCTTATACATTTAATATTTGAGACTTAAAAGTGTTTGGGTTACAGAATTTGATAAATTAGAGTTTTAATTTGTTTGATTTAAAATATGACATTAGCTTTCCATATTAATTAAATTACTCAACTTATTAAAGTCAAACTAATCATTTAAAAATAATTATATTTTCTATAATTATTCTTTTTACTTTTTCTTTTATTATTAGTTTCTCTTTTTTTACTCTCTTTAAATTTTTAATATTGTAAATATAACTAAAGACTTTATGTTCATCTTTATATTTTTGTAATACAAGTTATTTTTTATGTAATAAAATTATTGTTACAACTTATAACGTGTTGAGTATTGTGTTAAACATGAAAATACTTGTTTAGATAAAATATGTATTTTTGTTAAAATATATATGTTTTATTAAAAGTTAAACTTTGATATAAAAAGGTAAAAAGGTATTTTATTATAAAAACCTTCTTAAAATTCTTTTTATAGGAAACTTTTTATGAAAAGTATATTTTTATTAAAACTAGTTAAAAACTGATTATTTTTTAAAAGAAAAGTAAAGTACATTTTATATTAGTTAAATTAGAAGTTAGAGGGTGTAAAGTGATTGATTAGATGAAAGTGTTTGACTTGTACCATGAGTCTAACCTTAAAAAGTGAAAAATGATGATAATCATAAATAAGGGGGTGCTGAACACGAATTTCAAGGTGATTTTTCAGAAAAATGAATTAAATCACTAAAAATAAATGGTAAACTTAGCAACACCCTTAAAATAAATTGAATTTATCAAATTTATTTACTTAAAAGAACTTTACATTCTTTAAATTTCAATTTTTTTAATGGACATAAATTTCATAAAAGTATTATGCGAATCATAGCTACATCTTATAAAATGGAAGATTGGAGACATCAATAACTTCATCTGGAAGATATAGTGATTTTCACTTGTTATATGAAATTAGGTTATAAACCTGCAATAATGTGTGTCGATTTTAATTTTTATTTGGTCGATTTTTTTATATAATTTATAGGCCCGTGATAAGACGTGTCGAATTTAACTTTAATAAATGAATAAAATGACCGTGACCGATTTTTTATATAGTTTATAGACCCGCTATAATGCGGGACAAATTTAATTTCAATAAAATGAATAAATATTGTGGTCGATTTTCTTATAAAGTTTATAGACTATTTAATTTTATAAATGAATAGAATATTATGGTCTATTTGTAGTCCATTTTTTTATATAGTTTATAGACCTGTGATAAGGCGCAACAAATTTAACTTTTATAAATGAATAAAATATTTGATCGATTTTTTTATATAGTCTATAATTTTTTATATAGTTTATAGACCCGCTATAATGCGGGACAAATTTTTAATTTTAATAAAATGAATAAAATATTATGGTCGATTTTCTTATATAGTTTATAGAAATGAATTAAATATTTGATCTAATTTTTTAATTTAAATAATATATCAAATATTTAAGGGATTAAAAGTGTAATTATAGGAAACAAATTAAGATCGTAAATTATGAGTAACAATTAAAGGCTCAGATATCTCCATCGTATCCACTTTTAATTATATATATAAAGATATGTGAAAATTTGCGAGATTCGCTATGCTCAAAGGGTGATCAATAGCTATATCTTACCATTGTAGTAATAATTTCAATTCTAATAAATTATAAATAATATAATATAATAATACATAGCTATTTAATGATAATCTTGTTTAACATTTAAATTCTACTTGAACAAACATTCACACCACTTTACAAAATATTAAATATGTATTTGTTAAAAATTATAAGATCACGTATAATTCGCTCTAATTATGAAACCAAACAAGTCATGAGATGAGATCCTAAATTCCAATTATGTTATATTTTATATTTATATATAATAAAATAAATAATGAGTTAACTACACATATAGTCCATGTGAATGTATTGAAATAATATATTTCATCCTTTAAGCAAATAAATTACATACATATATATATTTATTTGAAAGATACATATACATACATATATATTTATTTAAGCAAATAAAGTTGAGATGGTCTCTTACCTAGAAAGGGTTGTTAATCACTTGAAACAAATGAGTGAGGAAAACCAGGAGTTGCATTGATATAAGAACAAAGCTGCTAAAGAGGAAATGTATAGAAAAGCAGTGGAAGAATCTTATGAATTGCTATACCAGAAGCTGAGGAAAACTGAAGCAGAAAATCGCATTGTGAGGGAGAGAACAAGACGATACCATGAGGAGAACAAGGATGAGGTAAGTATATAAATATATATGAAATAATTAAAACTACTTTTCGGTGCTCTTGTGTAATTTGTTTTCTCATGATGTGTTTTGTACTAGATGGATGGCGCAAGAAGAGTTTTTTCAAGAATCAGCTGAAGATAATCCACGATGCCAGGATTGCAAAATAAGGTGTATTTGATAAGCTGCAGCAGGAAGAGAGTAGGAGGGTTAATCAATCTTATTCTTCAGTGGATCCTTGGAAGAGGTATTCACACATTACTTATTTTTTTATATAAAGGGTCAATATTATCGTTATTATTTTTGATAAACTTGCGGTATTGTGCCAAGTATTTTTGATTGTATATAAAGGGATGCGAAATTTGAAGAAATGAAAGAATTTGAGGACGAGAGAGAGAAGCTGATGAAGTGGCACGAAAAGAGGAAAGCGCAGATGAAAGCAAGGCACTGGAACGAGGAGATAGAGTTGGAGGCTGGTGAACGAATACACTCCTCAAGGTTGAAGTGCATGGGCTGGTGGTGAAATAGAGTGAGGTGAGAGTTACTGAAAGACTTATCGGATTTTATTTTTGCTTTTACTTTTACTTTTGCAAACAATTTGGTTTGATATGGGATGTGGTTGATAACTCATGGATAATTGGCATTTGGCATTTATGTAGACTTTTAAACATCAAATTGCCCGCAATTGCTACCAGTATTGTTGAGGGTGCATTTTGTTTTGTTGCTTGGTGATTTTTGGTTTATTTGGCTATCATGGAATGATAAGAATTTCAGTAGCAGGTACCTATGGATATCACTGTTAACGATTGATGTTGTACGAAACGTCATACAATATATCATATTCAATTTTGGCTGTGATGACCGAATGGACTGTCGTAGAGGAACATATATACTTAGGATAGGATGCCATGTCCAGAACAGGGAAGCATGAATCGTTTTGGTAAAAATCCTTAGTCAAAAGAAAGTAGCTGCTTTTTTGTCAAGCTAACAAACCTATACGTTACGGGTGACTTTGTTGACGGGATTTTAGGATTGGGAATGAGTATTCAACTTAAAATGGTTGGTTGGCTTAAGTATTCGGTTTTATTTGATGGGTAACAATGATAGAAGTTAAAGGTTTTCTACCATTGAAACCGGTGGGTTTGGCAAATATATGGGATCTCATATTTTTTTTCTAAATAATATTTAAGTTCAAGGTTTCATCTTTAATTAAGAAAAATCTTATTTATGAAATTATTCAAAAAATTTCTCTTCATACTTTATATACTCATTCCTAAACTCACATACAAAATGAACACCTAAATTTGAAGATGGGGGATTTTATAATTTCAGGCGATTTATCTAAAATGTGTAGAATGGGTGGGAACGCCGTTAAAAGTTGAAACTTGATCTGGATATGATCCGAGGCGATCTGTTTACATGACCAAATGGATCAAAAAACGCCAAATCAATGTGTGGATCATGATCCTCCCATTTGAGACAATCCAGATTTTAAATGAATAATGGGTCCAACAGATGATATTCATATTTATATAAAGAATTTCTACCAAATTTTCATATTTTCACTTTTCTATATCCAATTCAAATACTTTTTATCGCTCTTTCTACTTTTGCTGTTTTTATCTTTTTTACAGTGTTTTGCTTGAAACCCACTAGTTAACAGACTGTCTTGTTTTGTTGCTACTTTTTGCCCAGACTCTATTTACTTGCAGGACTTGACCATGATAAATTAAGTAACATGGAATATGGAAGGAATGACCTTTATCTTTTCTTGTTGAGTAGTATAAGCATCCTTTTCGTGTTATTTTCAGAACATATAATATAAACTCGACTAATTGTAACTGTACAATTCACGTTTTTTCTTGCTACCTTTTATACCCGACTCGGTAATATTAAGGTAATGTAATGAATACTTTAAAACGGGAAAACGATAGGCACAACTAGCATCACCTAAGCTTGTGGTCTGACACTCACATTTTAGTTACTACAAGATATAGTAATTAATTAATAGTTTAAGCCCTCCCAAAAGATATTATTTTTGCAAACAATCAATCTTGATATCCTTCATTCTGTGATAAAAGAGATTCACATTTGTTAAAATAAGACCGGTTTCTTTGTTTATCTACATGATCAAGAGAACATTCACTCATTAATAGGTCAACCAAAGCCGATTTGAGCCTTCCAAAAACTTCGATAGTTACTCAACCCACCTAATTGTCCCAGTATATCGAAAGGTAACTCGATTATAAAAAAAAAAAAAAAATCCAACTTTTGAAAAAGCTATAAAAACATAGAAAAATCCATAGGCAAAAGGAAGAAAAATAATCATTACCCGTTCCTCAGCAAGCATGGATTCATTGAAGTTACCTACACTCAGCTCAGTGCCACCATGACACATTGACAACATCAAGAAGATGCAAACCCAAAAACAGAACACCATGAAATTAAGCATGGCATGATTCAAATTTAAGATTGCATAATATAGCAACAAAACATCCCAAGGACTTGGAGCGCATCTTTTGTTGTTTCCACTGCTTGAAGTGATTGCTGCCCTGCCCTTAGATACCGGCAGCAATTCAAGTGTTTTCACGTCTAAAATGTGATTGCATATTGAACCTTAGGTCATGTAAAGGTTTTTGTTGAGTAAATCTAGAAAAAAGAAAACAGAAGTCTTTCGGTAATTAGATAATGCCGTAGAATTAACTCTCTTCTTTCTCTATTTCATCAGCCTTACATTCATGATTTGGGGGTGTACTTATCCATCAACTGAGTCAACTCGGCATTAAAACCCTCCTCCAACGCGAGCTCTTCTTTCCAATGCCTGTTCTTCATTTCAGCCACCTTCTCTTCATGAATTTTTACCAGCTCCTCCCGTTCTTCCTCAAATTCTTTCAGTTCTTCAAGTTTCTCCTCCCTGCATATACAAATCAGCGATCCTCAGACCTCAATACAGTATTCTAAGAATAGGTAGTGAACATATTATTCCCTTCACAAGGAACTGGTTAATGCATTTATTCCATCTTCATGACTCATGATAAGGAGCATTATTTAACGATTGTCTGAAATGCGATTGTATGTATCAGCTTTATAAGTTTCTATTGTATGTAGCAAATTTCTAATTAGCTGCTATTGTATTTATCAGAGATCTTTTAACTTGTAAACTAATGACAGTTGCCGGTTTTAATACCATGCAACTTATATAGATGTCACATCAGCAGGAAATACCAGTTACCTGATGAAGATGTCATCATAAGTATAAAATAACAATAATTGAAAGCTTGATATGTAGAGTAGTAACTTCAAACTTAGGTACAAGTAATACAATCTTGGATAAAGCATAATACATTTGCAGACATTTTACCCATTTTTAATAATAACAAAAACATGCAATTTTTTTTAAGGTAAGTAGTGGGACAATACCTCTCATTAGGATCCACCGCTTGCTGCAGCTTATCAAATTGGCCTTCTTTTGCATTCCGGGCATCTTGGATTACCTTCAGCTGGTCTTTGAAGAACTGTTCTTGGTAATCCATCTAAAATATAATAACACACCGTGAAAATGAAATTTATACAAACACATTATTGCTAGTTTCACCCCAACACCATAGCAATTGTTTAAAAAAAATACCTCTTCCTTATTTTGCTCATGATACCGTTGTGTTCTCTCCCTTACAATACGTGTCTGTTCTTCATTTTTCCTTAGCTTCTGAGACATTACTCCTAATGACTCTTCAAGTGCTTTTGTGTGCATTTGTTCTTTTCCGACTTTGTTTTTAAAATAATGTAACTGTTGGTTGTCCTCATTCATTTGTTTCAACTGATTAACAACCTTTTCTTGGTAAGAAACTAACTCAAACTTCAACTTTGATTTCCCTAAACAAACATAAAACAAGTCAAGGTGCATTTCAAAAGCTTAAGAACAAAATGATGAAAACTAAAATAATGTGCAAACCTTGAGAATGCTGATTAAAGATTTCCATATCTCTTTTGTTTGCCATGTAGCCATACAATTGCCGTTTACCTCCAGGATAAAACAGAATTGGGCGATGATCCCAAGCATCTCGGTCGGTACCTTCATGTTCAAAATGCTTGCTTAGACGTTCAGCTTCTGTGTACCCTATAGCCGATGACTCGAATATCAGCACACTCATACCCCTGTGGCCTCTTGGCCCATAAGAATGACGGGCTCTCACTGCTTCATACGAACCAAAGTAATCTAGAAGCTCCTGATTTCCCATTCCAAGCCACTGAAAGTAGACATTCATTTCAGTATATTATGATAATGAAACAAAACAAATATTAACAATACAATACATACCTTATCATTGTCATCCTGTTCGAGCTGTGTATTCATGATGACTACCATCGGTGGCCACACTATTTCTTTATCTTTTACAACTTCATTTAGTCCCTTCCATTGACCAAATGATTCACCAGCCGCTATAACTGAACCTCCCCTTCTTCGCAACTCTTCTTCCAAAATTTCCGCAAGATCTCGATGAATCTTTACCCTTTTGGAACCTTTAGTTTTAGCATGTGTTGCAAGCGATTGAAGGCTCTTATACCAGTCAATAGCACCGGGCCCATTCTGACAAGCCGGGCAATGCCACTGCCTTGTTGGTTCATTGATCTGCTCCAATGTCAACATATCCAAAGTCCCAAAAAAGTCAGAATACCACCTATTCTTCTTTCTCTCCTCATGGCTTTTTGGACCTTCATCGGAATCATACTCATACTCATATTCGTCACTATGCAGCTCATCATCAGATTCATCAAGTTCCTCCTTGTCATTATCATCTTCAACATCTTCTACCGGTTGGGGAACTGGCACGTTAGCCCTCCGCCCTAAATCATTTCCCAACTGCCACGCATTAGCCGGCCTCGAATTCCAATTCCACCCACTCTGCAGCGGTGGAGGAATGGCATTCGAGGCAGCATTGTAATTACTGCCACCACCTCTACCACCAGTTTGCTGTCCCCATCCATTGTTTTGAGCCCTAACTTGCCCGTTTCCACGTCCACTGGCTCTCTGACTTTCAGGTTGACCCCATGCATTTGCTTTAGGAGCCTGATACTGTTTAGAAGCAGCATTATTTCCTGATTTATTTTTGTTTTTCTTAGAAATAACCTCCCAACCGCCATCCTGGCTGGAATCGAGATTCACATCATGAACCGCCTGGTTCAACTGATCAATGTTAAAGTTCGAACCGCTAGCTACGGTTTTACCTTTGTTAGACTGACCACCTCCTCTTTTAGAACTCATCTGCAAACAGATTCGCAAACAAAGTATGTATAACCTAAAAATGACATTTTCGAACATGATAATATGATATACATAAATGAGTATATCAGTTCACTACACTTACAGATTAATCTATCAGATCATCATCATACATAATGAAACTAAGTAACACAGTGTAAATCGATTTTATTCGTTTAGGGTTTATATACAATTAAACTTTAAAAAAAAAAACCCTAATTAGGGTTTTGTTCGCAATCATTACTCAAAATGGATAAAAACGAAAACTGTTGGACAAAATAAAAAAAGCAGAATCACTACAATCGAAGTTCATTTTCACTGCACAAGTAGAGATTAAACATGTAGCAGATATAATTAAATTAAACGTATCATTTGAGGTTCGTACCGTTGAAATCGGAAATTGGAAGCAGGTGATGATGGTGATGGTACCGGAGAGAAAAAGAAAACGGTAAATGGGGGTTAATATTTATTGTCATTTCTTCGGTGATTTCACCTTTAAATAATAGTGATAATAGTGATTGGATATGGATTTTATATTGTTTATTGGAGTATATATTTATTTATTTATGGTATCTTATTTTTGTTTATATTATCTCATCAGTCATTACTTCAGGATTGGGTTTAAAATAGTTTATGGCAGTGTATCATTATTTTATTATTAAAAGTTCAAACAATTTAATATATTTATTTTGTTTGATATTAAGTTAGTTGAGTTAAAAAATTTGGTAATGACGAAAGAATTAATAAGAAATGTTCATTTGTAAACGTACAATAATTGTTTTATTGTGACTTTTAATTTTTATTCGAATTTTAAAATTAAATATTTTAAAAATAATTAGTTAAAAAATTATAAAAATTGCACCATAAAAATTAGCATTTGTAACACGCTACATATCAATCCAAGACAATTAAAAGCTTCTAAAAGTTTTAACAAAGTTCAACACTGGAAGATACGGGATACATACATATAAACCATCAAAATACATGTTCTTGTACCCACTTTTTACATATTAAACTTAACATAAGAGTTTCGGGGAGTTATCAACCCGGATGTGATAAACTAAGCAAGTTAACAACCCAAAAGCATAAACTACTATATACCAAAAGATGACAATCCTTGCTTCCGAACCGAACAATCAACGATCAACTACTCGCTCTTTACCCTTATCCGCTTTTCCTGAAATGTTTGCCACTAAAATGATAAGCTACGAAGCTTAGTGAGTTTAAATGGATATCATGTTCCCCATGTCTTATATAAGTACATATACAAGGTATACAAGGTATTCAAGGAATACAAGGAAGAATTCTCAACAAATTTACTATTGGGATATAAGATCACTAGGACGAAACAATGACAATTAACTTTCAATGGTTTATCAATCACATATCACATCAAACAAGCACAAAAGATTACTCAATCTCATAATATGCATAACTTGTATAATATCCAAAGGTCAATGTATAACACGCGAGACAGAAACATAAGGTTTGGCACCACAATCCGTGATCCTCCTCCCCGGATGTAGCCCAAACCCTCTACTCACCCCCTGCCTAACCACCCTCCTTCCCCGGGTCTGATGAGTAGGGAACAACCCCTCCGGTTGTCTCACCCGGACCTCCATGGGTTATTGACCAACCGGCGCCCGACTCAATCCACAATATACAAACATACCATTTCATGTAATGAACATTATACAACAAGGATCATAGCACAAATGATAGTACATATACGCATATAACACATAATTAACATATATCCAAGTAAACTCACTGTCTATTTCGATTAAGTCAAACCGAATGCTAAAACGAAGAATTTGCTTCCACACCAACCAATGACCTGATAACACTCCCGAGGCTTTCAAGAAAGTCTTAAACAACACCTGGAATTCACATAACACGTTCCATAAGCATTGCACAACATCAATCTAACTAATCCTTTTTGTTTCTATCAAATCGACCTTAATTTCTCATTGTACAGCTTTGACTTGCAGGTCTGTTTTACCCATCTTAGACTCAAAATAATCATTTCATTTATAAATATGAATTATAGATCTTTCTCTTACCTTTCCAGGGCCTATTTATACATATTTTTAGGATTTTTCCTCAATTTTCTATGACTATTACAAGACAGCAACAGCCTGCTGTCATAATTAAATTCAGCAACAGGTTCCTGTAGAAAGTTCGACTTTTACCCATCCTAAGGCTAAAATTAGTTAACAAGGTTCAAATAAAAAATACAATAGACTTTAATACCTTTCAAATGCCACTGGATTCACCCCTAAACGATTTTTCTTTGATTTTATACAATTATTCTAAAACAGGGCAGAAAACATGTTAATAAAAGCATACATTCATCAATGTTTCTACCTATCTTGCAATCCACTCATGTATCTAGCTAACTAACAAGATACCTAACATAATCTACTCAATATCATACCCAATCTCAAGATTTCAGCTCATCCTCTTCAACATGCACCCTAATTTTATGTTTTCTTGAACTCAAATTGAATGCATTTTAGGAGAAAAAGGGAGTATGCCTTTGAATCTTCAATGATCTTGCAAGAATTCCTCAAATTTCTTGTTGAAACACCTAAGTGTGTGACATAGAGTTCTCTAAAGGTTTAGAGATGAAAGGGAAAGAAAAATAAAGTCAAAATTCGTGCATTGGGGGTTTAAAATAGCTAAAATCCGGGTTGGGTCGGGTTTGACCCGGTTTGTACCCATTTTGACCACTAAATACTAAAACTTGCATAACTTTTTGCTCGGAACTCCGTTTTTGATGAGGTTTTCGCCTACGCGTTCGTAAAGAAATTATCTACAATCCTCAATATTAATATTCCAGAAAATATTTCCTCCTAATTAAGTATCAAATAGGCGTATAAGCCATACTTAAACATTTTAATCCTATATTAAGCATCTAAAGTAATTATTTAGGTAGATTGGATGTTACAGCATTTTTCCTCTTCGATTAAACATTTCAAATGGTAAAAATTGCACAGTATGATATCATATATGATACTCCGTACTATCGCATATGATTATAAATAAGTTTTTTATCTCAATTTTTTAATTATCAGCAAAACTATTCGCATATGTAGAGCTTCAGTCTATCCTCCCACCTACATCTTAGTCTACCTCTTATCCTCAATCCGTCGACAGCGAGAGCTTTCACTCTCGTCTAATTGCTACCTTATAGAATCTCCCTTTAAGTTTAAGAGGGACTTTCCGGTCACATGTGATGCTTATTGCCGCTCTCTACTTTAACCAACCTACCTTTATACAGGTTGTCAAGTTCTCGTCGATCCTCCCCAATTTGTGTAACCTGGAGCCCATATATCTAAAAGACTCATGCGGGTATAAAATCTGATCCCCAATGCAAATGTTCACTCCATCGTTCTGCTCTTCCTCATTCTTGTCGAAGTTACACTGTAAGTATTCAATTTTTCGTTAGTTGATTCATAGACCTTGAGCTTCTAAGACCTCCATCCACTGCTCCAACTTACTATTCAGCCCATCCTTAGTTTCCGATATCAAAACAATGTTGTTGGCAAATATTAGGCACCACGGGATGCTCTCCGTATCGTCAACAACTCGTATAGGATTAACGGAAATATGTATAGGCTAAGGGTTGATCCCTGATGTAGGCCTATTTATACTGGGAAATACTCTGTGTTTTCCACTGGTGTTCGTACGCAAGTCTTCGCCCCTTCATACATATCACGAATAGCTCTAACGTATCTACCCGGAATTGCCTTATCATTTAGGGTCCTCCATATTAACTCACGTGGAACGCTATCATAAGATTTCTCCAAGTCCAGGAAATCCATATGTAGATTTCTTTGCATTTCCCTGTACCTTTCCATAAGAGTTCTGATAATGTTTATCGCCTTGATTGAAGAATGTCCTGGCATGAAACCGAATTGGTTCTCTGACACCTTTGTCTCACGTCGGAGTCTAGTCTCAATCGCTCACTCTCATAGCTTCATAGTATGGCCAAGTAGTTTTATGCCTCTGTAGTCGATGCAAATTTGCACATCACCCTTGTTCTTGTAGATAGGAATAATCTCACTGAGTCTCCATTTGCCTGGCATTCTAGCACTTTTAAACGTCTTGTTGAAAAGATTTGTAAGCCACCTCACACCATCGTCTCCAAAGCACCACCATGCCTCAATAAGGTTTTGGTCAAGTCCTATTGCTTTGTGTCTCCCCCATCTTCTGTAGGTTTGATCTTATTTCTTCATGTCTAATCCTCGTGCATAAATAGTTGTTTTGGAATTTTGTCTTGTAGTTGTACTCTCTAATTCTCCGATTCCGTTAAGAAGAGTTGATAAGTACTCTCCCTATCTTTTTCTAAATTCATCCTCTTTCACTATGATTTGTCCACCCTCATTTTTGTTTGGGCAACAACCTTCTTTGCCTTTGGTTTGAACCTCATTACTAAGCCACCATGACTCCCTACGGCCTTTATGTGCTCTTGAAGTTCCGACAGTCACTCCTAGAGATTCATTGGTCGCCTCTCCGATGGTGTGTGTAACGATGTTCCACATCTGATCCGCGTCTCTGATAGTGCATTTTTTATACTGTGCTTAAATGACAAATGATTGAAAAAATTAAATCCTTGAAATTTCTTCCAATTAAAAATTTCATATCTCTTGTCGTTTTATATAAATAGTTTAGAATTACAATGGAATTCATAGTTGTTTTAGTAATATTGTAAGTATATCTATAAGTATTATTCTTTTATTTACGACTATTAACGTCATTAGAATCATGTAATGTAAATATAAATTAAATTTACTTGTGATAAAAGAAGTGTTTAAACTAGTCAAGCATGATTACTTAGCAGAAGAGGAGTGATTTTTACAAATTAAAAAGTTTATCATAAGTATTACTTGGAATTTATAACGCTGAGTTTTTAATGTGTGCATCAAATCAATAAAATAACTAGTATAAAATCACATCCGGGATCCGAGTTTCAGTCGTTGTATACTTGAACGATTTCATCTGTTGTATTTTCTTGGAAATAACCAAACAACTTTTGTGGTCCCATTCGCCATTAACTTATCAAAAAAAGGTTCAAAGAAGTAATTATTATGTTTCAATCGATGACTTCAAGTCTTCAACTTTCCTTAAATGGCTTATGACTTTCGTGTTTAACTACCATATTAAAAATGCCATGCCTTTTCGCTTGTTTTGTTTTATAGTTTTAGTTCTTTCATATTCGATAAAAATCATATCTTTATAACTCATTATAATTATAAGGTTTTAGCATTTGTGAATATCGTAAAGCTACATTTGAATGAGTTCATATGAGTATGAACATTCATACACACTCTCATGTTAATGTAGGACCCATTTAACAGGATGTGCAGTTTATGATAACTGGTTTTGACCCGAACTTACTTCACTAAGCACGACTGCACGAGCCCCCCTGTTTAGACTCACCATGCGGTTAGAACGATCGATCTGGCTTCCTCTAAAAAGGCACACTCATTTCAGCAAACTAAGGCTGGTAAAATGGGCAAACTGAGCAAGTCGGCTAAGGGACAAAACTTGTAATTTTACAATGGGTGGTGTATGGCCAACCCACAAACACCTTTTTATTTGCGTATACGCAGAGCCTGATATCCAAGTCCTTTAAGTGAAAGCCAGTAGCAGATGACATTTTTTTTTGTCTATGTTTACACCTAACTTTCAGAATGCATAAAGACTTCAAACTGTAAAACAAAGTCTTCAACTTCAGTTATTGTTGTTTCACTGCCAATAGATAACAGAATTGTGGAGAATCATAGTAGAAATGAGATTTTAGAACAGTAGAAAGCAGCAATGGCAGAAACTCCAGAAAGCTTTACCTAAGCCAATTAAACGACTAGAAGAAATAAATTAAGTACCAGTTCCTCAATATGAAATTCTCACTTCGAAAAACTATAAAAACATAGAAAAATCAATAGGCAAAAGCAAGAAAAATAAGCATTACCAGTTCCTAAGATGGAATGGATTCATTGAAGTAACCTGTCAGCTCAGTGCCACCATTACACCATCAAGTAAATGCAAACACAAAAACAGAACACTATGATATTAAGCATGGTATGATGAAATGCTGCCATCATATTTGAATTTTAGATTGCATAATATAGCAACAAAACACCATGCACTGCTCAAGATACTGGAAGCAGTTCAAGGGTTTACATGTCTATACTGCGATTGCAAAACGAAACTTAGGGTATGAGAAGGGTTTATTAATAAATCTAACAAAAAGAAAACGGAAGACTTTCAGTAATTAGATAATGGCGTTGATTAACTCTCCTCTCTCTCCATTTCATCAGTTTTACGTTGATTAACTGAGTCAATGCAGCATTAAAATCCTCCTCCAACTCAATCTGTTCCTGCCAGTACCTGCTCTTCATATCAGCCACATTCGCTTCCTGCATTTTTACCAACTTCTCTCGCTCTTCCTCAAATTCTTTCATTTTTTCAAATTTCTCCACCCTGCATATAAATCAACGATCCTCAGACCTTGATACAGTATCATAAGAATAGGAAGGGAACATATTATTCCCTTCAAAAGAACCGATTTATTGCATCTATTCCATTTTCCAAATAAGGAGGGATTTTAAAGGATTTAGTGTCTGAAATGTATCAAACTTCACCTAAAATGCGATTGTATGTACCATCTGTATAAGTTTCTATCTGAGAATACAAAGGTTTTCTGTGTATACATCGATATATTAACTGAGTACAATACATATCTCTTATATGGAGATCCTACAACACATAAAGGAAACAATATTCCAAATCAGTCCACCTAAACTACAACTATCATCACTAAAAATCTCACCTACCAAATCATTCTAAAGTATGGAAAGAAATCAATTCTTATTTACATTTGCAGGAAATATCTTGTTGAATTTCTACACAATTAGAAGGATTCACACTATCCTATGTATCAGATTTCTAATTATCTACTATTGTATCTATTGAACAACTTTTAACTTGTAAGCTAGATGAAGAAGTCATCAGACACATAAAATAACAATAATTGAAAGTTTGATACTTATGTAGTAACTTAAAACTTAGGTACAAGAAATTCAATTTTTGCTTATACATTTTCAGACATTTTACATTTTTACCCTTTCTAATAATAGCAAAAATAACTCTTTTCTATAGGAGGCAAGTAGTGAGACAATACCTCTCATCAGGATCCACCGCTTGCTGCAGCTTATCAAATTGGCCTTCTTTTGCATTCCGGGAATCTTCCATTACCTTCAGCTTATCTTGGAAGAACTGTTCTTGGTAATCCATCTAAGATACAAAAGCATTACTAATATATAGAATTGCCAGTTTCATGTGAGCACCATAGCAATTACTTTAAACAATACCTCCTGTTCATGAAGCCGTTGTGTTTTCTACCTTATAATACGCATCTGTTCTTCATTTTTCCTTAAGCTTCTGAGACACTGCCCCTAATGACTCTTCGAGTGCTTTTAATTGCATTTGTTCTTTTCCGACTCTGTTTTTAAAATAACTTAACTGTTGGTTGTCCTCATTCATTTGTTTCAACCGATTAACAACCTTTTCTTGGTAGGAAACTAACTCAAACTTCAACTATGATTTCCCTAAAACTACATAAAACAAGTCAAAACACCTTTCAAAAGCTCAAGAACAAAATGATGAAAACCGAAATAATGTTGCAGACCTTGAGCATGCTGATTGAAGATATCAATATCTCTTTCTGTTGCCATGTAGCCATACAATTGTCGTTTACCCCCAGGATAGAACAGAATAGGGCGATGATCCCACGCATCTCGGTTGGAACCTTCATGCTCAAAATGCTTGCTTAGACGTTCAGCTTCTGTGTACTCTATAGCTGATGACTCGAATATCAGCACACTCATACCCCTGTGGCCTTTTGGGCCATAAGAATGACGGGCTCTCACTGCTTCATACAACCCAAAGTAATCAAGAAGCTACTGGTTCCCCATTCCAAGCCACTGAAAATAGAGACTTACACTTAAATAAATTCATTTATAAGTTATGATAACGGAATAAACTTACATTAACAATAAAAGAGATAAATATACCTTATCATTATCATCCTGTTTGAGCTGTGTATTCATGACGACAACCATTGGTGGCCACAGTATTTCCTTATCTTTCACAACTTCACTCAATGCCTTCCACTGACCAAATGATTCACCAGCCGGTACAACCAAACCTCCCTGCGTCATTCCCCAACTGCCACGAATTAGCTGCCTTGAGTTCCAATCCCATCCACTCTGCAGTGGTGGGAATCGCATTCGAGGCAGCATTGTAGTTACTACCATCACCTCTACCACCCGTTTGCTGTCCCCACGCGTTTTTTTGAGCCCTAACTTGCCATTTCCCTGTTCAGCGATTCTCTGACCATTAGGTTGGCCCCACACATTTGGTTTAGGAGCCTGATACTGTTTAGAAGCAGCAGCATCATTCCTAGATTTATTTTTGTTTGTTTACGAAATGATCTCCCAACCGCCATCCTGGCTGAAACAGAGGATCACATCATGCACCGCCTGGTTCAATTGATCAACATCAAAGTTCGAACCGCTTGCTACGATTTTAACTTTGCTAGACTGACCACCTCCTCTTTTAGAACTCATCTGCAAACAGATTCACAAACAATGTGTGTATAACCTAAAAATTACAGTTTTGAACATGATATACATATATGATGAGTATATCAATTACTATAGTTACAAATTAATCTATCAGATCATCATCATACATAACGGAACTAAGTAACAAAGCGTTAATGGATTTTATTTAAACTATATTATCCTTAAGCACATTCATAAGTAACTATTATTTTAATAAAACTATAATATCTTTAAGCACATTCATATTCCTTGTAATGGAAAAGTAAATAACTATACAAATTACAAAGCAACTCAAATAGTACATAACATACCCAAAACTGTTAGCTTTGCAGAGACAAACAAACATACATTATTTAAGTAACAAGTTACAATAAACAAAATATTTATAGACAAAAAAGGTGATGTTTAGTTGGTTATGGCTGTGATCATATTCATATCTCTAGCAGAAATAAGTCATCAGAGAGAGAGAGGAGGAAGAGACATACCTGTAAGTAACGAGAGGAAATAGAAGGTCGAGAGCAGAAAGATGAACAGAAAGAGGTCAAAGATGAAGCTTTATAGAGCAAAAAGAGAGGGAAAAGATGAATATCATGGATACTGATTGGTCCATTAGAGCAAAGGAAGTGGAACACGTTTTTGTCAAAGTTCTTGGCCTTGAACACTAGAACTCGGCGTTCTTCCACTCCCTTCCGAAGTTTTCCCAAAAAGTTGAGAGCTCAACTTTGGATTTTCAAAGTTCTTTTTTTCTTTTCCTTTTATTTAATTGGTTCAAAATTATTTTTGTGAGTTCATTTTAACTCCGAGTTTAACATTCAACCACTCACCTTAAAATTGTACCCGGTCTTAAACTCCAATATTCAACTAAACTCTTAGCTAAACACTGAACACAAGGTTAGAGAAGATAAAGGGATTAGAAGGTAAGTTTTCTGGAGCACTCGAATCTTCCCAAGCACTACTACGTAGAATATCACATTAACCCCGTTAAACTTTTGCGGTATAATAGATTACCACATTAACCCCGTTAAACCTCCATATGCTCCTGTTAAACTTTTAAAATGTTTCAATTGGACTTCAATTTTAATTGGTTTAGATCTTAAAGATTTTAAACCTCCCTTGAAAGGACGTGCTTTTTCGTTTGTTTTGAAATAAAGTTTTAGTTCTTTCATTTCTGATAAAACTCCTACGTGCTATATATCTTTATCTTTATTCTTTATATCTCATCATAAGGTTATAACATTTACAGATATCATAACGATGTAACTGAATAAGTTCATATGAGTATGGACATTTATATATATGTTAGTAACCAAACTTAGCATATAATGAGTTTCATGATGAATACTCGTCCTTCTCGTCCTTCCCGAATAAGTTGTACTTGGTAAACCCAATTCATTTATCCGCCATTTACCCGTTTCATGATGATGTAGGACCCATTTAGACTTTGATATACTTCTCAAACCTCTTCAAGCCACAATTATCAGGTTTTGGTGTCTATATAACAAACATTTACGTACGACTATTCAATTATTAAAGCTGAAAAACAGTTTAGCTCCTAAGAGAATGATAAACAAAAGACATGGTTGAATTATTTATACATCCTAAATTGAGTACTACATACTGCTTAAGAAATCTTCCACGCACAGAATCAAATTTACATTAATACCTTAATGTAAATAAGATATATTTTCAATCAATGGTATATCTACCGTGTCAAGCTGACTGCATTTATTTAGATCTCTAAGACAGGTGTTCCATATTTTAAGAAAAGGTAAACACATGTGATACTAAGAAGTCGAACACATGTTAAGAAATAACTCCGACTCTGCAGTAAGAAGCAATGAAGTTGAACCTCATGTACCAACACGATCAAAATTGTCAAACACCACAGCAACAAAGAAAAAAAAAAAGAAGTAAATGTGATACTAAGATCACTTCATAGTCGTCTAATAATCTAACAGATCCGATTCATTCAAACAGGATACAAAAGTAGAAAGAGTCTCAAAAGTGCCGGCTTGCCCCAATGGTATTTTTCATTCAATAGCATGGGCAGTTTATAATAACTGATTTTGACCCGAACTTAATTTCATTAAGCACGCGTCCCCCTGTTTAGACTCACCATGCGGTTAGAACCATCCATCTGTCCTCTAGCAGCAGAACCACCGTAGTTCCGCCCAGTCCCGGCCCCTGCATTATCTTGATACCTTGTGCTTTGATAGCCACCTCTAGATTGACCTGTTCGGTCCCTTTGATAACCCTGACCAGGACCATAAGGTCGACCACCGCCATAACCCGACTGCTGCCTTCCTTGTGAGTAGGACTGGTTGTCTTGCCATTTATTGCCACCAGCAACTGCTGCATAGTCTTGACCCTCCCGTCGCCTCGTGGGTAGAGACTCCAACCCACCACCACCTAGTCTTGCCTCTACAGCACGCTCGTTGCTTTCTGCTAGAACCGAGAGTTTTTCAGTTAACTGGAAAGCAAGACCCTGTAAACGGCTATATTCAACTTCATGGAAAACAATGCATTGTGTAGGTTGGTCCCAGCTCGCATGAAGCTCCTCATTGATCATCATCTTGCTAACAATAGAATGGGTTTGACTGTCAGATAGGTCAAACATCTTTGAAAGTTGTTCCAATTTTAGTGTCTCATATGATGACGAATACGTGAAAAGGTAGGTTCTTAAAGCCTCCTCCTTGATCTTGTTTTTCAGCATTTCTAGAACCGTTTCACGGTTTTTAAGAAGCCTCCAGACGTCTAGTGAGTTGATAACATCAAATGACTTTTGGAAGTCTCCTTTACTAAGGGCTCGAGTTGCTGCCATAACGTGGTCTCTTACGTTCTCAGGGGGGCCAGTGAAAGTCTGCCTGTCACTTATTTCAAGTAATCGTCTCAGTGTCTTGCTTATGACTTTACGCCTAGCATCATGACTGTTTGCTGCCATATTGGGAACCTCTAGCAGCATGGCACATATCAAGTGTACAGACTCCAGAAGTTCAAGGTTAATGTGCATATGGTATGGCATCTGCCTTCTCCTTTCCAGACGTTCCTACAGAAATCAATGGCTTAAAATCAGAATATGCAAACTAGGCAGGTTAGGTGACCGGTCGAGTCAGGTTGGACAGACCCAAAACGGGCCCAGAAACCAGTGACATGTAATATAAATCCGGTGTCAATATATTGACGGTATAGATTCAAGCAAAAGAAAAGGAAAGATAGGTGTTGAATAACATATAAATCTATATGATTTCAAGCTAAAAACAAAATCATTTCAGAAAACCATAGCAGGTAAAATGATCGAGCAGAGGGGGTCGTGTACAGGCTCAAAACTTCAACGATCGCAACCACAAACAAGAAGATATTAACTTCAACTATTGTTGTATCACTGCTAAAAACTAACGAAATTGTGAAGAAACGAATAAGTATGGACTTAAATGACATCTTAAGACAGTAAAAAGCAGCAACATCAGAAAACATAACCTAAGGCAGTAAAAAGACTAGTAAAAATATGCTAGGAAAGTACCAACATGCAATTGTGCAACATAACAGAATGCTTCTGCTTCTGACTTGATACAACAGGCCAACTAAAATACGCACATCAGCATGTTAAGTTACCAATCATTCAACAAAGGTTAGGAATTGCTAACATAATGGTCTGCTCATTAAAAAACCAACATTAAACAGGTTTGTCTGGGCAAATGGTTAGATCATAAGCTCATTAAAAAAACTCTTTGACTTTTGCATTCGTACAAGTTCTTTTAGCCAAACTGATGCTTCAATCTAATCAGTATACATTGCATAAAGAAAAAATTCTATATCATGAACATACAACAATTGTTCTACCCGAGAGAACAAAAATGTAAATATGATAAATCCATCTTAATTCTAAGAAAAACAACGAGCAGGGATGTAAAAGGAATACAGTCGAGGTAGCAAACTGGCTGGGTCAGGCTAGGTAAAAAGTCAAAACATGTTTTGTTGTTTTGGTACCAGTCAAGTTATATTCACCTGAACACTTTTTCTCTAAAGGTTCTAAAGATGCAGAAGTTTTAACTTAAATTCAGTCCTGTTTCCTTTAAGCCACTTTTAAACATTTGACCATCAGAGATAAAAACTTAACCCGAATAGACCCTTTTACGTATGATTGGGTTGAAACTGCCACCTCTAGGACAGACTTTAACCAATTAAGCACTAAAATTTACAACGCACTCGGTTAATTAATTACTGTGACCAGTGACAACCGGATAAAGTACCAAACAGAACAGAGGTGATTATCAGCAACAGCATATACACAGTTTATTTCAAATATAAATACCTGTTCTGGAGTCTTCTCGTGATAGCGACTTTGAGAGACACCTTGTGCAAGAAGCTCTTTCACCCTGCCACCTGAATATAATTCGGAAAGGCAGCCATGTCCTTCAAAAATAAGCCCTGCCCTAAAGGCACACAACCCAAGCTGAGCCATTGACCTGTTAAAGAGTATCTGTGTCGAGATATCCATATGCTGAACACTATCCTGCAAGTGACTCATAAGCAACAAGTCTCGGGATGTAGAAAATTCATCCAATATTGCATGGTGATAAATGTCACAAAGCATTGCACGAGCCTTGGTCCTTTCATCGCCGTGCTTGTATATAAGAGAGACCAGTATGTCCATCAGGGCCCTGCTACTTGTGGGAAAACTAGGTTTTCGAGGCACAATCTCAGGAGTGTTGACAAAAGCAGGTGGGCCTCGACTTTCCTCTGCCACTTTTGATTCAGTACCAGAATCTTCTCCATTATCTCCAACTCCCGATTGCTCAGACAAGTTCCTCATAGCACCATAAACTTCTTGTGGTTTGTAGTACACAAGTTCAACTAGCTTTAACGCAGCCTTCGCAGCAGCCTTGTAATCCCCAACACGTTCAAGATATGCCTGGACGTTTTGAGCAAGAACAAAAAACAAAGGCTCGTCTTGAAGCCTCTCTACATACTCCCTAGTATGAGGATCAATACACTGCAAACTCCTGAAGAATTCAACATCTATCTTCTCAAGAAAAGCTGCCAAATTTCCCCATATACGTATGGTATCCTTATAATCCGTTCCTTTTTGGGTCTCATTCTCGTCTGGCTCCACAGTGTCATCGACCAGAATATTAGGATACTGCTCAAGGATATCAAGTATGACAAGCATATTCTGCACACACTTCTTCCACACGTTAATAGGCATATGACCACTGAGACCTGGGTTGACATCAAACTGCGCAGATACAACACTAAACAAAATCTCTAGCTTCTGAGCAGGAGTTTTAGCCACCTTCGTTAAAAACGTAAGCTGCTCAACAAGCTCGAGCCTTCCAGTCCCCTTCCTCCCACGAGCAGCAACGACCTCCTTAAACTTCTTGTTAACAGTATCCCAAGTCACCTGGCTTGGATCCTTAAACTGCTTTTCCATTAACTTATCTTTCTTGTTCATCATTTTCTCCCAACCAGGTTGGTTCTCATCGTCCTCCTCATCATTATCATCATCGTCCTCATCCGACTCTGACGCCGGTTTTGTCGGGTCATCAATTTCTGAACCATCATCATCGTCGTCGTCATCATCTGATGGCTCTTCCTCCTCTTCTTGATCCTCAAAACTTTCTGGATTCTCCCTACACTTATTAATCAAATCCTCATACAGCTTATTGTTCTTCTTCAACTTCTGTCTCATCGCATTCAATGCCTTGGCATTACTACTACTCATCTTCTTCTTCGCCTCCTTATTCGCCATAGCTTGATTCAAAAAATCCTCCAACATCACCAACGCCTTGATATAATTATTTGGAGCCCGGTCCGATTCAGTGACCCTCATCACCTTCTCAAGCTGCCTATTAATCTTGTCAAAACTCTCCTGCAAACTAACCCAATCATTGATCTTCATCGCATTCTTCATCTGATCAATAGTCGTAGACAACTCCTCAAACCTCTTATCCTTTGCAGATTTAATAACACGCTTATGCGTATCATCATCGTCACTGTCAGTATCGCCAGTATCAAGGTACTTGTTTCTATCAGGAGCGGCATCATCTTGTCCTTCATTAACATCATCTTGTTCATAATCACTCACTTCAGACTCAGTCTCACTGTCCGCCTGTTGAAATAGTTTAAAAGTCAGATTTCCTTTCAATTCTAGTAATGGGTGCATAATTTAATCATATAGATACATATATACATACATATAACAAATATGTATCTATCAATGAAAGCAAAACAAACCTCATTACTCCAAAATTTCGACGCCATCTTCTTAACTCGCAAACAACGCAAATTTCTGTAAACCTAAAGCTGCATACATAGTACATACATAAAAGATATAAATTTTCAAATCGTAACAAAACTTGCCAACAATTTATGATTCGCATGATATAAATCCACTACGAAGCAGAAGTAACGATGAATGCGTATTCAATTGTGTCAGTGGTAAACGAATTAGATGAATTAAAAAAAAAAAAACAACGATTCGATCTTGAACAAATTGATGCGATGATAATACGACAGATTCACTGAATACCTGTATTGCAAATCGGCGATTATAGAACTTACGCAAACGGATGTTGGAGTCGGCGGATTAGGGTTTTTTTTCTCAGTATGTGAGAAATAATGTGTTATTCGATTCGGGTAAGGTTCTTATATCTTATCTTATTTGGACCGGTTCAAGTAGCAATGGGTTTTAATTAAGAATTAGGAGTAGCCAATCACGTGTTGACATCCGTCATTTTTTATTAAATAAATTAAAAGTCTTCCAATTTTTATCGGATTTAATATTTTCATTTAGAAATACACATCTTCTTCACATCTTTCATTCTCCTACATATTCCGTCAAATCCGATTGTCACCTTTACCCGTCATCGCCATTGAGCACCATTGTTCAATCATAATACTTTCTCTATAAAGGTGTTTCGTAGCATTTAAATCGTAATCTCCATCCATATGTATATGTATAACAAGAAGAAAACTGGAGTCAAAATTTGAAATTTTTTTCACCAAATAAGATTTAATTCAATTATTTTTAACATATAATCCGCACATGGTCATTATACTTTTTGATTGCTTCAAGTTTATATCTCAACAATTTAAACAAAACGAGTACTATTTAAAGTGCACTTTAAGAGTTTGATGAAATGTCTAAGTAGATTGTTATTCATAAAACAAGACTTTGAAACAACAACTTCATAACTACAAAGCATCATATCAAACTCTAGTTTACATAAGAACTTAAAACGATTGTATTCATATGTACTTTCTAAATTTTTAACGTACCATTTTCTAAATACGGTGCACTTTTTTTAGCTACGATGTACTCAATTTATACGTTAACGGTATTTATCTGACATTTAAAATTGGTGCATCATAAACTGAAAACTTAGTGCATCATGTTTAAAAATTTAGTACATTTTAGAAATTAATATACACATAATCTGATTTATATTTCTCAAACAACAAATAAATTTGTAACGGACATGTTCATATAGTTTGAATGAAAATATAAACAAGATTAAAAAAAGTCTTTAAAAAAACAATCGGATTTCGGTGGGCGACAAAGGTGGTGATGGGTGGAGGTTGCAGCTTACTATTGGGGAATGAGAGATGAAGGGGAGGAGGGAGAAAGAGAGGAAAAGAAAAAAGAAAAAGAAATAACATTTGTCACTATTTTATTGGCTTATTTTTCTTCTCTTTTAATTACTTCTTCTCCCTATAACCCTTCCCATATAAATAAACATAAGCCTTTGATTTAGTTATTTTATGTTCATCTGACGATTATCATACATTCCATCTTTAAGTTTAATGGTTTAGCAGTGTACCCACAACTTTGACAAATCGACAGATTGAGTCCATTATTCATCTAAATGGTATATCAAGATCTAAATATGAATAGTCCCCATTGTTAAGAATGTGAAATTCGCTTCTTTCTTATTCATCTTCTTAAATTTTTCAACTTCCAAATTCATTTAAACATCACGCCTTATTTGTTATCAATTTGTTTCTCTTTCATTTCCTTTTTCATGGATTTAGGTCAGATGCATTGTTTCGAATTCAATTTTGTTATACATAAACATAATGATAAATAAGGGTTTTTTGATTTTATTATCATCTTTGAAGTTAAGGAAAACGAAGAATCATAAAGGTTGAAAAACTTTCGACAAAGGTGTTTTATGTTACTATATTAGATATGACTTTCATAAATAAATGTGTCATTTGCTTTTGAAGTTTGAATTTTCTTTTTTTCTAAACTATAATCTTGAATGGTTTTCTTTGTGCGTTATTTTACCAACTTTCAGGTGAAATGATGGTTAAGTAGGTTGCTTAATAGCGCTATTCTTAAGTAATGTATAATGTTTTCCATTAATGCTGTTGATATTAATGTTTTTGATGTGTATGTTAGGTGTAAAAGAAAGAGTTTCTCATCAGAAAAATGAACATTTATGACATATGTATATTTTAGTTTATATGTGGTTGTTCATGTATTTATCATAAATTTATATCTCTACCTGAATAAATAAGATGCATATACTCTTAAAAGTCATATTCAGATATTTGGAGTAGAAGACTGACTCAGAAATATGTAACAGTCGATATCTTAGTTTTAACTATAGTTGTAACAAGTGAAGCTACAATTTCTATGATTACTGAACATTCTGAAATAAATACGAAAATATCGATACAAATGGTTTTTTCAACACCATTGTCCTCCCACAAGTTTCGTAAACTCTAAAAAATAACTTTAGAAAATGAGAAAATGTTTTATAAGATGTTTATATTAAGTTGTTTATATGACCATGTGAAATTAGTTACTGTATGCTGATTTCTTGTAGCTACATATGTTGTTATGCCCATTAATATGGGTTGGTCGGAAGAACTAACTAAGAGTTCAAAGCAAGTTTGTTTTTTTTCTTTTCTTTTTTACTTCACATTGGGAGGCAAGAATTCCTTTTGAAAAATACGTTATTTAAATTTTTATAAGTAAGGAAAAGATGGGTGGGTCATGTTGGTATTGGTCAACTTACATTTTTTAACTTTCAATTTGAATGTTGAATTGGGTGATAATTAAGTTCTTATTATTAATGTCGAAGGAGTTGTTTGGAGGAGTTTTTTTACCAGATTTTTAGCTTAATGTGATGAGCTTTTATAAGTAGCTTATAATCTTATCAACGGAAAAAAAACTAAAAACTTGAAACTCTAAATATAAAGTTTTTTCTTACATCTTAAGCCCTTTCTCAAAAGCTTAGCTGAGCGCAACCTTAGTTTTAACTCTTAGTTACTCATGATATTGTTAACTTTTTCTGCTCATGATATCATTTGAATACTTTTTGCATCTTGATTTCCTTTTAATGTTAAGCTACCATTTTTATACTTATCTTAATGTAAGTTTTGTTTGTTTTCTCTAGCTTTAATTATTTGTTTTAGCTTTGGATTTTGTTTTTATTAGTTCAGATTATTTGAAAGTGAAAGGCATGCTAACTTGTCAAGTTTATTAACATTGATTTTGTTTAAATATATCAAAGGATGCTCTTAAGAAGATGGATGTACTAATGATGAAAATGATAATTAGAACCATTTGATTAATATGTTTAGGTATCTTCTCACTCTCTTTCTATGTGTCTTATTCTTTTCTCGTTTGTTCGTATTTCTTTTCTGGCATGAAATTTAAATTTGATAAAATAGGTCTGGTTCAATGCTTCTTATGTGTACTACAATTGTTTTGTTAATCGACTATGGAAATCTAAGACCGACAATCTTAAATAATATATAAGAATCATACTTGTGACATCATCATTTTAATTTGAAATCTAATTAACCAATCACAAGTCATAATTTAATTAAAATATATTTTTATTAAATTTAATTAATTTCATTTAATCTCTCTATTTTCAAATTTTAATTAATCAATTTTAATTTTATTTATCGTAATAAAATAATAACACGACAGTTGATTAATAAAATTAAGTTAATACATGATAATTATAAAGTTTTTTTTGTCAAAGAGTATAATTTATTAATGTCATTTTATTTTACTGGTTTAAACGACCCGCGTGTATACACGGGCTTAAAACCTAGTATACTTTTATGAAGGAGTAGATATAAAATTAGTCCATGGTCCTTTCTAATTCGTGTTGGTAATGAGTTGACAAATTTAAGTGTTTAAGCTTGAGTTTTGTTATACCAATTAATGCTTTTAAAGCTTAAGTATTGTCTTATATGGCTTTCTTGTGTGATATTGATTTAATTATAGGGTTTTTTTATTTATTTATTAAAATTTAATTTAATTTGAATAGAGCAATTGAGCTATTAAATTTAAACTACGTCAATTTTTGGATGCGTAAGGAGAAGATCATAGGTATGATGGTAAAATTGGGTTCGGTTGCACATTTAGTACTAACGATGAGGTCATTTCATTGTACTGTATTGAATTATATGTATATCGTAATTCGTTTTAAAGAGTTTGTGATTCGATAAGTATTTGCACACTTCATAGTGTTATGTCTTTAAGCGGGTTACTAAATCTGATATATGGGTAATATACGGTACTCATTTTTTTTCTCTTATATGTGTAAATTGGGGTGAGAAAAGTGATAAACATGCATTTTACTTATATTTGTTGCCTTTTCTTATGACTTTTATAAATCATATGAGGTTAAAATTGTTTGAAGAATTAGCAGTGTAGTCAAATCTGCACTAGTTATATCAAGTTGTTTTTTTTTTTTTACTGTTGTTTTATGTTGTGTTTTTATTTTGATAAAATGCTATTTGAAAAGTGTTTGCAAGATACACCTACACTCAGACTTTTAGAGGTTGAATTTGAACTGTAATTTTTAAATTATTTTTGAGATATTTAGTAATACAAAGAGATATTTAGTAATACAAAATAATATTCGTGAATTTGAACTGTAGATTTCAAAGTCATACAAAATAATGATAGAAAGCAAATCAAAGATTGATCAACAAAATAATATAATTTAATTTTAATTCACATTTTTTAATAAATTTGTGAAATTTGTGTACAATGGTTAAAATGGTTACAAAATGAAATTTTTTTATTTTACTCTAACGGTCTAATTAATTCGAGTATTAGTTCAAATCCACTCCATTTGTTTTATCTCCTCACATTAAAACGCAACCTGTAAACGTAATGACAATAAACTGACACTTTTTTTTATCTTTTTTTATGTGTGATCACATATATGTTATCACTAAAATATCTACAAAAAGTAAGGATACAAAGTTTAATACATAATACTTATTTCTATAATAATTATAGTTACATGTGTTATTAAATCTTTTTATAATTTTTTTAAAAAACATGTGAAGTCATGAATCAATAAACTAGTAAAAGGTTAAAAGTAAATTACTTCAATAATGTTAATACTCTGTTATTATTAGGGGTAATATTTAGGGTAAATCGCATTAAAATGAGATTTATTTATTCCGCAATTTTTTGTTGAAGGTATAAACTTTTCAGTGGTTGAATTTATATTAACAAAAAATCTAATTAATTAATACATAGGTGTATCGCTTACGGAGTATTAACTTGATTAGCAAGTAATAGTCACTCAGTAATGGTATATGAAATCATTTAAACGAAATACTTATTCATTCATGTATATGTTCAATTACCTCCATCATTGATTACTTAACTGATTTACAAAAATGTTAGGATAGCGGATATAATTTATACTTGTGAAAATCGGATTTAATTAAAACACGTATACATGCCTGCTTTTTTGTCCTTCCTTTTTGACGATTTTTTTTTATATCGAATAGACTAATTACTCCAACAAAGTTGGAGGAGGACTAGAAATACATCAATAATCAATAACCAATAACCCTATTACAAAACAACATGATAAAACCATATAAACCTTGGGTTTTAGATAAACAATAACTAGAAAACATGATAACTCTCAAAGATAAATTACAAACAAAATTTATTTTAGATTCGAACATCAAAAAGAGTGTTACCCTCAGTACCCTTTTAAATAAGTCATACCTCACCCTAGTTGACACTGTGTAAAACAGGTAAACATATGAAGTTTTTCCTGTTTATGTGACATGGAGATGTCGAATATTTTTACTCTGATGTACGCAACCTAACCGGGATATCCTCGTGACTGTTTCTGACCCTTTCCCTGGCCAGCCCAAGATGTGCAGCTGGTGAGGTTTGAATATGAAACCTCTTGAGAGGATATATTATAACGCCAATCACTATGCCATATTGGTGATGGTTATAGTTGACGTTGTGTAATTAGACCAATAACGAGTGAACAGGTCAAGGACGTATTAACCCTTCAATATCTTGACATGCAACATTCACTTTAAACCTTATGTAATGATGAGACTTACCTTTGATGAATTTTTTGAAATCGGCCATCTCTTTTATGGACTTTTGGATCATATTGATTACTTTGCTAACTGATTTAAATGACTTGAGATGTAATTGTCTCCGGATAAATCTTTTAATGAGTTAGCTTGAGAAATATTAACGTCAATATCAATTGCTCCAGCGAACATTTTTTGATTTGCCATTCTTCACTCATACCGTTTTAAGGAGTTACCGTCATTTGACACCTTTATATTTCCTTTCATTTTCCTTTTTTTGTCTTTGTGATTTTGAACATTCTTTTGAAATCGAGCACATTAAGTGTGACAATCTTTAACATGACATTCTTCATCATTGACCCCTACGGTTGTTGGGTCATCGTCAATTTCTCTTTGCTTCAGCAACTTTGTTGGAGGAGAGTTGTTAGAAGCATAAGCTTTTGGTGATGAACGAGGTATACAAAATTGAGAGGTAAGTGGTATAGACCGAGAAGAGGCCTGAAAAATAAATGATTCAATAAGAAATATAACTGGTAAAGCTAAATCACCACAAGAAGCGGGATAGTATGAACCTAAGTTGAGCCATCAAAAGGCATGGAAACGTGTGCCACGTCATCCATTGAAACCGCATTTGAATTACTGTTGTCGAGCATATTACAGGAACCAGAGTCGAGATCATTAACTTTTTATTGTTAGAAGGCTTATTTCACGTGTTCGAACACCTGACTATAAACATTACTTTGACATACAACGTTATGACCAAATGACCCTTTTGGTAAAAGAAGATCACCTATGACCAAATGACCCTTTTGAAATATCATGAACCTTAGTCGTTTTGAAACCAACTTAATTTCACGTGTTCCACACTTGATAAATACATGTAGTTGGTTAGTGATGTTATCATCAAATTAGTTGTAAGCTAGCAAATTTTTAGTTGACTTGTTGACCGGATTAATAATAAAAAAATTTGTACCTTATGCGATTTACTATTAAGAGTAACTTTATGCGATTTACTTCAATAGTTAAATCTAATTGTAACCAAATAGAGAAAAAAGTCAATAAATAGGATTAAAGTCAAGAGAAAAAGAATTTTTCTAACGAATTTTTCTAACGAATTTTACTATTACATTGTAATTGTTTTGTTTTCTAATGAGTTTGTAAAAATTGATATATTTTTTTGCTCAATTAAACATATGTGTGTAGTTTTATAATACATTTCTTTTTTTTTTAAAAAACTTTATTTGTTGAAGTATTTTTTGTTACAATTAAAGTCGGTGTAAGAGAGTCTCTAATAGAAAATTCATTATATAACATTATTAATTTTGTGACATTATCCATCACCTCGATTTTGTTAATAAAAAAAACCTATTTGCTTTGGTATAAAAAGCTTTCTAAAAGCTTTTACTAATAAAATATATGCACAAATATTTAATTAAGTCATTAGCTAAAGGGTTTATAGTTTGAGAGCGTATTAAAATTCACACATTTTACTATTGTATTCATCATACTATTGAAATATTATATTGTTTACATTTAAGTTTTAAACTCGTCTATTGTAGGATTTTGACTACATGAATTGACTTTTTTTTAAACTCGTTTATAATATACAATTTTAAAACTTGAATACATATAATACGAGGTCTCTAAGTTGAATGTATACAATATTCAAAGTTGTAAACTTCAATACACTCCAAAACTAAAAACCTTCCGCCAAAAGTTCAATTTTTGCAATTTCGTTGTCAAAAGAACTTTACACTTAAATATACGGTAAACCTTTTAAAAGTTTTTCTTGCCGAAAAGAACCTAACATTGAAGATGTCTCAGGATGTAATGTCATAAGCAAAGTTTGTTAATAATTTTTTTTGTTAAAAATACCCTAAAAATTATATTGCTTAAACATGTTCATCATTTATTATAACAGTTAAAAGTATCATTTTGTTTTCCCGAATCAATTTATCAGTTTTTTTAATATACCATGGTAAACCTTTTGATGCATTTAGTAAATCTATCATTGATCACTTATTTTTACAAACTTTAAAAAAAAAATTAAATTTGTTTCCTCTAGTAAATAAACACTATTTAGGGATGTTTATTTTCCACTTAACGATTATAATGTACTCAGATATAGACGTGGATAGATAATATAGTTATTTCTTTTTGACTTTATGTTTTAAGAGTTTCTATTTGTGAAACAGGGCAAAAAGGAAGCCTTCTCCAACCACTCTCATTCTAACAAATCACCATCCTTCTTTTTACCCCCAATTTATTTATACTAAATTTTCCAGATATACATGTTCCCTTTTTCTTATTAACCTTTAACTTTACCACCAACGACATTACTACCACTTTTTGTTTGTAAATTCCTTCTAACCATAGTTCATATACACAGGTGTCGTACTTAATACATTGGTAATTTATAATAAAAAAGGCTAATGACACTATTTAAGGTTGTCATTAATACATATAAACATACATATATAATTATACCCGAACCATCGATGTCTCATCCTAAATATTGGTGCCCTCATGAATATTGTTTAAACATTAAAGTTCAACCATTTTAACCATATTCAAATTTATTAAGGATTGTCGTTAATAAAATATATTATTTAAATACCCAACAAGTATATTTAATCGTAGTTAACATGCATGGTTATTATAATACAAAGATTACTTAATGTTCTAAAAAACTATAAAACCAATATAAACAAATTTTACAATGCCAACCTTCGTTTTATAAACTTGTAACTCTGGTGTTAATTAAGTTTCAAAACATTTTACATTTTCACTATTTCTATATTCTTTCTATATCTACATAGTTTTAAACGCACATACACACAAAAACTTGGGGGTCCAAACCACGTTGTCTTATTCCTTTTAGTTAAAAAGGCACAAATCTAGGGTTTTTTTTCTTCTTAATGGGCCAAATCCAACATCCATCCATGGATATCTGAGAGTCAAATTCTTCCCTCTTTTTTATCAAAATCATTCAATTTCAATCCAATTTCATCTCTTCTTACAGCCCAGGTCAACCAATTTCTCCAATTTTCCACTTCCCCCAAAATTTCGGTTTTTGTTCGATCTTTAGGTACTCTCACGTACGTACTATACGTACAGACTACGTACATACCAAGAATGGACGGAAGTCAAACCTACAATCCTCGAACCGTTGAGGAAGTTTTTAGAGATTTTAAGTCTCGAAGAGCTGGCATCCTTAAAGCCCTTACTACTGGTTTGATAACTTTGTTAATTGTTTTTCACTGGAACTATAATTAATTTCAGCTGTTGTTCTTTTGAGCTTAATTAACTGTTAATTTCACTAAAGTTTGTTAATTTAATATTGTTTTGTTACAGATGTTGAAGAGTTTTATCAGCAGTGTGACCCTGGTTAGTATTTTTTATCTTCTAGTATATGTATATGTATATGTATATTTCAGGCTTGAAGTAATTTGTGTTCAATTTTAGGGTTTGACAAAGGAGTAAAGAAATAATAGTATACTCTTAAAACACTCATAACAAGTATTTTTATAGAAAAGTTGTAGACTTTTCAAAGTCAACATCAGTTATTTTCATGTAAAAAATTGCTAGTTTGGAAAGTTTTGACTTTTGACTACGAGGGAAATGCCATATTTTCCGTTCAAATACGGGTAAAATAGAAGAATTTTTCTAAGCCAAATTAAATTCACTCGAGTAAATGTTATTATCTTGAAATGCTGCGAGAATTGCAACTTGTCTCTCAAACATCAAAAAATGGAGTAGTTGCAATTTCATTGTACACTCACCAACTGAAATGAGAAACAATGATTGATGGATATCATGACACATGGGTATTATATCTAAAGGAAACTTTAATAATTGAGGTATCCATTGTGGTTTTCATATATCATTTGTTGATGCAATCATGCAACATAAGTTCATTGATTTTTATTTGCAGTTTAATCTTTTTTATGAGTCTACCAGACCAAAATTGTGATATTTATGCTTTTGATTTAGTTTGATATCATCATTATTATTATTTTTATCAAATGTTGTAATTATATCTCGGACTGTCAAATGGTGTAAAAATATGGAGCTTTGATGTCAAGTTGATAGGGGAGATAGGTTCTGCAAGTGACGTAAGCGTATGTAAATTTAGAACAAAGGTAGCAATCCACAGTTGGGAGGTTGATCTCCATGCATACAATGGCAGTGAGTGGATGTACATGTCGTATTAGCGACTGCGTCTTTCTTAATCAACAAACCTTTTGTTTCCTCCTGTCTTACTCTCTTATGTGGGTGTTTCTTTTTATCGTGATATTTGTCAAGGCAGTTGATTTGTAGTTTTCTAGTTAATGTATTTGATCTTAGGATAAAAATATTAGAATAGTCTTTATTTATTCTTTGGTTTTCATTGATGTCATATTTTGTAAGGTTTCTTTTATTTGCTCAAACCTACTAGGATGGTTTTCTTTATTTTGGTGTCATATATCATGTTTTTTCATTCTTCAAGTCCTTCAACATCGTTCTTGCTTCAAAACAATGATGATCCATACTGTAGATTTTTCTCTCAGAATAAGGTTACTATGGTCATGGATGTTGCAGGTGGTTAGTTGCATGAATTATAGTGCTTCTCTTTTATTGAGGTTAATTAAAGGGCACATCTACTCGTGACTTGTTTTTGTTGTTTGAAAAGGTTTTAACTGTTTAAAACAATGGTGTTGGACCGCTTACCTTTCCAAATAACCATTTCGGGTTTGAATCCGTTTTTAAATACTAGTTACAGATTGTAAACTTGATTTCTACGTTTTCAAGGTTTGTATATGTGGTTTATGCAAAAAGCATGTGTGTGAGGTCTAGGATATAATTCCAATAATACGCAATTTTTTATTTATTTTCAGTTTACGTTTAATATCTTCGAAAACAAAGGAATCTGGTCGAACATGTTCATTTTGTTATCATCTAGAATCACAAAACCATTTACATCATAGAAGCGAATAGGAACCAGCATATTTTGGTGTTGCCAACTGAGTTTTGATTCTTTGCATTGTTATCTTCACTGGTTGTTTATTTGTAAGAATGATAATAAGAACTCTACAAGAATTATCCTGTCAATGGTTTCTGTATATATATTAACATCATGGCGTAACCGATTTTTTGCTATATGTCGTTTATATAGGCATGTTCATGCGTTCTAAAGTTTGTTCCATCTTTGCATCTATGTTTGTATGAATATGTTTATTTATACACACTTGTGTATTCCTTTTTTCATCTACAAGAATATACTTCCCGCCTTCTCTACAAGTTCTTTTCCTGTTGGTTATCACTAGTTGGGTTCCGGTTGCAGATTAAGATTTTACTGTCATGTTCCGGTTTTGGTAATAGATCAAAGTGATTTTATAGTTCCCGTGCCACCTACTTCTATTCTCTTTACTTTTTTCATGTTCGTTGACTTATTTTTCTCTGGTTTGTTTTTCAAAACATAAAAATGGTAATCATAGTCTATCTTCAAGTATCAGCTATCTTGAACTTTAGGATCTAAACACTTGAGTATTACGTATGATCAGGGAAAGTTGTTAATTTTTCGTGTTTGACTACAGAAAAGGAAAACCTATGTCTCTACGGGTTTCCAAATGAGCAGTGGGAAGTGAATTTGCCTGCTGAAGAGGTACCTCCAGAGCTTCCAGAACCTGCATTGGGTATTAACTTTGCTAGAGATGGAATGCCAGAAAAGGACTGGCTAGCTTTAGTTGCAGTTCACGGTGATGCGTGGCTTCTGGCTGTGGCCTTCTATTTTGGAGCTAGATTTGGATTTGACAAAGCTGATAGGTACTTCCTCTTTGTATCCTTTTCTCTTTGTTATAATTTTTTGAGTTACCAAGTCTCAGTTTCCATTGCTGAATTTGTCAACCTGGGATGCAGGAAACGCCTGTTTAACATGATAAACGATCTCCCAACAATTTTCGAAGTTGTGTCTGGGGCGGCTAAGAAGCAAGTGAAGGAGAAGACATCCGTGTCAAACCACAGCAGCAGCAAATCAAAGTCGAGCTTGAAGGTTCTCTCTATTCCAATTTCCCTCCCTTCTAATTCTTGTGAAATCCATTTACTAGAACTTATCTTGTTTTTTTTATCTGACATGGGTTTTTCAAGGATTTTTCATAACAAATAAAAATGAAAAAAACAGAGGTGGTAAGATGGGTGGGTTGGATAACGGTTCAAAATGGCTCCTTTTTGTTATGGGTCCAGACAGGCTTCATTGGGTTGGGCTGACCCAGAAAAGCTTTTTTGAACCTTTAAATTAGGGGGTTGTATCGACCCGTTGTCCCTTTATAATTTTTTTTTATATGATCATTTGAGATAGAGTACAACACCAAACGATCTATCTTAAGTAAATGCGCCGAAGTCGCCAACCCTATGAAGAAATGAAAAGGAAAACGATGAGTCATTGTGTATGTCTTTCGTTGTTTATTTCTTGCTCAACCCCAGGTTCATAATTGCATGTTTTCTCGAGCAGTTGCAAGCTGCTAACCTTTTTATTTTGCTTTTTTTTTTTTTAAAGGCAAAAGGCCCTGAACCACAGCCTAAATTTCCAAAAGCTTCAACACCAAAAGATGACGACGAAGAGGGTTTGGATGAAGAAGATGAGGAGGAGCATGGGGACACATTATGTGGTTCGTGTGGTGAGAATTACGCATCTGATGAATTCTGGATCTGCTGCGATATTTGTGAGAAATGGTTCCATGGTCAATGCGTCAAGATAACTCCAGCAAGAGCTGAGCATATCAAACAGTACAAATGCCCAGCTTGTACCACAAACAAGAGATCACGCCCTTGATTGCTATCACTGGTAAGGAAATGAACAATCTTGTTGTTGTTGTTGTTGTTGTTGTATGGAGTTCGATTTAACTAATCGTCAGTTGTGGACAAAAAGTGGAAGTTAAAACTGGTCCTAGAGATGCTTTGTAGGGTTTAAATGTGCATTTCATTTAAGTTAGTGGCAGGTTTTTAATTTTAGTTGTTTAGTAGAATTCTAAGGTGCAAGAGAACGTTTTCTTTGTTATAATGGAAGTTTGGATTCTATGTGTTGTTCTACTGTACTGTGTTTATGAAATTTGGTGAACATTCGTCGTTTGATTTAAGACGCTTTTTATTTGTCTGGAGAGTAGTGGTGGTCGACATGGTACCGCGTGATGGTATGTTAGTGAGATGCCACCATGAAGTAGGACTGGTCCGAATCGGTCCGTGCCCCGGTCTAAGTGTGTTAATGTGTTGGGCCTGGTCAATGTCACCGTATTTTCGGCTTGAAAGTCCTGACTGACCTAAGAGGAGTTCTGCTGTATATTTTTCTTTTCAAAGTAAATGGAGTATAACAAACTGATCAATAACTAATTACTGTATGTTTTTTTATTTTTTCCTTCAATAAAGCTGTTGACTAAAATGGTTTATCAAATTTGTTGACTATCAAACTGATTTACAAAACCTTTTCTTCTCTAATTGTCTTCTCTAACCACAGAGATGGTATAACCAGCATAAAAAATCTCGCAATGTAACGTAAAACAAAATCTATAAATAATATGAACCCGTGTAATGTTATGCCGATGATTCTGCCCATTTAAAATGTCGAAGAAAGTATGTCTAGTAATAGAGAAAGTGACTCCGTCATAATAACACAATTTAAAAAAATATAAATATACAAATCTTGAGTCTTAAAATTTAATTTTAAAATTTACTGACAATAAAAGACTAAAATGCTTTATATGTGGTATAGATATAGACTAGATGAAATATTAATATGGGTTCAAAAGATAAAAACATTGATAGAATTATATTTAACAATGGTTAAATGTCTATTAGTACTAATTTTCTTCTTATTTCTCATCATGCGAGTGTAACTATAACAAAAGGTCTTGGCTCAACCGTATGTGGAAAACCAAATAAGCCATAAAATTGCGAGTATCAGTGTGTGTATATAACAAGTGATTTAAAATGTATAAATCGTTTGTTGTTGTAAAAACATAGAGTATAACTATAACACATAAACTGATGACTTACGAGCTTTTTAATCTTCAAAGTTCCTAATGTTACGAGTGATGAATATTACAATAGATACGACATGATTATTTAAATTTAACCCTGTTGTAATATGCTTACATCGACATTACGTCATGTCCTTTTAACAAGTTTCTTAATGAAATCATCGATTTAGAGACTTGTGTTGAAAAAAAAACAAAAAATACCACCGGGAACGGATTCACCGCGGTAAGGCTGATTGACGATTACTAGCGATTCCGACTTCACGCGGGCGAGTTGCAGCTTGCAATCCGAACTAAGGACGGGTTTTTGAAGTTAGCTCACCCTGCCTAATGGTGTTTAGAGACTTGTGTTGAAAAAAACAAAAAATACTACCGGGAACGGATTCACCGCGGTATGGCTGATCGACAATTACTAGCCATTCCGACTTCACGCGGGCGAGTTGCAGCTTGCAATCCGAACTGAGGACGGGTTTTTGAAGTTAGCTCACCCTGCTTAATGGCGAGAGTTGAAAAGGTGACAAAACCTTATAGCTTTCGTTACAAAACTAATAAACCAGAAAAAGATGGATTATTTTGCAAAAGAATTTTTGAATCAATCAAAAGTGGGATTGGGACCCTTTGTCCCGGGCCATTGTAGTTTTGTTCAAAAGAATTTGGATAAAATCCTAGGCGCCTAATCTCAATTTCGTTTAGAGCTGAAATTAAAAAACCCTTTAAACTCTTTTTTCCCTCCACCTGCACTCCAATATGCCAAAATCCCCAAAAGTTTCAACAACAAATTCATCCCTCCAAATCAAAACCCCAATTCAATATTTATATCACCCACACCACACTCATTCGCCATCCAATTCATTCTCTCACTCACTAAAAATCAAAAACATGGACGGAATGATCTCTTTATCCCAATTTTATCATGATAATAAAGAGAACATTCCTCCATTTTGTTCAATCAACAAAACCAGCTATAATTATAAGCTCCGTACGAAGATAACATTCAAGAAGAAGATAAACAGAAAGCCGCTTACGGACATCACGAATCTCATTGTTGAAGATCTGATTCAATCTCCGGCTGCTTCATCTTCGGTTCCTTGTTTGCAATCGAGTTCAAATTGTCGGTCGACATCTGGTAATCGTGTATCGATCGATGAGGGACGGAGCAGGTCGTTTAATTTTAGATGAAAATGTATGTATCAGATTAAACGGCTTCAGATATAGAGTTGTTGTGTACAATTTACAATGTTGTTCCGAAATTGGTTTTCTTCTCTATAAAAAGTGATAATTATTACTACATTTCCCTAATCACTTTGCTGTCTATGCTTGGATGCCTATGAACTAATTGTGCGTAAAATGTATTTATAAATAGGTACTCGGCTGTCCATAATTAGTGTCAAAGTTACAAAAAAATGATAAGAGCACGTATAATAGGAAAATTATACTGTTAACCTTATTTTTTATATAATCTTTTATGCATTAGTTTTGTAACTTATTTTAGAATAAACTAAAATGAAAATGTAAACACTTATTTTGAGACGGAGGAAGTACGTACAAATAAAATTGAAAAACATATTAAACTATACGATAAATACAAGAAAAAATAATAAGTAAAATTCATATGTTAATTAACCGGTTCCTATTACCCAAGCAGCCGTTGACCGGTAAGAGTTTATATCCCATTAAGTAGCTCCTCGAAGTATTAACTGACACATGTCCATCATCCAAAAACCAAAACTCTCCGTTTCACACCCCTGAAGTTGGTTATACTTCACACACAAGTTCAACACAGTCTCTGGCTGCACCATGGCTCTAGCTGCATGAGGTTGGGCTTGAACCAATTCTTTCACAACTTCACATCGTCCTCTAATCGCTGCAAGATCAATAGCATTTCTCCCATCACGATCACGTGCATTACATGTCTCAACGTTAGCCGATACAATAGCTTTAACTATTTCCACATACCCTTTTGCTGATGCCATATGAAGAGGCAAGTGTTTTTGTGAATCACACTCGGTAGCAAGATTTGGATTTCGTGTTAAAATCTGGTTCACGAAATCAGTGTAGCCGAGCATCGATGCGATGTGTAGAGGCATGTCACCGTAGATGTTTAAGGTAATTTGTCTATCAAGAATTAGCGGATCTTCTTGACGCAAATTTAGCAAAAATGGATGTATTTCCTTTTAGTGATGCTTCATATAGAAGTTGCTCCATTCTCTCCATGGTTATCTAATACAAATAACAAAAAATAGATTTATATAATAGATCAAGTTAACTGATAATATTGCTCACGACTTCATGCATCTTTTTTATATTTATTTATTTATTAATTAATTAATTAGCTTAGATGGTGTGTATTTTTCAATCTACTAATTGTATAATTTTCTGAAATCAGTTAGGATCCGGGGGAATTATTCGAACATTATCTTCTTTGAACAAGTCATTAAGTCAATGAATCAGGATTGATAAAAAATACTAGTCACACTTACAAATATTAATATTAATATAATAATTAAGAGACATAATATAATATTTTATTTTTATGTTTTAATGACTTACCTAGAAATTTACCCGTTTTTATATTTTTTTTATTTTTTATTTTTATAAAATATATCAAAAACAATATTTTGTTATCATCAAAGTTAATTTTTTAATTTCAACCATTTATGTTTGCATATATGATATTTTTGAATGACAAAATTAAATAACTCGTATAATAATCCAGATTCGTATGACATGAGTATCATCTACATATCTCTGTTTTCAATAGCAAGTAACTACTTGAAATATATAAAAATATGGATAACCTTTTAATAATATTGCATGTATTTAATCATTATATACAGCAAAAATAAATAGATTGCAACATCCCGAATATGTTGTTTATTCAGGACGTTTACATCTACGGAGGAACTTTCACTTTTATGTATTTAATTTGTTTCGTTTTGACTCTAAGAAATGTTTATATTAATTTGATTCTGATTTAGTCATCACGAAGATGCTTACATGCCTATTGTTGAATTAGAAAAGCAATTAGTTGCGTGTTTACGATATAATAATATAATAATGATAATAATACTAATAACTTAAAAAGGGTTAAGTATGACGTATCAAACTATCGATGAATCCCTATAGTTATAGTATGCACCAACTTTTAAAACGTCTCTTGAATCATATTTATTATAATCCAAAAATACAATGCAACAAAAACAAATTTCCCTCAACATATGTATATATCAACAGGCATGTCACATGTACACATTTGAGACTTCAATTCAATGGCTATATGTTACATAAATTAAATTTCAGCATGGTTTATGACTAACGGACTTAACTTGGCCTTCTTTTTAAACGGTCGCTTTTGGAAGATTTCCATTAGTCGAATAGTGTGTCCCGCGACTAGAAGAGTCATCATCGCGATCCATACCAACACGATACCATTTACTACATTCTTGAACGTTTGTGCCTCTGGTTTTGGTGTCAAAACCGATATGGAAACCAAGTAAGTTAGCGACATGGATGCAGTTGCGATCCACATAATAACCATAAGAATCCACAAGAAAACGCGATGCCTTAAAAAGGGTAATCCACTAATAAGCAACAAGATGATACTAAGAGTCGAAACAAATCCCACCGTATTACAAACTAGAAAAACGTGGTATAAATTCGGATGATAGTATACCATAACCGCATATCCAGCCCTGCGAGCTGGATCAGTGGTCGAACCATCTTGCCAAACGCCACTTGGAGGATTAGTACCTGCTTGAAACGCCATTGTTGCTATCAATGAAGCTACAACCATCAAAGTATTTCGTTTCTTTTCTAGCCAATCATCATCGTTGTTCTTCAAGTCTTTTTTTAAGTGAGACGATAAATTATGAAGTTTCTTATTGTACTTTAAACTGTCTAACTCCATTTGGGTTGTTGGATTATGAGGAATTATTCCAAATAAACTTTCTTTTTTTGTGTCAACTGCTCCTGCTCGCCTTAGTGACTGTATGATTTGTTGATCTTTCGCATCTCTTGGACCTTGAGACAATATATCCGTTGATGTTTCTCCTTTTGTGTTTGATGCGTTTACTTCTATTGTTGTATCGAGTAGCAAGAAGTTTATGATCTAGCAAATATTCAAGACAGAATCAATGAATAAGTAAATTTTAAAGCCTAAACTATAAACTTAATATAAATTTTTAAACGGGTAAACGGATAAGGTTTTCCTGTTCAGGTTACCCAAGAGAAGGGTGTCAATAGGGTCGGGTCGAGTCGGGTAACAGGTCAAGCGGGTTAAGGTTGTAATGGGTCCTGGGTCTAAAAGGGTCGATTTCTTAGCCGGGTTGAACGGGTTGGGTCAAAAGCTGGTTGGGTCGGGTAAAATGAATTTTTTTTAGTCAAATGTACGCGGCAGAAACCTCTTGTGAGGAATTCAGAGCGCCTAACCTTTTAGGGCACTTTGGTCCTTGGTGATGTTTTAATATATATTACGTTATAAAATCTTGGTATAAATTATTAAATACCTCAAGTTGTTTGTCAGCCACAGCTAGGTGTAGTATAGTATTGCCATCAAAATCTTTACTGTTTACAAACTCATGATCACCCATAGTCTCTATTAAAAACTTCAAAATCTCGAATTGGTTATGCTTCACACACAAGTGCAATATCGTCTCATGTTGCACAATGGCTCTAGCTGCATGAGGTTGAGCTCGCATTAGCTCTTTCACAACTTCATATCTCCCTCTAATTGCTGCAACATGAATAGCAGTTCTCCCATCACGATCACAGGCACTGCACGTTTCAGGGTTAACCGATACCAACGCCTTAACTATTTCCACATGACCTTTAGCAGCTGCTATATGAATAGGCAAGCGTTTTTGTGAATCACACTCGGTAGTAAAGTCAGGTTTTCGCCTAAGGATCTCCTTGACAAAATCAATATGTCCAAGCATCGATGCTACATGTAGAGGCATGTCATCGTAACGGTTTAAGGTAAGTTTATCAAGGATTAGTGGATCTTGTTGAAGTAACATTAACAAGATGGTTACATTTCCTTGTATTGATGCATCATAAAGAAGCCTTTCCATTCTCTCCATATCTAAATTACATGAAACACAAAGTAGCACAGTTTTGGGGTAGATATCAGGTTATTTTATATTTATAATATATTAATCAATATATTACTTGGACCGGAGAAATTTTTTAGTCTACTTAAAGATTTTTCAATAGTCAATTTATGGGGATGGGATTTATTCCAACTGAAGCTTCTTTGACCAAGTAAATAGATTATGAATGGTACAACATAACAACTAACCACTCATGCAGTTTCTTCTTTTACCTTTTTTGTGATCACCTATGACTGTTTAGTCAGTTATACCAATTTCATTCAAGGTTCATAAATAAAAGTGATAAGTCTAAAAATCAAATATAATTAACGGATTCTTCATATTTAGGTAATCTGTGACTTGGGATTATAATACCGTAGCTAATCAAGTTGCGGGAACTATAGAAGAAACACAAGCTGGGACGTCGGGTCTAAGGCGGTTTGCTTGGGTTTCGGTGGCCCCAGGTTGGGACAAAAATTACGTGATGGGTGGAAAGTCATCAATTAGGATATTATTATAATTCTTAATTTATATAAATTAGAGGAGTAGATTATTATCTCTTTATATATTCATCAAACGTATGAATATAAAAAGTTAGTCTTTTGGAAAATACACAATCTCATTCTGCTTTAAGTTTTTTAAGTTTTTTTGAAGTCTGCACTCGGTCGAAAAGCACACGTAGGTTACGTGTTGGGTACATACAATAGATATTGGATACGAGTTGGATACATTCCAAGACACCAATACTTATCCTTTCTGAACACACTTGGCCTTCAATTTTGAAAATGGTCAAAGGGGTAGTCAGTTAAGAGTCAAACCGGTAAACAAATGCATTGAAAACACGCTTTTTGCAGGTTTAGTGCGCTAAAAGTAGATGTAAGTTATGTATACACAATAAACATTGAACATAAGTTGGATACATTTGCGAACACTAATCCCTTCTTTTTATTAGTTTAAGGTTTTTTAACTTTTTTTCACAAAAAAAAACCTTTTTATCAATTTTAAATTTTAAGGGATTTTTTTTGAGGTCACATGATACTTCAAAAGGTAAAAAGAAAAAACCCTTCGGAGTTTGGATGGTAAAAAAACTTACAAATGTAGTCCAAACAACCATCCAAATTTTTTATTTTTGGTTTCAAAAGATTGGAAAAGTATATATTATATACCTTTAATTGATATAAAAAGGTTTGAGTACTTGAAGAGAAATTTGGTGGAGTTGGGTACCTTTTTTGCCATTTATTTATCCTGCAATAAAGTTCCTCCGATTTTGAATTTCAACAGAAACCTCATTAAATAATTTATACCAGGCTAACACCTTACCTGTGATCTAACATATAATTGAGGAGCTTGAAACAGCCATTGTCATCCAACTTCAGTGATGTCCTAATGCTTTTTAAATTCGAAGCTGTGGTACAAACGACAATGTCTAAAAAGGGAAGGGCTCCAACAGAATCTATATAACAAATCATCTTCATCTTCATATTCTTTCTCCATAACTAGTCCAATCATCCTAATTTTGTTCTTTAACTTCATCAACACCACTGTCTTCCAAATTATGTAACTCTATTTCATTATCTCCATCTACTGACTCGAGATTCTTGTCAAGTGGACCCACCATTATCTTAATAACTTTAATCATATCAGAGTAACACATAAAGAATTAGATTGATAATAAGCATATTTTGATTTAATAAAACTGAAAGAACAGAGTGACTGCTAGACACGTAAATAGGATATACAAAAACCCCAAATTTTGACTAAATTGCTGACAAATCAACCAAACATATAACACATGCATACATTTATCATATTAATTCTTTTAATTTATTCGCAGTCTTGAGATTCTTGTCAAGTGGACCGACCATTCACTTAGTATCTAAAATCATATCAAATTAAAACATAAAAATTAGACTTTAATTGAAAATAGCTTAATTTAGTAAAATTGGAAGAACAGTGCAAAGTGTGTGACTACTAAAACCCTAAAATTTTGAACTTTCATGTACAGAACATAAAATATATATATATATATATATTTTTTTTCAATTATACTAAGTACTAATCATACAAAAGCAAAAAAAGAAAAGAAAAAAAGAAGCCACAAATTGCAATTAAGATGTAACAAATCGAGTAAATTAGCAACAATTGAATACTGTTAGGATACAAACTCAGAAAGAAATACAGGATGAAATCATTACCAATATGAAGCAGACATAGAAATTGGAGGTTGATTGCTGATTATGGCTTTAGGTATCCTGACCGAGAAACTACAGATGTGGCGGGTATTATAAACCCGTGTTCACATTTCTTTTGTCGGACACTTTTACGACATGTGGTCACTAGATCTTTTTTTTCTTTAAAAATCAAAATTAATTCTTTAACACCATATGTCGTCGCTAATGTGTTTTAAAAGGGATACGATGCTTTGAGACACTACGTTGTTTCTGACACGACACCATTTCACTGTTATCTTTCAGCGACGACCCTGAAAGATAACAGTGGAATCAATCTGTTTTAGTCGCTTTGTGTTTCTCTTTTTTCTAGTATAGTTTAATTTGTCATAATATATTTTGACTTATTCATCATAATTATTATTGACTTATTCATTACACTAATTATAAATTAAACTTCAATCTAAATCAACATTTCATCTCAACAGAAAAGACAAATGCTATTGAATCCCCTAGCAACAAGCGAATACAATCCATCATTAACTATCAACATTCACACACACACACACACATCTAATTTAAACGAAGAGAAATAATGGATAGTTTTATAGATAAACCTGAAAATTCACCAACCATTAATTTTAGAAAATGACTAGGTTGCTAACACTAGGTTGGATGAATGGGTTGACACTAGATTGATCCTTAGACATATTTTTAGACCTATCTATCATTTCTTTTAACCAAAAGATATGAAACATAAATAATGTGGGAGCCGGTTTGCATTTTAATCAAAATTATCATCATGAACACAAAATCTTAAGACTTACAGATCACATCAGGTTTCTAAAATGACAAATGAAAACCTAAGAAAAACAACAAACGTGAACAATTTCACAAACAATCTAACGCATATGAAACAATTGCACGGGCCATTTTTGTTTTCGACCATCAAACCCAACAGCAATTACCTCTAACGAAATGTCAATGCTACGATGTTCAGTACCACGTGCTATACTGATGCGTGAATCTATTTTGATAGCTGGATTGACCTCACTACCAACCATTGAAGAACTCTGGTTAACCAACATATTGGATGTTAATGCAATTGGCTCACAGAACGTGAGTAATGTTTGAGCCCAATGTGTTGAAGGGGTATATGGTGATGTCGACAAAACAGTTGGCTTTTCTTTGCAAAACCTGCTTGTAAATGAGGTCTCAAACCATAGGACTATACCATAACACTTGGTTACAATTGATTCCGCCTCAGATGAATTTAATGACTTTTGTTCTAACTGAACAGATGCGGTGAAATCAACTTCATCAGGTTTCATTGTCACCAAATCAAACGCCTGGTATCAAAAGGACAAGACATTTAATCTAGTTAAATATAATATAAAACAATTTTAAAGTAAAAAAAAAAAAGCTTTAACAGTCATTTGTAAAAAATACACACACATGGACATGATCTTCCAACAAAATCATCTCTACTGAATGTGTACCTTATCTGATGATTGCAGATTTAAAGAACAAAAGAATTTACCAACCTGAAGAAGAGCAGTATTTGTGACCAAATTGTTTCCATCCACCACATCGACAATAGGAATATGAGCAGCATCTTCAACTAGTTCCTTACCAATAGACGACATGTTGAAACCATAAACATCTTCCCAGAATGGGATACTGGTAGCACCTTTTCCAAATCCAGCAACAAACTAAAAAAATCACAAGGAAAAAAAAACCATTAATAATTTTTTGGAAAATTTGCAATTTTTGTCCCCATGGTGTTTGCGTTATGCCAATTTAATCCTTTTATGATTTTTTTTTGCTTTTTTTTATCCTTGTGGTCTTGATTTTTGCCAATTTTATTCTTTTTACTAACTTTCGTTTTCTTTTTTCTGTTAAATCATATAAAATGACTAAAATACCCTTCTTCTTCCAAGACTCCCCATCTAACCCTAAAATCCCTTACCTTCTTCTCAAACCCAAATTTACTTTTCTTTCTCCTCCTCAATCCTAACACCCAAAGATACAAAATCTTTAATCTATTCTCATTTACAAACTTAAAATCCCGAATCAAAATTGAAATTCCAAACCACAAACTTCAACTTTCTTCTTTCCCAAAAACCCAAATTTACACATTTACATAAGCATTCACATTAAGAACATATACATACATCGCCACCACCACCCTAAACCGTCACAATCGCTGGCCAAACACACCATCCGCCGCAAATCGCCGGCCAAACACTTTATCGACACCCCACTACCTAAAATCCGCTGCAGTCCACCGCAACTTCTGAGAATCATTTGTGTTTTGTGTGAGATCTCTCGGCTAATGAATACGCCACGAATCCAACGGTATAACTACTACCACCATATTTAACCTCCGGTTATGGCTCCGGCAGGAACCCATCTTTCCGTCACACATCCGTCGAGCCTCCGGTGATGGCTCTGACCACCGTAACCGTCACATCCACATCGAATTGCAGATCTGAAAGTCTAATTCGAAGATGTAAATCAAACACCCAAATCGACTTTGTAGATCCTTAAAGTTAGACCGGAAAATTATGGGATTAAAAAGCAAAATTGATGTCAGGAAATTGAAAATCTCCTTCTCCTAAAGTATAAAAATTCATTTTATGTTTGTTCTAGAAAACAAGTATTGTAAGAATTGTTATGTTATAATGAAGATAAAGATATAGCGACATGTATGTATATGTCGTGAAATGCCAACAGTAAAGGCATTTTGAAAGAGTTCATTTAAATGTTTTTGAAGAAGCATGCGCATGTGGGGATTCATAAAGTAGCAATTTTTGCGATTATATTTTGTTTGTGTTTAATAATTTTGATTTTAATTCGAATTTGTGTTTGTGATCTTGTGAAAGTGATAGAAATGCATGTATTTGAGGAGAAGAAATTAGGGTTGGAGTTTTAGGAAAAAGTTAGGTGTTTGAGGAAGAAGATGGAAGGGTATATTAGTCATTTTTACATGATTTAACAGAAAAAGATAACGAAAGTTAGTAAATGGCAAAAATCAAGATCACAGGGACAAAAAAGTGAAAAAGATCATAAAAGGCTAGAATAGGCAAAACGCAAACACCAAAGGGACAAAATCTGCAAATTCCCCTAATCTTTTCAATCAAAATAAATCTTCAACAGGATTAGGAAGTCTAGAATTACAAACCATGGTAGCTGTATCAGGAAGCATTGCACCTCCGGGTTTCAACCAATGATCTCGCGCAACAAGCACTGAGCTGAGCATAGACTCGTAAAGTAGGCAATACCCCATCCACTCGCTCACTAATACATCAACACTGTGGGGCTGAATTTGACCAGATTCAATAAGATCTTCAACCATGCTATTAATAACATTAACAACTCCACTTCCCTGATTTGAAGCTTGATTCCTCAGAAGACCATTGTCTTTTGCAATCTGCAAATAACCAAAAGAAAAATACAATTGTAGGACACAATCATTATGCAAGAGAACGTGAGAAGACACAACACTAGAGATGAAAATTGGCAGTTTCAGCTGGTTGGTTAACGGGTCCATAACAGGTAATTTGTAGTAAAGGTCAAATGTGCTGGGTCGAGTTGAACTTGAACACCTTTGCCTAATACCTCTTTTTGAAATAAAATAATTTAATTTAGTTTAATGCATTCAGAATACAGTTCTTGCCACTTCAGACCCATTAGACGCGTTAGAATAAAACATAACCTGAACTGACCCATTCATAAGAATAGGTTGAAATTGCTTCAACTAGCAAGTTACCTGAGTGGCTACTGAAGCCATCTTATCACTTGCTTCAACTGCATTTACTGTTGACGCTCCTGCCTGGGCTGCGAAAAGACTAGTGAACATAAAAACTTAGAACAAGATAAGTTGTCAACAGAAGAATAAAGCATGACAGGCATGACAGACAAGTATCTCACGCTCTCACCTTAGTATCCCTGTACCACAACCAACATCCATAACAACAGCATTCTTTAAAAGAGACGGATTGTCTACAATAGCTTGTCTATAAGCATCGGTCCTTACCTATATAACATAACATACTATAGCTCAATTTCACACAAAAAGAAAAAAGAAAAAAAAAGAAACAATTTATCAAGTTACAGAGAGAAAAACAGAAAATTTAAACATCTAACTAATTAATACCTTATCACTTATCATCTCTTTGTGAATACCGAATGAGCTATACGACCCAAAATAGTCCTTATTCACAATCATTATTTCACGGTCAACAACATTCACAAAAGACTTGCTTCTTTTTTTATCAGATGAGCTTGCCCCGTTGTTTTCAGATATAGAAGCAACCTCGTTCACTATATTCTCTTTGCAGGAATCAAGAAGCTCAGAGTTGGAAGCATACATAGCTAAATCATTTTTGTCATCAATGCTTATCTTTTTCAAACTGTCAATATTTCTGATTGTGTCATCATCATCATCATCAACTTCTTCATCTTCATCAAAACTATACAAGAGATTATCTTCTTCCATATATGGTTTTAGGTACATGTCATTGTCCCAAGGAAGATTACCACTTTCAAAACCCAAAGGTATATGTAAATGATCTTGTAGCTCTTGCCTAGACTCACAAATACTTCCACAACTCCAACATCGATTATGTGCCACCTGGTATACAAAAGAAATGATAAATAATAAAGCCTCTCACCCACCAATTTCATTCTAAAATCCATAATATAATCTACATAACAATCATTTTCCCTAATAGAACATCATAATCATAACTGCATTAAAGTAAACAAGATACAAATACATGGAGAAATGGCACAAATACTACTCAACTTTATCAAATTTCTCTTTCGCATAATCAGATTCTTTTTTTTTTAGATTTTCAGGTTTTTTCACCACCAAAAAGGACCCCCCTTTTTTTTTTATCAATTTGAAGATTTAAGGTATTTCTTTGGTGTCATGATGCTTCAAAGGTAACAAAGAAAACCCCTTTGGATGGTAAAAATTAAAAAACATATCAATGTAGCCCAAACAACCATCCAGAAAAGCACTTTTGGTATCAAAAGGTATAAAAAACTTATATACCTTGAATTATTAAATACAAAGAAAATTTAAGTACCCAAAATGAGAAATTAACTGAAGTTGGGTACCTTTTGTGCCATTTAACCTAAATAAAGTTCAAGTTTCAAATTTAAACAGAAGCCTCATTAAATCATTTATACAAAGCATACACCTTACCTGTGATCTAATATAGTTGAGGAGCTTGAAACAGCCATAGAAATCCAACTTCATTGATATCCTAATGCTTCTAAAATCGAAACTGTGGCTCGAATGACAATGTTCAAAAAGGGAATTGCTTGAATTGTATTTAGAATCACAAAACAAACATATCAAATTGAGGTCATCATCTTCCCCTTCTTCTCCATCACCAGTCCAATCATCCCAATTCTGTTCTTCTTCTTCTTCATCACCACTGTCTTCCAAATTATGTAACTCTTTTTCATTATCTCCATTTGATGACTCGAGATTCTTGTAAAGTGGACCCACCATTATCTTAATAACTTTAATCATATCAGATTAAGAAATAAAGATTAGATTAATAACAAAGCATATTTTAATTTAGTTTTAATGGGAAAACATTGTTACTACTAAAACCCTAAAAATCAAAACTTGCATACAGAGCATACAATTTACCCATTATATTTAGAGCTAATCATACAAGAAAACACAAATTTCAACTAAAATGTAACAATGCTCAACTCTGGACAGGCGGTGGAAACTACCAAGCTTGAGTACGGTAGGGGCAGAGGGAATTTCCGGTGGAGCGGTGAAATGCGTAGAGATCGGAAAGAACACCAACGGCGAAAGCACTCTGCTGGGCCGACACTGACACTGAGAGACGAAAGCTAGGGAAGCGAATGGAAAGTATCTGGAAAGTACTATATTCACATGCATACATTATCATTTATCATATACATAATATATTCTTCTAATTTATTCACAGTCTCGAGATTTTTGTGAAGTACACCCACCATTAACTTAGTAACTAAAATCATATCAAATTAAGATATAAAGATTAGACTTTGATTAAAAATAGCTTAATTTAGTAATGTTAGAACAAAAGAATTGTCTGACTACTAAAACCCTAAGAATTTGAACTTTCTAGTACAGAACATACAATTTTTATCAATTATACTACTCGTAATAAGAACTAATCGTACAAAAGAAAAAAGAACAAATTGCAATGAAAATATAACAAAGTAAGTAAATTAGCAACAATTGAATACATGTCAGGATACAGAATCAGAAAGAAATTCAGGATGAAATCATTACCAATATAAAGCAAACGTAGAAATTGGAGGTTGAGAGCTGATTAGGTTTTAGGTATCCTCACCGAGAAACTAGAGATGCGGTGGATATCATATACCCCTTAAACCCTAGCAACCAGAAGCCGGTTTTAATTATAAAGAAAATTCCGCTTATACCCCCTGTCCTAGTTGTTAAGAAGTGCTTAAACCCTAGCAACCAGAAGCCGGTTTTAATTATAAAGAAAATTCCGCTTATACCCCCTGTCCTAGTTGTTAAGAAGTAAGAGTCGAGCCGCATGTTCGAAAAACGATGTCGATGGAATTCCGACTTATGAGTCGTTTATTTGTTTACTCCTTTGAGTCGTGTGTAATTCTTTCGCGTTTTGTGTGATTTTTACGTGTTAAAATATTAGATAAACTTTTAGTATAATGTAATATAAAAAATAAAATGACAAGATAGAAAAATAAATAACTATAATCTATTTTGAAGTAAATTTTTGTATTGATTGCCGATCAACGACTTAAGTCACTTAAATATCAACTTTCACCATGTTTTACTTCTTTTAGAAACAAAAATTTTAAATAATAATATATGTATATATAAGTATACATTTATTGTAAAACAGTGATTCTTACGAATTAAGTCGAATCACGAGCTAAAAATAAAGAATTTTAATCACCGAGTCGAGCGACAAACAAACAAGTATGCCCCTTATAGCCTTGTACTATTTCTTTTTCCTTTTGCTCTTTAAATAAAACTATTATATTTGACGATTATAATTTGAACATCACAAATATATTGATGGACACACAGAATCAGTTGATCTATTTCAATTCAAACTTTGATAATACAACTTTATTTCTTACAAATAAATATACACAAGAAAAGCACATCATTAAAGCAATTACCAACACCAATTTTTAAACTGAAATGGAAATCTTTATAATTCTTTTTAGAAAAAACAAACTGAAATAGAAATACTCTGTTTTTTTATTATTATTGAAATTGAAATGAAAACATTATTTGTTACAAATACATGCAATAAGAAAAACTACTAAACAATATAGTAACCACATAACATAGTTGGTTACAAATACATAAGATGTCACACCACTTACACACTCACAATTAACTTAAATTTCAATTTCAGCTTGGTTTATGACAGCTGGTCTCAAATTGGCCGCCTTCTTTTTAAAAGGTAGTTTTCGTAGATTTCCATTAGCCGATTGGTGTGTCCAAGATATATAAGAGTCATCAACCCTGCCCATATCCCAACAATACATACTGCAATTCGCTTGACAGTGGTTGACCTGGGTTCTGGACTCAAAGCCCACATGGAAACCGTGTACGCGATTGACATAGAAATTGTAGCCAACTACATTATGCCCATCATAATCCGCAAGATAACAGGATTCTTCAAAGAGTGCAGTCCACTAATAAGCAACAGGACTATGCTAAGGGTCGAAACAAATCTGAGAACGTTAGCAACCAGAAATGTATGGTACATAGGTTCATTATTTGAAAGCATGATAGCATATCCAGCCTTATGGGCTTTAGCGCCGGTTGAATGATCTTTATTTATTCTGTCTTGCCAAACGTCACCTGGAGGATTAATACCTGCTTGAAAAGCCATGGCTGCTACGAATGTTGCAACAAGCATTAAAGTATTTCGCTTATTCTCCAAATATTTATCATTCTCTGACTTTTCTTTTATGTATAGTTTCTTATCGATATGATCAAACCACATTTTGCTTTTGGAGTGTCCAATGAAACCTTCTTTTTCTTCTTCTTATCAAGTGCTCCTAAGTGCATTAGGGATCGTATGATTTGTTGGTCTTTCACATCATTTGAACCTTGAGTTAGCATTTCGATAGATGTTTCCCCATTGTGTTTAAAGCGTTCACTTCTATTTTTGTATCGAGTACCAAGAAGTTTACAGTCTAGCAAATACTCAAGATACTATTTGTTAGTACAGTAATTAACTTTTTCACCAGAATCCTTGAATTTAAGCAACCAACTTTTCCCCAAGATTGTATAATATGGATCAGTTGAAAATAACCTTAAAAAAATAACCTACTTTATTAACCATTTCAATTTTCAACATTGTGTCAAAGAAAAGTTGGTTGCTATATGAAGAGGCAAGGGTCTTCGTGAATCATACTCCACTGAAAGCTCGGGCTATTGGATTAGGACCTCCTTGACAAAATCAAGATGTCCAAGCATCGATGCAATGTGGAGTGGCATGTCGTCGTAAAGGTTTAAGGTAATTTTATCAAGAATTAGTGGATCTTCTTGAATTAACATTTGTAATATGGTTAGGTTTCCTGGTGAGAACTTCTCATCACACTTGAAACACAGCCCCTTTGAACGCCTATCCATCAACTTTGCTTCTGTCAACCGCCTAAATTGCTTCTTGTCCCCGACAACAGTTATTTTCGGGGCATGAGCAGAACCCAAAGGACCCCCTTTGTGCCGGTTTGCACCCTTACCATCGACACTCGGTACAAGGTTCCTCCATAACGTGAGCCCTTTTCCTTCAGATTATTGTCCTCAATTGATACTGCCAATTTCATAGTTTCAGCCAACTCGTTAGGTTGCATTACCCGCAATGCAGATCGCAACTCTGCCTTGAGTCCCTTGATGAACGTACCTTCCAAAGATAGTATCCGGAACCCCTGTCAACTAACATGCCATTTTCTTGAACAAGCTGACATATTCTCTAGCGGTTCCATCTTGTTTGATGGCCGAGAATTGCTCGTATAGATTGCCCTCCTGTGAGGACTGAACACGATGAAACATTCTCCTCTTCAATCCTTCCCATGACCTAAATAGAGCCCGATCATTGCTCCACCGATACCACGAAAGAGCCTGACCCTTCATACATAACACTGCAGCACGCAACTGTTCTTCTTCAGTAATCCTCTGAACCTCGAAATATCCTTCAACCTGATAAGTCCATCTGTACATATCTTCGCCACCAAGTAAAGGCATCTTGAGTTTTCTCATCGATAATCCATTCAACGTAAAACACCTTTACCATGATCTCTGTACTTTGGAAACACTATCGGGCCCTGTTCATAATCTTCATGATACTCCTCCTCTTCTGATTTGTGCCGACTCCCGTTGACATGTTTATTATTACATCTGTCAGTGTAAGAGTAGTTCTCAAATTGACATGTATTCAATTTTGTTTGCGGTTTTTGTTGTCCACTAGTCTCCCCAATTTTCTTCTTCATCTCCTCCATGAACGTGCCCAACTCTTTCCGCATTAAAGCCCCTGTATCCTTCCGTTGCAGTCCTAAGATGTTGCTGGATGGAAGCCGTGAGCTCAGTCTGAATACCGACTTTCTGCTCTTCCAAGTTCCAATAACTTCTTGATTGAATCAACTTCAGCCTCCAAGCTATCGGGTCTCTTGTTTGCAGTCATTGATCCTAGTATTTTTTTAAACAAAGAAAAACTAAACGAGATGAACAGTAGTCCGGTAGGAACAGTAAAATCCAGGAGGAACAGTAATCCGGTTGAACAGTAATTCCGGCTTCCGGGCAGGAACAGTAAATCAGCAAGAACCCTAATCCCAGAACTGACTGCTCTGATACCAATTTGATACGAATCAAATTAATAATTAAAGAAAACACACAGAAACAATTCCTACAGTTCGAGATGTAGGCTAAAAGTGGACACGATAAGAGTTATAAATACTAATAGAATAACTTGTTCTTCAAGAATCTTGGCCAACAATTGATTACAATAAAGGAAACTAATTAAAAAAATTTAATTATCTAAATAAATAAAACAACACTTGACCCCCTTGATGAATCCAATTGATACTCTGGACCCCCTGGACCCCCTCTGACTGATCTGGAACGGCACTGGTACACTTGAACAAAACGGTTCGGGTTTGTATCAGATTGTTATTTTATAATAACAATTCTGTCTTTTGTGAGGAACTTAGTTTCCCATAGGCTTGTTTTGAATACAACTTTGTTTCTTTTTGTGGAACCTCGTTTTGTAAAGGATGGATATGTTTCATAGTAGCTAATAGTCTATTACATTGTATGGGAACACAAAATGCAGTTAAAGAAGCACTAACTAACATAGGATTAAAAAATAGAATTCTGTAGGAAAGTCTTGGTCGCTTTACATAATCACAAATAAGAATACTCGGTCACTTTATAAATTTCAGGATTTATCTTAATAAAAGATATTAACTTTATATTAAACAATAAATTCACCATAATTGGTGAAAAGATATATAACATGGATTTCCTCATAAAAACTATTTTGGTAACCAATAATTTGAGCTCTCAAAAATGTGATGTGAGAAATGGTAACAGAGAGTTCTTCGATCACTTCATACCAAATCATAAAAATTCAAAAATATAGAGAACAATGGATGATGCTCTTAAACATGATACATATTCCCAACCACTTTGGGGAAAAAGACTATCTGTCAAAATTGTGTTCTAGACAAAACCAAGAATTACCTTCTGTGTAGATACAATCTAGATAATTTGGTAAATGGGAAAGATCTTACAAACATTTTATGGCAACGATGTCTCTTAACAGCTTCGGGTTTCATATTTTCTTTCATATTGTCTGAAGAAGTGTCTCTCTGAGTTTCATGTGGAGTTTCAGTAAAAGTTGTGGTGTTTCTTGTAAATAGTGCAATGAAGAATCCCTCTTTATCCTCCACAGGATCTGTTCTGAGTAGATGGTGTGCTGAAATTTGGATGCATAAACAACAGTTTATTGCCATTATTGACAAGTATTAGAGATACTTGAGTTTCATCAATCTGCCCACCCAAAGGTGTAGTTATCTCGGACAAAGGAAGTACTGAAACAATATAATGCAACTAGTGGTCCCGACCATTTACTTGTGAATTATTCACTTTTGTGTTTCATTTCAAATGGGTTAAGAAATTTTTTACAAATAACACTCAAATGGGTGAAAATCACCTGAGTTGTATTTTGATGCATATTACCTCCTAAATCATTATATTCAAAAGATTTAAACAATATTGAAATAATATCGTTTTTTTAATCATTTGTAATTCAATAATTATTGATCATAATAATAAAAAAAACCTTAATAAAGGGCAATAATTAACATATAAAATATGGTTAACAAGACTTACATCCTTCAACAACAGGGAGACCACGACGGGGCCATTGTGGAAATGGAGTTGTCAGTTGAAACCCATAGGACGCAGCAAGAGGTAGGACTGATTTGATGACATCTTCATTCTCAATTTGGTGAATAGAACATGTGCTGTAGACTACTCTCTCCACTGCTGGAACTAAAATAAAAGAAAAATATGTATCATGCACCAGAAATGAGCTTCTCTAAATACCAAAGTCAGATAAAGACGCAAAATCATTAAACGCAAGATTCTTGTTGAATAATTTCAATGTCAAAGTGATGCTATCACCTCTTGGAGATTGAATTACTACTTCAATATCAAATTCATCTTTATTCTTTCAATGTCTAAAGATCCTTGTATTTACAGTTCCAGGTTTTCAGCCTGGAAATGTGAAACTTGAGGTGGCAAACTGACTGGTTTAGGTAATGGGTCAAAACAAGTAACACTTTTGGATTGAGTTGACCCGAAGCACCTTTTGTCCAAACTTTGAAAGTTCTTTAAACATAATTAGTGTCTTATTGATAACCCACATCAGCCCATTTGATAAGTATATCGGACGAAATTGCCACCTCTAGTGAAGTAATATCTTGCATTGGAATGTGCACATAACATTGTTAGTTTGAGGTATGTCATTTTTCAACTTACAAGACAATGCATGAACTAGTGCCTTCTCCTGAAAAGCAGCGAGCTTGGTGAGTCGGCCTACATCACCACCATCACCTTCAACTTCCCAACACGTAAGATTTAAAGAAAGCAGAAACACACAAATATTAGCAAACAGACAATAAAATAAATTTGACCAAGATTGTATATTTCGAGTTCAATAACACTTCATAATAAACAATGAAAGTGGTCACTTGGTGTAAGAATAATTGGTAGGTAATATCACGTTTCTTGTATGATAAGTGATTAATATTTACCTGAGGTGTGTGATGGAAGCAGATAATCCAATCTATCAGCAACTGTCCCAGATCCAGAACATGATGGGTCCAAAAGTATAGCACGAACCTAAAATAGGCAATAAAAAGCAGATAAAAAAAAAGTTCAAAAACTAATGGATAATGCAAAAAGTTGACGATTTCAAAACCACTATGCAACCCAAATCAATAACTACCTTAGAGTACAATTGATCTTCAGGATTCAAGTTCAAGAAATTCCCATGCAAAACTTCAACGTCTATATATAATCTTAGGATATCAAAGCATAGTAATTAATCCCAAATAATAGCCTATACCTCCAATCAGTTACAGTTTTACAACTACATACCAAAAGTCCATCAATGGGAAAGCATGATACAAATGAGGATTAGAATTACATTAAATAAATATAAGAAACATATTTGAACTTCCCATAGTCCTTGTATGTATGTACTTTCTGTCATTAATTCAGAAGAACAATAACAAGGTTCACCTTGGAATCATGCATTTAGTAGTCCATATATGACCATGTAAAAAGCGTTGAGCAACTAAATAGCCTATTTGTGTGAAAAGACGTGAAGAATATACTTAGGAAAATCTTTAGATGTGTATCTGTGTGTGTTATCGGCATTTCAAACACCTTTACGTCTAGGTACATGTACATATATATACACACATACATACATATACATAAATACATACGCATATACATACAAACACACAAAATGTCCAAGCAATTACAAGGATACTAGCAGCACCCGCCAGCTGCGTGGTATGTTCCAAGCGCTTAACTCTATCTTTATTAAGTTCACAAGCAACAACTTTTCCTTCTCCTTTCATAAGAGCAGCCAGGTGCACTGTTTTATTTCCAGGGGCAGCACATGCGTCAATAACCTTAACAAGACCATGAGTCAGACCATCAGTTTACTCAAAATTATGGAAAATTCATTAGCAGTCGCTAATACATATATAACTCAAGAATAACAAACCTCCCATCCTGGTTTAGGTCCGAGGGCAGCCGCTACCATGGAGCTTGCCTTGCCCTAACACACAACGAATTATCTCAATATAATCTCTAATCAAAAGAGAGAAAGATTTAAGAGCATGGTATATAAGTTTTGTAAATATTACTTGCATAAATACACTCCCATTTGTGACCAAAGAATGATTGTGCAAATCAGTCCCTGGTGGGAGAATCAACAATTCCGGAATCATGTCATCCTTCTGAACCTGTGAGAATTATAAGCAAAAAAAAAGTTAGAAACCAAGGTACATAAAAGAAAGATTATTGTAATATCTATTGATGGTGAGAAGTCTTCAGAAGATTATGGCTAATAATATGGATAAATATGCCATCATTGTTCCAGAGGTATGTTAAAAAGGTTACCATATTCTCTTTGCCTAGTTCAAACAAAGCAGTTTCGACATCCAATTTCAGAGTATTAACACGGACATATCGAGGTTTCTTAACATCTGCAATACAAAATTATAAATATCATGTAATTGAACATAGTAGCACAAATACACAAGCAGGCAGAATTAGAGGTGGCAAGATGGGGCGTTTTGGGAAATGGGCATGGGTTAAAAAGGACCTTTTTTATAGTATGGTTGAAATACATGGTGGGTTGACTAGCAAAGACATTCTCATCCAGGTTTTAAACTTCACAGAAAACAAAAGCTTTAACTATGAATACAAATTGTTACTCTATTTATAATCAAAATCTTTAAATAAAACGATTTGGGAGGTTGTATGCATTACTAGTATACTCTGGAAACTGTTAACCCATATGACCCACTCCCCTTTTAGCGGAATTTTTATATGTGACCCATTTCAAATTGCCACCTCTAGATATAATATTAGCAAGGGAATCTAACTTAAAACACAAACCGTAGATCTGATATTGAGCCATCAGATCTTCCATACGTTTTGCTCCCTTTTTCACTAAAATCTTTGCAAGAGCTGACTGTAGCGGACCTTTCCTGAGGATGAGATACTTTTCTGCATCTCCTGTTAAGGTTTCAACCTAAGAACAAAAAATGAAATCACAATAACCAGTTAAGAGAATTTAAATGACCCGTTAGTTTTAAGTGTTAAATATTTAGCTACTTATTAAGGAAGAAAAAAAATACTACAACAACAGCAATCAATTGCAAATGCTAAAGCTAAAGAACAAAAGGCAAACAAAAACATTTCGATAATTTAAACATATAACCATGGTACCTGTCCGAAAAGAATGTCATAGGTAATAATATATATCAACTCCTCTTGCCTCTGCCACCAAAAAGAATGAGTTGATAATCAAATATTAAGGTCAGAGTTAAAAGTCAAACCAAAAAGAAGCAACTAAAACGTTTGTATAAACGTTCAGTGTTACTATAGTTTTACCTTCCATTTACTGTTTAATATATTAGCAATCTCCATTACATCCTTAATTACTGGAAGATCTGTAAATATAGAAACAAGTACTGATATCAGCATAAATTTATTTAAATTCCAGTGTATGTACTCCGTATTAAAATATTAGTTATGCTACTGTATTCAACAGGTAACCACTATAACTTGTCACCGGTTAACAAATTACAACTCATAAGATATCAGGTATCAAATTTGTATACACAAAACAAATAAATTCCACAAAAGTGTCCATTATTAACACTTATGAAACAAGTAATGAGAACAATAGGAGTAATTAAAAGCACATTTTTCATATAATTAATATTAATATAGTTAAATAGATTACTCACATTTTAGGGTTTGACAGACTAAAGCAAATGTAGCTTTCTTATTTCTGATCGATGGACTATAAACTAGGGTTTTAATTGAACCAACAGCTCTACGTTTAGCGTCTCCTTGCAATACGGTTTTTAATACTTTAGCAGCTTCTCGGCGCGCGAAGTATGATGAACGCTCGGCGTTAGTTAGCCGCCGGCTCTTTGGCTCAGTCGCCGGTGGTTTAGTAGGTTGCACGGTTTTCTTCTTATTATTCACCATGGTATAATCTTCTATCTGAAGAAGCACGAGCAGCGTTGTGGACGTTGAAACGTGAAACAAAGAAAGAAAGTGTTTCATTTTCGCTTCGGGTCGCGCCGGCCGGGTTCTAATGGTCCGGGTCGGGTTCTAGTGTTTGGGCCAGTTTGGGATATTTTTAGTTGTATAAAATTCCTTTCTGGAAAATCATAAATGCAATTAACATAATCCAGCTTTACTGACTTATTAATTTAAAATTAATGGTTAAATCTTTTTATATTAAAAGTTTAAGGTTGAAAGAAAGTAAAATAAGTTAATCACTTGCATCTACTTCAATGTTGTTAACATTACGGATGATATCCTTTTTTATAATAGTAGTGCTCGGCTTTTATTATACAACTTCTAGCATAAATTCAACCATAAGACCAAACAAATTTTTGATTATTTTGATTCATAATAGCAAAATAATTGTTTGTTTTTATGCAAAGTACTCCTATTTGTAATCAACTAAGCTACATGTATGAGAACAGTCCTCAAAGTTGCAACTTATGGAGATTGAACTTAAGAGATTTTCAACACTCAACCACTAAACTATCTCTTTCAAATTAAAATAATGTTTCTTTTATAGAAAACATGACAAACCTAGCATAACTTAATTAGAATGTAAAGTCGCCAATATGTCATAGTAACACATTTTTGCATTTGGAAAGAAAATTAAGAAAATGATCATTTTGTGTGGACGCACCATAAACCAGGATCCCGACCAGTTTTTGTCCTAATTTTTCCAACATTCCATACCTAGTTCCTTGCATCCACTATACGTGTACGGAGATTTCTTGCCATTTGTTAACATCAACTTATGCTCATGATAGCTTTTAGGGAGTCCAATTAAAACCAAACCCTTCTGCTCTTCTTTACCTTTAATAGTTGAAGAACTACTTCAAATATTTTTGAAACTTTACAAGTTAATTATGTAACACCCCAAAATAGCTGAAAAATCAGAAATTGGAGAAACTAAATTGGAACATGCGACTTTATTGGATAAAGTCGCAGAAGCGATTTTGCTGGTTATGCGACCTTATTGATAAAGTCGCATAACAGATTGAATTGAATTAATTGAGGTGTTTAAGTATAATTAAGAAAGTATATATACTCGAATTTCGTCTAAACACTTCCAAAAACATAAAACGAGTTGACAAGGTCGGTTTAGACAGAGAAACAGAGAGAAGAAAGAGAAAAAGTGAGAAATCAAGTTTTGAAGCTTAAATTGAAGCAATTAAACCGTGGAATCAAGGTAAGGCTTCAATTATTATGTGCTGTGATTGTTATTACATGATTTGAACGGATTGGAATGGGTTAATTTGTTTATAACAAGTCTGAAATCAAGAAAGTCAGATTTGGGGTCTGATCTGTTCGTCATGCGACTTTATTGAGTAAAGTCGCATGTGCGAACTTATTGATATAGTCGCATTAGGCCGACTCCAGGCTGCGAACTTGTGATAAAGTCGCAGAATCGACTTTGGTGGTATGCGAACTTATAGTAAAGTCGCATAAGCGACTTTAAGGTGTGAACTTGTGATAAGATCGCGTATACTTGTTCTGAGACTTTAATAAAGTGTCGTCAAGTTTATACGAGAGTTAATTGTGTAATATATGGCTTACAGACCGGTGTTCTGTACGTGACCATTGAGGATATTCAACCACACGATTATCAAGGTAAGTAATAGATTGTTATATATATTGAATGAGAATATCCAAGTGACCGAAGTATTAACGTGTGTCGTTATTGACCCTCTTTATGCTGAGTGATCATAAATGGTCTAGCCGTGTCGTTATTGACCCTCTTTATGCTGAGTGATCATAAATGGTCTAGCCGTGTCGTTATTGACCCTCTTTATGCTGAGTGATCATAAATGGTCTAGCCGTGTCGTTATTGACCCTCTTTATGCTGAGTGATCATAAATGGTCTAGCCGTGTCGTTATTGACCCTCTTTATGCTGAGTGATCATAAATGGTCTAGCCGTGTCGTTATTGACCCTCTTTATGCTGAGTGATCATAAATGGTCTAGCCGTGTCGTTATTGGCCCTCTTTATGCTGAGTGACCATAAATGGCCAAATAGTGTGATGTTATGATTCTGTTACTTACTAAGCCGATGTGCTTACCCATTTCTGTTATTGCTGATAATACAGGTGGGTCGAGTAAAGGAAAGGAGGGTCTTGGGAAGGAGCCGTAGCACGATTGGTGGTGTGCTTGCTACTGCTGGTAGTAAGTGTTGACTACTCCCGTTAAATCATGCTCGGATATTGTGGGAGTCTTTTGAGAAAGAGAACTTACGTTGTAAAAAGATTGTAAACAATGTAATGTTTATGTTTATATGAAAAGTGTTGATTTTGTTATTATATAAAGTGTATAAAAAAAAAAAAAAAAAAAAAAAAAAAAAAAAAAAAAAAAAAACTGGGTGTTACAAATTAAACAGCTCAAACACAATTAACCAATTCTACATTTTCATGTGCGTGAATATGCCACGAAAAAGGTGGAATTGAAAGTGCAGTGTGTCACACCCCGATAAAATCGTTTAACGAGTATTAAGTGCGGAAGCTCAGGGGCGTGACGAGAACGGTCAATAAGCGTATGATTATCGCAAACATATACTTAGAATGCCATAAATAGTTTAAATAACACGGTTACATGCTCATCGTGTTTACAAAACAATAGATGTTTAGCAAATCAATACGATTAACATTTTAATCACCAATCATAATTTCAATATTCATCAAAAGGATGGCATCCTATTTATCGTGGTGAGCAAGGGTCCCAAAAGTATGCATGCATGATCTTACATCGCTGCTAATTCCCTGAAAAACATAGTTTAAAGGATCAACAAAATTGTTGAGTGAAATTCACAGGTTTAAGGTATCGTCAATCAAACCAAAAGTTTAGTAAACGTCTCACAAGTTGTTTGTGCCATCCATGGCAAATAGTACGATGATATACTGTTTAAAACAATAAATGGCTGACTGTGATCCCCCGAAGGTTAGCTAGACCTCTCGAGTTAAAGTGACGACACCTAGGCCTATAACCAAACCACGACTTTAATTGTTTGTGCATGGGACAATAAAATATACGCTCCTCGTCTCGACATACAGTCGGCAATTAGCATGACTAACAAAAGTGGGAGGGATGTCATCCCAATAGTACTATTCGCATATTCGGTGGCTAGCGTCATCTAGCTAATGGTTACAGTTTGTAGTCATGAGGACTTCTATGCACTACAACTAGTTTAACATAGGTTCGCACAAGGATTCGTTGTCAGGTTTTCAATCATCGCATGAAATCAGTTTGTATGTAAACAGTACATATGTTTTTCACCCCAAATTTAGAAAGCAGTAAAATAGGGGCTGTGAACTCACCTTGTGAGCTTATGTAACTGCTAGCAAGTACTAAGTGTGTTTGCCCGGAAAGCCTCCTAGCGCCCTAAACGCATGAGGTCGTTTGTGTAAGTAGATAGCTAACCGCATATCTAGATTTGTAATAGTAGGTGGCTACCCGCACACCTAGGTTGATATAAGTAGATAGCTACCCGCATATCTATGTCAGTTGCTCACTCAATCAGTAATGTGGGAAATGTGTTTCGTTTTCGAAAAGCATACGATCCGTTGGTGATAGTTTTGTATATATATATGTATGTTTCTTGAAAACATCGTTGTTTTTGTCGATCGAAGTGTGGGTTAAGTAATTCTACTTTCACATTAGGTTTGGTTTGTAAGACTCGTTTCCTGGAATTCAAATCGGTTTCGTTGTTGATTTTCCCTCCAAAATTGTTCCGAAAATGTCGCGAGGAAAACAAAAGTTTTCTTAGATTAAAATCACTCGAATATAAGTTCAAATTTAAATTTCGGTAATCAATAAATTTTCCCTCCAAAAGACTTTTTTTTTTTTTTTTTTTTTTTTTTTTTGAAATAGGTCTTACCCGTCCGGGTAAGCTCACGCGTCCGGGTTAGATATTGTTCGTCCGTGTAATTTCGAACAGAAAGTCAGGTCTGGAGATCCACCCGTCCGGGTAAGGCCAAAATTTGGCTTCACGCGTCCGGGTGAAAATGTTCACGCGTCCGCGTGAAGGCCAAATCCGGCCAGACCCTGTTTTTCACAAAATGACTTCAAACACGACTTTTAACCTTTGAAACCCATTTTTTTGGCATTTTAACCATATGTAATATGTTCCCTATCCCAAATGTGACATTTTTAACAAGATTCCACAACATCTCTTAATACATAACAATCACAAGTCAAACATGTTAGTTACTTTTCTTATTGAAATCTTGTTCTTGATCAATTTAAGCACATTTCTAATTGTTTTAACATACATTTAGTTGGTTTAAACATAAGAGTGAACACCTAACATCAATACACTTGAATAAGTGGGAAATGACAAGATCAAAAGGAGGAGTTTCCTTACAATGATATTAGGATGAAATGGAAAGAAAAGAAGAGTATGAACTTTAATCTTCAACCCAAAAGCTCCTTTTTAAATACCCAAAATGAACTAGCTTCCCTTAGATGCTTGGATTAGAGTTTAAATGGTGATGAGAATGATGTAAAATGGTGGTGGTTATGGTGGTTCCATGGTGGTCTTGTGGTGGTTGTATGGTGGTGGGGGTGGTAGTTCTTGAAGAAGGATGAAGAAGGAGGTGAAAGTTGAGAGAGTTTGAGAGAGTAAAGAGTGCAGAAATGAATTGTGTGTGTACGTATGCTTCCTCAATTCCTTTCCTAATTATGAAGCAAGTTGGCAAGTTGCATAATCATCATGATTATTGATAGAGTGTGTAAGTAGGCAAGTAGAGAGGAGAAAAAGGAAAGGTGGAGAGGCATGCTACGTAGACAAAGAAAGGAAAGATTTCTGCACACATTAGTTTCTTTGACATGCTTAGTTAGTAGGTGGATTTAATTTCAAAGTTGAGCTAAGTGTCTTCTTGCTTGTGTAATGCAATATTAAGCAAGTTAGTAGGAAGGTGAAGCAAGCAAGTAGGAAGGTGAAATAAGGGAGGAGAAATCTGCATTTCCATAGGCTTTGTCATGCTTGTTACTAGGTTGATTTAATTTAAGCAAGGAGGCAAGTAGGAGGAAATAAGATGACATGCTTGCTAGTGTGCTTCAATTAGTTTAAGCTAGCTAGCAAGTTGCTTAATTAATTTTTGAGCTAGGTGTTAGGAAGCTTGTGATTTATTTGAGCTAGTTGCCTAGTTGCTTGATTTAGTTTGAGTTAGTTGTCTTGATGCTTATGATATTTAGATGTCAAGAAAGTAAGTAAGTAAGCACGCAAGTAGGTTGGAACATGTTTAGCAAGTTCTATAACAATGCGTTAAATTTAGTAAATCTCATATTACCTTTCTTCGTTGGTTTAACTTAAATCGTCCAAACTTGATTCTTAAGTCTCATGAGATAAACGGCTTCAAGCCTTAACGTAGGGGTATAGGTAAATAACTACTATTGAATAGCTTTACGTTATTTTAGAAATCTTATCACCAACGTTCGTGTTTATCGGAATTGTCGGATCTAGTTTGAAATTCTTATAATCATATAACGAGATGCATCTAGCATCATAATAGTGTGCACCAAAATGTGCAAAGGTGGGCTTGTGCTAGATTTATCTTGGTTAAATCAAATTTGATTTCATTAAATAGGGAATTAGCGTAAGAATGCATGATATTAAAGTGTACGAGAAGTACCGATTTGCGAGGGTTGTCACACAGTGCTTATTTGATCAATGAAAAATTGAAAACACAAGGTCGATTGTATGCAAGTACCTTGTTTGAGTAAAGCTTAACTGATAAGATGTTGTGGTATGTTCATAGCTTGTAGTATATCTGCATTAGCAACGGTCCTCCCTTGACCTTGATAATTATTGATGGTGATATTCATCAGTAGATTATGAATGTGTGTTGAAACATGGGTAGATGAAAATGATCCAGTAGCTTTTTGCTGGTCTTTGTGATAGTATATGATCACGATTTAACATCAAAGATCAACACAATTAAGCATACTTTTTGTGAAGACATATAGATAGCTACTTAATTTTTATTATTAATTTTTTTTCTTCAAAAAGACAATGCTACAACTAAAATAACCCACATAATATATGTACATCGCACATACATACATAATAAATAAACTTTGATGTGTTGGAATGTGTAGAATAAGATGTTATTGTTTTGGTTTATTGAATTTTGAGAAAACAAGTTGATTTGGGTTTGTTTTGTTAAGGCATCTTGTTGTTTGGAGAATACCGGGTCAGACGCTCTTGCAAAATGGGTTATGCGCAGGTCTAGGTGGCGATCGCATCGCGATATCCCTTAGTTGCAACGCAATTCTAGTAAAATGTGGTCTAGTCGTTTTAACCTAATATCGCGACATGATTTTTATTATTGCGACACGATCTTAACAGGTTGTGAAGCGATCCTATGTCCAACTATGTTTTAGTTTTGTGGTTTAAATCCTAGTCAATTTGGATTATATTTGTGTTTGTGGTGTATCAAATATTTATATAAGTTGTGGTAAAGTGATGTAAAGTTACATAATTTTCTTCATTAATAGGAAAATTCCTAACATTGGTCAGTTATGCATTTCATATCATGAGTTACTAAAATTGAATTCGTTTTGTATTTGGCAGTTACATTTCATGTCATGACTTACTAATTAAACGTATGGAGCAATTTTGACATCAGTGGATCATTAAACACATACGATATATTAGATAACATGACTATTGAGTGAGGGTAATATAGTAAATTAAATGGTCCAATTTTTCAAGGGGATTTAGACTTTAGGTTTATGAAGTAGTATAGACTAGTAAATTACTCACGGAATGCAGCAAAAAAGTTTTAAAAATTGATAAAAAATGAAGCGATTAACCGTCATAAAGTTGATGCGAATGATATTTTTTAAAATGAAAAACTTGATAAAGGTTAATAGTTATAACAGATTTGATGTAACATTAAAAGTATAACAAAATACTTGAATAAAATATAATTTAAAATAAAAATCATCTAAAAAAGTGAAAATCGTGTGCCCGACTTTTAAACTCAAAGACATCTAAGTGATTCTTTCTCTACATAACAAATAGATACGTGTATCTTAATTAAACTTTCAACAATAACATAATTGAATAATATTGTATATATATATTTTATTGTGTAGAGATTTTACTTTCCATAATAGCATGTCATTTGTTGAGTAGATGATAGGATAATATAGATAATTTGCATATTCCCATATTAAATAATAAGGAAGAGCATGACAATTAGTTTATAAGAGACAGATACAGATACACGGGAAAAGCTATGAGACCTATATGTATATCTAATCTAAATGAAGTCATATAACAGACATGGTAAAGTGGAGCAAGAGAACACGTTATTGAGTTAATGAGATACCCTTGATCAATTGTTGTCGGCATTGATCATCTTCTGATTCAGTCAAAACTAATAACATCTTTATGAACAATTAACCAATTACAATTGCTGACCCAACCCTTAGAAGAAAATTACTTTTTTACTTTTTAGGACCGAAGCCAACCATTGTTCCAAATTATTACTGAAACCAATTTTCACGGTAGTTCCTTAAGAAGTTGTGTATAATGATTGATGAGAATGCCATAACTATTGAACCTTTTTCTTCCTACGTTAATACCACAAAATTGCCTCGGTGGTCACTACTCAAATCCTGTACATTAACAGGTACTTTATTTTTGGTAATGTTATGGTTCCAAAAGGTTGCCCAATTATGTCCCATCTGCGAAGAATGAGAAGGAACATAAGCACTGATATAGTTAAAAACACGATCAGATTCTGGACAGAAGATAGTATTATCTGCTCCACTAAGTCGGCGTATTGGGATGCCTGTAGAGTAATTTGAGTTAGATTCAACATTATTTTTATTAAAAAAGAAGAAAAAAAGATCACTAAGAACATAGCTGAGAGAGAACCACCATTACAAATAAAATAACTGTTAGCATGCAATAATCAATATAGCATCAGCTGTCTACATTAAGCAAATAAGAATGCATGCTTAGATTTCTTGAAAATCGACTTGAATCAAAAGAAACAATGAGTATGCATGCAGTATGTTCTCATAACAACTAATGAAGATTTACTGTTCACATTTTAGGTAGAAAATTAAGACTATGGGAGCTGAGTGAAATCAATAATCAAAATCGAATAAGACATAGCATAAGTGTCGTTTAATGGTTTTAGTAAATCAAATAAGAACAAAAAGTGCCAGGCGCATACATTACATCTGTGGATGCCAATCATATGAGCAGAGAAAATGTTTGGTTACAAATAAAACTCTAGGATATATCTCATTTCCTAGTTATTCGTATTAAATAGAAAAAGGTGGGCAGTAGTTGCATACATCCTGACTAAGACCTGGAGTTTGCCTAGAAGAACAAAAATATACTTAAACTTGCACTCACATCCAGCTTCTCTTTCTTATTTCATATAATTATCTAGTAATTTAGGAGTTACCTAGCTTTTTTTGAGAATGAAATTGAGTAGTCAAATTTACACACTAAACTTCATAATGATTTACATTTTGCATACGATGAAGGATTCAAGTCTCAAAGTGGCTATCATCGTTTTATCCTTAAGAAACAAGTAAAAACCATGTTAACTAGTTCTTACTTATTGACCTTCCTCTATAATCTATGTTAATTACAGATCATCTAAGAAGCTACATCCCCTTATCTTTTAAGCTAATGACACTTTGTTGTAAATAGCGTCGAATCCCGTGCACAGTGGCGGGTAAAGATTTCACATGTTGATATTGAGAGACAAATGTTTAATGATATTTGAATGCAATAATAATTGATACTTCTTTAATGAAAGTGATTTTTTATAAAGTTTACATTATTGTAATTGTAAATTCAATATTGTGATATAAAAGAAGAAAGAAGATATTTAAATGTATTATGTGAAATATAATATTAATTGAATGATTTATATAATTAATAACTGAAGGGATAAGTGGATGGATAAAATGGTAATTTTTGATATCCCTTTTTTAAGGATTAAGAAAGAGAGTGTTAAATGCTTAATAAGGGTTATAGATACACCAGAAGTCCAAGGGCTAAGCAAGTCAACAAAAATCCCTAAGGACTAAGTACTAAAGATGTAAGAGTTCAAAGCTATAATTTTATCCCTTGACAACATTATCCTTTTACATTTATATGTTTTTGATCTTCTCATAAAGCACCCAGGCCACAATGACCATTGTACACAAAGGGTCTTAACCCCTACTCTACACAAATCCTAATAACATTTCAAATGATGTATATAAATGCACTTTGGGTATTTATATCATGTAGAAATATATACATTGATCAACTGATCTCCACACTTTAACAAAGCCAGTCAATCACATCCTACAGAGTTGGGCAAGCAAACTCTGAAGTCTGAACCAATCATTTTCAATAAAATAGAAATTGTTTGGTCCAAGATAGACCATAAAAGAAACATCAATACACACTTCCAAGATGTAAAACCTTACCGATTAATATAAAAGCAAGTATGACTCATTTAGATACAGAAGCAGGTATTCTATTCACTCCTTCCGCTTCCAAAATGCGGCTCAAATTCTTGTCTTCTAGGTGTTTCTGAAACGTAAGATTGAACAGATAAACAGAGGGTCTATTAGACTCAAGTCACAAGTTGACATCTATGTTTGTGGTCTTTGGTCTTTTAACTATTCCCTTCATCAAAATATAAAAGGATGTACTTCCCCTTATGCAGTCAAATAACCAACTACAAATTTGTATGTTTTTGCACAAACAACTTCAAATTTTGTATTATCCTGTTTAAAAATATAATTTAGTTCTTGGTATTACCGGACTTTACTGAACAGGGTCTAAAGGCATGCCTCAAGAATCAAGACACTTGGCACGTAAAAACCTGAGTATGGGCCAGAAGCTAAAATTGATAATCTAGTAACCCGTTAGAAAAGCTTATGACTTTTTGATATTTCAATAAGCTGTTATCCCAAAGCAAGTTACTCCTTCCGAAAAATATTCATGATTTCAAATCAAACTAGTTATAATATGTGAACTTTAAGTACAATCATCAAACTGATTCATGATTCCCAATTAGCATTTCCATTTTTATACTTCCCATCTACACTTACAGTCAGTCATATGGAAACGGATCCACAAAAGAAAAAATTCATGATGACTAATTACAAGTAACAAACAAAAAAGTTAAATCTTTTTTACAAAAATATAAAATTAGAATTAGTATAAAACTTACAGATAAACAATCTTTATACTTTTCCCACTCAGAAACACATTCTTCTTTATCCCAATGTCCTTTCAAGAACTTCTCTGAATACCACCTGTATACACATTATTACATTACGTTACGCAAATTGATAATATAGATTTTAGGGTTTTGTTGGTTGAGGATGAAATGATGAAATACCTGTTGAAGCAATTATGATAAGCAACTCTGAGATCAGCACAAGGAGATGTGTTTTTTGATGAACTACGCTTGTCTCTAATGAATCCCATGTAATCCCCCTTTTTAATTTAGGTTTTGTAAAATTAAATCGATGAGAACTGATAAAATAAACGAAGTTTTAGGGTTTATACGATTTGGACAAGAGCCGGCGGTGGGTGCGGATTGATTTGGGGAAAAGATTCAGGAGGATTTTGCTTTACATGCCATCCAAGATTAAGTCATGCAATTTATTTTTTATTTTTTATTCTACATGTAGATAAATATTTTGATATTTTATATATAAAAAATTTTAAAATTAAAATTAAATACTTTTAAGTCTAATTTATATTATTTTAATTTAATTTTAATTTTATGATATTCATAAAACTCGTCACCGTATCTCAAATTTTTAACTTTACATACGAGTAAACTACGGTTATTAAGTCTATCATTATAGAATTCGTGAAGAAACAAAAATAATATACGACTATCACTGAGTCACGGTGTATAATATATTATTATTGTATTCCGTTGTATAGTGTGAATAATACGCTATTATATTAATCGACCAAAAAATATTGAAATCGGTTTAGGAATGTAGTTTGTCTTATAAAATTTTGTTATTTAATTAATTGTTGTATTTTCAAACGATTAGATTATTTCTTGTTATAGTTGTTAGATTCTTACAAGTTATTAGTCGACTTTTACGAGTTGAGTTAAGAATCTGAAAAATGAAACAACTCAAACACCGACTATTAAATAACTTTGACTTTTAGAGTCATCTACTGACTCATTTGAGTCGAGCCGACTCGTGACTTTTATGAGTCAAAAAGTTATGCAAACTCTTAGTGCAATATTGAAAAAGAAGAAAATAAATAAAATATAGGGATATTAACAAAAATGCCTCCAAAAAATAAAATTTAAAAAATTTGCCCTAAAAAAAGTGAAATATTCAAATATGCCCCATCCGGTCGCAAGTCAAACCGTGACTTGCGACCCGTGATCTTGCGACTCCAACCTCGTTCATTTGCGACCCTACGACCTGGACTTGCGACCCAAGATCGAAACTTGCAACCATTGTTGTCAGGCTCGCAATTTTTTGACTTTTTGACTCTTTTTTTTTTACTTTTTGACTTTTACTAACACTTCATATTCACTATAAATATAAAAAATTTAAAATTAGAATTTTTAAAATTTACAAAAAAAGGTGCCCGTTTGTCGACTTTTGTTGACTAAAAAACTTTTTTTGACTTTTTTCAAAATTGATTGAGGGTTGATGTTTGTTTACACTTCAGATTGATCGTAAATTTTATGAATTTCAAATCGGAGTTGTTTATAACAAGTTATGAGTGGTCAAAGTACGTTTAAAAGTCAAAACGTAACGTAAAATGTCAAATTGAAGGTCAAGAAGGTCGAATTTTGAATTTTTTTTGTTTTGCCAATGAATAGATCTCGAAAAAATACACAAATTAAAAAAAAAAAACAGTGACTTAATCCGAGTTACGAGTCAAAAGATATGACATTTCAAAGTTTACGAGAAACTTAACACAATTTCGAGTCGAGGTCGCAAATTTCAAGATAAGGTCGCAAAATTTAAGTTTGGGTCGCAAAAATTCGAGTTTGGCTCGCAAGGTTCGAGTTTTGGTCGCAAGGTTCCAGTTGGGGTCGCAAATTTTGGCCAAAATCGAGTCGCAAGTTACAAGTCACGGTCGCAAATTACGAGTCGTGATCGCAAATTCGAGTCGCAAGTCGCAAAATGCGACTTGCGAACGGAGGGGGCAAAATCGTGATAGTTTTTTTTTCCGGGACAAATTGGAATACATTATTTTTTTTGGGGGCATTTTTATATATTTCCCTAAAATATATGACTAAACTTTGCTTTGAATTATGCAGCTGTGATTGTTATCAGTCAGCATGAAGTGATTTGAATGAATACATAACTCAATATTTAGCAAAAACTTGTGAAAAGGGTTAATCTTCCAAGGCCAATTAAAGGTTTAACCCTAGCAGATTGAATGAAGTGATTTGAAACACTACACTATTAATCCAAATCGGGTCAATTCAAACATAAATAGAGATATCGTAAATTGAGCATGCAAATGACTTGTAAATGAACACCCACAATCGCTTTAAAAAAAAATTATCTCCTTTTATTAAGGAGAAGAAATTGGTATTTCGATTATATTGCCTTTTTGTTATATGAATGGATAAGTTTCATCAATATATACGACTGTTTGAAAGTTTTAAATAATAGTAAATATTCAAAATACATTAGTTGTTAGTTACTCCGTATTTATTTTGACATAAACGTATTTACTTCTTTAACTAATTTAGTACGTCAATTAAAACAACAAATCAGATTGGGATATAAAAGATTGGGATATTTATAGATGATATTTTTATAGATTTAATAGTTTAATATTATTTTTCAATTAATTTAAATTCATAAATTTTTAATTAATATTCAAATGTTATCTAACTCTATTTAAATCTATTTTTTAGTTTATCTTTTAAATCTAAATAATTATTCATTTTTAATGTGAGGTCACCACGTGTCATTTTACCTATGTGGCAAATTGTGGAGCAATTATTTATACTCCTTAATTTATCTTTTAAATCTATATAATTATTCATTTTTAATGTGTGGTATAGGCAAATTCTGATCAATTATTTATACTCCATTAGTATATATATAGATAGATATGTAATTAATACTTAAAGTCATTGAACAATTGTGGAGCAATTATTTATACTCCTTAATTTATCTTTTAAATCTATATAATTATTCATTTTTAATGTGAGGTATAGGCAAATTCTGATCAATTATTTATACTCCATTAGTATATATATAGATAGATATGTAATTAATACTTAAAGTCATTGAACAATCTTTTTACCTGTTGAATTAATTCAAACGAAAAGGCTACTTAATGACTTTAGAGATGAAACTATTTATAGTTGCTAAATCGACAATTTTAACAATTTATATTCACTTCTATGACTTTAAAAATGAAAAAATGCACTTATGAACAAGACAAAAATTCTTCAATGGCTTTAGTAACGACTTTCATATAGTTGCTTAATCGGCAATTTTAAGACGCTAAAGAACTCAAATCTTTTCATGACTTCCGTGAAACCTAGAAGTTCACATGCTTCTGCTATACAATTGTTCGAGATCACTCGAACAGATACTCGTTTGGGTTAATCAGATCAATGTAGCATTTTTAGATGGTATTGGACTTTAGTTAAATTTTATATCTAAAAAAAATGGATTTTAACTTCAACTTAAAGTTAATAGTTAATGTTTGTGACTTTTGAGACATCATTATCATCAGCAACTTATAGAACACCTTTTTTCTTCAGCTAATTAGATAGAAAGTGCTTTTACTTTAAGCCAATTGAGTTCATGGTTGATACTTTCAAGCAATATACGTAGAAAAGTACAAGGAATGTAATAGTTTGTTCTTATCATCTTATGCATCATTTTTACACTTCAACTTTCAAGCAAAATGATTAGAACAAGTAAGAGGGTACAATTTCACCATGTTATGTTTAACTTGAAAAAGCAATCTGACTAGTCCGCAAGATTCTTACATCTTGTAGTCTTTCAAATGTATGATGTAAAATAACCACAATCAATTTATAGTAACTACTAAACATCTTATCTTGCCAAAAGCTCACACACAATAATAATTATTATAGTCAGAAATATCAAGAAAGTTCTAGAAATTGCCACAAGAGAAGGCAAGTTTTGACTTGTCAACCTGGGCAACCATAACACACAGCAATACCCCAGCCCTAGCTATCAATGAGTATAATAGATCACCCTACAATTGGGCTTTTATACACTACTGTACACTTATATAATGTTATTTTTCGGCCGCCCCCTTTTCCAGATACCCTTATACCAAATCTAACAGCAACCGTTGTGAAGAATCAGTGCTGCTCTCGGATCTTTTTTGAGATTTAAGGTCAATACGGTCTGGTCACGTTGGCTGGTTTGGATTTGGTAGAATGAGTTCATGGAAAGGGGCTGCCTTTTTAATGCCAAATGTAGGGTGAGGGTAGCTGTGGGGAGTTCCCATTAATGGGCAAGAACCTGATTATAATACACAAGTTATGCCTTTAATCCCATAGTGCTAATAATTATGGCAGCATCGAGTCATCAGCAGATGTGAACATCGGTATGTCAGAATCTTCCATTGTTGCTTTAGTTGTGTAATCCATCTTCAATTCACCTGCTGCTATTTTCAAGAAACAGTTTCTATGTTATGTGGTAGAAAACATGGAGAAGGCGAAACAGTACTTTTTGCAAAATGTAACTGAAAAGATTAATCGTAGGCAAGTGAAGATACGATCACCTGCTGATATGTTCAAGAAATAGTTTTTATGTTATATGGTAGAAAACATAGAGAAGGTGAAACAGTACTTTTTGCAAAATGCAACTGAAAAGGTTAATTGTATGTGAGTGAAGGGTCATGGATAGAGGTGACAAATGGGCAAGTCAAGGTAGTTGAGTAAATGGCCAAAATGGGTCAGTTGACCTCATAACACTTTTTGTCCAAATATTTTAACTTTTTATAATATTATGATTTCAAAATATATACGATATATTGATAATAACTTTTTTTTTAAAACATGACTTGAGATGTTTTATGCATTAATAATATACTATGACTTTTGACCCGTTAAAGATAAACATAACCTTAATTGACCCTACCATAAGTAAATGGGTACATATTGCCACAACTAAAATCTAGTCATGAATCTGAGTCATAGAAACAGTCTTCCTGCAAAATGCAAGGGAAATACTGCGTACAATGACTTCCCTCTATAAAAATCGCCAACTTGAGGAGAAGTGGTGCCCCAGGGTCATATCCTTTCGAGAAATGGAAATAAAGATTTTAAGTTTTAACTCAAGCTGAAATTTGCTTACCATATAAGGAATCACTGGATGCACTCCGCATGAGATCTAGTCAGAGTTAAACAAGAATTAGCAATATGCCAAAATCATCATTTGCATTTCAAATATGACATAAAAACTATATTGTTAAAATGATCAAAAGAATCAGTGAAGTGATTTAAGAGGTTATAAGAATTTGAAAACACTTTCAGTGACTTTCTACTTGGTCGACCTGTTCCCATTACAGCTAAGTTTTAATATTTTACCCTTTGACGTGTTGAAAACAAAATAGACCCAAGTGGCCAAACCGACCAATTTTTTAGGCAGATGAGTTGAAACTGCCAGCTTTGTTTATTTCCTTGTCTACAAATGATTAAACAAAGTATATATAATTATTAAAAAAAAAAAAAAAAAAAAAAAAAAGAAACTCAATGAACAATCTAGGCTAGTCAAAATAGCCAAGTGCATTAAAGAAGTCCAATTCTTGCAGTCAATAAAGATGTTCATACTTTTTATAATCATAAATTGAAATAATCAACTTGTCACTTGTAGATTATCTAGCTTAGCTACCATTAATCAACTTACCAGGATTATCACGCAGTGCCTTAACAGCATCAAAGTTTTTGTATGTATAGCCCACAAAATTCAAGTCCTTGGGATTTAACTGCTGCTGTATAAGAATATACAGAATACAAGTATTACAATAGAATATACAGGCCTTATCACCCATTCATCAAAGCACTTAATGGTGGCAAAATGGGCATGGTGAATTAAGTTGGGTAATGAGTAAAAATAGGTTCATGCTGAAATGGGCTATCTTTAGTATGGGTCGAGCTGACTTGTAATTATATTGTACTATTATGAATGGGTCGATTTGGGTTATTGGTTATTCCAAACAGGACAAATGATCAATTAAAAGATTTAGGTTAAAGAAAAATGGGTCAAACGGGCTGAAAATATAATTACAAAAACTACTTTCTTACCATAATTACTTACGTAAATAAAAAAAATTCGAAGGCTTTAAGCATTAAAGATACACGTAGGCGATTTTCAGCCCGTTTGACGCATTTTTCTTTGACCTAAATCTCAACTTTAAATACTAGAAGTTAATAGTGAAAAGCCCTATCACGACACACAGTAAATTAATATGGAACAAAGACGCACCTTCCGTGAGGGTCCTGAACCAGTTCTTCCTGAAGTTGGAGGATTCAACTGATGACAATTTCAAAGACTTAGTTCAAAGTAAAACTCGACTTTTAGAGGACCTCAAATGGGGTTAATGTCTATACCTCGTCAAACTTCATAAAATTCTGAGTGTCTAGCTCATCGTTGACTTCAGGTTTAAATGCCGCATCCATGTCATACAATTTATCCCACTCAACGTCGTTGAACCATGGGTGAGCCTAAGAGAAACAAATTCGTGTAAACAAAGATGTACAGTATTAGCATAATAGAGTGTCTGTACATGAGTTCTGAAAGTAATGTATACCTTTATTTGGTCAGGTCCACAAGTACCCAACCTATGTTCAACATCACAAAGCAACCTGTAGATGAGATCTTTCGCTTCTGGAGACAACATTGTGTCTTCTGGAAATCTCAGATGATTCCTCCAATGAACAATCTGAAATTCAAAGTGTAAAATCATGCAAACAAAAAGATAAATAATGTAGCTGTAAACCAAATAATCAGTTACTATCTGTGATACCTTCCTACATGTGGTTATTGGATCATCCGAGTAAAATGGAGGATATCCAACTAGCATCTCATACATTATTGCACCTAAAGACCACCTACATGAATATTAAAGGGTAACTATTAACAAGACCCGTGACATAAAAGAGAATGAATACCAAATGGAAATGGTTTAACAACATTTGAGAACACAATCATGAAATTTATAATGATAAACTAAACTCCAAGATCTTGCCAAATGCTTAATCCCTAGTAGCAGAACATAATATAATTTTTTATGTACTTTATAGAATATTATCAAAAAATGTAACACTAACCAGTCACATTCCATTCCATAACCTTTCTTCAACAATACTTCAGGGGCAATATAGTCTGGTGTACCCACTGTTGAAAATGCCTTTTGACATAAAATTAACGAGAAAAATCAGCTGAAGTGAACAAAAAATAAGGTCCAAACAATGTTTGGATGTCCATTTCAAAAATGACTAATTATTATTATATAATCACAAACAGACAGCATCTATAATAAAACAATGGGAGGTAGAAGATATTATTTGGATGTGTTTATATTGTTTGAAGTTGTAATAATCAGATATTCAGTTGTTTAGGTGTTCAAAAAATTCCGATAGAAACACACCAGTTTTCTCCTGTTCATCTGCCAATGTTGAAGCTGTTCATGGGCACTCTTCCACCTATGACCATTCTCGGCATCAGGAATACCGTCAACGTCCATTGGTTCTCGTATATTCTCATCAATTGTGGCTTCATTTTCATTCAATGTTGATAATGTCCTACAATCAAGAGGTTTGCAGAGACCAAAATCTGAAAGCTTCATGTGCCCATTTTTGTCGAGAAGAAGGTTGTCAGGTTTTATATCTCTGCACAGGAAAGAAAAAAGTAGGATCAAACAATTTAAAAGACGCCCTGGTTTGGCCCGCCCATATTGCCACCTCTATTGATATTGTTTATACCAACCTGTGAATGTAGTTATGTTTGTGAATGGACTCGATAGCAAGAACACTTTGAGCTATGTAAAACTTCGCAACATCTTCTTTTAGGGTGTCTTCTCTCATGAGTAACGTCATCATGTCCCCACCGGGCAAATATTCCATTATCAGGTACAAAAATTCAGTGTCTTGAAACGAGTAATATAATTTTACGATGCAGTGGCTAGCCACTTCTGCAAGTAAGTTCCTCTCAGCCCTAACATGTTCCACCTGTAAAATAAACATAAAATCAATTTATATAAAAAAAAAAGTGTGAGAAAAGAAAGTCGACGAGAAGATACTTACCTGTCCTCTAACAAGCATTTCCGATTTCTTTAATTTTTTCATTGCATAGATATTGCCGGATTTTTTCTCCCTGCATAATCGAACCTGCAATTGAACAATAGACACACAAAAAACCAAAACCAAAAAGTTAGACCAAGTCTTATTGCAGTTGAAGTACGGAAGCTAGACTTCGGATATAAAAGTTGACACTTCTTCTAGTCCTAAAAATTCAAAACAAATAGTTTATATCTTCTTGCGTGATTTGGGAGATACTGTTTTTTCTTCTTGTTGAGAAAAAAGAGAATAGATAAAACCAAAAAGCTCAAAAACAAATTACAGTAGACAGGAGGAAAAACAACGTTCTAAAGAAGCGTGAAGAGCTAAATATATTGGCAAATGTCGATAAGCATGAACCCCACATAAGGTGAGAACATAGTCCACCTTATAAGATTCATAAGACAACAGAAAAAAGATTATTCAATATACATTCCAATAAGAATAGAAGCGGAGGGTCTTGTACTGAACTTGCCTTATATAGTTCTTTATCCAAGGTAACTGTGTAAGCTATTGCAGGATTCTAGTTTTTCTAGTCATTGATCATTTCAATGTAAAAAGGTAGATATGGCAATACCGATCTATCTGGGTTAATTTAACTATAAACGGGTCAGTTGGTTGAAACTAAAAAAGTAGCTTACATGGATACAATTCAAATAAGTTATAATCGAACTCGCCAGACATGTCCAGTTACCACCTCAATAGAAAAGCATTACAGAGTAACCCTACAATTTAACAAATCATTTTTAGTTTGCTTACTGACTATTTGATCCAAGTCAACTGTAGGACTGGATCTCATCACATTGTTTGATAGTCCAAATCATCCAGAGAAAAAAGATAAAAAAAAAACGTTTATTCTCACTATATGCTCTAATTACAAATAGATGAAAAGGTTAAACTCCATGCCCTCAAAGATAAGGTTGTATGTGTTGTCATTGCCTAGTAATGTGATTTATCAAATTACTATATTCATAAAAGACAATCATTGATATCAACTACAAATATGGTATTATAATCTCTCGTCAAAGTTACATAGTATAATGTCAAGATTTTTGCTTAACGTATACCATTAAGTGAATTGTATTTTATCATATGATCCCATGATCTTCCTCATCGGCCATCAGAACAAATAAAGAGAAAATAATACACCCACTCAGAGACTAAACAGGACAGCTTTACGCATTTACTTATGAGTTATGATCAAACTATATCTATGAAATCCTTGACTAGTAAGTATTATTTATTATAACTGTGATGTATATATCTTCTTTTTATATATTTTTAATTAAAAACATGCACAAAACTTGCTTAATATTATCATAAAATAGGTTGATGGTCGATTAGCTCTAGTCTGTTTCTTTTCTTTCTTTCTGCTGATCTCTCCATCTAATAAGTAGTCGAATGAGCAACATAGTGGAAAAGGTATTTTCTCTTTACCTAAAAAGGAGAGCCAAGTTGGTAGAAAGATAATTTCTTTATTTGAAATGGAGCATATAGATAGTATACACATAAAGTGGAAGAATGCTTATACAGAAATACCAATATGCTTCGTGATATAAACTTTATGCATATTTCTAACCTCGCCAAAGGCTCCTCTTCCAATGATGGTCAAAAGGTCAAAATCATCAACACATATTTTGTTCCTTTTAAGTCTCATAAACTCTGTTTCCTTTCGCTCTAAATCCTTGATCAAATTAATCTGTTCCTCCTTAGGCACATCCGAAGAAGCCAACTTCCTCTCCAAAATCCACCGCCTGCAAAGGAAACAATCATCAATAAATTTTAAAGAATAGTGACTTTAAGATTACCGTAGAAGATGGGCACTTCGCATACCTGCAAGCATTTATAAGTTTGGCAGGAAAAGTTTTCAATGTGGCATCTAATGAACTGACAGTTCAAGATTTATTATAGCTTAACGTAATGCCAAATAAACATAGTAAAAATGGCTTTTGAACGATATTCGATGTTCCAACTTTATACTCTGTGTTTTCTTTAAAAAGGGTTAACATTAGAATTTTGAGTGTCAACTTTGCTTGGTTACCAACTAAATATCATACTTTTTTCCAAAAGGTGACTCGTGATGTTGATTTAGTATGTTTCGTATAGCACCGGAACCAAAACAATGTCATTTACATAAATGTTCGCAAGAACTTTATGCCTGCAATCAAATCAGATCCTAGATACCAGTAACCGATCCAGTATTTTCGACCAGAGCATGCATGGTCATAACAAAAGTATCTTACTTTTATAACATTTTTTCACATTACACAAAAGATATAACAAACTTGGCACAAAATACACTTTGTGCAGAAATGTTTATCAACTTACACCCCACCCCACCCCACAAAAAAGAAAAGTACTGTACAACCCAATTTTTGGCCACATAAACAGCGAGTGCATTTATACTAGTGAGGTTCTTAAAACTTTACAGAGTGAGCTGGTAATGTCGGTAATGTGAATTCGGAGCCATACTAAAATTCTCAACTACTATATCAAGCTAATTAAGTTTCAAACCATAAAAATCAAGAATACTCCAAATCACTGGCATGCATAATCTCAAAACCTAAATTATACTCCAATTTAAAGCAATTCAATTACTTAAAAACTAGTATTAAACTAAACTACTTTTTCAGTAACCAAAAGTAGATCTCATAACATAATGAATGCAAAAAGAAGGATGGAAAAAAAACACAACATAGTAGTAAACTTAAATTCGAAGATTCAAGATTCACCAACTGTAAATATAAAATAATAAACAAATGCAGGGTACACTGATTCAATGTAAAGGGTATCGAAATCATGTCTTGAAGTCACATAAAGATTGAAACTTTATGAAATAAATGTAACCTTTCTTTGCGTTCTTGAATGTTCTTCATCTGGGTTTTGTAATGATTCTCTATAAATTGCTTAGCAGCAGCTACTTTTTCCATGGTCAAACTTGACCCTTGAATTTCATCATCAACCCCTTTTACAGCCTCTTCCATTTTCACACAGTTTCAGTGAATCTGAGTGTGTGTTTTTGTTTATTGTTTATACGAAAATAAGAGCTAAAATGGAAACGTCAGGAGCCCCTTTTTGGTTTACCTCATCAGCATCAAGTCACCAAGTAAACCGTAGTGTATGTAATGGTAGGGTTTTAATTCAGTGTAAAAAGGGTATATGCAAAAGCCCATAAACCAGATCGGCTATTTGTATGACAGCTGTTTTGATCTGTCTAAAATTGATATTGGGGTTTCTTGTCTTCTTTGATTCCATTAATAAATGGTCAACAGTCACCATGTTTCATTTTTTCTCAATTTTTATTAACATATGTTTAATTGATGGTATACACCCAGAATACATATATATATATATATATATTATATATATATTTTTTATAAATATATTAAAAGGAAATGAAAAACAACGCATTCAAAAAATATTCAAAAAAATAAAGGATCGTTAAATTTATAAACATTTTACAAAAAGAAAGTTACAAACAAATATGACATAGTTATATTGGTTATTTTTTTCTAATTCATCTTTTTCTTTCTTTACTTTATTGATGATATATCATATATCATTTTGTATCATAACATTTATAAATATTCTGTATTCATATCATTTTTCAAAAAGATAATATTAATATAGTGAAATTTATAAGTTGAATTCCATCAATAATTAATTATTTAAATTTAATCATAAGTGTATATATAAAAGTTTGTGTTAAAGGACAGATAACTTTTTTGTGTATTGATATTTTTGTTTACAACTATATTTGACCAAAGTCAGAAGATATTTGATACTTGGGCATTGATCAATGCTCAAGCTACATGTGTCACACATCACCCCTCTTGTCTCTTTCTTCATGTTTCTTTATTTTTAATTGTTAATAAACATGTTCTAATATATTACATAAACATGCAAAATTGATATTTGAAATTTGTAATAACAGAACATTCATTAACTATTTAGTTATTTAGTTATAACGAATATAAGAAAAATAAATATAGAGATTTAATGATCGAAAACCATAATAAAACCATGTTCTATTAGAGTGCTATTGATAAGTACAATATTAATTAATTCGATAGTTAAGTAATAATATCAACGACTACATATTGATTGACATTCATAAAAACCAAGCCATTTTTTCCCAGTAATGGGTTAGTATTGTAACCGAATCTCAATTTAAATCATTTTGTCATCTTTAGATTAGACTCGATTATTTTTTCATTTACGGTTGAATATGCAATGGAACATAGTTGGTTTAACAATGAATAGTTAATCGAATAGATAACATGATGTTGGTTTGGTTTTAGTTTCAAACTAATTTAAACCTCAACTAGCATTTGAATAAACTAAAGGGTCATTGGTCTAGTAATATCAAGGTCATTTTTCAATCTCGAGGTTGTGAGCTCAAGTATAGGAGTGGACATATTTATAGATTTATCACAAAATATATATATATATATATATATTAATAATGGGGTGTGTATGAGTTCATTGTCCTTCTGAAATAAATTAAAAACTTTATTTGTCTGTAAAAAGAAATACACACAAATGACATACTCTAAAGGTTGAAAATTAAAAAGTGTTACTTAATGTAACTGTTAAAGCCACACTAAATAAAAATGTGATTTGATGATAATTTTTTATCAAACAAACACAAATTCCATAAAAAGTCTTCTAACTGTTATCCTTAAGATAATACCAATGACGTCTACTTTTATGTCTTGGTTTAATTGTATTATATCTATACTACTTAATAGTATATATGAATTAAAGTCTTAAAATTTCTTAAAAGGAAAAGGTACTAATTTACTATTTTACCATAAACTTTTTTAATATATTATAATTAATATAATATTTAATATTTAATTAATTAATCAATTCAATTAATTATTATATTTCATATATCATAATTAATTTTGATTTCAAAAGTATACGAATAATATATTGAACTAAAGTTTTAAATTTTCTTAAAATAATGAGGGTTGTTATGTACTTTTTTTTTAAGTTGATCATTTATAAAGATCTTTATTTTATAGGTTATATCTTTGATTTCGTACCAACTAATACTGTAAGTTATATAATTACCTTTTAGTCAACTTTAAAGTTATCACTTTATGATTTAACAATACCGTGTGTATACATAAATAATTAAATCTTACATGTAAATTCGATAGTTCTTCTTTATACATGTAAGTATTCATAGTTGAGTTGGTATTTTCAATAAATAGTACATAGAACGTGATAAAGCTAAAAATAATATATAAAATTGTTTGTATAATTATTGTAGTGGTAAAATATAGAAATTAATCTTTAAGATGCTTTTAAATAAAAAAAATATGTAGTTACATGTCACGAAACTAATCTAATGAATATTAAACACTATCTTCTTATGTTTCTAAAAACTAATAATAATAAGGGTTGCTTTAATGAAAGTTCTTGAAACTTTCAGTAAAAAAAATCATATGAGTTGATTAAATTTAAATATTATATTTTAATTTACAATTACTTGTAATACAGTTAAAAGTTTCCTTTAAACAATATGTATTAAGTATTAATGTATTAATTAAATAATATCTTTATTATAATTAAATATGGATATCATTATGCTTTATTATGCCAATGTGGCTCCAATCACGTGCCGCCAAATATACAAAAATTTGATGTGTCATGTTCACAATTTTCCTCAACTTTTAGGGTAACACATCATCGTAGCTTATTTGTACATCTTTGCATATCATTTTAGAGTTCATTCATCTTAAATAAAGATTCCAATATTATTGCTACATTAACTGCTTTTAATGTCTAATTGTACGTTGACTTAATAATTTCTAAAGTTGAAGGATATCACAACATTAAAGCTTCAATTTCAAATTCAAATTAATCCACGGATTTAGTAAGCATTCGTTAACTTGACAATAATCATATATCTCAATAATAATAACAACCCTAATAATAAAATATTTTACATTATGAAAATGATTTGTTGTGATGTTTCACTAATCGGCCATCACAGGATCATAGAACATAATTCATATCATTCTATTTTTTTGTTACATATGTGAAATTGGTGCATCGTTGCCTCGACAGATTAATCGAGTTGGTCCAAAATGTTATTATAAAAACTAAAGTTGTTGTTTTGTTTGGCTTACATTCGATCTACACATAAATTGTAACTTGATTAACGCATAAACTTTAATAATTGTATAGATATTACCAAATAAATAAACAATATCACACTACCGTACATCGCACGAATTTTAACACTAATTTTAAATATATGATTTTCTTTTTTCAATGTAATTATCGCACCCAATTCTTACTATTGAGAGATTCGTTAGCATTTCGTTAATGATAATAATAATAATAATAATAATAATAATAACAATAATATAAAATGCAATTAAATGCTAGGATAAATATTTAAAAATGGAAAGTAGGGTTTTTGTATTAAATACACTTTTATTATTAAATTATTAATTAATCACAAATATATAAACGCCATTGTAAGTGGGCCGGTGGCTTGGTCTAATTTTAACTGAATTTCAAGACATGTCTGTATTTGCGAACTAATCGAAACACTACATTCCTTTTCTTATTTTTTAAATCAAAGAAAAAACAGGGCAACTTCAGTTATCATTCAAAGAGCAAATTTGAAATGGGGGATCCTTATTGGCGATATGCTGACACAGGTTCATCTTTTATTATATTTTCTTTTGTATTATAAACCAAACCCTAATTCTTTAAATAACGTATCATGTTCACCCTTTCGTTTAATTATCATACTTTGTAAATTAAACGCAAATTGACCTACCTTCGTCAATTCATCATATCAAAGAATCACAATTATGTATGCACACAAACACACACAAGAATTCTAAGTATCGTAAGGAGAGTACTCAAAATTTTGAATACAAAACATATGAGTCAAAAAATGTTACAAGCTTTATATTTATTTATGTTGATTGAAGTGTTTGGTGAAGGTTTGAAACATAAAGTCGAAAACTTCACGTATGCATAAACAAAAAATTGTGAAATTTGTCGAATGTAATGCATCAGAATTGTAGTAGGAACTTCAATGGAGATATAAAATTGATAAATTTTTCTACTTGTACGACTCAGAGTAATGTGTAATGAGTAGTTCTTACGGTTCATACCCAATATGCCGTTCTTATTGGAAGCCTCCCTTACATATTATATGCTTGCTTGCTTATAGTGCTTTAGAATCACATCCAATCAGTGGTGTTATTTACACAATCTATTACAATCTAGGTTTCAGATATGTTTTTAGGAGTACACCGATTTTATGTAGTAAAAACCAAACCATGTTAAAACTCTAACCACCCAGAAAATATACGGTGCATAATGATTCATTTGTTTCGGTTTTTTCATATTGATCGATACATGATTTATTAATCAGTCTAATCTTTCTGTAACAGCTAGTGTCTCAAGACCATCCTATACTAGTTATCTACCATCTGATGTATCAACATTGTCATCCCAACCTTTGTGGCCCTCTCGAAATCACTTGAGTAGCTCATCTGATTATCTACACAAGGATGTAAGAACTGAACACATGCATAAGTCAATTCGTTCAACTCTTCTATAATAGCGTAGCAGTTCATGACTCAACTTTTTGTTGTGTTTTTAAGATATTGGTATCACGGTCGGGACCATATGGTGTAGATGATATCATGGGCATTGGTGTTCGTAATGAATCTGTTTTTAGTGGATACACAGCTGGAACTAGTGGAAACGGTTATCAGTCTGCTTGGGAAGATCCGTTTCTACTTGGAATATGTTTAGTTGATGAAAGGCCTGATTCATTGAGGAAAGCTAATGGTCTCCCAGCTGGAAGTCAGAAATCGAATGTCTTGTTTGTGGATGCACTACCATGTGATTGTTCCCGAAGAGAAGTATCTCGTATCCTCATCTAGATATGTCAAACCTGAATCTACATAAAAATGGGATATGTTTAGTTTATAATGGGTCAATGGGTAAAATTTGAAAGAATTAGCTTAAAAGGAAATAGTTTTAAGGTGTCAAACGGATTGACAGTTGTACAAATTGTATCTTTATTGTATAGAGCCTGCTAAATTATTTGATCCAAATATTAAATTATTTTTGAACTATAAATAACTTAACAAGTTAAGATCTTTATGAACTTCTGATAGATATATATACACACATGTAAATGGTAAGTTTTGGGAACAAAATTTAGTGATAATATCAGGAAGTAGTGTTGTTTGTTTTCAATTGCTTTTGTTTCTTAATTACCTTCTTCGTCTCCATAAAATCTGCAATGTTTGAAACATGTTATTAGTTGACAGTTAACCAAATGAAACCCATAATTGACCAAAGTCAACAGTGTAAAAATTTCCTAATGATGAAGTTAGCTTAAAATATGTTGCAATTTACATGGGACATCCCGAAGTGGAAAATTTTGTACAATCTTCATGGGATGGAGGGAATATTGCTGCTAAATTAATTAGAACTTTCAACACTTTTAACTGTCTTATGATAGTTGATGCTTAAAAAGGTTTCTTGCTCCTTAAACATAGTGATTATTGTATGATTGTTATTCCTTGACACCCGGTGAAGATCTGTTCCGTCCTTTTCTTGGTTTTAAAGAAATTAGACTTGTGCACAAGGAGCCAAGAAATGTGAGTTTGATATACTCTGTGTTCTTTTTTATTTTTTCTGGTATTTCCGGGTTTGAATTATTCTGAACTACGTGTTTTGAGTAATATAAAATTGACAAATGCAGACGAGCTCACTAGCTCTTCTTTTCCATTTATTGCTATTATTATTGTGGAATTTATTATATATTCTTCATAATTGTTAGTATTCTTTTTTCTGTAGAATGCCTAAATGATCTCAAAAGTAATTTGTTTAAATAGGGAAGAGTGATGCTTATGTTTGAAAAAGTGAGGAGGCTTTTGGCAGTTGGCCTGTTGAAGTAAGCCACATGGCGACAAATTGCCTAAAATAAAATAGTAATAAACTAACTTAGAAAGTTAGCAGATAATGTAAATTCTGAAATATGCATATGGTCTTTGCTAACATGAAAATTTCCACTTACAATGTTTACCTGCCTTGCCAGATTATCTAGAGATGGATGATAATGATTTTTTTATATTACCTAAAGGTATGTAGCAGATACTTCCATTAGTATTGTTATGTAGTAAAAGTGTAAGTAAGTTTGTTACGATTGAGCCTAATATCTGAACATCGAGTAAAATAAACAAAACAAATTGACTTTTACAATGCTAGTATACTAAAGAAATTTTTTCTATATAAGTTGCATTTTTGCCCTCAAGATGAAACTGTATTGTACACACGTAGTCGATTTCTAGATATTTGATGTGTCTGTTGATAATGACTCCTTTTTTGCTTAATAAGTGATTTGTGAAAACTACAATGATTCTCCATTTATAGTTGTGTCAGTTTCATAAATTTTCAGGAGCATCATGTCTGTTTGGACAGTTGAGATACTTCAGGTCCTCGTTGAAAATTGGGGAATTTTTAGGGTCTGATTTATAATTTTTGTTTCCCGGGATTAAACAGTTTCCTGCAAGTAGAAGTGGGTTTTCCCAAAGATTTGGAAATCCCTGAAAGTAGGGATCTACTGTAAATGAAATCTGAACCTTTTGTGAATGAATGTGCTAGTGTTGGATATCTACTGATACATCGTAATATATTGTGATAGCAGAGTGCTGATAAACCCATCGTTTTGTGCTTTGTTGAGTTTTCAGACTCCAATCATGCTCTAAATGCTTTGGAATCCCTTCAAGGTTTGATGAATCTACCAATTTATAAATCTTGTTTTATATCGATCAACTTTATGGAGAATGCACTCATTTTTTATTTCTTCTTTCAAGAGGAAATATATAAGTATATCACAATTAAATATTATAGCACTGCACACTCTTTTTAGTTAAGAATAGCAGCGTAAAACATACAAATTACACTAGATGACTCGCCAAAGGTTTTATTGAAGATGAGTCGTTGTCAGCTATAACAATTGAGAAGTTAACAATGCAGGTTACAAGTTTGACAACAAGAAACCCGATTCAGCAGCCTTGCGGATACATTTTGCTCATTTTCCATTTAAACTACCACCTGAGAGAGAGGAGCAAGGTTTTGCTCATTTTCCATATCAACTACAACGTGATAAAGAGGAACAAGGTCTCGCTAATCGTCCATTTGAACTACTGCGCGACAGAGAGGAGCAAGGTCTTGCTCATTTTCTATTTCAACAACAGTCTCACAAAGACGAGCAAGATCGTTCTATTCCAAGGTAACTATGACATTACGCATAAGTTGATCAATGAATTGTACGGAGTAGTTCACAAACTCTTTTTCTGGTTCTTTTCATATGCTTCTTTTTGTGAAATCATAAGGAGTCCCCCATTTGGTTTTTTTTGTGTGGAAAAGTTGTGTTAAAATTATCTTTTACTTCATTTTGTGTTAAAATAATAACAAAGGGGTTGAGTATAACATGGCCAATTCTGTTAGTGATGGTAAGCTAAGGAGGAGAACATGCTATGAATGTGGTGAAAAGGGTCATCTAGCGTCAGCATGCCTGAAATTACAAGCTGCTGATGTGGCAAATTCAGTAAAAGAAGTTAATGACATGGCAGTGGAGAAAGCTGATGTGGCAGCTGCTTTGTAAATTTTTAAAAATTATCTCTTTTACATATGTATACTAGAATATTTGTATTTATGTTATTTTTTTTGAATATTTTTGTGTACTAAAAGGGAGAGAGAGGTAGCCGTTCAAGATGAGGAGCCTCAAGCAGTGAAGAGGAAGTTTGAAGGATCCAATGGATCCTTAAAGAAAAAAGGGAAAGTAGAGGCTTCCCGGAGTAAACCTAAGAAGTTGTGTGCCAAGTGCAAGAAAAAGCACTCAGGTGAATGCTTAGCAAAATCGGGGGGATGTTTTCGTTGCGGGAAGACAGACCATGTGATCCGAGAATGCCCCATCAAAGACTCATCTACAGGCTGCTTTAATTGTGGGGAGGCGGGGCACGTACGCGCTAGGTGCCCCAAGTTGAAGACCGGTGACCCAAAGCCCAATAAAAAAGACAAAGCTAGCTTCTCATTGGTGAAGAAAGAGGACCCACCAAAGACATAGGTTCTTGTTTTTCCGATGCATTAGCTGAAGAGACATCTAATATGGTGGCAGACTGGCAGGTATGTTATTGTTCAACTTTCTACATGCCCGTGTATTATTTGATTCAGGTACGAATCATTCGTTTGTATTTATCTACTAGGTTTTGTAGGTGGTTTGATTTACATGTGCTAGTAATCAGACTTTTTACTAATTATGTTAAAAGAATAAATGCTAATTATTGAAAGCAAACTACCAACATGTTTCGTAAATATAAATTCACAACTTAAAATGAATAAAGCAAGTTTGTAACAAAAATACATAAGTATATTGATACTACACATCCATCTTTGATATCACTTAGCCGAGAACACAATCACTTTATGTCTCGTTTTTTGGTGTATCTCTACAGTTCTGTTATAAAGTTAAATTTTTCTTTGTTGATCTTTGGATACAGGAAGATGAAGGTGAGGAAGTTAAGGAATAACATTGTACAGAGCAAAACAACTGCGGTGAAGATTTGCAGCGTCATGTTAAGATTCTTTTATGTTATTTCTGTTCTAACGTTTTAGGAATATTTGGGTGCATTTGTTTTCTAACTTCTCCATCTTTATATTTATAAGATCACTTCTGTCAATTTTCATTTGTTTACTAGTACAAGTATTAGGAGCAAAATTACTTTTGTTTATAACAATCATCATTTTTAGGACACGTAGTTTGTTTTGCCAAAGCTTTTGTCAAGCTAGACCTCTTGTTTAAGAAGAATCTGACAACTTTTTTAGTTATAGGGTGAAGAAACAGACGCATCACTTGAACCTGTGTTATCCAACTCAGTTAACTTGCTTATCATTTTGACTACATAAATACTTTCAAATATATTACTGCACCGGGTACACCGCATAAAAGGTTACCAATTTTAACCCGGACCGTCTAAGTTCTTTAGTCATGTAAACTGTTTTTAGTAAGACTTTGTTATATATAAATCTTTTAGGGATCTACTAAATACAATGCTGATGTTTAAGATTTGACTTTTCTTTTCTATTTTCCATACCTTTATTCTTTCCGGTTTTTATATGTTAAGTCTAAGTCTTAATACACTGTTGTACTTATTTCTTTATTTGTGGCCCCAACTCTCAATATCATCGGTTACCTGCATACACATTTATATACTTTTTTCAGCTAATTATGTAAGGGTTTGTGGATTTATACATCACAAATCCAGAATTTATACTCCCTCAATAATTACATTCACACATACAAATGTCACATCCATATCACTTCAATTATTACATTCACTCACATACAATAGTCACATTAGGGGTACAAATCCCATAACCCTGTAATAATCATCATTTGAATATATTTCCTTTTATGTTGTTTACCTTTTTAACTGAAAGCAAAAATACATACAAATATATGTATGTCAAGGTTCAAACAATTGTGAGCCGAAGCTGGAAATAATATATTAAAAATATCATCTCATAAAAAGTAATGTATTAAATTTACATTGCCTTCAGTAACACAAAATTGTATACTTTTATATTGGATGCATTTGGTAAAAACTAACAAGTAAAAACTAACAAAATTTTATATTTTATATTGTATATGTGATTTCTCTCAAAAATTACACACATAGAAATGTAAAATTGAATAAATGAAAGGTTTTTAGATAATTTCATGATATATAAACTCTACTTTTTATAAGAGTAGACTTTTTCGGGTCGAGTTCGAATTATCCCGACAACTCGAAAAAAGCTTATTATTAGTTTAAATTATATCTTAATTTTTATATGACAAAAGTTTTGAACCTTTTCCATTTTGAATAATAATTGAATTCTTAAATTTTGATTTAGATATGTTTGATTCTTTTATATTTTGACAAAAATTGAATTAACGATGTTCTTGTATTGAGTTTAGATATATGTAATAGGTAAATTATGATTATTTTTTAGTTTTATAAGTATTTTATGGTTGAAAAGATTGACTTATTTGACACATTTAATCTGAAAATGACCTGTCAACTTGTTGAACTGACTATAATGTGAGTTAGTTGGGCCGGGTCTAGATTAGCAGGTTTTGAGTATACTAATTTTGACCCGTGACCTTGTAAAACCGTACCCTTCAACCCGACCCAACTCAAAGTGTCACTCCTAATTATTGTCATTCAAATAATGCTACTAGTTTAAGTTTTTTAAAGAACGTAAGATTAAACTCTTATAAGCTCCAATAAACTTCATGCTAAACCTCACCTATTTCTACAAGAAAAAGATAACTAACGACGTAATACTTTCGGAGTGCTAAAATAACGAATGAAGTACACCATGCTAATTATATGCCCATTTTTCGTATTACTTATTACTTAATTAATTAATTAAAAGTAATAAATGAGAAGAAAATAATGCTACAAAAAAGTAAAATAGTCAAAGTTGTCAAGTATTTCATGTAGGTAAATGTCATGTTGTCAAAAGTTATTTCGGCAGTACATTTTTGTTTAGATTCACTCGATGTTAAAAGGGTTTAAATTTTCTATACTAATTAATTTATTCAACTTATCAGGTTGATACTCATATAAATATAATTTTCAAGACAATATTACAATTTTTTTGAATTATATTTTATTATTATATTGATAGGTTCAACAATACTCGTTAAGAAGGAACACAAAATTGACTAGTATGTTGAGTAAAAAAGTCAGTCATTAAGCTTAATCCGTCTCCTATTATCAACCTTGAATGAACTACAAAATAAAAATGTTGTCAAAGTATGAACAGCATGCTTGTTCCACCATGAAGCATGCTATATACCTGTCCTGTTTGGTCCTAAATTATTTCATTCGACACATGATTCATGTCACAGATATTACATTTAATAAATTATTTGACATGACCATAAAAATAACCAATAAGAGGATAAAATAGTCATAATTAGTCAATTAATCTGTAAATAATTGTAGTTCTATTTTTGCATTCAAAGGAATAATCTTTTATTGTATCTATATTGACTCATTAATGATCGTTAACTAGGTAAAATCATCATAATATGATATTTAAGTTCAAGGTATCAAAGCAAATCATTTTGAAAAATCATTATCATTTAGAGAAGACCCAATATATTTCTTCTTAACTTTTTATCATTGTTTACTCTGATATACTTTTTATCACTGTTTACTCTGATATATTTTAACTGTATCAATTTGAAACACCTTTACACCCCAAATTGAAAGTCTCATACAAATTATGCATGATCAAACAGAAAAATGAAAGCTTAAAGTTCAAGCAAGTAACATAGATTTCAAAGAAATTTAACAACAGTGATACCCAATCCCGCTAATAGTAGGGTATGAGAAAAATAAGATGTAAATAATCATACCTCTACCAAAAGGTAGATAGACTGCTTCCATAAAGACTTTCTATAAACACGTATGCATTAAATATTTATATATATATAATAAAAATATAAATAATAATAATAAAATCAAAATTAAAATTAAAATTAAAAAAATGATATTAACAATAATATGTATAAAACAAATATGACTATTAAGAGTTTATAACTAAGAACAAACAAATATATATATATAGGGGTTGGTTATTGTGAAATAAATTTTGAGATAAAATAAATAGAATAAAATCTATATTGTCCGATAGTGACCTAATCAGATGAAAATTGTCAATGATCATCAAAGATCTCTGAAGGTAAAAAAAGATAATTGTACAATTTTTAGATTTTGATGCCAACTGATGTACAAATTCATGTTATAATATTTCTCGATGTACATGCTATTTATTGATGGAAGCTGATGCACATACTATTTTTAGGTTATTCTATTTATTATCTATTAAGATTACCGAAACAACAAACTCATCTATCATAATTCTACCAAAAGACATCCTTATATATAAAATTATATTTACGTACAACATCCTAATATATATAAATATATTTGTCCTCCCCAAAAACACTTCACTCATCCATGATACTCCTACCTAAAAACACCACTATATATACATATAAATATCTATCTACCTAAAAGCACTCTAATTATATAGCTTAATTCTATCTAAAACATACTACTCATTTAATTATATATATATATATAAGGATATTAGTATTAATAGTATACATAGCTAGAAGTAGATATAACAGATATACTATCTACCTAGAACACCCTATCCATCGATCCAATTCTAGTTCTCCACATAATTTTATGAGAGGTCATTCTTTTGGACAAGAGAACCTTTTTTATATCGAACTTTAATCTATCCTTCCATTTACATCTTGGTCTACTCCTTTTTTAGTGGTCATCCCTCTAAAACTCGCTGAAGGGTTGCAATTTACAGTAGAAATAAAGATAACAGGATCTACATATTGGAAAAAAAATACAATGAGAAGTATGCAGAGTATCATTTGTAACATTGAAGAACCTTGTTGTCATCATGTAGTTGTTCAATGCACATCATTTAGTTGCAATATCAGTTCAGTTATCGTCATCAACAACACTAACAATCAAGTCTTCAATAATACTAAACAAGTGTTGACACTTATAATATCGAATTCATCCATCACTTGCTAAAATAGTCAAGTGTTTAATAACACTAAACAAGTGTTTAGACTTGTAACAGTTTCATTCATCACTTGCTAAAACAACCTCAACATTGTATGTTCTGCTATGAGTTGACCCATAGTCGGATTACCCAGTTAATCACCATTGTGTTTTTACGCATTACAGGACTTAAACCTCACTCAGTAAAGATCATAATTGCAATAAACTTACTAATTACCAGGATTATTGACAGTTAACTACTTAACTCATGCTTACTTTAAGATTTAGCTTTGACAAACATCAAGAATCAAGGATTAATCCTATGAATAACAATATAATGCACTAATTATAATCCAAAAATCCAAAGGTACTAGAGGGAAAAAAGATACAAACTGTATGGATTAATTCATCCATTGTTTAATCAAGTATAACAACCAAATTACAACTTGTCTATGCACCAATGCACCTGTCTATAAACTCGTCCTACCTAAATGCCAAATATTCTTACCTTTGCAAAAGGGAAATACACATGAATGAATCCTGGCTCATCGAATAATTGTAACAAAATGGTCATGTTCTATCAACTCATCCAAGCTAAATAAATGTCAAATATTCATACATTTGAAGTAAGGGGAATACACATCGATGAAGCGCCATTAAAAGAATTTTAACAAAATGGCGATGCTATGTGTACTCCCAATTTATAAAAAAAAAAAAAGAAGAAACTCACAAGAATGAAGTTCCAGCATGATTATGGTGCAAAAGATTATGAGCCATTGAATCTCTTGCTGAGTTAGCAAATGCAGACCTCAACGCAATTTCAGGAACCATTTCATCATCCACAACTTCAATCAACAAACTCGGTTCAATTTCTTCCTTCCTCATTTCACATATGTTATGCAAAACACAACATGCCCCAAGAACAACTGGCAAATCTTGAAGCTTCATTTCAGTTCTTTTTTGTAAACACGACCACCTACCTTTTAATCTTGCAAATGCATCTTTCGACACTTTTTGAACCTCACAAATCTTCTCATTAAAAGCATGTTGAGTCCATGTTAAATGTGGTTGTGCATATGGTACTAATACCCAATCCATTAAAGGGTACCCTGAACCACCAACTATCCACACATTTGTCAATAGCCCTCCATTTGCCCGTTGATAAAGTGCCGACTTTTCCAAAACTTGATCATCAGGCATTGAACCGGGCCACCCGATACACACATCAGTAAACACTCCATTCGGGTCAACAACACCTTGAACTGTAACCGAATAACAAGTCTTTTGCTTTCTATCCGTATGTCGCTTGTTAAAATAAGCAGCCACATTAACTTTAGGAGCAATTATAGGTATATGAGTTGTATACATCGATCCAACCACATTTGGTATATTAGCAAGCGATTCAAATTCGTTACTAATTACTCTCATCATCTCATGATTCGGCCATTGTAAATATTTAGGCATCAAGACATCTTTTATCGCTAAACAAACATCAAGAACAATCTTATGACACGTAGAAATCCCTAATCCAAATTTTTTCGACACAAGTCTTAAAGATTCACCGGTCGCTAATCGCCATATACAAACGGCAACCCTTTGTCTCACAGGGACTGCATCTCTTAACATAGTATTCTCTTTAGCGACAGAAGCAGTTAACTCGTTGCAAATCATCTCAAAAGTATCTTTCCCCATTTGAAAAGCCTTTTTGAACTCATCTTCTGTGGTGTCCACACTATTATATTTATCCCACCAATCTGCTGATCTGTTCTTAACCCATAACCGTCGTTGCGGTCCGTCGCTACCTTTCTCAGCCGTCGCTACATCGTTGCTAGTCGTGCCTAGATTCAAATCATATCCCAAGTCAACCGAAACCGTTGGTGCTTTAGGTACGCGTGTTTTTCGCTTTCTAGCATCATCTTTTTCCTTTTCATCTCCTTGATCAGGCTTTTTATGTTCATCAAGAAATCTTCCTAAATCGAGTCCATTTGCAGCCTCAGTTTTCCCTATCTTTCGGCTTCTCTGTTGCATTATAATTAGATTGTTGCTCCTCAAACAATCTAGATGAAAAACTATAACAAAAAGCAGCTAAATTAGAACCAAAATGAATTGTATGATATGACAAGATGTAGTAAGATAGAAGGCTAATGAAGTCATTGACAAAATGAGCCAAACAGATGTGAACACAACAAGAAAGATGGCTGATTGGTAATAAAGAGGAGGATTGTTATGTGTTCATTGACCAGTAGATTATGTGTATTCTGTGAGTAAAACAAAAGGTATATGATAGATATAATAATATTAATTAAAAAATGGAATAAAAGAAAAGGGATGTGGGGAACAAAGAGGTGTGAATGCGATTTTTTGGTAGTTTTAAAACAAGGGGGAAAGTTCCAGGCAAGTGCGTTTGAGTTTGTTGGCATGGGACGGTGACTTTTGAAATATGAGGGAACACTAGTTGGCATTTGGATTGGTGTTAAATATATATATTTTTTTATTATTTTATTTAATCAAACTTTTAATTTTTAAACAATTGTAATCGGCTGCAAATCATCACGTGAAAAAATATATCATTCAATGAGTTGTTTTGGCTTAGTTCATGAGATTCGTGTAACGTGTCATGATATCCATATTAAAGATTTATTTATTTTGATTATGAAAAAGATTTATTTATGTATTATTTTTCTTGATTGACTTAGACATGGATATTTTATGTAGAAATGTATTTGGACACACAAAATGGGTTTGGAATGCGTGAGAGTTAAATAGGTAAGATAAGGTTCCAATTCCGTTTATATTTTATGATTTGTAATTATTTATATATACATTTTTAAATTAATTAATAAAAGAATTAGGGTTGTATTGGTTGAATTTTTATAAAAGTGTCTATAACAAGTCATTGATAAAGCCCGAGTCAATAGTTTATATTTGATTAACTTGATTAAACCGATCAATGTTGATATAACTATGATGATTATAATTAACTTATATATAAAAGTACTAGTCATAAATCTGTGCTATGCACGGTAGTTTAAATAATATAATGTTTATGTATCATTAAAAAATGAATAGGTGATTGTAACTTAAAACTACAAAATTGATTAAAAAAATTCAATGGCTACTCTTAAAAATTAAGTTATAATATTAATATTATTAATAATTTTTAAATCTTAAATTGCTACTTTTGAGAATTAAATAAAAATATTTTTATTAAATAATTTAATATACTTAATTATTGTTAACAATTTAATATTATTTTTCAATTAGTATTTGAGTAGAATTTATAAATTTTTTAATAATTATTATATTAAAATATTATTTAATTTTATTATTTATTTTTTAGTTTATCTTTGAAATCTAAATAATCATTTAATTTTAAATTATCAGAGGTCGTCACGTGATATTTTACCTATGTGGTTAATTATAGAACAACTTTTTATATTTATTTAATATATAAATATATATAGATAAATAAATAGATTAGTATACCTACATAAGATTCTATTGATATTTTTAATAAAATAACTTAAAACTAATAAAACATTCAAATTTTATTGAACTTTTATCTGTTTGCAATAGCCCAAGATGCAAAACAACTAAAAACGCCTTTCTGTTGCTTATTATATGTTCTGTAGTAACATTATCAAACCATTAATGTATCGTTTAGTTATTATCGAACCGATATATATTTGTCTGAACGACAATTAAGTCAACCATGCGATAACACCAACCATTCAATCACGCATAATTAGTATATATTATTTTTAAGTTCCATATGAAACTCAAATTAGAACCTAAAGTAAAGTTTTCACCAATAACTCTAAATATCCATGTCAATCTTTTAAATAATGCATATAACTTTCGTCAATAAACCTTTAGCCTAACACTATTTAATTTAATTAATCTATTAACGCGTACTTTGTAATCCAAACGTCAATTATAACATACATAGTTAACAATGACTTAATCTTTAAGTTTTAACTTTTTAACATTTCTATAATTTAATATTTTAAATTTGTATAAATTTATCTTAAACTTTTGAAAGATATATAATTAAACTAAATAAAATAAAAATAAAAAAATTATTATAAAAGATAAATTTTAACAATTAAATCATCAATTTTTTAAAATTATAAAAAACCGGATACCCCTCAAAGAATTATCAATATGATATACCCTATTTAGTACTCCCTCCGTCCCAGTCAAAATGTCTACTTTGACTATGCACACAATTTTAGAAATCTCTACTAACTAAATTTTTTACCAATCAAATAACATCTCAACTCACTAAAATCAATTTTGATTGGTTGAAACATGAAAGTGCATACTTATTTGGAACAACTCAAAATAATAATATGGACATTTGGAGTGGAACGGAGGGAGTAGATTAGAAGATGTCAGAAGAGTATATATAAAGTAATCTTGATAAAAATGAAATAAAATTTTGAAATAACGACTCTAAATATTATATCAAAATCAAACATCTGTGTTTAAAAACGTACAAAGTGGCCAATTTAACAGCTCATCAAAACATAAGGGTGTGTTATGTAAATTCAGAGTCGCTAGTACCACACCCAATCACCCAGGATTATCTATCCAAAGTTCCAAACTCGCCCAGTGTGTGAAGATAAAAATGGGGAAACCGAAGAAAGAATTGTTAGCCTCGGCGCCATGGCGAGCCGCCGGCGACGATCAACGAGACAAATTCAAGGACGCCAAGCTCAAAGTCACCGCACAGCCCGGTACTACACCTACTATGCATGTTCCCGGTAAGAAAACCCCCAAAAACCTAACCGTTGATGAAGACGATTCTCTCGAAATCGATCCTGAATTTCGTTACAGTTTCCAACGCAATTTTCAGGTATAATTACATCCTCGTTTCTTCAATTTTTAGGTTTTGTTTTATGTTAGTTGAATTAGGGTTTACAGCTTTAGTAGCTTGTTTGTTACAATATAAAGTCAAAATTCGACTTCGTATATGTCTATTGAGAGATGTTGAAACCTTAGAGTGTATTATGCAAGTTGTATACTGTATTTAGAGAATGTTGTGAATTTTTTTTTTTTTTTTTAAAGTATAGGTATTAATGTGTGGTATTTTGCTGAATGGAAAGATATTGTTGCCCTATTTAGTATTGTACCTTGATTATTAATGGTTAGATTTTCGTGTACACTTTCTTGTGATGCATATAAGATTGTACATGTAAATAGCATGCACGGAACAACTATGGGCAAAAAGGACCATATGACAGAGCACTATGCCATGTGTTGCGACAAATTATGTGTATCGTATTACATGTAATGTGTGAGAAGTGTTTAACTGATTTTAATTATTGTATTGTAAACTTAGGAAAATTATATTATATTACAAACTATGCTAAGCGTAATATTATCTATCCATACAGTATCATATTGATTACAAGATATAATTACACATTATGTATGTCACTTGCCAATTGGATATACGTGCAACTGGACTTGGATATAGAGAACAAGTTATGGTATTTGGGTAGTAGGCATTTGTTATAATTTACTTTGGTGATGCGTTTTTCAACATGATTTCCTATAGTTTTGAGCAAAAGTGGTTTATTAAAATGTGGTTAAAGCATGTAAGTGTGTGTGTCTATTTGGTTTTGCCTTTAAAGTATATGCATTTTCTGCATTTGCATTTTCTTGTTTTTACGCTTGTTGAATTATGTTTTGCTTTTAATTCGAGTAACTCTTTAGAAACTCAGATATGTGAGTGTTGGTCCTCTTGGAAATTAGAATATTACATATCTACTATTTTGTTGTATCTGAATCTGGTACAGTTATCTGGTAAAAAGATTCAATTAAGATGTTTGATTATTACGTGATGTGTAGAAATCCAACGATAAAGTTTGCTTCTTGAAGTTGGATGCTTTTGCTCGGTGGCAAACTTGGACCCGTCTATTTATATATGGGGTTATATTTATTATCAAAGAGCTCAAATGGTTCGATAAGAAGATTTTAATTTTATTTAGATGCTTAAGTTATAATTCGTATAATATTGCTTTTAATGCATTATTTAGTTATAAAAAAATGAACAAAAAGTGTTTTCATGTCAACCCAACCCGATGTGTGTTAAAAATGAACCATGTTGACCTGTTATCAAATCGACCCATCTTGCCACCTCAACTTTTACTTCCTGGGTGTACTAGAAAGAAGATTAAAGGGGTTAGATGAGCCATAGAGACTAATGAGATTGTGTAGGGTCTCTTGTGTTGAGATACCTAAACCCTTGGGGTGGTTCTGTTTCAAAAAAAGGTTGAATACGGAGATGTAGAAAGGGGGAGTTTGGCCTCCCCTATGCCATTTTTGTTTTTCAATTTAGGTTCAATTTTTTATTTTTTTTTGGGTTGCTTGTAATTTAGCTCTTTAAATTATGATCTTTGTGTTGCCTTCAATCAGTCAATCAGGTGAATATTATTTTTACTTCTTGTGAATTTGTTGTTCTTCCATTTGAATGCAGTTCCTGCAGCGGGTTTTCAGCATTGATACTATTGTGAAACCCCTTCCTTATTCAATGCAATACAACGTCTCTCGCAACCTAAGCTTTTTTACTCGCATCTTCACACAGTTCTATGGTAAGCACTTTTTTATGCTTCCAAACTTCAATGTTTTAACTACTTGAATGGTGACCGGAAAAAGGAACTTATCTCTGAGGGTGCTAATTTTGGCAGATCCTCAAGGTATTGCAAATGCTCAGAAGGCTCTTGGATTAGGACAAGAAGACAAAGTCCGTAATGTCCGTTGATCTAGGGAGAGATTTTTGTAGTTGTGTTTGTACTGAAATGATGGATGATCATGTTACAATATCACATCTTATTAAAGCAAATCGTCTCAAATTTTCATTTATATGCTCTAAAGCTAAAATCTTAACTTTGATTCTTTTGTTTTCAAGTGTATCTACTGGTCTCACCTTCTTGATTAAATGTCCATTTATATATTGATATTGTTGTTTTTCCTAAAATCTTTCGGTAATACTTAACATGAATGATGGTTTGTTTGACCTAAAAAGTCAAACACATAGTAGATCTTGTTTTCAACAAAGGAACATGTTGAATAGTGGTTTATGAATTTACAAGATGTCTAATATGACGCCTATCTTCAAACATGGCCAATGAGTGGTAAATGTAAATTTTAATCGCATTATGAATTACTATTGTTAGAACAACATTAACATCTGCACGATTAAGATTAAGATAGTTTGAATAAATATTAGTTATGTTCTTATATTCAAAATAAGTTTAATTGAAAATTATTAAAAAACTAGATATTTTTGCCCGTGCGATGCATGGGTCTTACCTATTGTCTTGATATTTAATCGATTTGTTCTAAATAAGAGCTATAATGATATTTTTGATAAATGCCTAAGATAAATACATCTTATTATCTTTAATATATCTAACTGTTATCTTTAACGATAACTGCTATTTGGGTAATTCGAACATGGTCAAATCACAATTATCATTTGAACTCTTGTAACAAAACTATCAAAAATTGATATGATAAATAAGTTCTTGTAAGTTGTGATCACCTTTGTAGAAAGATGTATTAAAATTTTTTGTAAACAATACTACTCATAACATGTGACCTCTGACGGAAAATGCAGTATTAAGATAGTATGAAGAAAATTATTTTAAAAAGCCATCAAATTTTAAGATGATAAAGGGGATATTGTGTTTCTAGACTTGTAGCGGCCATAGTCAACCATATGGTCCATAGTTATAGTATTATTGAAAAATATACTTAATAAATAGAAAAAAAAATAGCATAACTCATTTTCTCAATTGCATAAATAGTTATAGTCATAGTCATACACATAACATCGGCCACTATTCTGTCATACCTTATGCTGAATCATTGTGTCTTATAAGTAACTTTTACTGTAAAATATAAAGAATTATACTTAGCACATATAACTAATATAACCTAGCTACAAAATACACTTTGTGAGAATATGATATAAAATTGCTAAGAATCACATAATCTGCATATCACGTACCTTATGCATGGATTTGGTACTACATCAAATGTGGGTTAGTTTGTATTAGTTTTGAACTTAAAAAAATTAATACATTATTCTTGAACCTCTATAACCATATAAACTGGTAAAAATATAAAACAAATGTGATTTATATAGGGTTCTTTTTGTCGAGTGATGACATCAAATATCTGAAGCTAAAATTAAACATCAAATATAACTATGGATCATGACATTTCCATGTTATGTTATTTTATTTTTAAAACCTGGGCAAAAGTGAAACTACATAGAACTTACAAACATCAAAATGAACTCAAACAACACCTAAACATCCACGAACTCTATAACATTAAAAAGAATAAACTAAAAATGGTCCAAAAGTGAAATGATCTAAAAGCAACAAAAAGATCCAAATCCTTATAAGTACACCAAAACATATTACAATAAAATGAAAAGACAACCCAAAATTACTTCTTCATTTGTGTGATTGAAGAAAATCAAAATCTCGCCAAATAATTGCTTAGCAGAATGAAGACATGCATAATTGAATTCGTATGGTTCACATGGAAATGAAAATGGAATATTTATAGACAACAAATACTCTATTTGATGTCCAACATAATATCTATCAAGTGTTCATATGAAAAGATGCTTACAACAATAAATACTTAAAATTTAATTATGATTGTTAAAATGCACAGTTTATGAGCCGTTTTAAATTTCTTATCTTTTATTAAAAAAATGAAACGATTACATTTTAATATATTTTATTTTTATTACTATCATCAAAACTACTAATTTATGAAAAAACTTAAATTAAGTGTATACAATAACTAATACAAAAATTATAATTAACTCAAATATTTTTTCAATTTAATTTAGTTAATTTTTCACTATATGAATGTATGCATAGTGAGTGGTTTCAAATTCTTATATGTAATTAGAAATTTCTACTGTTTCCCACTCAAAGTTTAGTTATTATTACCACTAAACTTATTGATTTATGATGACAAAACTCAAATTAAGTTGTATCTCATTATTATGTTAAAAATCATATAGTTATTTTAATATTTATGACATAAGACTTAAAATTATTATAATTTATTGTAGATACTAAATTATTATTATTACTATAGATTATATATAGTTTATGACAAAAGTATAGGTAATAATAATAAAAATTAAATACTTATTTATTACATCATTTATTAGACTAAAAACTCAAAAATTATAGAATAGTAGATAAATTATTGATAGCAATAAATGAGAGTACAAATAAAAAGCTTAGTAATTTTTAATAGTTATTTTAAATAGACAACTTTTCTGTTACAAACAAAAATACTAACGTTAACAATATATATAACACTGCGAGGGAGTACATTCATTTTGAAATTATCAACTTCAAATTGTTTATTTACAATTAGAGGAAAGATATGACGGCTTTATAAAAAATTTCAGGGACATATTTAAATTTAAAATTTCATTTTTATTCAAAGATCTCACTAAATACATCACAAATAAATAGAGAGTTTTAGTAATTTAAATGCAAACTTTAAGTGTTTTAAATAATCATACAAAAAGAGCTGCCATTAGAAAAAAGTGTATTAAATATAATTTTGAATTAATAGAAAAAGTTCTGCTTCATAAATACATTAGATTATTGAGAGCTCTAAGTGTTGTCAATTAGAGATTCCTTGAAAACTAATTACTTTTAACATAAATAATCATATAAAGTATATCAACAGTTAATCTAAAATAAAAAGCACTTTATACATATAGAAATAAGTGAAATTATTATAACACTCACTTCATTTCAAAATAATTCTTCAATGCTCAAGTTACATACAATTATCGCACTAAATACTCTTAGGGCATGCTTTCAAGTTTTTGGTTGGAAAAAAAAAAGACAAAATGATAGAAAATAAAAGAAGAAGAAGAATATTATTGCGTTCCCAAGTTGAAAAGAAGAGAAAGAAAATTTACACGTTTTGTATTCCTGAGTTGGAGAGAAATAGAAGGAAATGTCATTTTTTAACTTGTTTAATCTTCCATCCTTTCATTTCTTCTCACTTTTGGAGAGAAAAGATGTCCAAATTCTCCTCCCATTTCTCTTCTCATTTCTCCATAAAAAAGCTCGGGAACACAATCTAATTTTTTTTCTTTTCACTTCTATCCTCTTCTTTCGGAAAAACAAGTGGGGAGCGGAACTTTAGAGCACAGGGTGACATAGCAAGAGTTTTAAAACAGATTGAGGTGAAAGTGAAACATTGGTTAACTTGATGTTAAAACGGATTCACTAATTATTTTAGTCCAATAAAATCAGAGAAAAAAACCCATCGCAGTTTACCACCTCCCCTTCTCCATCCGCACACAACACCTCCAGGTTCTGGGGTCTGATTTAAGAAATTGTTTCAACTAGGATTTTGATTTTTAGAGGAGTCCATTTAAATGGTTTTTGATATTTAAGTGAGTCAGCAACTATGGTCTCATCTCCGATGCTTGCCACCATTGGGATTCCGGCACGAGGGTATGGCCATCGACTTGAGTATATCTCGAATCTTGTCATCGATCTGAGTCTTTGTTTGTTTGTAGTTTTATTAGATTCAAATTTCTGGGTTTAATGTTAGGTTTTAAATTGGTGAGGTTTGACTATAAATAAATGTGGTTACCTAAGAAAAGATAGAAAAATTGGTAGGTGGTGGTAGAAGTAGGAGAGAGAAAAGATAGTTGGGTAGGAGAATGAGTTTGGGGAAGAAGAAAGAAGAGGTGAAAATATCAATTAATTCTCAGGTGTTGTCAAAAGTTAACGGAAATTTTTGACCGACTGTTAATGCTAGGGACATCGCCGAGTATTTTCTTGTCTTTCAGAACAATCAGTATAGTTTCTAAGAGATTAGGATAATCAGTGTAATTTCGCACAAAATATATGGACGATACATATATTATACTCTTAGTTTTGTTAGATAAAAAGGTAAAAAATTTTTAAGACTGTTACTCAAGAATAAACTCTTGGATCCTGCTCCGAGTCTGTTTTTGAGAGAAGATAAGAAAATTCGAATGAAAACAAACGGGATTCGTTTTACTGATTTTTTTATAGAGAGGAAAGAAAATAAGCGAGAGAACGATTGTCTAATATTTTTTCTCCTGATCATTTCTCTAAATAAGCGAAAGTTTTTACTAGGGGTGGCAATTCTTGACACTCACGCAAAATCCAACATGAAAATAGCTAGATTAGAGTAGGGATTCTCAACCCGAAACCTGACAACCTCGAGTTTCTAGTTCTGAGTTTGGGTAAATGGTCGACCTGCCAACCCGATTTTAATATATACCAAATTTGACGTAGCCAACCTGAAACAAGCCCGCCAAGTATGCCCTTTAAAATCGAAACATGTCGTGTCCGGGTTAACAGTTACCTGATTAGGGTTGAAAATACCTACCTGCTAATCAGATCAGGTTGTCTTCAGGTTGGGCCATTTCGACCAGCCAACCTGACCAAGCCGAAGTGCCACCCTTTTTACTATTTTTCCATGGGACTACTTTATATATATAAAGCAATTCAAAAGTAAGACCTGCCATTATCGCGACTTTCGCTTACATCTTTGTTGGCTTGCATAGGTGCGAGATGCAGGCAATCTGTTGGCTAGGGCTGGTTTCACTCTTCCAGGGGTTGAAGTTGATGAATACCAGGTTAGATATAATAGTGGTGAGCATTTTATCCAAATTCTGTATTTCTTCTAGTTATATTGTTCATGAAAGTTATAATGATCTTGTAAATAGAATCAAGCATCAAATTAGTTTGCACAAACTTGAATATCATTCAGTTAATTTCTTTCATGATTAGCTCTGGAGCTAATAGAACATTTGCGGGCAATGGGTGAAACTAATGCTCTTGTAAATAGAGTCAAAGTAAGAATTGTTTCTCTCATTTCTTTCCTATTTGTAGTCAAAGTTATTGAACTGGATGTTGTCTTTACACGTTTTTAACCTTTTGGACGGATGTTTTAGTTCTTGAAAAAGGATACAGCTTTAGCAACAACAGCTATTTACAAGTCGATGTTTGCTGCAGAAGATGGCACCATCCCTGCAACTTTTCAGGCAATTCTTAATAAACCTTATATGCTAAATTTTTTGGAAATGATCAAGATATATCATTAGCAACGTCTTAACATTTTTCTCTCCTTTTTAACTGATTTTAGCATTTTGTTATGTTTTTGGGCAGGTGATATAGATGACTGGGTGGAAGGAACACTGTATCTTGCAAGGACATCCAGAAAGAGTTTGGGGGTCAAACTTCATGAAAGACAGCATCTCTCCCTAACAATAAATGGGCCGTTTTATTGGTGCCGGGCGAAACAAAATTCTGAAAACCGTGTCGGACATCAAGAAACAGCACCTTGTAAAACCATCAACACTGTTTGAAGAAGGAACTAATATAAATGTTTGAATGTACAACCGTCAAGTGATACAATCTTGTTGCTGATTTCATTTTCTTTGGCATTCATTGCTTCAAGAAAGAATAGTATGTAGTGTACTCTGCGATGGCTTCTTAGAGCATATGTTACCTCATTGTACCTGTACATTTGCCAACTTTAGATTAAACTAATTTCTACTACGTATTATAACAAGGTGTATGGATGGAGCACAATCTATCTTTTTTAGTAATTGTGATGTTCGAACTTTGAAACACCAAAAAATGAAACATGATGGAAGTCGGACAAAACCATTCATAGATGAAATTGATAAATCACACGGTAAAAGGTTATAACATCCAAGAGTGTAAACCAAAATGCCACTTTGTGATGTACAGCAAGCATATAACACATAACTTACATAGCAAAAGTTTGATTGTGTAGAGAAAGGCATCAGAAAAAGAAGAATCGAGTGTCACTCAATACCACAATGTGCAAAAAAAGAAAAGAAAAGAGACAACCTAAAGTAATCATTCTGGTTTTGATTTCGGAATCTATTTATTTTTCCTTCAAGAAGACTAAAAGAATTTGCAGCAAACAGGATAAAACTTTTAATGATTGCCCAAAAAGATGAAATATGTTTAAATATGAATTTGAATTGTAATAGTATGTTCTTTTTATGAATAACCCAAAGTCTAAAAAATATATAAAGTCATGATACACCAAACCATCACAAGTTTCTGAAGCATCACTCTTCCCATATCACATACAAAGTACACCAATATTTTATACAAAATGGAACAGCTCCTCTTTTTCACTAGTAAATGGTTGTTTCTTCTTCATATTTGCTAGATTAGTACTGACATCATCCACAGACGACCTTCCAAGTTCACTCTGCAACACTTGCACTCCCATATGTTCATCTCCAACTTCTACCACCTTCTACCACCTTACCACCACCATCGTCAACTACCATCACATTCAAACCACCGACATCTCCAACTACCATTCCATTCAAACCACCACCAACCGTTCCATCCAAGCCACCAAAGTCTCCAACGACTCCAGTCCACAGTGTTCCACCACCACCACGCTTTTACTATTTTGATTCACCAACGTTTCCTACAGCTCCACCATCAGCAAACTCATTTTCACCACCAAATTATGTCTCATTGGGTGGTAACAAAGGGGGTCCACCATCTCCAAGATTCATATACTTCCCTTTGACACCAGCATCTGCTGGTGGTGGAGGTGGTTTAGGACAAAATAGTTACCCATATCCGTATCACATGTATGATTCAAACAGTGGTAGTTGTTTTTCAATAGGTTATATGTGGGTTGTAACATTGTTGGTTTGTGTTCATGTTACACTTTTTTTTCTAGTTCTTGAGTAATCATCATGTATAAGATTAGGAGTTTCATATTATGGTCTACAGAAAAAAAGAGTGATAGAAGACGGTTTTTTGTTTTGTTTGAGATTTAACAAGATCAAATCTTTTGTATTAGATGCTTTGATATGTTAGTTTAATATTTTGAGCTTATTTTGAGTTTAAGTGACAATAAATATAAATATAAATATAAATATAAATATATATAATAGAATGAAGGATGATAAATCTACAAAAACTATGTCTATATACATGATTAAATACATGTGTTTTTGGCCTTTTCTACTCCCACTGGGATTTCGTTAGTGGGAGCTTGCGAGCTATGCGTCAAATGACTTAAAAAGTCGATATAGATCATCATCATCGCATCACATCACATCACATCACGTCACGTAACACCATACATGTGATAAAAGACGGGTCAAGGGATCCATATGAAATAACATAAACTTGAGGGACTATAAATGTTAATGCTTCAAATTAAACACAACGCCATTACTGTAAACAGGACACAGATCTCTGTACCTGATTCAAATCGGAAAACAAGCGAATAGGATCCGAATCAACTAAAATGGACACCGGAAGTCCATCCGCCGATGAATCATCAGCAACAATGGCGGAATTGCTACCATTAGCTTCCGTTTCTCAACAGCCTTACGTATCCGAACTACTTTCATTCACTCTCGATCGATTACACAAGGAACCGGAGCTTCTACGTGTCGATGCCGAACGAATTCGGAGACAGATGCAAGAAGTTGCAGTTAATAACTACCGCGCATTTATTTCTGCTGCCGATGCTTTGGTTTCGATCCGTCATGAAGTCTCGTCAATTGATAAACACCTCGAGTCTATGGTAAATTGCTTTAATTAAACTTAATGTTCTTGATCAGGATTCCGGAGTATGTTTCTATGTGGAATTGAAGATATGTATAGTCAATCGTACATGTAGGTTTGTATATGTCTTCATGATTGCAGTAAAGTTAGAAAACTGAAGATATGAATCAGTTTTATGTTTTAAATTGAAGGAAACTGCTAAGAGAGGTGGATTTGAAGAGTTATATACCGTCAATTGAATTTATAGGTTTGTGATATCAGTGAACTTAGATAAATTAATATATGAATGAGTGTTTTTGTCGCAAAAGTTGATAACCGGCAACCCAGACCGCCCCAAAATCGGCTGCCTATCTATAATGTGAGGGGCATACCTGACTCACTCAACGGTTGTGGCTATGGGGGTGTCCCCGCTCGAACCCGAGACCTTGTGCTATTTGTGACAATGATGCTCCCACGGCCCTACCCATTACCATGAATGAGAGCTTTTGATTTGAAAGACTATGTTTTAATGTACTAACATTGTACAAAACTGCAACCTGAGATGTGAAACTGAAGAGATTCATAGTCTATCATACTCATAGGTTTGTATGTCTTTGTGATAGCAGTAAAATTAGAAAACTAAAAACATGAATCCGAAGCTGTTTTTATTTTTATGTTTCTATGTTAAGTACATCGTTACTGGAGAGGTGAATAGAGGAATTATATAGTTAGATAAAACGTAATAAAAGTTGAAATGTAATCTCACTTGATAATTGCTGCTTTCTCTCATGTAAAGTTTTCCTTTTTTTACTGTGACGCTGGAGATTTTCTAAAATATTGAACTCCTTTTGTTCTCTCTCCAAATGATTTTGAGCTAGTACTTATTTGTAGGATAGCCATATAATCCTGAATAGCACACTGAGTTGTGAAGCACAGTTTTTGCTAGCCTGTTATAAATACAAGAGGCGGAATCAGTTGCTGACAGTTATTGATTCTGCTAAAGTACTTTATATGTTATTAGCGTTAAATTGGCGATCATATATTCTTCCTTGTGCAGATTGCGGAGGTCCCAAAGCTAACATCTGGCTGCGCTGAGTTCATCGATTCTGCAGAAAAGATTTTGGAGAAGAGAAAGATGAACCAAACATTGCTGGCAAATCATAGTACTTTGCTTGACTTACTTGAAATTCCTCAGCTCATGGACACGTATGTTTTTGGCAATAGAGATCATTTGCTAAGATTTGAACTAGTGGTTACTTTTTATAAGGCCTAAAACTGGCAGTTGAATAAGCCAAGTATATAGATCCACATTTTTATAGTATTTAGTATACGTATGAACTGCATGAGCTTTGCCTGAATCACATTCAGTTGGAACTATCTGAGTAGGCAACACGGAATTTGAAATATGTGCGCTTTACTTCTTGTGTATATAGGACTGGGGCTCTTAGTTTGTTATTTTGAAAAGCTAAGATCCTCTAACTTCCAAGAAGCCTTGGGCCTAGCGGTACCAAGGTGTATTTAAAGGGCCCATATCTATCAAGTGGTCGTGGGTTCGAGTCCGGACTGGGACAAGGGTGCGAGTCTGCTAATAAGAGAAATGTAATAATACATCAGCCTAAAACATCAGCCTAATAGTATTCCTAATCCATTCGATTTCACTCATGGCTTAGACATTTTCTCTCTTATCATCCCCTCCCTTGATTTGCAATGTGTCATCATCATATGCTTAGCTTGATTTTTAGGCATACCAATTACGTTTACCAATTATTAATATGTTATAAAAATTAGCTAATAGTCACCTCTAAGGTATCTGATCCCATCCCCTGTGATCCGATTCTTCAAGAAATGTTGTGGAAAAAAGTTCTAATAAGGATCATACTTCATTCCGTGTTGTATCAGTCTTGTCTTCAACTGCTTTGCACATCATGAAGGATTAGATTCGTCATAAGCTTCAATTGTGTTGTGCAAACTGAATAGTCACTTAAACCGTCAGATTGATTCTTTTCTGAGTTATATATTCTAAATTGTAAGCTATTGTATTTGGTGTCCTAGACTTGCTCAGAATCTTAAAACCCTAACTTTCTGTAGGTGTGTGAGGAATGGAAATTATGATGAAGCTCTAGACTTGGAAGCATATGTTAGCAAACTGTCGACAATGCACCCAAAGTAAGTTATTATTATTATTATTAATTTTTTTTTTCAATTACCCTAATCACAAAATCATCGTTCTAGCTTTCAACGTCATAGCAGTAGCTTAGTGGATTGTGAACTTATTACTCTTATTTTCTCTCTTTCTGTTGAGTATTTATTAAGAATACCAGTCATTCAAGCACTATCTGCTGAAGTTCGACAGACTACCCAGTCTCTGCTTTCACAGCTTCTCCAAAAACTAAGAACTAATATCCAGGCAAGTCTGTGGTAACACAACTAGCACTTTTTGTATTTTGATAGATGATGGTAATAATAATGATATCAATGTATACTTTTTAGTACTAATTAAGAACTAAGTTATGTATGTGTGTTAGATCATGTTTCCTTAGTAAACCACAGCCTTCATTGTGTATCTCAGTTTCTGAAAGGCCTCTGTATTGCAGTTACCAGAATGTCTTCGTATTATTGGATATCTACGAAGGATAGGAGTATATAGTGAGTATGAGATGCGCTTACAGGTATTCGTACTTCATTTCTTGCATATAATTAACAATTCACTCAATTCAGATGGCTATATGGTGTCATTTTGAAGTGATCTCTTTCGACAAGCCTAACTTATCTACCTTCTTTGACAATTACTTGATGAGACAGTTCCTAAGGTGCAGGGAGTCATGGTTATCTGGGATCCTTGATGACTTAGACCAGAAAAATGCTTATGACTACCTAAAAGGGACGATAAACTGTCTTAGGTCACATCTTTTTGATGTTGTTAACCAATATCGTGCCATATTCGCCGATGATACCTCTGGAAGTGAAGAGAATTATGATGGTGGACTTCTCTTCAGCTGGGCCATGCATCAGATTGCCTCTCACCTTAAAACTCTCAAGATCATGCTCCCAAAGATAACTGAAGGTGGTTCTTTGTCCAATATATTGGACCAGTCCATGGTAAGTTTTAGGCATGAATTTTTATCTCTAGTTTCTTCAGAAATGCCTTCACACTACCATTGTTATTTCTTTGATTTTTGTTTATATGCTCCGCGACTTAAAAAACCGATCTTAGTTCTAGGTAATTGGGATTGGTAATGCGATGTCTCCTAAAATGTTAAACAATCTACTTTTATTTTCATACACACAGTCACCGCCTTCTAATGACTAATCTTTCCATATGTTCAGTTCAAAATAAACAATAGTAAGAATCACGTGTCTATGGAAGTTGATTTATTTTGAAATTCAACACAAGTATAGAACATAACTTTTTTTTTTTTTTTTGACATCGGATTGTAGTGCCTTTTGAAGTTGGTAACCCTGATTGTTACTGATGACTAGCCTTTGTGGTACTCTTATATATGTAAACAAGAAGCTAACATAATTTGCGTTCCCCTGTTGATGATTCTTTGTCCCATCTAGTTATATTTCAGATACATGCTTGAATTTTGAAGTGGAGATACATGTGATTTAACTTTTAAACTGTGGTATATATTGCTTGAACCTAATATTGACTTCTTTGTGCTTCACAGTATTGTGCCATGGGGCTTGGTTGGGTTGGATTGGATTTCCGGGGCTTGCTTCCACCTCTGTTTGAAGAGTGAGTTACACTTGGTTTTTTTCTCCTTTATTCGTTTCTGATCTTGGATCACAAAGTGAACAACTTTGCCTTTTGTCACTTCTGCAGGGCTGTCTTAAATTTGTTTTCAAAAAATATGAGTACAGCGGTGGAAAATTTTCAGGTACATTGACATTTTCTTTCTTTCTCTTTATGTGACTGTTCTTTCTTTATGTACACTGGCATCATAGACACCTGTTCAAACAACATCAATTTATGCTGGGAGTTTCCAACACATCATTTATGCATTTTATTCTATTGATAACAGTTGGTTTTGGATTCTCATCGATGGGTCCCATTACCAGCAGTTGGCTTCTCATCCAATAGCTATGGTGAAGAAAGTCAGGAAGATGTCACTCCGCCTCCAAATCTAATGGAGCATCCACCTCTTGCTGTTTTTGTTAATGGTAAATTGTAAATAGTTTATCATATAAAAAGTATTCTTACGGGTATTTCTGTAATTATCTTTTGATCTATTAATATACTTTTCCGGTGGCTAAGCCTGCCTTTGACCAGAATGATGATTTTGCTATAACATCCATAATGATTGCCCCTGTCAGTCTATTTATAGACATAGTCTCCGTCTAGTTTTCTGATAATGTAGTCTTGTTTTTCTTTTTTTTCTCCACCACTTCTCTTATGTTTGCATTCTGCTTATCTCTAATTACATATAATGCATCTTTACCATTATCTTAAAATTAGTCTCAACACAAAAAAATGTCTAAATTACCCTTAATTCATTTATAGTATTTCCTTTAACAAAATCTTTCCCTATTAATAATCTATTATTACATAATTACATATAATGCATCTTTACCATTATCTTAAAATTAGTCTCAACACAAAAAAATGTCTAAATTACCCTTAATTCATTTATAGTATTTCCTTTAACAAAATCTTTCCCTATTAATAATCTATTATTACATATAAATATATAATATATAAATATAACTATTTATTATATTAAATAAAATAATACTTCATACAAAACACATACAATAATTGAACAATTATTAGTTTTTCACTATCATCATCGTCACCCCCTATCATTATTTTCACCGTCACATTGTGCGGGTATTATTCTATAATATATAAATAACTGTTCACGTTTCTAGGTCCACTATTGAGTTGTTGATTAATGTTTGTGGTATCAGGCGTATCTGCTGCAATGAATGAGCTACGACCCTGTGCTCCAATAAATTTGAAGCATATACTTGCTCAAGAATTAGTGAAAGGGCTTCACACTGTTTCTGATTCTTTATTGAGATACAATACCACCAGGGTGCTTAGGGAGAACGAGTCCGTCCTTTTTCTGTCTCTGTGCCGATCATTTATAGAGGTAAACAACTACAACACCAAAGGTGGCAAAATGGGTGGGTTGGATAACGGGAAAATTTTTGGTACATGTAAATTTTGGTAAATGGGTCTAAATTGTCACATCTAGTGTTTACTTATATAGTAATCAGAAATCTCTCAAGACTTAAGTGACCTCAGAAGCTAAAGTGTATTTTTGTTTATGGAATATACAATTTAGGTTGCTTATCCACATTGTGCTACATGCTTTGGACGTTGTTACCCTGGAGGATCTTCCCTTATCACAGATGGAAATTACTTGTTTGAGGGACTCATTCGTCTTTTGACTACGTCTTCGGCTAGACAATTACCAAAGAGAGTTCAAAATACCGAGACAAAGAATGTATCAGAGAATGGTAATACACCTGCAGTTGAAAACGGATCAGTCACAGATGTCAAAGAAACAGAAAGTAGTAATGCTGTTGTGGAAGATAATGCAAAGAACACGATTTCCAAAACCCAGGAAAAACAAAACGACGAATAAGCTGCATATGCCCTTTAAATTGTTACAGTTTGTATTGTAAACAAAATTTGCAGTCATAACAAATGTTATAAAAATGGTCATGGTTAATCTCTCTTTGCTTTATTGTTTTGTTCTCTAGTTTAAGGTATTTTTTTGGTTGAGGGGTAGTATGATCTATATGAAGAAAATGTATCCAGAGTTGGATTTGTCTCATGTTTTGCATTGTATTCATTGCTCTTTAATATAGGTATAAAGAATATGTAAGATTATGAAAGTAGTTTATTTCTGCTTCTGTTGCCTACTTGCCTGTTGGTGTTAGTGTGTATGTTCTTTTATTTTTGTCAATCAATAGGAAAATAGTGTGATATGCTTTCTGTCAGACCAGAAGATCATTCAGGGGCAAGAAATCAAACTAATTGATCTATAATCACATTAATAGATAAAATTGTACCGAATGAAGTGAAAAAATAGGATTATCGATGGTTTAGTTTGTAACTTTAATGGCCAAAGTAAATGGTTCCAATTATGATTTTATATGTCAACCATAACCGAATTAATTTGATCAAACCCAAATTATATGTGAGTTGTATAAATTATTTTTCATTACATGTATTTATCATGTTTGAGCAATTGAACTTTTCTTATATTATGTGATTTTGATTTTGATTTTGATTTTTTTACTGGACATTAAATAATAAACTCACTGCTTATTTAAATGAAAAGAAACACATTATATAAGATAAATTTTTTTAAATGGACAGTCAATATAACCCCTTTTCAACCTATATTTGGTGTCAGATAAAATTTCACGCAAATGGATATTATAATGCACTCGCAGGCTTGTTAGATCTTGTACCCAATAAGAATTCGATGCATGACACAAAAATCCCACAGGTCGAAGACAAATCCCTCAAACCCTTATTGCAACGTGTATTTTTTATTGAGTTCGTGGGATTGTCGTTAACATGTGGGATTTTTTTGTCAGGTGTCGAATGTCAAATTTTTATTGGGTTGAAATCCCACAGTTCCTCGAGTGCATTAATGCCGGATCAATGTCAATTTATATGAAAAATTGCCTAACAAATACCATGGGTTAAAAAGTGATTCGTTGATTGTCCATATAAAAAAATGCATCTTTATAAAACCTCTAGATGAATAATAATAAAAAAAGAAGTTTATTAATCTACGAATGCTTGCAATCCTCCATGGACTTGATGTAAAAGTGCAGGGGTGCAAAGTGTGAAAAGGAAATATAATTTAAAGTGCCTAATAAAAGCCTAATCTTTCTAAAACCCTCAAATATCTAAAACCTGATTCTACTTTGAGCATCCTAACAACGCAACTTCTCTTAAAGTAAACCCCGATTTGCATTTTATAAGATCTGTTAACTATTTCGTTTGATTTCGGTATATTCACACTCTCTCTCCGTTTCACATTACACAATCGTAAAGTCCTCTATTTACTGGAGGGAAATAAATATTTTAATGATAAATAATTATTTTTTTCTCGGTAATTAGTGTGTGTTATATAAAAAATAGATAGATCATTAGTATGTTTATTATCATATCTGTAAATATTATAACGTCTGTTTAAATTAGGATTTAAAAAAATTAATTTAAAAATCAATTCGATCTAATTTAATTCAAACTTAGATTTATTGAACAACTTTCTTTTATTGCTTCCTAATGGAAGTTGGTTATCTGATTGTTATGCTTCCAAAAGATTTAAAAAACTTTAACCTTTTCAATAAATCACCATGTCCAATTTAAGTTAGGACTAACATACAATAATTTAAAAGTTTATTGTTTCGAAGTGTATTGTATTTTACCTCCTTTACCATTGTATGAGGCGTAATTTTAAAAATTTTATTGTATGCATTGAACATGTCAATTCCGTCTATAATATATACGGTAACCTTTTTGACCTTCTATTGTATCTTTTGAAGATACAAAGTATAACACTTTAAAACAATAGTCATCACATAAAATATATCACGGTAGTCATCACGTATATATTATCGTTCTGTCGCAACACGCTGATGAAAAATATCGTTTTCTCAAATTCCCAGGAATATTTTTATTCCCCGATTTACATCAAATAATGAAGTAATTAACCCTTTCTGGAATGGTATGCATACATGATTACATTGTGGTTGTGAAAATTTATTCAATTGTTAACCTTGAACTGTTTTTGCAGCAAAATATGAAAAGGTTGCTAAAAAATGTTGGGATGTTTTCTACAAAGGTCATCAAGATCGTGTTAGTTTTGCCTTTCCCTTCATTTTTAGTATGATTCCTATTCGGTTATGATAATTATTGCCATTGATGTGATATTTGTGTGACCTACAGTTTCAGTTCTTCGAGGATCGACATTAATTGGATAAAGAATGGGGCCACTATTTCTCTGTGAGTGTACAAAGTACTGTATTTTAACTCAACTCTTATTCTGAAAAGGTGACTATGTAACCAGTCTGAAACATCCGTTACGTTTCAGGAAGGAGAGGCAAAGGTCAAACTAGAGGTAAATATTTGTATTATGTTATAATGCCATTATAGAATTATTATCATGCTAAATTTAAATGCAGTATACATAATTATAATGTTAACTTGTGTTCGGAATAATGTTTACATACGTTAATTTTTAGGTTGGATGTGGAGCAGGAAACACCATCTATCCTTTAGCTGCTACGTACGCCGGTATATTTATCCATTCTTGTGACTTCTCGCCTCGTGAGGTTGACTTGGTCAAGGTTGTTTGTTCTTTAAGATTCATAAGGTTTTGTATGCTACAAGTATTTGTATTGTGCTATTGATGTGTTTCTTGGCTCTTACCTGATACAGGCACATAAAGACTTTGAAGAGGCAAAGATAAATGCATTTGAGTGTGATTTAACTAGTTTTAATTGTAATGAAGGTATGAAGTTTTGACTCTTTAGATGCTCTTGTTTCTGGGGTCAAGGTTAAGTGATTGACTGACTTGTTAAGCAGATATTTGTCTTATCTGCAGTATCACCTGAAAAGATGCCTCTGCTACTGCAAAACATCAAAAAGATTTTGAAAGTAAGAAATGCTCATGTTTTTTGTATATTGATTTCCATCTTGAGAATGTAATTCCACTAAAGCTACAAGCTGTTCTCGTATGCAGCCAAATGGTTGTGTTATTCCATGACTATGCTATGGGAGATCTTGTGCAGGTTCACCTTTCTATTTAAAATAGAAAACTAAACGTTTTAGTTAGTACCAAAGAGATGTATGCATCGTTTAGGGCTTCTTATTATTTTACTTTTTCACGTTGTGTTCTCAGGAAAGGCTTACGTGTCAGGATCAGAAGATCAGTGACGATCTTTTTGTCAGAGGTGACGGAACTGTAAGCTAGTGGGATGTTCTTTTTCAAGTTTTAGCCTTTTCTATTTGTTGTTCTTTTAGCTGTTTCATGCCTTATTTTATGTTTTAGCGTGCATTCTACTTCTCTGAGGAATTCTTGAATATTTTTTTTCAAGAAAATGAGTTCACAACTAAAGAATGTGGTGTATGTTGCAAGCAAGTTGAAATCCTTTACGTGATATAGTAATGAATCGGTAGGTAATCTTTAAGTTAAGAAATTTATGGTGGATACATTATATATGTATACATTGGTGGTCTTGAATACATGATCATGTTCGATTTGAGTCCTTACTGCTCTGAGAATGTAGGCGTTGGGTCCAAGCTGCCTTCCAATTAGATGGTGATAATGTTGAGATGCGTAAAATGTCAAAGGAGCCTGAAGATGGATTTGATATAGTCATATCGGAAGGATTTGCATTTGAAATGTTGGCATTTCTTCACCACGAGTTGAGGTCAGAATGTATTTTGACTATTATATCTTTTTATTATCGAAAATTAAAATGCGTCTTATACATTTATTATAACAATCTTTTATAAGTTTTCTTTTAATCATATGTAATCTAATAGTTATCCTTTTCTCTTAATAGTATCAGTAATAATGAAATTGGGGGTGAAAGGTCTTTAACCTGGGATAAAGAAGATGAGTAAATAAGCCATCTTCCTTTTTTTCTTTTTTTTGAACTTGTTTCCTTTGAATTATTCAGTTTTGTTGCAGTTGCGTTTGTTATGAAATTGATTATCCAAACGTGATTATTGGACCACTATATAATCAGATACTCATAATTTATCCAAACTATTAATTCAATAGTCACACAATCAGTTTGCCAGCACAAATCCGAACACCCTCATAATATTTTTTATGATATAAATCATTAGCCAAGGTCCATGCAATATAGAAATATAGTACAGTGTTACGTTAGTTTTGGAAACTCTTTCTGCTTATTCATTAGTATATTCCAATAATCCAATGTGACAGATTACGGAGTTCAAGTTACGAGACTGGAACTTTGAAATCAAATTGCTTTCCAAAGAGTTCCAACACACCTGCAAATCAACAGATTTGATGCTATGGAATCAGCTCGACTCATGGCCTCTGTTCTTGCTTCAAACCAAACTATAGTTTCAGGCAAAAAAGCATTAGAGTTGGGATTCGGCTGTGGAGGAATCTGCTCAGTGATAGCCACAAAAACCACCCACCTCGTAGTCCCCACAGACGGAGACCAGAAAGCAGTAGAACTTCTTAACGAAAACATAAATTCAAATCTTGAAGAATCTTTACAGTCAAAGCTACATATCAAGAAACTATAATGGGGTAACAAAGAACATACAGAATCTGTCAAAAAACCAAGTGGCAATAAGGGTTTTGATGTTATTATTGGGACAGATCACAGATGTAACTTATGTTGCTGAAGCAATTATGCCATTATTTCAAACTGCAAAAGAGTTAATTTCAATTGATGGAGGTGACGAAGAGGGATCAAAACCTGCACTTATATTATGCCATATTTTTCGTAGAGTTGATGAGGAGTCTATTCTTTTGGCTGCATCTTGCTATGGTTTTCAGTTGGTTGATAGATGGCCAAACAACACGATAACCGAAAGCCTGTCTCAAGGCATCATCAGCCGTTGGTTTGAGAGTAGAATTAAAGAAGACGATTACGAAAATCCAGCACTGAACATCATGTACTTCCATACCAAGTAGTGCTCAGATTTTACCTACTGTTGTGCTCTATATTTTTTCCTAAAATATATATTTTTTTCTATCAAAAAGTTTGAGAAAGATGATAGAATTTTCCATTTGGATGCACAGAAAGTGTGAATCCTTATTCTTTCAAAATATGTGGTCTACTTACATTATTGGCTAAATTAGTCTAATTTATGTCACAATACAGAATTACAGAGTTGTAATGATACTAAATTATTATTACTGTATGTATTATGGAAGTTTAGTATACAATTTTGATTACTCTGTTTCTGATAATCAACTTAAATCTATATTTCTTGAGTACGTTTAACCTCTAATTTTGTACTTAATGAATGAATTATTTATCAAACTTAAGGAAGTAAAACTTAACGGTTCCAAATATAATGGATTAAATATCTTATGGTGAGGGTAAGCAATATAACAGAATCTTTTTTAAAGTGTGAAGTGTAACACTGGGGAAGTTACACGTCAAAAATATTTCATTCCAATGGCATAAAGTGATGCATGGAATGGGAATATAGGGTAACCAAAAACTATAGCTTAATATATTTACTTGTGATTCTAATTCTGTAGACATGTTATTCTTATTATAGCATCTTATTATATAATATATTATAATATGATATGACAAATTATTGCTTATGCAAATTTAAGCTAGCTGGCATCTTGTCATCTAGCTAGATTCTCAAGAACACAAATATGTTGTTTGACCTTACAAGTAAACGTATATTTTCTTTCTTTTCTTAACCAAACAATTAAGTTTCATATATGGTTTATTAGATGCAAAAGGTATGGTAAAGAAAGAATATGGAATCAAATTGTTACGTAAGCGCGCACTCTTCTCATTCCCAGCCACTTGATATCTCTTTATTTGTTTGCTAAACTTTAAATGCATTGTCTATCGATCATTGGTGATCATAACCTTATATATATTCTTGTAGAAGATGGTGGATGATTGGTTTGTGTTTCAACTTTCAATTAAGCAGGTAGATAACAAACACTCATCCATCCATTTGGTAAAAACCTAACTGTAACAGGATTACCCATAATAGGTTGTGGTGGAGATCTCATTAGAGACAAAATATGTAGCGGGGGTGACGTTGGCGTTAAAAGAAAAAACCTCTTGACGATGATTTAGGCGTTCATTTTACAACTTTATTGTGCTAATGGTCATGATTATTCAATGTTATATGATCCTCGGTATGTTCAAATGAGAATGTTGTGAGAATGGAGTAACAAATTTCAATCATCCATTTCATCAAGCTAATAAATACCTCAACATTTTTAATAATTAAATATCTCACAAACGACTACTCAAAAAATTATAAAAATTGCACAATAAAAATCAGCATTTTTTTCTCTTCGATTAGAGATCTTACAAAGTATAATTTCAACGAACTTTTTTTTTTTCATTTTTTGGTGGGTTTTGAAAAGTGGTAACACATGTGTTACCGGTTTTCAACCCCACAAAGAAAATAAAAAAAAATTTCATCGAAAGTATATCACGAGGGATGTCTAATCGTAGAGAAAAAAATGTTGATTATTATGATGTAATTTTTATAATTTTTTGACTAGCCGTTTTTGAGATATTTAACTTGGGAAAAAAATTGAGTTTTGCTAAATGGATGGCTAGGATTCATTCCTTCATATTCGCATTTGAACTCAATCCTCCTCGACATATATAATGATAGTTGATACACAATACCATGTGCTCATAAAGGAAGAAAGGGTGTGACTTCTCTGCTGAACATATATTTTATTCTTTGAAAAATAATATACTTATATTACATGCAAAGTACTTTCAAAGGATATATTCTTATGCATTAATTAACTAGTTTATAGTCATGCGGTTACGCGGACTACCACATTTAAGTTTGTAAATGTAATAATAAAATTTTAAATAAATATAATGTATGAAATGTTATATTTGAGAAAAGAAAAAAAGTAACTGATGTAAATTTGCTTATGAGAATTCAAAACAACAATTACTTAAACCGTAGTTATAGACAAGTTAACCATGATTTCAAATTTTAGTGTTCTAAGTACCTTCAACTCTTCAAGGCTATATGAATAATAATTGTTTGTGTAAGTAACACAGTTAGTAAGTTATAAATCTACATTTGATTTTAGTTTATCTCATAAAGTCCATTAAGCAAAATGTTAAAATTGGGCTTAATGGCCTTTCCAACCCACTTTATTTTTCTTTATTAACAACCAATTTTTCCACGCCAGTGGATTATTTTGATTTTGTTTACATAATGTCTTTGAAAAAAATCTAATTACAAATTTTATTATATGTCTAACGAATAAAATAGAAAATGAATACAGAACTGCAAACCAAAAGCATATGAAATAATAAAGATATAATATACTAAATCGGGTCAAGCGGATATTATTTAGCATACGTATAGTTTATTTCGTTTGCAATCACATTAAGCATATATCAAGTGGATTTTAGTCTTTGAAAAAACTTAGGTCCACAACATCATCATCATCAACGTCATGGCCAAGAGCAAGAAGTTGCGTGATTAATTGGTCGATTATACCAACCTTGTCCATGAGTTCTTCTAGAACACGTTCACAAACTTCATCTTTGTTCACATTGAATTTTATCCAATCGACTACAACCTCCGGGTCAAATTGAACTGGAAATACATAACAAAAGGTATTATTTTCCAATATTTAACGTTGGTGTTAGTATCCAATATTTAATGTGGACTTTTTTTTAATTTTGTGACAAAATATATTACCTTCATCTTTGCGCAAACCACCTTCAGATTGTTTTGAAGTTTCTCCATCTTCATATTTGGTTGGAATGTTAACAATTGGTTGTTTAGATTGATAAATACGTTCAATTTTTTTTAAAAGATACTGTTAATCTTAGGTGATGAACATTCTTGTGGAAGATTTGGAATAGATCGTTAGTTTGGTAAATCTATATGAATATTGTTAGGATTTGTGTTTGTTGACGGTCAATGAAAGTGTATTGTGTACGGAGTGAATTGTGCATGGATGTGTTATATAGGTGGGATGTGATGGGTTATGGTTTCTTTTGTATGGGCCGAATATTTGTGAGTATATAGGCATATAAAGAATATAAATTTAAATATATTTGATTTGAATATATCTTCTTATGTGTATGGTGAAATTCTGTTATATATGGATGGAGATTTGTTATTATATTATGTTAAGTTACAAATGAAAAAACCGTAAGTTATTGGATCAAAAGGAGAGAAGTCAATTAAAGGATCAAAATTCTCTATGCTATCCTCTTTTATTTATTTAAAAAAGATAGTATTAAATTAATAACTAACAGAAAAGCATATATACTTTACGACTTTAGGTTGCTTAATCTACTACCCAAATTAAAGTATCTTAGCATGGGTTCATTGTAATGACAATTAAGATTCTAATAAGCCTTAAGTCATTGGTTAATTGTTTCTTTCATCTTGTACTGTAGGTTCATTGATCCCCACAGTTTTTGTTATTAGTGTTTATGTCTAGTTGATGATGATATATATACCAACATTTTGCACTGGATATGCAGTTAATTGAGTATCTTACTATTATCATTTTGGTCACACGATTTATGGTGAATATAACGTTACCAGAAAATCAACACTAGCTATATTAATTGTAGCCTTAACTTTTCCACTAATTGATCTTTTTTCAGAATTGTACCTTACTTTCTAATCCCAATTATTTTCTTTATTGAATTAAGGTATATATTGGTCAATGTCATTTGCACATATATATATATATATATCCCATATGTTATCTTCTGATACAATTTAATTATAACCTGAATAATTGAACTTCTGAGGTGTTTGTAGAAGTGTTAGTGGGTGCATGTGCTTATGGTATGTGTGTATGAAACTTTTCAAACGCTTATTAAAGACCAGCTAGCATGCATTCCAGGGTCAAAGGTGATAAATGATGAAGAGTGTTTATTGGTGTGAAGAGATTTAGAATAACAAGAAAGCATTGGTAACAACAATTTCATTTATGAGTTTGTTGTTAGTTAGTTGGTTATCCTTTCGGAAGACATACAGCTAGAACTGAAAAACAAATCTTATAAAGTATGACATACTTCCAAGTTGTGAAAGGGTAAAAATAATTAAAAATATTAAGAGTATATATCAAGATATACCCAAATTTATGCCTTCAAAAAGGTCTATAAAAGGGATGCCAAACTCCAGTTTCTTACTTACTCTTGAAATTACACAGTAATATAAAGGGTCCAATACAATGAAACCGTATCACACTATCACCGCAAACAAAAGTAGATATGAAATTAGTGGAGCATAATTATATTGTTTGCTTCTGTATATATATGGTATTCTGCAGATGATATATGATGGCGTTAATTAAGTTATAAAGAAAGGTAAAGGGTGGTGACAGAAGAGAGTGAGCACCCATGGTCTTTTTTGCAAATTCATATTCATATGCATGAAGCTATGTGTGCTCACCCTCTATCTGTCACCCCCACTATTTATGTTTATCAGTACTCTTTATATATCTCTATCTCTATTTTTTCTCTTTCATTAGCCTTGATTTCGGAGTTTTAACAAGTGGATGCACTACTATCTGCTAGTATAAAAACATAATTCAAAAATGTGTATACATTATCCCTACATATAAATTTTAGTGTATATGTTTACACAATAGAAGCAATTATAATAGTTATAGGGAATGTAGATAGATACTCAAAACCCCTTGCTTCCAGTTCTATGGATTGAAAGCCTTAAGTTATAATATTGTAACTATATGGTATATTATAGTATTGTGGGGTTTAAGAAAGGAAATAGTGGTGACAGAAGATAGTGAGCACATATGGCTCTTCTTGTTAATATGCTTAAGGATCAAACTGCACCCGATCGAGTGTATTTCGAAGAATTTGTATGTTTTGCTTGAAGCTGTGTGTGCTCACTTTCTGTCTGTCACCCATCTGTCTTTCAATCTCTACTAGCCAGGAGTGTACATGTATTTAATTTGGGCAGATCGAGTTCATATTAATTTACCAATTGCTGTTAAAAATCGCAAATTAACGTACTTCCTGCTTGAAAGTTCAATTGAATTTTGTAAAATGGTCAAATATATTATTGCACGATGCATCGATCGATTATGAAATCGTGTACTTGTTTTTTGTTCATTCTACTAATTTTTCCTCCAAATTTATATATATCATCATTTTTAACAACAGTATGTGGCCGGTTTGCTGTTGTGACTCTCAATTGTGCATGGCATGGAAGCAACGTTAATGGTGGGTAGCTCTTTCTTGGAGCAGCTCATGATGGAAAATGATTTTATAATTGGGCTTGTTAATTTAGACTTTGATTATGTATGGGTTACCTGTTATGAATTTCTAGATTTGCATTTTCAGTTCAATCTCGAATTTAGCCTAGGTTTATTTATTAGTGTTGTTGGTATAATTTTTTACTGTTGGATTTTAATTCAGTATATATGGTTTTAGCTAGGATTCTTGATCATGGTTGCGCTTAAAGAGTGCGATGAGTCTGCTGTAATGAGTTAGTTTATGCATATAGTCACTGTCTCAATCTATCTTTTTAAGTTGAACAAAATCTTGAATTGAACTAATTAGGCCGACTCATTATTCACCTCCATTTGTATAAATATATATGTAAAATTTTTGCAAGTATCATTTCCTACACCGAGTGAGTTCAAATTACACGGAAATAGTAATTATGTCACGTACACTCATTAATTAGTGTATTGAAATAAAAATAGTATGCTTGAAACATCCGGACACTATATAATAGTTAAGAATCAAGTGCATCATAATAATAAATACATTACATTATATTTAAAATTTAAATTCACTATAGTTAAAAATTCAAAGCATCATAGTTATATTTTAAGGGTACATCATCGTAATAATTGTAGTTTATCATTTTTTTTGAACAGCTAACGATTTATAACACAAAAACTAGCGAAATGCTAGACATAAAGAGTTACAAAGGATATATCAAACAACTAGTCCAAGTAACAGCTTTATGAAGCCTATACTTAAACCAAGAAAATGAAATTAAAACTATAGTGATGTATTTGTTGCAAACTACAAAATTAAGCAGCTAACGAATTGGTATAATGCAAAAGTAATTCATTTATTCATAATTCTAGGAGTCAAATTTTGAATTTATAAAAGATGATTAATAATAATATAATAATCATAACACATACAAGACAAATGAACCTATTATTTATTATAGTATAGTATAGTAAGTTGACCAAGATCGTACAAGATTAATTTGAACAAAGTGAAAAACAACATAAACAAGAATCTAATTATTGCTACATAAAATTAAATATCATAAAAACAAATAAGATAGTTGAGCACAACCAACAAAACATAGATAAATCGAATAAGACATTCATATAGATTTATTTACTTCCATGGAACAATTTATTCGAAACTAGGTTTAATCATGAGATAATAATTAATTGATTTGATCCCAATGATGTGTTAGTTACCAAAAACAATAATCATTATACTATATTTTAACTAATATGCGACTAAAATATGATTTAAATAAAATGATATAAATTAAGATCTATTAATACATATTTAACAACGAATGCACAATTAAAATCAATATATATTCAAATATCCACTCGGTGAGCACATAATAACACTCGATGAGTTCAGATCTCAAAAATATTATAAAATATGTATCATCGCATTTTAATAATAATTCAAAAGAAATACCGATAGATTTCATAATAATATTTATTTAGCAAAATATATTCAAATGTTCCATTTATGAAGTAATTACATCTACATAAAAGATTATAACCAATTCATAAACAAATTGAATAAACAAATAATAAATTAATTAAAGAAACATAATAAAGGTACAAGAATTTTGCAAACCATATTATTACTTCTTTAATCAAGGAATCGGATACTCCTTATTCTCCTTACAATACTTGTGACTTCTTGATAAAATAAACCTGATATAATAATCAAAACTGATATTTTTGTATTATGTATGATATTTCTGATATACAACATTGAAAATCCAGCCTCTATTTATAGAAAAATAGTTGGTCGACTGAAACTTGGCGGGTGTGACCTTCTCACGCAACGTGCATGCTTCAGACTCTCATTCACTCTTATTTGTAACGAATCTACTCATCATTTGGTTTTAATACTAAGTATGCATCTATTATATAACATATGTAATTTGTTCCTATCTCAAAAGTTGGTTGAAAAACGAGTTTAAATGGTTCCTATCTTTAAAAACTTTCTTTTCCTTGTTTATTCTACTTATACGTAGCTTCTCATTTCATTTACATAAAAAAGGGCTTAAAGAGATCTTAATGACTTCATTCAGTAAAACTCATCTTACAAAACATAACCCTCTCCCTATCATTTCTCCTTTCACACTCACTTTCACTTTCAAAATGCGTAAATGTGCATCTTGCAGCCCATAACTTGGTTTCTTATGGAATTCACTTGTGGGATGTCCATAACCCGTTCGTTGACGACGACGACAATGATCTCTATCCAATTTTTTATTGTGATCTTTGCAGGACATAATTTACATTTGAATATGAACTTAATGAAGGGTTTTATCACGTATCACATACGAGTAAAACATACAATTTTTTTTTACAAAAAGCGTCCTTGTTAACTAGTAACAACAAACAAGGTGAGTGGAGGCAATTCGGGATTGGGGTATTTGTTAGAGTTTAGGGTTTATTTCTAATTAATTAGGTTAAATGAAACCCATAAGCCCCTATTTATAATGATAACACTAACTAGTTTTTTTATATGAATCCAATTCATATTTCTACTATAAACTCTTATGTTTAATCTTGTTAAACTAACACAAATGGAATTTGGAAATAGAATCTTTAAGATTAATATAAATTAAACTAGTTAATTATTTAAAAACTTAATTATAAATAAATGCTTAATAAAATTTTTATCAAACAAATAATCATAACAATAATATATATGAAAAAATTAAATATATTAACTACATTTAACTTTATTTATCATCGTACAATTGATAAATAAATTACTTGCTATATTATTTGACACACCAAATGACATTAATATTCTTTTTGATATCCGTTTTTTGATTCATTTAATTCAAATGAATACTTCAGTTAATAATATTAAATATTCTTAATCTCATTAACAACTTTACACTACTTGTTCAGTTTATACTCACAAGTATGACCTTGGGGTATTCTAAAGAAGTTAATTGCAACGTATATTTTTATACTGACATTCATAATCCTTTCATTTAGTTCCACGTGAATTTTGACCACAATGATTGCTGGGGTAACCAATTCCACATGAGCATGCATAATAGTTTCCGTCAAGCGTACCTTGACCGTAATTTTCCTACTAGACCTACTCTTTGGTATTCTAATTTTACTAAACATGTTTCTGTTGAGTGTAATACCAATTATTCAAATGTTGTGGACTTGCACCGACACAAGAAGGAAGCCACAACTTAAAACCTAATGAAGTTGAAGGTCTTCAACCTAACATAAACTCTGATGAAGATGAAGGTCTTCAACCTAACGACTGCATCAAAATCTACTTCGATATGTATTTTCTTTTGAATTTGTTCCAAATATATAATTATTTCATTCACCCCTGTTAATTTGTATTCTTAACAGTTTATTTATATAATTTTTGAATGTGTATTTGTAGAATAAACCAAAAACCCTTTGAAGGGTCTGGCCGACTTTCTTTTCTCATTCAACTATAACTCCTTAATACTCTTCTAGTCATCCCTTACAAAACCACCATACTCAAACAATAATAGTTGAGTAGCACACACACAATTAATGTACCGAGAAACTAATTACAACTTGATATCCCCATCGTTAGAGCATGCATCTGCCTTCACTCTCAAGTCACCTCTCGTCTCACTACATTCGGTGTGGATAATCTGAAACTGAGCTTGGAATTTTGAAAATCTGGTTAAAGAATACATAAATTTGATTAGGGAATGGTTTGAAAAAGAATCAAACACATATTTAATTACAACCTATGAACATTGTATCAAATCGTTAGCCTCAAAGTATTTAAAGTTATTCATGGAACTCCTTTCCACCACCTCGAGCATAGTCTAAATGTCATATATTTTTTATGAAAGATGTAAGAAATACGCAAGTGTAGAAAGTCTGGGTGTTTTCGTTGTTATCTATATTAAGCGTTTATTAGGGTATATGGTTGAAGAGGTTGTTCGAGGAGTAGGTGATGCCCAACATGACAAGCAAGTGGTGACTTTGGTTGTATCTAAGTTCATATGTGTTCAGATGTGACATATCGAAGTAGAATGCCTCGTGACTACAATGGATTACTTTCTATGTTGGATGAAACTCGCAAGTGGATCATGTATGTAGTGTTTACATACTTGTAATTTTTCAGTTTATATTTGAATATCAATTCATTTCTTAAATACTTACTATAAATAACATGCTTAGTGATAACAAATTAACAAGGAAGAGAAGAATGAACTAAACATTCGACTTAGCGAATGTATGAAAAATTGTACATTGTTTATGATTGGGCAGCTATGGTGTAATTTTATTAGATGATGACACTCTTGAAGATCAAGAGATAGATTGAGAATGTATTTTTCTCATCTAAGAAAAGTAATGTACCATGTTTAGATGCATAGGTGGTGGTTTTAGATTGATGTTCAAAGGTTTCAAGTTTTAGATATGCACATGGTTCAATTGAATTTGTTCTTGTTTGGAATTTTTTTAGAATAAGTAGAATGACTAGTGAATACAAATAAGTATAATGACTTGTGAATACAATGGATTACATTCTACATGGGATCAAATATTTTTTAATCAAGTATGCGGGTATAAAAGGAATTTAAGCATATTAAATCACACAATTTTAAATTTTTTACCGATTATACTAAAAATTGAAGCATAATTTCACATATAATATAGCAACGAATATTATATAAAATAAAAAATAAATACAGGATGCATTACAAATTGACTAATGGCATGTGTCATCCTCGCCACGATAATAGTTTTCCCCCCTAATATATGTATTTTAAGTATCAATATACGACGATCGATAAGGTGTACACTTGATTAGTTTGTAATAGTAACTATTTCAGGTGGACACGTTTGTGTTATCATAGAGACGGTTTTCATTTAGATATTAATCAGTAAATAAATAGAAACAACGGTTTAACATATCAATCACTTTAAGTTATTTCTCTAGTTATTCATTTAACAAAATGACAGTCCTTTAATTGAGCCTTCGATGCAACTAATAAAATGTCTCTAAGTGAACTTAAGATTAATTGCAAATCAGATCTATAAGGTTGATAAAAAAAACATCCATATCAAACTAACACAAGATCATACATAAACAACAAATGTGAAAAATGGATCTAAAACATTCAGAATCAAATCGATAGAGACTTCCATGGTTGGGGTGTAACATTGTAGCAAAATCATACCCATGGTGTCAAGTGGGGCATCGGGGAAGCTACACGTCAAATATGTGGTGGCCGATTTAGTGGGAGAAAGCGATTGATCAGTTGAAGATTGAGTGAGAACATGGCACAAAAGAATCCCATTCACTATTAAGGCAATCAATGAGAAACGAAAAGAAGAAAAAGGTTACATGCTTTAGAAGATGCTTTATGACAGGAACCTATTATGCCACTTATCATCATTATACAAAGATTTTTACTGTAATATGGGTTGAAAAACTCATTAATGCATGTGTATAGTAGACAATAAACACCTTAATCAGTTGTTTTAGTGACCGTCATTATTCATGTTAGTTATAATTCTAGTTTATAGCATTTATTTTAGTCTATACTTACTCACCCCGATAAAGGAGCTACTTTTTTATATTATGTCTTTGGTTATTTCCTTCATAATTAATTCAAACTTATACTAACTTTCTTGCATAATTAATACAAAGCCACAAAGGCATATATACTTCAGCTTGCTTTGCTGCCCAAGATATTTGTTTAGGGTCTTGCGATTAAGTCTGTCAGAGATTCTATTGATGCGCTCCCTTTGTCCCTATGTCTTTATCTTTTCTTCTCTAGCTTCCTTTTATAAAAGCGAAGGAGCCCCCCACCCAGTAGACATTGCTTTCTCCAAAACTTTGTCAATTTTCAAGGTTTGACTTCCAACGTTCTAAGATATCTTAATAAATATTGTTATATGTGTATATGTTAATCTGAGCATGCATCTAAAGCTAAAGCAGTAGAAGTATGCTACTTTAGTCCTTTCATGATTTAAAAAGTAAGAATTGATGTCTCCAAATTAAAATGGTGTGAACTGGGAAGATGGGAATGGAAACAATAATAGCAATTGTTATATGTATTTCCTTTGGGATATGATAATGTTGGTCATCCAAGCACCAGATTACGCGGTTACTTTTCTGAGATCGAACAAATTCGTAAATGAACCTTTTCTTAAGGATAGTTGATTGAATTATGTGTCTGACAACTGATTTGACAGCGATCGAGATTAGAAAAGGAATCCGTCGACTTGTAACAGATCAGAAGTTCAAAACCATGTGGATGATCTACTCCACTAGAAATTGCCAACAAGAATCTGTTACAAATGAAAATTATATACAAATTGGAGGGAAGTCAGGCAAGGAAAAATCTTTCTCTAGTGATGGATTCTTCAATCTAAATCAGGGTGTGATACGATTTCTATATCTATAGAAAGCAACACGAGAAAATAGAATTAAAGTTATATAGTGATCGAGTAATAATGATGGATCATTAATTATAAGGATAATTATGGAATTAAATATTTTAATCAAAACCCTAGTTCCAAAACAAAAATATCAGTAAAATGGTCCATGTGATTGGATTGAGGCTTTGAAAATCATTACATCATACGACGAAAGTATAGAATATGACAGTGATTTGGGCAATGATTTCAAGTCACTTGTTGTCCTAATGACCTCAATAATTCATCTGAAGTAATAATCAGTCTACTTAACAGTCAATAGCATGTGTCCCTAAAGGAAGCAAAAGTGTGATCTTCTGCCTAAACTTATCCATTTTACATTACTTCAGTTTTAATTAATATTCTAATTGTAGTGCGGATCGAACTTATGCATAATTATTGCAAAAGTAAAAAGGACTTAATTATGTGGCTAAATTGCCGAATGTCTTCATGAGTACTGTTCTAAATCATATTATAAACTATATAATTTCAAACCCAGTATTATAGGGCTGATAACAGAAGGAAACTATCTAGAATACAAAAATATTAGAATGGAAATAGAGAACAATATAATCTAGAATCTCATACATCAAAATTTATGGTTGGGTGCATGTAGCATCATAAAAAGATCATTCTCAGATCAAGGGGAGCGGCTTAGAGGCACCTACACGTCGAACATGCTGTATAATGGCCGAAAGTGAGATGGAGATTGGGTGAGAACATGGCAAAAAGCAATTCCATCCACCATTAGTTAGGGCAATCAAGAAGAAAAGAAAAGAAGAAAGTTGTGGTAGGGAACCCATTAATTGGGGAATACTATATCTGATATTACTTATGATGTATTTAATTTAATTTTTAATTCAAGAGTGTCTATTGTCTAAATTGTCCTTTCAACAACAGTTTATTTATATTTTAAGCTACAAAACCTTTGATGCAAATCAAATATTAATAAACCAAAGAACCTAATAAAATATTATAATAAAAATAATTACCTGCCATTTTGTGCGGGCACTATACTAGTACATTGTATATTCTTACTGTATGTATTATATACATTTTTCTGCTTTTGCAAATTAATATGTAACCATCCATCTTAATTAATATAGTTATCTCTCTATAAGGGTGATTTGCTAATTAAAGCCTCTACAAAGCATAAGTGGAGTGGTAAAATGATTTTAAATAATAGGATTAACATGGAAATATATTATTGCATCATATCATTTGTTACAACCTAGTATGATGACAGTGATTGAGGCTTAACCTTAACACCTTTTATGGTCCTAATGATCTTAATTATGTACTTAATTATTTGATTAATTAATTCTATATCATTAAGGAGGTAAGGAGGTAAGGAGGTCATATCTCAGAGAAAGCCCTCAACTTAAGCATCATTACTTATTGCATAATTTATATAAAACATATATACTTTAGGCTACTTTACTGCCCAAGATACTTGGCGTGGGTTCTATAATTTGAGCCAGAGGGTAGTGTGTTGAGCTTTGATTGATTGTTTCTTTCATGAATGTATACTTGTGTATGTCTACATGCATTGATGAATTAAGAGATACAAATATAGACGTAATCAGGCACGATCAGTAAGTTCTAGTAGTTCTTGAATTACCTAAAATAAAACAAACTAATGCAAGTTATAATTTTAGCCTTGCAATTCAGTTTGTATTAGAAAGTAAACACTAGATGACGAGCAAAAATAATGGTTACAGAAAGAGAAAATAATGCATGTATAAGCTAAAAAATTGTGAGGTCTTTCTACTAAGTATGACTCCATTATATTTGAGAAGTTGATTAAAGGTCATGTTTAGTTCCATTTTCTGTGAATTAGTTGCTAAGATACATGAGGTTTGTTTTCCGAGTACACGCTTATCGCAGATCGTATCTTAGCAAGAACTCATTTCTCTAGAATGGTGGGTCATGACATGGGAAAAATGCAGAGGCCAGGAAAGCACCCCGAACACTCATAATATTCACACATGATCAATTTGAAAGGAGAATCGGATTTGGTTTTCTAGAGACAACAAATCATATCACTCAGAATCAAACCCGAATTGAATTCTTTGTTTCCTTTCATCGCAGTATCTGGCACTTTCAATCCCGCTAATCAAAGGGGCTTTTACCTTCGAGTTCACATCAAACATGCTCAATCTCTAGTGGTATCAGCGTTGGTACAAAAGTAATGGATTAAAGGCAAATGTGATAAAGCATCATGTCAGTCAAAAACAATAAGGTTTCAACGATATAATGGAAAAAAAAACCCCACCTCCAGTGTGTAGTCTAGTTTGTTTCGCATATGGGCACATTTGAAAATACATCCGGTTTAGTTCCCCCCAAGTGTCGAGGAGAAACCTAATTTACTTGAACATTTTTGTAGTAAAGGTGATGAGTCAGTTATGTAAAATATAATAATGGTTACATGAAAACCCCACAAATCCTAAGCCCATCTATAAAATCAGGCCGTAGATCATATACAAACCCTAACCTAATATAACCCATCCTCTAATGCTCCCATCAATTGGAGCGGAAGGAAACGGACACTCATGCAGAAGCTTAAATACATAAATAAATACAAAAAGTTAAAAGAAATAAAAAAAAGTGAAACAATTTATTTATCTTTTTGTAGGAAATGCTCGGGAATAAATGACTCAACTTGTAGTATACCATCAATCAATAGAGCATATACACTAATCTTTGAATTGAAATAGTATTTTGAGAATGGGTAAAAGAAAAGATAAAGCCACATGCATCTCTTCAAAGAGGCATGGGGTAAAGGCCTAAAGCATCTTTGAAGAGTCTATATAAGGATGAGAGACCTCCACTTCTTACTCACACATCAAATCATATCGTGCACACAATAATGTATATGGTACAGTAGTACCACCAACCAAATAATATTTAGTGTCTGACCTAAATCGGGAAAGCTTTCTACATGTATATTAGGTTTCCTTCTATGGCAGCAATATATTCAGCAAGCAACAACAAAAAGAATGTTCCTTCAATTCTACACATATATGATATGATGGGTAACTAACCATATATAAAGGTAAAGAGTGGTGACAGAAGAGAGTGAGCACTCATGGCCTTTCTTGCAAATTACGAGTTTTCGAATGCTTGAAGCAATGTGTGCTCACCCTCTATCTGTCACATCCTCTACCCTCTCTATCTTCTCTTTGTTATTTCCGTTAGTATTTTAAGTTTACGAATCGATATATACAGGTTATGATCACAGAAAGTTGTAATGTACTTCTATCTCAATTAATTTGTTTCTTCAGTGACTGAGGTATATCATTGGTTGCTTTGTTACCTAGTATATCCATTTGTTATTTAGGTTAATTCAGTAAGTCTTGGTAATAATTTTGTACTCCGCAGATGAATTAATCTTCATCAACTATATGGAAGTAATTTTGTTCCCATTCATATTTTGGTTCACGTTTAACATGTATATATGATATCACCAAATACCAGCCTGCAGCCTCATGTTAAGTTGTGCAGTTTTACAGTTTCTATTCCTTACAACTTCATCAGGCTAACATAAACAATAATGTAGCTAGGCATGAGTTGTTATGGCAATCAACAATTAATGAGAAAGAAGCAAATAACAACAATTTATAGTCTTCTTATAACACAATTAAAGGTTTCATTGTACGTACCGTAAGTAGTAATATATGTTTCACTTCATAATGAGAAAGAAGAAAAACCTTGATGCAAAACTAGCTTGTTCATCACTTCATTATTCTATTTAATCGACCTGAGAGAAAGAATCACTATATTTTTTCTTAGAATAGGCCGACTATTATTAAAACCACAATCAGGATCAATGTCAATATACAAAAAAGTACCAACAGTACTCCAACAAGATGTATAAAGAAACATTAACTAAAAATACAACAAACTATCAAAAAAAGCATACAACAACAATGAGCACATAGCAATGCCAAGCTAATAAGACAAAAACCAAAACCCACTCCATTTGTGTATTCAACGCCTGGAAACACAAAATCAGCAGCATCATGTCAGGGACTAAATGTTAGGAATTTAGGACGCAAACAACAGAAGCAATAATCACAATTGCAACCCAGACAATCAATAAATGAATAAAGTAATGCGTAAAGGTAAATCGACACGAGGAGATTACATGGTGATATCCAATCAGGGTGATTGGTTTAGTCGACGACTAACTAGAGAGTTTTTGATATTATTTTTGTAGCTCAGGGTTTACATGTGTATGGAATACATTATCCAGTATGAAGCATAAAAAGAAACTATCCAAAAAACCCAATTCTGACCGACGTGAATTTCGCCTAGTGATGATCAATTTCATGTAGCAAAAAGCACCTACCTCGGGCGAAACAAGTTTTGATAAAAAAAAAAAAAAAACCATCAAATTGTCGCCCGCCGAAATTTGCTCTTCCATCAACTTTTTTTCGTTCTTCATTACTCAATACTAAATTGTACATCACCAGTAGTAGCAAGCAACATCCTAGATAAATTGATCCCCCAACCAGAACACGACAAAAACATAAGTCCCAAAAATTAAATATGACCAATATTAGGCTATTTCCTTACATTCCAAGGAATTTTGACATTTTATCTCTAAGTGAGAACCAACCATACGACTTCACTTGAATCTCTTTAAATAAATCCGGGAGCACCATCGACTTATTTTTAAACACCTTATTATTTCTATTAACCCAAATCATGTAAAATGAAAACTATACACTTGCATGCAACAACCTTTTCTTTTGCTTAGAAAAAGACCTCAAGCCTTCAGACTTTACCATCTCTTAAATAGATTTAACATTCACCTGACCCACAACCCACCATGAAAATAACTTTAATCCATAACTCCTTAGCAGACTTACATTTGATGAAGCAATTATCTAAAGATTCAACATCCTCTTCACAACAAGGGATAATGAACTATGGAGATCAATGCCCATATTGTCAATCACCTCCCGAATCGAAATCCTATAATGTCTAATCCTCCAAATAAGAATGCTCACCTTCTTCGGGACCACCCTACACCACATAGTCTTCTTCCTATTTCTATCCTCAACAAGCACCTTTTCATCTATCATTTTTCTCAACTCCCTCCCGAAAAAATCTCCATCTACCCCCTCACCCAATCCCATCTCCATTTCCAAATAGCACCATCCCACTCACCCCTCTCCCCCACTCTCACCTCTTAATTTCTGTCCAAATGAAATAACCGATTATACTTCTCACAAGTAATATCCCCATTCCTATCATCCAACCATCAATCTTTCCAAAACAATGTCTCCTTCCCATTATTGACCTTATTTCCAAGAGATTTTGAAAAATTAACCCCATCAATGGCCTCCCCGATCTTTATGATATTAACCTAAACTCTTACTTCCACCCTTTACCTATCCCCGTCAAAACCCCAATCCCTCCCATAAATAGAAACAATCACCTGAACTCATAAAGTATCATTCTCCATTTTGAATCTCCATCACCATTTTTCAAGCAAGCCCCAATTGAAATCATCAAGACTTCCAATTAGAAAGAATCACTATTATCTTTGGCGTTTGAACTTATTGCTTTGTTGTTTTTTTCATTTTGTGCAACATGATTGTTGATGTTTTATGTTTGATTAATAATCGAAACTTAGTTTTTTCAAAATAGAATGTGAGAAGTTTATCTAAATTGTAACAAGTTGGAAGAAACAAATTTATAAAGAAACTGTGTATTAAATAATAACGAAGGTATAAACACTTTACATATCATTCAAGTGAGTTTATATATTCAGAAATCTTTATCAGTTTTAAATTATATGGTCAGCAAATCTGTGTGCTTAATACATATAGCTTATGATGAAGTTATGAGTTTATAATTGTCAAAATTTATTTTAGTAAAACACCTCAAATTTTTCTTTTTTGAAAAACAGTTTATCTAGTCCAAAAACAAAACTATTATATCACAAACTGTTTGGATATAATTAGGTCACTATTGCTATACTATCGTGACAACTCATTAAGGTGTTAAAATCTATTAGCATCATTTTTGGAAACCAAATATTTTGTGGTTTTAAAAAACCTAAATAAAATATAAAATTCAAATGTTGAGCTGTGTGAGGTACGCAGCGTGTTGACTTTTTTACAAGCCTCCCAATACGACTTCCATTTTCCTTTACCCAGCCCCCTTCTCTTTACTCCAATTCATTCAATTCCCCCTCAAAATCCCCAATTTCTCTCCCCATTTCCCCAAATTCACAATTCCCATGGCCAATTACAGATCAAATTCATACAATTACACCGATAAAGACATGCGATTAGATACATACAATGGTGAACTTCAACCCAATTTCAGATCTTATAGTGTTTCTTACAAAACCCATCAACCAAATATGGATATTGTAGTTTCTGGAACAAATAATAATGATTTTAAGCTGAAAAAAGGAAAGTCAACAAATGGGTCAACTTCAAAATCATGGAGCTTTAGGGATCCTGAGTTTCAAAGGAAGAAAAGAGTTGCTGGTTATAAAGTTTATTCTGTTGAAGGGAAGTTTAAAGGGTCTTTTAGGAAGAGCTTTAGATGGATTAAAGATAAGTATACCCATGTTTTTTATGGATAGTTAAATTATTTAGTTTCAAGATGTTATTATTGTGTTTTTTTTTGTCTTTCAATGCTTATAGATTTAATATTAATCTCTATAAAATTTGGTTCTATACTTGTCACCTTTATTTATTTTTGTTTGTATATATGTTCATTGTTTATGAATTTTTAATGATCAGGGTTGTCACGTGAACTTCGGAGATACTGTAAAATAATTATAGTACGAAACCTTTTTAAATTTTAAATATATATCAATAAATTCAGCTAAATGGATTTGTACTTGGTTCATTTGGATCCTCGCGGTATGTCTTGATGACGAGTATTAATTAGTCATACTATGTCGATAAGAGCTATAGGGAGTCATCAACCTGTTGTACCTTCGATGGTTATAAGTTTTATACTCGTTATAATTGTCACCAACAATTGGGGTATAATTATGCTGCTTAGTAACTTAATATGAACCCTACTAAGTCAATGTTAAATTTATTAATATTGAAATTGACTTCCTTTGTCTCGTATGTTTGTTTTGGGTGGAGGTATGTGTGAAATGACAAAAATTGTTCATTGTAATATCATAAAGATATTGAAACATGAAACATTTTCACATGTAGTATATTTAAGTCAAAAAATGTCAACATGACAAAATGATGCAACAATTAGCATAAATAAAAGTGTAATTAAAATATTAGATGGTGGCCAAATGCTACTATACAGTATAGTATAACAATAATAAGCAAGGGATTAAATATAAGATGTAAGAATGTATGAGAAGAATGTTGTGTCAAAAGTTTAAATATATGGCATGTCATTACTCTTTGAAAAGTCGTATGAAAATGGTGTTGTAACAAACCCAAATTTTTGTGTGACATATACATCCAACGCCTTCTTACTTTTCTATAAATATAATGTCGTGTGATGTATGTATCAAACGCCATCTTAGTTTTCCTTTTTTTGTTAAAGAAACAAGTAACTTTTTTTATTCAAGAAAATTGACGTAATATTGAAGACATCCTAAATATGTTCTATGTTTATTATCATGTGCAATCTAACATTGTTTTCGAACCACAATGTTCATACAACGAACCTTTAAACACATTAATGCTTGAAACCACCATTTCAATCAAGAAATATAAACTTCAATTTGATTTGTACCCAGATGTTAGACCTCCAAAATTCTTGGGCAATTAGAGGGCCTATTATACTCCACAATTTGGCTTCTTGTAGATAATAACTAAATTATATTATTTGAACAGGGTTTGGCGATTGTAATTTAGGGATGAAAAGGTGTAATTTGGGGTTTTTGGGTTTTGGAGGAGTTGATGAGTAAAGAAGATAAGGGGGTTGTGTGAAGAGAAGGAATAGGGTTTGAAATTGGAAATTGGGTGGATTTCAACAAGTGGGGTGTACATTTGATCGACTGTTTTCAAGTAAAGGTTCTGCATTTGCTTCAATGGAGAATGATGATGATACAAAGAAACAAAGGTTGTGGCTTCTGCTCATCCATCTCTTCTATTTTCTAAAGGAACTATAAAACTTAAAAGACTACTGCTAGGTTTTCACAACGAGTATAAGAAAATTGTCTTTAAATAAAGTTATACTAGAGGATACAATATATGCGGTTGACGGCATATAAAATTTGTGTTGTTTATTAATAATCTGCTTAATGAATATTTTTTTATCGTGATATATGGAAAACTTGGTTAACTTTAACGATAAAATAATGCATACGTTATGTTCTTGTTTTATTCTAATGGACTTATTCAATCTCACATAATCACTTTCAATATGCACATCTTAACACCCCCTTAAAACACAAACAATATATTTTCCAAGTATAAGATGATTGGAATTGTGCACTATTTGAATAATATGATTCATTGTTGTCATTCATTCCCACTACTCAAGAAGTAATAAACATTGATCATTGAATATTGACAATATGTAATATTAGGAGTTAGTGAATCAACACGTTGTCTTTGGAGTATAAGAATGCAATGGCACGTTCACTTGAGACTTATAGAAGAGACGACATGTTCATGCATATAGATCATGATTTGTGTATCAACTTAATCTTTTGTTTAAAAGCTAATGATGCTATAGACATTTATCTTGGAATCAATCCATCAAGATTAGAACCCCTGCTTTTGACATGAGTCATTTTGTAAATACATCTTGTCTTAAACAACTAATTCATTTTAGTGTTTTCTATTATTGTTCAATGAGTTCATAACACATTTCACATCCACATATCTTCAAGCAGGAACAGCAAGGAGATAGCTATAAAGTTTATTGAATTATACAAATGCTTTATGTAAATCTCATGTATTGAGCTTTCATGGTAGTTAAAATTCTGATGATAAGTAAAGCTTGCAGTAGCAGTTGAAAGTGTACCAACTACGCCGTTTTCATCCAAGTTTCAACACAGATAATTAACATTGAGGGTCAATTTAATTAAAAGGAAATAACTATGGATAATCAATTTGATGAACATTAATCGGTCTAAACCGTTATTGCTGATATATGATGGATAATTAGATGAAGTGGAAATACCCCCAAAACCTGAGGGTGTTTTCTTCAATTCAAGAAGAGAAAATAGAGCCTGCTCAGACAGGGCCAAGTCCACTTGTGCACACATCAATATGTGCATAAACTGTCCAGTAATCGTCTGAAAAACACCCATTTGCTAAAAAAAAAGCTTTGAATAGTGATGACCTTTATTTACAAGATCTTCAAGAAATCAACTAGAAACAGAAAAGCGAGATTTCGAAGAAGGTGGATGATTGTGTGTGTTAATGCTTTCTTCGACTTATATCGCCTCTTGATGAAGCCTACACTTTCATTGCCAACTTCTGGGCAGCAAGTGCTTCAGCCTCAAGAGTAGGCTCCCACAGGATTGTAGTTTCAGCAAGTAATCCCGTCACGGTGTATGGGTCCATGTTTGATGCCGGACGCCTATCTTCCAGGTAACCTACACCATGAAAACAAAATTTAAAAGGAGGGCCATTTTGATCCATTTATGAATTGATGGATTTGGGTCAAATGGGTCGAAAGTCGTCCGAAGTGTAGTTTCAAGAATAGAACATCCTAAATTGTCAAAATCAATATATTGGACAAAATTCCACCAAAAAAATAGACTTTGAACTTTGAGGTCAAAATTATTACTTTTCTTAATTCAAAATAGCAATTGTCAATCTTTCCACACAGTGTGTCCCTGTATGTAGAATTTTCATAGAGTATTGTGCAGCTCAAAATTGAAATTGAAAACATTGAAGAAACCATAGCAAATTCAAGTAGAAAAGTTCCATTGGACCTCAAAAAGTCAAAATTCAGTAGGGTAAAGTAACCATGTGACCTTGAAGGTCAAATTTCAAAAAAGCAAAACTGAAGAGGGAACATCATGGGTAAAGATAGTAGTGTAAAGACATCAATACCTTTGCCTTCCTTCTCAGTGTCACGACCCACACGGATCGAGCAACCACGATTAGCTACTCCCTGCAAAATGAACAAATGCAAAAAAGACCCTTTGAGAATACTTATGAAACCATGACCCTTTTCTAGGTTTAAATTCTAGAATTTCATATGTACGTTTTACGCACCCATGAAAATTGGTTGATGCTGGCAGTTTCGTGTTTGCCTGTCAATCTTCTCTCATTCCCTTCTCCATAAGCACTGATGTGCTCTTTGTGGCGAAGTGAAAGGTTCAGAATCGCCTTTTTAATTATTTCAAAGCCACCATCTTCTCTCATAGGTAATGTACTGAAAATTGTAAGGACGAAGTTTATAGATTTTTATGTAATAAATGAAAGCAAATCTCACAAACATTTATCTGTTTGAAAAAACATGCACAGATCTAAAATGATTTTACTCCTAAATAGTAAGGACTAGTAAGAGAAAGAAAGTACCTGTAGTTGGTGTGGCACCCTGCTCCATTCCAGTCTCCCTGTCAATGCAAACCAGAAGAGCTAATCTGGTTAATTATAGTGAAGAGGTGACATTTCGAACCATTCACATATGAACGGGTCGATATAGGTTGTCTTTTATCTCAAACGGGTCAAGTTATATATTACTCCATAGCTAAACGAACATCTAGCGGGTTGACAATCACCTGAAGTCCATTATTTATGCATACAACCTCTAAAGTTGTTGTATTTAAAGTAGTTTAACATTGTAACAATATTGTTTTTGTAATCATAGTTAGCATATTTAATCACTTACTATTTAGAAGTAATAAAAAAAAACATGGACAAAAATAGTTAGTGGGTCAACCCAAACTGACCCAGCATGCTTTGACCTCACACTCTCCCCCCATCTTGCTACCTGTAGGGAAATCTGAAAAGATTAGTAAAGAAAGATTTATGTTACCTCAATGGGCTTAGGGTCAAGCGTCAAGACAACACCAGCTTGCTCAGTAATTCTCTGTTAATAACAGTAAAGTACACGAGAAACAACCTTAGCTTAGATTTCAGTCGATATATATGTTTACAGAGTTTTTACATCGTTACTGTGTGAAAATTGTTATCAACGACTCACCTCAAGGAGGTATCTAGCACACCAGATATGGTCTCCAGCTTCGATTCCCACACTAGGACCAACTTGGAATTCCCACTGTTTAACACAAACCTTGCCATGATCTTTCTTGTCTAAAATCATTAGATAATGAAGAGAATGGGTAGAAGAAAACCTGTCCGGGCATAACTTCCCCATTGGTTCCACTAATATTTATTCCAGCATATAAGCAAGCCTTGTAATGTGCATCAGAAATGTCTCTTCCAAACGACTTATCTGCTCCAGCACCACAGTAGTATGGCCCCTGTAGTTCCAAAAAGAAAAAAAATTACTGGTTGTTTTTAATCATAATCTTGTTTAATTAGTAAGAAAGGTGTACAAGTTTACAAAAGAAAGATAATGAAGAGTACCTGAGGTCCAGGGTAACCTCCAACTGGCCAACCCAAAGGCCACTTCACATCTGGCTGCAGCAAAGTGTACTCTTGCTCAATTCCAAACCTAGAATCAGATTTGATGAACTAATTAACCAGTTTCGTCTGAAGATTAGGAAATGAACCATCATATTTTGTCTTTTTTAATTTTAATCAAATAATTTCCTTTTCAAAAAGGAAAGGAGACATATGTTGATTTATAAAGTCAAATCTGATCCAAATAGGATCAATATCCCAATTATTAATTTAACCCCAAAAATTTTAAATTTGTAACATGTGTTAAGTAGTTACCAAATGCTCAGGAGATTTATGAGAATAGATATAAATTAATAAACTGGGAATTATCACGCTTTCATAACCAAAACAGTAGTTAATATCTAAACGTTTAGTCGCTTGAAGAAGAAAAATCATAACAGTTTCACCGGCATAAACTACCATGGCACTAGAGCTTCAACTTTAGGATTGCTGAAAATCTCAGCAGCCTTAGCACGTTTGTTTGTAGGGATAGGCTCGCCTTGTGGTGTGTATGCATCACAGATTACCTTTCAAATCAGATACAGAATAGAGTTAATTTAATCTATATGAACCCTTTTACTTTCACAGCTTAAATGCATGTACTTTTACTTGATTCCCAAGATTACACTCACCAAAATGTTGTTGCCACCACGGAAAGGATCCTTGAAAATCGCCTGGGGGCTGGAAAATTAGATTTCATCTACACTTAGTTCACCACGTAGAAGAAAACGTAGACCTTTTGAATATATGAGACTTACTATAAGATAACTTCACTATCTTCTCCTGGTGCTTGTCCAGTACTTGATCCGTCATAGTTCCACTTTGGAAGCTCAGAAGGATGCTCAACTGGTTTTGAGAGTGTCTATAAGAAAAAAGTTTAAATAAATTTATGAAGTTTTTCCCTGTCGACAAAACAATAGTCAATAGATGATTATCGAAAATAATTAGAGCATCAGAGGCTGACATACCCTTGATTTGCTCCGCACATCTGTCCCAGAACCTCCAATCCTGTTTCAAAAGAGAGCTACATAAGCAAAAGCCAGGGAACTATACTCAAGATGATGTAACACAGCTGAAATATCAACAAATGGACAAAGTCATTTTTGCATGGGAAAAAACTGCAAGAAAATGCCAAGTACTGTTCACTTTTTTATCGATATATGTAGTGTACTTTTTTACCATTTTGTACTTATCAATTCTTACCAAAATAAGCCCTTCATAAACATTTAATGCAACATACGTACCATTTACTGCCACATACTTACCATTTTTTACCATTTACTTTGTTGAACTGGTTAGTATTTTTCTAATGGTTAAGGAAACTATATCCGGTATAAAGTGAATAATACATTGCATTTTATGCAATTGGCCCTTTTCGCTTTATGTATGAGCTTAAGAAGGCATGTGTTCATTTCTACTGAATGCCAAAGGGAAGATTTACCAAATGTATTCAGCAATGATTCTATTGGTGTAAGGAGTTACATCCAAGTTTAGTAGGTCCTCCATCCTGTTAATGGTTCCACTTGCTGAAGCACAGATTCTAAATTTTGTAGCAGTCTTGAGTGCTCCTTTCTTGCTTTGTTTCAAAGACAAAGAGTTCCACATTTTGGAAGACATAGAGCTTGTTTCCATTGCATTCTTTGTTAACCTCATCTGCCATTGCACTGAAGGAGCCAAACATTGCGCCATTTGCACCTAACCATATAATTGAAGACAAGAAGAAAAAATTGTCAATAATCCAGATTCTTGCGATCATGCTTAGTAGATCCAAAGAACGAACCCACTTGAAATTTATCATAATATCATAATTCAGATAAATTAGAAATAAGTTATGATACTCTGATATAATCCGTATTATTGGATAGTTTTTCAGTGTACAAACCCCTATAAGTCCACCTAACAGTCCCTACAAGACGTATGTGGTAGGTCTCTTTTAAAAATGATATACATTGTCTATAAATACACATTTTAGAGAAGCATTCATGTTCAACTTACCGACCGTTGCAAGCGTGGCATGCATTCTTCCGTTTGTGAGCATCTAACTAATCGCTCTTATGGAAATCTATGATCAGTGTTTGATTTTTTATGTATGTTTTTTGTACGAACAAATACACCAAGCTCTTGTTCGTGTTTGTAGTGGTGGATCCAAATTTCTTACCACGACATGCACTTTCGAAACTACCAAATTTCAAGGGACTCACTAGGCTAACAAATATTAATTATTTTTGCTTATTTACAACGAAAAAGAGAAACTCTTATCATGGTTCCTTGACCAAAATCAAACACTTTTCAGTCAAGTAATTAACTATAACAGTATACCTTAATGACATCAATCAATCTACTTAGAATTCAGATTCATTTATTCATTATATACTATTCTCCTCTATGTATAAGCTTTATTCAAGTAATAACAATATTAAATTAGCCATAAAGGAAAGTATCAGATTCAAAAAGCTAACTTGATTTAAAATAAAACGCTTTTTGATGCAATCTCTTAATTATATTGCATTGAAAAAGTATGCAAGGGCAATCTAGTCATTTCATATAAATAAAGCAATGAATAAATTAATGTCAAACAATAATTCATGAAAAGTTTAAAATACTAAAAAAATAATAATACTGATCTATCTAAAACTCTTTCTGCGTTCTTTGCATTAGCAGACAAAGTAAGTAACAATGACCAATAGTTGAAGCTCACTTGGCACTCTTTGACTAGGTCAACTTCCAAAATTTTAGGCGTATTTTACTAAGACAGTTAGACGGCAAATCACTCATTCCAAAACACTGATCAGTAACCACCAATGCTAAATCAGCAAACTGAAATTTTTCAGATCGACAACTTATATCCCTCCGAGTCATCATTCGAAAAATCATACAGTATATACGAATGATATATATAAATATAAATATATCTGTGTGTGCACGCGCGCGCACCTATACATATGTACACAAACACACACATATTATAGATAATAGGTATAGATATTATTATTACTAAATTACATTTCCGATCATAAACGTGAAATTGAGGGAATGTAGGGGGGAGTGAGGAACATACCGGAAAAAGCAGCCGGAAAGTAGTTGTGGCGGTAAAGGAAAGAAAGGAGAAAAAATGGAAGTTGTTAAATGGAAGTTGTTAAATAAATGTTATGTTATTTATAAATAAATAAAAAAATAGAGAAAATAAAAAAGATGGATAAAGAAATGCGGGTGTGATTGGCCTTTGCGGAGTAGATAGGGGTAATGTTATGTATGGTGGAAATTGGTTTTGGTCTCTTTAAGGTGATCAATCAAAACAAAAACACACATTTTATTCATATACTCTTCCTACACTTTTAGGATAAGGTTTTTCTCACCACCCCAAATGGATGTTTGTATTTATCAACTAAAGGTTTTTATTGATTTATTTATAACATTTTCAAAGAAATATAAAGAGAATCATGTATCTTTAGAATCAGGATTTGTATATAATAAAATGGTAGATAAGAGATTATAGTTTATTTTATTAATAATTAGGGGCGGAGCAACTTTATAGGTAAAAATAATTGTGACTATCAGCTTCATTTGATTTTTGTAGGTTACTAATATGATGTTTGTAGTGTAATACGATAATATTTATAAATAATTTTGTTCTTTGTGAGTGTTACCGGTCAAATAAATTTGGGTACAAATTACTATTAATATTGAATCTGCCGCTGTTAATAATGTGTTGAATTAGTTCATCTTTAGAGTGCATGATTCAATATCAAAAGGTGTTCTGTAAAAAAATGATATCACTTTTATATGAGCGTATTGGGAAAAAAAGTTCATAACAACATGCACAAATAGTTTGTGTGTTAATTAAGTCATCAATAAATGACGTTACTTGAACAAGACTTCCTACAATTCAAGTCATAAATAAGTTCTACAGTTATGTGAAGGGACACTTTAGCGTGTATATATATATATATATACACTTCGGAAGTGTAATCATTATTATTTACTTTCTTCGTTTCAATTTCATATTCAATGTTTTCTTATTTGGATATTACAATTTTATCGTCCATTTTTATAAATAGATAAAAATAATTAGGTAAAGTTCTTTTATATACCTGATATATAAAAGAGTGTAATGATAATATTTTTCTAAATTAAGTCTTTTTTGTTTGTAGACAAGAAAATTGAAATGGGAGGAGTACTTCACTAAAGTCAACTATTCATTTAATATATGGAAAACCACATTATTGATGCTTGTATTTTTAATAAGAGATTCAACTATATTTATACGAATAGTAGATAAATACATATATGGGTTAAATCAAATATAAATTTTTTTAATGTAAAACAAATAAAAAAGTATTTTAGTCAAATAGTAAATTAGTAATTTTGTTTACATAATTATAACAATTTAATTAAAATTAATATATCCTCGTTATTTTAGCTAACAACGCATCTCTCTTCCCTCCCTTAATAACTGTGCACCACCGGAATTCTTACTGTGCATCACTGGAAAATAAACTGTATGCTATCGGAATTATGACTGTGCACCACTATAACTTTGATTTCTAACTATGCACCACCGGAACTTTGAATGACCCTTTTACCCTTCATAAATATTTAATGAGTCTTTGACTATTTTAAAAAATTAATTTCATCAAATCTCATCCGACGGTTGATATGTTGTTTTATTTTTTTTACGTTAAAGTTTGTTTTACGATAACCAACCCTAATACACACACACATATATATACATATATTAGGGATGATCCATAGGGAAGGGGTAATCTTGGGGGAGGGGGAGGGGGAAGGTACTATGGGCCGCCCATTGACATTCATCACGGTGAATGTTAATTATCATTCATCAAGATGAATGTTAATTTTAAAATATTTTAACGTGATGAATGATAACTAATATTTATCATGATGAATGATAACTAACATTTACCGTAACGAATGTTAATGGACGATCCAAATTAACTTTTCCCATTCTTTAAAACTACTGTTCTTTTTAATCGAACTCTATATATATACATGTATAGATGTATAAATAAACGAGATCTACAAATGACGCCATAACACATGTTGATCAATAATTTGAGTAGCATGATAACATGTTACAATCAATATACGTAGTACAGAGAATAAAATAATCCCGAAAGGGTGTCTTGTTTAGAGACGGAAATTTAACACTTCAAAGTATCAACGCATGTGTCTCATTATTGTTACTACTAATGAAGTGGGCCTGTTAACATATCTATGAGATAATTTTGTATTTGAATAAGTTTGACATAAAATAACAGCTTATTATTTTTGGGGTACGTTCGACAATAAATTGACGTAATTAATGATATACAATACTTATAATCTATTAATCTGTATCTATAGTGAAAAAAAAATGTCTATTATCTTTGCTAATTAAAAGTTTATCTGTTTTGCCTAATTGAGCAACATCATCTACAACAAAAGTTGATAAAACCCAACAAAATCAGACTCAAACATGTTGCTTGAATATATATTGTTGTTTCAGATGAGATGGATAACACTTTCTTCACGAACCACATGAATTATGGAGTAATTTGAACAAAACACACGTGTACTATACTACTATTCTGTTAATTGAATCATCTATATCTATATATCTATATCTATATACTAAACTACTAAAGTAAAGTAAAATGGTTTGACATATTCTTTTTTATTAAGCTTGAGAATATTTAATGGGAAGTGGGCTACTAAATTTTGGGCTTCTCACCAGACCTTTTAATCCCAACTCAACAACTACTGTTTCTTGGGTTTCACCAACATTGATAAACTCTATAGTTAAAGAGTTATTCTGCTAGTGTTTTTCTTAATCACAAATATTCACCTAAGGTTTTGAAGCTGCGTTTAATAAAAATATCATGACCAAAGACTTACGGTAGAAATTTTATAAATTAATATTCACTACTTAAATTTATTAATTAAAAAAATTATTAATTAATTGAGTATTAATTACTACCCTATTCTCAAATAAAGACTTACAAAAAAATATTTTTTAAAGAGTTTATTAATTAATCGAGTTTCTACAAAGTATTATGTCTACTATTCTTGTAAGAAGATACAATATACCTCTTAAAAAGAGATATATATATCTTAAATATAATAAAAGAATCTTAATAAATATAATAAAAGAAGCGGATGATGATATCATCAAAAACTCAATTGGCTAATCAAATTCATTAATTTTGTTATATTGAGTAAAATTATGGATTTGATGACATCCTCATTTAATTCAAATATTTTATCAGTTAAGTCCTTTTATTTTGCTCTATTCAAAATTACAATACCAAACTTTTTAAATTATATAACTGTTAACGGAAATATCATATCGTTATCAAAATTTATAAAATCTATTTCATGTATTTATATATGTCCACAAACATAAATGAGTACTTATATCAATAAAAGTAACATTAAATATTTTATTAATTAAGTTATATTTATATATGTATTTATATTATCTTATGACATTTGAATTGTTGTGTCAAAAAAAAAATATATTACTTCTTAATTTAATATTTATTTTAATAGCTGAAACGACTCGTATGTATACACGAGTTTGAACGCTAATATATATATATATATAGTATGTTTGGCGTAAAAACATAAAAAAGGTAAATAAGATGAGAAAACAATTTATATAATAGTTCCAACACTTAGCTGAGTAAGACGATGTGAACAATGAACATTTATCTTTAGTTTGTTGTGTAACTTTCGAAGTTTAAAGCAATAGATTAGCCCGATACTCTCATATTTTAACTGAACAATATTGTGGAATGTATTATTAGCCTCTAACTTTAAATTTACAAAGAGCTCAAAAAAAAAAAATTCACCTCATCATGAGATGAGTTATTATATTTATTATTATATGCATTGAACTAAGAACTTATGTTGTATCTATTTCAAAACTTTTCATTATAGTCATTTTTGAAGACCTAATATCCACATTCGATACAGTATCATCATAAATGATGCCAAGTCATCGATTAATACATTTTAGTGAGTTTTATTAAGTACGCTCTTAAATCACACGATAAGATGTATTTAATAAATTAAAAAAAGATTAAGTTAAATAATAATATAAAAGTAAAAGTATGCATTCAGTACCTATATCAATTCAATCTAATATCTACCTTTTCGTTTATGCATGTTGTTAGTTAATGCATAATTCTATATTCAAATAAATTTTGGGTTCATTAAATGTATTTGATCGTGTGTCTTAAAATTACAAGTGAAAAACTCTCACGAGTATTTATAATCACTTTCAAATTCCTTACTTTGATTTCAACACTAGATATTAGTCTATCATTATCTTTATACTCTAAAAACATGCAAGGATTCGAATCTTCTTTCTGAATTTCAGAATTTGAGGTTGTTTAGTGTTATGGTGTAATACTTATCTCAAATTGTTAGTTTGTTATATACTTCATGAAAATATGCTTAAGTGGTAAAAGATATCAAAAAAGTTGTGTAATTGAGTGAACCACTATATTTTAATGGTAGTACCAACAATATACTTGTTATCCCCTTTGTTTTAAGTTAGTAAGTACTAACACTAATCTACCATCTATTTGTTTTCTAAAGGGTATGAGACATATTGAATGAATTTGTTATTATCATGTTTATTTTTAAAGGAAACATTAAATTTTAAAGTAGGGTCCATTTTTTCAAGAGCTTCCTTATGAAGTCGAGTGCCAAAAATATTGGAGGACTTGGGTACACCTATCAAATCCATAATTGGAAGGTTAGAACGAATGTATCAACATAATTTTGATAGATGTCATCGGTAGATATTTGATATTTAATTAGACTTATATTGTTTTTGCGTTACACCGACTACATTGTATTTTAGTTTAAAATTAACCTATTTAATTCTTCTAACTACACTTTTTTTTTTATCTATTCGGGAACTAGACATAACTTATAAAAATGTGTTCGATTAATTCGTATAATAAGGATTAAGTGGTATTTAATTTAGTTTGCAAATTGCATTAGTTTCAAGTGAATATGCTTTATTCAAAACTTTCCCATCTTGAAATCTAGAATAATAATTTGTCAAAAATGTTAAAACTTAATCTAAAGATGTTTATTAACATTTAGTTTATTTATCTAGATAACCAAAATAAAACTTAATTAATGATAACAATTATGCTAATACTACTATCAATAGCGTTTGTAGTTTAATAAATATTATGATTATGATTCTGACAACGAATTTAAGTAAAATTAGAAGGCGATAACATAATTGCAGCGTAATTAACCTTAAAATCTAAATAAATTATTGAATTGTTTTTTGTATAGTCAGTTTATTTATACCAAACAAATAGATAATGTTTAAACTATCGGTTTAAATCTACATACAAAAATGATTTATCATTATTTTATCGATGTAAATACTAATCGAGTATGTACTCCGTAGATGGCTGGCAAAAAACCATATCGGTAACCAAGACATAATATAAGCAACAACCAAAGCAAAAAAGTTAAGCTAGAAGCAGGAGTTGAGCTTTCGAACTATCAATCAAAGATCAAAGATTAAGACTTAAAACATAACCCGACATGACCAAATTAGACGAATATACTTATTCATTTTCAGCCCATTATCTATTAGTTATTATCTATATACTAATATATAAAACATTTTAATATTCTATATTAAAATATTTTTAAGATTATAACTTAATATTTTCATTTTCTTGTGTAATTCTAACCCTTTTTCATTGTATCTAGTAATTAATTCACTTTCTCCATATCATAAAAGCTTATTTCTCACACTTGAAACGAGTCGGTTCACACTTGAAACGAGTCAGTGTATTATATTAATTTCAATCATCAACTCATCATCATAGAATAAAAGCGTTATAACAGTATAACCATTTATTATTTTGATAACTTTTAATTTACGCTATCTACATAGCACGAATATTATATTAGTTATATTTACATGTGTCCTTAAAATTGTTAAGGAATTGACAACACACTTACTATTTATATATAAGTGTTCAAAACTTGATATTAAGAGATAATTTGTTGAAGTTTAGCCATACTCAAATGATAAATGTATCCGTATACATATAACAAAAAAGTTTGATTGTGATCCATATTCAGCTATGACAAAAATGGTAGAAGTTATACTTTAAGTTAGTTAAGAAGTCGCCAAGTACAAATAGTACAACTGGAAACAACAAAAAGAAAGGACGAAATCATGACTCAAAGATAAAGATTCGCATCTCAATTACCAAATTCAAATGGAGAGTTTAGTTAATTAATTAATTAACTAATATAATAAGTAGATCGAAATCAATGTATTTTTAACTTTGGAGTATAAAGTAAGAATGAAAATAATTTATTAAAAGTGTAACGTACTGTCATAATGTGTTTTATGTATAAAAGTTATCTATTTTATTGTCTGGGTATGCAATAAATTGGACAATTATGCATCGATGTATGCTACATGGTAACCGGTTACTTGGACAACATGTAAGTACGTATTTGTAAGCATTTTTCAATTTGTTTTAAAAGTGACGTGGATAAAAGTTACCCATTTTATTGTCTGGGTATGCAACAAACTGAAATATTTTGTATCGATTTAAGTAACACGGTATTCGGTTACCTGGACAACGAACTATGGAAACGGTTTCTTCCAGTTGGTTGCATACCTAGAACATAAAATTGGTAGCTTGTATACATGAAATACGATGTGACAGTACGTTGCACTTTTGATGAATTAATCCAATAATTTAATACATCTATTATCTATATCTTTGGGTTTAAAATGTGTAGCGAGTTTGAAACTTTAATATATTTTTTATCTAAAAAAATCTTATATATTTAGCGAACACTTCTATTTATTTATTTCATGTTAAGGTAAATCAAACACTATGTAAAAATCTCAATATTAGCCTTTTCATATCTTAGAACTCCTATGTATAATGAAAAGTTGAAAACCGTAATTCACATATTCGTTAATCAATGACTCTTGATATGAAGCATGATTGGTTATTAGTTAATAAACGACTCTTGATAGAGGGTTGGTCATAGGTTAACCGAACCAGCTCAATTCAACCATTTTTTGCCTAACAAAAGCAACCAAGTCGAGCAACAATTTTAGAGTCTTTTAAGCCAAGCTTAGCATCGTTAACACAAATTCTAGTGTGTTTATAACTATGTCGACCCATATGTAGCTGGTTTTCTCAACAATTAACTTTTACCAACATCTATAATCGAATTAAATATTTCGGTTACTAAAATCTGCAACCTAACTTATAGATTTACCAAATTGTTTCTGTTAATTTGATTCGATCTCGTCAATTAAATTAATTACGATTTTACAAAAAACATTTTGATTTTTAAGTGGTGCTAACTGCTAAGCACGTGCCACAGCAATACAGGGTGTTAATAGAGAGAGAGAAAATATACACATATATAGAGGCGTCTTCAAATTGGGAAAAAAAGTTCAATCTTTTTTACACAAAGCATAAACTGTGAACCGACCCACCGTTGACAACAATCAATTCTGCAACAATAACACCCAACCAACCCAAAAAAATCCCTCTTTACCAAAAAAATTCCTACTTTTTTTATTATTTCTTCCGAAATTTGACTTCAATTTTATCTAGGGTTTTGTCAATTCACAAATCGAATACATACATACAGTTTTTTTATATATATACATAACTCGAAGAAAATTCAGGATCTTGGAAACAAAGCAAGATCTATTGCTGTTGAATCTTAATGGAACAGCTTATTAACTTCATTATTCGCCCACCTAGGTTATTTACGTTTTCCATTTTTCTTTAATTTTAGTTCCCGTTTGTATTATGGATACTTGATGTATGTATATGTTTTTACCCTAATTCTGATCTGGGTTTTTATGGGTGTACGTGAAGTTTACTTTTTTGGGTGTTCTTGATGTTGGGTCTTGTTAAAAATGTGAACTTTACTTTGTGTTTGTACTTCCCTTGTTGCTTTTAACTTTTGGTATTAGTTGTCTCTGTAATTGGAATTATGGGGTTGTTTGGTTTCCGTGCTATTCTTGGTTCCATCAATAGGTGTTTAGGGTTTCTGCTAATCAAATAGATAATTGATTGAATTGTTAAATAAACTCTGTAGGAATATGTACTGGATTATATATGGAGTGTATTTGGGGGATTATTGGTAATATGATATTCATTTGATTACTAATATATATGCAAGTGGTTGTAATTGTACGATTAGGGATAGATAGATGCATTCTGTGACATTGTTAAAATCAATAATCCAGAATCAGAAAGAATCTTTGACCTTCTGATCGTATTGCTATATCAGTCGATATGAACATTTAAAGATAGTATCATGCATGTTAAAAGACTGTTTTAAAGGATCTGTTTTTGTAGCAATTATATGCATACATGGTTTTCACTTAAATGTTGCCATTCTTATTGAGCTGTATGTTTCTTAATAAGGAGGCAGTCCATACACTGTACTTGTGTTTTCTAAATTTCTGTTTTAATTGTACTGTGGCAAGGATTCATATTATTAGTATTCATTTATATTTTTTTGCTTCATTTAATTAATAAATGTCATGCAAATCTTGGCTTATGTGGCAGAGCGGAGTACGAGCCAAACAATGATTTACTAGATCAAGAATTCATGCTTAAAGGAAAATGGTTTCAAAGGAAAGATGTAGAGGTAAGATTTGTTAGTTTTTTCTTTAAGATTTAAGCCTGTATTTTATTGATATGGTTTTTTAATAGTCATATCCGAAGAAGTAGATTGTTGCGATGTGCTTCACTCCTCTAGGAGTGCCCATAAGAAGAGATCCCTTTGGTTCAATATACATCTATGAATAGCATTTATACACATTTTGGCTATGATGCAGAAAACATACACACATTTTGGCTATGTTATTAAGGATTTCTTATATTTTCAGATTGTAAATAGCCGAGGAGATGTTCTACAGTGTAGTCATTACTTGCCTATTGTGAGTCCAGAAGGAAAGCCTTTGCCGTGTGTAATATACTGCCATGGAAACAGGTTAGCGAGATGCATGTATCTCTTGAACATTCATTAAACTTCTTATTGTTGTTGACTTGTTGTTATAGGCAATCGTTTACATAATCCCACATTCTAGTTGCTGGATTTATTTATCAACTTGTCATAGATATGATCATTTAAATGGATATGTAGGAGTAGGAACTATGAAGTTGCTTGCCCCATCTGCTATCATATGAAGTTTTTCTACTTACAAGTTGCTTAATGTGATTCTGTTGTAGTGGGTGCCGAGCAGACGCTAGTGAAGCTGCTATAATATTACTGCCATCAAATATTACCGTATTTACCCTTGATTTCTCTGGGTCTGGACTCTCTGGAGGAGAACATGTCAGTTTAGGGTGGTACGAAGTAAGTGAATGAATAATCATTTTCTAGTATAAATGTTAGCTTTATCTTATTTGACAGACTTGTATTTAAATAATGCCATTTCGAGTTTTACCTAGTATATGATCCATAGTCATCAGGAACTGAGCTTATTCTAGTATGAATTTTAGCTTTATCTTTTTTGCATATATATTTGAAATAAAGGAAGAATGGTTGGTGATACACTAAAGTTTCAGATTATTAGTGTTGGATAACTTTTCACCCAATAGATTGACAAGGATTGTTTCATTTCACAGAAGTACGATTTGAAATCCGTGGTAGATTATTTGCGGGCTGACGGTAATGTTTCATTAATTGGCCTTTGGGGCCGATCAATGGGTGCTGTAACAAGGTAATATGCATATGCTTTGTTGTCTTGATTATCAAAGTGGAGATAAAAACTGTTAATTTTATTTAGTAGCTTCATATGGTCAAAGAGTAAATGACTAGTATGGTCAGAGATGATGAAATTCTAATTTTGAATAGAACGATTGATGTGGGTTCATATATGTCAAGTTGAAACAAAAGATATGTCAGCAATCTGTTTTGTTGACTTAAAGTGTTGATGATGTCAGCCTGATGTATGGAGCCGAGGATCCTTCAATAGCAGGAATGGTTCTTGACAGCCCTTTCTCTGATTTGGTCGATTTAATGATGGAACTTGTTGATACCTACAAAATTCGTCTGCCCAAGTTTACCGTACGTTGATTAAACTTTACATATCCATGATTTGTCTAGCAAGCTAAGACTAAATTATATAATCAAATTATCTCATTCTTAGTTTTTATTACTTATTTATTTGATCTTGTGTTGCGTTTGTCTTCAGGTTAAGTTTGCTATCCAGTACATGCGAAGAGCTATTCTTAAAAAGGCAAAATTTGATATTGTGGAGCTCAATACCATAAAGGTCACCACCGTTCCACCTTTAGCATATATTTCTGTTCAGAACTGGTTAATTGATTGTTACAACGTGAAGTCACATTAGTCAGAGTTTTTAATGTTTGGATAACATATTTTGCTTCTGATTATTTAGAGGTCAAATAATCAGTACCATACCAGTGTAAAAAAGCTGATTTGGTAAGGGTAACATAAACTTCACTATTCACCCTTCATTTAGCCTAATTTGACTAAATTTCTATCTTTTTCTTTCCTCACAAAAATGTCATTTTTGATTATTTTATTTATCAACTCCTTGAAAAGTCAGAATGTGCTGAGCACTTCAAACCAATGGGATTATCTGATTATTAGAAATTTAATGTGATTCTTGTTATTCCATAGTGCACAATAGCTTTCAAACTGGTTACCTGAGTAGACTTACAATACATATACTTATTAGCTTGATGTTAGCATTTTACATTGTGAGCTTTTGTCTGCTGAAGTAAACATCAAGGACGTGTATTGCCTTGCCTCTTAAAAGGTGCTTAAATTCCAATTTTAGCATCTCAAAGCATGGAAAGCTTCTTCATGGCATTTTCTTCCATAATGGTGTCTCGTTGAAGTGTCTTAGTTTCAATTTTATTTTTATCAATTCTGTGCTTTCATGTGTTACATTCTGCATTGATATCTATATTTGAGATGCTTTATGTCAGAAGCTGATACGGCTTATTTGATTATAGGTTGCAAAGTCTTCTTTTGTTCCAGTTCTATTTGGTCATGCTGGCGATGATGATTTTATACAGCCGCATCATTCTGATCGTATTTATGAAGCTTACATGGTAATTTACTAACAATATATCTTTTAGTTGTCTACTAGACATTCATAATTTTATTTATTAATATCACTTCACAGGGGGACAAGAATATCATCAAATTTGAGGGTGACCATAATTCTCCACGCCCCCAATTCTATTTTGATTCTATAAACATCTTTTTCCACAACGTCTTGCAACCACCAGAGGATGAAGTTAAGGGGAACTTCTTTGATTCGTCTCTTGATTACCTCGGCAAGGTATATTTTACACATTGTATTACAAGTTTATCATCGATAGATTTAGGGCCATGATACTGAACCATGATCTTTTAATCGGTTATTTTCAGGAAATCCATGGAGTTGGATATGAAGATGATTTTTTAGTTACCCCTCAAGGTAGGCTATTTATTATATGTTTTTTTTAGCTTGTTTGATTACGCATTCTTTGAAGAGTTGTGACTTAAAATATTTATGTCTAATGAATCCCTTCAGCATCAAGTAGCACGGAGGATGCAATTAATCAACTCCGTTCTAAAAGGCCAATGAGTAGGACTGAGGTAAGTATATGGTTTTATGCGTTTTTTTTGCTTCTTTGTGTTTATGGGAATTCTAGTATGCATAGTTCACTGTTTTGTAAATATTGTATTCATGTATCTTTACTTTACTTTCAGGTCCCTTCTGATATCCCGTCAACAGATAAACAATGTAATTCCGAGGTATATTCGTTTTCATTTTTTTTATATACATTTTTTAATGGAAGCCATCAACTATCCAAATACTAAAGATTGACAGTGATCTTTGTTAACATTTTTTGTTTCTAAAGTTTTAATTTTGTAATACATGGTAATTAGAACATTTCATATCGGCCTCTGAAACAAGCAAATCAACTCAATTTGACCCTGTGGTTGCTCATTTTTTAATCTCTATGTTGTGGTCTTAGTTTAAATTTTCTGTGTGTTGGTTAATATTGAAGAACAGTATTAAAACTTATTTTGGATATTCTTGTTGCTTCAGGACGAAGGAAGTTCGACCGTGCCTACTCCATCATCATCTTCTAAAATGATAAACTTTGAGTTTTCTAATGGCCATCCTTATGCATCGTCAGCAGATGATAATGAGTATGTCGAGTACCCACTTCAACACATGGAAGGTTTCCCGTGTGATGTTGAGGAAGAAGAAAGGGTAAGCATTGTGCCTAGTAATTGGAGGTGGCAAAATGGGCGGGTCTTACGGGTTGGGTCAGGACCACTATTATCTAATACTGGTTAAAACACGTCGGGTCACGTTGACCTGCAACCTTATTTTGTTTGTTAATTTGAACTTTATACATTATCAAGTATTAAATAATAGATATGATACAAAAACTATTTTATTGAAGTACTAAATTCTCGTCTCTTTTTAATGAAGTGATGACTTAAGGTCGCTTTCGGTTCGACCCTTTTGATTTTGAATGAACTTTTTAGAAGCTACTCATTTGAGGTAAAATGGGTTACCATATGTTAGCGTCACAACAGACCTAAAATAACCAAAACCCTGTTACTGTTTAAGTCTTGGTACATAATCTGATCATTTATATCCATTGGTGTTGCTAAATATTTCTAGATGCTCATGGAAGCCATACTCCTGTCATTAAAAGATTTAGAACCGAAACAACCTATCGATCAACCATCAGCCGATGATAGCAAGTCTTCAGCGACCAATGACTGTCCACCAATAAAAACCGATCATACACGGGTTTCAACAGCAAGCAGCAGTGATTCACCTTCCCAATTTATGTCTCCATGTAATAGCACATCATCAGCTGAACAGTCATCATCGAATATAACTCCATCCGTTGATGGTTCTGGTAGTACAAGTAAACGTTCTGCTTCAAATACTGGATTAGTTGGTTCCTCAGATGTTGACATGGCAGATAGGACTAAAGCTACATTAACAGTTGAAAGAAGTCCGTCAAGTAACATAATGGACGGGTTGTTAAGACGTTGGGATCTTAACTTCTTTAAGAGTAGATGATGATGATTTCAAGGGTTATATTATGCGATTATGATTTTTTTTGGGAGGTGGTGTGGTGAATCATTGATTTGATACTCAAAATGGAATTGGAAATGCGAGAAATATGATGCGAGATTGGTGTAATTTGATGTATATAAGGTTAATTCCATGGTTGTGTTTCTATAGTTTATGCAAGTGTAGAATGCCGATTGAATATTTACATAAAAATGTTGATGCTTTTGTTTGTTCGTACAACACTTGTATCTTATGACTAACTTGTAGAGTTAGAGTAACAAGTGTTAAATTTCTACACCATAACTGTTGTCCTCTGTAAGTTAATCACACTTATGAAGACTGCAGATGATTTAAGCGTGAAAAATTGTCAAAAAGATTTAATCTATACTACTTTATAATACATCTATCCTTTTTTCACTCCATTTTAAGACTAAGTAAAATGGATCTTGACTATTCAATTTATACTTACTATAATCTCAATCATTCATTTCATTATAACCTATATATATCTTATCTTACTCCATTATAATGGGTGTAGGAGGGAGTCCCGTACACACTTTTGAAAAGACTAAAATACACTTCATTTATATTAATATCTACGTCAAACCTATCCACTTTCCTCCACATTCTTTAAAATTAAATATCTCAAAAATAGTTAGTCAAAAAATTATAAAAATTACACCATAAAAATCAACATCTGAGATATATATATTATATATATATATATATAGCGAATGCACTTATAGTGAACAGGTCTTAGATTGTTATATTAGATTTGACAAATTTGTTATTACTTCTTTAATTTTGTCTACAACAACGTCTGGGATTAAGAAGAAGATATTATTTATGTCCCTTTAACATTTATTGTGTTGTTAAATCCTTTAACATTTACTCTTGAACTATATGGTTGTGCATGTTCATTGTGTTGTTAATTGTTGAATCATTATAAGTAAAAATATAAGGTCAACGAGTTACTTTACTAAAGAATCCCATCAATAGCCGTGGGAAGTGGGCTGTGCGTATGCACAGCCAAGACTTTTACTACTATATATATAAAAACAAGTGTTAAAGCTTGTGTGTTTGATTTCGAACACTTAAGAAACTCAAGGTTACCAAACTTTGGCAGCCAGCCTAACCCGAATTTGTTCCAGAAACGAAATTTTAACATTTTAACTCACCTGTCGTTTTGGCATGTCATCTTTTCTGAAATGTGATTATGTTAAAGTCTAATATTATGATCAATGGCATGTGTTTATGGTTCATGTTGTTGGTTCTTGTTAGTGCTGGGAAAAACTTGACCAACATACAGAAGGCAATAACATCATGTTTTTTCTTCCAGGCTGCACAAAAAGACTTGCACCGTGGAGATCTTACTGTAGCTGGGAGCATCGTGGTATGTACACCCGAGTAGCGTGCTCTTCAAAAAGTAACCAGGATCCGTATTATACAATGAACTTGAGATTAGTACAAAACCTTATATCTGTGAGGTCATTATTGTCGACCCACAATGGCTAGTGGACTTGGCACCGCGGTCTTCGAGGTACGCAAGGGATAAGCATAGGAATTGGTGAACAAGGATGGGATGTGGATTGTACTTTGTTACTACGGGTAACACAATTTCATTTTGTGATGTGTTGGTTATTTTTTGGGAATTCGGTGAATTAGAAAATGAAATTTGGTCTGAAACGATTTAGGTTTCACTTTGTTTTAGGATTTCTTGGTAATTTGTTACTGGTAACACGATTCTGGATTATACACATGTAAGTAGGTGTTTATTGTTTATCAAAGAGGAGAGAATTCGTACATCTTGTTAGTATTGTGCTTTATGTGTAATATTTTATTTAGCTTTTAGTTAATCGCATATCATTGTTACCGATCTTTTAACAACCCATAGGCCCATACCAAGATCCGGCCAAAGAAGCAGATGGGAAAATACTCCATCCTTGCTATTTTTGTGACACGATCTAAGTAAATGAATGCTAAAAATCATTTTCTAAAATGTTGCGAAGCCCAGAATGAAAACATAATAAAATTTTGCATGCTCAATACAAGACCATAAAAAATTGTGGAATTTTGTTTTTATCAACGCTTTGAAAATCAACAACAAACTTAGTTGTTTGTTGGTTCAATCAATCGACCCAAAAACTTAACACCCAGTATCTTCTTCTACATGTTTGGCCTGGCAACCTGCAACATCCTCCTTCGGCAGGTGACATTGCATAGGTGAAATACATTAGCTATTTTGCTAAAAAAAAGAAGAAGCTAATATTAAGCAATTACCTATTTGGGGTGCATACAAAGGTGCCAAATTTACCATAAACCCTAAAAAAAACCCCAAATCATTCTTGGACAATTGATTGATCAAGCAAGTAAAAGATAATGGTTACTAGTTCATCTAAAATTTATGGCGAAAATCTCTTATGAAAATCGAATTAGCAAAAATGGATTATTATTTTTTGAAAAATTTAGCATCATCGTTTTAATATTCTAAAATTATAAGATTATGACATGTGTCATCTAATAATTCTCTCTTCTAATCATGATTTATCAAATGATGAGTAGAATAATTGGTAGGAATAAAGAGTAGAATAACAAATCATTACTTTTTTTTTTATGTGGCACAAACCGATTTATTTCGGAGAATTTAAGAACGAAAACATCGTACAAACGATTGATTTTAAATAAGAAATTGGAAAAATTGTTTTTTTTCTTTTTGTTTTTTATCGCAAAACCGTTTTTCTTTCTTAAAATTTCACAAAACCCGAGTTTTTCTATATGTGTTTGTTAATTCCGCAAAAATCAGTTGTGTAACCAAAGTATCTATTTAAAAAGCCGTGTTTTTTAAACTGATTCTGCAAACGAGGGGCAATTGGCTAATCATGTATTTATAATATGCTAAATTAGCAACAAAAAAAAAAATCATGAAATACGATTTCGAAAATACAAGAATGGGAAATTCATAAATTAATTAAGTTAATAATAAACCTCATTTATCTATTACTATAATCTCAAGAATACTTATCTTCTTTGAAGTTGAAACAACTAGTACGATGGAATAAAGGATATGAAATTGGAAAGAAGTGTCAAAATTACTCAAGATCCATTCGGTACAAACTTTTTCTATTCCATTAATAGATTGATTCAACAATTCATAAAACAATACAAACTCAATCGATGAGTCGTCACTCAATCGATACAAAAACCGGATCTCAAGTATCGACTCAAACCCTAATTGACAACATGTATCCCGTAATATGAAGAAACCAAGATTGAAGTACATTCATAAGTGTGCTTTTAACAAGATGTCATGTTTGACTTTAGATAGTGAAACCTCGATTTATATATCGTTGATGTTTTGATTCTTTTTGTTAGATTGTTTATCTATATATGATTTAATGTAGCTCTCAGTTTATTCAAGCAGTTGGATTAAATCAATATTAGTCTAAACTTTGAATGACAATGTGGTCTTTCTTTGCTTTGCTTTTCTGTTTGTGCTCGAACTTCATAAGTGAGACATTTCTTAGCAATTTTGAGTCTCTCAGATTGATATGATGCCTTTAGGTGTAAAAATATTCAGACTTTTATCGTACACCAATCGCCCATGCTCCTGCAATTTCCTTCAACTACAATTCAGAAGTGCTTTATCAATTCCTCTAAGAGTCTCTGTATACATAGAATGCTAGACGATCACACCCGTACATTTTAACTATTTTCATGAAGTGTGGCAAATGCAAGGTATTTTGACTACTACCAGAAACAGTAAAGTCACACTTTACAATAAATCAAATAAACAATGCAATACTGAAGATTGTAAAATGCAGGCGATTATACAATCAACAGAAGAAACTGTCAAAATCCGGAGAACATATGGAAACAAATACAATGTATAACTGTAAGATTCAGATACAGGAAAAGAGAACGAAAAGCTTGATTCTATGATGACTGTCAAGTAAGAATACAATAACACTGGTATCCATAATGAGCCAAAGATCATGTTTTCATAGCTGGCCTCACCAACCCTAGTCCCGAACCACTTCCTAAATGCTTAAACTCTTTTGCTTCAAGATTATCCCCATGACCAGCAAACCCAGTTCCACCTTTCTCCAAATTAATCAGATTCCTCTCTTTGCAACCCTTGTTGCACACAAGACATACCTTATCAACCGCCATGAACTTATCTGCACACTTTTTACAGAAAACATGCCCGCAAGAGCTTAAAGCCACGAGTGATGTTGTATTTGTTAGAGTAACCTGGCAGCTAGGGCAGATATATGTTTTATCTAGGGCAGAAGCTTTCTTTTCCTCATTTGGGTCTTCTGTAAAACGTACAGAGAAAAGGGACTTCATTTTAAGCTTCTCATTACCTTCGGGGCAAGTTGTGCAGGTGGATGGGGCATTAACTTTGACCGCAGCTTCGGGTGTAGCAGAGGGTAACCAAAATGCTTTCATGGTCCGGAGTGCTTCTTCTTCATAAGAAGTGGTTTTAACACTGTTTGCTCCATGAAATCCGTTTTTATCACTGTCAACGTTTTTATCACTGTATTGTGGTAGTGCACCATGGTTTGTCTGATCGAACGCATCAAGTTCTCTTGCTTTTTGTAGCATTAACTTCTCTGCTTCCTCGTCTTTTTCTTGCTTCAGTTGAGTAGTATGAGCAGCCTGCTTCCTGTGACAAAAATATAACATATAAATTTTTCAGAAACATTCAAGAAACAATTTAAAAACTTTTTTTTTCTTCAGACTACCATCATCAACCACAAAAACAACAAACTTCCACTGGAGTTAACATTGTTCGACAAATACAAATGTATAGTTAAACTAGTAGAAGTCAATTTCAACATAGTAATTTCAATTGGAACAAAAGGTGAATTTAAGAGGTGATAAACTGATGACGGAATAACACAGCCTTATGCATCAATGTATCCACTTTCATGAATACTCATCAACAAGGGAGCTACCTAACTAGCTTCATTCCTAGTTACTACATATTACCATGGAGCTATCATCAAGTATAGAATCTCATTTTCTTCCTTAAAATACAAACAAAGTTTCTTAACATGTATTACTGCAACTGATTCTGAGATACACAACATTCATCTATACACACCAAATCATCACAATAACGTAAAATAATCAAAAAGTATCGAACTTGCATCATAAACTACTTGTGGTAGTTCCTAGATCCTAGACTTAATCATGTAATTGCAAACACACAGATACAAAATTTGCTCAAATATCAACTTTTGCATCTAAATAATCAAAAACCAGCATATCAGCATCAATCTCACTCGCACAATTAGAAAACCCTAACGCCTTTATTTTGCAAACCAAAATTATATACAATTCAAGTCTAATTTGAATCATCTTCAAATTCACATTCCAAATCTCTAATTGATACTCCTAAGCACAACCGAAACTACACGTATATATGTACATGTGCAAACATTAATAGTATTAGTTAGTACCTTTGGATATCTTTTTTTTGGGACAATAAGCACTCCAGGATGCATTCTTTACAGAAAACATGACCTTTTTGACAGCACAATGGATCGATGAATGGTTTCAAGCAGAGAGAACAAGTATCGAACGGTTTAATCGAGTCTTTACCGAGCCTTTCTTTTTGAGTACCGTAACCTAGCTTTCTCTTTTCGTCATACGTGAAAAAAGCTAAATCATTATTATTCTTCGAATGTCTCTGAGGCATCTTTTCAGATCGATTCCAAGGTCTGTTGATTATTTCAAATTGGTTCAAAGCTCGAGTGAAATGGAAAACCCTAGAATTTGTATCCGGGATGATATTGTATTATGCACTGTTCGGATCCCCTATTTATATTATTTTATTTAAAAGGATATTAAATTACCTTTAAGAAAAATTTATTTAGGTACTACTTTTTCCGAGAAAATTATAATAAATTATTCCGTACATTGTTTCAAATAAAAACATCGTCAACCGAAAGAAATTCACTAAGAAGCAGGTGAACATTACACAATTTTGATGAGACTTCGGCCATCAAAGTAAGCATATGAAGTAGATTGCCAACTTTTCAGTTTGAGTATGTACCTCCAACCAACATTAAAGAAGTTTACTAAGAAGCGGGTGACAAATGAGAGGTGATTTGTATATTAGCAAAATTACTTTCTACGCCATTTTATCGTATGTCGTTTGGGTGTTGTCTGAAGTCAAACATGTTAACTTTCAAACTTATGTTGTTATGAAACCTGTTTCGCCATTTTTTGGTGTACTGGTGCTGGGTGAGGAATACAGCGAGGGAATGCCAAAAGGAACATAGAAATTACACCATCTTGTAACAATCACAATTGACACCATTTGATATGGATTTGATATAATACTAAAAAGAAAATATATTTAAGAAACTCAGATCAATATAAATTCTGACCTTGTATTAGGCTAATAAGCACTCATACAAAGAATTCAAATGCGCTTATTTAGTTGTAATGGAGGTCCTCAAATATCTCACACTGCACATTATATCACACAATTCAGTTTTTACAGGGTCAAATGGTTTGTCTAAAAACACTTGCCAAACCAATCGACAAGATCCTGATGAGCCTCTGCTGCAGATTTCACTGCTACTCCATCTTCATCTTTATATCGACAGGTCCAACCATGTGAAACCCCAGGATATATCTTCACAAAGTGATTAACCTGCATACCCATAATTCTTACCATGTAATATAGTATACAGAAGTTACTTCTTAGAGGTGGCAACATGAGAGTGTTTTGCGTAATGGGTCAAAATACGTAACTATTTTACAGGTCAAAGGAGGCTGGGTTGACTTGAAACATTTTTTGTCCAACGATTATAAACTTCTCTCTAATAGCAAGTTCATGTGTGTGCGTTGATTACTGCATCATATATAAACTTCTCTTTAACGCCATCAGGTGTTTTTGTCAATTTAAAAGTTGGAATTTTTAGTGCAATCTGGTACCCTGGAGTTTTATTAAACTTACAAAAAAGTCCCTGCTATAAATTCAGGGGCTGGTTATGAAAATTAAAATCACAATAAAAAATCTCACATGAAACAGTTTATCCATACGTACACCGAAAATTACCCGCAAAAAAATAAAAACCGAATGAAGGGGAAGATAAAATAAATTACAAAAACCGTTAAATTGTGCGAGTTATATAAAGGGGTTTTTGTAGGGTTTTACGCCAATTTATCACACACTATTTTATCCACACCCAACATATCGAAAATATGGGTTCTTTGAAGAATGAAACAGAGCATAAAAATGGTGAAGAAGATGAACAAGAGCCAATACTAATGGAGCAAAACCAGAGATTTTGTATGTTTCCAATTAGATATCATCAACTTTGGGAGATGTATAAGAAATCACAAGCCAGTTTTTGGGCTGGTAATAATCTTCTCTTAATTTAATTTTATAACTTGGGCTCTGCTTTTATTGCTTATAATCATGGTTATTTATGATAATTTTTGTTATTGACTTATTGTATTTTTGGTCTGTTATATACGAAATTATGAGTATATAAGTTATATCTTTGTATTTTATATAGAACGAAGTGAAAATTTTCCTGTTTTATTTAGTTTTTAGTCATTATTATTAAGATAAGATGCTTGTCCAATGTTTTATTTTATGTGCTCTATATAGTCCTTACAAAAGGTAAGTACTTTTTATTCTTGGTTGTGCAATTTTCAAAATTGGGTGTGATTTCTTGCTTTGCATTATTGCAATTTCTCATGATTTTCCGTAATGTTCTTTCTGATGATATACAAGTGAGTTACTTGGGATTGTTTCTTTCATTAGTAAGTTATATGATGATTATCTAGTGTTTTGTTCTATGTGTTCTATATGTATTCAACAAAAATTGCAAGTCTTTTTGTTTATTAGCTGTACAACTCCATAATCTGGGTGTTTTTCTTGATTTCAATGAATTTTTTATGATTGTATAATCTTTGTTCTTGTTCTTGTTCTTATACGGTTATCAATACTTAATGTTCCTTATTAATCTGCACAGCAGGACACATCTACTTAACTACAAAATTACATATATTTATCTGTAGTTATAATTATTACATCCGCTAACGATTTATTTTTATTGGTTTAGCTGAGGAAGTTGACCTCTCATTGGATGTACAACAGTGGCAGAACTTGACTGAATCCGAGAAGCAATTTATAGGTCATATCTTAGCCTTTTTTGCTGCATCAGATGGAATCGTTTTGGAAAATCTCGCTGCAAGATTTCTTAACGACATTCAAATACCCGAGGTTGGATTCTTTTTATCTTGCATTAGTTTGGGATTATAAGTTGTGAGGTTGTCTAAACTCGTGACAAATTTGAGGTGTTGTTTGGTGATAATAGGCTCGGGCATTTTACGGGTTTCAAATTGCAATGGAGAATGTACACTCTGGTGAAGCTTTTTACACTTTAAAAATTAGATAATATATGTTTTTTAAGCTATGACACTCTGATCTTGCATATTGTTTGTAGAGATGTATAGTCTGCTCTTGGAAACATTAATCAAGGATTCTAAAGAAAAATACAGATTGTTTAATGCAATCGAAAACATTCCTTGTGTTGCAAGAAAGGCTCAATGGGCTTTGAACTGGATTAATAGGTAATTTCCTTAATGCACAGTCGAGAATAACACGGTCTGAGCGTATGAACTCATGTCATGATTATGCTTATGTTTTTTGTGCAGCTCCAGTTCATTTGCAGAAAGACTCGTTGCCTTTGCATGTGTTGAAGGAATTTTTTTCTCAGGAAGGTAGGATATCTTATATTGTTGTAAGATATATAAATATGTAAGCATATAGTGTACAAAATATTTGCAGCAAGCACTTAAGTGCAAGTCTTAAAGCACAAAAAGAGTTCAGGGGACACCAAATACAGATCTTTGGGGACATTCTGTTTTATGTTTTGTACTGATTATCATAATATGCCAACTGGACCTTTTTATTGCATAATAATTTTCAAAAAGACACAGCCAAACGTCCTCTTATAACACCATACCGGTAACTCGCAACTCAGTTTTTTACGAAACGACTGGTGATCCTTTAAAGATATATTTCCATTATGATTTTTCTTTTCTTTTTTTTTGTGTGTGTGACTAAATTCAGTTGTTTTTTTCAGCTTTTGTTCAATTTTTTGGTTAAAGAAGAGGGGATTGATGCCAGGCTTGACTTTCTCAAACGAACTCATATCGAGAGATGAAGGTTTACATTGTGACTTTGCTTGTCTTCTTTACAGGTGATCTTAATTTACCCTTTGGTATGTTGAGTAAAAGAAGTTAATTTTGTTAAGATATATTGAAAAAAACCCAATCTTGATTTACAGTTTACTAAAAAAGCAGCTCCCATGGCAAAAAGTTGATGAAATAGTGCATGAAGCTGTTGAAATTGAGACTGAATTTGTTTGTGAATCCCTTCCATGTGCACTAATTGGCATGAATGCAACACTCATGAGCCAATACATAAAGTTTGTTGCCGATCGACTATTGGTATGGTTGTTTCCAGTAAATTTCTTAATTCAAGGTAGAAGTGTAGAACAATGGCAGTTAGTAACGGGTCGAAAATAGATAAATTGTCTGTACCTGTCGCCTGTGGGGTTCAGTTAACCCAGAACACTTCTAGTCCAAATTTCAACTTTTGCTTTTAAATATATTTGAGAAATTGAGGAGGTTTACTGCATTAAAAATATACTTTGGTAGACTTTGACCCATTTTCTTTAAAGTGATTTTTTAAACCTTTTGACCTGTTAGAAATAAAATACAACCCATTTTGACCTATTGATAATTAACAAGTAAATGGGTTGAAACGATCACTTCTATTTTCTGATTTGATGGACTCAATTTTACTGCTAACAGGTTGCATTGGGTTGTCAAAAGAAGTATAAGGTTGACAATCCGTTTGATTGGATGGAGTTCATTTCACTTCAGTAAGTATCAGTCTGATGAATAGCCTTTCACTTCTAAATGTTTAGTTGACTATGTAAACTACTTATTTCTTGTTTGATAAACAAAGCTGCATATTATGTTTACAACAAAACATAAATGCATTAGGAAAACTTCTCATTTTATTGAAACAAGGTGAATGCTTAAAACAAAATGGTCTTTCAGCTGGTTTGAAAGCTCGATTTAATTAAAGTCAAATAGTTAACATACTACTTTTCTTTGTTTCTATAATTATAGAAACCTGATAATGAAGTCACAATGTATAACATTTGTTTATATGATTTGGTAATTTTAAAATTTTAAACATATGTAACACATCGTTCTAAATAGTTTCTTGTGTCTGTTGGTATAATGATTGAACAGAGGAAAAACAAATTTCTTTGAAAGAAGAGTGGGCGAATATCAGAAGGCGTCTGTTATGTCAAACCTTAAAGACGACGGTGCCCAGAATTTTGTCTTTAGACTGGATGCTGATTTCTAGTTCTGGTACACAGCAGAAAATTGGCCACTCGAACATGAGTTACAATGTTTAAAGTGTGAAACTATAGGTCATCGGGGCATTGTCGTATTAGTTCATTTTATAATTGTGAAGTACTGAATATTTTGAATGACTTGTAACTTGTGATATGTTATAGAGTTCGATATAAATATTTTGCATTTTTGTTCTTTCTAGAATGTATGGTGTTCAATTTTAATCTACTACATGTCACATACAGCATACAGGGTTTGAGTCCTGTGTTCACATCTATAACAAGCAAGACATCATATTACATGTTTCATCTTATTCAGTCATTAGAAAACTAAACTTGGAAAATAATTGTGGTCACCAAATAAGTTGCAAGAGTGTGATGGTGGTTGAGAATATTGTTTTATAATTATTTTATTTTATTTTATTTTCTAGTTGTATCTTTTTTGTTGAGTAGGAATTGAGCAAAGCTTCATGGTTTCCTAAAATATCTTTGACTACTATAGATTAAAAGTGTAAAATTAATTCGAAAAAGAATTTAATATTTTTTAGTAATATTTTTATCATAACTGCAAAAGTTATTTTAATAATGATTATTGAAATTTTTCTGAAGAAAATGTGTTTTGAATATTTAAAAAGTGATTTCAAAGTCATTCTTACGTTCTTACAATATTTATATATATATAGGGAATGGGTAATCTTGTAGGAAGGGGTGAAGGTAATTTGGGCCGTCCATTAACATTCATCACGGTGAATACTAGTTAACATTCATCACGAAAAAATATTTTTAAATTAACATTCATTAGAAAAAATGATAACTAACATTCACGTAATAAATATTAATGAACGGTCCAGATTAGCTTCCCCATTTCTCCAAGATTTTCCATTCCCTCTTAATCATCCATTTATATATATATATACTTGACATTTTTATGTAAGATTATATAATTTTATTAAAGAAACAATCAATTTTGAAACATTTTTTGTTAATAAAAAATATCTTATAATGAATATATAAAATTTTCAAATAGGAACACTTATAATAAATAATTATAACAATGGAATTTTTATTTTTTATTTTATAATTTATTAATTTTTTGATAAAATAATTATTTTAAAATTATTAGAAATTTATGCTCTTTAATATGAAATATATTTTTAACAAATATATGTGATACACACTATGAAACAAATTAATATGTATCACACATAAAAATTGTGTATCACGAATTTAAGTTGTATGTCATATATATATATATATATTTAAAATCAATCTCATATTAAAGAGAATAAAATCATAATAATTTTGATCTTATTTTTTTTTGCAAAAGAGTATACATATGTTAATGACCTAATCAAATAAAAAAAGCTAGTAGAAGTGAACATGGGCCAGTTAAACGAAAAAATTAACCATAACCGACAGGTCGGTTAATGTTAAATTTTATCCACCGATTATTGGTTAATCAATTAATCCATCGGTTATGAGTTGGTTAACACCCATCGAAATTATGAAATTATAAGAAGACAAAATGCAACACAATGGTGAAAGAAAAAAATTGTTAGAAAGTAAATAAAACAATAACTTTTGCTTGTAAGACATTGATCCTCATCTATTGTTAATATCACCGTTTGTGAAAGTCATTAAACGACTTTTATATGTATGTGTAAAACGTCAAAATATGAATGATTAGGCTCCTAATCTTTGAGAGAAATATAGACACATTTTAACTTTGTTATAAATGATATCTCGTGCATTCGTATTATTTATTTAAATTGTATTGCCTTTATAAACTTATATGTATTTAAGTGTATTACATACTTATGAAAAACTAAAGGATGCATATAATTGGGTGGTTGGGTTAATGTCTGTTACGTTGGATCAGTTGATCCAAATTGGTTGATTAATTGAAAATAAAAATAATAAATCGTCAATTATTAGTTTGAGTCGATTAATTTAATTCAATTAATTTGGTTAATTGATTAAGAGTCAATTAACAATTAACTTTTTTTAACTCTAAAAAAAAGATTAAATGACCTTAAATAGACAAATTGAAAACTACATAGGATATTCTAAGTAATTAAATGTTAATTATGAACTATTTATATTCGTCTTATTGCCTAGCTGTTACGTTATTTATTAAAAGGAAAAGCAAAAAAAAACTATCATAAATTTTTACGTAGTCATATCAACATTAATACTACATTGAACATGAACATGTCTAAGACTTATATAGGTAATATCATATCAATTATTTATAAATAAATAATAGAATAATTTAAAATTGGGTAAAGATACTTAGAACACCATCAACATGGCCTAATCAAGTCAAAAGTCATTATTACTTAAGTTGAAATGAGTCAATCATGTTATTTGAATGATCAAATTTGGTCTAATAGGGCTTTAAAATATAAGTAGTGCTTTGATAAATATTATATACTTTAAACGATTGTTGGGCAGTTTTAATCAACACGAAAGATGTAATAGGTGAAAGCAAGTCGATATAAATCATTAGGATAGAGTAGTAATTGATGATCCACCACCATACTAAAATGCACAAACATAATTGTCACATTTCTAAATGGGCAAAAGGGAAAGTAAAAAGGATAAGATGAATTGAAATTGTATGGTTGTGGGTTGGAAGTCATCAAGGCCAAAAAGTACCATCCTTACCAACAAAGATACAATCATGAAACAAAAAAAACAAAAAACAAAAAAAAAAAGAAGTTATGATTAAGTGAAAGTGCATCAACCCCCTTAAATTCTCTAGTTTTGATTTTGATGCTCTTTTGAAGTCCATATTAAAAGTGGGTATGTTTTTGAAAAGACTTTATAGTAAAAAAACCTAAAATCGTTTATCTGAAATACATATTAACATGAATCAGGTGAACCAGATCCTATTAGGAGCTTTTATTTAAAGGTTTCATCAACTAGATTTTTGGCTTTATTTCTCAAAATAAAAGCTAAAAGTTATGTTTTACTATAGTTGTATATCGCAAGTAAAGAATCTGTTAATATTTATTTTACTTGAATCAAACCTTATATATACGTGTGTATATATGGTAAGATGGACAATAAAAATGAAACTAATGAAGCAGTAATCTCACGTTTTCACCCCAAACTAGCATTTAGGTCCTTCTAACTTTTTGAAGCAATAAATTTGGAAAAATGGTGGTCGTGTCCTTGATTATTTTATTGATAAATAAATGAATAAGATGCTTTTATGTTGGTTAATATGAAAGTGGCAATTTTTCTATTGCTTTTGACGACATCAACATCATCGAGCTGTCTAAAATGAGTGATTTGAATTTGAAGGTGAAATATAACTCGATACAAATAGAAATAATTGATACGCCGTAATGTTCTAAATAATGATTCCATCAGACCAATAGTTAATTTAATTTGTTAGGCACGCAAATATCATTGCTCATTCTAATAACAATAAACCTACTACTTGGTAGACTTGTTTATTAAGACCTACATGTGACGTCAAAACATTACAACTTTGGGCAAGAAGTGGTCAACTAATCTTACTTAAGTGGTTTACTAATTAATTAATCGGTTTTACCTTGTCCAAAAGAAACTTCAAGATTTAGACATCGAGTTTGTATTTACATAGATATATTTACCCACAAAATTTGTAATTGTATGTACTAGTAACTTTTAAGGAAAGAGTTGTGTTAAGTGCCTGAAACAATTCAAATAGTTGGGAAACTTGACGTCATAAATTCAAATTTATTTTTAAGGGTCTGTTTTCGAGTTGTTTTTTCGGAAAAAGAGAGTAAAAGTAGAAAGAAGAAAAATGAGATTGTGTTCTCAAGTTTTTCTATGGAGAGAAGAGAAAAGAATTGAGAGGAGAATTTGAACATCTTTTCTCTTCAAACTTTCTCTCTAAAAGTGAGAAAAAAAATAAAAGAATAGAAGATTAAACAAGTTAAAAAATGACATTTCCTTCCATTTCTCTCCAAACTCGAGAATGCAATAGTGTTCTTCCTCTTTTTTTTTTCTTTTATCATTTTCTATTATTTTCTCTTCTTATCTTCCAATCAAAAACTCAAAAGCAGATCCTAAATCATCTTATGTACACACACCAATAAACCATATAATTTTATTTTGTACTTTTTTGTTACAATTTAAATGTTTACTACAGAAATACATACAACTCTAAAAGATGTAATTATTGCATTGTCAATTAACAAAATTTTATGTTTACTGATTTAAATATTTTTTATCGATTGAAATTAAAAGGGAAGGAATCATTTTATAATATATTATAAAAAATATGTACAATTAAACTTTAAATTGAAATAGAAGTACTAATTGTTTAAAGAAATAAAGTTGCATAGTGGGGTGGGGGTGGGGGTGGATTCACACAAACATAGAAAGTGAAAAACAGAGTTATAGAACGGGATAACAAAACCTAGTGTAGTGAAATGAAGATGATGGGACCAATAAAGCACCAAAAGTTTTAATACTAGTAAACAGTCCACCAACTCTAGTAGGGATGTGACATTTTCTCTTCCAACCTTTCGTTCTCATCTACCTACCCCAATCCCATTAACAAACTTCAAAAAACAATATACCACCCACTCCTAACCACAATCTTTCAAATTCATGCCAAATATAAATATATATTCACTTTCGATTACGATCTATAACAAGTTCCTAGTCATCACCCATGTTAATTAATCTAAGTTGTTTATAGTTAAGTCTAGTAAATATATATTTAGCTTTCCAAGTTGATTCAATACGTTGTGGCGTTTCTTTTACATATATTTATGATGGGATAATATTCATGGAGTTGGCTGTACATCAATTAAATGATGCTAACAAGAACACATTTCTTGATATGTAATGTTTACATAATCAAACCATATTTTAACACTTACAGCAGCACGTAAAGTTGAAGTGCTGTAAAATACACTTAATGTTTCACCTATTTATAAAGTTAGTATAACGCAAGTCGATAACAAATGATAACAATGTTATTGTCATTGTTATTATCTGAGATATAATAAAAAGGTTAACATTATTTCGTGATTAATTTATACATTATTCTTTTTCTTAGGTACAAGATATAATGTGATTGGGCTCGATCAGGATGATCAAGCTTAATTCATAGTCGAACTAGAGATTATGATTTTATTAGGGTTAAATTGCCTCTCAAAAAATAGAAGTATCATAATTTACAGTTACAACGGGAGTCCATGAAATTAGGGTTTCTCTATGTATGGGTCAGACTCAATTTCGTATAGGCCCCAACCTTCTATATACAGTCCACCACCTCAACATACTTTGACTCGAAGTCCAACAACTCGTATTCGACACAAATTCAATCATATCCTCCTTTACCCGAAGTTACCCTTGCCTAGAATAACCTGAAATCTCCGCCTAGAGTTATCAATGTTTGAAATCACCTAATATCTTTGCATAGAGTTATCTATAATATCTCTGCCTTTCCAACTAAATGGATATGTCAGAATCCACACCAAAACTCTAATTATTTGCCTGTTTTTAATAAACTTGTTATGAGATTAAAGATAAACTTCTTATTTGTTAGCATATAGCTTGAACATAATAGAACATGATAACACAAAACATTGAAATATAAATTTACAAGTTTCAATAACATGGTGTTTGACATCATCACATGATACATGTCCATGGATGATTAAATTATATTATACACCCACTAAATAAATACTTATTAAATCAGATAATGTATGTCTTCTTGTTCTTGGATTAAAATAAGTAAACAAACATAGATCCACTTGGAAAGTATTGTGGGATTAAAACTAACTTACAAAACCAATAAAAACAACTTGTATGCTATTCCAAAATCTCCATTTTACTTTCTTTTTACTTATAATGACTTCTAACTGTTTAAACACTGTTTTTCGTTTTTGACTTATTTAGTATCTTAAGTTTTCAACCGGTGCCATTTCATGTCTTTTAAAGGACGAAAGGAGGGATGATATATGGTTTGACAACATTAATACAAAATTTTATTTTTATTTTTATTTTAATGTGTACATGGATCAAATACAAATATTTATTCCTAATTTAGATTTCACCGTTATATTTTCAATAAATAGTTTTTACTTTTTATCTTGAATATTTAGAATTACATGAATTAATCAATACACGATTTGGGTACAAAAATAAAAAAAAACATATGCTATTATCAATATTAATAGTCAGCATAGTTTAAGTGATCAGGTGTAAGTTAGCTCCAAGTTTAATTGAATGATATTAGAATTAAAATATGTTTCTTATTCTAAAAGGTGGTGATGATGGGGCTTTAATTTGTATCTTCATTATTATTTTTTTACTCTTGATAATAAAGCGTTATATTTGAATATATATATATATATATATATTTGAATATTTTTATGTTGTTTTCTTCGAGTCATTATTATGCGTTAATTTTCAAGACTTGTTTGGTTTTCTTCCGGCAACATAACAGTGTATAATTAAAAAGAAAAAAAAATTATATCAAATTTGATCTTTTTATTGATGATTTTTCATCCTAAAATAGTAAATTTGGCATGCTGGTGCAGGTGGATTACATTGAAGATGGTCAGATAGTGTGTAAAGATGAGGTGCCATATTTCTGTTAAAAAGGCCAATTTCTGCTGCCATTTAATTTAATATTATAATATAATTTATATATAAATAAATTCAAGTACTTTTGTCTGCCACAACTCTCCCTCATATATCATGCCTTTAACTTTGACTTCCAAAAATTCACACCATTTTACACACACCAACCCAAAGCCACACTTTGTAATCCTGTTTCTCTCTATTTTGAAGACATAAACAGGTAGTATATGTTATATTATTAATGGCTGTGTCCTTAGGGACCTTGAGATTATGGGACAGTGTCCTTGAGTTTACAAAGAAATCGCAAGATAAAGGCAGTGATCCATTAATATGGGCAATTCATCTTTCTTCTCAATTAAACTCAGCTGGTGTATCTCTTCCTTCACCAGAATTAGCAAATCTTTTGGTTTCTCACATTTGTTGGGACAACAACCATCCCATTTCATGGAAGTTTCTAGAAAAAGCACTGATCTTCAACATAGTTCCTCCTTTGCTTGTTCTTGCTCTTCTATCTACCAGGTTAGAAAATGTTTCCATCTTTATTAATTGGTTTTGATTTAAAGTTGAGAAGATAAGCTTGCTGATTGTGTTTCTTGATTATTTCTGCATAAAGTCTCCATCTTGTTTGATGGGTATTTGATTTAAAAGTTGAAAAGATGATCTTGCTGTTTGTATTTCTTGATTATTTCTACAAAAAGTTTACATTATTATTAATGGGGTTTTGATTTGTAAGTTGAAAAGATAAACTTGATGTTTGTGCTTCTTGAATATTTTATATAAAGAGTTAATTTACATTTTTTATTATTAATGGGTTTTTTATTTAAAGGTGAAAGAGATGATCTTGTTCTTTGTGTTTCTTGATTATTTCTACATAAAGTTTCCATTTTAATTGATGGGTATCTAATTTAAAGTTGAAAAGCTGAAGTGTTTCTTGATTTTTCAGAATTTTTTGTGTCTTCTATATATGGTGAAAGATTCACTACGGTTCTTAAATCAACATTGTTATTATCATCATTTCTTTTTTTATTCTTAGTTTCTGGGAGCTGATTCTGATTTGTTGGACTATCGATATGTGGGTCCCACGTGACATATTTTGTAGGAAATCAATCTACAGGCTGACTATTTCCAGGAAACCAAAATCTTCAATAGTTGTATAATTTTATTTTCATGGGTTCTTGAAGTTAAAGTTGGTCACAGAGATAGTCTGTGTATTTTTCCCTCTAATTCATGTCAAGAGTTGAGTCTCCATTCAAACATTCCAGTTTGTTGATGTTCATTTGGTTTGATAATTTTTTATTTTTATTCTTTAGTAAATTTAACTTGGATTGCAATGGCTTTATATATACATATATATGTTTCCTGGGATTCCCTATTCATTAGGATAAATGTGTATATGTGTTTTGAGTGTGGGGTTCTCATGATCATTCAGTATCATTGATTGCATTATGTTTTAATCAAGATATGGTGCAATTTGTCACCAAAAAACATTTTTTCAAGAATAACGTATAAAGAGTAATAACATTCAAGATACAGAACTGATGATTTGTATGAAGCAGTTTTACAAGTACATCATCACCCTTGTGAGAATACAAATTCCCTGAATCTTTTTTTCTGACTTGTTAAACTTATGTAAAACAGGGTCATTCCGAAGCGACATACCCAACAGGCAGCATTTCGGCTATATATGGAACTCCTTAAAAGACATGCTTTTAAACTCAAATCACATGTGGAATTTCAAAATTACGAAATGTAAGCTTCTGATTTTGAATTAATATCTATTGTAATGATCAAATAATTCTGTATTGTTTCTTATTCATGCAGGATCATGAATTCAATAGACAATGTTCTCCATCTTTCTCAGACATTTTGTATCAAAGTCAATGATCCTGGCACTTTATTACTCGAGTTCATCTTTTCAATTGTTTGGCAGTTGGTAGAGGCAGCATTAGGAGATGAGGGGCTTCTAGAACTGACTGGAGAAAGAAAATTGAAATGGAATGTACCTCAAGATATGGAGTTAGATGTTTCGGAATGTTATGGTGGAAAGATGAATGAATACCATGAGACATTGCAAAGTAAAAATACCGTGACGGCTGTTGAATTAATCGGGCTTTTCCTGCAAAACAAAGCAACATCCAGGATTCTATTTTTGGCTCGTCGAAACATGTCAGAACTTAATTCCTTAACGTTTGCAATTTAAAAGATACTTATGACTTAAAAGAGGTCATACTAAAGTTGAAATGTAATTTGTTTGACCTTAAAAGTCAATGTCTGCCTCTAAATAATGAATGTTTTTCTTACTCAGGCCTACACATTGGAGAAGTTTTATTCAGGACATAGAGGTTCTTGTGGTCAACTCTTCAGCACTGAGAAAGTCAAAGGTGATGACACCAGAAATTCTACTTCAATTGATATCAGATGATTGTAAAGTTGCGACCCAGGAAAAAAAAGCAAGTTACTTGCAAGAAATACATACAATAATGTCGTCAGCTGCTGGTATTTCTCATAAAGTTAGTGGTTCTTCTCTATGGATTCCTCTTGATCTTGTGCTTGAAGATGCAACGGATGGTTCACAAGTTGATACAACAAGTGCCATTGAAATAGTTACACGTAATGCCAATTTTTTTAGAGCATTTGTCTATAACAGAAACTGATTTGATCAAGAACTTTCTAATTAATATAAGAGCAATGCTTATTTTCTTACAGGTTTTGTAAAAGCTCTTCAAGCCTTTAATGGCACCACCTGGCATGAGACTTTTCTTGGTCTTTGGATGGCAGCTCTTCGTCTTGTTCAAAGGGTGGGTTCGGTTTTTTCTCATCAAATTAGTCTATTATTTTTTTCTTTTTAATCCTGTAAATATTGGATTTGCATTTGAAGTCACGCTAGCCAGTTTTCAGTGTTTGTACAAACAACTTCTGCTTCTGGATATCAGTTTCAAACAAACTGCAATAAACCTGATTCAGTCTGGACAATAATGTCCTTTTTGATCATAGTACCTATATATTCTTTAAATATACAGTTTTTTTCAAACACTTAAACATCTAATTATATTATTACTACAACTACAAACAACGTAAACACATCGAAAGATTATCTTCTATACTCCGTTTTATTGCAGCTGATTACTGAGTACCATATCATTACTTTGAAACGAATATCCAGACACCTACTAATTTGGTTGTTTAGGTTTTCTTTAACTATGAATAAGTTGTTTTAATATTCCGTTAATAATAAAAATGGTAAAGGGTCCTTCATTGTTTAATGATCATATTTATTTTCAGGAAAGAGATCCCATTGAGGGTCCTATGCCTCGCGTGGATACTCGCATGTGCATGTTATTGTCTGTTACTACTCTAGTGGTTTCTGATCTACTGGAAGAAGAGGAAAGTATGCCACAAAACAATATAAACTGTCAAACGACAGAAAGCTCTAAAGAAAAGCGTCGTATGGAGTTGGTATCTAGCTTACAAAGTTTGAGTGATTATCAGAACTTGTTGGCTCCACCTCAATCAATTATACCTGCTGCCAATCAGGCTGCTGCGAAAGCAATGATGCTCATTTCGGGCGTTAATGTTGGTAGTAGTGCTTACTTTGACCGCATCAACATGAAAGATATGGCAATCAACTTCTGTAAGTAACATAAACGACTATAAATGGCCAAACATGTTTTTTTTATGTGCTGAAAGTGATCATGTGATAATGAATAAGTATTTGGATGTGTTTATGTTGTCTGAAGCTGTAATGATCGAAATTTGAGTGCTTGGTTAATCGTGATTATTAAATAAATTTATTGATAAAATGACCAAACTTGTTAACGGAAGGTAAAAAAAAAAAGTAAATTTAGTTTATCCTAACACGAAACTGATTATAATCAAAAATTAAATTTGTAATCCAAACATGAAAACCTTTATTATTACAAATTTCAAGTTGCAATATCATATATAATCAGTGTCAAAACACAAATCCAAACACCCCCATAAATGGAAGTCTTTGCCTTTTCTCCTGAAAGACAATTAAAAGGGTAATATAAATATGCTTAAGGTGGCCTGAGAAATCATGATATAAGGCCCTGTTTAGTTAGCATGATGTTTTTGAAGGAATTGGAATCTGTGAAAGGAATATGAAGGAACTGAAATTTGAGGGATTGGAATCTAGATGAATAGAAATCGGTCACATGTTTGGTTGGCAGGAAATGGAATGGAATTCGATAGATAATAATAATAGTAGATGATAATATTATATATAGATAATAATAATAATAATAATAATAGATATAGATACTAATAATAATTATTATTATAATTATAATAATAATAGAAGATTTATTTTTGTTGAAATCTGCAAACCAAACAGGGTCTATAGTGTATTTAGAGTGTCATTTAATCTGATGTACCTAGAACATAATGTTATTTCATACATGCGCATCATGGAGGTTCATCATCAAGTTTTTTATTTTGTAGCTGGAAACTTGCACCATCTGATAGTTGAGGCCTGCATTGCCAGAAATCTGTTGGACACTTCAGCATATTATTGGCCAGGTTACGTTACTGGTCGAATTAACCAAATACCTCATGGAATGCCTGCTCAAGTCCCTGGATGGTCAACATTTATGAAAGGAGCACCGCTCACACCCGTCATGGTGAATGCTCTTGCTTCTGAACCTGCTTCAAGGTATACACATAAATTTCTATAAATAATACTAATGCCATCTGTCTTTGAAAAAGAAACTGAATTAAGCTAATGTGTTTGATGGAAGCTTAGCAGAGCTTGAAAAGGTCTATGAGATTGCAGTCAATGGTTCAGACGATGAGAAAATAGCCGCTGCTACTATTCTCTGTGGTGCCTCGCTGATTCGAGGTTGGAATGTCCAGGTAAATTAATCTTTTTATAAGTATGGGCAAATTACACCATAATGTATCCAACTTCACCGTTTTTGCTATTGTATTTATCGAAGTAAAAAAAAGTTCTCTTGCTATTGTATATACCTAGTGCCTCTTAATTGGGTGACCAGATTTCTAAACTAGGTGGCAGCCATATATGATGCCACATCATCATAACCGGTACCACGTCATCCATTTACATGTTACAGGAAGTACGATACATACAATAGCAAGTTTTGTGACGTTTAGTACATACAATAGAACTTTTTTCAGTTCAACACATACAATAACATAAATGTAAAACTTGCTATATTTTGGTGTTATTTGCGCCATATGTATTCTTACTATATAATCGAAATGAAAGACTCGATGGTATTGATTGAGTTACGGGTCATGGTAATTGCAGGAGCATAGTATTTACTTCACTACCAGATTGTTGTCACCTCCACCACCAGCAAACTATTCTGGCAATGAAAGCTATCTGATAGCTTATGCTCCCATGCTGAATGTCCTGCTGGTTGGTATAGCACCCATTGACTGTGTTCAGATGTTCTCTTTACATGGACTTGTAAGTTCATCTTTCAAAATATTGTTATTACTGCGTATTGGAGGTGGCAATTTTGACCTATGTACTAACGAATGGATCCTTTCAGGTTATGTTTTATATCTAAAGGTTCAAACAAGTAAAATTGTAAAGAGAATTAGTTTAAAAGGAAAATGTGTCAAACAGTTTAAAAGTCACCCACAAATGTATTTCTAATGCATAAATCCTTGTAAATCATATCATTCTAAGTATAAGATTATTATCTAATATAGTACAATTTTGTAAATATATTCGAAATGCTTATTATTTATAATAAGTATAAAGTTTTTTGGTCAAAAAGTATTTCAGGTTTCCCCAACTCGTTGAAAAAATCACCCTTTTTAGCCCGAACCTGTTTTGACTCGTTACCAACTTGTCTGACCCGCCCTTATTGCCACCTGTACTGCTTACAGATGTTCCATATGCATCCCAGTTTTACGAGTGACAAAACCAACCGATATCAAAAAGTTAGTTGTCTGACCTCATTTTTCATACGGGTTTCTCAGGTTCCACAACTTGCTGGTTCTTTGATGCCAATATGTGAAGCATTTGGGTCATGCGGACCCAAATCATGGACTCTCACAACAGGAGAAGAAATCTCCGCACAGGCCTTGTTCTCAAATGCATTCGCACTTCTTCTAAAGCTATGGAGGTTCAATCATCCTCCTTTAGAGTACGGAGTTGGAGATGTTCCACCCGTTGGCTCTCAACTCACTCCTGAATACTTACTACTAACGAGAAATTCTCAATTAGTATCTAGTAGTGTATACAAAGACCGAAACAGAAGACGACTATCTGTATTAGCAAAAACATCTTGTCCTAATCCCATATTCCTTGACTCATTTCCGAAACTGAAAGCATGGTATCGTCAACATCAAGCGTGTTTAGCTGCGACGCTTTCTGGGATTGTTCATTCACCTGTTCATCAAATCGTTGATAGTCTTCTAACTATGATGTTTACAAAGATCAACAAAAAACAACCATTGAATTCGGTATCTGGAAGTAGTACTTCATCTGGGCCCGGTAGTGAAGATGCGTCATTAAGACCAAAATTACCTGCATGGGATGTTCTCGAAGCTGTTCCGTTTGTGGTTGATGCTGCTCTGACCGCATGCGCGCATGGCAGATTGTCGCCTCGTGAACTGTGTACTGGTGAGTTGTGTTTTTTTTTCATGGATTCATATGATTTAATAGTTAGTTTTGGGTTTTTATGTTTTTTTATTATGATCTTCTTTTTCCAGGGCTTAAAGATTTGGCAGACTTTCTTCCAGCATCGTTGGCGATCATTGTGAGTTACTTCTCAGCTGAAGTGTCTCGTGGTGTTTGGAAACCGGTGTTTATGAATGGAACAGATTGGCCAAGTCCAGCAGCAAATCTTTCTAATGTTGAAGAACATATCAAGAATATCTTGGCTGCCACTAATGTTAACGTTCCACGCCTTTTTGCAGGTTCTATCTCTAAGCTATCATCATAATTTATTAGATTAGAGGTGGAAAGGTGGGCACCATCAGGCGGGTTGGATACTGGGTTGTCAAGTAGGGTTGACCCAAAAACACTTTTTTGTCTGTTGCTTTATTTAGGATTACTAAAAAGTTGAATCTTGAAAGAGATATATACAATGCTGATGTTTGACCTTATTTTTGTTGACATTAAAGGCTTTGACTTTCTTTTGCAGGGATACGTTCTCCATTTACTCTTCCATTACCTTTGGCTGCCTTTGTGAGCCTCACCATAACCTACAAACTCGACAAAGCATCTCAACGGTTTCTCAATCTTGCTGGCCCGGCCTTAGAGTCACTTGCAGCCGGTTGTCCATGGCCATGTACGCCGATTGTGACAGCCTTATGGACTCAAAAGGCAAAAAAATGGAGTGACTTTCTTGTTTTTTCATCTTCGCGTACAGTTTTCCTTCATGATAATGATGCAGTAACTCAGCTTCTTAAAAGTTGCTTCACTGCCACACTTGGCTTGAACAATTCTCTTGTTTCAAGCCAGGGTGGCGTTGGAGCACTTCTGGGGCATGGGTTTGGGTCCAATTTTTATGGGGAGATATCTCCCGTGGCACCGGGATTTCTATATTTGCGAGTTTATCGTTCCATAAGGGACATCATGTTCCTTAGAGAAGATATTATTTCATTGTTGATGCAATGTGTCAAAGATATAGCGTCTACTGGTAAAACTCCTAAAGGAAAACATGAAACAAGGTATGGACAAGTTTCACTTGCTACTAGTTTGACCAAAGTCAAGCTAGCCGCTCAATTAGGTGCTTCAATATTATGGATATCTGGAGGACAAGGGTTAGTTCAATCTTTGATGCACGAGACGTTACCATCTTGGTTTATATCAGCTCACAAGACTGAGCAAGAGGAAACTGGTGGAGCAGTTTCAATGCTCTCGGGGTATGCTTTGGCGTATTTCACTGTGCTCTGTGGTGCATTCGCATGGGGTGTTGACTCCTCCCTCTCAGCGTCCAAGTGGCGGCCTAAATTTCTTGGGTCACACATGGAGTTTTTAGCAGGTGCGCTTAATGGGAAGATAACGCTTGGTTGTGACCCAATCACTTGGCATTCTTATGTGACGGGATTCGTGAACCTGATGGTCAGTTGTGTGCCGAATTGGGTGGTGGAAATTGATGTAGAGGTTTTGAAGAGGTTGAGTAAAGGGTTGAGGCAATGGAATGAGGAAGAACTTGCACTTAAACTATTGGAGTCTGGTGGTGTTGGTACAATGGGTGCAGCTGCTGAACTCATCAGTCAAACTGATTCATAGTATTCTTTTAAATATATAGACTAGAATAGTTTTCACTTTTTATCCAAAGTTTTGTAAATTGTTGGTGTATCTATACTTTAGATTTAGCTGTACATCGATTATCATCAGTGTGAACATAGAAATGTTAGATTAACTTGATCCCAAATTCAGCAGAACTGTTATGTTGAAATTAACCAACTATAAGATATGAAAAAAAAAATCCTGAACTTTGTGTGAAAATCATTCTTTTTGTTGATGTTTAAAAACCATCAATTACCATTTTTTGAGAAAAGAGTTCTAAATCCAAATTACATGGGGTTGCTTATTTGTTAATAACCAGAAATTGTTGAGCCATTGAGCTCCATGTCTTGGAATCTCTTGTGGGTTAGCGCACTCCAGTTAAGCAACAATGGCTACATCATCAGGACAACATGCACAAATAACACATTGGTGCATCAAAGAGACAACATTTACTTGACGAACAAGCTTCACTCCTGCTTGCCGGTTTCATACAACATGCACTAAAAATGTTTCAATATTTCTTCATATTTAATCATTGAGAAGTTGATATACCAACCAAATATGGTTTACAATAAAAGTCTTTTTTTTCTCTAGCTACAAGTTCTGAAGAGTTGTTCTAATTTAAAGTTTGAAGTCACCCAGAAAGAAGAATCAACCCAAATTCTAGAAGAATAATTATAATAATAATAGACAAACAAGTAACACATATGACACCAACGCCAATTGCATCTCAAGTATCAGCCATGATATCCTCCATTGAGACTCAAACTCCTGCAAAAATATGGAAATATTTGTTTTACTAAAAGCAAGTGATTAAAATAGTAGTTGAATAAAGGAAACACCAGAACCATGTTACACTGAACAAGTAGGATATCCAGACATATTTCTATCAAATAAAATGTTCCAGGTCTAGTATTCAGCATTTTAGGCTTGCAAATATTGGACAAGAGTCTATTCATGAGTCTTTTCCGATCAATAAACATGATAAATAGTTGTAAGGAAAAGTAGGCAGTCTCAAATAAACTATAGTAGTTAGATTCACAAGCTCAAATGTTTATATGAAAGTATCCTCATCTATGTGAATGCAAACGCTTATTTAGTTACATTTTATTGTTACTTCCATGGTCTTTCAACTTACTGGCATATGCTGATATGTCCAGCAAGCATTTCTACTCAGATCCCTAATTTCCATATTTCAATATTCTAGCCATCCTTTTACCACAGACACAGTCCATCAAAACAGAACTCTGAAACACCCAAGTGTCCAATCCAATAGTAGATCAATTAGATCCTACCTCAAGGTACCTCATTGCACATGCTTGAGCAATGATCACTTCCCTCACAAAAAAAAATTAAAAAATAAAAATAAAAATAAGGTGCTCTAGATCTCACCAACGGATCTCATAACCATCACATCACCACTCAAGCTATAACCAATTCAAAGATATTTATCAGTAAAAATGCTACCAACTACTCTACAAGTGGTTTACATCACTCGCCCAACTTCATTCTTGCAATCAACAATACAACTTTGTCCACAAATTACATTGATAATTCAACAAGCCCAATAACTATGTTCCTTTTAATTTAGAATGAACCCAAACATTTCCATCAATATCTAGATGTATATTTACAAAGGAGGGGAGGGAGAGGGTAACACTTATCAGTCAATAATATCTCCAACCATTAACACCTAATCTAAGACAGCCAAACATTTCAAAACTAAAAATCTAATTTCTGTAAGCCAAAGCTTCAACCTACAGTCAACTAATACTGATCCTATTCATCTATAACTCATCATGTTAAAGATTCGCAAACAGCTAAATAAAGAATCCAAAGTTAGCCATCGTACATGCATATCCATACTAAAGTAAATCCAGGTTCATTTCGACAAACTTGTATACAAACTATATAACTAATTCAACAAGCACAAGATTTATGACCATGTTACTATCGATAAATTTACACTGCATCCACTCATTTCCATAAATTTCTCCACCTATAAACAGTTGCTATAGAATGACAAAATATGTCAAAGCCAACACCGTAGTTCATTCACACAAAGCTTCCACCTTTCATCAACTAATGGCAAATTGGCAATCCTAATCTTTGATGCAAAACACAACTAAAACTGGTATCACACGCAATCCACAACATCAATAATTTGTTATCATACTAAAGATTCACACATACTTAATCTGAAACAACCATAACTGTCATCACCGACAACATAACTTCAATGAACCAAAGTTTCCACCTTTCATCAACTGATCATAATCTAATCATTAATCCAAAACAATACTCATGTTAAACAGTCACAAACAACAATCCATAACCATCCAATAATACATACATATTCCATAAATCATAAGAACGATAAAAACAGACTCACTCACTTCTTGTTTCGCTTGCTACGTTTGGACCCCCAACCTTCAAGTTTAGCAACAGGACAACCACATTTCAACCTAAACAACAGCACAGCTCTTTCTCAAGAGGCGCCATTTTCCTTAACTCCGTTCGCAAACACTCGTAATCCGGATTCATTTCACTCCCTCCTTTCCGAGGCAAATCATCAATCTCTTTATTCCCTCTACAACAACTACTACTATTAGACCTCAATACATCCTCAGTTTGTAACTGTAAATCAAATTCCATAGCTTTTTTCAATCCTTTACATCCTTCTTTCCCACACTTTCGAGACCGAATACCACAACAGATCTCAAAACTAATAACTGAAATAACGAAGAATACAAAGAATCCAATTAAGTATAAAGAGGATGAGATGTCAATGAATGTAGAGAGAGAAAGTGGAGGGAGGATGAGAGAAAGTGAATGGAAGATGTAATTGAAGTATGATGAGATTAAGAATGCACCGGAGAATAAGACTAGTATTAAGATTAGGATGTCTAGGGTTGCTGATGGTGAATGATGTGTGCAGGTGCTTGTTGTTGAAATGTTAGGGTTAGGGCTTGAGTGTTTTTTGTGATTGTGAGTGTGGTGGTGGGTGTTGGTGTAGTCATTGAGGTGAACGAAGTGGAGAGGTGGCTATGGCGCATGTTAGTGAACGCACGGAGGTGGTTGAGTGGTGACGGTGGTGGTGCGATGGCGAGATTGGGGGTTTTCTCAGGTGGTGATGTGAGGTTCTAGGAGAGGGACGGTGCGTACGTTAGCTACTACGGTACTACGTTTTTTTCTTTTCTATTTTATTTTATGTTTATTTATTTTGAAGAAAGACAAAAATATATTATTATTATATTATATATATAGATGAAAATATCAATAGGAATGCGATACGTGTCAAAAATTAAAGTATGAGTTTTTTTTGAAAATATGAAAGTACCAATAGGAATGCGATACGTGTCAAAAATTAAAGTATGAGTTTTTTTTTAAAGTATGAAAGTACCAATATGAATGCGATACGTGGCAAAAACTCACTTTCCCCCATTTTTAAAAAAATTAAATATTTCAAAAACTGTTATTTAAAAAATTATAAAAATTGCACCATAAAAATCAGCGTTTTTCTCCTCTTCGATTTAAGATCCCACGAGGCATACTTGTAACACCCGTTTGTTTAAGACAAAAAAAAAAAAGTTTTGAACTCATTAAACATAATTAAACACATATATAAATACGTATCATACATTCGTTACACGAACTTCACAATGTTTTATAGTTATTACAAAATGTGAGTTCTCAAAAAGACTCCTTCGATATCTGAGCATGATTTAACGGGAGTAAACGCTTACTACTAGCCGTAGCAAGCCCACCACTAATCGCGCTGAGGTTCCTTCCCTGAACCCTTTATCCCTCTACTCGACCCACCTGTAATAAAACAGCAACAACAACATAGATAAGCACACAAGCTTAGTAAGTAACAGGATTACATCAGTATAAAGATAACAATCTTATAAAACACTATAACCGTTTATATTTACTCGGCTCAGTAAAGATTCACGATTATACTTCTAGGCCATTTATGATCACTCAGCATAAGAGGGCCAATCACTGAATTAATACGGTACGCTCAAGAAATCTGAATGCAGTGCACTCAAGTACTTCAACAATCTAGTACACTTAAGTACTTCGACAACCTAGTACACTCAAGTACTTCAATGATCAAGTACACTCAAGTACTTCAACAATCTAGTACACTCAAGTACTTCAACAATCTAGTACACTCAAGTACTTCAATGATCAAGTACACATAAGTACTTCAACAATCTAGTACACTCAAGTACTTCAATAATCAAGTACACTCAAGTACTTTAACAATCTAGTACACTCAAGTATTTCAACAATTAAGTACACTCAAGTACTTCAATAATTAAGTACACTCAAGTACTTCAACAGTTAAGTACACTCAAGTACTTCCACAATTAGATATTTTCATTTAATTTATATTCCCCTATTACTTACCTCGAAGTACGTGAAATTCTGCAACCTCTAGTCTCTCACGTTTGAACACTGGTCTGTACACAAACAGATACAATTTAAACTATATTTCACAACTTAGCGACGCTATTTTAAAGCCGCTACAACAAGGTGCATCACAAATTTTAACTTGCAAAAGTCCACTCGCAAAAGTCAACTCAACTCAACTCAACTCAACTCAACTCAACTCAACTGAACTGAACTGAAAAGTCAACTCGCAGGTCAATTCGCAACTCAACTGAACTGAACTGAACTCACAAGTCAACACGCAGGTCAACTCGCAACTCAACTCAACTTAACTGAACTCACAAGTCAACACGCAGGTCAACTCGCAACTCAACTGAACTGAACTGAACTCACAAGTCAACACGCAGGTCAACTCGCAACTCAACTGAACTGAACTCACAAGTCAACACGCAGGTCAACTCGCAACTCAACTGAACTGAACTCGCAAGTCAACACGCAGGTCAACTCGCAACTCAACTGAACTGAACTGAACTTGCAAGTCAACTCGCAGGTCAACTCGCAACTCAACTGAACTGAACTCGCAAGTCAACTCGCAGGTCAACTCGCAACTCAACTCAACTCGCAACTCAACTCAACTCGCAACTGAACTCAACTCGCAACTGAACTCAACTCGCAACTGAAACTCAACTCGCAACTGAACTCAACTCGCAACTGAAACTCAACTCGCAAGTCAACTCGCAAAGTCAACTCGCAAGTCAACTCGCAACTGAAACTCAACTGCAAAGTCTACTCGCAAGTCAACTCGCAAAGTCAACTCGCAGGACGAACACAGCCGACCCCAAAACCGAATTTTTCACAATCAAAGCTCGATTTAACCAAATTAACCCGTTCAAACCTTAATAATAACATCAACTAACATAATCTTACCTTAATCACGGTTCCAATCCTTCAAATCTTCAATTTTCAACTTGAATTAGGCGTTTCTCTCTCTAAAAACTCGTTTCTCTCTCTAAAACTCGTTTCTCTCTCTAATTGAACGAAATTTGAGTCTTCTGGAAATGTTTTGAAGTATTTAGAAGAGTTTTAATATATATATAAATTGTTAATTACACTTAAGCTCCTCAATCTTACATTAAATCCCACATGTAACCCAAATCTTAATGTCGTGCAAATTCTAACTCGAGACATCAACAAATAGCTCGTAGGATTCATAAACTTTATTTTAAATTCCGAAATTCCTTTCAAACTTTGGGATGTTACAATACTTTCGCCAAATTATTTTTTTTCATTTTTTGTGTTTTAACCCATGTGTTATGATGGATTAACAAAAGTGTTACCCGCGATTATCACATGTGTTATCAACGACGATCACATGTATTACAATCGATAGTCGATGCTAACACATGTATTAGTCGCCCGTAACACATGTATTATTTGTTTATAATACATGTGTTACAAATTTTCAAAACCCACCAAAAAATGAAAAAAAAATAAAAAATCGTCGAAAGTACCTTGTGGGATCTTAAATCGAAGAGGAGAAAACGCTGATTTTTATTGTGCAATTTTTATAATTTTTTTACTAACGTTTTTTGAGATATTTAATTTTTAAGAATGTGGGGGTTTTGTTATTTTGATCAAGATCAACGGTTGAGATTTGTACTTTCATACTTTCAAAAATTTCCATAATTTAATAAACTTTCCTCTATATATATAAATATAATTTTTGTTGTTACGATTATATTTGTTAGACTCTTATAGGTCGAGTCAAGAAATCAGAAAAATAAAGCGATTCAGACCCTTTCTTTTAAATGATTTTAGCTTTTACAAATCGTTTATTGACTTTTTGAGTCGTGTGTTACTCTTCCGAGTCTTGTGCGACTCTTATAAGTCAGAAAATCAAACAAATTTTTAATGTAATGTAATACAATAAATTAAATTAACACAATAGAAAAATAAATGATTATATAATCTATTTTAAATTAAGATTCTATGTTGATTGTGGGTTAATTATCAACTTTTAATATATTTTATTTCTCTTAAAAATAAAAATCTTAAATAATAATACATATAAATTCACCAAAAGTATGATAAATCCACGAGTAGCGAGTCGCCTTGTTAAAAATAAAAATTCTGAATCATGAGTCAAGTCACGAGTTACAACTATGGTTAAAATAAGTCCACCACTATTTTTTATAAGTTTACTAAAAGTATGCACTAACTATTTGTACAATACAATTTATTCATTGATTACTTTTAATAAATTTATTAAAATGAACAGTGTATTTATTATCATCACGCCAATATAACCTTTTAAATTAATATTTATAAAACACTATAGTTACTTGTAAAAGTTAAAAAGTGTAAAGTTGTAGAAAATATATTTATACTAAGTACTTCAACATAATCATTTGATAAATTTTTTAAAATCCAATCAAATATGAAAATATTTTATAATTATCAAATCAATCATCAAATACAATATCCAATCCATATCAACATGCATAAACTATAATATAATAATTTATTAAAAACGATACACGTAACTAATGAAAAATAATACATATACAAATTAATTATTAAATGATATATTGTTATACATATTTTTAAGTTTATTTAATTAAGTATATATATCATTCCTCATCATTTATATCTATCTTTTACATCATCACCGCTATCGTAGTGAGAGTTTTTCACTTAAATAGACATGCGATATTTGTTTGATTTGAATTACCTTAATCAAAAATAGAATATGAGCGAAGAAAAACTTTATTCAACTTTCTTTCAATTAAAATCATTAACATATTATTTGTCATCTAAACTCCATACCACCTTAGCTTAAGCCTTAAGCTCCTACTAATCCCACTTAATTAAGTCTTCATGTGCTGCTCAATTTCAAAATTGATATTTATCTCAGTTTCTTAACATAACTTGATTCGTGATTATCTTGCAAATAAATTGGTATTATCTCATTCGTGATTATCTTTCACCTACCATTTTCTTCTCAAAATCGGGAAACCACAATTTCTTCTGAATGTACTCGATTCACATACCAACAGTTCTCCACAACCCTTCTGAAAAAATTGGGAATGATCACAATGCGTATTTCCATCCCGATTACGACTTCGTGATTATTGTTCCCCTATATAAGCGAACAACTACTACACCATATGCTCACGCATCCAATCGAAATTTCAAGGACTCGGTATTTATTCCCGTCTACCAATTATATCCACTGTTTGTAATGTGTGTTTGATGTTTGATACTTTCTTATTTGTCATTGATTCAAAAGTTTGATGTTTTTTTTTCTTCTTAAAATCGAGCACTTGTTTTGGATGATTTTGTTTTTCTTATTCATGTTTCCTTCCGTACCTTTATATAAACGCACTCAAACTGTTCATGTAATGCCAATTTGAATGTCCTTTGTTTTATGTCTGATTTTATGTCAAAAAAAAGTAACACGCATGTGGTTTTTTATATTCACATTTCCTGTCTTATGTACCACTGTTTGTAATGTGTATTTAATGTTTGATACTTTCTTATTTGTCATTGATTCAAAAATTTCATGTTATTTTTTTCTTCTGAAAATTGAGTTCACGTTTTGGATGATTATGCACCATTATGAACACAAATCTATACCTTAGATCCTTAGTTTTACTTTTGTGATAGATTTTGGAGGTCTCTACTCAAATTGGGTTGATATGACAAGGGTACAGGTAGGCACATTTTTTCCATATTGAGTTTCATAGTATCCCCGTTCCAGATGAAGAGCTGCTCTTTGATATACATGATTTCAAATTACAATTGAGTGCTTTACTGAGATTTGGTCTTTCAATTTAGTAATATGCTTTTCTGACTCTGCAGGAACTAGGGAGTTTATCAGATATAGAGTTAAATGACAACAATGACAGCCCTTCTTCCAATTTTCTTGGTGGACCTTGTCTTCTAATTGAATTCTTCATGATTGCACAACTGGAAATTAAATTGGAAGACAATGGAGTCTTAATTTGTATTAAAGAGACAACCCTTAAATTGTCTGAAGTAAGTTTCTTGGTTAAAATTTCTAATTTTATCACCTTTAATTGTTTTGGTTGAAGGTTCAATTATATTGTCTTATTTTTGTGATAGATTTTGGAGGTCTCTAATCAAATTGGATTCATATGACCACTGTACAGGTATACACATCTTTTACCTATTGAGTTTCATAGAATCTCCATTCTAAATAAATAATGTTACCCTTCTTTATGATTGGACATCCATCAGGAAATTCAAATAACCTAATTGAAGTTCAAATCAATCTTCTTGTATGGATTACTATACAAATCTGTATTAGTTGTTAGCAGATGCCATAATGTTAGTGTTTAATTTGTGGTGATATGCTACTTTAACAGGAAAAGCTCTTCAAGGTAGTTGGATTACCCATGGTTGATAATTGTGTGTCCGGTTATGATAGTTACAATTTTTATCTTGGTCAGTTGTGGATTGTACATGTACCACATAATTCTCTGTTTTTTCCCTTTCAATTATCTGAGACGCGTGTTGAAATAATGGGTGAGATAAGATCAATTGATAACAGTGTATTTCATGTGAGATTTACTCAAAAGTAAGCATAGGTTATATATGGAAATCTGGTGCATTTGTAGATTGTACATAGGAATGATGTGTTTCATTACCTCTATGTGCCGGCAATTGGACTTGCCCTGATTAAGTTTGTAAAAAAGCACAAATTACACAAAAATCTGAGTTTGTTTTTTTAATTCTTTTTTCTCATTTTCTGATTTATGTAACCATCTCCTGTGTATAAGAAATCAGTATTAGTCATGTGAATTTGGGTTAGTTTACTTTTCTTGGACATCATAGAACAGATCCTAAATTTGTTAGTAACTTTATTTTTCTAAATGAGGAGTTAAATTTTGATTAGGAACTTTTTTATGTAGTGTAAAAAGTTATTTGTATTTTTTAAAGATATACAGGAAGCCAAGTCAAGAAAAGAAGGAAATAGATGGACTTTAGTGCTAGAAGGCTTGAAAAGATCATCTGCTGTCAAGATACCAATGAATTTGGTACTTTTTTTCCTTTCAAAATAAAGACATTAGTCATTAAACCGTCACTCTTACTTAGGTAGAGGTATGGTTCCCTCTCCTCTCTATAGGGATTATGTATGTGCTTGGATTGTTTTACTGCAGAATGTTCTTTCATAAAGTAGTTGCCTTGATGAAGTTTTAACTTGCTTTTGTTTAAGCATCAGAAAAGCTTGGTTACACACTTATAACCTGCTCAGAAAGAGTTTGAACTAACCAAAAATGTCAATGGAAAAGCTTTAAGCCTTGATTGTGTTAATTTAATGTTAATGTCTGATGTAGTACTGATGCTTTCTTATTTTTTGTTATATAATCCACAAGTAATGCTTCAAAGTTATAAGCAGTTATTGGAATGATACTTTTTTATAATTTTCGTTACTGCATTAATTGTTTATATAATTTTGATCTACTAAAAATGCCCGTTTTGGCCTGAAATTCGTCTTGGCCCGTTACTCACATGACCTACCCAATTGTTATAGCTTTCTTTTATTTTGAATCTTTCTATTTGTTACTGTCATTTTGTTGTTAACTAAAATTATTCCTTTGACAATCACATTTTCTTTTCTATCCAATAAACTTTGATTTTATGTAGCTAAACTTTTGGAGTTGAAGGCAAAGAGAATGTTCCGTGTATTTTATGACTGAGGTGAAGCAAAAAGGAAGTCATTATGGAAAACGTTAGAGAGCCAACTTAAAGCCATGAGATATCTTATACTTTGTTACCTACTAGAGTGTCGATATGCTGTTTCCAATATGACGTTGTGACTATAAAGATCTGCGAAAAGAGCATGGTCTTTCAACAACAATTTGTACACATCGGATTTTCTCGATAGCATTGACATTGGGGGACTACCTAAGCACAAGCTAATACTCAAAGTTGGTGTCCCCGTAATGCTACTTCAAAATGTTAATCAGGCAGCGGGTTTATGCAATAGTACAAGGTTATAGATCACGAAGCTTGGCGATAAAATGATTGAGGCAAAAATCTTGACGGGTACTCATGTTGGAACAAGAACTTGTGTCCCACGAATGTTAATTGTCCCTTCTGATAAACGAATACTATTTAGCTTTCAGAGAAGGCAATATCCATTGGCGGTATGCTTCGCAATGACTATTAGTCAGAGCCAAGGACAATCACTGTCTCATGTCAATTTATTCCTTTAACATCCGGATTTCACTCATGGCCAACTATATGTTGCACTTTGGAGGGTTAAAAGCAAAAGTGGATTAAGGTTCTTGATGTGCAACAAAGACAAGCAACTCTGCAACTCCACAACCAATATCGTTTACAAAGAAGTTTCGAAAAATTTGTAGTTTTCATAATTTGGCTTATACTATTTCATTATTATTATTTTTAAACTTAGAAATTCGTTGTTACAATAAAGTTTGGTTTATGTTACTAATTATTTTCATTTTTAATGATAGTTGCACCTTTTTAAGTTAAAATACTAATTTATTGGACTACTCACAACTAAACATATAACTGTATTTTTTAAATGGTCATGCATTGCACGGGCTGTGTATTCAATATGTGTGATTTGTACGTATATAATGCTGAAATATGTATATGTTCACCTTCTAGAAAAGATAATTAAAACACTCATTAGGTGCTCATCAATTAATTGCTCAAGGCCTAGTAATGTGTATTCAATATGTGTGATTATACGTATATAATGTCTGTCTGAAATAGGTATATGTTTACCTTCCAAAAGAGATAATTAAAGCATTCATTAGGTGCCCATCAATTAATTTGTATATATGGGTAATTGTTTCAATTAGTAAATAGAAAAGATGTCATGGTTACGACAGTAACATATTAGTTGATGTAGGTCTCGTAGGATTGTGGCTCTAAAACAATAAAGTCATCCTTTATTCAAAACGAAACATTGTGCAAGACCAAATGAGATTACTTTTATTGTGACAACCTACAAAGGAGTACTTGTATAAATTATTTTCTGACTCATATCTAAGTTTAGAATTATCACAATAACATTGAAATTTAATAGTAACACAATTTTGTAGGCTTCATATATATTAAATATAGCAAAATTGCACTCGAATGTAAGTTTATTAGATAAAAAAAAGTGTTGAGTTTTTCTGGTCACTTTCATGATAGCTATGGTAATATTTATCAAAACATACAATAAACCCAAAGACACGTTTATAATATGAACATTATACCGTGAATACTTTCACACAACAACCATTGGCATAAAACAACATCAACCATGTTCCAAGTAACAACCATCATTCAGCCACATACATCTACTCAATTGCTCTTACTACTCCACATACATTTATTTACATTTTATACCCAATATCCACGTACTAAAACGTAATATAAACAAACCTCTAATAAAACTCGCGATCAGGGAAGACGAGTGGAGCAACTAGTGACCATATGTAGAGCCCAGCAGTGACCCACTCAGTGCAGATACGAACCCAAACAGAAGTCCACCCGACGTCAATGAGGTCTGAGTTTTCTGAACTGCTCCATCCTGATAACAGCATCGCGGAGTACATGCTAGCCAATGCAAATATCAGATGGAAAAAAGTGTAGGAATAACTCACTGGTTTTGATTCTACATCTTTTTTGCCCTTGCCTGATTCCAATTCTGATGATTCTAGAAAAGGTGATGATGACTCGCCTGTTACGATGATAAGTTAAGTTGTTAGTTCATGTATCAAATTCGTAAAACAATCAGTATAATACTTTAATCCTGTAAAGGAGAATTTTAGGACCAAAAAAGAAGGTAGAAGAACTATTTGACTAAAAAGAAAGAATACACAATGTTGGTAAATAGCAAATATATTATCAGAAAAATATGAAGATAAGATACTGTGTTTTACATGGTCAACCCAGTCCAAAGTCATCCAAAATATTTGTAATGCATAGCCTCCTAAATGAATTTACTTAAAAAGTTAGATTATTACTAAAAATAATAGAATACTTTGTAACCATATCTGAAAATAAAAAAATAGGCAAAAAGTCTTTCGGATGACATTAACTGGTACAAAGATACTGTTTAAAATCCAGCCCACTTTGACCCATTAACCAACCCATCTGACCCGCCCATTTTCCACCTCTCATCAGTTTGGTGGCAGGAAGGAAGTAAAAATTTTTATTACCTGCTCTTGGAGAAGATGGAGGAGATAGAAAGGTTGTCGAAGAACCAGCACGAAGGGCTGAATATAGAACCGAGAGAACAGTTGTAAGCATGCCGAGAATAAGTGTACTTGTGGTCACCGCTTTAGAATTATTTAGACCATTGCACACATAATCTCGAGGTTCAGCAGAGAGACCAGTGTAGCACACATAAGCACAGTAAACTGATATCACCGAAGCAGGCAACAAACTACCATTCACCTGTTAAAACCAAATAATCTAATATATCTTTACAAACATCAAGTTCATCGAGTCAAAAGGTCTCATAATATAGTGGATTTACATGTGTACTTACCATGGGATGTAGTGCAATAACGGCAAATAAAAGGGCAAGAATCATTGTTGTAACAAGAAAGAACACATTTAGCCCACAGTCATTGCCAGATGGATTGAACCAAATAAACAGCAGTCCCGAAATTGTAAATGCGGAAATATAGCAAGTAATTGATACTGCAAGTAAAGCAACAAACCTGAAAAATACATAGAAAGAGATTAGAATAACCGAATAGTACCAAGTAGCCTTTGGTAATAGTATTAAAGTTGTCAGGTCTCTTTAGAGACCCTAGTGTTATCAGTTTATTGACAGTTTCAAAAAAATAAAATAAAAATGAAGAAATAAAAGGCTTATAACTGACCACTTTTGTTCATCTTTAGCGACCCAGGAATCATTCCATGAATGTGTGGCATCCAATAATATAATTACTTGAACTAGTAAAAAGAACCCTGCTCCAAATTTTGATAGAAGTCCTGCATATATACAGAATTTCGATTTACATTAACCAAACTTCTAGTTGTAGAGGTAAGTAAATTTCACAAAACTACATTGAATAACAGAAGTTGGTGGAGACGACACCTATGGCATCTTATAGATAAAACTGATACGCTTAGAGGTGGCATTTTTGAACTATCTATGAAGAAATAGGTTACATGTAGGCTATAAGAATTAAGAAAACAAATGAATTTAAATTATAAGTTAGAATGAAAACGGGTCAGAAGTCACCCGAAGTGTATTCACAAATCGCATCGCAATGCATCAAACCTTTTAAACTTATAACTTTAAAATTAGATTATCATCGTAACTATACAATTTTTACAATTAAACTGAAGACAAGTATTATTTATAGAATTCCAGAAGAGAAAAAAGACAAATAAGTGATTTTAGGTGGGCCCAGCCTGGCTCAACCCATAACCCACCGAACCAACCCACTTTATCACCTGTCGACACATTCTTCATATCAAATCCAACGATTGACATAATACATATCTAACTAAAATGTTTGACTAATAGGCCTCAACAGACAAAGTAAGAGAAACTTTTAGATCAAAATAAAAACTAACCATAAACTGATGTGACTGGATTCGGAAGGAAAAAAGTGAGGATGATAAGCAAAGCCCATATCACAATCTTGAAAATCCATCCACCATGGTGCCAGGCATCACGTCTGTCATTTTGATCCTTTATACCAATCATCAACAAAGCAAGTATTGTAAAAAACAAGCAATTCCCAAGGCTGACACGAAGAACAGCTTCCGATTGAAACCATTCATCGGAAAGAGTATCAGATGTATTGATCCCTATAATCCCAAAAAAATTACTTAACTGTTAGTAGAATTTAACTCTAAATTACTTCATCCAAATACAGTTACTAGGTATCGTATCATATTTGCATTAGACCATCTTCACTGTCAACAATATTATGCAACAAATATTGTTGCAAAAAAATCTTAACTTTATTTGAAACTTTATTCAGAAAGGAATGCTACTTATATTTGGAGACAAAAAAACAAGAAAATTGCTTAAGAACTTAGCACTGCTAATTCTTTTGAGATACACAAAGCACATAATCATTTGTGACAAAACGCTTTGGATATTTGGATTTGGGTCTAGTGTAACAATACATACTAATCAGATAAACAGTTGTTAAAGTGTCTGACAATTCTGCTCTACCATAATCAAATCGCATAATCATTTTGAATAATCAACTCCAAAACTACTTATTTATAACTGCTTAATTCACCTCCAAAAAAGCATATAATCATTATGCGTTCGCTTTTATCCAAACACTCAAAGCCATTTAGCTACTGTATCAAACCCCAAAATATTAATAATATCTACTGAATCCATTTCTCCTTTGTCATGTCATATCTTACGTCAGCTATAGCTATAGCTATCAAATTCATAATAATCAATCATGAACCACCACCAGTCCACAAGATCCTATTCTTAGCTAAAACCCAAAACTGGTATAAATAACTATATACAGCTAATAAAAACATAATCTAAATGACATAGATAAAGACACGAACTTTATCATAAAAATTGGGAAATTACTAAGACCCAATTCAGTTACTACGAAACCCAATTAAATTAAATCGAAAAAAAGCTTACAAGATATTTTTTTGAGAAGTGGGGTTCCGATTTCACGAAGAACCCAAGAAACGATCAAAGAAAGACCAAAAAGACCGCAGTAACCGAGCCTAGCTGATTTCTTAGTTATTGTTGATGCAGCTGATGTGCATAAACCGCAGGTCAAAGACGCACAACATCCAACACAACACGACATCTTTCTTCAAATTTTATTGATTCGTTATTATGGTTGTTGGAAGAAATATGAACAAGTGAGCGAACGATATTGTTCACGCAACCGCTGTTTGTTTGATGAAGTGGATCTGTAAAGACGTTTCTCGTTCAGTCGTTTGTATACCCGGCGAAATAATGCCAGATAGTAAAGTCTGGGCTATTTTGGGCTTTTAGAATTATTTAATGGGTGATTTGGACTTCATTCATTTTGTAAATGGGCTTTTCTCGCTGGACTAATAGACAACTTGGGATTATATGAACACGTAGAATGAGTAATGGGTAGATTGGGTAATAGGGTGAACCGGTGAAGTTCTTCCTTGACTAAACACCCTATTTTGAATCGTTTTCACAATTCACGAACAACAAAGAAAATTGAAAATCTGAAATCTATCGTCGCCGGCTTGCTCTGTCCTAGATTCGTATTACTATTTATTTCGCAATAAAGGAGTAAGCATGTATATACATAATTACATATACTACTGGATCCAATTAATCATTTCACTTTATTTGTATGTAACTATATCAGATGTTGATTCAAACTTTGGACTTATTTTCAGTTAAATTTTTGCTTTTATAGACCCTATAGTTGCCATATTATGAACTCTATTTTAGCAGCAAACTATTTCGTGCAATTTTCAATTCTAAGTCATATAATTGATAACTTTGAGTTTTTCTATTTGGTTCATTTGTAAACTATTAGAAAATTTTACCAGTTTTCTATTTGGTTGAAGTCAGTCAGATGATTAAACAAATGGTCATATAATGAAGTATATGTAAGGACTTAGGACCCAATGGCCTGTTTTGTAAGTCTTGAATTGACTCTTTAATCAAGTGTGCAACAATTTCCTTGTTGTTGATCTACTAATAACAAAAGGTGTGCTTCTCTTTTGTCCTAATCCCTTTAAGGTGGCGAGAGTGTCCCTTTAGGGTGTGGAACCTCCTAACTTAATTTACAACAAATTTGTAAGCTTGCTGAAAGATGTAGCTGATAGTTGGTCGAGTGTAAAGTTGGCGTTGGAGCAATTTGTCATCAAATGCAGGACAGCGTATTACACTCCAAAAGATCTGGTACAGTAGCTAAATGATCTTGAAGCCGCTAAAACATTTGATTTACTGATAAACTTGTCACATCTTTTACGTATTTCACCAAGCAAATAGTTTGTTTCTCATGACACATAAGTGTTGTCATCGAAAGCAATTACAATTTCAGGTATGTGAATGTGAATGTGAATGTAATAGTTACAGCTTTTTTCAGTTCATTTTTTATTTTTTCAAAATTTGCCCATTGTGACCCGCTTGTCCAAACCAACCTGCCCACCTGTTTTGTCACCTCTACTCGTTTGTTATGGTGAATTGATTGATTGATTAATTGTTTGGATAAATAGACCGAACACGTTCACTTTCAAAAATTAAGATTAAAATGTTTTAAAACTTTTATATGTTAATCTTTATCTTTATATATATTTAAAAGAGGATACGATGGAGGAATCTAAACCCTTCATTATTTTTCACCATCTACGATTCAACGGTCTTAATTTCTTTCGTATAATTACTTTTGGCCCCTTAAATATTTAATTTATTTATTTCAATTAAAAAATTAGACCAAATACTTTATTCATTTATAAAAATTAAAGAGTCTATAAACTATATAAGAAAATTGGTCACAATATTTTATTCATTTTATTAAAATTAAATTTGTGCCGCACTATAACGGATCTATGAACTATATAAAATCTATCAAATAAAAATTAAATTCATTAGTCTATAAACTATATAAGAAAATCGACCACAATATTTTATTCATTTTATTAAAATTAAATTTGTTTTATTCATTTTTAAAAATTAAATTCGTCCGGCGTTACCGCATTTATTAAAATTAAATTTGTCCCGCATTATAGCGAGTTTATAAACTATATAAAATTGATCAAATAAAAAATAAATTCGTTAGTCTATAAACTAGCAACAATCAATATTTATTTCGTATGATTACACTTTTGGCCTTTAAATATTTGATGTATTTGTTTAAATCAAAAAAGTCAGTCACAATATAAATAAATCGACTAAATATTTTATTCATTATAAAAGTTATATTCGTCGCACCTTATCGCGGGTCTATAGACTATATAAAAAAATCGATCAAATAATAATTAAACTAGCAACAGTCACTTTAAAATTGTATTTAAAATCAATTCAGAAATGACAAAAATAAAGAGAAACTTACCTAGACAAACCATTCAAATCATTAATTTCGTTTATAGACATTGTCGGAAACAAAATACAAAAGTAAACAAGAAAATTGCCTAAATAAGAAAAATCAACCGGCAAAAATTCAAGGGTCCAATCAAATTCCGCCACGTGTCCTAAAGAATTTGCCGTTGACCAATCAAATTTCCAACCACAACCACTTGACACATGTTTTTGAAAAATCGCCAAAAAGGTATCACCGGCTAACCCGGCAATTTAGCTTCTCCATTCAAAATGTGCCACATGTCAAAGTAGTTTCACCCCTATGTAAACAAGATCTCTGTAAAAAATTCATGGTCAACAAATCGCCGGAATGCTAATTTGATCTGGCGATTCTAGCGATTATGTTGAATTTTTAATTTTCGATTCTCGTGCTGGTTGTTTGCTTTTTCCCTGTGCTAGTTTAATTTTAAAACAGTTATGATCATTTTCTTCTCAAGTCTACTTTTTATATTTTATTTTCTTGAGAAGTTTCCTGTAAGCACATAGTTAAATCAAACTGTTAGCAATCGTTTGACAAAACTAAACACACCGGTATGTTTTAATTAAGTTATGCATTCAATTCATTCTCTTTCAATTAGAACATACAGCTCCTAAGTAGTGCTTCATTATGCCTCTAAATGTTAAGTACCTAGGTAGTTCACTTTTATGGTGATGTTCACGCATATATTGTTCTAATGTGCATTGTTCCTGCTGCTGCAATCTGCAGGTGCTACCGGTATACTTGGATAAGATTCTCAATCAAGTTGTTGCGATATCGCTTTCTGTAACTTTTGTCCTCTTTTTTGGAGAGGTGATTCCACAAGCAGTTTGTACCAGATATGGATTAGCTATAGGTTCTAGTTTTATTTGGCTTGTTAAGGTGTTAGACTCCAGCGTTTTGGTAAAGTGTATAAGAGGCGACCGCCGAGAATTCAGGAATGAAAAAAGAAGATGCGTTTAATTAAGTCAAAGAGTTAGTGTTTGAGTCAAGTTGAAAGTCTGTTTATTTATTTAATTGCTTTGGGTCCAAGAAAGTCAGTTATTTTCTGGATAAGTTAAATCGTATTTTTAGGAGTTAGTATTATTATAGGATAGGAAGTCTTGGTCCAGTTGAACTCTATGTCTATATATAGAGTTGTGTTTTATCTTTTATTTTATGGAATAAATAAGTATTAGAGTCATACGACTTTATGGGAGACCCCTGATCTCGAATTCAGGAAAACGCAAACAATAAATTCATAACAAATTGGTATCAGAGCAACGATCTTGGCTACACCATGGTGAACAACACCGACAGGATCGCTGGACTGGAATCAGAAATTTCGAGCATGAAGGATTCTATGGATGCAAGTCAAGCGGCGGCAATGTTAACATCGCAAAAAGTGGACCGACTTGAAAAAGCTATCACATATCTGACTATGGCCTTTAACAGCAGGGAACCTGGGTCAGGATCCGGTTTTGATGGGCCGGAAGGTGGAAGGAGAATGGGACAGAAGGTTGACCCGTTACGTGAATGTCGTAAAATTAAGATGCCCTTATTTGAAGGGGATGATGTCCATGGCTGGATATACCGGGTGGAGCGTGACTTTGCTATACAAGGAATAGAAGAACGCGAACAATTGAAGGCTGTATCGATATGTTTGGAAGGGGCTGCTTTATCCTAGTTTCGTTGGATTGAGAACAGGACCCCTTTTCGGTCATGGGAAACATTCAAATTAAGCCTATTGGATCGATTCCAACCCTTGCTCGAAGGAAGTGTTTACGAACAATTCCTTAACATCCAACAAGAAGGATCGGTTCGAGATTACGTTAGCAAATTTGAGAGTCTTGCGGGTCAGCTGCTTGACTTACCAGAAAAAGTGTTGGAAAGTACGTTCGTAAAAGGTTTAAAACCGGACATACGGGCAACAATCCGGGTTATAGAGCCAACTACACTGGGAAAGACAATGCAAATCGCGATCAAGATGGATGAAAACAGGAGCTTAGGTGGGGCAAAGCCTAGTTTCGGACCATGGAATAAAGGGCAAACAAGTAACAGTAAACCCGTACAGGTACCGGCCACTTCCACACCAATCAGTTCAGGCAATACAAGGGATAAAATTACAACGAATAATGGGACGTTTAAAAGATTGACTGAGGCAGAATTAGCTGATAGAAGGGCAAGAGGTATATGTTTTCGGTGTGAAGGAAAATACGGGTCGGGTCACCATTGCCCCAGCAAAACATTACAGGTATTAATATTAGGGGAAGATAGTGACGAAGACAGCGAGCCAAACTCAGGACATACACACTTTGACATGGCCGAAGTGTCACTCAATTCAGTAAGCGGATTAACTCCTCCGCGAACTATGAAGGTCACAGGGGACATTGGAAGAGCGCGGGTACTTATACTCATCGACAGTGGGGCAACTCACAACTTTATATCCAAACATATTGTAGACAGGATGGGGTTAAAAATCACCAACACCGGTTCCATGAAGGTTCAGTTAGGGAATGGTATGATGGAGGAAAGTCAGGGGATTTGTAAAGGGGTTGTGATACATCTTCCAAGTGTACAGGTAATCAATGACTTTTACCCGTTACAGTTAGGGGGATCGGACATTATTCTGGGAATTAAATGGCTTCAAACATTGGGAAATATCATGGTCAATTGGAGGGAGCTCTGGATGACGTTTTGGGATGGGGATCAGCAAGTCTCCATCACAGGAGACCCAAGCTTGTCCAAATCATTAGTGTCGTGCAAGTCCATGCTACGTATGCTTAGGTATACGAATTCCGGATTTATGATTCACCTCAAAGCAGCCGAAGCTAATGTAGAAAGAGAACAACCAGTAGCAGCATCGGATATACAGGGACTGCTCGCGAAACATCAAGATATATTTGATCTACCCCACGGGCTACCACCATCCCGAAACCATGAACATGCTATCAATCTGCAGTCCGAAACAGCCCCGATCAGTATACGTCCATACAGGTATCCGTTCGCACAAAAAGATGAAATCGAACGCTTGGTACAAGAGATGCTACACGCAGGAATTATTCAACCAAGCACAAGCCCATTTTCTAGTCCCGTTTTGTTAGTTAAAAAGAAAGACAGTAGCTGGAGATTCTGCGTAGACTACCGTGCATTAAACCGAGCCACGTTATTAAACAAATTCCCCATCCCGGTGATCGATGAATTATTGGATGAACTTCACGGTGCAACCGTATTTTCCAAACAGGATTTAAAATCGGGATACCATCAGATTCGCATGAAAACCGAAGACGTTCCTAAAACCGCTTTCCGTACACACGAGGGGCACTACGAATTTTTGGTCATGCCCTTCGGGTTAACCAACGCCCCGGCCACGTTCCAAGCCTTAATGAACAAAGTTTTTCAGCTGTTACTAAGGCGGTTCGTTCTGGTATTTTTTGACGATATTCTGTTATACAGTAAGACCCAAGCCGAACATCTACAACATCTTGATACAGTTTGTAATGTACTAAGGGAGAATCACTTTTATGCCAATCTAAAAAAATGTCACTTCGCACAACAACAGATTGAATATTTAGGGCATTTAATTTCGGCTCGGGGGTACGCGCTGACCCGGCAAAAGTCAATGCAATGCTAGATTGGCCCATTCCTAAAACCCTTTGCGAACTTCGTGGCTTTTTGGGCTTAACGGGTTATTATCGCAAATTTGTCAAAGGCTATGGAAAAATTGCTTTACCGCTAACCGAGTAACTCAAAAAAGATAGTTTTCATTGGTCGGAAGAGGCCACCACGGCATTTCATCAACTACAACGGGCAATGACACAAGTCCCTGTTTTAGCACTCCCAGATTTCTCGAAAACGTTCACAATAGAAACTGATGCATCAGGTTACGGGGTGGGCGCTGTTCTTATGGAGGAAGGTAGACCAATCGCTTTTTACAGTCACGTATTATGTAACATCCTCCCAACGACCTAGTACATTTTGGTAAATTTAATACTTAATGTTACTTTATTTACTTGATTTATTTTACACGAAATGTTTAAATTGATTATTGTTAGGAATAATTAAATGAGAATTATGATATTTTTAGTTTTACATATGGATAAGTTTACGTATTAGAATTTATACCATCGTGTGCTAGATTAATGATAATAATACATCATAGTATATGTAAATAATCATATATAAATACCCAAATCTGGAAATCAGCCCATTATCATCTCATTTCTTCTTCTTCTTCATCTCACACTAAAACACCAAGAACACACACACTTTCAATTAAAGCCCAAATCAAGTCCAAATCACCTTCAAATTTAGTTGTTTAGCTTGGAATTCAGTAAATAACAAGTTTACAACTCGTTCCTGTGGATTTAATCGAGTTAAATGTAAGTTTTAATTCGTTTTTGGGTTTTTACTAAAAATAGAAAATTAGTTGATTATTAGTTGATTATGTGTTCATATGTTAAATTGAAGTGTTTCAGATGTTTGTTCATGTGTTTATGATGTGTTGAAGTGTTTGTTTGGTAAAAACACCTTAGAATCGATTTTTGGTGAGTTTTTTTGGTGAAAACCGAACTGTTTCTGCCCAGTTCGCAGGATGAACTGGTTTAGCGATATTGCAATATCGCCCTCCAATATCGCTACCCAATATCGCGAGTAATATCGCTATGCAATGTCGCTAGTGGCGATATTGCAATGTCGCTAGGGTGCTGATTTTGAAAATGCATAAGTGTTACTAAGTTTTGTGAAAATCTTACTAAAAATTAGATTTTGATGAAATTCGCATAGTCACTCGGAATCGATCAATTAATCAAGACTATGTACCATAGCCCTGTAAGTTTTTTGGCCTTTCGGGGTCGTCTTGGGCTTCAAAATGGCATTTTTCAGTTTTTAAATGACGTTCCGGGATTTTCGAGTTTCGTTCCAGATTGAACTCTTATTTCCTTAGACTTCAGGGAATTACCGGCTTGTAAGAACGTGTTATTATGATGATTTAAACTTGATAAATGTTTATTATCTGGATAAAATACATTGAAATATGTATACGATTTCAAGGTGAGTTACTAACTCATTATCTGTTGTATTCTCAGATCAGACAAAGACTCAGTAATATTAGAATTCTGAGAGGCGGACAGTAGCAGAAAGGTGAGTGGATCTGCAACTCATAATTTGAGTTAGTTGTAATGGTGTGATTACAACAAGTAACGTAAACCTTGATTGACTATTTAGTCTGAGTTACGATTGAATATATCTGCTTGTTATGCATATGTGGCCTTCGGGCATCTGTGTTATTCAGAGGTCAATTGCGATTGGACTTGGCTACTACTGTGTTCAACACACGTTCCAGATACATGTGTTGTCGCTGGAAAGTGTGTTGTGGTGTTGTAGTGCCAAGTTATCGGCCTATTCTGTATGGGCCTTTACAGATTGTGGTAAGTGTTACTGTGGGCCACCGCGGCTGTAGGGTTCCTCAGTAACCGCCGATCCTCTTGAGTTTATGTGTTTACTGTGCTTAGTGTAAACAGATTATTAGGCTAAGTTGAATTGTTAGTTGTACATTCATTCACTTAGCTTTGTGCTAATTCCACCATTTCCCTTCCTGCAGGTTATGCATGTCTTTTGTGGGTTGGGCAGGAAGATGGTTTTGAATAATGTTTGACACGTGCCATCACTCTGATATGTTTATGAATGTTTTGTAAATTAAAGCTAATGTGGATTTTGTATAACAATTATATGTTTTGTTTCAGCAACATTTTAATATTGTAAACTCGCGAAAAATCTATGGTCATTTTGTAAGATAAGTTATAATATTATCATTTATCCATCGCTTCCGAGTCAAATTACTATTTTAACCCTGAGGTAATTTAAGGGGTGTTATAAGTTGGTATCAGAGCTAAGATTTGGGTGAATTGTACATTGGTAAGTGTTCAATCCCAAATCTGTACGCATTTTGTCAAACATTCCAAGGTGTGGGAACTTATGGCCATTGTTTTCGCGGTTCAAAGATGGCGCCCCTACCTGCTGGGCCGCAAGTTCTTGATCCGAACTGACCAACGGAGCTTAAAGTATTTACTCGAACAACGCACAGTCACCGAAGATCATCAAAGGTGGTTATCCAAATTATTGGGTTATTCGTTTGACATTGTGTATTTTCCAGGAACTGAAAATAAAGCAGCAGATGCCCTCTCACGTAAACAGGACACGGGACACTTATCAACTTTAACCTCCACATGTCGAGTAGCATGGGAAGATCTTTGGAAAGACTTGGACGAACTGGATGACATTATTCGATTGAAGAAGCAACTTGAGGAAAACCCGAATTCACTGCCGGGTTACACAGTCGAATCTGGCCGACTGCTTTATCAGGGCAGACTGTTCATAAATTCAGACTCACCATGGATTCCGAAACTCTTTTGCGAATACCATGATGAGGTTATCGGAGGGCATTCCGGAATTCAAAAAACGTACAAACGAATGGCACAGGAAATTTTTTGGCCGGGCATACGTAAAGATATAGCTCGCATGGTAGCTGAGTGTGACGTTTGCCAACGTCAGAAATATTCTACGATGGCACCGGCAGGTCTCTTACAACCATTAGAATTGCCTACTCAAGTATGGAGTGAAATCACTATGGATTTCATAGAGGGGTTACCAAAGTCAGAGGGGTACTCTGTGATATTTGTGGTCGTCGATCGACTTAGTAAGTACGCACATTTCATCCCGTTGAAGCATCCATATACCGCCACTTCTGTGGCTACCACATTTATTCGGGAAGTTATCCGGTAACATGGACTGCCGGAATCCATAGTGTCGGATCGGGACAAAGTTTTTCTTAGCCTTTTTTGGCGGGAAATTTTTAATTCACAGGGCACCTTTCTCAAGCACAGCACGGCTTATCATCCGCAGACTGATGGTCAAACCGAAGTGGTTAACCAATGTCTCGAAACTTATCTTCGGTGCTTTGTCGTGGACACTCCGACTCGTTGGATCAAATGGTTACCGTGGGCGGAATATTGGTATAACACGTCTTTTCATACAGCCACGCATACAACTCCTTTTAGGGTGTTATACGGACGAGACCCCCCGTGACTGTTTTCTTATGGCCGTACCCGCACTGTTGTCGGGTCTGTTGATGAGTATTTGGAGGAACGAGATCGTATTTTGCAGGAGCTTCGCGGATATCTTTTCCGTGCACAGCAAAAAATGAAATCTCAATCGGATTTGCATCGAAGGGAGGTTCATTTCGAGGTAGGTGATCGGGTATTTCTGAAATTGCAGCCCTATCGCCAACACTCTGTTGCTCGTCGTCGGAACGAAAAGCTGGCACCTCGGTTTTTTGGTCCTTTTACTGTATTGAGTAAAGTGGGCAAGGTAGCATATCAACTTCAGTTACCAGAGACTGCACGCATTCACAATGTTTTTCATGTCTCGCAACTTCGTAAAGCCATTGGAGATAAGGTGGCCACGGGGCAATTTCCTGCAACACTTACTGAAGACATGGAAGTACTGTTGACCCTGGGCCAGTTAGAGGGAGTTCGTGACGGACCTGACGGGACAGAAGTATTGATTCGTTGAGTGGGTTACCGGACTACGAAGCTACATGGGAATCTTTTGTTCTGATCAATCAACAATTTCCCGATTTTCACCTTGAGGACAAGGTGAGTGCTTGGGCGGGGAGTAATGTTAGACCCCAGCGTTTTGGTAAAGTGTATAAGAGGCGACCGCCAAGAATTCAGGAATGAAAAAAGAAGTTGCGTTTAATTAAGTCAAAGAGTTAGTGTTTGAGTCAAGTTGAAAGTCTGTTTATTTATTTAATTGCTTTGGGTCCAAGAAAGTCAGTTATTTTCTGGATAAGTTAAATCGTATTTTTAGGAGTTAGTATTATTATAGGATAGGAAGTCTTGGTCCAGTTGAACTCTATGTCTATATATAGAGTTGTGTTTTATCTTTTATTTTATGGAATAAATAAGTATTAGAGTCATACGACTTTATGGGAGACCCCTGATCTCGAATTCAGGAAAACGAAAACAGTAAATTCATAACTTAAGGCTCTGATGATAGTGTGCTATCCAATTGTTTATCCTATAGGCAAGGTAACTTCTTGCTTTTCTCTTTGATTTTTTCAGTTGTTATTGATGAAATAACAGTCAAACTTAAATTTTTTTGCCTCTTCTATCCTTGTAAAAGGAACTGATAAAGTCATCATGACTATAAATATTATTTAATCATATTGGTAGACTATTGCAGCTTATGCTTACAGTATTTTGTGAATCCAGATGCTTGATTTGGTTCTAGGACATAATGTTGCTCTTTTTGGACGAGCTCAGTTGAAAGCCCTTGTTTCTATCCATGGTCAGGAGGTTATTATTATTTCCTTTTGTGATTTATGTATTTAGCATTATATATTTATATTATATGAACAAATGTAGTAATGAAATTCTGGATTGGCGTCCATATGTTTTATGCCTCTACTGCAATCAATGACATCCTTATTCGATTACAGGCTGGTAAAGGAGGTAAACTTACTCATGATGAGACGACAATTATTAGTGGAGCACTAGATTAAACAAAAAAGGTACTAGGTGACATAAATTTGCAATTTATACGAGTCTTATACGTGCATTTTGTTTGATCTCATATTGTCGTTGTTTAAAAAATTATGCAATCCATAAACTTTGTTGTCAGTGATATTTATCAAAGTAATTATTAACATTTTTTATTAGACTGTGAAGGAGACTATGACACTAATTGAGTCAACTTTTTCTTTGGATGTTAATTCAAAGTTAGATTGGTAAGTTTTGTACCTGTTTATGATATTATATTTTACATTTTACCCTTTGATCTTCTTTTGACGATTACTAAGCTCACCATTGAAAAGGCATTACAGTTTTTGTGAATATCTTTCAAAATTCTTGGTGGAAGTATTTATGAGATGAAGTACATGTTTATTTGAATGGTGAAGCTTCTTATTATAACGAGTTGGAAAACTTTGATGATAAACTTAAGTCAAGATAATACAAACTGGGAATTTGGAACAATAAATTCTGGCGCCGAACACTTGGAAAGTGTGATTTGGGGAATCTTTATCTAAGAAGCAACAGGAACCGAGTGATATCATAGACTTTCAATTTTCGGTTATGCATTTTCAGAAGTGTTATAACATTTGCTATACGTAATTGCTATCCGAACTTGCATTTTCGGTTATGCATTTTCAGAAGTGTTAACATCCGAACTTGCACTTGCTATAGGTGACTACTAACGAGGCAACCATTTGGCCAGTTAAGGGGGAAAATCAGTGAGTTGGCATCAATCTGTGAAGGTATTATCCGCTTCATAGCTATACGTAATTGCCTTTTAATTATACTTCATGTCACCAATTTCTTATGCACGATAATCAAGGAATATAACCGAGTAAAGATAATTGGCTTCAAGTAAGACACTTTACGTCCAATAAGAATTTACTGATCATATGTAGGTGGCAAAATGGGTGGGTTTGAACATCACGGGTCAAGATGTCCTTTTTTTAATACTAGTAAGATGGACGGGTCAGCTTAAGTTATCTTGCAAACATTTTACGATCATTGTCTATATTCTCTAAAAATAATTAACATGCTAAATTAATGAACATAATATCATATAACAGCAATCTATATGTTTGAATATAAAAATTTAGCAGGTCGTATGCATTACAAAAATTGACTTTGTGAGACCAAACCAACCCCTTCTAGCAAAATATATTAATTGGGCCACTAAGTACTAAGGCACGAGTTTTGGAAAATGGGTTGTATAAAAGAATAGTATTGTGTATCTTGATGAACATGAATTGCCCAAAATGCCAAAATCCTTGTATGTCGCCTCTCTCGTCATTGGGTGTTGTCACGATGCCTTGTTATCTCAGGATACTCTGTCAGGTTGTTGCTTGTTGACCGGCCTTGCGATTCTCGTTATAAAATGTAGTGCCCACCAGTTTAAAGGAATGGGTGAAGTCTCATGATCCGCTCTAGTTATAGCGGGATTGTTAGATGTGCTCCTCCAAATCCAATATATTTTGAACTCTTTACACGGTTTCTTTGTATTGAGTTTATTACTTTGTTGTTAACAGTTCGTAGGCACAAACCAAGAAATCCCGTACATGTTTTTTATTTTTAGAGTTTGAATGATGGCTATTAATAGTTGGTGTACATGAATACAAGGTAGATTCATAAATTATATGTTTTAGCTCTTAGATTTTGAATCGTTTATGAGCGCTAATGTGATTTTGAACTTGGGTGTTATTTGGGATAATGCTTTGAGATACTCGCCACCGAAGAAATAAGAAGAGATATAATGTAGCTACTACTAATATGATTTAAACAAGTAATTGGGTAATGTCCGGGTTAATACTAATTTCATAATAATGTCACAAAATCTATTATAACCAATTGTTTAATAATATATACACTTCATCAACGTATTAAAAACACTTGAATCACATATGAAATTATTAAACTACATTGGAAAACTACATTGCGATCTGACAATCTTATTTTCCTTTTTATAATTATACTTTTGGCCCCTTAAATATTTGATGTATTTATTTTATAATTTAAAAAATAGATCAAATATTTTATTCATTTATAAAAATTAAAGAGTCTATAACCTATATAAAAAAAATCGACTATGATATTTTATTCATTTTATTAAATTTAAATTTGTCCCGGGTTATAGCTGGTCCATAAACTATATAAAAAAATTGACCAAATAAAAATTAAATTCGTCTCACGTTATCGTGGGTCTATAAACTACATAAAAAAATTACAATGATCAACATTTATTTCGTATATTTGTTTAAATTAAAAAATTCGGTCACAATATAAAAAAATCGACTAAATATTTTATTCATTTATAAAAGTTAAATTCGTCACGCCTTATCGCGAGTCTATAAACTATATTAACAAATCGACCATCATATTCTGTTCATCTATAAAACTAAATTCGTCTCGCGTTATCGCGGATTTATAACTTAGTATATTAATTAAAGCAAAATTTATTGAAAAAATTAATTAAAACTCTTATTATTAGAAGAGCAAAGTCAAATGTTCTTGAAAGCTTCGTTCTAAACCGTGTCTTGACAAGATCAGACCCCGTTGCAACTGCAAGGCTGCAACCACCGCCACCGAAAAAGTTACACAAAAGACTGAAAGATCTCTTCTTTCTTTTCAATTCCTTCTGAAACAAGTTTCCGTCTTTCCAAAAACCCATCATCCAATTTCCCCCAATTTTGCATCAAAATTAATCGATCAATCAAATGGGTATATCATCAAGCAGTAACAGAAGAAGAAACAATAATAACAACAACAATTATTATTACAATCAAAACCCACCTTCACAACTCATCTCTTCACCTTTAACTGATCCTTCTTATTCTTCACCCCCATACATCTATTCTCCACCGCCACCGCCACCACCACCGGCTGCGCCGCCGGTGTACCACCACCCATACAATTATGGGGATTATAATCATAATCCCCAACGTAATTACAATTATGGGTGGGGCCCACCCATGCGGCCGTCGCAAATGATGCCCGCGCCGCCACCTATGCTGCCGCCGGCGTATGTTGAACATCAGCAAGCTAAGAAAGTAAAAAATAATGTCAATTTGCATAAAGATACACTGAAAATTGAAGTTGATGAACAGAATCCTGATTGTCATTTGGTTTCTTTTGTCTTTGATGCTTTGTTTGATGGCAGGTTAGTTTTTATTTTATGTTTATATTGCATTTCTTTTTGTAGTAAATTGACTCATAGTTTGTATTTGATGAACGGGGTATATGGGTATACTTTGAAATGGATATTTAAACACTCCCAAATTATAAAGTTAAGAACTTGCAGACAGTAGCTAACTGGGGTCATGGTATGTTGCTAGAATAGTAATAACTATACTCACAACATTACAAAAGATGATGAAGCAATAAATAAATAAACCACAAGAATTAGTAGTATAAAGGGGTGTAGCTTTGTATGTGGCTTGTATTGTAGAGTAAGCGGAAGTCGAATTGGCGGCATTAGGGTAAATCCTCGAGCTGGTAGTGAATTCATGGGCCATAGGATATATACGAGAAAAGAAGTATTCCTGGTGCATGTATGATGTATCTAACAAGAAAGGGTTATAATTAAAAAGGATAGGTAGATATAGCCTTCTCTTTCATGATATTGAGTTACATCTATTTACATCTTTACTTGTCTCCATGTTCAAGCCTTGGTGATAAGAGTTCCATCTTTGCTCTGCAGTTCTCGTTATGTTTTTCTCATGTCAAGTGTAAGGTTGTTTTTTCGTTTACTTGAAATTGAACTTGAAGAGATGAGAAGCATGTAACAAACTCGGTATTTCTGAACACAAAAACTCGTTGAAGGCATCTATTCAAAACTAAACAAAATCTTATTAATAAAAGAAATTGTCCATAAAAGGGTGATATACTTGGTTTCCTTGATTATCTATTTTTACAACTGATGCAATATCTTCCTTAGTGAGGATCATATCTAAGAAGGCTAAAGTAATTGGTTCTTGTGCATTGATTTGAGACTTTGAGTGTTCGGAAAGTTGATTTCTTGTTCATTTGCTAAGGATGAAAACCTGTAGAAGTACAATATGTTGCCTTAAGGGTAGATTGCATAGAAAGGACATATACTTTAAGCACATTACCAGCTTATGATTCATACTCTTAGAATCAACAATTTAGGGTCCAGACTTCCATGTTGCACATTTTAGTCTTCGTACTTTCACTAATGATGTTTACCACATTTCCACGACGTCAACTGCTATGGTACCTATGGATCTAGATGTATGAATCATAACATGGGTTTTCTTTGAGGTGTTGAACTTAACAACTGATGTTCGTTAGATTAGCGGAAGAATACCTTAATGAAGTCATATAGCCTCTGTTGACCCTTCGATTAATATAACCTAATGAATTACTTGAGGTGTACCCTATGTGTCCTTCAAAAGGAAAATGATTCGTAGGCCTAAAACAGGGACCTCAAGATGGACCTAAAAATATTATTGGTACAACTCTTAATGAAAGAGAGAGAATAATGAATCATGCCATGTGTTATTTATTGAAAGGGTTAAGTCCATTTTTCGGTCTAAATTTTTAGGTCCATTTAGCAATGCTCCCTCAAAAATACAAATCGTTTACAACTTCTATCTAAGCAGTGACATGTATAAAGGTGCTCTGCACTACATTTGTGAAGGTGCTATCTTTAAGAAGTTCATGTTTTGAACATACTACTGCAACGCTCGCGGTTTTTATGTTCTCTTACATGTTCAAAATTCTTGATATGTGTCTTTTGATTTCTGCGTTTTTCCCCAGCATACTTCCTACAAAAATCTTATTATCGATGGTGACGCATCAATGGCGTGGTACATTGAGCAATGCATACTCAAAAAACAAATGATGGTCGGGGTTTCGGTTTCAGTTACATAAAAGATCTATTTTTGATTTCAGTTGTTTTCAGACTTGGTTATCGTTACAAACATGGTTGTATTTATTGGTTTTCCTATCTTTTCTAAAATGATGCTATCTGATATTGCTTGCATGCAAATTTAAAATCAGGTAGCAGTTGCTGTGATCAAGATGTTGTTTTATATATTTACCGAATTAGTGATTTAGGACATCTAAGTCTACTTGGCAGTTCTTTTATCCCATTGGCCATACTCTTCGTTTGCTAATTTTTCTACAGATGGGAGCGTTTCAGTCACAGCGCTTCTTTTTAAAGGTGAAAAGTAATTGTTCAGCTCCTGGCATATGTCACTCACTCAAAAGCATATTTTTGTAGTGCATTGATCTTAGCACTGGCTAATAATGAAACAACATGCCTTAGGGTTTAAATATCTGTCATCCTATCCTCCTGTTGAAGTAGTACATGGAACAAACCATGCTAGGTTTTTTTTTTTGGGCAAAGGGACGATACCCGGGAAATATATTATTAATGAAAATTAAAAGAAGAGTTACAAACAAATTGATGGTACTCCCATCAAGGAAAGAAACTAGATCCTAGACATGCCTCAAGATCATAACGGTGGAATCGGTAACAAGCCAAGACTAACAAAAACTAATAGAACTTTTAAGTAGCAAAGTCTGATTGTTGTATCTTCCAAACTTGGATACATCTCTTATATTCTTTGATGGCTTCAACTTGAGATTATAAGCTTTAATCGAACCGTACTATAATTACATCTACCACTTGGGTCACCGATCTATTGTTCTTCTTTAAAAGACGGTTATTTGCCAAATAACATATGTTGTAGCCCCAACAATCAGCCGCCCTACAATACTCCAAACCATATTCCTATTTGACATAGGAACTTAAAATGCGACAATGTTACTCCAAAATTCTGTTGATTGCATTTTTGCCAAACATCTCACATTTTCCCATACCTGCTTCGAGAATTTACATACAAAAAACACGTCTGAGTTGGAGTCTTGAACATTACGACACAAAGTACACCTCAAATCAGCTATAGTAGTTAACTTGACACATCCCAAGCCCTTAGTTTGTCTTGAGTTTTAAGCCGTTCACCCATAATCAACCATACTAAGAATGCATGATGCGGGCTACATCGGGAGAACCAAACAAAATCATACCACGTAGCTAATAGAGGTGCAACTTTAACCTATTTATATCCAAATGGGTTGATTTAGGTTATAATATGAAAAAGAAAGGGTAAGGTGCATGTTTGTTGGCCCAACCTAACCTGTTTTGACCCATACTCAAAAGTGACCCGTTTCGACTTGTTACATAATATGTCAATTTTCGTTTTGTGCTAGATGATGAGATATCTGAGTTTGTAACTGCTTATTCACAAATTTACTTCAGGGTTCACAATTTGTTTGCTTATCAGTTTCAGCTAGATAGTCCAATTTCAACCCATTAACTTATAAACGGGTTGATTCTGGTTATGCTTGATATCCAACAGGTCAGGAGAGTATAATAAAAAGAAATCTTAGCTAAAAAGGAAATGTATGAAATGGGTAGAGTAGTCAAGCCGGTTGAAAGTCGCCCCAGGTGTGGTTTTAATGCATAATTTTCTGTAACATAATTTTTTAAATACTCTGTAACATTATTTTCTTCATAATATTTGACGCGATAGTTGTTTATAAAAGTAATGATTATATTATGCGATCCAACCCAACCCACCTGTAATTTCAGCCACTAGATGTTTTTAAAACATTTTTTCAGCATAAGTTTTTACAGTGAAGATATGTTCTCTTTTCTTTTTTCACAGCTAATTGTTATTTGTTCCTTGCTAATTAATTTTCCAATGAACAGCATAACCATCTATTACTTTGCAAAGGAAGAGCCTGATTGTAAGTTTCTTCCACTATATGCGGAAGCATTTGTACCAGTCAAAGTCCCTTTTCAGAAAGGGATCAGTCAAAAATTTCAACAGCCATCAGGAACCGGCATTGACTTGGGATTCTTCGACTTGGACTCTCTTTCAAAATCGTCACCAGGGGAAGATGTGTATCCACTTGTGATATGTGCAGAGACAACTGTGCCTTTGTATTCATCTGACGAACATGTTTACGACCCGTTACCAAATACTGTTATTACTACCCCTCACATGCAGATTACACAAGCTGTTTTGGAAAAGAATAATGGGCATCCTTTTAAAGTGAGAGTTATGAGGCAGATATTGTGGATCGATGGAGTTCGTTATGAGCTACGTGAGATATATGGAATTGGGAAATCTGAGGAGAGTTTTGATGAAACGGGATCTGGAGAAGAATGTGTTATTTGCATGACCGAACCTAAGGATACGGCTGTACTTCCATGTCGGCATATGGTAAGTTCTTGTTTCATGCGTATATAATATACACTATATACATCCCTTAAAAGAAGTATATGTTTCATCTTAAAGGTCAGTTAGATGCTCGTCTAAATTAGATATTGTTAAACGTTAGGTTGCCCTTTATCTATTCGTAGTAAATGTGGTAATACAACTCGTTTAGTTAGACATTGTGGATCGATGTCTGCATATGGTAAGTTCTTGTTTCTTTCCTATATAATATACCCTACTTACATCCCTTAAAAGAAATATACCTATAATCTTATAGGTCAGTTAAATACTCGTTCAAATAAGTTTTTGTTAAATATTAGGTTTCCCTTTATCAATGCTAAGTAAATATGGTAATCTTCTACCCGTTTACTTAAAAGGTCAAATGGGAAAGTCGCCTATGAAAATTATTTACAAAAACCTTCTAAACCAATTTTACTACATGAAACCTTTTAATTCATTTTAGACAAAAATTAGATTGTTATTAAAATATAACTTCCGTAATCATATTTAACACTATCAATTTATTTTGACAAAAAGTGTTGGACAAGAAGTGTTTCTGGTTGACCCAAATCATGCGAAAATTTCCCCTTTCAACCTGTTACTCAATTTCCTTGTCCAACCTATCAATTTATCTGAGATTTCTTCTAATTCTTAGTCAATATTAAAGCCTTTTAAGAGAAACAATATGAAGCTTGAAATAGAAAATGGTCCTGCTTAGAGTGTAAACGAACTAGAAATGGTCCATATGGATCAAGTATAGCGGTGGCGAAATGTGGGTTTGGCAACTTTTGAGTTCTGACCCGTTTCACCATTTTCTTTTTATCTATTAAATATTTTAATTATATGATATGATCGTTAAGAAATAAAAGAAACCCGAAGGCATCTGTTCATACGTAAATGTGTCAAGTTGTCGCCTCTAAGGCTTTAATCAGGTATGATCATATACACACTGCTTATACGAGATGTGGATATGGACGTCGTCCTTTTTATCTCATATGGTATTCAGACAATGGGAATATATTGATTTTTAATGAAACACATGGATCGTGCATGACTTTCAGGGACCAATAAATAACATGACATATCATGCACGTTACATATAAAGTATGCTTAATTATCACCAATGTTTATATATATATCCCTTGTTTTCTAGTCAGGTTATTGTATAGGAAAAATATGTATATAACAACAGTTACATATTAACCATATGCTACATAAATAAGTATCGGATGTTAGACGTATACAAATTACTTAATTAAGATTTGCAATGTTAGTAAGGACCTTTTGGAACAACCCTAAGTCTATTTGTTCCCCAAACTTATCATTTTGTAGAATAGGGGCATTCACAATAACATTTGACGACTTTTTCTGACTTTGAATTCGTTTTTTTTTTTTTTTTGCATGATTCAGTGTCTATGCAGTGAGTGTGCCAAGGCGTTGAGACTTCAGTCAAACAAGTGCCCAATCTGCCGTCAAAATATTGAAGAGCTAATGGAGATCAAAATTAATACAAACAATCGGTGATATATCCTTTTCTTCTCTGTGAATTAAAAAATCATGATACAAACTACAAAGTATATTCTTTTCTTCTTATCTAAATCTTGTGATGTAGTAGTTTATATTATCATGTATGTATGCTAAAAAAGCTGCTAGCTTTATCCTTGGGCTAATTAGCCATGGTTTCTTTCTTTTCCTTTTCTTTGATGATCAACACTGTGAGCCGTAAAGTCAAGTCAATGAACTAAACCCTTGTAAAGCGATGAACCGTGGTTCACATGTCTTGGTCTTTTTTCGATAGTGAAAGAGTGGTATGTTGTGTTTTTATGTCAGAGTTTGAATTAATACTTTAACCACACTACACTTTTCATCTTCAAGCTTGGAATGTAAGCTTTGCCTTTAGTTCTTTTTGTTTTCTTCACTATGCTATCCTTTTAGTCGTATGCCCATCCTTGTCTCAAGTTCTTTAAAGTTCATTAGGGAAGCAATGGGTAGTTATGGTGGCTTTCTGCTTTTACACTTTATACCCCTTATTTTTGTTATTGACACTTTGTCCCCCTAGAATTTACATTAACAATGATTGGGCATTGAAGAGCATATTTAGGAAACCACAAGGGGGTGGTGGTAAATCCCTTTGGGCTTTGTGTCTAATTTGGAATGAAATCTCACTTTTGATTCTCACCAAGTCCTATAACCTTTTTCCCCTTTTTAATAACTATTTACTAGTTAGCGCCTGAAATATGATTATAAAAACGATGTTATTCTAAAACGATCTAGAAGGTTGTAATCATTAGCTATACTTCGAGCGAGGGATTTCAACTTGCTCAACTTTTTAAGGTTTACCTTTCATTCTAGGTCTTTCGTTTGCTCGTTTGACCCGTTTGAAGTAAAGAAAAACAGCCCAAACCAATGCACACTAGTGAATGGGTCAAACTGTCACCTCTAATTAACAATTATCGGTAAAAGATTCTAAAAATCTGTGAGATTCACATCAAAAGAGGATTAGGTTGAACGCAATAAACTAGTTAGACGAAAGATGTCAGATTCATGTTAGGATAAGAATTGGCATTATTTTTTAGTGTAAAAATTAGAGGCAAATGAAATGAAGAGGGAAGGGTTGAGGGAATATTTGACATGGAAGTTAGCACTGGGAGAGAGACAAAGGTGAGAGCATCTGCAGAGCTTTTAACAGAAGTGTGTGTGTGGACACCACAAGATACAAAATTGGTGCAGTAATAATATTGACTTTCTTGTATCTTTCTGAACTTATTAATAATCTACATCTCTACATATTTTTGTCTAGCTTGGGGACCATCTTACTTACTGTGCACCTGTCTCATTCTTGCCTCATGCATATCTTCTGCTAAGCACTTCTTTTACTTCACCATTAAAAAGTTTGCTTTTTACGACTTCAATTATTTTTTTTCCATAAAATTTAATACAATCATGTTATAGCAACGCGTAAATCATGTGGTGCAACTTGTATCTTACATTAAATTCGGTTGTTTATGTGATGATCCACAGGACCGTTCGAATAGAGTAACTTTTCCTTTTCCTAAAAACTCTACACATTCACAAGTTTTTTTCGTCGTTTATGAATAAGAATCCAAAGCAAGGCTTACAACCATAGGGTCGTTTTGTTGATCCGATATGTTGACATTGGTAGTTATATGAAATACTGTCAAGTCAAGTGTCCGTTGAGTTGATTCTTAAGAATTTCAAAGAAGTACAACGTTATTCTTTATACCCTCAGAGCATCGTTTATATTACAGATTATAGATCATAGATGTAGATTACTCTTTAAACACAGTGTAAATATTTTAATTTTATTGTCCTTATGTGTGAGTTGCAAGAGACCATGTCGAGCATTTATATTGGTAAGAAGCTATAAAGGTTGCATATAATGAGAGTTCCAAAACTTGGAAGGATTATTATGTGTTGAGGCTCTCAAATAAATGTAGTATTAGGTAGCAATCACCATCCCCACACCATGTGGTCTACATGTGACACCCTTATGTATATATAGCAATTGCTCTAATTGCATTAACATATCATCTTCACTTTTTAAAAATGTTATCATCATTTTTGCTTTTTACAAATCAATCTCATTAATCATGAACTATGATTTGTTTTTGCAATATGTTATTTTGAGTGTTATTGAATAGATGATATCTTTCTATGAAGATATATCAAACATTCAACACAAATATCATTACTTATTATTTGAATTTGATTTAATTATGCATGTGAACCCCTCTGAGTACAGATCTATAAACATTCAATGATGAAGCCGACATAAGTGATTATCTTGTGTGAATTTTAAATATCTCACTCTTGTTAATTTTTATGTGAAATAAATGATGATGTTAAAGTAAATGAAATTTATGGAACAAACTAGTTAAGGATTAAAAACTGTCCTTAAAGTGTGAATTATATAATTTATGAAATATTTATTGAAATAGATGAGTATAATATAGGGATGTAGGTTTGAATATGACTTAAATAATAGAGGGATTTTTAATTAATACTCAAAATTCTAAGTCCTGTTGATATTGTTGACTAGTGAGCTTTTATTATTATAAAAAGTTTTTTTTTAGGAGTTGGTGTTGAAAGTCACTCATTGGGAGCTTTATTGGCATGGGTGAACCCTAATTTATAAGTAACACTAAACATACATTTAGTCATTAAAAGATTATAAGTTAATATCAGTTAAACTATAAAAATTGTAGACAAAATAAACTTTGGGGAGCCCAAACAGATATGGAGACTAGTATAATTCCACATTTTAAATAGTTCCAGTATAATATTTGTTTGGGAATCTATCAACATTAATACAATTTTCATGTAACTTATGTTTAAAATGTTTTTGTTTTTATGAGGACATTTTAGTTGTAATTTCTTGTGAATACAAGGGACTGGCCATTTCAAGCTATAGCTATGTAGACAATGATACTTAATAAACACTAGCTTCTTATTTTGATAATGTATCTTTAAATTTGTCACTATGGTCGTCACTAATTGTAAAATGTAATTCATAATAAACATAAATAAGTAAATACATATAGTTTTTATTTTTTAGTATGCACATTTAAAGTTTGACCATTACCTTCAAAGGAATAGTTGGCAAATCTTATAATATATTTTTAGGATTTACTTAAAATTTTATTCGAATACTAATAATACTAATAAAATAAATAAAAAGAGATTTGAATAAATTAAAGCAAGACTTATTATATATGATTTTATTTAAAAAATCAAACGATAAAAATATAACAAGAGTAGAAGTAGCTTTTTAAAGTATAAAAGTGGTTAACAATTACGTAGTCAATACTCAATACGATTGTGAAAAGTAAAGGCGTGATTGATCATTTTTAAACTATAATCATGTGGTAACTAATAAAAACAATATAAAGTAAAGTGGGTTTTATTAAACTACTACTATAGTATTCTCTCTCATCCCAAAATATATGCACAATATAAACTACTAATACTATAAACATATTTGAAAGAACCTTTTTTTCTTAGTATTTTATATCTTTTAAATAACTTTTTAGTAGTAGTTAGCATTTGAAACATTTTAAGAAATGAAATTAGAACGTTTGTATCTCGTGAGTAAATTATAGTTAGGAATTTACTAGTAGATAAGTAATAATAATTTTAAATTACATTCGTTTTAAAGGGAACTGGTTATTTTTTAGGTTAATTATTTTATTCTACATCTAACTTTATATTTTTTTACTATTGTATGTAATCACCGTTTAAAAGTGTTATTGTACGTATTAAATTTTATAATTTTTTATATTGTATATAACGGATGACCGGCTGAGCAGGAACTTGATTTTTTACTCTTGAGAAAATGTCTATTGTATGTATCAAACTTTGTAAAAATGTCTTTTGTATGTATTGAAACCGATGATTTTCAATCATCCGGTCACCCATTACATACAATATACGAAGTTGTAAAATTCGATATATACAATAGTAAATTTTAAAAGTAATTATATACAATAGTAAAAAATATAAATACATAATCAAATAATTAATGTTTTTTTTTAATAAATTATGAAATAAAACCGTTAATAATTTTCGAAGAGACGTGATAATACATCATAGGTGCAATGTAACTAATGGAATAACATCAACCTCGATAAAAATCACATGCATAAGGCGACGAGTCAAAGGTTACTATACTGTTTTAAATTACAAAACAAATAAATGAATAATTTAATAATAAAAAGTCTTTTTCATGGACAAAATAAGCACTTATTTATTGGCCACTAGGGTCGATCCTCCTCATTATTGGTTTTTCCCAAGAAAGGAACGGGACCCATTTTTTGCTTTTATTTGCATAATTTAATTAGACTATCGTAGTATCTTTTACCAATCTGTTGAAATATTATTAGAAATTGGTAGATCATGTGAAGTATTCTTTGAAAGAGAAGCATGGGGAGGACTGAAAAGATTATATATATATTTTTAAGCTTAAGGGCTTAACTATAAGTAAGTATATCAATTGCTACCACTTTGAATTTTGACTTATAAACCCAATTGTCCGTTTCTTACCTTAGAGCATTGAGTATAGTTTCACGAATCAAACAGAAGAAGCCATCACATTGGTATCAATGTATCATAGTGAAAACAACATTGAACTTATTAAAGTGTTATTGGCTATCAAAATAACTTAACAATTTTAAAGTTGTGGATTCAAATTCTGTGATTGAACTATTGTTAATATTTAAAAAAAATATATATATATATATATATATATATGTATTAATAATAGAGGTGTGTAAGTATTTGTTTTTCTTTTTTAAAAAATTATATTTATTTATTATGATTACATTGACAATTAAAATTCCCTACAAATATTTTTGTACTTTAAAATATTGGTATACAAAAATATATCTTATAGAACACAATCACAATTGTGTCTGCACTACATTGGCTGAATTGCACAAAATGTAATGTTATTCTACTAGTGTGGTGAAAGAACCACACGGGTATTTCACCTCATACCTAATGTTGTTATCACCTCTACATGTTCTTTTTTGTATTTTATTAATCTTTTAGACATATTATTTTGTTAAAGAGGATATAAGATGGAAGACAACGAAATTAGACACCATTAATATGTAATGTTTAGGTTACTTTTATATACTATTTATTATCAAGTTTCACCTTGTCTTTAAATATTTGCTATAAGATGAAAGATAACGAGGTTACTATTAAGAGTTGAAAATGTAAAAGTGGTAGAGAGGTTGAATCAAATGTGTGGTATCCTAGTAGTGCAAGAGTATTTATTTATAAATATGTAAGGTATGATTGTCGGATATATGATAGAAGACGAATCTAATGAAACTGTATTGGACTCTTAGCATATAAATTAAAAATGTATCACTAGCTTATTAATTTGTTGCCAACTAGTTTTAATTTCATTACCTTAGGTGGCTAATGATCAAGGCATGCCTTGGGTAGTATCATATATGCTTTAAAAGTTTTTAAGGAATTAAATTCTGCCTTTGAAAACTATGATTGATTTAAATGTCTTATCACAAATGAACTAGATTTTTATTTTATTTTATCTTTATTGTGTTACATTTTGGGTGTAATGTTCATTATTTAATCATACATGTTTTGTTTGAATAAGGTTTCATTCATTTTATGACTAAAAAATATATTTTGTTGTTGAAATGCAAACAAAATTTCAAAAACTGTCACTTAGTATCAATTTAACCCGATCTAATAGTGAATATTGCTCTAATCAAAATTCATTTTGGATTTTCATATTATCTAAACCATAAATACAACCAACATATTGTCACCAAAAGTATTAGAAGTGAGCGACTAACCGCTGATTGATTCATAAGTAGTCGAATTAAACCATCCACATTAACTGACTCAAACCAATAACTGATGATTCTTTGATTTTCGTATCAACCGAGTAATGTGGGTCAGTTACAGTTAAACATCCAAAACCGACCCAAATTAACCGATATTAACCGCCTAACAATTATGTATATACTTTCTATTTTTATGTATCTATTTACACTTAAATACATATAAATTTATAAATACAATACAATTTAAACAAACATATACAAATGCACGAGATATCGTTTATAACAAAGTAAAATATGTCTCTCTATATTAGCTTTCTAATTATTCATCCTTTGTTTTAACGTTTCACATAAAGAGTTGATAACGACTTTCATAAACACCGATGTGAACGACAGATAACGGTCAACATCTTACAATCAAAAGAAATGTGTTTTATTTACATTTTAAGTTTTTTTGTTCAGTGATCATGTTATATTTTGTCTTTTTTTAATTTCATATAAATTGATAGTTAATCGTTAAGTGACTCATTACCGCACAATTAACCAATAAACTATTAATCGATAATCAATGAATCTGATTTATCATTAATCGGTATGTCGATTATAATTAAAAAAAATTAAGTGGCCCGTAATCAACCTATACTCGCACCTAAAAAATGGTACTTACGAGTTACCACTACGAAATAGTACCGTTCCCTAATAATTTTGGCAAGTGCACCGAAACCAATAATCCCACCCTCTTGCACTCTTTTCATACTAGCACTTAACTCACATAGTACAAATATAGATATAGATAAATATATATACATGTAGGTACACTCTTACACAATATTCAATATTGTGGGTCCCAATTCATCACTCCCATAGTCCCATTGGCCCCATTTGTTCTCATCCCAATTTTGAAAGACCCCACACATTGCCCCCCATGATTTCAACCACACTACGCCACTGAGATTCACCTTATAATAATAAGAAAAAAATAGTAGTCCTAACATCTTTTATCCTTCTTTTGAAAATCATCTTTAACATATGCTCCATTCTACAAGTATTTAATAAGAATCAATTGCTTCTATAACAAGTGTGCATTCATATAAGATTGATTTATTACCCCAGAATAATACAAACACAAACATTGATACGTCTTGTAGATATGATGATACCAGGTATCTTTATCCATAAAAGTGAACTATTACAAATAGATAGTGCCATTTTAATGTAACTAATAGATCATAAATTTGAATGGGAAGTTTAAAAGTGATTTAGTTTGTTGCGATTTGGCTTCTTTTCTTTAATCGGTTTTCATCTTCAAGACGACACCAACTTTGGTCTCGAGCAAGTTTCACCATATTTTTTGGTACTTCTTTACGGTCTAAAGGAGAAAAACAGCATGTTCACGTATAAGGTGAAACTTCAATAGTTGGTTTTAAAATCTTAGTCGAATACCTAGCATGAATATATAGGAGTTGTTCAAATAAGGTATAGGAAAGTTATTATTGAGATACATAAGGAAATTAAATGATTCTTATTCTTCAAAATGTAATAAGGAATTCATGGAGATATCTTGTAGAGATGTGAAGATAGCTCGGAAATGAGTGAGGAAACATAGATGCAATAGACCCCTAAATAAACAAGGAGTGAAAATTGGGGAAGAAATGGGGAGAACTCTCATTGGTTTCTTAAAAAACCCCAAATCTCTTTTCATATTATCTGTTTTCCAACATATGAACACATATAAACATCAAGCTCATTAAGCATCATCATCATCCTCATCATCCTCATCATCATCTCCATTCACTAGTCACTACCATTCTCATTCTTCCCCTAAGTTTTGATAATATATTATCATTATCATCATATCTATATATTACTTCCCTATGATCATAATATAAAAACCCCTAATCCATCTTTAGGATCAAGTAAAAACAAAATTAAAAGAGAAAGAAAAAGGAAATAACTAAAGCTAAAAGAACACCCCCATCTCATGGTTCTGCGTTCATAAAGCCGAGTGGTGAGTCACCAACAGACCACCACTAAATGTCGTCATAAACCGCCATGAAAAACCGCTTTCTGATAGGGGAATCTCACATGATGTTGCAACTTGAAGTATTTTCATCACTGAAGTAATGTGTGATTGGATCACCTTGTGGTGGGTGCGAGTAAGGATATGGTGGATAAGGCTGCTGATATGGCGGTGGTTGCATATAATTGACTGCGGGTGGCGGCCGAGCATACATCATCGGATGAAACCGTTCACCTCCGCCACCGTTCGCTTGTGCTTGTGCTTGTGCTTGTTGCTGATTAATCATAGCCGCCAATTGTTGTTGATAATACGGGTTACCTGCCATCGCTTCTGGTCCTCCACCTTGGAAATATCCACCACCAGGTGCACCACCACCACCGTTCATCATGGGCCCAGCTGGATGTCCTTGAACCGCTTGCATGTTACCCATTTGACCCATGGATGCACTCATTTGACCCCCCATTTGACCCATTCTAGGGCCCATTTGACCACCACCCATGGGCATGTTTCCCATATGCCCCACATTGCCCCCACCACCACCATTCATACCACCCATCATGTTTGGCATGCCATGCATTCCATCATTCATTCCACCTTTTTTACCACCATTCCCACTCATATTCATGCTCATGTTACCACCAGGTCCCCCACCCCCTTGACCACCATTCTTAATTTGACCATCTGCTGGACCTCCGCCGCCATTCTTTCCACCATTCTTTCCTCCACCACCTCCCTGATTTTGATTCCCACCACCTCCACCGCCACCTTTCTTTCCTCCGCCACTCACCTGAACAGGAATATTCACACCGCCACCACCGCCTTTCTTCCCGCCATTTCCACCATTATTCCCCATCGGTGGAGCACCACCCTTCATTTGCTGAGGTGGCATCTGCCCACTTTTCATCATTCCAGGCGGCAACTGACCGTTTTTCATAAACTGCGGCGGAATCTGCCCACTTTTCATAAGCTGCGGTAACATATTACCCATCTGACCACCGCCGCCGCCGCCACTGAAGGGCACCGGTTTCTTCACAGGAAGATCATCAATATCATCCTCAAAATCCTCGTCGTCGTCATAATCATCGTCATCAAAATCATCATCATCGTCATAATCATCATCGCTCTCATCATCTTCATCAATCACCTTCACACCCTTCTGTCCATTCTTTCCGCCGGCACCGGCACCACCACCTCCGGCGGCGCCACCAAAATTGGGAATTTTCATATCCTTAATTTGAGGGTGCATTTTCAGATCTTGAAACCCTTTCATTTTTTGCAACTGTTGAAGCTGCTGAAGTTGTTGTGCCGTCGGGCCGCCGCCGCCGCCACCTTGCGGCGGCGCTTGGTGATTTTTGCTATTATTATTATTTCCACCACCTACTTTTTGAGGCTGATTTTTATTATTTCCACCGCCTTTACCACCGTCAATCTGCATGTTTTTAAATTGATTATTGATCTGTTGATTTGGCTTAGAAACACCCCAAATCTCCGCAAGTTTTCCACTTTTTGCAAGTTTCTTGATAAGTGTATCTGGATAAACATCCCCTGATACTGTAACCTTGCTCTGTTCTGGATCAATATTAACGGTGTAAACCCCTGTAAAAATTACAAAATTTTACCCAAAAAAACATCAGATAATTAAACTAACACAACACCCAACTCAGATTCATCAGAAAGACATGAAATATACAGAATTTGAACACAATACCATCAATTTTCTGAAGTATTTTCTTCACCTTCCTTTTACACCCATCACAGTGTATGTTCACTTTCAGAGAGCAAGTCTGCATGCATAAAAATAATTAATTTCAAGAATCAAACACCGTTGAATTGAATAACAAATTTACAGAGTACCCACAAAAAAAATAGTAATAACAAGAAAGCTCGCTTTTTATTTTTAATTTTGTTTTTGTTTGTATAAATCTTTTATGGGTTAATTGAGCATTTACTGTTTGGTGAAAAAAGCATTTGATAGCGAGTCAAAAATCAACAAAAATGTAAAGGCAAGTTTGAAGATTTTTGAGTTTACAACACGCAAAGCATTGAAATAAGCAATATACATTTAGATATAAGCAAATTTATATAAAAAAATAAACACAAGAAAGCACACATTTTTACACTTTTTCTTTACATATAGATAAATTCAAGAATGGTGACGTATGTTACCTGAATCTTCACAAACTCTTCTTTACTCATATGTTCAATTTAAAATAAACAAAACCCAGAAAGAAAAGCTGCCAATGAGATTATGGGTTTTACAGATCTGAATTGACAAGAAACAGAGCATAAACTAAAATGAAGAACAGTCAAGAATTCGCTGCGAAAATTAAGAAACTGAAAATGGGTATTTTGGGGGTTTCTTTGATTAGAGAGAAATGGGTAAGAAAACTAAAATGATAAACCAAAAGGGGGGTCTGAAAGCACAACAAAGAGAACTTTGACAACAAGATTCAGAGGTTGGGGGTAGACATTAAAAACATCTCTGAAATTAGAATACCAGATAGAGAGAGAGGTGAGAAAGGTGAAGATGAAGGGCTTTCTCTCACACTGGGTTTTTTGGGTTTATTTATTTGGGTTTTCTTTTCAATGGGTATTAATTATTTATAGTGAATTTTAAGCCGGCTCAAAAATTTGGCTTGGCTATATGGCTATTGGTTCAATATCTTCTATTTAACGATGAATTCACATTCACATTTAATCGTATTTTGCTTAATTTATGAAATTTGGTAATCCTCCACCAGATTTGAATGTACTTAAGTGTCAGATTATTTTCCCATGGTTACAATATAATATATAATATACTCCATTATTTTTGTACTAAAAAGTGATGTTTGTGTTATATAGAATCATCGTATTATTCCATATATCACAAAAATTATAATCAGATTTTAATGTTTGTGATGTATGCATCTTCTTTTTTAGATATTTGTTTTGTAAGTTATTTGACCATGTTGAATAATTATGACCAAAGAAAATGTGATGATACATATTTTTATTTTGGTAAATCTTAATCATAGAAAAGTAAAAAGAATTTTGGCATTCTATCTATATTAGTTTACTAAAATCATTAATTGATAATCTACTACACTCAAATATGTTGGAAAAAAAAAAGGAAAAAACACTACAATAAACGGCGATTGGTTGGATGTGCTTGAAATTCATTGTGAAGTTTGTTGAAGGGGTTTCTTTTATTTTCTATGTGAGAATTATGAGTTAAATTCATCTCAAATTGGTCGAGAATAAAAGAGAGATGTCAGGTTTATATATAGTACATTGACAAGCTATATGTGACATCTTTCAAGGTTATGAACGATGAAGGTTGTGTGATAATAAATGGTTAAAGATGTTTCATTTGATAGTAGTAACATGAAGGGGCTAACCTTGGAAGTACTTGCTTGATTGTTGAGAGTAAATTCGCGTGTTTATTCAAGAAAATACATATCATAACTATAGTGCGCAGGTGCTACAACATGGAATCAAAACAACTGTGTAATCTTATTTTAGTAAAAGACTAGATAAAATGGAAATCAAGACCTTAAAGCTAAGTTGGTAAGAATAATTATAAAAACCGGGTATCATGGAAGCCCTAATCCATCATCTAACAACTAATTGCAATCATCACATGTGAGTTAATAGATATGTATTACTTTTATTTGGTATAAATATTAAAAGATATTAAATTAAGATTGAGAGAAAATTAATATGGTTAATAAAATTATGAGGTCTTTTGACGAGTAGAACTCCTAATTCCTGTTCAACTGTTATAGACGTACAAAAACGCTAATTCACACTGAGAAGTACGTAGATTTTAAATATCACATAAAGGGAAGTGCGTACATCATATTCATCTTCATTACAAATGTAAATGTTGGCGCACAACTAAGACGACATCTACAATGATTCGGATACATAAAAAGGAAGATAAGTTAATGAAAAAATATGATGGTAAGAAAGCTTAGACATATCTTATCTCCCATAAGAAAACATAAGTCCTAATATCTCCTTAACCCAAACAAAAACATTTGCACAAATTGCAACATCCATTGTATCAATGAAAGAAATCAGACACAAAAATTTCATTTGGTAAACATAAATAAGAGAAATGGGATCGTAAGAATAGGTACATAGATCAGGCCAAACAATAAGAAAAACAAAAACTCATGATTCCTCTTCAAACAAAAAGAAAACAGTTGCACAAATTGCGACATCCTTCATATCAAATCATGAAAATCTATAGATGCATAAAGTACTGATTTGGTAAAGATACAGAACAGGGAATCGTTATGTTGTAAAAAAGATGAAGAGATAAAAGAGAAATAAATATAAATCGTTACATATAACAATTTAATTGGCGGCATAGTAACTTTTTAGCGTAGAATGCACATATATAATTTAAACCCTAATTTTATCATTGTTCTATCATTTAAAAAATAAGTATAAGTTATTCAATTATGATAATAATGTTGTCAAATATATGCAAAATATGTCATTTTAATCATGTTATTCTAATATGTGTTTTCCTAGTGCAACACCATTACTTATAACTTGATGACAACTGTTACACTACTAAATAAGATGTCAGTCTTCTCCAATGATCTTGTAAAAGACATCCTCTATCTCTATATTTAAAGACATATAAAAGAAAATTACATTTTAACAGTTCTTGTTAAAGAAATTTTTAAAAGAGATCGAGTTTTTTATATATGGATGATCACTATGTATAATTAGAAAATATTAATCAACATTTTTTAGTGTTTTAATCAATATTAATCAAATTTTAATATTATCAAACTTCTTAATAAGAAGAATTATTGCTTATTGACTATTATTAGTAAATAAATAAAATAAAAGAAAAAGAAAAAATAAATATATCAAAAAATAAATATACTTCAATATTACACTACAATGATTACAAACCAATAAAAATACGTAACTAAAATAATTTAGCATCTGTTTGGTAAGATAGTTGTAGGTTGTAGCTGTAACATGTAGTTGTAGGCTGTAGCTGTAAGCTGTAAATTTATTTGTATACATTTTTTTGGGAAACTAGTTGTAGATGTAACTTTGAAGTGTAAAATGACATAAATATAAAATTAAATAATAAATATAACTAACAAAAATTTAACAAATACTATTTTAGTTTAAAAATATACAAATCATAATTCAAATATCAACTCTTAATATCATAGTTATATATATATTAAATATTTGATACAAAAATGATTTTGATTTTATATATTAGAACATAATATATTTTCTCTATTAGTTATACGTATATAACTTTTAATTCATACAATGTATAATATGAACATGTTAACGTTTTTTTTTTTTAATATTTATAATATTTTGAGAGACGTCAATATTAATTTATTTATTAAAAATGAAAAGGACAGTGACTTCAATAAATCATTTGGATAACTAGTACTCGTAACTCAAGAGTTATCAAATTTTGATATTGACGAGGACAATCATGTAATTATATTCACTAAGAGCTTTTTTCAATTCTAAACGCTTTTGAGATTAGATTTTCATTTACAAGCTTTTTGGAGCTTTTAAAAAAATTAAAATCTCGAAACTCTTCTATCCAAATGAAATGTTTATAAATAAGACGTTTATTAATTTGAAAATAAAAGGTTAAATCTCCTAAAAGTTATGTGTCAGACATACTCTTAAAAAAAAAAAAAAAAAAACTCTTAAAACATTGTCTAGAAATGAATTGAATATGATAATAAGGTATCGAATTGTATTTTCAGAGTATATGATTGAAAGATAATTTTTTTCAAAAGAAAAATATATTGAGTAGATTTTTTATTTTCTGTATATATAGAAGTACATATAAAATTATGGTTCGTTGAGGGACTTATGATGTGTTACAATTTCATTTGTACTTTCCAATATAACTTAATAATCGTAGTAAATATAATGTCTACGTAGATACATAGATAGATAGATGGTATGCCTACCAAAGGATTTGACTTGCATAATCTACTAGCAAGCTAAAACCTAAGTTTGGGCATGTTGACTTGTCAGACCACCGACCACCTAGGGTTCTCCAAGAGCATCCTCATGGTCTTTCACCATGTGCTATTTTAGTTCATCTAGTTTATGATAATTACAATTTTTTGCCCATTAAAGTAAATGCCATATTAGCATTACAAAAGATCTTAATTACTTTAACTTAACCTTCATAACACTAATTAATGTCTACGTTTTATATAATATTTATGTAAGACAATATATATAGAGATATATATATATATGAGAGTGGGTTTAAGGAAAAAGGAAAAATTGGTAGAGAAGAAGGAGAAAAGTTTTTTAACCCTTTGCTTAATCAAAATAACTCTATGATTCAGTTTGAAGTCATATATATTTTTTATTGAATCATATTTATCTTTTACTAAATCATAGTTTTAAATATATATTTCTTCACATTCTCCCCAAAAAAAATTATTCTTTTTAGATCCTGGTACATATATCTATAACTCTTATTAAGCATTTAATACTCTCTTTCTTAATCCTTAAAAAGGGATATCGAAAATTACCATTTTATCCCTTCATTTATTAATTATATAAATCATTCAATTAATATTATATTTCACATAATACATTTAAATATCTTCTTTCTTCGTTTATATTACAATATTGAATTTAAAAGTATAATAATATAAACTATTATAAAAAATCGCTTTCATTAAAGAATTATCAATTATTATTGCATTCATATTCCATTAAACATTTGTTTCTCAATATCAACATGTGAAATCTTCACTGGCTGCTGTGTGCGGGATTCGACACTAGTATATATATATATACATAGAGTACTTATGTAAGACAATATATCTATAAATATATAACTAGTTTTATGACTTGTAATAATACGGGTTTATTGAATAATTTTAATTATAAGATCACATTATATAATTTTTTAATAATATAATTTTACATGTAAGTTGTATGTATTAATTTTTCTACCATTACATTCTGCTGTCATTTTAAAGTTATTTTATATTTTTCGCAACAAACAAATTTGCTATACAAAATATGAATATTAGTTTAATAGGGATACAAGTGTTTCATTTAAAGTAGTAGACTGTTTCATATAAAATTATGATAACACATATTATTAAATTAAATAATTTTATATCGTAATAATTAATAAGTAAATTAAACAAATCAAAATCATTTTAACGCCCTAAGGAATATCTTCAAATTTAAAAAATGAAAATACATGTAATTTCAAAATTATGACATCACCAAGACATCACCAAACCACCAGGTGAACCTACATTACTATAATTATGACATTATCAAGACATCAATAAATATATTAGGTGAAGTCACATCAACTTCAAAACTTACCTTAGAATATGACACATCAACTTAATGATGTTACTTTAACTATCCTTTAATAGATAGATAGATAGATAGATTCCTAAGATATTTAATATTCTTCTATATTTATAAACAAGTGTTTCAAGATAAAGTTCATATTATTAATGAATATTCTTTAAGATATGAATTGAAGGGGACTTAATAACAAACATTATAACAATATCTTTCTGTTCATACGTACATGCGAATGCAAAGATTTAATTTCAACACCATTCATATTCAAAGTAGTTATGCAATAATTATACTTTGTTACAGATGGTGTAACTTTTTTAAAGGTAGGTGTACGTCATCACTACAAAAACGTAACCAATACACTCCAATAGAGCTAGATATAATTTTACTAAAAATACTGAGACACCCAACTCCATTTGAGATTAATTTCCGATTATTCCCATTTTAGAACTCTTTTTGTACTTATTCTCATTTAGTATGTAAATATATTTTATTATAATTGATAAAGTAGTCGCACAATGTATTATATTCATATTGAGTGTTGAAATATTGGTTCAAAATACCATAATTATGGTGTACAAGATTTTAAGAAAGTTTAGATGATTTTCATAATTTATAGTGTAAAAATGTAAATATGTAGCCATTGTGTACTCAAATTAAAAGGAAATTGTTTCCGAGAGTAGTTGAATGTAAAATTTAAAATACAATCATTAAAGAGGTTTGACTTTTTATAATTGTATGTGTGAATTAAGAAATATTGTTAATGCATTTCACTTGTATGATATATTTAAGGTTTAAGTATACGAAAATTAATTATCTATAGTATCACATTTATAGTATACATTAAATTATTGAGGGTTACATTATTTGTAACGAAATTTTAATTTATTGTTATTGTATATATAATGGTAATATGTTAACTTGTAATTATATCACGTGTCATCTCATAAAGCTGACACGTATGTAAAAATATCAAAAATTAAATACAATAGCAATGAATTACAAATTTATTACATACAATGAAAGTCATAATAGTTCGATACACACTATGAATGTTAGAGCATAAATAATTATATTTTCATACACTTAATCCTATATTTAATTGGTAAACTTAATCCTATATTTAATTGGTAAACGTTCTAAATAGTTTGCATATGAAAAATGATAGAATAGGTGTTTCCTATTTTCAGTGTTATAAGTTTTAAGTCTATTGTGTAATTGTATTATAAGGATTGTAAATTAGCGAATTGTATATTAAAGTCATAATAGGTTAACATTTCACTTTACTCTCACCATATTGTTTTTATATAGATATGTGGGGTTGAGTGAAAATGCTGTCAATTTTTTATTAGATATTCAATTTGTTAATACACTTTCATATATAAGACATAATCTCTATAAAGTGCGTTAGAATTGACTATATGTAGACACATACGTTAATTCTTATCATACTTTGGATAATTTATGTTTCGCGTGTAAATACACTTATCACATGCTTCACGAAACTTTTAGTGTATATTTGGTTCGTTACAACCATACGTACTTTTGGTTTTTGGTTGTGTCTCAAACTCCCTGTAAACATAGTAAATACACATATCAACTTACCTTTTATTTTTATCTTTTTATAATAGGCGAAGATATTATAAAAAGACAAAAGTCAAAAGCACAAATATAAAAATACCTCTAAGCAAGAGCCAAAAGAAATAAAATGAACAACCAAACACCAACACTATACCAAATAAAACACACACCGGCTAGTCGAACTACAAATTATAAAATAGTCACTTCTCCAGGAGCTCTAATCCAAGGACACCAAATAAAGCGACAATTAGGAGAACGATTTGAAGTCCACAACAAAGATCCGACATTACACAACTGACTTGTTCATCTTGTTGTTGCAACTAGATTAATTAAGTGAACTGATGGTTTTAAATTCTTGATTTGTCAACTGACTAAACTAATATATAGATTTAAATACTGAATACATATTGAACTGAAGCTGACAAATATAGTAGATAAACGATAAACGATCATGGTTAAAAAAGAAAATAAAAGATACCGAGAGTATGATGAATTTTTTATTTGTATATTTGTTAGGATTTGTGTAATCGATAGTGTCATGTATCTATGATAGTTGATTCCATTGAAGTTAAAACTGAGCAAACCTTTTTGAAAAGAGGAGACACTGTTTTATAATTATTTTAAGGAATATGTAAAACACATATATACTCTCACCACAACATATGTTGCTTCCTCCCGTTATTTTTATAGATCAATATATACAAAAATAACAAAAGAGAAACGATGAATGTAACTAAACATATGCCTAAATTTATGATTAATCTATATACCGTATGGATGACATATGAATTTTATTTATTCTATCTTTATTTTTCCTATCAATTATTACGATGATGTTCACCAATCAAATTTTTAAACTTAAATCTAAACATACATTTTTAGACGTAAGAAACACTTGTCATCATAAAATGTACCTCAGAACTTACCTATAAGTAAATGTGTCTTCTTCCTAAAAAACTAGTATAAGAGTAGCATGGTGTATTGTAAGGAAGTTAACAAAGTCGTCATAAAGAGTAATATGTTGGATTCCGGACAAGTATTAATATAAATTTAACGTCACTGGTAAAATTGGAGTAAACGATTTTGAACAATAATACAGAGTATAAGAGTATTTTTGCTATATAAGTTAACGAAGATGTTTAACCATATATTCTTTAATATATAATTTTGCACATTAATAATCATTTATACTGTTAAAGTTCACGAACCTCTGTTAGATATTTGTAAATAACCAAATTTTAAAACTTTCAACTTTAGTCCTTTAAATTTATACTTAATCTTATTGATAGTCCTTATACGAGTAACTTACCTTTTATTTTTTCATATTTTTTATATATACTTAGTATATATTTACTAACTTTATTATATATATATATATAATTTCGTTTTATATATATTAGTAGTTGATGATCAGATTAAATATAAAAATAAAATTACGCACTTTAAACCGCAAATCTTGATGATATAAGAGTATATATGAAATGAAATAATAAAGCGACTAGAATATATATGAAATGAAATACTAAGGTTATAAAATATATACTAAAAGAAATAATAAAGTTATAAAATATATAGCAAAATAATCATATATATATAAAGTTACTAAATATATATAAAAAGAATAAAATAATTAAAATGTTAAGCTATACATATAATGACTATTGATGAAATTATATAAAAATATAAAGAATGAAAAGTGAAAGTTTATTTGATTTGTTTATAATATTTAATCACAAATTTGGACCCTCATCAAACGATATCGTTGATAGATTTCATTTAACTTATAAGCTGTTTAATATACTTCGGGGTCTATTCTGAAATGGAAAATGAACTACTTGTAGTATATATTTACTGTCTTGTACTACCATGTTTACCATTATAGCAACAAAAACTTACAAATATAACGATTTGATTATGATTTTAAAAGTCGTAATTTTTTACAACACTTCAAAAATGTAATTTACGTGGTATTTACGAAAGTGTTTTGTATTAATTGTGATGCATTTATGTTCAACCAATGTAATAGTACCCAACTGATGTCATGGTAGAGATTTAACATTTATATAGCATGAAAATGTATATGTATCAATTAGGTTTGTATAAAAGAAATTAACACACTGTTTTCTAAAATAATTGTAGACCAATTAAGATTTTTGATGTGCAAATTGGTCAGACTGAAACTCTAAAGTTTCCGTTCCGAATCTATATGGTATACATTGGTGTCTATTCCACACACTTTACGATCGATATCCAAATGGTTCATTCAGTTCAATATTCGTCTAGCATACAACAAATAGAAAGAAAGATCAACATTAAAAATAATAGAGCATAGTTATCGATCAGTAGGGACGGAGTCGTTAGAGATAACCTATCCTTCATTAAAAGTCCGTTTCACATGTGAAGTGTAATTCTTTTTTCAAAAATAATGAATTTTATTAACAGTGTTACGTTATCAAACAGAGCGTGCTACCAATCCAACATGCTTGTGAGTTTCGTATATGTTTTTTATTTGAAAACTACTAAGTATATCATTTATTTAATGAAACTGTACATACTAAAAAAGTTATTCATTTAACACTATGAAAAAAACATGCTACGGATCACTTTATCTTCTAGATCCGTCACGGGTTATTAATATGTACATTATACATAATTTTGCACATCAGCAATACAGAGTATTTCTTTGATGTGTAGCTGGTTATTTTTGAAATTTTCCGAAACAATTTAAGCAGTTGAGCATTTACCATACAACAAATAGATGATTTTGTTGTTTGTATTGTCAAATCTTCAAACCAAATGATAGTAAGCATTGATCACATAAATGTCATTAAATACAAATTCGGTCAAATTAAGCAAGCAAAACTAGTTATTGATCTTTAATAGCATTTTTTGTTTATCGTCAAATTATATATGAAGAAGTCCATATCCGAGTAAAGTCCACCAGTTTAATGTGCCCTTTTATTTTCAAGAAAAGTTATCTAATATTTTGAAGCCATCATAATGATAGTTTAGTGATGGAGACGTATAAAATAAAGGCGGAGATTATAAAATTCTTCATGTCTCATCAATGACGAGTTATTTAGAGTTTGTTTGGCATATAAACTTATTCTAGTTTATAGGAGGTTAACTTTATTTTTTTAGAAAGCTCAAGCTAGTATTGTTTGAATAACAAATATTTTAAAATGTATGAAAAAAATTAGTTTTAAAAAAAAAATTAAGTTGAACTAGCTTTTAAACTAAGCTCATAACTTATAAAATGATAAAATACGTAAATACTTTCTATATATTTATTTATCATGTACTTTTTTATCATTTTAAATTAATTTACAGCTATAAGTTTTCAACTACAACTACTTAAATAAATACTTATAAAAAATAATAAGTTCTCTAACTTCAACTCTCAACTAATTTTCTCAAAACATACTCTTACTTTTTTATACTGACACCTAATACCGCCTTAAATAAATAATTGTCATTTTAATCTTAATTTGGTTCTTCGTGTCTTCTAGTTTTACTAGAAGTATGTCACATATAGAAGTCCTTATTGGCATCCAATTTCATTATTATTGTTAGTTTCAATAATTACTTGACCAACTACGTCCGTAGTTTTCTCTTATTCCATTAGACAGTTATTAATGTTGAAAATTTGAATCAGAATGTAAAATCTATATTTAAATATTTTACTTTCAAATAAACTTTTTATTTCTTATCTCAGTGAGAATGAAATTTTTATAAAAATTAACAAATTAATCTCAACCATTCAATTTATCAAGATAATAATATTCTTGCATTTTCTAAAAATTAAATATTTGACAAACGGCTAGTCAAAAAATTATAAAAATCACACAATAAAAATCAATATTTTTTTCTCTTCGATTAGACATCTCACAAGGTATAGTTTCCCGAACTTTTTTTATTTTCATTTTTTAATGGATTTTGAAAAACTAGTAACACATGTGTTATCAACAACTAACACATATTACCGGTTTTCAGCACTCACAATAAAAAAAATTCGTCGAAATTACATCATGTGAGATGTCTAATCGTAGAGAAAAAAACGCTGATTTTTATGATGTAATTTTTATAATTTTTTGATTACCCATTTTTAAGATATTTAATTTGAGAGAAAAATTGAATTTTTCCAAATAGATAACTAAGATTTATTCTTTCATTCTCACTAAAATTCTCATTTCATTTAAACTCAACCTTTATTATCTATATAGGTATCATTAACTTCACATTGTGATAATTCTTATAGATTATTGTTGATTTATGACGGTTAAACAAATACAAGAATGCTTAAGAGTGATAAGTTTTGTTTGTGAGTTTTATATTTACAAATAATCCAAATCATGAAAGTTAATCAAAGTTTTAGTTACTTATAGATGCTTTTCGAAAGATTATTGGTTAGCTTGAAAGATATTTACTTGCTTGATAATGTGACGATTGTTTAGCATTGTGAATTCTCATTATATTATATTTTACTTTTATATCAGTCAATATAAGTTAGACCGTCACAAAAGGCACTGTATCTGAACCGCGCTTGAGGCGATGGACTAGAGCATTGCCCCTTGATCCTGTTCATTCCCGAGTTCAAGATGTGACTTGAACAAACGTACATTGTTAACTATACAACGTGTTTTCAAGTTTAGCTTAAACTTTATTAAGTGAACTATAATTAGTAACACCCGATTGACGACGTTAGAAACACGGCCACGCATAAATAATTTAATATGTCATATATGAGTGTGTTTGGTGTAAAAATTTACAGAAAATTAGAAAGACCGATTGGATATTGAAATTTTAGTTGAATAAATTTTAACCTCGGCCATGATTAAAAAACTTTTTTTCACAAAAAATAAAATAAAATATAGAGATGGTTCGAAAAAGATCCACTATAATCTTCTAAAATATAGACTTCTTTGCCAGTCACAATTTATAATTTACAGTTACAATTATCAGACTCCAATTAATTTGTTGACAAATATAAGCTACATCTTTCTATGCGTTTTCTATTTGACTATTCAATTGCAACAACGTATCATTTTTCATTTGCAAATTTTTTTAGATACGTTTTAAGGTTATTGGTCTAGTAAAAGAGAAGACGAAGATTGGTTTTGAGAGCAATTTTAGTAATTTATACGTCTCAATTTAATTGTTCATTATAAATAAATATATATATAATTTTAGGATAATATAATAATACACTGTTAATTAATATAATTTTTTATTTTTAATTTAAACACTTTTTAATTAGTTAAAATTGATATTAAATATGTATTTTGAAATATCATATAAAAAGAAAGTATACAATTAAATTGAGAGGGATCGAAAATCTGATAATAAAATTGATTTAGAGCATATATGTATGTACGAACGATGTAGCATGGGTTATAGAAAGGTTTGTTAGCTCATCAATACCTCATCTGTCCAATCAGAGACAGTAATGTGTGGAACATCAAGTAAGGCAAGGGTGGATGCGATGCATCAGATTACTGCCCATTCCCTCTCCCTTACTTTGTCATTGTGTATGTATAGTGTAGTGGGGGTTGTGCTTAGGTGTGTCAGGGTCTATTGATTTGAATTAAACTATAGTACCCACTTTAGCTCTTGGTTTCTTCACAGCCGTACGATTTGGTTTTGATGTGTTTGTGTTTATGTGACAATTTCTCGTCCTTTCTCACATTTATTGTTTTTGCTAAATAAATTAAACTCGAGATCCTAAATCAGTCTGTTTACTATACCCAGTGTTTGGCTTCAGGATTTAAGTTATCCTCGTCTTAGTAACTATTCCAATTTTACAGATTTCATACACGGACCTTCATTATGGTGTGATTGGTGATAAACTTATGAACCTAATTAACATGTCAAAAATTTGATTAAACCATATATTTAGATACTTATAATCTCATATCAATGTTTTATGTAAAAAGATAGAACTTTTTATTTGTTGCATTAAATATGTAACATAAAATTCCGTGGTATATAAAGGTTTAGTCGAGACAAATGTAAGTATATATATTTTCTCTTCCTTTTTTCTTTTTTTTTTTTCATTTTAACAGATAAGGGAGAAAAACTTTAAAAAATATGTATAACACTTCGAAGTATCTAGAACTTCTAATTAACTTTGATGCAGGGTAATATACTCCATTTACGTTGTTCACTTGTTTGTAGTGTAGGTTCAATGTCGGATTTCATGTATACTTTTGTCTCTCTTTTTTGACATTATTCAACAAAACAAGTATGGTACATTTTTCATGTAGTTACTTTATGTTGACATACTTTTCTCTTATTATCTCCACAACGGGATGACTTTTGATGAAATTTTGTCAATTGGTTTTTTCATAGGTAATGAAAGTGACAATCTTATGTTGTTGCTTCAAATCTCTGTGTTACATTCCTAAAACCATATTACCGACTAATATTTATGCGACGGCTAAGTAGTCGTAAATTATGCGATTTTATTGTATGTCTCCCACTATCGTAACTTCCATTATGTGTAAAAGCTTTGTAAAACTCGTTTTTTGATTCATTATATTCCGTAAACATATATAATCATTTGTCGTGTACGTATGCATTAATTGTATTGTGTAGAAATAATCTTTCTTACAGTATATTGAGAAGAAGAATACACATTCGTGGCTCTATGTAGCTACCTTTCACAATTAAATAACATTTCACCGTCTTTTTTGAAGTAGGAAAGTATAGGACCTTTCAACTTCATTCCATTTGTTCTATTAGTTATAATACTTAATAATAGGAAAGTATGTACATTAATTATTATTTATATAATATATAATTACATAATAATAATTATATATATAATACTTAATATAATAATAGTAAATCGTATTATGTATAACTAAAAATTGCATAAAAGTAAAAAAAATATCATAGATTAATAAACTAAATATTATATGAAACAAACGAGTCGTGCTCAAACTTTACATACTAGGCTCTAAATGAGTTGAGTTTAAGCTCGAACTCATTAAATTTTAAATGATTCGAACTCGATTTGACTCGTTTACGACATAAATGAGACTTCCTAGAAACCTAGTCACATGAAAATGCAACGAGTAGTTAACCACCTGAAAAGATAACCAATATATACTATGGATAAATTTTACATACTAATTATATATAAAAAAGAAAGTGATGGATTAATTTAGTTGATTTAGCCCAATAATATGACTAAGTATTCATAGTATAAAATGTAAAATACAATCACTACCGTACCAAGAAAGTGTCACATTTATTCATAAGAGTCAAAGTTAAAAATGTGACATGTTAATGAAAAACACCAACTACCTTCAACTCATTAAAACTTTATGGTGTCATGAGATCTCACCGTTAAAACAATTTAATTACTGTAAAAGATTAAAAAAGAAAATTACAAAACATAATTCTCAACTCAAACTAACTTTAATTTATTCAAAGTTTCTAGACCTCAATTTCAGCTTTAATCACGGATAATGTTGCAAAAACTACTATTTTTTTATAGATTTTTTTCTAGTTATGAATATGACAATCAATAACTATAAAAATAATCTATCATATTAATTTATTAATTTTTTTTATTTTTTTATTTTTTTGTATAAGTCGAAAATTATATACTTGAAACATAGTTAGTATCGGATTGGATGGTGGAAAAAAAATAAAATAAAAAATCTCAAATCAAATAGTAATATATTATTTTATTCTTTTGATGAGAAGTTAAGTAGAAGTAACATGTAAAAGTGAGTTATATTCGGCTTTCACTGTATAAAGGGTTGGTTAAGTGTTTAAACACAATCATTATGTACCTGACAGAAGCGATTGTTTTCCCTTTTCTCCTGTAACAATCAAATTCTTTTAACTTAATTTCATTGGTCAAATACTTTAATACTTACTGCCTTTATCAAATTTGACTTACCGTTAACCTTTACCTTTTCGTTTTCACATCTAGCAGCTAGTTTCACAAACGGAAAAGGAAATATCAAACTTAATAATACGGGATAAACTTAATTTACTATTCATTTTTACTAATCTTACTAGTTAACACTCACATAATTACAAATTTCAAAACAGTATTACAATTTGCAAAGCAGTATACCCTTATCTAATTAGTATGTTTGGCAGCTCTCAATAATATATTGAAAATAATAATAATTATTATTTCGTGTAGCCATAAAAAATAATTTTAAAACACATGTAATTATTAAGGTAAAATTTCATACATGTTACTCATGAAAAAAAGAAGTTAAAATCTGTTGGGACCTAAATTGGACAACCGTGTAGATCTGAAAGGTCTAGTTATATGAAACGTAGACAAACCCCTCTAAAGTGAGGTTGACTGAAAGCCCTGTGACATGGTTCAGTACATTTTGTATTGATCATCGATGTCAACTTTTTGTGTTAGTGTGCTTGAAATGGACCATGTGGTAGTTATTGATGGTGATACTATTGTTGTCCATTAAGCTTACTCAACGTATTAAAAGTTGACAACTATTTTAACAAAATGATTTAGTTTTTTTTTTTCTTTTCTTAATGGCCAAACTTAAATTATAACAAAGATGATTTAGCTTGATTATCAGGAATGGGCATAGATGATATATAATTAATCACACTCGAGTGTTATACATCTCATGTTTATTATAAACGTAAATTTATCAGGTGCAATTTCACATCACACATCAAAAATATAAAAATAAATAAATGTTGTAGTATATAAGTTCATGAACTAGTCCATGTATCAATAATTGATTTTAGAGTATATCATATATGTGCAAATATGCTGGATTTTATATGAGTTAGGCTGAAAAAGATCTTGATATAATTCAGTTTATATCGAAAGTGAGATGAAGCTCAATTTAATTGGTATAATATTGATCGATTTTATTATTTCTTTTCCTAATTAAGATTGGCTTTACTAATCCGATGCAAATCCAGCCTTAATTATAACACGCAAACCAAGTATATATGCATAATATCATGTTGTGTACAAGTTTTTTGTTCTTGATTATGAGATGTTATCTACACATGGATTCAATGGTCAACATACATACATTGTCACACTTGAAATGCAACAAGTGCTACAATTATTGTGGATTCAAGCAATCTTTACAAGAGTTAGCGTAAGACGACTTCATATACTATCAAACCTATAAAACACTAGACTTTCGCTTGACAGTTGCTTTGATCTTAATTTCATATCATTGGGATATGTTTCTCAAGAAATTCATAAGAGCATTTAATTCTAGAAAGTGAAATAAGACCTAATATGAAGATCATTAATAATAAGAATCCAAGGCGTAACATACATGAATCTCAAAGTACTTCCTTCTGTAATTGAGAAAACAAGATATAAAACACAATTATATATAGCCGTTAATTAAAAAAGTCTCACTCCCCCAAAAACTCTCCCGCTCACACACTTCAAGATTTGAATTTCAAATTCACTTCCAGTTACCGGTGACACACCGGTGGCCGGAGGGTCACCAAGTCATCCTTTTTCCTCCTCTTTCACCCATCTGTTTCCTGATCTAGCTGTTCTCCTCTTTAATGTCAATTATTTTCTCGTTCTTTTTTCACCATCTACATCATATCTAGGTTACTTTTTTCTCCGAAGACAGTTTTTGGCTTTCTTCAAGTTCCTCTAACTCTCATTTGAACTAAGTTACTTTACCACTTTCTACGGAATCATCGATTACCATCCTTAGATCTGTTCCAAATGATCTTGACAAACGGCAATTTGTACCTTCTTTGGAGCCTCACTTCTTCACATTCGATTAACCACCACTACAAATAAGTAGTTCATCGATATTGGCTTTCAATATCGACGCCTTTCATCAATGCACATTTCTACTTTTCTGACCAACTTTCTTCTTCGGGGATATTTACACACACGGCTTCAAGAATCCCCGAACTCGGCATCAGGGAACGTTAGTGATGTTGTAGCATTTTTTTGCGGCTTGTTGTTGGGCACTCAAGCAAGTTAGCTAAGGAACCCCAAGCACTCTCATCTCTACTATTTTAATCAAATTTTGTGAAATCAAATGAGTTAGTCGTTTTTTAAGCAACATGCCTTAGGGTGTTTTAGGTCTTTCATCATGATGGTAGCATGGTTTTTTTTGTTCAAAACGGGTTTTCTACATGTAGATGTCAATTGTTTGCGAATGAAATATTAGTTTGCCACAAAGTTTAATAGTTTCAAGTGTTAAAGTTTTTATAAAGCTTCATGATATTTCATATTCAAAAGTTTAAGTTTTCAAGTTCAAAGTTTCATGTAAAAAGGTTCAAGAATTCAAGATGTTCAAAAGATGCAAGTTCAAATGTTCTAAGATGTTGAAGTTTTCAGGGCTTAAAAGTCTAGTTTCAATTGGAATTCAAAGTTCAAATAACTAGATTGGAAAGCTACTTTTCCTTTCTCAATTGTAGTTCAAGCAGTTTCTATTAATATATTTCATATTTCGCCAAAAAGAAAAAGTTAATATATATATAGCCGTTATTTAATTAGTTACATTTGAGACAAATAAATATAATTAGAAAGAATTAAAGACCAACGATAACAATTACGGATGAGTTGGTTTGTGGAGAAAAATTGTACAGAAATAGGTCTATTAAATGGCTTAGTGCACATGCTTATAGCCTTTCGGATGTAAATATTCAGTGGTGATTTATCTCATCTAAACTGAATATATATTATACTTTGCAAAACTTTATATAATAATAATAAATGTTGCTTTTCAAAAAAAATTATCCATCTTCTAAACTAGTTAGATTAAGATCCACTTAGTTGGACTGATAATGATTAATTAGTTGATCTAACATAAATTGTATCAAGTCTATTAGCATAACCTTCCTTAAGGAAACAAATTTTGACTTTCTACAAAATTAAAACAATGGTTAAACCCCTTATAATTTGACTACTCGTCTACCAACCATCTAAATAACTTGTTACAACCAAATATATATAACGGTAATTTAATTTCTTTCCAAAAAGTGGTGCATGAGTGAAGAATATTCTTTAAAACTTTGTTTATTCTTATATAATTTTGAGGTTTATTAAAAAAAGTATAGCGATATTATATTCTTCAATACAATCACCATTACACTCACAACCTAACATTAGGAAAAGACAAATCAAAGTTAATAAATTATATTTAAAGATGCATGCATGTCAAAGCCAAAGTTTTCTATAAAAAGGAGATTATATTATATGCAAAACCCAATTATTAAAGACATGAAAACTATAAAATAATGAGTAATTTTCATGGAAATGTGTTGCATTCCCGGTGTGCGTTTTTAACTAATATTTGGATGTTAGGTTGCAGAAAATTTGCTATACATGGGTGGAACAAAGTGGCCACTAATAGTTCAACTCACACATTACAATAATACCTTTACTGTTTTTTGTGTGACAATGTACTATATATACAATATAATCATTTACTTTTATTTTCCTTTTTTTTTAATTCACTAACCAAAAAGTATTTGAAGTCCGTTCAAGTCGAAATCTACATGTTTTTTCTAACGCTTTAACTTCTACAACTCTCCTATTATTCAAAAAAGATAACATTATGTGATGGTTATTGTAAGTTGTAACATAAAAAAGCTGTATTATATATAGTAGTATATAATTGGGTAAAAAAATATATTACCTCTGTCCCAAAATTATTATCTAAACAGACAAAAAATATGTTGTTTAAAAAAATATCACTATTACAATCAACTTTTTTGTAAAATTACAATTTTATCTTTAATTTTTACACATATTTATATATATTATATATATATATATCAGGAGTAACTAAATAAATTTAACTAATTATATTTATTTATTTATTATTCAAGTGAACAATTAAATTAAAATAAAGAACATCGTGAATTATAACTTTGAAACGGAAACCTAGAACCGTTGGTTACTATTTGTTGTACGGGTTTGAACTTTGAAGGGTATGAAGGCGACAGTAGGAATCAAAGTGCATGAAACAGGGGATAGTGAGGTGGGTCAAGGTCAACGAGGGGTGTTGGAATGGACTCCAAATACTTTTTGTATTTCTATAAAGAATAAAGAATATAAAACTGAATTTCAGGATGCTAGCTGCTAATTGTTTAACAACCAAACCACTTCAATAAATAAGTTTAAATACTATATATATGGTTAAAGTAAAAGTCCCAACAAAATTCCATTATAAAAAGACAAAAACTTGAAATTCGGCATTGAAGTTGCATTAATTTTTTCTTTATTTTGTTAGTCTAAAAATAACACGAATATTATGAATAATGATATATAGGCCAATTTAAAACTACACTTTACTCATTTATTAATTTATTTTATTAATTTAATTTTACATATGTTATTATCACATTATAGGTAGAGTTCCTATAAGAACATCTTTAAAATAAGAACAGGTAAGAACACACTTTATGTTCGCAAATGTATCCAATAAATCAATAGATTTACATTCATACATCTCAAATATGTAGAGAAAAATAGATGTGCATCCTTATAAATGCATAAAAATTGAAAAAACGATCGATGCACGATTTTAAATGAAAAATGTAAAAATGTGCATCAATCGTTTTTTTCAAATTGTATACATATTTAGAAATGTGCATTCATTTTTCTTTGCATATTTAAGATATACAAATGTGAATCCAATGATTTTGTCAAGTATAAGTGCAAATTTGAAGCGTTCTTACCGTTCTTATTTTTGAGGTGTTCTTATTTGATCCATACTCATTACATTATTATCTCTAATTTTAGATATTTCTAAGTATGTTTCTTTATTGTTTTTGAAATGTTATTTATTCATTAAAATCATTATGAGATACCAAGTTAATGTTATTAAAAATCATGTCAGAAGCTTTGACGTAATTGGTTATCCTTCACACACAACTCACATTTCTATTTTTGCCTTCAACAATTCAACTGTTGTCGTCTCCCTCACTCATCAGGAAAGTGAATTCCCTTACTTCACATGCATTTTTTCTTTTGAAAGGAGCTGTGAATTTAGTAGGTCGTGTTTTTCCTTTTGACATATAGTCATTTTATGTTGGTGTAACTCTTGGCCCGTTTAAGTATCATTGATTTTCTTTTTAATATTCTTGAAGATCCACTAAAACACCCAAAAATATATATATTACCCATGTTAAAGAGCAAATGTACTTATAAAAACTTAGGTTGTCTAAAGATGAATGTTTTATATATTACTTTACGCAATATTAACTATTTTATTTAGGATTACATGCATCTCATAGTGCTCGTGTGTGATAACATGTAGTTACATTGGTGAAAGAAATACGCTTAATAAAGTTCCAATAAACGCAATTGTAGATATATGAAGTAGGTATCAATAAAAATGTTACAGTCAACTGTAATATCACAGTTGAAAAGGAGCTCATCATTTATTTTGGAGACTTGGTGTTGAGAATTTGAAACTTTCAATTTATTTTAAGTGAGGTTAATTAGTTGATCTAATTTATCTTTAACATCTAAGGGAGTTTGAAATTTGGGTAGTATAACACCCCTTTAATTATCTCAGGGTTAAATAAGTAATTAGACTCGGAAGCGATGGATAAAGGTAATATCATATATATATTACAAAAGACCCATAATAATTTAAAGTTTAACAACAATTAACTAATTGTCTGCAGCAAACACATACAGTTGTTTATGAAATCTGAATACATATTAGTTAACAAAACGTATTTACAAAATCTATGTCAGAGCTAGGCGCGTGCCAAACATTCCTTTACCAAAACTTATGCCTCCTGCCCGCCCTCAATCAAAACATAACCTGCAGGAAGTAAAGTGGGGGATTAGCACTAAGCTAAGTGAATGAAGCTATTACCAACAGTCTGATTTAGCCTAACAATACTGATTAACAACAATAACACTTAACACAACATCACTAAGAGGATCGGTGGTCCTTGTGGCGCCCTCAGCCGCGGTGGCCCACCAAGCGACACTTATCACCATCTGTATTGGCCTATACAGAATAGACCGATGACTTGTTATTACCATTTCACCACACAGGTCCTCATACAACACATGTACGAGTCCCTGTGTCTGCAATCCTGTAATAACCAAGTCCAACAATCTGTTGACCTCTTTAATAACACCCAATGCCCGAAGGCCACATTGCACATAGATACATAATCAGCAATTCAGAATAAACAGTTTATCAAATATATCTACGTTACTTGTTGCAACCAAATCGTTACAACCAAATCGAACTTATGAGTTCTAGCTCCACTCACCTGTCTGCAACTGTCCACAACTCAGAATTCTAATATTACCGAGTCTTCGGCTGATCTGAGAATACAATAGATAATGAGTTAGTAACTCATCTCGTAATCATATAACATACCTCAATACATATTATCCAGATAATAAACAATTATCAAGTTTAAATTATCATAATAGCACATTCATGCAAATAGATAAATCTCTGAAGTTTAAGGAAACAAAAGTTCAATCTAGAGCGAAACCCGAAAATCCCAAAACGACATTTAAGAACTGAAAAATGCCATATTGGAGCCCAAGATGACCCCGAAAGGCCAAAAACTGCCTAGGCTAATAACATATAGCCTTGTTCACAAGATCGTTTCCGAGTGACCATGCGAATTTCAACTAAATCCGAATTAGTGAGATTTTTCACAAAACCGCGTCTCGAAACGCATTTTCAAAATTTGCAAAATAAAATTTTAAAATTTCAGTTCGCATTGATCTCGGTTCGCACCGCAACATTTCGGTTCGCAGAAAATTGGGTTCGCAGGTCAACTCGGCTCGCAGGTCATCTCGGTTCGCAGGTCATCTCCGTTCGCAGGATGAACTCATCTCGGTTCACAGCCTGAGTTCATGCTGCGAACTGAACCACAGAAAACCCAAAAACGAACCATTTCGACTTACAAACTCAAAAATCAGTTTCCTAACACTTTTACAAGCATTCTAGCATCTCTAATACATCAAATAACATCTTTTCAGCCTCAATCACACATCTATTTCAAAGATTTGACCAATTTCAAGTTTATTCCCCAAAATAGCAAAATGCTTATATTTGAAGTAGAAACAAGGTGATGATGATGACAAGGATTTACAGCAGGTTAAAACACAACTCAATGGATGTTAATTTCGTGATTTATGAAAGGAATTAGAGAAACTTGAAAGGAATTAGTAGATGACCAAAAAATGAGATGAAAATGAAGAAGTTTGGTGATTTATTAGAAAATAAGATGAGTTAGGTGATTTATATCACCAACTAACTCAAAGACTTGTTAATTTTAATCCCCTGTTTGGTTTATTGTCTGGAACCCGAAAACCATTTTGCGAGACAAGCTATTTTATTTTACCGACAACTAATTTAATTTAAAACTATTAATATTTTACCTGACACAATTAACAATTCGACCTTCAACTAATTCTCATATGTAAATAACATGTTAATATAACATAAAACTTATAATTAAATACATTGTTATGGAAATTACCGAATTACCCCTAAGCCACAAGAGTGGGTGTTACAGGTAGTTTGTTTCTACTTTGTAAGTTATAAACTATTGCTTTATTTTAAGGTGATCATCGATTTTCTATTTTCTTATAGGTTGGAAAGTCAAGATTAAAAGAATGATTGCTAGATGAATTCATGATGCTTTTTGATAATTTTGAATTTACATGGTATAGTCAGTTTAATGAAGACAAGATTGTTGAATGTGGTCCTGACATGTTTATTGAATTGAATCTAGCAATCATTTTATGTCATGTGTTAGAGGAATTTCTTGTTGTTTATTGACTCGTTCTTATATCATAAAGTGAATGAGGTTAGCTAAAAGAACAAAATGGACACAAGATTACTAATATGATTAGTGGAACATATGATCATAAAATTCTAAACACAAGAACATTGTAAAGGCTTCAATGGCATTCCAATCAAGAGTTAAAGATATTCAAAACACTTTGTTTTATTTGACCAAATAAAAAATTGTAACTCTTAATAGTTATAGTGGAAGATCAATTAGTGAAATCAATGTATATGTACTCTCAGAGCGGAGCTAGGATATATCTATTGAGAAGACAATTTTTAAATTTTTTTTACATAATTCATTTTGAGGGGACAAAACTTATAAACTGTTACTAATATCATTAAAAAAGAAATTAGATGCAAAATCAATTTGCATTATACAATTTTATATGCAAGATTAACTTTGCATTAATATAAATTACACAAATGCATGTTGTTATGATGAATAAAAAACTAAATTCATAAAATTTTCATCAGTAAAAAGAGATGAAATCCAATTCAAATTAGAATTCTCAGAGTTTAAAAATATATTTTTTAATCCCATTACGACACACGAGCTAAAAGAACCTTAGTTATATCTACTTTGCTTTATTGAAAGAAACCTGTCAAGTAAACTGTTACACTTTATTTTTGATGTTTCATGTTGTTGTCCCTTTTTTTTTTTTTTTTGTCATATAATGGTATCCTTTTTACACAAAAGTCAACAATAGATCTGAAATCTCTTACTTTTTATAAACACAATAAACTGAAAAGAATATTATAATTTGTCCGAACATAAAACATAGTAAATGTTATCATTAGTATATTAATTAAAAATTTAATTTGAGAAATAACTTTAAATTAATACAGTAGGGCGGATTCAGAATTTTCGATCACCGGTGTTACAAATATAATAATTAAAAAAATTATATTATTCGGCTCAAATTATTGGTATCAATTAATTAATTCAATGGTGTCACTAATAGAAAACCCTATGAAATTACACTACTCGGTCAAAGTCACTGGTGTCATGTGACCCCGGTACTCATCAAGTGGATCCGCCACTGAGCTAACGTAGCTATTTGAAAAACCGTTTGCCTATAGATTTAGGAACCCTCTGTATAAATACATAAATAGATAAATAAGCTTGTATTTCGTTATGAAAGATATAAACATCAATAGGAAACTTCAACAGAAAGTATGGCAAGTTCATGTTTGTTTGGGCATACCAAAACAAGATTTAAGCCTGCATAATAAATTCTTAATTTGACAAGAAGATGCTTCTCAAAAATAAAATATCAACTTTTAAAATGAAAATACATAAACATCTATTATTTCTACACTATTATTGATATGGATCCCAAAAGTACTTCAAAATAGCTTTATATAAAACGTTGTTATCATCAATCAAAATTTTCACTATGGAACAATATTAGACGTGATAGTGGTAGATTAATACTTTCTAATCTATCACTATCACAATTTGATATTATCTTACGGTAAAAATTATAATTATTAATCATAATATTTACTATTGTAGTATATTGATACTTCCTAAACAAACTACCACTGTGGCAATAATCCAATCGTATCATTGTCACCTTAAAAATGTTCCCAAAGTCATGAAAGAGAATATTTATGTAGAATAGGTTATGGTTTCAATATTAGATTTTTATTATTTTATCGTAAATAATTGAACATTGCATAAGTTATGATCATTGGAGAAGGGTCACATTGGATTCAAATGATCCCGATTTAAATTTGCCTTTCGAAATAACATTTTGTGAATATTGATGAATAATGAAAACCTGTAGGTGTTATATTTTATTGATCTAATATTTTATATAGCAAAGTACATGAGAACCTTAGATCATTCTCAACCCTGGACGTGTCACTTGTGTGTCAGTTGTGTCACCTCAACACTTTTCAAACTGATACAAAACCGATGCTTTCGTGCCAATCGTGAGTGTGTCACTTTAATTTTTGAGTCTCACATTTACCAATATACCTTTATTTATATACACTAAACACAAAAAAACACAAAAGAAAAAAATACCGACGGAGTTGGTTTTTGCATTGTTAAACTGACGCATCCAACTGACACCATGGTGCAATTTTTGTTTTTGTTTTCTAATTTATGACAGCCAGTTCCGGCGACACGTGGAGACGCGTTGGATGTTCGGATTTGTGCACAATTGAACAACGAAGAGAATGATGTTGACGACGTCATTTAACTCTACACGGTTGAGAAGTTACGACCTTAAGCGGTTGAAAAGTTATGACCAACATTTTTTTGAGAGAGAGATAGTAGTGGCTAGGGCTTGTGAATGGGGATAAAAGATTTGATGGGGTGATATAAAAGTAGCAGGTCATAGTGGATGATTAGGTTTCGGGATTAGACTCGCTCTGATACCATGTTGAATAATAAAACACTATATCTGTTATGTTTTATCCATCTAATATTTATAATACAAACAAATAAGAATTTCAAAACCCTAATAGATTCTAAACTCACAAGAGAACTTAGACTATTGTAATCTAACATCTAATAAATACTTCCTGCACAAAGTCATATAATTTGGTTCAAATTGCTTATATTGCATTTTGTTCACTTTACGATCGAATTGGCTCTCTAAAAATATGATTTTGATGATAACATTTGTTGGTAAATGTAGTTTGTATGTCTACACTCTTATCTGGAAATCTACTAAATTTTGAGTGAACAGGGGGTTTAATATTTTATTATGTAAATACAAAAATAACTCATATATTGAATATATACCAAGTCATACTGTACGATTTAATTAGAAATTGCAGTTTGTTGTCAATTTTTGAGGGAGGACTGATAGGAATGACACGTAGAGTTAAAAAGGGGAAGAATTGTTACAATTTTCAAGAAGGGAACAACATTTGTAGAAACATATATAAGAGATGTCTAGCCTTCGTTTCAACCGTCACAAGGATCGCCAGGGTTACTCTTTTCAGTACACTAACGTTTTTATTATACCCTTTCATGAGCCTACATGTAAGTTTTCTGCCCATTTAATTTGTTGACAAAAGTTGTAAAAGGAGCTAACGTGAAGTTGTTAACAGTTAACTTAAAAGAATCATAATTCTTCAGAATACGAGCATTTTCTTTGTCAAAATCGTAACAAGATCTCCTTAATCAACCAACTATGAAATGAAATGAAATGAAATGATCGTGTAACAAATCAGTCCCGCATTCACACAAATTAACTGAAATACTGTTCGGACAAGTTTTTTGCATGTTTAGTTTCTAACATTGACTGATTGTGTAACAAAACATGTCCAAGAAACTGAAACTAAAAGAAGTGAAATAACACAGAGGTCATTTTTCTAATTTACCCAGAGTATTATATTTTTATATTAGCTAACAAATGTGTTGTATGCAAACTCGAAACAATACTTGAGTTGTTAGTTTCGGTCAAGTGAGTCCATTATTCTTAATTTGATTCTAGGGGGTCACAAGATGTTTTGGTGATCAAAGCAAATCGATCAGATCAAATATAAAATTGAAACTTATTGTAGACCTTTATGATTATTTATCTTAATAGTAGTTTCTTTTGTCTTTTTATCTAGAGTATTAATTAATTAATTATATTAAGGAAAGGAAAAGAATTGTTCAAGAGTAGATAAACATAATTGTCTTTACTCTATAGTCATTGTCAATTATTTGGTCAAGTGTGATTGATTGATAAAGGTCTCCACCATCTACCAAAAAGGGTGAAATCACTTAGAATCTAAGTATGTCTTGAATAATATGGCATCCTCACTTTGTAGCATAAAAACATGATTTTTAGATAACTATTTGCTTTTGTTTTTAAGTCATAATAAGATAAGGTGACATTTTGCAAGTTGGTTAAATACTCAAATCGGTATAAACATTTGGTCAATCAAATACGTGAAAGTTTATGAAGTATCTAAATACGACCTAAACTATTATAACATAATTGTCGTTAAACTAGACTTTATTAAATATATTAGAAGTCGTTCATCAGAAGAAAAAGTAAAAAGAAAAATACTTCAAATTATATTCGTGCATGATTTCATACATTGGGGAAAAGGTACATTGATAGAAGATGGTCAATTATTACATATATGTAGTATTACTCTATTTAGTTTCTAGAACTTTAAGCATATAGCAACTGATTTGAAAAGGTTAGGTTCACATAAGTGACGGTAGTAATTTATACATTACTTTATTTGATGTGTACAACACAAGTATGTATATGAAATGTTGTACATGGTGCATCAATGATGTACTATTGTGTTGTACATTTTAAAAACTGTCGTGTACTAATCACTATTCTATAAATAAACTAATAAATTATATATTCTTATCATTCTAAATTTAAAAGTATTGCTATATTCGTTTAATTAAGTATATGACTAATTTTACTTAAATATACAGCTTTTGACACATGTACTCCACTTATTATCTCATCTAATCTCATTCAATCATTTTTTCATCTACCAATTACATTTTTAGGCATATATGCCTAATTAAGCCTATATATCATTTTTCTAAATTTAATATTCATTTTTCTATTTTTATTTGTTTTAAAATAAGTATCCATTTTAAACCATTGACCAATCAAAATATTTTTAAAGGTCAAAATGGAATTTTATTAGTGTAGAGTGTAATAAATTTTATTTTTATAACTGTACAAATTGAAAGTGAACATTTAATTTGAAATCAAAATATACAATTAATTAATTATTAACTATCACTAACAAATCAAAGACATATTTAATTGCAGGGGCAATAGGATATTACTTGGATATTTGAGTCCGATACTTTTTTATTGTTATGGATAAGTTTATAATCCATATCATGCATATATACAAAGCCATTATTAAATTAAACTAACTAATATTCTTTATCATTATTATTCCTTAATATTGATTCATGGGATGTTTGCATAAGCACTTGATGTGACCTTAATTTGTTGATACATTAGTATAAAGACTTCTCATAAACCTAAGATTTAAACTTAATTGTGACAAATTTAAACTGTAGGTTGTAACTTGTAAGTATAGAATTCCTTTCTATAATAGTTCCATGATAGGAACCCTCTTGTAATTGAGTTAACTTTGTTGAACTATCAACATCAAAATGCTGAATAAGTATGCCAATATTGTTAAAAGGGAATTACTTCAGTTAGTGGGCATTATTGAAAGTTTATTAGTTATATGTCATTCATTGTTTTAAGACTTTTAATCTTCACGATTCATTTCGGTGGTTGGATTTTGCATGATTTGAAAATGGATCACGTGCTTATTAATCAAATGTGGTTTATAGACATCTAAATAAAAAGCAGTGATATATTTATTATTTTTGATAAATTCATTAAAATTATACATTACTAATATGTACAGTACAAGTTTTTAATACATAAATTTAATGGATCTATAAAAAACAACAATGAATATATCACCACCCCTAAATAAAAAATTAGTGATCTATCTATAAACATAAAAAGATACATGCATTGATCATATATGTTGTTTATAGACACCTAAATAAAGGCTCATAAACCATTTAATTTCTTACATATGGTATGCACCGAACATTTTTATCTCCTTTTCATAACTAATAATTTTAACTCATGTAACAATTAATATTTTAATTCTATTTTTAGGTTTTTATTTTACGTCTATGAACCATTTTTTATCTATAAGTTATATTTATACTTAATAAAATATCATATTGATAAAACAAACATACAAAAGAAAAAAGAAAGTTAAAGAAAAAGAAATAATGGTTGAAGGCATTTTGTAATTACATAAAATTAAATAAACATAGATTCCAATTGAATTTAATAGATGGAATTTACAGATTTCAATGGAATTTAATTCCACTTAATGTTGCAACCATAATGTAGACTTTAAATATTAGGACGAAACATTAATTTGTTTCATAAATTAAATTAATTATATTTATATTAATTATAATTTAAAAGTAAATAACAATAACAATTAAATTAAAGAATGTTCCTTAAAATGTTTCATTTTAAATAGTAATAAATTTATTTTTTTAATATGTATGGAATTATACACAATTTATTGTTGTATGAGGTGAATCATAAAAATTTCTATTATATATTTTTAAGTAATATTGTAAATATATTTGTATCTTTTCGGCTATTATTTGTCAAATAAAAAGATATCTTTGATATGTTTCTGAAGCTGGAACAATATCATCGGCAAAAATTAAGCATCACTTTAGATGCTTTATTCTATCATGGGCAACAACTTGTCCAAGATTAAGGCAAAATTGTATGGGCAGATAGCTGATTTTTGATGTAGGCATATTTTTACTTGGAAATACTATGTTTCTAATTGGTGTCTATAGGCCAGTCTTCACCCCTTTGTACATATCACGAATAACTCTTATATAACTACCCGATGTTGCTTTATCATTTAGGGTTTTAACTCATTTGGAATGCTGTCATAGGCTTTCTCTAGCTATAAGAACCCATATGTAGGTTTATTTGTTTTTCGCTATATTTCTCCATAAGAGTTCTGATAATGTGTAGCGCTTAGATTGAAAACGTCCTGGCATAAAACCGAACTAATTCTCAAACACCTTTGTCTCACGTCGAATTGCTGCTCTCGCATAATTTCATAGTATGGCTAAGTAATTTTTTACCTTGGTAATTGCTGCAAATTTGTGCATCGCCCTTGTTATTGTAGATGTGAATAATCTCGTTGAGTCTCAATTCATTTGGTACTTTAACACTTTTAATCGTCTTGTTGAAAAGATTTGTAAGCCAATTCACTCCATCGTCTCTAAGATACAACCATATATCAATAGAAAAATGGTGAGGTCCTATTACTTTGCGTCTCTTCACCTTAGTGTCGACTTTACTTCTTTCTCTAATCTTCGCGCATAAACGATTATTGTGCAACCGTTGTTGTGTAATACTGCTATCAAATTCTCCGCGTTCATTAAAAAGGAGTTGAAAACTACTCTCGAAGTGAATATATCGAAAGAAAATAAAATAAAAATGAAGGAGTAAGTCGACTGGATTAAGCCACTTCGAAGCGAGCCTAGCCGAGCCGGGTGAAAAAAATACAGAACAAACGGAACGGAAGGGGGTTTAATGTAACGGAGGAAAAAGAGACAAAAGTTACATGATGGTGCTTGGTTAACAGCAAATAATGTCTGTTAGTTAACCTCCTGTGAAAAAAAAGGAATCTTTATTTCTTTACTCATTCATTTATATTTATATTAATATTAATATTGTTTTTGTTTTAATGTTTTGAATTTAATTTAATTTATTTTTAATTTTTGTATTTGAAGCCTGTGGGTCCCACCGCAAGTCCCAATGGAAGACATCATCGCTCTCACACCTCTCATCATCATTATCTTTTTTGTTTCTCTCTTTGTTTCGCCGCTTCTATATTTCCAAATTTATTTCCTATTTTCTTTAACAAATAATTTTGTTTTATAAACAAAAATAAAAACGTATAAATAAATAAGGAAAAATGAAATTGATCAGGAAAGTAATCGAGATCTTTTTCATTAAAAACTGCAGACTATCATTAAAATGATTCAAACAAACGATATAAAGCAAAATCCAAAAGGAGCCTAAAAACATTCATGCTGCGAGATGTAAAATGAGGACGCGGCTTCAAAAACCAAACTAACCAAAATTTAAAAAGCAGTGGTTAATCCTAAGAAAATGCTAATCAATTCAAAAAGGTAAAATCGACCTTCTAAAAGTCTTTAATGACCGATTATATGGTTAATATTTGAAAGATAAATCGCGTAACTTATAAATAAAAGAATATAAAAATAAAGATTGAACTCATAACCTCTACATTTACAGTTACGTCCTCCACCACTAAAATACTATCACTACAACAAATGTTTATTAATTAACAATACTAATAATTTTGTATTTAATACACTTAACTTAAGTGATTTTTGCTTCATATACATCGCTTCTTCTTTTTTTCTTTAATATAAATATAATTTGCCAATTTGCCGAGATCATTATACACTACTGGCTTTTGACCCGAATAATACAAAGTGTCTGTATATTTAATCATCATTATTCTTATCTAACAAAATCGTAATTCTTCTTATTAAAAACATTTTAAACTCTAAATGTTTATGCATAGTTGATGTAACATTTTGAAGATAGATTTTATATATAAGGTAAGATTCAAATATGAATGATTGTTATGGTAATAATAGTAGAAATGAATATTGTTACTTTTAATTTTAAAGTTTAATTAGCAGTTTTAATAAATAGAATTATATTTAAATTATTAGAATTTCATACTCTTTAATATGAAATAAAAGGTTTTTTAAAAATATGTGATACACACTATAAAATTTTTATTGTATATTACAGTTAAAAGTTATAAAATTTTGATACATATATTTTAAATTGTATATTACATATGCTTTTTAAAAAATTTAATTTTATATTGTAAATAATAAAATTATAATAATTTTAGTATATAAAGTAATAAATAAATATATTAAAATTAAAACTTATATAATATTTTAATATATATAAAAATATATTAAAAATAAAATATTTATTCTTACGATTATTACCGTAAAAAATAAATCACAAGTGACTCTTTCCTACATATATATATAACGTTGTGGTAAATGTTACGACTTATGGAAAAGATCCTGGATATATAAAAAATAACATTGTTAATGGGTCCCAAAAAACACACACAAGAATAAAGTCAATTAAAATAGAATGGTTTTAATTATATTGACTAATACACGTACTACACGTTTCATCAATAGGGGTGAACTTCTGGTGACTATAATGCTTAACTCACGTGACCAACTTGGTTCACAAGGTCAATTTCGTCATTTAATATCTCACCTACTTCACAACGATCACTAATTCACTACCAACATTTTACTGATTGTGGATACCTCCTTAAGTACGAATAACATAATTTTGTCATTAACTCATATTTTTTGATTTTGTCATTAACTCGTATTTTTCTTTTTTAAAATAATAACTTATTTTTATTTTTATCTTTTTAAACTATTATACTTTTACTGTATTTTGGAATCATTAATTGAACTATACATCACACAATTTGACAAATAATTGATGATGTAATCAACTTTATAGATTTGATTTTGTGACATGAAATTATAATTTAAAAACGTAAAAAATAAAATACACATTAAAGGACATCGTTTTATGTAAGTAAAAATATTTTCGATTTAGACGAAAGTTTTAAACTACTTATAAGTTTTAGCATGTAAAACAATGTCATTTCATATGTATTTTTTTTTATTGTTTACATTTTTAAATTATGATTTCATAGCACAAAATTATATCTCTAAACTTGATTACATAATTAATTGTTTATGAGATTTTCCGATAAATAATGCGATTAATAGTCCTAAAGTACCAAAAAGTTAATTTTCAACGGTTTCATAAAAGAAAAAAATATAATAGCTCAAAAAGATAAAATGAAAAATAGATTGTTAATTTCAATTAAAAAACTCTATTATCATTCAAAACTTATTGGGATCAATTTTTTCCGTTGACCCTCAAAAGAGAACAAACTGACGGTTGCATTTGTTGCAAAACGTTCAATGTCATGATCACCTAGGTTTAAATCCATGGAAAAGGACCTTATTTGTGATTTGGGATTTGGATATGTCCACCTTTTCAAAAGTCGATATGAAATTCTTGAAAATAATACAGAGTATACCTTTTTAGAATAAAACAATTTATGAAGTTTCAAACACTTAATTAAATTAAGGAATAAAATTCAAATAGAAATGATATTTTGTGAAAATCAAAAAATTTATAGGAGAGATTTAGTTGACAAAAAATTATTTTTCTTCATATTTTTTAAAATTAATTATTTTAAAAACAATTAGAAGAACTAATTATCATTTAAACTCAATTCATATAATATTCTTTAAAAGTTTTTAACTATTCGAAGTTTTGGACACCTATATCTTTAAAAAATATAAATTTAACCATTTTGACATGTTTATATTTGGTTTTTAATTTGATATTACTAAAAATGCTTTAAAAATATTTTCATTTATTTTGAAAATAATGTAAGGAGTGGGGTATAAAAAGGCACGGAATAGGTGGGACTTGGAAGTTTGTGAATGGTTGATGGTTAAACCAAATTGTTTTCCTTAAATTGGGTGAAACTTAGGACTTTCACACCACATACAAAGTCTGTATGGTTCACATTTATTCTTAATGGTGTTATTTGACCAAACATGTCCTTAAATAGACGAATGTGCCCTCATTCACTTCTAAAGTCAAATATATATGTTAGAGGTGTTAGGGATTTTAATCCAAACAATAACACATAATTACACTTACAAATTAATAAACTAAAAAAGTAAATGCGTAACTGTAAATTGACACAAAAAAATTACGTAGTTATATTCAATATGAGTGATTAATTTAGTCCACAACCAATTACAAAGTGTCTTACATTATTTTCGCAGCTTAGAGTTCAATACAATGTAAATGTTACATTATATAGTAAATCAATTAAAAAGAAACAAGTCATAGGTTAATTTTGACCGGACATACTATATCCCGCCTAGAAGCCACGTGATCTCGACAAGACCTCAGCCCCAACCAGAAAATCGCCACGCGAAAACTAGAGTCGCGCTCAGGCTCCAACATGCAAAAAATCTATGTCTCCAATTCTTCAATTCAAGCCTCTGGGATCTAGGCTCAAGATTTGTTTTCTGCTTTCCTTTTATCGTTCTTCACACCTCAAAAAGAGGATCACATCATATCACATCATATATCATAACACAATATATACTATATACATATATATCTCTTAACAAAAATTTATTTAAAAAAGTCAATTAAAAATCTACAAACAACTTACTACGCATTACTTCTTAAAAAAAGTGTTCGAATTTTTTTGTATTTTGTGTGATAATATACACAGGTCTAACGTATTGAAAATTGAATCCACTATGATCTCTTCCTAACGCACAAAGTGAAAAAGCATAGCTCGCTATCAACTATGATCTTATAAGCTTCTTAGGTCTTACATTTAGTTCGTTTTGTATACTAGGTGTTAATCGAGTTTCTTGTTCAAGATGTTCAATCAAGCTTTCTTGTTAGATAGTTGTTAATATTAAAATATATATATCCTCTATAAAAACCGTTCTTAAACAAACTATAACATCAGTTAACTTACATAAAAGGGTCTTTTTATAAGTTATTGAAAGAGGTCAATAGTATTTGAGACTTGACTCCCACTCATGTCACATCTTTAGTGATTTTAAAACATAAAAAGATTAAGCTTTGATGAATTGACTCAAAGTAGGGTGTTTTTAAGTGTCCAAAGTTAGTAAGTGGAAAAGAATTAAAACAAGTGGTGTATCTTATTATATTATACGAGTAGGCCCACATACGAGTAACCAATAACATTGTCTATTCAAGATAAGGACAATTTGTTCTCATGATTGTCATATCGCAATTAAGAAAAAAATCGCCATTTTAAGTTTATTTACATTACATGCTGTTAAATCGTTGTTTAGTGAAATGCTTTCCTCTTAGGTGTTTTTAATGCTTAAACATAAATCACATTCTCACATTAATCCTAAATAACATATTGGTCTTAAACAATAGGTAAATATCAAAGCAAAATTGTGTCATAATATTCGACAGAGGGCATGTTTGGATCATGTCTTCATCAAGAGATTAATTCTTCTTAGATACTTACGTTGTGTTTAGGTTTTGGTATGTAAGAATAGTAATAGGAATGGATAGGGATAATAGAAGGTGTTCGGTTAAGGGGTGTAGGTTCTAAGATTTGAGAGTTGTGAGTTTTTTCTAAGCCAATTAGGGTAATGGGTTCAGAAATAATACCCATTTCTATTCAACTTTCTATCAATATTATATTCATAGTAATTCCTTTAAACAGACAAACGCACCCTTATTTTTGGTGTCATATCTTTCATCAAAAAACTAATGCTTGTTAGATACTTATTTTTGGGTTTACTTCGCACCAGTAAAAATTGTCAAATGATTATTATTTTCTTAAACCACATGTTATGTGATGTTTAACAATACATGAATATATCTCAAAGGGATTGGTCTAATCTGAATCTAATACTTTACCATAAAATATAATCCTATATATGCCACTGGCTTCTTTTCTTGCAGCCCAAATCAATGGTTAAAATATGTAGTGGTGTCATATAGAAAAGACCTTTTATATGGAAATTGGTTAAGATTTTTGTAAAAGAAAACAAATGTGATGCAAATATTGACGACACATTTATGAGCATATTATAGCATGTGCAGTATCTGACAAATTAATGTTAGACGACAAGAGTAATCTCATCTTATGCCCGTGAAGGATTTTGGAAAGATGTTGATGGAGATGGTTGAGGGCCCATTTCAATGTATCTAATCAAAGCCCTACAGGCCCAATACCATTACACTCATTTATTTATTTATACTTCAACCAGTTACATTTCAAAGTATATTTTTAATTTACAATCAAGTATTGAGAAATACTCATGATATCCACAAAAAATAATAAAAATAAATAAACAACAATAATAATAATAATAATAATAATAATAATAATAATAATAATATTTTGATAAATCGGCATTGAATTTGAAATCTCATAATTGAATGCTAGACCACCCCATCTTGGTTTCATTTGGCTTTTCATGCAAATTATTGATGAGCTACACACCATTTGATGAATGAATGAATGAAATGATGTGCTGTATTGTCGGTCGATAGTCTAACCAGATTGAAATGAAAAATACGAACCGAAGATAATTATGACTCGCAAAAATTATCTAAATTTTATGACTAAACTTTTGACTAATTAGTTATTTGTGTAATTAACTCTAGCATAATAACGACTCATGAGTCCTCCTTAAGACATTCGAGGATTCTGACATTCATATAAGATTATTTACCATAAGAATTTTGAGTACTCTTCCTCCAAATCCTTCTATACAACTAGTTTTACTAATGAGCTACAAATTAATTGATTTTGGATGCTTGTCATAGTATGCTATGTAAGATTGGGGTGACTTACAACGGGGATTTTGGACCATATGTTTTGTTTGCCTAATGGCACAAACTTGTTGTTCCTTGTTTCACAAAATACTAAAGATATAAGGACTCAACTTGAGCATGTAGACTCTAATCTCGGGTCTAGTTTTCTTTTTTCTTCAGAAAAGCTTAATTCCAGAACGAGTGTAACAACATATATTTCCATTTTTAGTATTAAAAACCAAGTATGTAACTTCAAATCTTCCTGTGAATGCTAAGTATTCCCCACAATTTTCTAATATCGTTGAATAATTTACCTATAGGAACTTGCTCATCAATTACTTGTTGTAGTATGTGGTTGCACCACTTTGACAGTTGGTGTTCAACCATACCACTTTGTGGCTCAATGGTTTTGGATGCATAGCTAGCCAACTTTCATGGCATATCCTAAACTTTATTGTATATATACCTGAAATAAAAGGACATTTTTTATACTAACTTGCTCATTGATGTACTTATGTGATTCTTACAAACTGGACAACGTATTGTTTACATCACGAGCAAGGAACAAGTTACAAGAAAATCTATACTTTGATATTCATTGGTACCTTTTCAACTAAACAAATTCAAGCACGGAATTGCTCTATAATTTGGCGTTAGTTGTCAGAAGTTGACAATCATTGATGCTTGCACGATTCCTGGATCAAACTCCTGCATTGAAAACCAACTTAGCCCGATTTAGTGAAAAGTATTGGCCAATTTCTTCGATACAAGTAAAATTAGGCATTAGAGAGACGTATTTATGCTTAATCATGACGCAAGAATTGAATAAACACTAATGGATACTTAAGCAGTTTATCAGAATACATAAATCATATATCCATATGTGAACTAAGAATTTGACATTGTACTAGTTTGGCACGAGACTTCTTAAGTGAAAATATTACCTCTTTCTTTAAAAAAGGAATTTTGATTTATTATTCTTGAAAAGGGAAAATTACCTCTTAGATGAGAGAAGTTCATTACTTGTTTTTTCCAAAAAAAAAAGAAAGAAAAAAGATGAGAGAAGTTGATTGAACACAAATTGAGGTAAGTCCTATGTTATTCTTTGGATTGCTTAGTTCAACAAAGAGGTTAATGGTATATACTGTACTTCGATGTCATATTGTATAGCAAAGTACAATACCATGATGAGATTTCTCATAGTTCTGCAGCTGCAACATGAAGCCAGAATTAGGAGCAGCCACATTTCGTTTTACTTTTCACAAGGTTCAGGCTTCAGACAAGCTCATGCCACGCTTCTTCATCATATAGGCCACAACGGTTGTAACACTACATAAGAAAATACATATGTCCTTCAAAACATATGATCATAAACTCTGTATTAAGCATTAAATAAACTGCTGAAGTTAAGCATTAGGAAATACTGTGAAGGGTTTACTGTTAGTCTCTTTTCAAACATATAATGGAAACTTGCATACCAACATTCAACAAAACATAATGTCTGTGAGCATTCTGCTTTTGGTTATATGAAATCTACAGGAAAAACCAAGTCGGAAGAGGTACCCATGTGATTTATCTTTTAGTCGTCCTGCTTTAACTTTGTCAAACAAACTACTTTTAAGTTCTTAATATTATATCAGACCACCTTTATAAAACATGACATTTGACCATCAAACTTACTTATGAATTAAAAAGTTTTATTACATATGTGCCTAAGTTGGACCATATCTAGAAATAGAGAAACTACCTAAATATATCATGTTCAACCGTCAACTGATTTCTGACGTCCCATAATTATATTCAAGTTATTGGTTTCAAGTAATTATAACTAGTTATCAAAAATAATCCAATACAAATTAGCTTCTGAATCTTCCACACAAAGCAATGGACCAAAACACCACCCGTTCTTTTAGCTTCATCAATGAAACTGAAGCACTCATCGAGAAACTGGGCAATATTTACTTCTATTCTGTCCGTTACTAAATCAAAGAAAGTCTTATGATAACAAAAGATTAACAAATCAATAAACATATTTCAAGATAAAAGGTATCAATGTGCTTTCGTAAACTTTACTTTCTTACCATCAACAATTTTATAAGTAAAATCAGTTGGATAAATGGTTAATACATGAGAAATTATAATAAGACCGTTAAACATCAAGAATCACGATGGCCCTGAAATCAAATTAGATCAATTATTTACTGTTATATGATTTACCTCTTCGATTTGAGCAGGAACAATATCATCTTTGACATACTTTGTTGCATAAACAGCTCTCAAAAGTGCAGCCATTCTCTCTTTATATAAGTCATCAAATTGATCCGTTTCTACTAGTAAAAGTTTCAGCCTTTTACAACAGTAAACGATCTGCACCGAATGAAAACATTATATTAGGAACATAAACGTCTAACCACACATGAACGTCTGTACAAGTAACATAAACATGTAACGACACATGAGTGAGCACCAAAATGCAACCAGAAACAAATTATTGTAATGCTCTTAATTGCAACAAACTTACTTTAGTTGATTCATGCGTTTGCTCATTGTAGTAATATAGTCAACATTGTAGTCAACTGTATATCAGTTAACTATATTTATTCCTTTCAATCCAACGGAATTCATTACAAACATACATGTATATAACAATTACAATTCGTAATTAAGAAAAAAATTGTGGTTAATTATTCCAGTTGCGAACAGAATACATGATAGGTTAGCAATCTTTATACACGCAAAAAAACATACCTAGACATAAAATAGCGGGTGCTAATGATAAAATAAGTAGTACCAATTTAAAAATGATCGATATAGACATGTATAAGTTACATAGCCAATTGACAAAGGATTCCGATTACCTGATCCAATTGAAAAGAGTGATGATTCCTGTTAAACCCCAATCCCTGTCAGAATCAAATTGACAGTACACATTAATAATGACTGAAACAGGTGTCACTAATTCACCTATTGTCAAAGAAAAAAAAGAGCGTTAGATTTTTCTAAAGATTTTCTTTTACCTTTTTGATTAAATTTTAACATTCGATCAATTAATACGTTAGCAATAATATGTGACTAGTGGAATACTTGAATATCCTTTATAATAATAATAATGTACGATTGATTGAATACATACACCACTCATTTTCATTCATGCGCGACCAAATATCTTTTATAATGTACAAAATACCTTAAAATACATTTGGTGGCGGTTCATTGATAGAAATAAGCATTGTACAAATCAGTCCACCACATAGAACCCTTAATATCAATGTAGGTATACCAAGCTTGCTTGATTATTTTTCCGAGCATGTCTAAAAGATAAGCTTGTGAACATATTGAACTAAAAAGGTGCAGTAGCAGAGAAATATAATAGTAACAAATCTTAACCACTACAATGCCCTGGCACTCAAAACTGAACCAAATAACACACTAGATTACATTAGATTTCTTTCTTTCCTTCGATCTTCCCCAATGCAAGTCTCTTTTTAATTCCAACAATATAAAAACTCTTTGGCGAGTTTAATTGACAACCTTGGAACTGTATGGTTATCTTTCTTTTAATACTAGCTGTAATAATTTCTGACCAAAAATTGGATGGAGAGATTATCACAAAGCTTTGTTGCTAGCCAAGAAGTCCCCAACTGTCACAAACACATGTTCTCCCAAGACCACATCAACAGCAGGCTGATTTTCAATGCAACCCACTTTAATCTGTAAGCCAAGAAACTTGACAAGTCATTAATAACTTCTTGCCTAGTACAAAAACATAAGAAAAGCTCAATAGTTTGATCACAAACCTTCTCTTTTCCCAATTGAAATTCTGATCTCAGATTGCCTTTGGTCCAAAATCAAAATGTATTTTTAGTAAAAACACATACAGCGTTGACAAGTGCAATGGAAATCGATCAATTTGGGTATATTTTATTGTCAACAGGTCAAACAGATGCATTTAAAAAAAGACTAGCTTTTTTATGGATCGAACAGGTTGAACAATCTAAAAGTAACCTGTTGCATTGTAAAAAAATGAATCATTATTTTTATTACACCTTTTGTAAATCATTCTTAACACAGTATATATTATGAATTTCTTTAACAAAAAGGTGTGAACGGGTCAACCAGACCCAACCTGACTCATTTGGATCTGTCACTCAGCATTTTCTTTTTCCTATCAACAATTATTACATGGTTAACATATGCGGAAAAAGAAAAGAGCAAAAGCTTACCTGAATATAATTCAAGGATTGCGTTCTCATTAAATCTTAATGCAGCTCTTGACAAAGTTATTATAAAGTCAAAATTTGAAATTTTCTTGTAAGTCTCCTCAGCAATGATTACCTGCAAATGTAGGATAAAGTACCATAAGGATACAAAGGCCTAACAAAGTAAAATGTAGAAACTAGAAACATATAAAAGCAGACAAAGGAAAATATTTATTAAACATTTAGCTGTGTATTTGAGACTCAAGGGATTCTATGAGGGGAGTTTCCTATTTAAAAACCAAAAGGACAACAGTTAAACATCTGTGATCTTTTCACCTAAGAGACCACGGTTTATAGTTTAGAACCGTGTTCTATAAATTGACCTATACCGTCAAGTAACGAACCACATTTGTATTTGAAAAGCACCGGCCGTGATCCATTTTGATTAACTCAATATAAATTTATATCAACGGATCACGGTTCTCTTTACGGAAACCGTGCTCTATATTTGTTAATTTAATAAAATAATTTAACAAATGATCACCGTTCTTTTTATGTAAACTGTAATATATTTTTATCAATTGAATAAAAAAATATAATATGACCACGCGAATCGTGGTCAAAAGTACTATCTTTAAAAAGAATTCCTAACAATTCTCCGAACCTTTTTTCAACAATATTTCTATAATAGTTTCATCCTCATACTTGTTTAGCATCATCCAAATCGAATCACATTATATATATATAAGAGATAATCGAGAATATTGCAATCTCAGAATTTTGACATGTTGTATGTCTTTCGAATTTTATCATTAGGTGTGGTGAAAATTTTTAAGTGACCGGTAATCTCAATTTGAAACTGCTACTCAAAAGAAGTTATTAATATCACCATAATAAGTATTTAATATATATGTGATTTATTCATCTGCCATTTTGTCATGAAAAAATTATAAGCGGTCGACTATATGTATGTATGATTTAAATATCAACGTCTAACTATTTAAATATATCAACATTTAAGCACATAAGCAGTTATACAGTTAAGTAGTTAAGCATTAAGCTTTCGTAGAACAATCTCGTCGAACCATCCACACCACATCGAAACAATATTGCCCTGCTTTTGTTCCTTTAAATAAAGACGAAACCTATATTCAAGTTAGCAGAAAAAATGATATGATAAGAAGATAATGTTTATTTGGACATTATAATACGAATAATACTTGCATTTCAATATACTACACAATTCTTAAATTAAATATAGACAACTATTTATTTAGTAGTTTAATTTGATTTGATTACTTGTACATGTATGGTGTAAAAATACAAAAATTAGGAAAATTCCGTTCCAAAATCTTAATTCTTCCAACGGATTTGAGATGGACTACTTAACATTATGATTTGTATTTATTTGTTTAAAGTTTGTCGGTAAACCGTCTCAAGAATCAAACATTTCCGATGGATTTGGGACAGAGCTTTTAAATTTTGTAAACTTATTTTATTTATAATATATAACATTAGTTATCAGTGGGAATTATAAATACATTAGTTATCCGTGGGAAATGTTTGATTTAGGGATGGACTTTTGGTAGTCAGAAACCCGTCCCAAAACCGTTGTTAGAGCAAAACCTTGGGTAAAAATAGTACTTGAACCGTTGTTAATCTTTCTCTAGTTTATGTTCGTCAAAAAGTGGTCCTGGAAATCCATCAGCAATTTGGGACGGATTTATGTAATGTCCAGAATCTGTTTCTATTTTCAGGTTTTTTAGTAGTGTGAACTACTTAATTGGCAAACATTGAACAAGATATATACTCTGTATTGGTAATTATTTGGAAAGCAAAATATTGAGAAATGCATCTTTTCCAAGTTAGATATGCCCTGAATGAAGTAGCTTAATATTAAGGGCTTTTGGTAAGCGTAAAGTTGAAGTTTGAGCAAGAAGTGTTCTTGTGTAACAACGACGAGCTGAATCCAAAGGTATAATTCTTTAAATCAAACTCCAGAAAGTTATCTTCGAACTGAAATGTCCCAATAACAATTGCAGGTTCACTTGTTGCACCACCATCAACAAATGCTAGACACGCGACGTCTTTTGTTATGTGCTTAATGGAATTAGCCATGGATATAGTCCAGTTTTTCCCATCTTGGAGACTTAAATCAATATCAGGAAATTTTATACCAACTTTGGTACCATTTGTGAAGGTGCTGAAACAAAGGCCAAAAGGCTCCACTGGCTTTGCACGAGGGATTCGTTTTGTAACCTTTGAAAACCTCCGAACCACTTGATTGTAAATGTTGGTCCTAAGAGTAGTATAAGGGATGGTCGTACTAAGCTTTGTAATGGATGAATTCACAGGAACGTTAATAGATCTGTTTTTGATAACAATGCTATTGACACCAATAAAGTATCCAAACGAATCTTGATACTTTAGTAACGGAGTATAAGAAAGTAAACTCCTTACATCAACATCTGATTGAGGAAGAAGGTAATATGGACCATGTCCAACGAATAGAACTCCACGAGTGGACAAAGTGCTAGGAAGACATAAAGCTAACGAATTTCCAAATGTTGGATAAAAGTAAGCGGGTAGTGCGTAAGGTGAGGACGAAAGAGCCATGATGCCAGTAACATTAGCAGGAAATGATGCAAATGAAGAAATATTAGCACATACCGCATTAGCATAACGGCCATATAAACCAGTAAAAACAGTTCTACCATCACTTGCATTCAACGTATATTCGTCTTCGTAGTTGAGCAAGCCTTGGCCACATGATCCCGTCACAGGGTTGACCACGTTGACTGGGCACGTGCAATGTTCTGAACCAGGTAAAGTCGAACTATTGGTTTCTGGTGGGCATTTGGCATGATTCTGATCATACGAGTAAGTAGTTCGCACATCCGTACATTGGTATTCTTCACAAGAAACAGCACCGGCACAAAGCATGTCTCCGGATGCGCAACCATCGTTTGAATCTTCAAACCATCGAACAACACAGTGGTGCAATATGAAGGGCGCATCAACGTCTATAATAAAGTTTTCATGCACGTATTGCATGTTTACATATGAGGTAATGATTTGAACACTATAGAGAGGTTTAGCAGCATCGGTATGTTTGGTAACTGGAGCAACTATGGAAGCGTACGGTGGAACAGAGGCTTCATTTTGATGTGGGATGAAGGTTAGAATTATACTCGTGACAATTAGGCGTAATAGCAACTGCATTGTCGATCAATTGTGATTTTGAAAGGGGATATGGATCTGATTTATATAAATATGCTAAGAAAAAGAGAAGTGTGTAATGAGATGACTTAGAATTGATAAGTTCAAAAAAGAAATAAGAAAAAATCATATACATAATATATCACAAATATATGACTGAAAAACCAAACCAAGTATGTAAACTTCACCTATATTTATAAAGTATAAACCATCAACTTGATCATATAGAAATACTTATATATATATATATATATTTTTTTTTTTTTTTTTTTCTCTTTCTTTTGGGTATGTGTTCTTATTAATTATTTTTAAGTAGTGATTTTGATAACACCTTTGATAACTTACTACGCTAAACGTATTAAATTTTAGTATAAGGACTGCTTTGTCAATTAGCAGAATGAACGTGACACAAATTTTGCGGTATAAGCTTTGCAACATGGCCATATGCAAATCGCCACATTTCCTCAAAGTGTAATTTGTACGAGAAATTAATATTAGTATTTGTTTATTTATAAACATATTCAATTTGTGGTTGACTACTTATACATCTTACACACCAGTCCTTTTTATTTACATTACTATTAGTATTACGAATATTATTTATTTATTATATCAGTGTATACTTATTAATTAAACATAGTTTTGTTATTATATTTTAAATATTTAAAAGTTTAGTTGACTTACTTAAGTTTATGACTTTTATTAGGTGAGGTTCCGGTTTTGAGTAAAAGTTTGGTTGCATTCAATTAAGAGTTTGGTCAGATTCCAGAGAGCACCGTTTGGTTAACTTAACGATAATTGTGGATCACAGTGTAGCTAGCTACAGATTGTGGAATTAGGGGCACAAACGATTACAGTCAGCATTACCTTTCCGCAACAATACCAATTTAAAAGATAAAAAAAAACAGTCCTAATAAAAAGTCCTTAACTTTTACATTTCCAGCCCTCAACTTCTCAATCAGTTTTACCATTTATCATCTTTAACCGTTTTACACATACTTTGCCGTTAAAAAGATGACGTGTATATAATTCAATCAAACCATTTTATTACGGAGTACTTAACATGACAATAGTATTATTTTATCAACAAATATTACAAAAATCTTACTTGTAATATCATTTTCCATAATTTAATTTACATGTTTAAGACTCTAGATTGCGTTTGGTTCATAGAATTGATTGTAATTTGATGGAATTGGATTTGAGATTCCATTCCTTAGTTTGTTTGGTCGAATAATTTACAAAGTTAATTTCCATCAAATTTCTTCCACTAAAGGAATTGAAACTTCCTTTTCTTTGATGAATTCTAATTTCTTTAAAAAAAATTGGGCGAACCAAACGCAACCTAAAATATCACGTAAATCATTATACTCTGTAACCGACAACTTGACTCAAACTCAAAATACTAAATAGTACGGAGTATACCATTTGTTTTCATTTCTTGAATTCACATTTATATGATATTGACCAGTTCGACTACTTGCAAACAGTAAACAAGATATTCTTCTATTTGGAAAACAAACTATTTAACAATACGTACATTTCCAATTTCAATTTGCTTTCATGAAATAAGGGCCATGGGTAAGTGTAAAGTTGAAGTTTGAGCAACATGTCTGCTTACGTAACAACGAAGAACTGAACTCAAAAGTCTAATTTTCTAAATCAAACACCAGAAAGTTATCCTCAAACTGAAACGTCCCAATCACGATTGCAGGTTCACTTGTTGCACCACCGTCAACAAACGCAAGACACGCGACTTCGTTAGTTATTTGCTTAATAGAGTTCGCAGTAGATATAGTCCACTTCTTCTCATCCTGGAGGATGAAATCAATATCAGCAACTTTTAAAACTAACTCGATTATTATTGTTGGACATTTTGAATAAAAGGCCAAATGGTGCCACCGGCTTGGATGAAGTGATTCGTTTTGTAACCTTTGAGAACCTCTTATACACTATTATAAATATCTGTTCTGACTTCTGAGAGTGGTGTAAGGGTCGGTTGTACTTAGCTTGGTAGTGGTATTTGTCGGAACTTCGATAGATCTGTTGTTAATTACAATGGCATTGACACCGATAAAGTATCGAAAAGAATCAGGATGTTTTAGTAACGGAGTATAAGAAAGATAACTCTTGAGGTCGACACGTGATTGAGAAGGAAGACAGTAAGGGCCGCTTCCAAAAAATAAAACTCCTGGGGCAGAAGAGTTGCTTTGAAGAAATTTACAGAATGATCAAGAACACAAACAAACTTTCCAAAAAATTTCTTTCATTAACTGCACACAAACTTAATCGGGTTTAAACCCAAAAAACAAGACCAAACAAAACCTTACCACATCAAAATACTCAATGATCCATTACTAACAGATAATGATCATTCTCTCAACCTATCTAGTGATATGAACAAGAAGATATACAGAAACTGGAAACCGTAACTCGCAACCCTAATTCTCTCTGCTTTTCTTAACAATACAAAAATGTAATTAACAAATAAAAGAAATAAACTATACTTATTTAGTACAAGAATAGAACAATTGCAGAATACACCCTTGAACTTCATTTCTTCAGTAACCTGCCACAAAACTTAATAACAAACATAAAACATATTTTTACCTTTTACACTTTTGACACAATTAGATTGTTTACAGAAATCACAATTAGATTGTTATTTTAACATTGGCAAACATCGGTATGTTTGTTAACTGGAATAACTATGGAAGTGTATGGTGGAACAAACGCAATATATAGCTATGGCTTCATGTTCATGGGAGATGAAGGCTAGAATAACAAGTAGTTTTATAAGCAAAAGCATTTTGAATGTTTGTATATTTTCGCTTGAAGTTTTTAAAAGGGCTTCGACCCATTTGAAGATCAGCTTGTTATGGAGATGACTTAGATTTGTTTGGTGCTGTTTAAAAATAAAAAACAGATACATACTATAGTTGACTTTATGTTTAAGAAGCCAAAATAAAATTAAAAAAATATATACAATTTAATTCTACACTTGATGGAGAACTTGGTTACAAGTTATATACTTAACACGTCAAAGACTTGGCCATTTCTAACATGTCAATGGCACAGTTTTGTAGTGTAAGCTTTGGAACATGCATGGCCATATGCATCAAACGAATACATGAATCTCCACATACATCGCCCAGTTCCTCAAAGTGGAACTTTGTATGACTAAATTTATGAGAAAATAAAAATTAGCAAAAAGTATGCAAATTTCAAACCCAAGATAAGTTCAAAATTAAGTGTACTTTTAGTTACAGTTTATCTTTACTCTTACTAATTTTAAAAGAAGTTACAGTTCTGTTTTCAAGATTACAGAATTAATATTCTGACTTCAGACATATTACTTCTTTGGTAGATAATGATATTCACAAGCTAACACGTTATTTGTTTAACTATTGCAATTAAAACCCAAACATTGTGTTCTCCCACGTACATTAATAAGATGATCAATTCCGCTTGAAAGTTATTTATTTCATGAAATTGACAAACATTGTAACATTGATAAGAGCCTGACCAATTCAACTACTTAGAAAGCATATTGAACAACACATACATTCCAAATTCAACACTCCTTTTCGAAATAGCTTCAAGGGCTAGGGGTAAGCGTGAAGTTAAAGTTTGAGCAAGAAGTCTGCTTACGCAACAGTGAAGAACTGAACCCAAAAGTTGAGTTCTCTAAATCAAACACCAGAAAGTTATCCTCAAACTGAAACGTTCCAATCACAATTGCAGGTTCACTTGTTGTACCACCATCAACAAATGCTAGACACGCTACATCTTTTGTTACTTGCTTGATAGAGTTAGCCGTGGATATAGTCCAGTTCTTCCCACCTTGGAGACCGAAATCAATATCAGGAACCTTTACACTAACCTGGGTAGAGGTGTTATAACAAAGGCCAAACGGTGCCACCACCTTTGCAAGAGGGATTCTTAGTGTAACCTTTGCAAACCTCCGAACCACACCATTATAAATATCAGTTCTTAGAGTGGTGTAAGGCTCAGTTGTACTAATTTTCGCAGTGGTATTCGTGGGCATATCGATAAATCTCGCTTTAATAACAATAGAATTGACATTGATAAAGTACCCAAAAGAATCAGGTCGCTTTAGTAACGGAGTAAACGAAAGATAACTTCTTACATCAACATCTGAGTGTGGAAGAAGGTAATAAGAACTGTTTCCATATAATAGTACCCCAGGAGCAGACACTTTGCTAGGCAGACATAGCGCCATTATCCTTTTAAGCGGGTCGTATAAATAAGCTGGCAACGCGTAAGGCGAAGATGAAAGCGCCATGACACCAGAAACATTCGCAGGGAATGATGAAAATGACGAAGAAGGAACACATGCAGCGTTAGGATAAGCACCATATAAACCAGTGAAAACATTTCTACCATTACTTGTGTTGACCGTGAGTTCATCGTAGTTGAGTAGGGCTTGGCTACACGATCCAGTAATGGGGTTGACCACATTGACTGGACATGTACAGTAACCCCAATCAGGTATGGTTGAATCGTTGTTTACTGGTGGGCAAGAAGCTAAGTTTGGATACGAGTAAGTGGTTCGAACTTCTGTGCATTGATATTCTTCACAAGAAACTGGATAAGTGCAAAGCGTGTCGTTAGGACAACTGCCTGGAAAACTGTTCCATTGTAGGATGCAGTCGTGCCATATGAATGGAGCATCGAGATCTATAAGGAAGTTTGTGTGCAAGTATTGTAAGTTAACGAACTTTGTCATGATTTGAACGCTGTAGAGAGGTTTAGCAGCATCGGTATGTTTGTTAACGGGAACAACTACGGAAGAATAAGGTGGTACGAATGCAGCTATGGCTTCATGTTCATGAGAAATGAAGGCTAGAATGATAACGAGTAGTTGTACAAGCAGATGCATTTTTGAACTCTCTATAGTCTATACTATAGTTTCTGAAAAGGCATCAACCACATATATAGTGTTGACATTTGAAAAAATTAAAGTCAATATTAAGAGACAGCAGGAGTACGTATAACCCAAGAAAGAATCATTATCTATATATCTGTTCACTGATGATAGCATTAAAAGGCATTGCGTTAAAGACAAAAGATTCCATACTTAAAAGAAAAGTTAGATTAGAAGTTAGATATTTATTTATTTAATAAATAATTTATATATATATATATATATCTTATCAAATATATTTTTATATAAATATAAATGATGTTACAGTAGCTAGATTGCTGAAGTTGCATCTTTTAAGTAAAGTCGTCATATATATATGGAACATGGCCATACTCATTTAAGTAGTTGATTAATTACATGGATCTACGCATAAATTGTCAGAGTTCTTAAAGACTGCACGTTTACTATTTGATTTAATCTTTTATTAATTCTTCACTATCACTATCTATACAATCAAATTCAAATCAATTCATTAGAAGAAAAAGATAAAAACAAAGGGAAATTATCCAAGATTTTGTTAAACGTAGGTATAATAATGCGATCATTTTAAATTCAGAAAATAAAACATTAAACAAGAAGTTCATCATTACTTAGGAACACAAACTGCTTATCGATACATAATCCCATTCCCAGTTAAATTATTCAAACAGTTTCAACTGCATTGCTAGTTTAGATAGAAGTGAAGTTGAAATCCGAACAAGATGTCTCCTTACGTAGCAACGAGGAACTAAACCCCAAAGTCGAATTCTCTAAATTGAACTCCAGAACGTTATCTTCAAATTGGAATGTCCCAATCACCGTTTTCATTTAATTAACCAGATCATTTTGGGTTGTAAAGTTGTATAGTACTTAAATTATTGACTTCTTCATGAAATTGAAGCTAGCTAATAATGTTAAGCATTCATCGGATAATATGTGCTGATGTGCAAGTTTGACACAAAATTTTTAGTTTCGACCATGAATGATATCGAATTTATAAGGCAGTTTAAGATATTCATACATTTTGGAACGTAATATTGCATCTCCAACCTAGAACTATGAAGATCAAACATTGGGCTAGATCGATAACCTACAAAATAAAACCGTCCGTTCCTTTGCCGTGTGTGCAACAGTTTTTTTAAGAAACATATCATAAGAAGTTCGAAAATGATCCATCGCAAGTAGTTATCATGCAATAATAATCATACCTGTAATGGAAATTTGGGTGAACCACAACTGGACAAGCTTTAACACCTACACTAGAACTACATAAAATATCATGTAATAACAATGAAGTGTCTAACTACTGTATCCATTACACATCTATATAAATTCGTATGATCTAAACTAGTATTATCACAATTGAAAACATATAAACATCCAAAATGCAACTTCTTCTTCAACTAACTGTCTTCTTTCTAGCATTCATTTCCCATGAACATGAAGCCATAGCAATACCTAATCTAACTTACACTTCCTTTATTTTTCCAGTTAATAAACATACCGATGCTGCTAAGCCTCTCTATAGCATTAACCTCATGACAACATTCGTAAACATGCAATTCTCGCACACAAACTTCCTTATAGACATCGAAGGTCCTTTAACGTGGCACGATTGCATCTTACTATGGAGTATGGATCCAGAAACTAGTTGCCCAAAAGACAAGCTTTGCAAGTCTCCCATTTCTTGTGAAGAATTCGAATGCACGAAATTTCGAGCTTCAAACTCTTTAGAAACTTCTTCTTGCCTGCCTTTGACCAACAGTTCCACGTCACCAGGTTGGGGATTTTGCACGTGCCCGGTCAATGTGATGAATCCGGTCAATGGGAAATGTATTCAACCAGAACTAAACGGTGATTCTTTCGCTGCAAATGCAAGTGATGGTAGAAACCCTTTTCTTGTTTACCATGATATTAATATCTACGCTGCGTGTGCTCCTTCTTCGTCATTTAAATCATTCCCAACAAATGTTACTGGCGTCATGGCGTTTTCAACCTCGCCTTACGCATTGCCAGCTTACTACTCTCGATCATCGATCAAAACAAACGTAGCTCTTTGTTTACCTAGCACTTCGTCTGCTAATGGCGTTTTATTCTTCGGATCAGGTCCTTTTTACCTTCTTCCTCACTCTGATGTCGATTTAAGGAGTTTACTTTCCTATACTCCATTACTAAAGCGTCCAGATTCTTTTAGTTACTATATCGGTGTCAAAGCCATTTTAATTAAACATAGATCTATCGACGTCTTAGGGACTACAACTACCAAACTCAGTACAACGGAGCCTTACACCACACTCAAAACCGACATTTATAATTGGGTGGTGCGGAGGTTTTCAGTGGTTACAAAACAAATGCCTCGTGCTGACCCCATTGCACCATTTAGCCTTTGTTACAGGATAAATGGAACGCAAGTTGATTTAAACTTTCCTGACATCGAATTCAGTCTCGCTGATGGGATGAATTGGACTATTTACACTACCAATTCAATTAAAAAAGTTACAAATGATGTGGCGTGCTTGGCGTTTGTTGATGGTGGTGCGACAAGTGAACATGCAATCGTAATTGGGACATATCAAATGGAGGATAACTTCTTACATTTTGATCTAGAAAATTTAATTTTGGGGTTCAGTTCTTCTTTACTAAATAAAGGTACTTCTTGTGTAAACTTCAACTTTACCACTGGTTCCATGGATATGTACCCATGATATACACAGTAGATCGATTTCTTGGCTCATGTACTTATATATGGGCTGCTACACCCTGCAGCCCTAAGTAATTATAGATCGAGATGTTCTTGTTCAAGTTTGTCAATTTTTTGCGTTTATTTATCCAAAATCGGACAATGATACGCAACCTCCACCTCCATATTTAGCCATTGAATTATTAAGCTTGAAATAGGTGGTAAGAATGTAAATCGTTAATGGCTTGTCTGGTGGTTCGAGTTGTTAAAAAACAAGCCAACTATTTAGGATACTTAATTAGTATAGTACCATAAGTTATATAAGTAAATCGTTAATCAGTGGATACTAATACAATCATTAAACTAAGATTATAAGTAAATAAAAATATATATGATTAATTAAAATTATTTATTTATACAATTATCGATTGAATTTCAATATTATATGATCAATGACTTACTGATTTATTCATTTTATATAATTTATTATATAAAAGATCGCTGTCGGGCCAAGATATAAGCAAGTCAAAGGACTTAAGGCCTTAAGCTAGTCTGATACTTTTGTTGGGCTTAAAACTGGAACAACATAATGGGCCCAAGTTAATGACTGTTTTTTAGTGTTAGCCATTTTTAATTAACTTTCAACAAAAAGAACATTTTATTTTGTTTGGTAAGAAAGAGTAGCCATAGTATTTCTCAATTCTCACCCAACACAATGGCAGGTAAAGATGATATGCACAACTTGCAACCAATAGGAAAACGTTACTCCAAATGCCTAGACACCTACGAATCCTAGTTATTTTACATAATCTAATGTTTCTATATAATTTATGTATGTATTGTATATTGGCATCCTATGAGTAATATTTTATTTAATTGTTAGGTGATGTGAAATGTTGGATCAATCAAGAAAGAGACGTGTTGAATGATACAATAAGCTATATTCAAACAAGAACTCGGATATAACACTAAAATTACATTATTTTATTATACTATATATGTAATAAAATAATAGTTACTATGAATACTTAGATTAATAGTTAAGTAGAATATAAATTATCTATGAACCTATCACTTCAAATGGGTTTGAGAAAATCCTCAATTTACGGGTTTCATTCACTTACATCCATTAACCAAACACCTTCTATTATTCCTATCTAAGAAGATGATTTGAATTTGGAAATGTTAATATAATTAATTTTTGTTGAAGTTATGTGTACATTAAAGTGTTGATGTGTATCGTCACAAAACAATAACAACATAGAAATGGAAATGTTAAGATAAAAATAAAAATAAGAAACTAGGGGCCACCTCCCGAAAACTATGGGCGTATCTATCATCGTTGTCGTCCGTCCTCTTCGTCCATTTGGATACAACCATTAATTAATTCCAATTATTCTTACGAATTTTAATTAGGATTACTTTAAACATTATGATTAAAATTAAATTAAATTAATATTGTCAGCACACAGATTAATGTTATATTTTATTTTCTTTCTTGACTTGTACCATTGATCTACTTAGATTATTTATAATAATAATAACAATAATAATTTATTATTATTATTATTATTATTAATTATTATAATATTATTATTTTGGTTACGAAAGAACGTTTACACAAAAGATAGATTCATTAAAACAATATCTTTAAAAGTGTCATATGGGAGATAAATTAGAGACAGATGATAGATTCATGTTTAATGGAAAGAATCTAAAGAATCCTATCTTATTTTATTGTCAAAGATGACGAGGATTGCATTATCATAAATAGACCGTTCTATTTTAATACTACCCACAGCATTTTGTTTCCAGTTAAAGTTGATTTTCTTTTTATTAGCTTTTATTCAAATATAATATAATAATAATATATAATACTTGTCAAAGAAAATCTAACCTATTTTTACTTCTTTGATTATTGATTCGTTGAATATTACAGAAAACTAATTCCTTTTTGCTATTACTATGAACAGATTGAAAATATGAATTTTGAAGAAGCTATGTTGAAAGTATATAATGAATCAAATTATTATTAGCATGTTACAAAATATATATATATATATATAGTATAATGATCTAAAAAAAGAAAATTTTAGAATATAAAGGCGAGAAATATTCATTTAAAACTATGATTTAGCAAAAAGCAAGTATGATTAAATGAAAATTAAATATGATTTTAAAAAATTGCATTATGTAATTCACCAAATATTCATCTATGATTTAAAAAACATTGTTATTAATAAATATTTTTCCTGAATTAAAGGGTTAAAAAATTATTCTTCCATTTCTCCACCAATTTCTTTTCTCCCTTAAACTCACTCCTATAATATATATATATATATATATATATAGTGATGATTCAGAGGGAAGGGTTAATCTTGGGGGAAGGGATAATTTAATCCGGACCGTCCATTAACATTCATCGCGATGAATGTTAGTTATCATTCATCACGAAGAATATTGTTAAATCACAACCTCTACCCACTATTTTTAACATTTTTCGTGATAAATGATAACTAACATTCACCGTGATGAATGTTAACGGACGGTCCATATTAATTTTTCTTCTTCTCCAAAAATTATTCATTTCATGTAGATAGACCCCCTTTGTATATAATAAAAAAACTTAATTGAAATATTACGGAATAGTATTTAACTAATACTTCAGACAAGTACAAAAAAGTATAGCTAGCCGTCTTAAGCCTCTCGTATCTGATAAAAACTTGTGTTGACAAATTGGTTAATTTAATTAAACTTTTTATCAAACGGCAAAAAAGAAAGGGACAAAAGCTACAAAAGTTGTAGTAGAACATGAAATATGGCTAAAGCGAAATATTCTTGAAGTTGATGTGCAATGAGTATCTTATTCGAAATTTAATGTGTTAGAGTACCTTATTTTTCGAGTTTTACAAACATACAAAAAAACATTTAATTGAGAGTTTGGTCGTCAAATAAAACATATTAGACTTGTGATGTATATATCCTAAATTAAAAGATTATAGTTATAGTGTAGCGCTTCTAGTGAAAACATTTATCATGATAAAACATGTTAGAGAGAAGATATCTCTCATTTTTCATATGTTTCTTGTTTTATTCTATTTTTTTCATCAACTCTTATGTCTGTTTTTTTTTTTTTTTTTATCTTGATGAATCGGTGTATTAACTATCAAATCGGATCCATATCAAGCAGATTTGGTGCATATACCCAATTAAACAACAACATTTCAATACATTATCGTACATAATTTCCTTTTCAATAGACGGATAAACAGAAAAGGTTTTTCCTGTTCAGATTATTCATGGAACGAAAATATTTTTACTTAGATGTACACAGTCTAACTGAGATATTCTTGTGATCATTTCTGACTTTTTCCATGTCCGCCCCCAAGATGCAAAATTCGTAATATTTGAATTTGAGACTTTTTATAAAGATATTAAAATTAGGACGTCAACCGTTAAATCATTTTGATAATAATTTCTTTCCATACTAATCATTCCAATAATAATATAAAAAAGGAATCAAGAATTCTGGTTAGGAGAGATAATTAGTTTGTACATATTTGTTTTAACGGTAAAATATCAAACAGATTATTAGGATTATAATATGTATAAATAATTCAGCAATCGTGTAAAAATTAAGTCTCATATTATCAATTTGTAATATTCTAAATGAACATCTTAATGTTTTTGGATGTACATCCTGTGTGAATGTACATAGATGCGTGTCAGTCCTATCACTCCCTATATATATCTTACTCCCTTATAATGGGTGTAGGGGGAGTTCCCCCCACACACTTTTGAAAAGACAAAAATACCTTTCATTTATATTAATATTTACATCAAACCTACCCACTTTCCTCCACATTCTTTAAAATTAAATATCTCAAAAATAGTTAGTCAAAAAATTATAAAAATTACACCATAAAAATTAGAGTTTTTTTTCTTCAATTAGACATCTCACATGATATAGTTTCGATGAATTTTTTTTCTTAATTTTTTGGAATAAAAATTAGATGTTTTTACGTAACGATTCAATTATCAAAAGTTATATGTGTTATTCCGCTTTTTTATCTCCATCACATACATGTCATCTAAACATAAAAACACATAATAAACACGATAAAAAAGTATAGATCGAATATCCAGCATCACTGTTTTACACAGATACAAAGCTAATATATATATATGTGTTTGTCATGTCACACCTTAAAAAGTGTTCAAACAGTACGCCCTTATTAATCTACTCTGTACTTTTTATTGCGTGAAGATGTCATTTCTAAATTAATGCACGTATTATGTCTAGAACAGAATGTACTTATGTTTATTTATCTCTTAAATAGATATAATCCACAAAACTAGCCTATACACGTGAGTAGGTCATACACTCGCTATCTCACGCACGGGGATCATCGCCACTAAAGTGGGTCCCAGCATCCACATGCCTTTCGTTCGTTTATTAGTCACAATTTTTTTTGTAGAAAAGTAAAAATGAGAAAACAAAACTAATGTAAATAAAGAATTTCAAATGACAATAATACCCTCACCTTCTTTCTATAAATTGCTTCACCTCCCTTTGATCACTCTCTCATGTTTTCTGTTAACCGTTTCATTTTCACAAAAATAAAATAAAACAGGAATAAATAACTTTAACTATATAATAATAATAATAATAAATTGTTCAATATGTTAGGTGTATTTAGCAGTTCAATAGTTTCACCGCCGGAGGAGTTGGTGGCAGCAGGAAGCCGTACACCGTCGCCGAAGATCACGTCCAAAGCGCTCGTTAACCGGTTCATCGGAAATAATGCATCGGCGGTATCGATGCAAATTGGTGATGATGTTCAATTGGCGTATACTCATCAAAACGAATCAATCACACATCCCAGGTATAGTTTAAAGAAATTACATATATGTATATGGAGTATATTAAATGATCATCGGTGATTCGATTATATCTGTTGGTGTTATAATCAAGAAGTTAATTCTCAAATACTATTGCGAATTATGATTAATTTTGCTTATTTGTAAGGAATTAAATTGTTATATTGATGTTGATTAGATAGGCTAAGTGTAGAGAAATGATCGAATTGAATTTGACGTAAATTGAAAAAAAAAAATCGGTACCGGAGGTACAAGTGAATATGATTGTGTTGGATACCTCGAGATAGATGAAGAATATAATTCCGTGTTCTATTTGACTATTTTAAAAAACATTTACAGATATATATATATATATATATTATTTTGAAACGTTATTATTATTGTGATACTTTGAGATAAGATCTAAGATGAAAAAAGAATGCACAAACGTACATGATTGATTGATTGATTAGGAGGATTAGGTTTATGGCTGATTACGAACTGTATCGAAATCAAATCGTCGGGATTATAGGTTGATCAATACAGTACGTAGTAGTAGAATATAATAAGATTTTAGATCAATTTTTGATATGTTTATCTAAAATGTTCTATAGCGAATTACGTATAAACGATGCTTGCTTGTCCATGAAAACAGGGGAGTATGTACATGATAACAGAGTATTACGTATAAATTAAACTAGTATTGTTAATTAAATATATACTGGCCTTATATGTTTAGTTGTTTTCATTGCCACGTGTTGGTATATATATATGACGACATGACGTATCGGTAAGTCCTACCAATGTTTATTGTAGTTATCGCCAAATGTTAACAAAATCCAAAATATAAAATGAAAGATATATAGTAATTACTCGTATTTGCACCAAGTATACTAATTCTTGTCGGTTATTTAACTTATTTCGGTACAACACTACAACATTAAACATGTAGTTTATGGACTAAGCTTTTAAACTTTTATCAACTGCTATGTTAAGGGATGTCTGGGTTTAGCTTATTTACAAGTGCTTACTTTTTAGCAAAAAGGTATTTTAGCTTAACAAATCTTTAAATTAAAATAAAATAAAAGCCAACTCTTTTTTAAAACACGTAATAAGCCTATCTATAGACTGTTTGAGTAACAAAATGACCTTATTGTATTTTGATAACACAATAAATTGATAAGCATCTAAAATACCCCTACATAAACTTGTATTATATTTGTTAAAGTACAAAACTGACTTGCATAGTTACATAGAACCTAAGTAATAATTCTATTCTATAAGTATATGCCAAAGTATTTTGGGGTCTAATTCTTTTGTTACTAAAAGTATGGAATTTAACTTTTCATTACCTAAAAAGATGAAAACCACATGTATAACTCCAGTTAACCAAAATGATTATAGTAGTGCTTCTAGCGAATATTAAAAGATGGTTCTCGATTATGTTATTCTTTGTTATCATAAGCATAAGATTTCTAGAGTGATCCGTTGAAAATTACTCCACATGAAAGATGAAACGAAGGGTGGCGAGTAATCGAGAATGATAATGACATGATAATGGTTTCCTTTTTACTCGTAGTTAGTCTCTGTTAAAACTGAGAATTATTTCCCACTAAAAAACGTTCTATTTACCTCAATACCACAATGGTCAATAATCAGTTATTCCTCAAAAAGGAATTTAAACGTATACATCCATTATCTCATCCTCACTCATAATTTAGTCTTTTCATACAATAAAAAAGACTCTTTGGTGCTTAAGTTTTCCCATCAGAGGCTCATCCAAATTCAAGAAGCATTGATTAATATATACGGAATAGTTAATAATTGGCCTGAATTTAATACCAGACACATCCCATTAAAAAATTGTCTCGTTCAAATTTTGTTAATTTCTGTAAGCTTGTGACTAGTATGGCCCATTGAAAGTTGAGTGTTGCAAAAAAGATTCAATTATCTATCTATTTTGCTTTAAATGGTTCTTAAATTATCCTTTTTACTGCCTTTCCTTTGGTGATATGTCATATGATTCATTAAGCATCTTAACTACATTATTAATAATATCTCTATAATGAGAATGACAGATCTTTTGCGGTCAAAGACGAGATCTTTTGCTTGTTCGAAGGAGCACTCGATAACTTGGGTAGCCTAAAGCAACAGTACGGGCTTTCCAAGTCGGCTAACGAGGTCGTTTTGGTCATTGAAGCTTACAAGGCTCTTCGTGATCGTGCCCCTTATCCTATAAACCAAGTTGTGGGCCACCTTGTTGGAAATTTTTCCTTTGTTGTCTTTGACAAGTCAACGTCTACTTTATTTGTGGCCACAGTAAGTCATAATTCTCCACTTAATTTTTTACTATAATGATAATATTACTTTAAGATGCGTTTAATCTTTATCATTTATATAATAATAAGTGGTATTGGTAACGATTATGACAGGATCAACATGGCAAGGTTCCTTTGTATTGGGGAATCACAGCCGATGGGTGCGTTGCATTTGCCAATGATGCTGATCTGCTCAAAAGTGCCTGTGGCAAGTCACTTGCTTCATTCCCTCAAGGTTCGTTTCAATCCAAATATTTGTAGAAATGACGAAACGTTTCAGTCGAATAGGTTGGTTAATAGGTCAAAATGGCCAAATATGAGTGGGTTAACCCAAAACATTTTATATCCAAATTTTTTAAATTATTTCGTGAACTATTATTGCGTCAAATATGACTACAAATTATATATTACTAGTAATCTGATGATGGATATAAGGATTGATAAGGCTTTATACATTGAAAATACATTTTAAGACAACCAGTTGACCCATTTGGCTCGTTTCTTCTTAAGTTTTGATTAAACCCGTTTGATCCGCTTATGATTATAACTATACCAAAAATCATTCAACTAATAACTACAAGGGACGAAATTTCCACATCTTTTTGAAGTTTTTTAAAGCCTGCCTTAATGGTATGCAGGATGCTTCTACTCCACAGCAATTGGAGAGCTCAGATGCTATGAGAATCCTAAGAACAAAATCACAGCCGTTCCTGCAACTGAGGAAGAGATTTGGGGTGCAAAGTTCATGGTAACCAATTAAATCTATTCCATTAAGCATACATCATATTTTATTATAGTTTGTGGTTGTTTTCGTAATTATGTTCGTGGTTTCTAGTGTATATCCAGTGGTCCAAAATATATAACTCAACTATATCCATAGATCAGGTATATGTTGCTATCAAAGTGTCAAACAAAGATTGTGACGTTTTGGATGATATTTTTTTTAGGTGGAAGGCCCATCAGTTATCTCAGCCACAGAGTAAACACATCTGTTTCATCCCATCCCTCCATAGACTATTGCTTCATCCACAACTTTTTATCCAGTAATCACTTTTAAAACAACGGCATGTGAGGATCCCATCTTACTGAAGCAACATCTTTAGTTGGATGATAAATAGATGTTTGGGCTCTTTATGGTTTTAGGGACTGAGGCTGTAGTTTTCCACTTGTATGTTGTTCTGTGTACAGAGACACCTTGTTGTGTAATAAAGTCTGGGTAGACATGAATGTAAAATGTATGGTTGTGATCTATTTGTCTAAATATATGTGGTTTTTGGTTTTCTTGCAAAGTAGGAAATGAAATTTGAGTCTGCTTTGAAATGTATTTAAGTACTAATTGTTATTTGAGTAATTTTAATGTTGATACTCATACGAAGGTCAACATCAGTTTTAAACAAGTTGAACATTATCTATAGCGAAATCAGTGATTGTTCTATTCACTTTATGTTGGAAGATAACCATGGAACACCATTTCATTTTTAATTGTTAATGGTGGTTTATTATAAGATGGAGATTGATTTCAAAGTGTTCTTTGAGAAAACAATATTACATGTTTGGATTTGGATGGATGCATGGAGCAATACCATATTTGATACATGTCATTGGGTGGGCTTTCATGAGTTTGTCCCGTCATAGTTGAGCATAAAGCCCACACCTTTTACAAAAGCTGTACGCAGTTCATAGACCCACTGACCCAATGAGAAGAAATGAACAATGCTTGCTCACATATAATATATAAAAGCTAAATAAATTTTAAAAAAGTTTAAATTTTCAAAGCTATCAGAAGTAGCTTTTCACGAAAAGCTCCAAACCTAAAGCTACAGCTACAGCCTACAACTACAGCCTATAGCTACAGCTACAACCTACAGTTACTTCATTAAACATACCCTAAATAGATTGCCATGTAATTTTGTTTATTCAATTTCAATAAAAGATATCTTTTCAAGTAATATTTAACTAGTGTTATATCTAGAAGGTGTTCGAGATCTCGCATGTATTTATACAGCTATGTTTGTTTTAATAAATCATCTAGTTTGTTGTCTAGTTTGATAGTTTAGTTACACCAAAATGAAGTATTGTTTCGTTTATGAAAGGCTGTAGAATAAAAAAGTTTGTGTTTTGTATCTATTGATATGCTTTTGTATGCATGAATTTTACGATACACATGTCGGTGGTGTATATACACTTTCGAAAATTAACCATGCACCACTAATCATACTTCAAAATGTTTGTACATAATAGTGTACTAATCATGCTTTAAAATATTGTACATTATAATAATATATTAGTAGTGTATGACTAATTTTCGATAATATATAAATCCTAATCCATTTTGAAGAGCTGGAATCTTCATTTCTAATCTTAACCCAATTTATTCCGTAAAAACGAATCTATATGCAACAAACCATCTGAACTTTGGTACCCATATTTATTTCATACTAAAAAGCAAGCTAGCTCATCGACTCAAAAAAGAAAATAAATTATCTTTCAACTCGACAGCTAAGCACCCTCAATTACCCTGATAACGAATGAAGGCAAACATGACAGTTAGGTAAGCCGTGCCCATAGCTCTAAGAAACTGGGCATATTTCTTCCAAACTGCAAAAGAACACAACCAAGCAATTAGACAACTTCTATAAAAGTTAAAAACGAATATCTGATATAATAATCTTAAAATAAGATAATCGACTATAATAAACGGCTACGTAGGAGTGTATTTGGATGTACTTCTGCTCTAATGCTTGAAATTGTAATAATCGACGGTATTATAATAAAAAAGGAAAAGAGAGAGTGAGAGATGCATCATAAACCTAATTGTTGCAACTTCAAGTTGCAATCATTTAATAATCGATTCCAAACACAAATTAAAATACCAGTGTAATCTCATGAAAGAAACATATGCACTTACCTTCTTCCTAAGTATTCTATAGTATCGGTGGTGAGGGTTGATCTCCTCTTATCGGCGAATGCAACTGATGCCGCCTTCCTCATCAAAGCGGATCCTGCAATACAGCCCAACATCGGTGGTAAAAGATCAACGTTCTCAGCTATCACCTTGCTCACGGGCGCGCGTCCACACCTGAGGCCCAGACACGCAACTTGCGAATTGCGACTTACGGGTGAATGAGTAGGTTTTTGCAACAAAAAAAAAATTGTATACTTTTATATTTGTTTTTTTTTTCTTGTATTCGGTGAATTTCTTTAATTTTATTCGGTTTGAATTACTTCGCTAACTTAATTCCCAATTAGATTGAGATTAAATCTGATCAAATCCTATAAACTTAATTTAATGTAGTCGAGAAGATCGCCCATCTAAGTACCTCGGTGGTAAAAGATATCATGTTATTTGATCTACCAACTTCTTCGTTTCCTTAAATGCGCTGACTTAAATTAGTCCATGTTTATGTATCAACTTTCCAATCCTTATAGAATAAATCATGTTCAATAAATGTCGTAACATTCTAATCTCCAAGATGTAGAATTTTGCATTTACTTTTACTAAAGTCAAATCAAATTACGCATTGGATCAAAATGCTCAGGATTAATCCGAAGACTCTCGTGTTTTTATTTGCTGTTGATTGTATGGTTTCAATTCAATTTTAACAAAACAAAATATATTAATTAAAATATAATATATACTTAAGTTCATTTTAAGAAAGAAATTTGTATTCTACAATAGTACAAAATAGTAACGCACCGTTACTTGATTCATATCATATATTTTTTCTTGATTTCTTTTTTATTTTTCCATGTACGAAGCTTAGTTATCTTTAGTAGATTCTAGATGAACATTGTTTGATGAGGTGTTTTCAGAGGTGAAGTTAGGATTTGAGAATAGGGGGGGCTTACTATGTGATTAAATATTAGCAATAATTTTTTTTTGCACATCTTAACAAAGTATTGGTAAGAAGAGAAATGAACTACAATAACTATTTTTAATAGATGAGACATACGGGATAAATTACGGGTTACTCTTTTTGGACCCATAATGGTAGTGTGGTTGTGTGTACTCCGCAACATCTTCCATAACATTATTCTGTCACATTGTGATCGTTGATCACAACATCACTTGTTCGCTTGAAAAAAATCACGAATTGTTTTTTTTTTTACCCATGATTTAATTTAAGATCAATCTTTATATATAATTAAAAGAGGATATGGAGGAATTTGAACCCTTCATTATTTTTCACCATTTGTGATTCAACGATCTTAATTTCTTTTGTATAATTATACTTTTAGTCCCTTAAATATTTGATGTATTTATTTAACTTAAAAAAAAAAACACATTTTTGGTCCCTTAAATATGTTATACATTTATAAAAGTTAAATTAGTCGCGCCTTATCGCGGATCTATAATATAAATTAAAGAGTCTATAAACTATATAAAAAAATCAACCAAATAAAAGTTTAAAAAAATCGGTCACGATATTTTATTCATTTATAAAAATTAAATTTGTCTGGCGTTATTGCAGGTCTATAGACTATATAAAAAGTCGACTAAATATGTTATACATTTATAAAAGTTAAATTAGTCACGCCTTGTCGTGGGTCTATAAACCATATAAAAAAATTGGTCACAAGTCGACTACAATATTCTATTTATTTATAAAAATTAATTTCGTCCCGCATAATCGCGGGCTGATGATCTAGTTTCTTTAATTATATTACTAAACAATATTATAACTTAAGCAAAAAAAATGTTAAAAATAAAGAAGAATATAACCACATAAAACACTAGCAAATAATAACCATGACAATGATAAATATATCTAGTATAAATGTAATCAGAAACTTCTCATAAATTAAGAGTTTTTATGTTAAAAGATGATAATAGAAATCTTCCAATGGCCTAATTAATGAAATTTAAATTGTAAAAAAATATGCAGCTATATTATAAATTGGGAGGGGCTCAATTTAATTATTATGGGCCTAATTAGTTTATTTCCAAAAGTTTCCAAACTCCTAATACAAAAAAAATTAACGCGAAGACATTATAAATTGGGAGGGGCTCAATTTAATTATTATGGGCTTAGACTACCTAATATCATTTGCGTTTGGGTTGTTGAGGGAGGCACAACACTCCCCAGCTACCCCACTAGCTTCGCTTCTGGGTGTTTCTAATCATTTAAAGCTACGTTGTGTGTATGATGGTGTTAATATATATTTACTTTGACAAATGATATGAAAATGTAATTAATTTGTTCAAATTTAATAATAAAAGGAATATAATTTTTTGTCAATATCTGAAAAAGATTCACATTTTGAAATAGTGCTATAAAAGGATTTAAGTTACTAAAATATCTCAATTCAAAGAAAAATTACCGTTTTATTTTATTACTTTTATATTTTTAGTTAATTTTAACTGACGTAGACTTTATACATCATATATTTATTTAATACATGACTACCTGACAAACATACTATGTACACACTAATTTTACCTTTTTAGTGTTTAAACCCTAGTTTTATTTTGAGTGAAAAAATATTTATATAGTATGTTTGTAAAATTAAAAAGTCACATATTAAATCAATATATGATGTATAAATTTTACGTCAGTTAAGACTAACCAAAACTGTAAAAAGAAAAAGAAAATAATAATTTTATCTTCAAATGAACTTTTTAACAACTTAAAAGTTTTTATGGTATAATTTTAAAATGTGAATCCTTTTAAGATATATACAAAAGGTGTATTTGCTTTATTGTTATATTGTGTTAAATGGTTATTTTTTAAAGCTATTTTCCATTATATTTACTCCGTATATTATGTAGGTGTTATGTAATTATTTTAGTTGAGTAAGTCTAAGCTAACAATGTTTTCCTATCAATAACTCCGTTTATAATCTAGATATAACTAGTTTTTTAAAGTTATGATAGAACAATAAAAAATGTGTATGAAAAACAATCCACGAAATTAGTCTTGAATCCTTGAACAGTGTCGAACCTTATGTATAATATTTATAAAAAATCAATGTAAAAAATAATATTTTATATTTATTTATATAATATAAATTTATATTAACAACATAAAGTTTTAAAAAGGCCATAATCCAATTTCTGTTTGAAAGGTTCGCCGTTGCTTTAAACATACACTTATGTATAACGATGGACACATTTATTTCATTCACAGAAAAGATAATTTAAAATGATCACCGTCTTTTTTATTCATTATTATTATTATTATTATATTACTATTTGGTCAAATTCCATTCCGTTAAATAAAAAAATAAAAATAGAAAAGCACTTGGCGAAACCGGTGAGACTGGATCACATGCACGTGTATGTACAATGCTTACCCTGCAACTCTCGTGGACTTCGCTTTCAAACCGTACACAAACTTTATCATAATCTCATCAACGGCGCGTGCTCGTCCACGATCATCAAATAAGTCACGGACGTAGTTAATCACAGCCGTCCAACAGTTTGCAGTCCGTTAGTTATCTCCCCCACTTTGCCCATTCCCCATTCTCCATCTGTCAACAATCGGCCATTTTGCATCCCCCGACCCTCATTTTAAGGGAGAGAGGAAAACGTGTACTATTTTCTACTTGTTCAAATTACACCCCTATAATTTGCATTATTTTCTATAATTTTCAAATTATTACTAAAAATTTTGACATTTGATATTGTACTTTTATAACTTTTGAAACTATAATTTTCTACCTTATTCTTAGAGATGGTAAATATGGCTCCTCACAAATACATTAACTTTTTAAACAATAACTTAGTTGATACATGTACCTTAAATAACTGAAATAAAACACGGTAACTTATTGTTATCTTTGCATAGAGATAAACTTGTGTTGAAACTTAAAAATATTTTTATTAATTTTAAATTATTTGTCGCACGAGACGACACTATATTTAATTCTACAAAATAACCGAGGCTTATAACCAACAACTAATTTAGTTTTTCTTTCCATTTTCTTTTTATACACTTATATACGGTATTGCATATTGTATCAAGCATTAAATGGATCAAAAACCCTCCGTAAACTCACTAAGATTTGTATCTATAAAAAAACATCACCGAATATGAAAACAAGAATCAAGATTTGTATTTTTTATTTTAAAATGTACATTACAATGCAAATTACTTTTGAAATATATCCATTGTTCATTAATAATCATCACACTATATTGTTAAATACAAGTTTTGTTAATTTAACTTTTTAAAATGTGTTAATTTAAACCAACAAGAAAAAACACTACATTTTATGCGTTTAAGGTGAATGGCCAAAGTAGGAGGGTTTAACTTGTATATACCACATTTAATGCACTAAAAAAAACTTACAAATGATGCCGTTTGATTAAAAAAGAAAGATGTCAATGTCGTTTCACATTTTCGTTTTCTTCAAACTCAAAATCCCAATAATACCCTCATCATCCATCCTCTTCCGTCTTCAGTCTTCACCAAAAACCGCTACATTTTGTAAGTTAATTAATAAAGTAAAAGAAAGCAAATCGATTTCATGAATGCTACTTTAACTTTACTCATTTATCAAGCAAGCAACACAACAAAACCCAATGATTCATTCATCTCTTCAAATCCCCCATTATTAATGTGCTCTTGCTTCCAATTTACATCAAATCTCTTATTTTTTAAATCTCTTTTCTAGAAAGCAACAACTTTTATTACAAATGGTGAAAAACCCATCTCATCAACACTTCAATTCGTCAATTTACATGAAGAGATTCAAATCTTTAAAATTGTTTGAACCCTCATTGGGGATATTTGGTTTTTTGTTAATTACAGTTTTTATAATTTTTGGGTTCTTTTACTTGGATTATAAAAGTGTTGTTAATGGCGGTGTTTTTAAATTAAAAAGTGAGAATGGGAAGTTTAAATGGTTGAAAAGAGATTATAAATATTATAATTATGGTAGTAGTAGAAAAAGATTCGATTTTTTGAGTGAAAATGGTGATAGATGTGACGTTTTTGATGGTGATTGGTTGTGGGATGAAAATTATCCATTGTATCAATCTAAAGATTGCAAGTTTATAGATGAAGGGTTTAGGTGTTCTGAAAATGGACGCCCTGATTTCCTTTACACTAAGTGGCGTTGGCAACCAAAAGATTGTAACTTGCCCAGGTTATTAAACAATTCTTAAACTTTTTCTTCTAATTTTTTCTATTTTGTTATGCAATTTATGTTTTGGTAACTGTTTGTTATGCAATTGGGAGTTTTTGTACTTTTCCCTAAGTTTAATTTTAGTTTTATTTGATAGAATGATAGGTAAGGAACTGTTGGTACATCAATCACACTCTTTTTTTTCTTTATTGGGGAGGGTCAAAGGCTTTGACTTACTGACTCCTAAAGGGAAGGGGGTGTGATTGGGAAAGTTGTGCATTTGATTGACAAGAAACATTAAACATTATTTCATTTTTAGTTGTGAAGTTGAAATGGGTTACTATTTAAATAACTGACTATTTGATCCGGATAATCACAGTAGTAACATAAATTTGCTACCGAAGTTGCAATAATCACATAATCACTTAACAACACGTATTCAATAACCTTCTTAAATCGATGGGAAAACTGTAATCTTTTAACGAACCTCTCTAGTTTTATGTGTGAATTGCTTCTGTAGTGCTGTATGTTGATTTCTGATCACTGTTTTGCATTTGCATGTGACATGAAAACGACCCTTAACAAACAGGAAAGTTCGCTTTTTTTATTAGTATTAAACATCTGGTTTGTTGTTTCTAAGAAAATGAAATTTAAAAAGGGGGTCTTAAGTTATCTTTGCTGCAAAAACACGGATCTTACTGCCTAAGGATCCTTGACTTTGTGGTAAATAGGAAATGACGGCTTTACGTAACATTTCCTTTTACATTTTGTTATATTAACAACTCCTTTTAGCAGGGGCAAAAATAAGTGCTTTGAATGCGTATACCGACAAAACTTGTTTATGAAGGTTTGTTACCAAAATAGTATGAAAAATTTATTCTAAGGTGCATAATAAAAAGAAAGTTTCATGTTAGTGGACAATCAAGTTGGAATTTCTATATTTATTATTGTTTTGATTGCCACATAGGGTTGAGTACTTGATGGAAGCAGTACTAGATTTTGTGGTTTGTTGGAATATCAATTAATTTGCCTATTTTTAGTCAGGTGGATTTAACAATTGTCTGCTATAACATAGAAACTAAAAAACCCTTTAGATTTTGTAAGTTACCCCAAATTAATGAAATTGTTATTTGGTATTTTCCTTACTAACTACTCCCGTCTTTGCTTTCTTGGTTTTTATTTTTATTTTTTTTATTATATGACTTGCCTATATATTAGTTGTAAACCCTTGTGAATCTGTCTGCAATAGAGATTTTGATAAAGAAAATTTAGAAAATAAAGCCTTTTTGTCTTATTTCGTGGGGCGAAAAAGAGTCTGCATTCAGTTTTTGAGCTGTTTAAAGTTAACTACAACATGAGATGACCCTTTGCAAATTAATTGGTTGAAATTGGCACCTCTTAAGTCTTTTGAACTTATAGTTAATCTTTAGATGCCAATTTATGAGTATAAGAGCTTATTTGTGAAACCAGTAGATCTTTTTTACGCAAATCTAATTGAAGAAACCATGGAAGATCTATTCTATGTGAATGTAATTGAAAAAACCATTTATAACAACCAACTTTTGAATGTGATTCTGACTCTTCAAGTAGAAATTAGTCTTATAAATGTTACTTATTTTGTGTTGAAAATAGATTTGACGGGAAACGAATGTTGGAAAACATGAGGAACAAACGGGTAGTCTTTGTTGGAGATTCTATTGGCAGAAACCAGTGGGAGTCCCTGCTCTGCATGTTGTCATCTACAATTACGTCTAGTAAAAACAATGATTCAATATACGAAGTAAATGGCAATCCAATCACTAAACACAAAGGGTTCTTGGTGTTCAAATTTAGGGACTACAACTGCACTCTTGAGTATTACAGAGCTCCTTTTCTTGTGCTGCAAAGTCGACCACCTCCGAATTCTCACTCAAAGATAAAGACTACACTTAAGTTGGACCAAATGGATTGGACCTCATCAAATTGGCGGGATGCTGATGTTGTTGTTTTTAACACGGGACATTGGTGGAACAATGAGAAGACTGTAAGGGGGTATGCCACTTATCTATTTTTCCATTTATTCTTAAATAGGGTATGTTTGACTTGTTTGGTCAAACTTATAACTTCAGAAATTCATAATTGATGTGATTCTTTTAATTATATCAACTCTTTCAAGATGTGATTTTCATTATCTTCCGTATTCATATAAATGGTAACTTTTCCATCTGTTGTTTATTAATGAAGGTTTCTAAAAACAGGGGTATGTTTGACTTTTAGGGTCAACTTTGACCTTTTGAAATTCATAAATGATGTAATTTTATTCACAAATCTAGCATCAACTCTTTTAGATGTGTTTCTAATTATTTCGTGTTTAATAAAGTCCGTAATGTTTCCTAAATAGTATTTTGTGAGGAAAGTTTTGAACTCTTAATTTACCTCGTAACTCAAATGGTATCTTCTTCCTTCGTTGGAGGGAGTTTGTTTGCTCGCTTTTTTCCTTCGAATTATTCTGTTTGACTACATATGAATAAATCTTGTAGACTTGTAGTCCATTTTTGCCAAAAGTAGGGGTTATGTTTGGTTTCTGCGATCATTAGAAATTCATAAATGCTATGGTGTTTGCCTTTGTATTTTGGAGCTGATTATTTAGAGGTCAAATAAATTTATGCGATCGTTTTCAGCTATTAAAAGGATATTCTAGCCCATCCAGACAGCTCCTAAATACAAATAAATTAATGGGATTGTTGACTTATAGTTGAATTTACGCATACTGATTCAACTTTTAATGGTCAGAGGTTGCTACTTCCAAGAAGGAGCAGAAGTCAAGATGGAAATGAAAGTCGAAACTGCATACAGAAAGGCACTAGACACTGTTATATCTTGGATCAATAGTGACGTAAATAAAACAAAAACGCAAGTGTTTTTCCGCACATACGCCCCTGTGCATTTCAGGTTCGTTATTTGATATCTTCTGATCGTTTTACCAAGTTTCATCCTGTCCTGCCCAAAACAAGAAGCGTAAAACTGGCAACATGGATGTGTTGGTTGAGTTAGATAACAGGTCAAAAAAGATTCAGGTCCAAAACTCCATATGTAGTTATGCTTCAAATATACACTTTGGGATACTTACCCATTTCACCAGTTTTTTTCTAGCTTTTTATTTAAAATTTACCCATTTGACCTATTATAAATTGAGCATAACTTGAAGAACCTGTGAATAATCATGTTTACAGAGGTGGGAACTGGAGAGCCGGTGGAAATTGCCACAAAGAAACACTACCGAATCTAGGTGCCGTACAAGTACAGCCATCTTCAACTTGGCCACAATACCATATATTCAGAGACATTATTTCAAATCATTTAAAAAACTTTTTAAATGAGTCTACAAAAGTATTGAATATACTCAACACGACCTATATGTCATCAAGGAGAAAAGACGGGCACCCTTCTCTCTATTATCTTGGCCCGAAGCTGAGTCCTGCAGCTGCACACAGACAAGATTGCAGCCATTGGTGTCTTCCTGGGGTCCCTGATGCATGGAATGAGATACTTTATGCATTAATATTAAAACAGACAGCTTTTTTTGGTACTAGTCATTCATCAACAGTTCATTAGCATATTTACTATTTATTTCTTGGTGAGCTGGTGGAACATTTAGTGTATATATGCCTTTCACTTGACTATAGTACTATACCAACGCATCTTGCAGATGTTTCCGTTGCTTTTTGGAGTTTTGACATCTTTAGGATGCTTCAATAGGCAAGTCGGAGCATAAAATGATATGTATATTAGGTTGCGTTTAGTTCAACTCCCATGGTTTTCACATGGAGGTTCATATTTATAGTCAATGATAAAAGGTAGTTATTTGTTAACTTATATGAACTTCATATGCCGTTTTTAGGCTTGAATACTCTGGACTAATATTACAGAGCCTGACGGAGTTATTTTAAGCGAGGTGATATGTACACTAAACAATTTACTTTTTCACAAGATAAGCATTTGTGTATTGTACAGTCAATGTGTAATTCTGACAGAGAACTACTGAACTACACCGAACTCGAGTTAAGACTGGTTGTGGAACTGGTTCTTTGGTTAGGTCACTCTAAGCCCAAGTCCCATGGCAGACTTGGATCATTCTCGGGCTCTAGCACATGATGTGTTTGTGCTTTATGCATATTTACAAATTCAAACATAAAAGGTTTGCCCTCTGGCTAGGATCAACATCCTCTCAAGTTACACAGTAATGTGATGGATCATGTTGGTGTTTGTGTGTGTGTGTGTGTGTGTGTGAGAGAGAGAGAGAGAGAGATATTGAAAGGTTTGGGGGATGGGATCTTCAGTTAGATCTAGCTAGGTTCCAATGTGCAGTTAATAAATTGATATAATTTTTGTTGTGATTCAAGAACATGGAGGGAGAATCAATTAATCACAGGAACATTGGTCTGCTACGTGCTAGGTACCATAAGTTGGGAGGGAATCAACCCAATCAAGTTGGGTGCATTGTCATTTATATATATACAAGCTAGTTATAACATATTACTAACATTTACAAGTTTTTGATTATATGTTTTTTTTTTTTTTTTCTTTTTTTTTGTGTGTGAATGAAATTCTCTAGTTTATGATTTATACAAACAATTTAAAACGTGTATTAACTACAGAAACTAAGAGGGCGACTACGGGTCAACATTATTCCGACTTTAACCTAAAATATGTATTGTGTATATATCAGTATTTTAGTTTAGAAAGTAAACGGGTTGACCTTTGATTTAATAAATGTGTCCAGGTTAGGATTGAACTTTGATTTTCAACATGATTAATTGACTAAACTAGAATTGGGTTGGGATGTATATGACCCGTTACCACGATATAACCCATACACGACATGAATTGCCAGCTCTACTTAATGGTAATGTAAGTTTGATATGTGGCTGTGGTTCAAGATCCCCTAAAACATAAGATCTAATTGAAAAGAACAAAAAGTGCAAAACATCTGTAGAAAAGAGCACTATATTTGACAGTAACCAACTCAAAAAAAGCTAATTGGACGAACCACGAGAATCAGAAAAAAGCACCCCAAATCAATCCATTCACAATATATTCCCTCACCCATGCATGCATGTGTGTGACACCTATGGTATTTTTGTTGCTTTTTGCTACATTGAACCATGTACTAGTTGTAACTGTCATGTCTTTATTTGGCAGTAATGTCATGTGTGCAAGTGTATGCAAGTGAAAAAAGAGATTATTAGTAGAATGACAACCAAGTAAATTCTCAAGATTAATGTTGTGGATGAGAGAAATCAGAAATATATGTGTGGGTGGTGGGTGTGGTTTTGGCTTGGCTTTTGGTGCTCTAATCTATCTTGTTTTCCCACAAATGGATAGAATCATAAACACATTTCATGATCCTCTTGTGGGTCATAAATAGACAGATTGGCTAAATGGGTCCCACTGCCTCACATGTCCAGCCCCTTAAGAGAATTAAATACCTCCCCACACCATCCCCTACCCAACCCAACACATATTCTTTCATTCTTTACTCATTACCCCAAACCTTTTCCTTTCCCTATTTATACATTTCATTCAAGAAACCAAAAATTAAAAGTAAAAGAAACAAAACACTTGAAGTAACTACTTAGTTATCAACACTACTTGAAAGCTTACTCAAAGAAAAAATGGAAGTTGTTGAAGATGATTTGTTTTTTGCTGACTTGAGTCAAAGGATCTCTCTTCTTATCATGGATGATGATGAAGACCCTACTCTTCACTGCCCTCCTGTTTCTTTCCAGGTTTTTATCTCTATTTCTCTATCATATATAACTACAGATTGAATGAATAGAGGCTTTCCATATGTGGAAAGTGATCATTCACGAGATGGATGGACAATCATATCTTCAACATAATCACACACACACAAAACACTTGCTAATTTTGTCAAGCTAGTTCCACATATTTAGGTAACTTTTGTTTATTTTTACTTATTTAAATGTTCTTATGTTATCTTCTAGGTTATTTCTCAAGCAATCCATCCAATCCATCATAACCAAATATCGAATTTTCATGACCACAATGGTAGAAGAGAAATCAAAGGAACCGGAGTGTTCATCCCACGATCTTCAAACAATCCAAGAAGGAGTAAGCAATCAAGATCTAAGTCTTCAAACTCGAGGGTTCAAACTCAAAGACATAATGTTAATACTTCAAGTGGACACTTTTCTCATGAACCATACCACAACCATAATTCTACTAACACTTCTTACAATTCTTTGAATCCCAAAAGATGCTATTAATGTCAATCAATTAGTTAGTATTAATTAAGTTTTTATACAATTGAATGTATAAGCTCAATTCATCTAATGTGTAAGTGTGTATTTTAACAATTTGTTGCATCTATTTTTTAATGGAAAGATGAGTGACTTTATAGTGGGTATTGAATATTGATCATGTGGATCGAATAAGTTAATTAAGACGATTAGTAGTGATGGAAGAAACATTTGATGTCTTGCGAGCCAAAGTTATTTTCGATTTGGCAACCTGCTGGTAACGAGCTTTATGGCAAAGGCGTCACTTGAAGAAATTTGGGCCACGCGTCTCAATATAATTTTTGTCAATAATTTGTACTTGATTGATTCTAAACGCTGTAAGAAAAAAGAGAAAATCAGATTGAGCCCTTTAGTGACGATGCACTGTTGTCGCAGAAGGCCACAAATAACAAAAATTCTAATGCTTTTTGACTTTGGCTGAAAATATTGACTTCTTCTATTGCGACGTCACAGATGCCTTTCTTATTTTTGGTTTTTGTTTTGGAGCCTAAATGAAAATAATTCCCTCGTAGCCTTTAGCAACGATAGTGTCATTGCTAATACTTTTTTATTGATTTCCTGGTATGGACTCAAAAAGAAATAAATTCTCGCTAAGGCTTTAACGACGAACGACGAAAGTGTCGTCGCTAATTCTTTTAATTTTTCCTTTAAAGAAGTTTAAAGTAAATAATACGTAGATTTATTAAATGTATAGTTAAGTGTAATTAGATTTAACTTAATGTTACCTACTTGCAAAATGACTCAATTAACAATACAACATCATGTTGTCTTCTTCCCCAGCTTCAAAACTATATTTGCAAATCGACACTTTACACAGACTAATTATCATCGTCACCATCATTCATAATCTTCGACGTATATCATTACCTATAAAAAGGTGAGTTATACGAAGCAAGTATCTTATTATTCAATCGAGAGTAATCATTGCATTCATCACCAATTAATCAAGTCGGACTCAAATACTATTTAGTTCAAACATAATTATATTGTTCGTGAGACGTTAACAGTAGTACAAACTCAGCAATAGTAAGACATATTCACTATACATGTCATGAGCTATTAGAAGTTGAATAATACAAAATGAACGGTCCAACAAGTATAAACCAAAAAGAATTCACATCAACTAATCATATCGTTATCATATCGAACAGTTGAGTATTGCATATCATCACCAATAATGTCGACTCTAAAGACAATCCCATTTCGTGAAACCCTAAGGCGTTTACACCTTATATTTCATAAACTTTATGTTGGTGAAGGTGTTTGCGACTATATTGGCTAGCTTCAAGCAGTTAAATAAACTCTAAAACTAACGGGTAACGATGAGTATGGGTTAAGGCGTCAACCCCTCTTCGAACATTCGAATGATCGGGATAAACCTTAAGACGTGAACCCTCAATATTTCTTCGCGATAAAAATAAAAAGTTGTGGATTGTATACTATCAATGGAAACTAATACATATTCAATATATAGTTGCTCACAGAACTATAGTTGTCATAGTTGTTCATCGAACCTTAAGAAGTTTACACTAAATATATCTTCGTGAAATAAAGAAAAAGTTGTGTGTAATATACTATCGGTCGAGAGGAGACATTACCATAACGTGGGACAGTTTATATACATCATCGCATAATTTAATAAACAGGTTACTAGTTACATGATATAAATAGATGAATAATTTAATAATAAGTTTTAATTAATTTAGAATTAATTCAAATTTCAATTATACTAATTTTATAAAGTAATTATAGACAATTTTAAATTTAATTAACTTTTTTATAATTATAATTTAAAAAGAATTGTATATCAAAGTAGACGAATAATTTAATAAGCAAGTATTTTGACTTTGAGAATTAATTTAAAATTTATATTTATATACATTTTAAAGTAATTAAAGAGTAATTTAAATTTAAATAATTTAGAATTAATTTTCAAACTTAAATTTATAATTTTTTATGAAATAATTAAATACTAATATTTAAATTTATATTTTTATTGTTGTCGCTGAAAGATATTAGGGACGATAAGTCGTTGGAAACAAATTTTCACGAAAAAATCAAAATCTCCTCCATCAAAAAAGGGTTCCCGGTTTTATTAAGCGTGTCGTCGTTGAAGGCCTATAGCGATGAGGCATTTGTGAGAAAGATGTGAGGAAGTAGGTGACATGTTTGATTTGTAGGTCATTAGCGCGTATTTTTTAATGCATTTGGATGGTTGTATATACTGTGAAGATATAAAGCTAGAAAAAATAGTTGTATTTTTTTAACACAAAAAGAAGATGTATCATGGGAATGGAACAATCCAATGGATTGCCATGTGAATTGTGGGTCACAGTCCCTGTCACGTGCTTTGCCAAATCAAGGTCGGATATGCATAGACATCACAAATGGGTGTTCACAACTAATCTTAATTAGTCTATTCATAAACGTCTTCTATCACCATTTGCAAATATATAGCTACTTTTGTTACACATCTTAATAATATATGTATTTATTTGTCAAGTTGCACTAACAATCACATATAAATTAAATAAAATACTTTATAAGAAATTCATTAGTAGAAATTATAGAATTAGTTGTTTAGAATCCATCCCAATTGTAGGTATTTTTTAGAAAAGCAAATTGAAGACTACCTACGTCATATTATATACACCACAAATACATACACACATATATATATATATACACACACACACACGTCTTTATTGAAACTAAAACTCACAACAAATTAAGTGATCAGCTATTAACGTATTGCTAAAATGCTCTTTGATAATTGTAGGTGTGCGGTAACAAATAATTTGTAGTTAAGGTTTCGCGAACGTACAATTTAAACAACCATATAAAAAGAAATCCATATATCTCATTTCCGTCATATGAAGCAAGTGGATCATGTAAATCCAATGAGCTATTATTCAGTTGCTTAAGAAATATGGTTATATAAATATGAAACAAAAGAACCTTTAGAGGAAAAACAAGTGGAATCAATAGTACTGATTAACAGCTTCGATGCCATCTATAACATCAAACCTTCTCCTTTTGCCACTTTTAACTTTTAGGTTGGCTGCCACTATAAAATGCATGTTCTGATCTTTTTATTTGTTTGTTGTTTTATAACAATGAGGGATTTGATTATTTTGATGTGAGTGATCATTTGTAAATCATCACTTATTATTTATACATTATTAAATATGTTTCATGATACTGTATAAATACGTTATAAATCATATTTAGTGATGTATAAATAAAAAATATTAGACGTCCAGATCACTTTCCTTTTGGTGCACTGTGAAGAAGATCTTAATCATGCACCTCATATAAAGTAAGCACATACTCTGTTTTTTTGGTACTCTTTTTTCTTTTTAGTTAATAATGTGCGTAAGATTCAAACATGATTACTGCCATCTTCACACACTATCAATCTGAGGCGATTATCATCACCATGCTCCATTAAACCCCTTATATGTTCGTCATAAACATTCATCATTGTAATCAAAATCCAAAATGTTATGGTTTCCTAATTGAGTCATGGTTGTTCCAAGAAATTGAATAATGGCACTTTTTTTTAAGCATCCCCCATAGGTTAGTTATTCAATATTCATAACTTTCAATTCCAAGGTTAAAAAAAGATATTATATTCTTAAGTGGGACCTCGAATGGTTCCATGGGAAGATTCCAGGAAAGAAATTCTTAAAAAACAAATGAATATACCATCTCTAAATGCTAACAATTCAAGGACATGATGTAAGATGCATGGATTGGTTCTTGCAAAGGAGATGTAAGACAGACTTTCCATGATTATTAATTAATTATATACATTACAAGATTAAAAAATTGAATGATGAATTAGATTATGCGTACAAATCTCTTTACAAACAGAACTATTTATATGTCAGATCCTAGATATGATTTTCTTTTGCATTATAACATAAGCTAGTTTTCTTTTTTCTGTTTTCCAATTTGGGCCAAAATATATCTATTTGGGTCCAAACCAAGGCCGCCTGGTTCCAAAGCTTGAAATGGCTTTGAATATAACTTAGAGCTTTGCCTTTCTCTTTCTATTTTCTTTTTAAAAATAAAAAGTCGATGTCTCAAATTTTATTTATTACGGTAGCTACCTTTTAAATTTGAGGTACTTCCAGATAGAATATCAATTCAATATTACTATAGTAGTTACAACTTCAAAGTGGTAATAAAAAATAAAACATATATAATATAGAAAATTAACTTAAATTGTTGTCGAAAAGTTGAAATCAAACCCAAAAAAATCCGATGACAAGATACTCTTGCACATATATGGCATGAGTTTGGTGCCCTAGACATCAAATGAAGAACAACCACGCACCAAAATATTACTTTAATAACGCGGGTATAATTCGCATAAGTGAATCGTGCAATTGTTGAATTCTGTTGTGAAAGGGAGTTTGAAAATGCCATTGAAAATAATGCACATACCAAACCCTTTTGTTTTCAAAGATCCGGATCCGACTACAAGAGACCCTTGAGATAAATATAAAAGAAATTAAATAGGTATTTCATGAGGATGATTTCAAGATCCAAAACCTTGAACTCGTAACTAATCTTTTTCGCAGGTTTAAAGGAAAGAAAGTTCATGTATCTTTTTGATGAAAGAATACAATCACAAAGGATAGGGAAACCGACAAACACAATAATCGATCTCTGCCATAGATGAAGAGAAAAAAGATCACAACAAGAAAATTAGAAAATTTTGAAGCGTCATGAACTTTGACCTTTTTCAAAAAGAAGAAAATAAAAAGATCATTTTTTCCTTTTTCCAAACAAAATTAATTTCAAATTAGCAAAATTTGACAACAAACGTCACCTTACTACTAAATACTAACTTGGTTCGCGAAATTTTATTTAAAGGTTATGGTAAAATCTATTTTAAGTTTATTACTATCACATTTCGTTTAAATAAAGCAAAATTTTCTATAAAAGCGATTATATGACTTGAAACAAAAGATGAAAGTATTAACAGAGATTCAAAACGAAATATCTCTTTATATCCAAGTTCCGTCAAGCTGTCCCCCTTTTAAGTTGGAAGCAACTTCGTCAAGATGAGTACTAGTAGTAGTAGTAGAGGGCCAAATTATTATTTGACTATTTTCAAACAATTTATGCAGATCGAATGTGTAATTCTATTTCGATCGTCAATTATGTACGAATCCCACAAATAATAATTTGGCCCTCTACTACTACTAGTAGTCATCTTGACGATTATGTACGGATCGTCAATTATGTACGGATCCCACAAGCTTATTTCCACTTAATTATTGTGGCACCTCTTGTTCGATGATAAAAATGATAACACGAATAACTTTTTTAAAAATATGAAGAATAATTATTTTTCTTTTGAGATGCACACGTTCCTAAACCACATATAATCTGCGCATTTTATGTTTGATTAAAGTTGAAATCCACCGATTCTCGTTTGATAAGTTATACCGTTAGGAGAAAGGGTCTATAGTTAAAAAGTACATATACATAGATTTTGCATTCCTTTTTAATTTAAAATCTTTATTCTTTATATTCAATATATCACTTAATTTTATTGTTTTAAACTAAAAGATAACTATGATAACCTAGTAATGTAAAAAATGAGGAGTAAAAAAAGAAAATTAACAAAGAAAATATTACATACTTCTTCACTAATAATAATATTTAACCTGATCATCATCGATAAAATTTAGTGACCGGTCAAAGATTCATACTATAAGTAATTACGTACAAATTTTGCGTGTCTAAATAGAAGAATATCATTCTTAATCATCTGTCTATCCGTTTAACCTTGAGTATCGTTATTTTACATCGCTATTGGCATGTACACAAGCCAACACAATATACAGGAGTCTAACATAGATCAAAATATAAAATACCCGTAAACAAAAGATATATAATGTAATATACGTAAACTAGTTTATTGAATCGCCATTACGCGAGACCAAATATGAAAACTTGTAATAACGACTCACTATATATCTCCCATCACGTAGTGCATTTCTAGCTACTAAAATTAGACCGTTGGAATCACTCGAAAGATTGGCAATCAACGCTGCAGCAGTAACACATGAGGTGGCCACCTATCTTGCCAAAAATAACAATAGTAAACATTCACTATACATCCACCATCTGCACATTGCATCCAAATGAAAGTAGCAGAATATAAACTTGTCATGTTACATACCTCAACTTTATCGGTAAGTTTATTCAAAGTGCCAAGTAGACGAAGAAGTTGCTTTTTGCTACAACGTACAAAGTCATTGGGAACGGTCGCGAACAACATGATAAATACGATAGATATGTACGTAACATATATCTCAATTTTCAGAAACACCACAATAAATACTCACATCAATTAACCAAATAGATGCTAGCTATTGTCCTCTTATCTTGTTTGAATAGTTGATGAGCATGATATATGAACTTGACTATTACCATCTTACTTCATGCATAAATTTTCAATGCATTTTCTTGTATATTTTGAACTTAAAGTGTTGTACCTAATTTGCTTACCATCTCATTGGTAAATTTTGTAAGGAAGAATTGATTAAATTTGAAAGGCAAACACCTTTTTATACTCACTCTTTTTATGGCTTAATCATCATTCTAACGTGGTTACGTAGACTAATGTCGCCACATTTACCCTATATAATATGTGTCATCTTGTAGTTAATCTTAATCATCCAAACTAACTTAGACTAGGTTGGACACGTTATACTTTAATTTCGTTTGGTGACACTTGAGGCTTAAGTGATATGCCTACCAATCATTTTCCCCTTTAACTATATTAATATGAGTAATAATATACTTTGTGCATAACTTGAAATCACACTACATGACTAATTATATGTAGTACGCTAATGATATTGGGATAAAACAGAAAATATATAGTTGGTACGTACTGTGAACCCAAAACATTTCTATAAGAATCACTTAACATAATTCACGCATGGGAGTCAAATAGAACTATAGAAGGGCCACTAATATAATGGGCTCGAATATTTTAGAATGAAGCCCATATTTAAAGCCCAATAGCCTCACCTTCACATCTTCTCTCTAAAATCACTCCCTATGCCTATATCTATCTGTCAAAACCTCAACTCTGAAACTTGTGTATATTATTCTGTGTGGACTAATTCTAATCACCGTCAAATAAAATGGCGTACGCTGTGTTGAAACGCTCATCAATGATGAAGTCCATCGTCGGTCAATCACGGCGGCTGTTTGCTTCAGTTGCAGTTGGGTCGGATCTTGTTGCAGTTGCCCCAAATGTTTCTCTTCAAAAAGCCCGTTCATGGGATGAAGGTGTTTCCTCACAGTTTTCCACAACCTCAATTTCTGACATTTTCAAGGTCTGATATTCTTTTTAATTTTATATATACTCATGAATATCAAAATTAGGGTTTATGAGAGAAATTATTCTTTTTCTTTCTTATGATTCAGGGCAAAAAGGTCGTCATCTTTGGGCTTCCTGTAAGTTAGTCTTTATAAATTTGTTAATTTTTATATTTTATCAACCAGATTGATATTTGGGGTCATGAGTTTGGTTAGTGGGTATATTCATTCTAAACAATGTAATATGCTAATAATTTGTAGAATATGTTCAGTTTTTCTTACTGACTAAACTATTGTTACTGTCAAGATTGATATTGTTGATTACTGTCACTCACCTTTTTTCTATTATGAGCTACTTTTTGCTGTTATGTTACTACGAAATGTATCATTTGTTTCTTTCTGTGCAAACAATGATTATTTTCTTGCTTAGCATGACACAGAAAAAAAAAAATATTACGGAATATTCTTGCTTAACATGTAAACGACTGGCTACTTTAAATCATAACCACACGAGTACTGAATTATTGATGTTGCTAATCTTTGCGAGTTGGTGTACTGTTCTATATATATCTTTAAAAATAAATTGAAATCATCTTTTGGTTGAGAATTAGTTTCTAGATTCCTAAAAGCAAACCCATGATTCACTTGAAATTCTTCTAAGGTCTTGGTGGCATAAAACACAAAAGATAGTAGGATTACACGGTTACAGCATGAGCCATCATCTATCACTATCATGGTAAATTTACCTCATTTATGGGAATGCATTGCATTTGCAGGGTGCATTTACTGGAGTTTGTACTGCTCAGCATGTTCCAAGTTACAAAAAGAACATCGATAAATTCAAGGCTAAAGGTGTGGATTCAGTGATATGTGTATCTGTAAATGATCCATATACCATGAATGGCTGGGCTGAAAAACTTGAGGCTAAAGACGCTGTAAGTTATTCATTATATCTTTTCGTTATTCACAACAAAAATTAGCCATGGACTATGCTCCTAATAATTTTCTTCTCTATGTTACTTTCCTTGCTACTCTCTATTACTAGTGTGATAAGATTATAAGAATACGATGTTCGTGTGACGTCATTTAAAGGGACTTAAGTTAACCTAAGGATTGTAGAGATCCACTTATTACCATTGGCCAGGGGCCATTGGTTATCATTAAAAGCATATTTTCATGATGCTCACTGCTATAATTTAAATAAACATCAAATTGTCCAATGTGGCAATGTTAGTACTTAGATAACTAAATGTTTTGTGAAATTACCATGCAGATTGAATTCTATGGAGACTTTGATGGTAAATTCCACAAGAGCTTGGACCTGGAGTTAGATCTCAGCTCTGCTTTGCTTGGACATCGCTCAACTAGGTATGTATCTTATTTTCAGAGCTATTTAGTCTGTACATATAACTCCATACATCCCTGAAAAAGAGCCTATTATTACATTTTTCTTGTCCACCTAATACTTTTTAGATTAAAAATTGATTCAGCATTTTTTTATTTTCAGAACTTCCTAATATCTTTTGGCAGTTTAGTGAATATAATAAAATTTTCTTCCTGAATTCATTATGCTTTTATATCCATCTTGTTGTTGAACAGTCAGAAAAGAGATACCACTTATTTGTAGGTGGCATTTTAAACCCGTTAACTTCTTAATGGTATATCTGGGTTTGTTTTTTTCTTTTTCTCAAACGGGCCAATTTAAAAGGTTCAGCTAATAATGAAACGCGTGTGTTGTCAATTCCTACAACTTCATAAATCGTTTTAGAAGACGTTTATTAGCATTGTAAAGGTATAGTGTTTGTATCATAGTCAATTCCTTAACTAACCATTTCAAGTTGCACCAAGATTACCTATTTTGACCCAACCCTGTTATTCAACCCCCTAATCAAGCCCAGTTACCACCTTTAATCATGGGGCAGAGTTATTTTTAAAGTGGCTGATTATTATTATAATTTTATTTTTATTTTGGACATATTTTCCCAGATGGTCAGCATTCGTTGAGGATGGCAAGGTTAAGGCTCTGAATGTGGAGAATGTTCCTTCTGACTTCAAGGTTTCTGGGGGTGAGGTGATATTGGAGCAGATATAGAGCGCTCCTTTCTCCAGTTTTACAGTCCAAAAAACGTTTAGAATGAAACTACTGAATAACGCAATATATTGCGTCAACTATGTTCTATCATCTTTCTTGTAACTCAGGGGACATGAATTTACAGTCTTCAGTGTAAGGATCGATGGAACATGTCCCAAATTGAAGATACTTTTTGACTAGTGCTATCTTCTCTGTGATTTGTTACTTTTGTCTAACTGATAAATCTGGCTTATAGGTTATATTGGAGCAGATATATGATTTGCTACTTTTGTGAATTGTGATAAAAAAAAACTATAAATTAGTAACAAAGAACCTAAATTTCAACAGTAAACTTGAAAGTAAATCAATCGAATTTCAAAGGGTTATCATTATGCGTCAAACTATGAAGTCAATTGTAGGCTAAGTTAATCACTTCAATAGGTAGAGTCGACCTCATTTGAGAAATATTAACATTTTCAAATACATAAAAGAGTAGTTCAAAAATCAATCTTTTCACTCTATTTCCAACAAACATAGAGCAGACGATCCAGATATAATATACCAGATTGTGATACCAACAATCTATCAAAATTTAACCTGGTGTATCATCATGGGAGTTTAAGTTTACAATCATGAAGTTTGAACTATCAACCTTCACCTAGAAGGCTAGAATTACGACATGGCTTATGAATCAACCTCTTAGTTTCAAACAAGTCTTTGAACAAGAAGAACGTACAAATCAATAATTCTAATCACAATACTCGCCGATTATTATAGTAATAAGCTATCTAGATAAAGTTGTGTAGGATGATGTCACAAGCTACTATACTCCATACATGAACTTCCTTTTTTATGTGCCAACAAAATTGTGCAAAAACATGAGTTCTCAAATCAAATGTCATTATAAAACGATGAGGTATCTTTTGTGAATATGTTGCCACGCAATGCACCGCTCCATTGGAAAAATATGCTTTTGCTGTCAAATCAAAAGACGAAATAGTAGGAGCAATCGGAAGCCATGAGCCCATCTTTTAATGGTGTACAGAAATGATTCATATGCAGATTCTTCGTGAAATGAGTAAGATATACCGACAATTTTGTAGTCCTTGATAGTTGAGTCGAAACCTATCCCAACTGCTACAAAACGACCTTTGAAAGGGTTCTTCAAAGGAGGATAAACAGGTATGGATAGTTTGCGCCGAATTGAAAAGTTCCAAAGAACTATATCGCCACCATTTTGGCTTGATCAAGGACGATAGGAACTCAACTGTGGTTATGCGTAGGTATGCATATGGATATAGTGGCAGTTATCTTCTGAATGCAATGTATGGATTTCTTTTCCATTTATAATTGGATGCATTATCAGCACTTTTTGAGGAATTTTCATAGATCGAAGAGTGCTTTCGGATGAAATCGGGACTAGCAATATGAGTATACCATGATTTCGAGAGAGATCTAAATCGTATGAGGGATTTGACTGGTAGTCTTTCGAGAATTTCAGCAATCAACTCTTCACATGGATAATCAGACATGATTCTATAACCGGTTGCCAAAAAGATTAAAAACAGTTAAACGTACAGGAATGTGAAGAAAAAATATTGGTTAAGAAATAGGTGTCAGGAGATCTATGTATACGTACATCGACTTCAAGAAACATGCCAAAGACGTGAGAAGTTAGTTGGTGCCCGGTTACTTTTACATGCCTATAGATATTAAGGTATTAATTACATGTGTTATTTTAAAAAAAAACTTCGTCCATGCAAACATTGGATTGTTATGATAGTACTCAAACTTCATCTACTTCTTATGCTATTATAGTTTGAAGATATTGATTACCGTTGACTAGCTGATTTATCAATGAATGGCCAAACAAAAAGCAATTAATATACGGTGAGCATACAATACGCCTTATGTTAAAATAAGCAAAGAAAATAATAAAATAAATATTTTGCGAGACCTATCATATTATGCCTCAAATAACGTTTTTGTCAAAATAGATGTAAAAAGATGTACTAATATGCATGAATGTCGCATATGCAGTAATGTAGAAATTTAAATTCACAATATAAAGGCTCATAAGCAAACTGTACAGCTTGCATGATCACAAGTGCACAAGTATAAGATAGAAACTACAAAGTTCCTTACAATATAAATCCAATCCAAAACACTAATAATAAGATACAGTTGGCAGTCAGCATGTATACATACCTTCTTCTGACACGTACAACATAAGAAAGTGACACCTATACCAGTTCCTGATCATTAACATCTTTGTTCTTTTACATTCTACATTAACATGCCACGTGGTACCACCACGTGTCACTTGTCACCACCCACTGCATCCTTTAAATTCCATGATCATACAACTCGACCATTCACTCCATCGATCGATCTCTTTGTTTTACCCATCCAAATTTGAGTTTGAAATCTTGTTAGTTTGCAAGTAAAATGGCACAACAATTTCCACCACAGAGACAAGAAAGACAACCAGGAAAAGAACATGTCATGGATCCAACCCCGCAGTTCATGAACCCAAATTACAAACCTGCTGATAAACTCAGAGTAATAAATTTCTCTTCTTTTCTTGATTTTATGCAATTTTGAGTTTACATTAATTTACAATCTTACATAATTAGATTTGTTTTATCCGTCTATAGACAGGCTTTAGTTAAAAGTGTGAAAAGAAAGTACTGCATTTGTTGATGTTTTTAACTATAAAATCTTAACGCTCTTTAATATATATATATATATATATATATAACTTGGAACTGTTTTGTGTCAAACGAGACTTGAATCTTTTTTCTTTTTTTTTTTAAATAAATAAAATAAAATATGAAGTACTAAATTTGTTCATGTTTTTAATTATAAGTTCTTAATGCTCTCTCTTTTTTTTATAAATATCTTAGAACTGATTTGTGTCTAGGGCATATATATTCTTCTTTTTTACTATCATATATTAGTTTGATTGATGTTGTAAAATAATTATGCATGTAGGGTAAAGTGGCGTTGGTGACCGGAGGAGATTCGGGCATAGGCCGGGCAGTTTGCTACTGCTATGCTAAAGAAGGAGCAACAATTGCCTTCACTTATGTTAAGGGTCAAGAAGACAAAGATGCAGCAGACACTTTGAAGATGATTAACCAAGCCAAAGTGAAAGACTCTCAAGATCCTATTGCAATACCAACTGATTTAGGGTATGATAACAACTGTAAATCGGTGGTTGATGAAGTCGTTGGACGATACGGACGTATCGATATCTTGGTCAACAATGCAGCTGAGCAGTACCAATCTCGTTCTGTCGAAGAAATCGATGAACATTGGCTTGATAGGGTATTTAGGACCAATATTTACTCCCACTTTTTCTTGACAAGGTAAAAAGAAAAGAAGAATTTTAATTTTTTTAGCTGAAATATAATAATTTATTGTTGTTAGATTCAACATATGTTATAAAATAGCATAAAACAGGTAGTTTTCAAGTGAAAACTTCATTGAAAGCGTTGGTAAAATGTGTCGCAAAAACGTATATACTCTATTTTCAAGATTTTTTGTCACTAAAAGGTCCAAGTTTTAAAAAATTTCTTAGTAACCCGACTTGGGTTTCAAACCATTACTTTCAAGATTTTTAAGGTCAAACTTTTGAAAAATTTCTCAGTAACCCGACTTAGGTTTCAAACCATTACTAACACTGTCACTAAAAGTAGTTCTTTCTGGACAACTTAGTGACCTACTCTTGGTGTCACTAATTTACATCCTATGTGATACCTTACTTTCACAAACTATAGAAAGTACAACTCTGTTACATGTTTTAATTTTGTTGCATTATATCTCTAGGCATGCATTGAAGCACATGAAAGAAGGAAGTAGCATCATTTGTACAACATCAGTTAATGCCTACAAAGGAAATACTACATTGTTGGACTACACTTCAACAAAGGGAGCCATAGTGTCTTTCATTAGAGGTCTAGCATTGCAATTGGTCGAGAAAAACATCCGGGTAAACGGGATAGCACCGGGTCCGGTCTGGACCCCGCTGATCCCGGCCTCCTTTCATGAAGAAAAGACATCCAAGTTTGGGTCCGAGTGCCCAATGAATCGAGCCGGGCAGCCGTATGAAATCGCTCCATCTTTTGTGTTTCTGGCTTGTGACGACTCTTCTTACTATACAGGCCAAGTCCTCCATCCTAATGGTAGATTTTTGTCACTACTCAATATATAATATTCTGACAATTTTTCTTAGCATGTTTGTGTTTATAGTTGGTTTTTTTTTTTTTTTATTTGGCAGGTGGAATGATTGTGAATGCTTGAAGATGTGGCAGTTAACTAAATGCGGGTAGCAAGTTTATGGACCGGTAGTTTATGAAGATATATATAAATGTGGTGTAATGTTAATTATGATGTAATAATAATAGAGTGCGTATCATATGAATGAATAAAATAGGGACCAGCTTTTCAGTGTTGGTATACATCATGTCCATAACTGAAACGTGCTCTCACGTAGATCAGAGCTTTTTCTTTTTTTATTAATATTGATTCTCGGATCAACGATAAAAGAACACGTATCATGATTAACGTTAACCAGATTGGTTTAAATCTGTTTAAGATTTTCTTTTCGTGAAAGATTATGAAACATTATTTAATTATAGCGTATGCGCTTTTTTTCGCCAACAAAATCAGTTACGACGTACTCCTGTGAAAAGTGTTATTGTATGCTCGAATAATTCGAAATAGTAATCATCACAAATTTTAATCACCAAAACGTGCTTTCAAATATTTTCTATATCGGACTTCAAACGTACAAGTTTTCCAAGTCAACTCTCTTTTTAATTGTGCTACACTTCAATCTCTTGAAGACACCTGGTCCTCGGCGTCTCTAGCTATCTAAAATTCCTCCATTTTAGCGTTTATATGCTTCCTTGAAAACATGACGTTTTTATCTTCATCTAATATTTTCCTAATTAACATATACATTGAATATTTGAATCATAAGTTTCTTCAACGCATGTGTATCATACTCTAGTCTTCACCTCATCCATTTTAGGTCGACATAAGGTTTGAGTCCATAATTTTGTTACGAGTTTTGATAACAAGCGAAAGAGTAATGGATATTTATGATTCGGTCAACATTCTCCTTCTAAAAACTTAAATCATATACATGCATACATATATATATATGGTAGAGTACGCGCTATGCAACGGAAATAAATAGAATACATGGTAGTTGTCGGTTACATGTTATTTTTGAATAATATGGAATTGTTGCAACTCAATGCAGATAATCTAATAGCAATCATGTATGTTCGTTGTTTTTTATGTTAATGTTAGGAAGATGTATGTAACATTATTTTTACATAATATTTGAAATTCAAACGGTGATAAGAAATTACAAATTGTCATTACAAATTATCATCTTCTTCATATTCCGTCTGAAACAAAAGAGACGCCAGATTCATTTTTAGCATATTAAGGCTAAAATATGAAATATTCATTACATAAAAAGGTATTGAATACAAAACTAATTCCTATATGTATCATAATATATTAGTATTTTTCATTTCTTGAAACAATGCTTGTATAAACTAAGAATTAATGGAGGAGAGGATATTGACTACTTTACATATTCATAATCTAAAATTTAAGAAAGATAGTGTTAAACTATTTATAGTAGAGTATAGATATAAGTTATTCAGAATATAATTATACTTTAATATTCATGAATTTGGTAATATATATTTTGAGATGCGTTTTATTATGATATGATTTATTTATAAACTTTTTTTTCAAGATCTATAAATGTAACTATCTCTCATTATCGCAGATGATATCATTATTGACGATCGCAAATTAATTTCATGATTTTCAACTACATTTAAGTTATTTTTATATATTGAATGTTAACCCTTCTTTTTCAAGTTCTAATTGTTTATAATTTTATATACTTTAAGTTTTGCTTTTATATCATATTTATTACTTTATGTGTGATAAAAGCACCCTGAATCGGTTTGACAATAAACTTTTTTTTATTGAATTTCAAATAATATTCAACCGCATCATACGGGTCACATACTAGTCACATCTAATAAGTTTACAATTTCAAGGTTGTGTTTAGTTGTACATTACTTATTTTTGAATGGATGGTGTTTTTAATATAAAAAAGATAGAGAAGTTTTCGATTTGTTCAAAGGAAAATACTTGAAAACTATAAGATAAGATATAATTATTAAAAGCCTCTTTTATAAAATGAAAAGTTAGATTTTCTTTCTTTTCAAATTTATATTCTTAATAGGCCACATACAAATACATTTTTTAGTTTTTCTCAAACTTTTACGGTAAACAACAAATTCCACTATTTCATAGCTATAAGCACTTTGTATCTAGTAAAACCATGAATAGTTCAATGAGTAAATCTGAAAATACTGTATATAATTTGGCATTACTATCTTTAAAAAAATTATGAATGAGCTGTGTTTCCAATGAAGAAAAGAATAAGTACAATTCTAACAAAACAATGACCACCTTAAAAACATTCAAGATAAGTCACTCACCATAACACATTATAAACATACCAAAATTACCTGTGTAAATCAAAAAAGAAAACGGATTTATATCGTAACAAAAAAAGAATGATAATAAGCATCGATTTTACACTCTTGTTTCAGTACCAGTGTACTCTTTTTGCATTCCCACGTCCAAAACAACATGGAAATACTGTATTTGCCAGAATTTCCCAAGGAGATGAAATTGCATCTCCAATTATTATGACCAAGGGAAAAGAGATCTGGACCGTGAAATGTCAAACTATAATGACCGAATTTTTTGAGTTGTCGAGACTCAAAGATGCTTAGTTTGCCGCTTTGATGGCCCTCCAGGAAAAAGCTTCATTATCCATCCTAAAACTCTTTCCACGACCTACGCAAAAACATAGTTAAATGGAGGTGGCGATGAGGTATAATGTAACTAGAGGTGCCAAAATGGGCGGTCATACGGGTTGGACAACAAAACAAAGGGGGTCATTTGTAGCTGTGGGTCACACTGGTTTACCCAAGACTTCTGTTCAATACATTATATGGTAGATTACAAAGATGATATTATTACACTAAATCAATAATAAATTATTATTATTATTATCTTGTTCTTAAACAAAAACGATTTGAAAGGTTTCGTCCATTGAAAATACCCTTTACCAATCTACTTTAAAAAATTTATTTTTTTTCATTTTACCCATAAACAGAATCGACCATATGTAAATGGGACGAAATTGCCACCTCTGGATCTAACAAAATATTTGTGATAGGGCAGTGTCAATGTACCTCGTCACCTTCATCGGCATAGGGAGTGTTGTCAACCACGGGGCGAGGAGGAGACTTTCTTGATGGCATATTATCACTCACCATACTCTGAGAAGTCAATAACTCTAATCTTTGCGTTTGAACTTCAAGTTTCTGGGATAATTCCTTGTTCAAATCCTTCATCACGAAAAATTGAATATATAGATTATTATTTTGTGGACTACAAAGTGAAAATAAATACGATCTCAATTAGACTACAACTTACCTTCAACTTGGAACTTAGTGAAGATTCAGTTGACAACGCCTGCATTAACTCTTCTTTTTCCATTGACAACTGATACAAAACAAATGTAATAAATTAAGATGTATCAGTATGATGACAAGCGATATATAGTTTGTATATAAATAAGATCTTTTTTAAGGAATAGAGAAGCTACCTCGGAGATTAATGTGTTAATATTATGAATCATTCTCATCTGATCTTGTGGTATACTTGAAGATGTAGCATCAAGACCAAAATTCCTACTTAGTGTACCAGAGGCATCACTTTCACCAACTGTAGCTTGTAGGTTCGTGGTACCAGGTAAAGTATCTTCACTCTCATCTACTGAATCAAGAACAATATAAATATGTATGATTAACCGGTACAAGAGAAACTACTAGGCAAATAGAAGTTTTCTATAATATCTTCCCTAAAAAGATCTTTTTCCTATATCTATTTTTAAAAATTATTCAGTATTGTAATTTTCTTATTCATTTGTACTTTATACACTGAAATATGTGCCAATTTCATGAAAAAAATAGACCAGTTTCGCATTTATCACATACCAAGATCGTCTGTAGAAGTTGATGCTTCCTTTCTAGTGGCAGAACTCTTCTTCATATCCACCGAATTCCCAGTTGCAGGTACTTTCCGAAACTTGGATTGCATTAGCTTTTTCTCTAGGCAAAGGGGAAACAAGAAAATCAGTTCACATTTTCACAATGCCAACTTATGATGATAACTTGTGTGCTTTATCTGTTTCATGGATGGGAAATCCATTCAACAGAAATCAGTAAATAACAAAAACATATAATATTATAAATGCACACCTTCCTGTAAAGCTTCGATAGTGGACTGGAGATCTTGACGCTCCTTTTCCAGGCTGGATATTCTTCTCCTAAATGTTTTAGAAATAGAAACTTTCAACCATCAAATAGCATAACAATAAGCCAACTAAGATAAGTTCAGGGTGAAACAATCTACTTCACAGTGAATATAAAACAAAATCCGATGGTTTTAACCAAAGAGGTTACACATGAAAGGTGAGATTTTACTTTATTCCTGAGTCATCAAACAATATTGTAGTTATTTGTTCAACTAATATTCTTGTAAAAAAATGTAATACTAAAATAACAATAATAGAATAGTACTTTAAAGTCATAAGCTCAGACCGTACTTCTGTGAGGACATTTCAGCTTCTAAGTTCTCCAATTGTCTCTCCAGTTTCAGCTCGTTAGACCTCAGTCTGAGTGCCTACAAAAGAAAAATGGGTATACATAACCACCAATAAGGAAATGACATAGACAGGCCAGAGAAATAAATGGCGTTATTTTTAACTAGGTTAAAATATGTATACAGAAAAGCATATTCAAGTTAAGAGCACTTCACTGTGGATACAATTCAATCCTGGAACTACACTTCTATTTTTTGTTGAGAGTCATAAAAACTTGATAATTCGAAAAGTATAGAGGTATCAATGTCAACTAATTCACTTATGAATGGGTTGATTCAGGTTATGTTTTATCTCTAATGGGACATTATAAAATTAGCTCAAAAGAAAATGGATTGAATGGTCGAATGTCACCCAAAGTGTATTTTCAAGGCCTAAACCTCCAAAATCATTTCAAAGAATGACTATTTTTATTACTTCTTTATATCATATTGCACAAGAAGTGTTCATGGTGAACCTAACCCTACCCATTTCAACCGTTACCAAAGCAATTACACATTTTGACAGGTTACCCAACCTGCCTGAACCGCCTATTTTGCCATAACTAAAGAGTAAGTTGATAGATAGCATGGGTGTATAGTACCTTCTCTTCTAAACCAATAACCTCAGATGCTAACAACTTGGCACGTTCATCAGCTGCACTACATTCTAACTGGGCATTCCCATACTCGGTCCTCATAGCCTCAAGTTCCACCTAGTCACATAAAACATGTTCTAACAGATTAAAAATATATTCAGCTCGAAAAGTTAACTCCAAAATCTTTTATAAGATACTAACCATCTGAGCCTTAATTTCTTCCTGCAATCTCTCCATATCAGCCTTTAATTGGTTGACGACACCTCCCTGCAAGGAAAAGAGAATGAAAATTAAAAAGAAGAAAAACTAATAGAAATTAATGAACTTTCTTTAGATGAAGTAATGCTTGCAAATCGACAAGAGTTGTAAAAACTATGTCACAGCTAAATTTACCACCTGTTGGTTATAGGTATCGGTGAGTGCTGAGTTCTCAGTAGCTAAAGACTCTGCAAGAACTCGAGAAGCCTCCAAAGCTCGTTGCAAAGAGAACTTTTCTTGTGTCAAGTCTTCAATATGCTGCTCAAGGAAATGAAAAAATAAAGTAAGTAATTGCAAGAACACATACATAGTTTGCAGCTTCATGATATTTAACAAGTAAAATAAACCATCAAGGGATTACTAAATGTATAAAACAATGAAAATAGCAATGTTAAAAACATTCCCAAACAATCTGCATAACTACAGATCAGGTGATAAGAGCTACTGAAAAAAATGAAACCTGTTCCAAAGCAGCAAAATCTTCATTCTGTTTGGTAGAATTAAAATCGTTCCTCCTATCGATATCAATTTCATTCCGCCTAAATGGGTCACTGACATTAGCAACCGAAGAGTTCATGAAACTTTGGGTATTATATGATGAAACAGGAGCATCCACAGGGTAAACTTTTGAACTGAAAGGATTTGCTTTAACTGTTTCTGCATCTGAAAGAGAACTTGAAGAATTTCTAGGCACAGTGATAGAATCAAGGAAAGATGGACGAGATCTTCCAGCTAAGCCTGGTGACATGGACGTCTGATTATACAACGGTATAGCTTCAGATCTGAAGATTGTTGATATAGACTCAGGTGTCCATAAAGATGAGCTACTTTCACTGGCGGGGTGATCGAAAAGGTTCTTATGGTTCCTGTTATCCATTGAAGATATTGGAGGATAACGATTCGCCAGCATACCTTGTATAGATTTCCTAGCTTCGGAAGAAGAATCTGAAAGTTGAAGGTACAGTAAGAGTAAATGTCACTGTGTATATGTGAGTTACAGAAAATAACAAAGTAGGAAAGCCAGGTGGGTTAGGTAACAGGTCAAACTGGGTAGCTTTATAACGAGTCAGGTCGGGTTTGCATGAAACAACTTTTGTCCATAATAAGGTGTAACATTTCAAACAATTAATGAATAATGTAGGACTACATAAACTATATTGTCCCAACATAAACAATTTCTTATGATTAAAACAGTTTTGGAAGTTTTATGTATTAAGAATGCTTTAGGCAACTTTTGATCCCTTTGACCCACTCAACCCGTTTTTTAGAGCTACTTTTTACCTGTTAGATATAATATATAACCCATATTGACATTTTCATAAGTAAATTGGTCAAAATTAATACCTCTATATGTACCATTTCATAGAAAAGAATGAAAGTTATATTACCTCTGTATGTTGGACCATTTGCAGGTTGATCATAGTGACCGAAGTTGTTAGGAAATGAAGTACCAAGAGATCTCTCAGGAGAAGACTTAGTAACTGAAACTTGAGTGGTAACAGGTTTTGCATAAGTAAAATCCTTTACATGATCTTCACTACTATTTTTAAGGGCATCTTCCAGCTTCGCACTACTTAAATAATTGGAATAACTATCAACCTTCTCTTCTGGATTATAAAGAGCTTTACTTTTTTCAGGATCCACCCCATATGGTGCATCATGGTCCAACTTTCCATCAGTTGAGTATGTCTGCCCTAAACTTGCAGAAGGTTTATTGAGACTGCTTATAGGATTCAAATGGGTTTCAGCTTCATTAAAATCTATTGTTTTCTTTTCATTATTTCCAACTTGAAATCCTGAACCTGAATCGGATGTACCATTTGGTGCCTGAATAGTATCAGAAGCTAAAGGTTTCGTCTCGTGTACCTCTGCGTTAGATGAATGGGCAGAATTACTTGATGCAGCCTTTTTGGCAGCTGCTTTCTTCTTACGGAACTCCTCAAGCTGTAAAAGGAGATCCAGCATAGAGCATTGAATAAGTACCAATTTATAAATAAGAGCACAACAGAAAATGATTATCTAAAACTGGTTATTTGACCCCTATAATCAGAAGCAGAATCTGTTTGACCTTATAATTGTACACTAATTATTGTGATTTCAAGTCAAAGTAATCAGATAATCAATCCCAAACACAAATCTGAACACCCACTAATGCAGTCACAACCAGTAAAAACAAACTACAGTTAGTACATCAATCACAACTATGTTGGGGACAGAGCACAGCATCGAGTAGCTGCTCGTAGCAAAATGGCATTGCACTTATAATATAATATGCCCAGATAAAACAATTCAAGGATTCCATGCACTGAAGAATAGCGCTACCTTCTTTAACATGTAAAATCGTTTATATCGATCTAACAGAGCTAAACATGTTAGATTAAGCTGTCAAGAATGTGATACTTTCCCGGGTATGGTTCAATGTGTATCGTTCAACTGTTCAAGAGGAAGGGGATAAAAAGCTATACAGAAACTACAGTTTCCAGAGTAAAAATCATCCACTGAACCTAACTTCGTAATGGGATTCGTGTTTCTGCAAGACATAACTGTGTAGGATTTTTTTTAGGTTAGTGGCAGTGTGGAACTTTTTACTTAGAAGTGCGAGTTTATTCCAGGTCTTTATTATCTTTCTTCATCACTAAACTCTAAGTAATGAACTTGTATTATACGATCTTGCAATAACTGATTACTACAAAAGAATTTAGTCTTATAACCCTTGTACTTGGTAGTTGACACTCATTACATAAACCACCAAAATGCAAAACTAGAAGAAATAGTCCGATCTCTTAACTTCTATAAATATAAGACTGTCGATGACTTCTTCAAGATAAGACTACTTTGATTTTAAAAGTCACCGTCTTAGTAAAGCATGAAGCTTTAATCAATACTTGAACACTTAATTGAAGTCTAAACTAATTCAATATGCAAACCAACTTCACATAGTTGTCAACACAACAAGATACACAGCATGATCATTCATCATAAAATGTGTACACCTGAAAAACTAATTTTTAAGTTCACATAATATGCAGGTTTATATTAGGTTTACCCCATTTCAGACCCAATTAAACTAATTAACTTCAAATTTTAACCTAAACAGACAAAAATAAACAGTTACCAAATAACACAATGAAACATCACAGAATGACAAAATTAACAACATACATTCACAACCCAAATAGAAAAAAAGTAACCTAATGTAATTAAGAATCGATACAACATACCCGCTTCTTTCCAGCTTCCAATTGTTGTTGCTTTTTGGACGAAACGGTGGAATTAGGCAATATCTGATCGGATGCCATTAAATCGTCGATGATGATGATAATAGTACAACGACAATCGACCTAATTAGGGGTTTATATATATACATGCAATACAACTATTATGTAAAATCATTCAAAGGATATGTGATAATTGAAAAAACACAAACCCTAATTAAAATTGCAGGGTCCGATTAGATCGGAAGGGAGAGCCGATGTCAATAATCTTTTAGGTGTATGTTTTAGATCTCTCTCTCCCTCCTACCGATCTCTCTCTCTCTCTCTCTTCGAATTGTCCTTTTTTTAAATCCTATTTCCTTTTTCCTTTTTTTGGTTTAAATTTTCCGTTACTATTACGTCTCTTTTGTGGGAAGGACGTCAACGTTAATGCCGGTTAAATACGAAATGTATGAATAAAAACGGAAAATTATTCGTTTTTGTTTATGTGGTAATTGTGTTTTATGGTTTTTATCTTTTTCTGAATTTGTTTTCAATTTCTTTTCTGCAGTTTTCAATTTCTTCAAAATTGTCCTTTTCACTAACTTTCGTTAGTTCTTTTTGTTAAGTCATGTAAAATGACAAAAATGCCCTTTTATCTTGTTCCTTTCACCTTCTTCCTTGCATACACAAACAAACCCCAGTTTCATACACAAACACAATCACACCAAATTGTTCAGATCCAAATCACAAACGCAATCAGATCATGCATATCAAAATTAAACACAAACACAAACAAATAACTCATTTCTCATATCCTAAGTGTAGTAATACAAAAATTCAAAATCCAAAATACATCATTCACACAAACCATTTAGATTTCGGCCCATCCGGTACAAAATCAAATCCTCAATTGTGAAAAATTAAAAATCAATTTCAAGATCATCTCCTAAAACAAAAGCCCCTTATATCAATATTTAAAATCAAAGCCTCATTTTCAAGAATCTGAATTCAAAAAAATAAAAAATCAATATGTGAAATCAAGAACCCACATGTAAAAAGTTAGGTTCCAAATTGCTACTAGTCACCACAATATCGCTGCTAGCCACCACCTACTATCGGTGTGAACTCTGGTGGACAAACACAAACGGACTAGGGTTTATACAGGTTTGCCGGAAAATGAAAAGAAGGGTCGCACTAGATTTGTTCATCTGATTCTGTTCACGCGATTTCGGTCATCGCTCCGGCTATGTAATTGCAGGGCAGTTAGATCTGAGCTAAGGTTTGAAACCCAATTCATTTTCGTTATTTCCTGTCGAGCGGAATCTAGATCTAAGGGTGGTGGCCGGAAAACATAAACGGGGAGGGGAGTCGGAAAACATAAATGATTTTGTTCACGTTTTCGTTATTTGTTCCGACTATGTTATTTGCTATTCACGTGGTGTAGTCTTCGGAGTATAGTGGTCGGAAAACATAAACGTGGAAGGGAGTCGGGGAGGGGAAGATGTGAGAGATTAAGGATGAGGTTAAATCTTGATAACTCTGTACATGTATGTGCATTATGTATATGCTATTAAAGAAAAGTAGGATTTGGGAAGATGAGGGTACTTTGGTCATTTTATAAATTTTAATGAACTTTTTAACAAAAGTTAGTGAAAAGGACAATTTCAGAAAATTTAAAACCGTAGGGACAAAAATCGAGAGAAAATCCGGAAAAGGATAAAAACCATGAAACACGACTACCACAAGGACAAAAACGGATAATTTCCTAATAAAAAACTAAAGGCAAATAACATGGACATAATTTTTATAAGTCGAGTGTTGTATTTTATGTTAGGTATCATAATCGGATATATATATATATATATATTTTGGAGAAATAATAACAAAACAAAATCTTTGAATATATAAAGAAGTATTTTTGCTAATCAACTTGTTTATTGATGAGAACTTCAGCCTTTAAATGGGCAAAATGCAATACTTTAAATGAACTAACTTACCAACTAATACTGAGCATACATGACCAGTACTAATAAGAAAATAGGAAATAGATTAGGTAAATAATGGCTAGAAAATCAGGAATAATATCTTGATTTATTTATTGCTAACAATATTGAATGGGTCAATTCTTTCAACACCCCGCTTCATTCAAACTTGGACATTCCTAACTTGATGTAAAGAGCTTCATGTTTTTTTGGGACACACGTTTTGTCATCAAGTTAGCAACTTGATCATTAGTTCCACAACTTGCAAGCTTCACTACACCTTTTGATTTAGCTCCTGAATATAGTGATGCTTGAACTCTATGTGCTTTGTACGGTTATGAAATAATGGATTTTTTTCAAGCAACACCGTTGACCTATTATCATAGTAAACTTCAGTAGCTTCTTATTGACTTTACTCGAGATCACACAATATTCTTTGGAGCCACACAGCTCGACATGTTGTAGTAGTTGCAACTATATATTCAGCCTATGTGGAAGATAAAGCAATAGTGGCTTGTTTCTTTGAGCTCCAAGAGATAGCTGTTGAACCGAGAATAAGACAATTTCTCGAGGTGCTTCTACTGTCTTCAATTGAACCACCCCAATCGCTATTTGTAAATCCCTTGAGCTTGAACTCACTGGTCTTGCATAACCATATCCCAAGTTCTTTCGTTCCTGCCAGGTGGTGTTTAGATGGCTTATGCATAAATTTAGATAGAACCCCAATAGAGAAACTTATATCGGGACAGGAATGAGTCACATATATCAACCTCCCAATTAAATTTCTAAACAAGTTTCCATCCGCTACTCCTGAACCATCTTCGAATTGAAGTTTTTTGTCTGTATTCATGGGGGTACATGTATACGTACATCTGACAATGTTGAACTTTTATAATGTATCAATAACATTTATTTGTTGGGATATGAATATACCAAAATTTCATTGTACAATTTCCAGCCAAAGAAAATAACTTAACTCACCCAAGCCAGTCATATCAAAAAATTGCATCATGGACTCTTTAAAATCATATATAAGTTGTTATGATGAACCTATATAAATCATGTCATCAACATACAAACTCACAATTCTAAAATCAGCAATACCTTATCTTTTTACGTAGAGTGTAGGTTCATTTTTGCTTCTCTCGAATCCTTGCTAGTGGAAGAAGCGGTCAATCTTGTTGTACCAAGCTCGGGGAGTTTGTTTTAAGCCATACAAGGCTTTCCTAAGCTTGAGCACTTTGTTTGGATTCGTTGCATCCTTAAACCCTATAGGTTGATAAACATAAGCTTGAGCCATTAAGGAAAGTAGATTTGACATCGAATTGGAAGACTTTCCACTGTTGCTGTGCTGCTAGTGCAAAAATGACCCTTACTGTTTCAAAGCAACCAACTGGGGAAAAGGTTTATTCGTAGACAATTTCGTTTTGTTGCGTGAGCCCTCTTATTACAAGCCTTTCCTTATACTTATGGGCACTCCCCTCATATATGAATTTTGTTTTAAATATCCATTTTAGGCTGATGGGGGTCTTTCCTTCTAGAAGGTTTTATGGTTCTCATGTGTTTGTTCAATTTAATCGACTCGACATCTTCTTCCATTGCAATCTTCCATTAATTTTGTTTCATTGCTTCCTCAACTGAAGTAGGATCACCAGCAAAGAGAGCAGACAATGATGTTTCCGATGAATCTGGTGCTTCGTCAATTGAAAATCTTCGTCTTGGAATTATGCCCCATTAACTTCCTTGCGGTTCCAATTGAGTAGTTTCAATTGATAACAACCCCTCTCATGATGAAGAGGTGGATCCCGTTTTATCAGTAACAAATTCTTTAGATGGGTTAACTGTATCAGTTGCATCAATTTCTACTTCACCTGTAGTTTCACCTGTATGTTCTTCAAAATCTGCGTTTTGATCCATGACACATTTTTTCTTATCCCAATTTGCGGGTTCATAAAAAATCACATTCCTACTTACTGCAAAAGTCTTATTTGTAAGATCATAAAGTCTATATGCTTTTGATTCTAAGCAATATCCAATAAAAATGAATTTTATTTATTTAGCTTTTAATTTACGTTTTTCAGCTGTACGTAAAGCATAGATTATACAACTAAAAACTCTTAAATGACTTACTAAGGGTTTGTTCCTGAACTAGGCTTCATATGAAGTTTGATTCCATACGGCTTCCATAGGTGGGAGATTAAGAATATACACCGTATTTGCTACTCCTTCTGCCCAAAAATTGTTTGGTAATTATTTGGACTTTAACATCGAACGTGCCATCTCAACTATTGTGCGATTCTTTCTCTCAGCCACTCTGTTTATGCTTAAGTGTATACGGAGCGGTGAGCTATCTCTTGATGCCTTCCTCATCACATAAAGCGGTAAAGTCATTTGATGTAAAATTCATTTCCACGATGTGTTTTTAGTACTTTCATAAACTTTCCATTTTGCTTTTCCACCAACGCTTTAAATCTCTTGAAGTTTTCAAACGTTTTAGACTTCACTGGAAGAAATTACAACTAACTCATTCTACTGTAATCATCCACAAACAACATAAAATATTTGTTTCTCGGTAGTGACTCCATTTTCATTGGTCCACAAAGGCTAGTGTGTACTATTTCCAATACCTCTGTAGCCCGTTTAGCTTTTCCTACAAGTAAAGACTTCTTTATTTGCTTTCCAATAACGCGACCTTCACATACATGCTTTAACGGAACAATATTTGGCAAATTGCTCACTGTCTCTTTTGATTTCAAAAGTTGCAAACCTTTGTAGTTAAGATGCCCATATCTCAAATGCCACAATCCGCTTACTTCAAATGATTTGCTTATTAACGCAACCTCGGTAGAGAAAAACAAAAGGAACATCCTATTTGATTTCATTTTGGCATAAGCTAGAACTTTAACAATTACTTTATTTTTTATCACACCATTTGAGTCATCAAAATTCACAAAATATCCGGATTGGAAGAAAGGCCATGCATCTTGCAAATTGCGGGTTGCGTGTGGATGGTACTTTTCTTTATGTACATTTTTTTAGGTATAAATTAAATATGTATGTTTTAGTATATTTTGGTTAATTTACCATAACAGTTTAACAATACATATTTCATTGCACATGACAAATTTAATTTTTAGCATAAAAATACAACTGGAATTCTTTAGCGTGTTTTGTTCAAAATAGATCGTAGTGTAATTTCTAATTACTTGAAGGAATTAAAATTCCCTGACTAGGTTCAACTTACCTTATTTGTTTTATCAAAGGAATTAATTAATTTAGGATAAAATTAAAATATTGATAGAACAATATGTTACGTTTGTGCATCAAATTTAAGGCGAGTGATACTAATGTAAATATGTTGTTCGTGGTTGTATTAGTAGAATGAGACGAATAAAATTAACCTCAAAGAAAGACAAGAGTAGTTGTTAATGTACATGTTAGTTCATAATGTCCCAAAATAGTTTTATTAGTATTTAGAGGGATAAAGTCATAATTTAAAATTGAAAAAGCTTTTTCTTCATTATAAAATAATTACGTTAAAAGTTATATCGAATCATAATAGAATAGTCTCATAATTTTGACATATCGAATGAAGAAATTTTCATTTCCATTTGATATATGCCTTCACCGTTTAATACTCTTTTCTTTAATCATTAAATAGGGAGATTGAAAATTACCTTTTATTATTTTACTTAAAAAATATATAAATCATTCAATTAATACCATATCTCACATAATACATTTAAATTTCTTGTTTATTATTTTATATCAATTTTTTAATTTACAATTATAATAATTTAAACTATTATGAAAAATCACTTTCATCAAAGAATTAATAATAATTTTTGTATTCAAGTATCATTAAACATTTGTCTTTCAACATCAATATGTAAAATTTTTACCCGCTTTTGTGCACGAGGTCTGATGCTAATTTATTATAATGGAAAGATGAGTTTTATTGTGAATAAATCTAATTATATATCAACATCTACATGTTATCTAAGAATGAATGTATTAATGGACAATTGAGAATGCCCAAATGTTTATATACTTTAGAGAGTGACTCATCTTGCATTTGGTCCCCTTCTCTATTATTGTATTTTTATTTTATAATTGGGTGATGGTTGAATGTTGTGTAATGGTTTAATTTGAATTGATTTTACAGATGTTATTAACATAGTTTTGTGTAAACATACATCAAGTTATCAAATTGTTTAAATATTACGTTCTCCATTAAAAAAGTATATATTTCAATTTTGTTATTTTAATTAAAAATAATTTAAAACATATGAAACTGATTATATGGAAAATAACATACGTATATACAGATATTAGCAACCCTTTTCAAATTTATATGTTATTTTAAATATATTGAAAGAGGTTAATGAAAGTTTTAGTGGGACAAAATAGAATATAGTAATATAATTAAAATATTTTTTTATTGATTAAGAATTTTGATTAATTGAGTTTATAAAATAATCAACATAATTCTTTTTGTTATATAACAAGAAAATAAATAAATAAAAATAATAATAATAAGATAAAGTTAATAACATAAAATAAAATACATATAGTTTTTTACAATATTGTAATTTAATATTTAATTTTAATTTTTGTCTAGGACTCGTATTAGTTTTCATTCTTTTTACCGTTTGGCTAGGGTTTTAGTTGAAGAGCTTGTAAGCAAAGGGTTTTTGCCACCCAAAGTATCAACTTTAGGGTTCAATTCCCTGCAAACACATACAGTTCACCACCGCCGCTCATTTTTCCGTTGGAATCTAAGGTTATTTAATTTCATATCTTCTTAATTGTATATGTTTCTGTTAACGAATTCGATACATAACACTCTATATGTATATCAACTTAGCATGTTAACACAATAAGGATTACTGGATAATTCATAATACTTATATGATATTTGTTGAGCTTATTTTTTGTTCGTAAGTACGTATAGATTATCGTTTTGTTAGTGTATGTATATGTTTTATGGTTGATACTTGACAAAAACCTTTTCTCTTGCTGCAGGATTGAGGCTAATTGTTGAGTTTAGTAGCATTATTATTTAAAGTCAGAAGCTTGGGGTTAGGAAAGTGTAAGGATTGTCAAGATGGCTTACCAAGGAGGTAACCTGAAATCGACATCGATAAATGGAGTGAAGATGTACACAGTTGCAGGCCAACAGCGGTCGCTGGCCACTTGGCTTCCGCCCAAGAAGATTAAAGCTCTTCGCAAAGACAAAAGTACGGATTTTAATGCACTATCTTTCTTTTCCTCAGATAAATTTTGCACTAGTCAGTATTCACATTTGAAGATACATTAAAGTTCTGCTGCTCATTATAAAAGCAAGTAGTGTTTTTTCATAGTTATGTTTCTAGTGAAAGTTTTCCTAGTTATAAGTTAAGGGAAAGAAGGATCTGGTAAGAAGGGCTCTTATCGAGAAAAGTGTAGGGAGGATTTTGGTGCCGATATGGGTCTCAATGTGCCAGATTTGGGACATTGATGCGCCAAAATAGTGGATGTAACAACGTGTAAAAATTGGTGTAACAACACCAAAATCGCCCTTACACTTATCTCCATAAAAGCCATTCTCTCCTGAACGACACCCAATAGTCTTATAATGCCTTTTGCACTTCATTTTCAAAATCATAATAGAAGAAAATTTGCAAAACCATTGTCTTCTTCGTTAATTATAATACCTTTTTTGTCTGTGTATAGATTATCTGGAAAGGGTGGATTTGATCCAGGATTTAAGATTCGAGACTGCAACAACTAGAATTAAAGCAACCCCGGATGGCGAATTTCTCATTGCTTCAGGTTATTCGGAACTTGTGATGTATTTTTGTGTTCAATTATGTTAGCTGCATACCATATGTCATAGAATTGTTTTGTAAACTTTTGCTGACTACCTAGATTTGTAGGTATTTACCCTCCACAAGTCAAAGTATATGAGTTGAGGGAATTATCATTGAAGTTTGAAAGGCACTTGATATCAGAGATCATCAATTTTCAGGTATTTTCTTACTGAAGTTTTAAATTTTGTATCACTCACATGTTTAATGGTAAAGTTTAATACTATAAATTACAATGTGGATGTAGTACATGAATCATCCACTCACTGCACAACTTTTTCTTTTTCAAAAATAGGCTCTCCCTGGTGGGTTATCTTATTAAAATATATACACTAATAGTGACTTGTTCTTTGGTTGCTTTTTATGAAATTTTAATAATAAAATTACAAGGGGCAGAGCTAGTTGACTATAGGAGCTAAACGTCTGTGTGTTTGGCATTTGAACAGGTATTGAGTGATGATTATTCAAAGCTTGCGTTTCTTTGTGCTGATCGTTCTGTCAATCTACATGCTAAATATGGAAGCCATTACAGTCTACGCATTCCCAGGTACCTAACTTTCTTCCTAAGACAGTTTCTATTTAAACAAATGTGAATTTCTGATTTCTCTATAATATTCCCTGTCTTCTTGTTTATTTGTCTGTATTGTTGAAGATTTCATCTGATCTCATTATGACCCCTCATTACAAATTAAATGCCACGGTTCCTTTTCTGGATGTGTTTTAGTAAATGCAAAACTCTCTTTCGGTAAAAGTTTCCTCTATGCTAGCTATTACAGAATATTGTCACGAATTTTTGGTTGACCTGATCTTCTTATGGTCTTCATTGAGGGGCGGTTTATTTTTTTTGAGTAATCTCAAAGTACTCGTTAATAACCATGTTCCTACTGCCAAGTGCCTAGTAAAGTTTTACCATTCTGGTACACTTAAATCAATTGTAGTTACTTATATATACGTTACATCACTACCTGATATTGTTGAGCAGGATGGGAAGGGATATTATATATGATTGCTGGTCATGTGACTTGATATGTGCGGCTTCATCTCCGGAGCTTTACAGAATTAACTTAGAGCAGGTTTGTTGCTGATCACCTTTTTTGTTGCATAATTGTTTCTATAGTTTGAGCTAATAAAGTACTTATACAGGGACGCTTCCTATCTTCTCTTAACACACAATCCCCGGCACTAAATGTAGTCTCTAGAAGGTTAGTTGGAGGTCATCCATAAATTTTGCTGCATTTTTGTTATTATTTTTATCATGATTATTATTTTATTTTATTTGCATTCTATATATTATGAGCTTTTGTTCTCTCTATTTAACGCATGTTGTGAAATTTCAGCAAATATCACGGACTAATTGCTGGTGGTGGTGAGGATGGTGCTGTAGAATGTTTTGACATGCGAATAAGATCTTCTGTTTCCAGGCTCGATGTAGTTACGTCTTCCAATGAGGTGGAAATCCTTCTTTGATGTTTATACTCCCGTGATAACAAATTTAACAAGTGTCTTTGCTATAATCTTTCTTAACGTGCTCGAAGATTCTTGTGATTTTTACAACTTGTATTTAAAATTCACATCCTTTTTTAATAGAAGGTTGGCAAAAGTTTTTTAAAATTTTATATAGGAACCTGAATGAAACCTATCCTTAGTTTCTTCTCGAGAAACATCTTTCAATTATTATCAGTTATTGCCAAGGAAAAGGGTATGTTCAAAACATTTGTTAGTCTTTTCTAGATCTAACTATATTAGCTTGATTTTTCCTGGAAAATCCTATTGCAATAGTCTTTGTTAAATTTAAAGTGACAAGATATAGTCGCTCAAGTAGAACTATGTTGAAACTATTTCAGCACATTCAGAAAATGTTTACACTGTAACTCTTGTCATATAAATACAAAATGTTTAATGATCTATTGGTTATAGTGCTCTTGAGTAGAAGAGTCGGTTATTTTAGCAGAGGTTTATGGTTGAGAGTTATATATTTACCAACATTCTTGTATTCTATAGGAGGTTACTGCCATAGAGTTCGATGGTGAAGGTGGCTATCACATGGCTGTTGGAAGTAGTGGTGGAAAGGTATGCTAAAAATAGCATCTCAAGTTTGTTTATTATCATCTACTTTGTTGCATTTTAGTACTACGGTTTATCAAGTACAATGCTTGAGTCAATTTTGTCTATCAAGATTATTATATTGTGAGGTTTATTTCTACTAATTTGCAGGTGATGATATATGACTTACGCTCGTCATCTCCTCTACGAGTAAAAGATCACATGTAAGTTACTGAATTTAGTCTGTTGCAATTGAACAGTGGTAAAATCTTATTAGGTTTGAAGCTGGTACTTTAACGTGAAAAAACATTATAGGTATGGAAGTCCTATATTGAACATCAAATGGCATCAAACAATCAACTCCGAGCGGCCAAAGCTAATTACTACTGATAAGCATATTGTTCGGATCTGGGATCCGGAAACAGTAAGTGTGTATTTCTTAGTTTTCTAGTTATACTGTTTATATGTTATGTACAAATCTGAAACCAAATCAGTAAGAAAAAGAAGGTATTTCATGATTGACTCGTCAAATATGCAAAATAATAACACACACCTAAACCACAAGTTCTATTGTGATTTACTTTGATAGTTATCCAAACTGTCAGAAAAGTATCTTGTTGTGTTATCTAGCTTTTATCTTCTGTGGTCATAGAACTTAAGTTTGTTTATAATGTTAGCCTGTGTATACTTTTGCAAATTGTGAAGTTTCAATTCCCTCTTTATATTAGTTATGAGTTACGTTCTACTTAATTATTAACGGGTTGATTGTTCAAATTGGCAAACAGAAAAGGTTAGCCAAAAAGAAAATGGGTCAAATGAGCCGAAGGGGTTGTGGAATTTTTTTGGTTGCATAAAACTTCCTAAATCATCTTATTCTAAAACCTATATTATTTTATTATTTGATAGGTTAATTCTATATCTTAAAAAAAGAAGTAAATTGTTTGGGTAATTAGGTGTTTCAGGTCGATCTTCGCATAAATTTACCCATTTTAGTTGATTAACCAACCCTCCCATTTTCTTACCTCTACAATGAAAGACAAAGATTGCTCGTTGTCTATCCTGATTCTTCTGTCTACCAGTTCCCGGTTAATAGATTGAGGCTGTTTTAATTGGTTTCAGGGGGACGGAATGACCAGTATCGAACCAACAGCTGGAGCAATTAATGATTTGTGTGTGTTTAATGAAAGTGGACTGATGCTTTTGGCGCTAGACACCAGCCAAATCCCATCTTATTTCTTACCGTCCTTGGGACCTGCTCCAAAGTGGTGTTCATACATGGAAAACTTAACAGTATGTTTTGCAAATGTTACAAATTACGTTAGTTTACATCTCAGGTGTTTGTTCTTTGGAGCTTATTGTAATGTCACATATTTTGGCTGTGTGTAGGAAGAGATGGAGGAGGATGCACAGACTACCATTTATGATGATTACAAGTTTTTGACAAAAGAGGAGCTTGAGAAACTGAATTTGACAAATTTAATTGGCACTAATCTTCTAAGAGCCTACATGCATGGGTTCTTTATCGATTTCCGTCTATATAAAAAGGTGATTCTTGTACTTATGTTCGATACTACAAATCATTGTGTGTTTTTTTATCTTTTTTTTTTTATTATTATAAAATTATAAAATATATTATATTATATTATATGTATGGGCATTTTTTGCATGTTGGCCGAAGAGAATATTTATCGTATTCATCTTATTATTTCACAAGTTTGTAGGATTCCTGATGAAATGATAAATTGTTATGGAAGTGCAATGTGTGGTTTCTCATTTTAATTGCTAATGGCCTAAAATTGTATCGTAAAAATGTATTTGCAGGCAAAGGCAGCTGCTAATCCTATTGTATACGAGGAGTATCTAGAGAAAAGGAAGCGGGAAAAGGAGGAAGAGGAGCGTAGCACTCGTATTACGGTTAGTACTTTGCATCTTAAGAGTTCGCAATTTATTTTGTAGTTGACTCATGTGTCAGTGGTTGACCAACGACAAGGGCTTTGCTCAAATTCATGTAAGTTGAGGACTTATTGACTTTCTTGCAGATTAAGAGGAAGCTGCCCAAGGTTAATCGGGGTCTTGCAAAGCGTCTTCTTGAAGATGAGGAATTAGAAGCCAATAAACCGGATACTGAAACTCTTGATATTAAGAAACCGTCCAAGAAAAAGAGAGGACTCACTTCTGACGTTCTCCAAGATGAACGGTTCACATCTCTCTTCAAAAACGAGGTAAGAGATATCTTTTAGCAATATGATTTTTTTAATGATCATTTTTAGCACACCAAATTTTTACTAGATCTTAGTTATGTCGTTTGATATCTATTATACGTTTACAAGTGAGATCCTTGTTATTTCTGTGTAACACTTAGTGACTTATATATTTCTGATAACGCTTTCAGGACTTTGAAGTCGATGAAAACTCACTGGAGTATCGTGCATTACATCCTTTAGCTGCACCAGTGCAACAGTCATTGGTTAAGGAACATTTTGAACCTGTTATGGAAGATGAGGATCAAAGTGATTCTGATGCATCGGAAGAATATCAGTCAGATGATGATGAACCTACAGACGATAAAAGTAAAGATGGAAAGAAAACTCGTGCTCCAAGGTAATATGATCATTGCTTTTGTTCTTAACCTATTACCCCAATCTTATATCCATAATCTTAGAGGTGACAGTTTCGTCCTATTTTCATATAAGTGGGTCGATTTGGGTTATGTTTTATTTCTTATAGGTCAAACGAGTAAAATTAATAAGTTTAGCTTGAAGGAAACCAGATCAAGTTGATAGTCAAAAAATTTGTTGGTGTACTTCATTCAAAATTATATTATTGTTGAAATAACATAATTATTGTAACCGTCTAGACCAACTATTTATTTAAAAATAAATAAATTGGTGGCCACCTCCAATTTATCTTTATACTCTCGTATACCACCGTTACTAAAAGAATCTTCCAAATGTTCAGATTGTACGAAGTGAAGGATGAGAGGCATGCAGAAGCATTTGGAAATCGCAGATCACTTGCTAAAGAGGATGCTCTGCCCATGGAAGAGAGAATAAAAGGTCTAACAAGTAATAGTAAGAATTCAAATGGTTTCAACAAGGTTAAAGCGGGACCAGGAGGATCACGGGAGATTTCATTCATATCTAGAAGCAAGGGGAAGTATGTGGACGATGATGAGTCTGAGGATGACAATCCTCGTGAAAAAAGAAGGGGAATACACTCACTGGGGCTGAAGTCTGATAGATCAGGATTTCAGGGCCGTGGTCGGGGTGGTGGCAGAGGGAGAGGTGGTGGTGGTAGAGGGCGGGGAGGAGGTGGCGGCAGAGGGCGGGGAGGAGGTGGCGGCAGAGGGCGGGGAGGAGGTGGCGGAAGAGGTAGAGGAAGGGGTCGGCGGTGAATTCAAATTTGTTAAACACTTGATAGTGAGTCGAATGTAATTTATATATATGGAAGATATGTGGGTAAAGACAGAAGATGCATTTCTATGGTTAGATCATGGGATTTTATTTCTTAGTGATATACATTTTTTCTTTCTTTTTTGTTTGTTGAGGAAGGATATTTTGTGTTTACAGCAATGATTAGAAGTGGAAATCAATTTTTGGCACTGAAGTTATTCAATGCAATTGTCTAATGTCAGCTTTTTCTAGGACGTTATAAGAAAGCACGTGATATGATTGAATATAACATGCCCCTGAATTTCTTAAACTTCTGTTCTGCTGTATATATCTCATATACAAACAAGTAAATCTTGATTGATATTCCAATCAACTAATGTATCAATTGATTGGACCAACCACCTACACTTGACACTTCTAATTTTTCCTAAAATGTTCAATACATCGACACATTGATGCTTCAGAAGAAACTCGCAAACACAAACTTGAAGTTTGTAAAGATACATTAAATTTAGGCTTAAAGCCAATTGGTCTATTCTGGACGTAAACAAAGATAAAGATTGAAAAAAAAAGAACAAAAACACGGGAGTAACAATACACAAAATCGCCACTTCTACAAACAGGAAAAGACCTCAAAACTAGAGCCTATGTAGCTAACTCACTTGATGAGGCCAGGTCTATTTGACTGTCGTTTTGGTCTTGAAGAGCCAACTCTTTTCACCGTTTCTGTTGTCAATGCATACATCCTCACAGGGAATAGTTCATCTGGAAATCCCTTTTGATCCTGATGACATACAAACACATTATTACTCAACTACCTATGAACATGAAGACTACTAGAATACCTTCCATCAAAATGAGAGAAAAAGTAACTTTAGCTCTTTCTTTTTTCTTGGATAGAATATGTGATACAGGTAAAGATATAGTCAATCTTAGTTAATTACATAAGTATACACATGTCATAATATTACAGGTTAGAACAAGTGCAATTAGTTAGGTGTGTGAGAATTAGTTGATACATATGTAAATTAGTATAAAAGTGAGTCAGTGTAACAGATTTTATATCTTGAATCATTTTTATATAATTGAATACAAAATTGAGAGTCGCCTCTCTATTGTTAGAGTCTCAAAGAGCTGTTCTCCGTGTGAATTAACATCCACGAGCTATTCTTGTGAGATCTAGTACTCCTTATCAAATGAAAGAATTTTACTGTTACTTTTATTTTTTTCAGGCTTCTAAGATCGCTACTAAAAGCATTCAATTTTCAAGAAAAAACATTATTAAAAAGAATCAAACCAAGTCAGCATTCCTACTATTTCTAATTATTTACCCAATTTTTCAATACTTTTTTTTAATACAAAATATCTAATTACGATTTTGAAAGTCCAGTAACCATATCAAAAAGTGAAAGTACATGCTAGTTGTTGCAATTTGGCCTGACATGAACTTTTAAATGACAACAACTGGAATTACCTTCATGTTGTGGATAACGAGACCACATTGACTAAACAGTTCCTTGAAGTACACATGTGACCTTGTAAGGCTCTTATCTTCATTATCCAAAACAAATCCTGGAATCATGCATTCAGGATTTAACTTTATAAGAGCAAGTAGGCATTCGGGACACAATATGTCAGTCGGCATATATCAAATAATGAAGATATAACAAAAGGGAACTATGCATGGAGAACAGAGGATTTCGTACCAGATCTAGCAAGATTTTCTTTCAAAACGAAAAATCCACCAGGTTTAAGGCCAGCCTAAACATAACTGCATGTGTTAGTACCACCGCAATATAACCAATTGTATTGGTAATTATACAAATACACATAAATAACAAAAAAATGTACTAATTGATAGGCTCCCAAAGTTTTATGTCCTTTAATGAGGAAGAATCCAATATATAAGGAGTGATTGATAACGTAAATGTTGTGATATAAGTGTTTGACTATTAGTCAAAGACTTCAAAAAGGTAACTTTAGCTTGATACTTGGCCAAAATGGGTTATCTTTTAGTGTGGATCAAAGTAATTTCATTCGGGTTTGGTTGTCCCTTTCATTCTTTCAACACTAGTTTCAATTTAGAATAAATTCCATGAATGCTCTATGTGGTTTACACGGATTTACAGAAACCGTCTCTCAACTTGGTTTTTTCGCGCTATCAGTCCAAAAAGTTCACTTTTATCTCGTAAATGGTCCCTCCACCACTTGAAATGACTAAAATACCCTTGGCCAATTTTTTTCTGGAAACAAAAATATTGAGGAGATTAGGGGTACTTTAGTCATTTCAAGTGGCGGAGGGACCATTTATGAGATTAAAATGAACTCTTTGGACTAAGCGCGAAAAAGAAGTTGAGAGACGGTTTCTGTAAATCCGTGTAAACCACATAGAGCATTAATGGAATTTACTCTTCAATTTATAAACTAGTAAAATATTAAATATGATTAAAATAACTATATTGTTTAAACAGAGATATACAAAAATCCTATCAAAGTATGTGAATCTTCAAAGTTGCGGCATCTAGGCCCAAATACACCATATATTTTATGTAAATGGGTAGGCTCTAGATGACCTCCCAAACTAAAAAGAGACAGATGAAGTATAAAATAGAGGATGTGACTTTACCTTTGCTCTTTTGAAGAATGACACGAAGTCATCATCAGCAAGATGCCCAATGCACCATTGGATCCAGATGACATCATACCTTCCTGCATCTGGGGTGAATTCCTAATTCATTTTCAACAAGCCATTCTTTAGAATTTATTGCAATGAATGCACATATTTAACTATAAGCTCATGAATTGCTCAAAAATAAAACGAATTTCCATCAACTAATTAACAAAATACATAGCATCAAGAGTATAACAGGCAACATTTATATTCAGTCACATGTGGCCTAACCATAAAGAAGCCAAAAGCCTAAGAAACACACTTGAGTACCACTGCCCCACATATATCATAAAGAGATGAAAAAACGGGCGGCTTGGCTAACAGGCCAAAACGGGTAAATTTTGGTATGAAGTACTATAGAAACAATCTGTGTCAAATATGATTAGACAAAATGAAGTACTATAAAAACAATCAGTGTCAAATATGATTACACAAAATGAAGTATTACAAAAATCATCTTTCGAAATAAAATGAACTTGGGAAATTTCCTTATGCTAGAAAACATTACTTCTTAAGTTCTAAACATACATTATCGGTGATTTCAAATCTGTTCGGCCCATTTTATCTTTTACTAACATCTATGAATTTACCCATTTAACACGCTAGACATAAAAACATAGCCTGAACTCTGGTTAATGGGTTGAAACTGCCACCCTCTAATATTTTGCAATAACATGTATCCTTACCTGCAGTGGTGTACAGTAAAAGTTGGCAGCTTTGTGCACCTCGGAGACCGACAGTTTTTCTGGAGCCAAGTTCTCACGAGCAGCCTCCAAGAAATGTGACACAGGCTCAAGAAGGTCAACCTATAAGCAATCATTTTCAAGTAACTGTTAACTATACTATGTGTTCATAATTTTATAATAAAAATGATTCTAAGGTAACTATATCACGAAAAAAAAAGTAAAAAAGGTCATTACCTCATTGAAGTATCTTATAAGAAGATTCTTAGTCACCCTTCCTATTCCAGAACCACAATCTGCATCAGTTTTGAAAAATCTTCAATAAACAACAGATTCTAGCAGGAAATTCTATTGCAGCTTTGTTGGTTTACAAATGAATACATAAATTAGTCTAACGATTAACAAGGAATACAGTATTACTAATTGACGAGCTCAATTGTGTTGAATTGACTTATTTCTTCACAGGGTATGCTAAAAGTTATTTATGCCATCCTTCATTTTATTTAATTGAACCAAAAATAGCTTTGATAACCTTTTACAAACCTTCTTAAAAAAATGTGATAAAATCTCCTTTGAAAAAACACTCTTAAATTATCCTTGGTTCAATACTCATAAACCCTAGTTCCTAGATGACTCCCCGGTGCTCTTTGTGAATTTTCTCCCAATCTTTGTCAAGTCATTATGCATTTAACTAGTTCGTATCTATCACAAGATCTTATATTTTGGTCGATGCTTTTTTCTTTATATAGGAACTTCACACAAGTTAAGTTACACAAAAAGTACATTATGTCTAGTAATTGACCTCATATAGAAAAGCATGAAAATTCAAAAGCAACCCAGAATCAACATATGTTTACACACACAATAACACTTGGACATATACATACATATACCTGAAAACAATTATATACAAAACAATATAGGGAAAGAGAGAACTAACCAAGAGCTACAAGATGCTGATTTCTGCCAGCATTAGGAAAAAATTCAGTCAAAAGGGTATTAAGAAAAGCCTCACTGGAATCAATATCAGGCTCATTCACATGTCCATATCCACCCAGCACTCCATCCATTGATGCCTCCACACCCTTTTCATCACAACCCCAAAAATAAAGATTCTCTCTTTCAATTTTAGGGTTTAACTTTTAAAAAGATACGATTTTTCTACGTGGGAATACAGAAAGATGTAAACTTACTTGCCAGTAGCCAACACCATTGCGGTACCAATCAACTTTTTTTTGTGAATCGCCAATTTCTTGTTTCCACATTTCATCGGGGTTCTTGAATTGCCGGCCGGTGTTATCTAACCCACTAATTTCCATCTGATTTCTGGTGCTTGTTCTCACTGCGCACTTGCTGTGTTTCTGATGAGTAGAGCATTCAAGTAAGGATTCACACACACGTTGCTGCTGCGCGTAACGAGCATGTATTTATGGGGTTTTCCTTGGGGTGTTTTTCGTGTGATTGTTGAATATTGAGACACTTCAGTATTTACTAAAATAGATGGTTTATAAGTTTATTTGCTACGGAGGTTATTAATGTATTATGGCTTCTACTTTGAGTGACAGACAATAAAATAAATTGCAAAGTTAACTGATTCACCGGAAGTAACCCACTTTCTAAATACTTTTTTACTGTAAACAGATTCTGTTAATTTACCGTTTTGTATGTTTCTTTCTATTTGTAGCCTCTAAAGCACATGGTATGGTGTGCAATTGTCGGTGTGGTACTCCAACCATACCGGTCCTAGTGTGAGTGTCATGATGGTCTGGTCACCGTGGGTGGAATCACGGTAGGATTTGAAACCGAACATATCTTGTATGATGTGCAATTCAATATTCATCTTCTTAAATTTTCAATAATGGTATAGTTTGGTTCCGTATAGTTGCACATCCATACTTAAGGTTGTTGTTTTATAGCTAGAACTTTAATCTGATATACAGTCACTTGGTTTTCAGAGTTTGTATCAAGTGACTAGAATGATTACTCAGACTAGCATTGACATGAAGTTGGATCATACATTGATAAATAAGAAGTCGTTGTTAACACTTAGTATTGAGGCGTGTATTGCAACCTTTTGTGTTGCTAATTAAACGTATTATTGACAAATAATTAATACTAAACTACTCACATTAATCATGTATTAAGTCAAACATTTTAATGTTTGAAACAAACTTAATGCAATAAAAAGATAATCTTATTTTACCACACCACATTTGATCCTTATTAGTTATAACACATCAAGAATCCATCTTTGTTTAAGAGCTTTTCAACCTGCTTCTGCTTAAAAACAAGAATCTCCTTATTCCAAGAAACAGGACCCATGTTCTCTTTGTGATCTTTTCCTTTATCATCAAAAGAAATGCAGAACTTAGCACGGTTTTTAAGATTTGAGCTCTTAAGCCTTTGAAAAATCCTAGCAACCCTTCTTTATTCCATATAGCATACAGTGCCCCAAATACTGTTTTTCTTGCTTTTACTTCTGATTCATCGTCGCTATCGTCACTTGATTCCGCAGCCTGAATCATTACCTTGCATCTGTCCGTGGTACATTTTCAATTTAAAGTTTATATATTTACAAATTGACTTTCGGGGTCAAATAGATAAATACTCAACTTCAGATTTACTTGCCTCCATAAAAAACTACAGATTCTATGGAAAGTGGAATATTGCGTCAAGTTGGTAAAATAGTTGACACTAACTTTTGAACCAAGTACAGTTTGACCTCAAAAGTCAATTGTTGGTAAAAATAGTTGATATCAACTTTGAATTAAGAAGTGCAGTTTGACCTCAAAAGTCAAACTATACCTCCTTCTAACACAAGGAGTACATGATCTGTCAAACAAAGACGAATTTACCTGATAGCAGGGTACGTCAAGCAGGTAGCAGCACACTTTGAGGCTGCCCCTAAAAGAAAAGCCGTGAAAGCAGAAAGAGACTGAGGGTTGCCAACCTGTCCCTCCAACAGTCTTTGTTTCAGTTGATCAAAGGCAGTGTACTGCGAAAAATCATAATTTCAATTTCATTACAATTATTCATTGTGCATCGAGCAACTCGTGTTCTCTTTGAAATCATTATTCACGCAGTGCAAAGTTCTACATTTTGTGAGGGAAGTGGAACATCTGATACCCTCTCAGTCCATGACATGAGCGTGTATTTTGACTTTAATGGCCAAACAAGCTACTTAAGTCCAAAATTGATCTTTTACTATATTCGTAACTTGCTAACACATATATAAATTTTTTGCAAGAGAGAAATATATTACCTGAATTGCTGGATTAATTGTAAGCAGAATTGATATCCCGAGTCCATCAAATGCCTCTCCCCAGGTTTCCTCTGAGAGGGTCTTCCATAGCCCTTTTGACTTTCCAAAGTCACTTGTTTGCATCCGTGATGCAGCTGTATCCAAAGGCTGAAACAACACCTCACATTTGATCATTGTCTCAGGTAACAAGCCATAATTCATGTTAGAGGTGGCAAGATGAGTGGGTTGGGTAGCGGGTCGAAACGAGTTCGGCATAAAATGGGTCTTTTTAGTAGTTGGGTTGAATTGGCCAGCTATAACTTTTTCTGTCCAATTTTTTACGAAGTACTTAATACATTATTCAAGTGTTGATTGTGATTTGTGACTAGAAAAACAATAATGTTATTAAGATATTAATCTAATCCTATTGTACAACAATTTAGTAGGTTCTATGCTTTTGCAAGATACACACTTGGGCAACTTTCAACCAGTTTGACCCATTTCTTTTATAACTAGTATTACACCCATCATACTCGTTAGAGTAAAAGATAACCCGGACCAGTCCGTTTAAAAGTACGCGGGTCAAATCCCCACCTCCTGATATCATAAGACGTGCTAATATGATTGTGACTGACCTGGGTTATTGCAACGGTACAAGCACCAGCAACAGCAGCAATAAGCAAGTTAGCTTTGGTTCCAATAGACTTATATCCAGACCTCTCAATGTACATCCGCCTAAAGTAACTATATCCATAAAAGTATATGAACGATGAAACAAACGACTGCAAATTCTTTGTCCCTAGGCCTTGAAACAAAGAAAGAACCTGTCGTTTAGAAATAGCTTCCCACAGAACATCAGAAAGGTTCCTGTTCAAATCAACATTCAGTTTTCACTACTACATAAAACAAACCCCTAAAATTTTGGATAAACATTTTCAAACACTTAAGTCACAAGCCAAAGCTTCTAAGCTCATAAGCCGTTAAAACAAAGCTTGTCAGCTTTTCAGGATTTCGGAAGTCGTAAAGAAAGCTTTAACCAAACACCCTATGTTTTAAAAATATGAATTTTTTCTGTAAGTCTTTTTTCATTTTGGAAATTATGTACCCAAAGATCTCTTCTTGGGTTTACTCTATAAATTCTTCCCATAAATCACATGTGTGTCATACTCAGGAGTACATCATATTGATCAAAACCTTATTCAGTCAATCTACTCAAAGTATACATGAAGAAACACAAAATAAATAAATAGGAAAACCTGTATTTTCTAAGAGTTGGGGTACGTAATTCTGCTTGGTACTTGGTTTTGCAGGTATCTAAAGGGTACAAGATAGTAGTACTAGCTAGAGATCCAATTGCACCTGCTGTTGCATCCACCAGTGATTCCATATCAAACTCACCCATTTCTTTGTTATTTATTATTTATATTTATCAATCAAATTCAAGCTCTCAACTTTTTTGTGCGAAAATTGATTGATTGAAAAAATCTTGGAAAACTGAGGTAAGCAGGTGGGGAACTTTATGGGATTTTATCTTGCCCACCAAAAAGATGAGATGGCGAATTTTATTATTTATTATTTTACAAAATTGCTTACCCAAAAGTAACGATCTTGTTAATCAGTTATTAACTAAAAAATATAAACTCTTACTGGAAGTGCAATATATACACATCAATTCATTCAAACTTGGTCCAAACAACAATTAAGTAGGTTGTTGTCTTCATTAGAATCCCAACAATAAAAATTTCTACCACATTATCTTTTTAAGTTTATCTGAATGTATCATATTTTTCACTTATACACAACCACATCTATTGTGTACACAAATTTATTTAATGATAACACCTAACTAAAAAAATATTGACCCACATGCATCTAACATAATCGAATGAGCAAAAATCTTTAAATTGTGAAAGATATTTCAATTAGTCATCATTTTGAGGTACTCTTAGTGGTCGAAAAATATTACTCCATTATTCTAGTGATTTTTTCATTTTACATGTTTTTCATTTTATATTCTTTACTAATTTTCAAATGACTTTTCTTTGTAATTTATAGATGATATATAAATATAAGTTATTTTAGTGTCCTGCATATGTTAGCAACAACATATATAAGTAATAAATTTAAGTAGTTTATTAATTGATGCACATATTAGCAGTGACCATTTATGTAACTCAATATAATCTTGTATACATATCACTCTTTCTTATAATCTTGATGCAGTTAAGATATATGAAAGATTATTAAAGAAGGCTGCAGCTGAAAAGAAAGAATTAACTCTCAAAAAGCTCAAGGCATATAAGAACTTTATAAGGCTACCTGAAAAAATAATCAAAGCAACACCAAAGGTATACAAGAAGATTGAGTCATTCTTAGAGTTTGCCAAATAAGGAGGAAGTAAAATAGACATTGTATATCTTATTGACCTATAGAAATTTGAGTTCTCTGAGCTGGGGGAATTATATACATGCATACAAAGATCAAGCTCACAGAAGCCAGTGATTCTCAAACTGATTGATGACTTGGTAAATAAGTTGAATGATGCTGAAGATGAGCTAGGAGAACCTCTGGCAAAGCTGGACGTTGAATCAGGCGTTTCTTCCTTTAGAGCTTCAAGAAAGAAACCGAAAAAAGGCTGAAGAGGAAGCCATGATCAAGAAGCTCTAGCGAATGGGAAATCTACCATATGCCTCTATCCTTAATGTTAGTCTTCCACCCAATGTTCATTTTATGCCTGGCAGGGTAATTAGAGAACCGGAATTTGAGATGTGCTTCATTGATCCTTTCAAACAACACTGCTTTCAGCGTGCATCCCAAATTTTCATTACCAAAACCGAACATCTGGTTGTCGTTAAGTGGATTGGTGAAGGAAGTAACAACGATAAAGACTTTATGAAGAAGCAACTAAGAGATTCAATGAGGAGAAGATTGATTGAAAATGAAGAAGAGAAATTCTTTAAAGTAAAAATAATATAAATAAATTACATGAATAGAATTGTATTCTAAAACCTAACTATTTTTGAATGGTTTACTTTTGAAAATTTATATCAACATTTCTCTATGTGATTATTTATATGTATATGTATGAATATGAATAAAGTAAAGTAAACCAAAAATAAATCGCATTAGAGTCACTGAACTTAAAAAAAAACTCTAATTAATAATTATACACTTAGAGTTATTCTATTATTTTGTCATAAATAAATATGAATAAATTGTTGGTTCATTAACCCTCCTTTGTAATTCATAGATGACAAATAAACATGAGTTGTTTTCATGTCGCTGCATATGTTAGTAACGACATATTTAAGTAAAAAGCTCAAGTAGTTTATTAGTCGTTGCACATGTTAACAACCTTCATTTTTGTAACTTAATATGATCTTGTGTAGATATCACTCTATGATATAATATTTCACTCCAACACCAAGTTATAAGAGTCTGAAGTTGAAAAAGACTATCTAAAGCACTTAGACTAGTATTACTAGTCTTATTCCGCAGTGAATAATTGTAAAGTTTATTATTTGATTTGATCAATAAAACTTTAAACTTGAGAAAAATTGTATTCAATCCGTCTTTTACAATTATTGGTATTATTGTATAAATGATATTAGTATTATTTTTTGTAGGTGTACTTGATATTATATTAGTAACTTTTTTATACTGAGTTAAAAATTTAGTATTATCGAATTGTTTATAATTTTATAAACTAAAGCATAAGGTTGAAATTTATGTAGCATAAACTATAAAGTTTCTTAATGTAGGTAACAAAAAAATATTTTTTACATTACAAAATTAAAAGTTAAATTAAGTAAACAAAACTTAAAATGATATTAGAATATTAAAAATACATAATGAATTTTTTAGTATGGCGTTGTATATACTTTTTATTTTTCTTTTGATAAAATTTGATATTTACTAAGTTTTGTTAATAAAATAATCTTTTAATTCATTTTATTGATTCTTGATGAAGTTGATCGTGGTGCAATTTTTTTTGGGAGAAATTCAATTTATTTGTTGATAAAATTAAACGTTCATATCTTTTAAATAATTTCTTTTATGCGTAAAACGGTAAATTATTTATGTTATAATCTTTTGTAACTTAAATACCTATAATAGAAAATCATTAATAAACATATAACACTTTTATGTAATTTGATACTATCACTATTTGTGTATACTTGTCCGATTAAGCGCGATTTTTTCATCGTAATAATTAAAATTAATAATTATTAATTGGCAATTAACACAATTAACTTTAGGGTTAACCAAGGAATATGCCTCATCATCATCATCATCATCATCATCATCATATAAATAAAAAGCCACCAACGTAAACTACCATTTTTTGCATTTGTTTATTTTTGCATTTTTGAAAACCTTTTTCTCCAACGGTTCACTCTCATCTTCCCCTTCTCTCTCCGGTCAATTGCATCATTACAAACAACAAATTCATGCCCAAAATTCATCCCTTAATTAACCACACAAATTCTTCACTTCTCACTTAAAACTTCACATCATATGATGCAAGATTTCCTCGGTTCTGTTCGTCGATCGTTAGTGTTCAAACCCTCAGCCGTCGCCGGCGGCGAAAATGACGACGGAGTCGGTGGTTCGTTCGGTGGATTTGTCGAAAAGATCGGCTCGAGTATTCGTAAATCAAAAATTGGACTTTTTACTAAGTCTTCGATTCAAGCATTACCTCCTCCGACTGATAAAAGTAGAGTGGTAGGGAAGAAGAAGAAAGAAGAGGCTGGATCGCAGATCCGGTGGCGGAAAGGAGAATTGATTGGTTGCGGAGCGTTTGGTAGGGTTTATATGGGGATGAATTTGGACTCAGGGGAGCTACTTGCTGTCAAGCAGGTTTTAATTGTGTGATTGACATATGATCTATGATATATGTTACTTGCAATAGTAATTGATTTTGTTGATTTTGGCGTTTTCATGTGCAGGTTTCTGTTGTGGTGAATGTTGCTTCGAAGGATAAAACACAGGTGTGTATGTGTGTGTGTATATTAATATTTTATAAGTTTAAAGTGTGCTAAATAGTTGATTGGTTAGTAGATTACTTTAGGGCTGGTAGTGGCTCGGTTTTGGATTGACAAGTGATATGCTTTATTAGCTAATGCATAGTGATTGCTCAGGATGTAACTAATCCCATTAGCATTTGACAACGACGAATAAAACTTTTTGACCCAATTGCATAGGACAAGCTACATTCTGTATATACATGGTGCAAATTCTTAACACTTAAGACAGGATAAAACACTTTGTAGCACAAAGCACTTGTATTTGGTATGTACAAGCTCTTAAAACACCTAACATTAACCTTCAAATAAATAATATTTCCAACATAAGTTTAGTAAATGCATTGATCAAGATAAACTGGTATATTCCACCCGCCTACCTAGTATTTCTAAAGGAGTTCTCTTAACTTTTTACTCATGCTAGGCTCACATCCGAGAGCTTGAGGAAGAGGTGAAGCTACTAAAGAATCTTTCGCATCCAAACATTGTGGTAATCATCTAATTTTCATCATCTTGGCAATTCAATAAAATAGCCTCATAGGCTTATCCAATTTTTTTATTATTTTTTTATATTTGGCTACAGAGGTACCTAGGAACTGCTAGAGAGGAGGACTCATTGAATATCTTCCTGGAATTTGTTCCAGGTGGATCTATATCATCACTCCTCGGGAAATTTGGTTCCTTCCCTGAATCTGTAAGTACCATAGTTTTTGAATATCAATTGATGGTCTCTATTTATAAGAAAGTTTGCATAAGATGTTAAAAATGGTTTGTATCTTAAAATCTGGTTATCTAAATCCTCATGGGGGACAAAGATTATTTAGCAAACAATTAAACTTGAAACTTTGGAAGTTTCCTTTTAAATTTCGCATTTTTGGAACATGGAACAGGTGTTAAGAATGTATACAAAGCAGATATTATTTGGGCTGGAGTATCTTCACAAGAATGGTATCATGCATAGAGACATTAAGGTATATTCTTATCTATATGTATACATGTGAATATAGTTCAAAATGTGAGTGCGTGTTTGTAAGTTGTAATGTATGGAGTTAGCCATGTATAGACTCTTACGTTACAAATGTCTTGCAGGGAGCAAATATTCTCGTCGATAATAAAGGACGCATTAAACTTGCCGATTTTGGTGCCTCCAAGAAAGTTGTAGAGCTGGTATGCATGTTATTTCCTTTAAATATTTATATATACACACACGTAGTCTTTATCCTGAGTATTGTGTTTCCTGTATAAATAGTTTTCTTTGGAACTATGTCCTTGCATATTTTCTGTAGGCTACTATGACCGGTGCCAAGTCAATGAAGGGTACCCCGTATTGGATGGCTCCTGAAGTTATACTCCAAACTGGCCATAGCTTGTAAGTCAAATTATATAGGCTAGTAGTTTATCATCTTTCTTTTATCCTTTGATCTTTTTGCATTTCTCATAGTATTTTAATACCGATTCGATATTTTTTACGTATTAGAGTAGCTTGCTCAATTGGCCACTTCCACATAAATTTCATTTCTATTATAGCTCATGTTCCTCTGATATTTTTTTCTCAAGCATTCTCATCACTATGTCATGTTAATGCATTTTATGTTCATAAAAGAACCATAAATAATTTGCTCATTATTTGTTTCTGTAGCTCTGCTGATATATTTGTTTCTATTATAGCTCATGTTCCTCCGACATTTTTTTCTCAGGCATTCTCAATACTATGTCATTGTAATGCATTTTATGTTCATAAAAGGACCATAAATGAGTTGCCTTATTATTTGTTTCTGTAGCTCTGCTGATATATGGAGTGTTGGATGTACTGTTATTGAGATGGCAACTGGAAAGCCTCCATGGAGCCAACAATATCAGGAGGTATGTATCTATCAATGCATCATGATTAGAGGTGGCTAGATCAACCCATTTACCTATCAATGGGTCAATTGGTGTTATTATCTCTTAGCGGTTAAATAAGAGATTAGCACATAGGAAACATGTCGAACGGATCAAACAGATTAGCATATAGGAAACATGTCGAACGGATCAAACAGGTTAAAGGACGCCCATGGTGTATATTTAAGACATAACACTTCTAAATAATTTTATTTGAAAATTGACTTTTGCCAAAAATTAATTTTCTTTGCAATCAGACTTGACAAGTTAACTGTTTAGAATAGCCAAATTGTTTGGACAAGAAGTGTATCGGGATACTTAACCCATTTGAACTCGTTAGAAGTTATTCGTTTTGACGTGAACATTCGACGTGTTACCCGCAGCACCCATGTTACCACCTCTGACTCTGACTGTTCCTCACACCCAGATGTGACTGTGGCTCTTTTCACTGGTTAGAATCAGTTGTGATATATTTTCACTGGTTACTGGTTATTGTACTTAATCATGGGTGTTTCCCTCAGGTTGCTGCTCTTTTCCATATAGGGACAACAAAAGCTCATCCACCTATACCAGAACATCTATCTGCCGAGGCAAAGGATTTTCTGTTAAAATGCCTTCAAAAGTATGAATTTTTTTGGTTTCTATATTTATTATTTTTGTCTGCATGACGCACGTGTCTACCAATTTGTTCATTCTTATGCAACTCCTCATTCTAATTTTTTATTTCGACAAGTATATCCTGTTTGCATCAAGTTCATAATATCTTGTGTGTATCTTAACTTCATTTTATTTCTTACCCTTAAATAAAACATTTGCTGGCAGGGAACCGGATCTCAGGCCTGATGCATCAGAGTTGCTGCAGGTGATTCCATTGCAAGCTTTATCTATAGTTACTAAATTGGAACCTAAATGTCTCTGCTCTTTTTACTGTAATATAGAAGCATGTTGCCAATCGTGTATGCAACAATTACTTGCCTGACTTATTTTAGTTCAAATGATCAACTTGTAAATGTCAAAAATGTTATGGAGTACATATTTTGGAGGGAGCATTTTGATCATTCCCTTTTGATTATTTTTAGTCAACTGTAAGTTTATTTTCTTAATGTTTGCTGATTTTTCTGCAGCATCCATTTGTAATCGGGGAGTATACGGAGACTCATCCTGTCTTTCGTGCCTCTGTCATGGTCAGTATTCTGGCATGAAGCTATTTAATGACATTTCTTATAATTAAAGAAATTTTTTATTTAGTCTTCTACAAATCTTAATACCTTTGTGATACCAGGACACTCCTGCCAATCAAATACCAACGCCTAGGAAGGAACCTAGGAATCTGTAAGATTTTTTGTTTTCATCACCTTGTTGCTTACTATAGTTATATCAGTTTTTGCTAGAGGTGGGAGTTTTGACCCATAATCTCTGATGGGTAAAATGAATACATGTAAGGAAATTGCTAAAAAATTTATATATTTTTCTTTATTATTCAAAAAGCATCATAATCATTTTATTCAAAAAGTTTAAGCTATTATTAAATTAATATAAGTTTGTAATCATATTTGAGACAAAGGTGTTTCGGATCAACCGGATCCGATCCATAAAGCCTGCAACCCATTTTACCCCTTACTGAAGCCAGCTGATCCACCCATTTAACCACCTTTAGTTTGTGCAATATTGAATGCAATTTGTGATCTCTAATGCAGCATTAGCCGGGAGATGAAAACAAGCGGTGGTATGGTGGATGTTCATGGTACAGACAGTGTGAGGTGCTCGACTATATATCCTGAGAAATATTCTGGAGGGGCTATGTGGGGATCAAGCAGATACGATGATGACATGTGCCAAATGGATGACAATGATCTCATGGCTGACTCATCTATGAAACTTGATTCCTCTTTACTTTCTAATGAAGTTAATAAGGTAACAAATGCACACATATCATTACTTTGGATGTGGTTTACTTGAATGCTAACCAAGTTTATATTGGGAACAGAGTTTTAATCCCATGATGGAACCTGATGATGACTGGCCCTGCCAGTTTGATGGAAGTCCAGAAGTAGTGAAGAGTGCAGCTAATTTATTTCCAGATCAAGTTTCTGAGATGGCTGCCGAGAGCCCGGGAGCATTAGACAATGCAGATAATGGTTTCACCTTTCCTAATGAGGTTTCAGGAGTGGAGGACGAAGAACTTACCGAAATAAAGATAAGAGCATTTCTTGATGAGAAGGTGCAGTTTCTTCCTTTTTGGGTTTCTTTTCTATCAACGAATAATATAGGTGGCAATTTTGACCCATATGAATGGGTTGATTTTGGTGTCTTTAGCGGGTACAACAAAAATAGTTGACTAAAAGGAAACATGTCAAATGGATTGAAAGGGTTGAATTCATTCAAAAGTCTATCTTTTAAGATAAAATCTCCTGCATCATTGTGTTATAATATATGATTCAAATTATATTCTTTTTTGTAAGGGAAAGTAGCATCCCCCCAATAAACACTAGGGAACATCCCTGCTATAATCCCATTTCTCTTCTCGAAATTTTTTGCATAGCCGGTGACATGCATTTGTGTCCCAATTAAAGTACAAAAAAACTTCATCAATCTGGATAACCACACCCATATTTCATATTCTTTTGTAATCATATTTGACATGTTCATTATATAATAAGAAAGTGAAGTGAGTAACAGAGTGATTTGGGTCAACCTGATAAATAATCAAAGAGACATTGACTTGGTACAAACGTGGTGTTGTCTAATAAGCAGGGTAAAATCCAAATTTTGTAACTTGCCCGTGTTGTTGTTATACAGGCTTTAGATCTAAAGAAGATGCAAACACCTCTTTATGAAGAATTTTATAACTCCTTGAATGCAGCCATTTCCCCTGTTGGGAATGAAAACAAGGAAAATTCATCAAACAACCTGAACTTACCTCCTAAAAGCAAATCACCTAATAGGCTGCTAAGAAAGAGGCTATCCTCAGCTGTTGATGTTTCCTATATTGGTAGCCCGGGTAATAATTCTAGACGTCTATCACATATTAGTTGTGCAAATGATCAAAATCCACATGATTGTATGTCGCCTCAGCATGGTCAATTAAAAGAAAACATTCTTGATTCTCAGAGAGAGGCCATTAGTCCAAGGTTTGTGTGTAATCTCTAATTCTCAACTTATTCCATTTGTTCAAAATGAGATTCCTATTTGTGCTTAAGTATGAAGTAGATACTTAATATACATTTTATTTATAGCGCAAGTTTCTCGGAAAGGCAAAGGAGATGGAAAGAAGAACTTGCTGAAGAGCTTGAAAGAAAACGAGGCAAGTTTTCTCTTTCATACTTTGAGATAGTTCCGATTACTTTTTTCCCTTCAGAGCTCTGCATATGCATGTCTATGTGTATGTGGTATATACCTAAAAATTATTGATATTGCTTACACTTGTTTTATTATGAATTAGGTCAGAACATTAGAAGACTAATCAAATTCCGAATTTTAATTTAGGAAAAACTAAAAAGAAAAGAGAAAATGATAGTAAAAATATAGATGGTATATCTTTTGTGTATGAACATTATGGCCATAAATAAGATCCTCTATATTAATGTGCATTTTATGGCTTCCAATATTGAGTACCGCATCAAGTAACTTGAGCTTATAAATACAATATTTTTGCTTCCTAACCTTCCAGATAACACCGGTAAAACTTTTTTGTTTGCTAAAATGGGATCAAGTGTTATAAAAAATGCTGTTATGCCCATTTTTCTGCTGAGACTTTTGAGATTTGTTGGTTGCATCTTTTGAGAGTCTCATACCTCTAAATTTGATGACAGAGCTTTTGAGGCAAGCGGGCGTTGTAAAGACATCATCCCCAAAGGATCGGATGATGAATAATCGCCAAAAAAGATTTATGTTTCAGGACAATTGACAAATCTTTCATCTTTTTGTGCCTCGTACATGATACAAGCTTTGCTGGGCTGAGATGAATTGAGAAAGAGAAGCAGCATAGCAGAATGGTGTATCGAAAATTTATAATGTCAGAGTGATTAAGCTGATTTTGTTTTAGTTGTTGTTTAACGTTAAAAGTGTATCTAAGTTCTGTTTAAGATGAACGCATACGAGCAAGCATACCACCTTCCTTTGTATTAATTCCATGTGGTAGGCTTGATATATTATACACATTTTTCATTTTCATTTTGTAATCTATGTTTTATGTGAAATTTGAAGAAGAAAGTAAACTCATTTAAAGATGCAATATTGTTACATAATTACATTATTAACTCATCAGGGTACATCCTAGCAGTATCTTGTATCATGCTCGATTACAACTTATAACTTAATTGTGATTATACAACACATAATCACTTGCAAGAATGTAACATTCAAAACATAAACAGTTTTCTTTTCTTTTTAAAAATAAAAATAAAATTTCATATACAAACCACATAGCTTTATTCTTCATGTAGCAATTATTCAAGGCAAAAAGATACATTTGTCTTGCTTTCACTAAATCGTGTTTCTATTTCTGATTCAAAAAGAAAAAGAAAAAGAAAAAATGGATTTAGTTTTATTTTACAAAATAATCTTGGTTAATTAACATTATATATTTCATCATTCCATGGTAATCCTAAAAAAATTATACACTATACACTCAAATAAGTCGCATATAATTATGTGTCGGGCGAAAAATTATATTCATATTACTTACCAGGATTTAAAAAGAAGAAAATTTTGGAGGAGAAGGTGAAGAAATATATATTTAAAATTATGATTCAGTAAAAAGCAACTATGATTCAATAAAAAATAAATATGATTTCAAACTGAATCAAAGAGTTCTTTTACTGAATCGAAGAGTTAAAAAACTCTTCTTTCCCTTCTCCAACAACTTTTCCTTCTCTCTTGAACCCACTCCTTCGTATTATTTATAACATATATATATATATATATAATTGTTGATTGTTGAAATAATAAGATGAATATTAAATATTTTATAGTTAACGATCCATAACGTAATGTGTTCCTATTAGTTTAAAAGTATGGACCAAATATTTACATATTAAAACTTAAAGGACTAAAAGTGTACAATTTATAAAGCTTCTGAAAATAGCTTTCTGTTTATCTTGTTAGTTACTCCTTGCGTTTCACTATCATTTCTCCTTGTATGTGTATGTATGCATCCTTTACAACATGATCTTCACAAATTCTTATACCAGTAAACCCATACACTATCATCAGTTGAATTCCCATCGTTATTGTATTAATCAACCGTTTACCATACGATGCTCCGAATCATCTAATTCTGGACGAGGTTTTGGACCTCAGCAGCCATCTTCCCCAACTCCGGTTTCATTTCATTTCCCATTTTTATTATCATTTATATTTATTTAATTTATACCTATTACATTATTTGAAACCTGTGAATTATTCCAGGTAAGTAAGGATGGGCCTAAAGGTGCAGCCACACGCCAGAGGTAGTTTACTTTATCATCTTCATGATTTACCGATATTTTACTGTGACTATTTATGATGTATGATTTATTGATTATTATTATTATTATTAATTATTAAACATTTTACAGGAAATTAATATCTCAGCAGCAGCAGCAGCAGCAGCAGCAGCAGCAGCAGCCTGGCTCTATACCTAGTCGTAAGTTAATTGATTCTATTTCTAGGGTTAATGTTTTCCACATCGATTGGGCCTCACTTAAACGTGTTAACACTAACTATAGTCGTGTACTAACTCGCCGTTCAAAAAAAAACGTGTTAACACTGCCACAATCAACAATAAGTTATAAATAGGTACTAAAAATCTCTCCCAGAAAGAAAAATATCGCACAGAAAAGAAAAATATCGCAATCAGAAAAATATAGCACAGAAAAGGAAACATCGCACAGAAAGAAGAACATCGCACAGAGAAGAAAACCATCGCGAAGAGAAGAAAATATCGCACAGAAAAGGAAAATTTTCTATGAATCAGCCCTTATTCAAAATTAAGTGCTATATCAGAATTTTAAATTAAAAAATATCTACATGTGTTACATTCAATTATTATAAACTTCAGAGGCGCCTGCAACTAATTCAAGAGTGGATGGAACATCTAAAAGTTTTCCGTCTGATATTCAGTTCGAGGAAAGGCTTCAGGCAGTCAAAAGGTATTGTTACATTCAACTTAACTTAAGTGGTTGTTAATTATGCTTCAGTTCAGTTTTATAAGAATTCTTCTATTTAGGAGCATATTTTTGACAGAATATCTGGTCCGGTACACTTTTGTAATGTTCAGTTAGAATTTAAATGAATGCAGCACGCAGACATTCTTGTGTAACATAACAAACAAATGATTTAATTGTACATTATCTACTACTAATGAAGAATGCACATGAAAAGATACAGGTCTAATACAAAATATTTGAGTTAGGGAATAATTATTATTATTCTAGTAAAAAGAACTTAATTAAATTGTCTATATGTGTAAGTCCATTTCACTTTTGAGTTCTATGATTTTTGTTTAATGGAAATTCATTTTTACCGTGTAGGACTGCATTGAACCAAAAAAAAGCCGAAGAGAAGAACATATATGGAGCGATTGACTATGATGCTCCAATTGCATCAGACCCTAGCAGAATAGGACTTGGTACTAAGGTGTCCGCTTCTAAAATAATTTATATTTTCTATACTATGAATGGAGTTCTATTTAGCATATTCATTCGTTGAGAATCTAACATGGAATGACTTAGATTGGAGTAGGAGTTGCTGTCGTTGTTTTCGGGTTGGTATTTGCTCTTGGTGATTTCCTCCCTTCTGGAAGGTATGGTATATTAAGCATTCCTTGTTAAGTAAAATGGCTGCTCACTATACCCAATTTCCATTTGCCTCTATATATATCTAGTTACTTGCTACATATATGTTTGTTCTTATATACACTTCTGCTTTCCAGTGTCAACCCGACTAAAGATGCCAGCATAGTACAGAATACGTTGTCGCCAGAAGAGAAAGAAAGGCTTCAGGTAAAGTTCATGATGAGAAAATGCAGGAATGTTATTTATTTTTTTATTATGACCCTTGGTGCTCACATTTTGAATATTACATTTGTTAAGACTAATATATACACCATGTTTAACATTTGGATCATGGGTTCCCAAATGTTAATATAAATTGAAACAAAGTCGAAATTGACTGTCCACTGATCCACTCTGGGTAATTGGAAAGAGAATTTGATTTCTATGGATTGACTCATGGTGAAAGTTAATTATTGTAAAAACATTTCGGGAATCAGCATGACCAAGTGATCATTTCATTTAAGATAAAGTTATTACTTAGTGTACAATCGAGTGCTGGTTCACATTAAAAGTGATTTCGTGTTCTGAATACGTAATTTCTCATTTATTGCAGAAACAACTACAAGAATATGAGGCCACCCTTAGCATCTCCCCAAATGATGCCGTAGCTCGTGAAGTGAGTCAATTTATACTATTTTGGATAATACAGCAGTTTCATTCTTATAATATTGCGTTTTTATCATTTTGAAACTTCACTGTTAAGTTATACTTCTATTCTTTGTTTGTTTGACAGTTTCTTTTTTTAGTATATTTTGCGAATTCATGGAATTTCACAATTTTCTTTTACGAAATAAGGTGGTATTTTGTTAATAAAATTCTATAGATGTTATTTTGTTAAAGAAGCTTTTAGAACATGTTAATCAGGTAATTTTCTCTTTAACTTAAGTAGTTCACATGAGACAACTTCAAAGTATTTACCTAGTAGTTTGTAGGGAGTAGCTGTAACCCTAACAGAATTGGGAGAGTATACCCGAGCAGCAGCCATGCTTGAAGATCTAACCAAGGTTGGTCTTTTTAAGTCATGTACTAAATAAAATCTTATCTCCCCAAGATTTATGTGCTTGTAATCATGTGTGAATTTACAATTTGGTTATCAGACAAAAGCTAGCGACCCTGAGCCTTTCCGTGTGCTTGGAGCAGTAAAGTTTGAACTGAAGGACTATGAAGGTAGTGCTGCTGCCTATAGGAGTTCTGCAAAGGTCAGTATGCCTAAAAAATTATTTCTTGATGTACATGACTTCATGATTGTTATCTAGTAAATATTTGTTGAGTCAATGAAGAACCCCAAGTGATGTTGCGTAAGTATGTTTGCGTGTTTTATGCTTATAACCATAATTGCATTGAAAGGAAGGTTCATAATACTGTCAACAGTTCATGTCATTCGCCCTATAGATATCTCAAAAAATGGATTTTGAAGTGCTTCGTGGTCTCACAAATGCATTGCTTGCTGCTAAGAAACCTGACGAGGTACGTTTGCTTGAAATCTAACCAATAAAAGGAAAATGTAGTACGTTTTTGTGGAGCAGCCTAATATAAAATTGGGACTAACCTTTTTTGTATTTACTGCTTACTCAGGCTGTTAAGGTCATTCTGGCATCTCGTGACAGTTTGGCAAGAGAAAAGGAAAATCGAGATAACACAGATACAAAATCTCAATTGGACCCTATCCAAGTGAGTTGCTCCTTTGTAATATAGCCTCCCTGTGTTTATTTTCATATAAATGACAGTCTCATCATACATAAACTTGCGAAATATATCCATCAGCAACATGATATAGTATATGTTATATTCTCTTAGGTTGAATTACTTCTTGGAAAAGCATACTCAGATTGGGGTCACGTCAGCGATGCTGTGTCTGTGTATGATCAACTCATTTCTAGCAACCCAAACGATTTTCGGGGTTACTTAGCCAAGGTAACAACATTTTCCCATCTCAAAATAAAAATAAAAATGAATCGTTAATGCCTTTTTTGTATGATTGGGGTGGCACCTCATAGTTGAATGTTGACTTTCGTCATTTCAAGTTTCTTCATTTTGACTTTTCATTCATTTTGCTCATATAATAAAGCTTATATCTCTACAGGGAATTATTCTAAAAGCAAATGGAAAAACCGGAGATGCAGAAAGGATGTTTATACAAGTGAGTAAAAATCTTCGGATAACTTCCATACACACTATAAGAAGCAGAAAGTTTGTGTTAGAACATCATTTCCGTGAAGATTTTTTTGACACAAGTGCTTGTATTTACAGGCTCGGTTCTTTGCACCAGAGGGAGCCAAGGCAATTGTGGATCGCTACGCGAGACAATAACTGTGATGCAATGATCGTGGTTTTTGGTAAATGTTTGTCAGAGGGCACATTGTACTCTAGAGAAAGATTGGATTTTTTTAGCCATACAAAAGTGTATGTAGAAGTCTTGACAACCATATCAGATGTAACTAGCTCAAGACAAAGAACTCACTCAGAAGTTGTTATAACAATGATCAACTTACACATTGTTGATGCACAAAGTGCACTCGTAGCCAAATGATGGGTAGCCAATGTTTAGCAAAATTGGTAAAAGATATTTTTAAAATAATCAACAAAACAAACTTTCATTTTATTACCAATCATAGCAACTTATTTTCTTACCTCACGGTTGCTATTATTAGTAAAAAGAAAATATGCTATTTGATCATTTTCAAAATACATTCCTTTTATCAGTAGAAGTGTGAGCTTTTATGCTGATACTTAACATAATTAGTTCCTTATAAAAGCAAAAATAAAAAAATGTATTATTTAATAAGACAACAATTGCATCTCTCACATCAAGTACTATTGTTTTTTAACTAAAATGTCTTTCATTTTCGCTACTCTTTTCTTTTCATAGAACTTTAAATGGCAATTTTTATAACCATTTATTTTTTCAGACTTTTATTTGTTAGTTTCCTCTAAAAACAAAAAACTAAAAGGAAAAGTTTATGCTTAAAAAGAAAAAGACAAAACATGATCAGAAAATAAAATCAACCTTCCATAGTTAAATACAAATTGGGCTATGCTTCTTATTCATGGGCCCAAAAATAAACAAAACAAAACCCTAAAACCGATAACCACATAAATCCCTTTCGTCTAAAAAACGAACCTTGAAAAATGACCACTTGCAGATTCATGTCGGTCCCTAATCATAAAATTAAAAGAAAATATATACAAAACTGTAAAACCTAATAATAATATCTCACTCTTTCTCTTTCGAAGTGCAACGACGGTAGCCGGAATCACGAAAATATCTATAAAGTTAACGGTGGTTCTGGGGCTCACCACCTTAACAACATGACCCCTAAATCACAACCTCAGGCACATTCTTCACGCTTCTATATTACTCATTATTAGTCTTAATTATTATCTTATAAATATTTTTAATCTAATATTTTAATTTGTTGTAATGGACGAACAGCAAAGAAAGAGCTTTTGTACAATGGCGGATGCTTATGGAGTGATTTTAGGCTCAACGCAAACGCAACTTCATAAGAATCTAGACCTTGTTTCTATAGGTTTTAATAATAATCGCACTAAAGATGATTCCTTTTCGTTCGATTTTCAGCTTCCTGATATTCGACGTCCGATCGCGGTAAGTTTAACTTAATTGTCAGTATTAGTATGCTCAACACTGCACAAGTTGCTATACTTTTATTTGATTTTTCAGTATTTGCGTTGGGATTAGGCAAAATGACTGCATGTTGAATGTATGCAAGTTTCTTCATCATCAGATTCATTTTGAAGTTGAAAAGCAATTAGGTCTGAAATTATAGCTGGCTAGCTGCCAATGAGTATGAGTAGCTCTAGTAGAGCTTTTATCGAGCTCGAGCATTAAAAAGGAGCTCAAGTTATATAATGAGCCAATCTCGAGCATAGCCTTAGGGGTGTTTGGAATTGCGTTTGGAGAAATCATCTGTTTCTTCGTTAGCAAAACGTAAATAATTAGAAAAAGACCATTTGGCAAAAAAGTGTGTTTTGCTAGATAGAAAACGCAGTTTTAAAAACGTAGAAGCTGTTTTGAAAACACAATCCCAAACACCCTCTTAGTAGATATCTAGGAATATGAATACCTAGGAAATGGATAAGTGAATTTTTTAGGGAAGCAATGATTTCTGCCTATATAATCATCAGCGAATATACTATTCGTTACTCAATATTCACTAGATGATAGTTTGTGTAGTAAACTTATCTAAATTGATTTTTTATTTCATTGACACGAGTTGATTAAAGAAAATAATTTGTATTTGAAATAAGTTTAGTTATCGAGTATACGTATATTCAAGCGAAACCGATCTTGAATGGTCTAGAGCCAAGCTCAAGCTTACATCCTGAAGGCTCACGGAGCTATTGAACCGGGCTTGAACTTAAACTTGAGCTATCGAGTTTGCTTTTGTGTTATATAACCAAAACATATATTTGGTTTTGCAATTGAATGAAATTTATAAACTTGCCTCAGAAATTTGTGAAGACGAGAGAGGCTGGGGAATTTCTTAGTGGTGCTTTGGCTGGGGCTATGACTAAAGCTGTTCTTGCTCCTCTTGAAACGATCAGGTTCATTCATAGTTACATTCAGTTATTTGTAATTTTGTATGTATTTTGATATATATGGACTCTTTTAATAATTGTCTGATACATCTTAGTTTCAAGTTATGCCATATAGAAGAGTACTTTGTATAATAGTTAAATTATGCAGGACGAGGATGATAGTTGGTGTTGGGTCAAAAAAGATATCTGGTAGTTTCCTGGAAGTGATTGAAAAACAAGGATGGCGAGGACTATGGGCTGGAAATGCAATCAACATGATACGCATTGTTCCTACACAGGCAATTGAACTTGGAACGTTTGAATGTGTGAAACGAGTGATGACTTCAGCTAATGAGAAATGGAGTAAAGAAGATTGTCCATGTGTGCAGATTGGTCCAGTCAAACTAAGTTTTTCTCTCGCATGGCTGTCACCGGTTGCCCTTGGGGGTGCAGCTGCAGGATTTGTTAGCACACTCGTGTGCCATCCTCTTGAAGTCTTAAAGGTAATGATAGACAATAGTATGTAATTCATGTAGATTGCTGATGTGCTTTTGTTGGTTATGTTGATGATCGTGTTTACCTGTTTTTGACTGATACAGGATCGGTTGACTGTAAGCCCAGATGCTTATCCTAGTTTGAGCATTGCAGTTCAGAAGATGTATAGTAATGGTGGGATTGGTTCTTTCTATTCTGGCCTTTCTCCAACGTTGATGGGCATGCTGCCATACAGCACGTGTTACTATTTCATGTATGATACCATCAAGAAGTCTTACTGCACGGCACAAAAAAAGAAATCTTTAAGCCGTCCAGAGATGCTACTGATTGGAGCACTGTCAGGTGTGTAGGACTGTTGGCTCATACTTTTAATTAACTCGCCAACATTATATGGAAGCAAGAAAATGATATGAATTTGTTACAAAGTAAAACACTCACTATTAATTGCATGATTAGGTTTAACTGCAAGTACGATCAGTTTCCCTTTGGAAGTGGCAAGAAAAAGGCTGATGGTAGGAGCTCTGCAGGGGAAGTGTCCACCACACATGGCGGCTGCGTTATCAGAAATAGTGAGGGAACAGGGGTTGATTGGATTATATAGAGGATGGGGTGCAAGTTGTTTGAAGGTTATGCCGTCATCCGGCATCACATGGATGTTTTATGAGGCTTGGAAAGACATATTGCTTGGTGACGAATATGAACGATAATAATGGGATAATGCTAATTTGCCAATGTACCGTAATATTACCCTTTTTTTCCTAATGAAGAAGAGTGTACCATGCCCCTTGGAGTTTTGTTTAGAGCTTAGGGAGTAAACGGCGGCCTGTCATCATGTTTAACCCTCTTTCAAGTTTTTGTATGAAGGTGTGGTGATTCGCTATTTGCTTACTTTGTTTATTATTAGGTCGTGAAATTGACCAAATCTTCTCCCATACTGTTCATAGAATAGATGATATGATAGTACTTTGGTTACGGTCACCCCTTCACGCGTAAGAATAGATTTAACTTATCACTAGAAAGAAGATTTTGTCGGGGTCATTAACTTGAAAAAAAGAAAAATGATAGAGAAGACTTGGAAGTAAAAAGGTAGCGTGTTGCCATTTTGCTTCCTGTAGTGGGCATGCTTATGAATACAATATAGATATATTTCTTTTGAGAGCTATTCTAAGAAAAAAAATGGGATTTTTGTGGGACATTATTTATTACTCACTCTACAAACTGCAAAGAGAATCAGTTGTCAAAACATGTCTTGATGTTGACTGTAATTCCCAGACCAATATATCTCAAGTTATGTACAAAATTTCAGCCAGGCATTTCAAACATGAACCTACTCATCAGAATCCTTAATGCACAAATACATAATGGAATTTTAGCAGAAGATGCCTCGATTACAGGGAGTGTGCAAGCTATGTGTTATCTCTTCTCCAGCTAAATTTTGATGAGCCCGTGCCAAACAATGATGAATTTTCAGCAAGAATATACAGACAAAACAAGCTCAGCCCTGTTGCCGAAGTAACTAATCAAATGGAACATAATGAAAAGCGGAATATTCAATGTTCTAGTTGATTGAGTAACTTGCTTAAAAGTACAACACAGGAGAGATAAGTTGCCACATACCAGCATAAGCAATTGTAACACCTGAGACCAATCTTCCTAAAGCTGATAGCATATAAAGAATGACAACCACCTGTTGTGAAACAGGATTACCATTACTCCAAAATTCTTCTATAATAATATTTCTTGAGAAAACAGTAAATTAATATAACACGATCAAGATAAAATAACACAATACGGCCGCAAAACATCTACTACTCAACACAGCAAACTAGTTATGCTTTCATTGATAATGAGAACTAAGTACACTAACTGACTGATATAACGTGGGATAACAACACCCAACAATCACAGCATCACCAGAAATGTGAGTATGTAGCATCAGAGCTCAAATCAACCTAAATATTCATTAAATTTCACAACAAAAAACCCAGTAGCAGATATGAGTAATATCTAACTGACAATGCTCAGGGGATACTTAAGGTGGTCTAACTATCTAGACGATTTTTTGATTACTTTTCTATATTTTTGCGCAGACTAACCTATATAGTTATAAGAGAAAAATGTTTTATGATCCTGTGGTTCATTGGGTAGGATGTTAGCCACTGTATCAGTTTGATCTATAACAAAGGCTTATAGTACAGACAGTTTTTAGGCATGATGCGATTAATTTTAGCAATGTGATCTGTAAGAAATCAAAGAGGTATAATTCACTATGTAGTTAAATAATGACCTTAAGAAACAATCGTTTATCATGACCAGTAGCAGCAACTCTAAGAACAGATTCAGCAGCACCTGTATTGGCCAAACATGCAAACAAACTATTCGCAGTATCCTGCGATATCTGCCATTCAAGTGGATCCACAGACACTCTACAATAGCATCAACACAAATACAAAACAATTAAACACAACCTCACCTACTAATCACATCTCACCTAACATCCACAATCATAATCAATCCAAATGATCAATTTAAACCTAATAATTGGACACACATATATACAATGAAATCAGAATCCATACTGAATGTTCATTTGGCGGAAAAGGAGGCCGAGAATTGCGAGTAAACAGAGGAGAACGATGAAGACGTCGGAAATTAGTGAAATAATGCTTGAATACGATAAGCGCAATGATAATAAACTAAAGTAGCGCATATTCCGATGATTAACGCTTTTCTTTTTCCAATTACTACTGATCCTAATTCCTTTTTAACTTTTTTCTTTCTCGTTACTCCTGATGATTCATCGTTTTCAGTTACTCCGGCACCGGCACCGCCGTTGGTGTTGAGTTCATCATAGATGCGGTTGTTGTTGATGATGAATGGTGATTAGAGTTGATTCATTGTGATGGAAGGCATTAATAATCGTTAGGTTTTGAAATGGGGAATAGTAGTTACTTGGAAAATTCCTTTTTATTTTATGTTTTATGCATGTCGTTTTATTCATGTGATGTGCTATTACTATTACTAATCTGGATTATTTAAGAGATTGGATAACATGATATTTAGCTAAATTAAGCAGTGAAATAAATAAAAATATTAAACATATTATTGTTTCGTATTTTAAATTATTTTACTAGTAAACATTTTAAACAGGAATAATACGTCTTACTAATTTTCTGTGTTACTCATATTTTGTAAATGACTTAATTCTTATATACATCTATCTACCACTTGACTAAAAGATGTTTCAAATTAACGAGGTTTGAGACTTGAACATGAGACTTCTTGTAAAAATATTAAGACGTCAACTACTAGGCCATCTTTTAAAGGTAATAACGTATTACTTTACTTATAAATAAATGGGGCAATCACATATATATCCAAGTTAAATTAAATAATTACATATTTCTCCATACATGCTTTAAAATTATTATACATTATGCACTAAACACTTGTGTTATTATTTATGGAGGGATACGAACACAACATTTTACATCTACAACTGCTTTTGTGAAAATGTGAAATGCATAATGCAATAGGGCAAGAATCTACTGTATTGATGTTAAAATAATTGACTTTATAAAGATTAAATCATATATTTTAGATGGAATATATAAAACACGAAGAAAGCTAAGTAAGGGATTTTATAAGTCCTGAAGAAAGTATATATATGAGCCCAGATCAGTTGAGACTACACATAAACCTTACAACACGCACTCAGAACCCATAATTTCATTCATTATTTATTCATACTGATAAGAAATAAAATACAAGGCAGCAGTACCATCAACATAAGTTCTGAGAGTAACCTACATGCTGGTATGCTTATTTCAACTCTCAACACAAAATGCCCAAGGAAAAAGCGAGTGATTCAGAAATAATTATAGCTAAATACAAATGATATCGAACACCCTTTGAATAAATAAATCAAACAACTAATGACAATCCCATCCTTCAAGCACTAAGTAACAACAAAACCTCGATGAAGCCAACTCTGACTCTTGAGCGATGTAAAATGCCACTCAGTTTCATATTCAAATCATTGGATTACGTGTTCTGTGTTTACCGAGTTTCATCCTCAAGGTTGCGGAAACCAGCAGTAAGATCTTCATATAGCTTCTTAAATTTTCCAGTCAGAACATCCTCCCCTTCAGCTGGATCTTCAAACTTCTGAGACCTGTTATGGTCCAATTACCAGATTAATTAGATCAAGGGTACACCTGCAATGTGAGACTCATTTAATGGAAATTTCACTTACACCAAGCGGTAAAATAGATCACCCAACCGATGCTTGATCAGGGTGTAAGTGATCTTCTGACCATCCATACCAGCTCCTCGCTCCACTGCCTGTACAGTATATCATTAACCAAATCACATGTTTGTCTCACAAACCCACAATCCTCACCATTTATGGTTAAGTTGTTCAATCAAGTTTCTTCATAATAAAAAGACATGCAACTAGTTTTGAACCTTCAGGAATCTAAGCCTAAATATAACATAATAAAAGGACAATAACCCACCTGATTGGCTAAATTATAGAAATGGATAATATTGCGCATCATCCATACAGACTTGTAGAAGGGGCAAAACTTATCATATCTGTCATAACCGAAATATAAAAGTGTGAGTGCACAGTGAAACAAATTAGAGCAAGACAAACAATGGTAGTTACTTACGGTGTGAATGCATTTTGAGCAAGATAGTCTTCCCTCAATAGTTTTGCAGTCTCCAAGGTAATTTTATCTGTTTCAGCCAAGGCATCTTTCCCCACGAGCTGAAAAAACCATAATAACATCCTTTACCCAAATGCATCTTGAGATAAATATCAAACAATATGTGCATTTCCTTGACTTCTTGTGAAAAACTTCGGATTTGATTTCATATAATTTATGCAAACAACATATAAGTTGGAAGAGGCAAAAGCGATATACCTGGACAATTTCATTGAGATCATCTTCTCTTTGCAACACCTCACGTGCCTTGGTCCTAATATTGATGAAATCTGAATCGAACTTATCATAGAAAGATTCTAGAGCCTGAACAAGCAATAAATCCTCAGTATGAAAGACAATATAACAGAAGTGCAGAAGTGAAAACTATTGCATATGTGTATCATCTTAACACACCGTTGAGTACTTTGAGTAGGAGATAAGCCAGTTAACAGAAGGGAAATGTTTCCTCTGGGCAAGCTTCTTATCTAGACCCCAGAAAACCTGACATGATGTGAACAAAGAAAACTTAACCTTCAAGACTTTGAACAACTTATGACTACAGATCATACAACCGACCCATAATTCTATTAAATCCAACAGCAACCAGAAAAAAATGATACTATATATAACTAAATCAAATACCTGAACAATACTGAGGGTAGCAGATGTAACAGGATCGGAGAAATCTCCTCCAGGAGGAGATACAGCACCAACAATTGTGACACTACCATCACGGTCTGGTCCACCAAGACACTTTACTTTACCAGCACGTTCATAGAAAGATGCCAATCGTGCAGCCAGATATGCAGGATAACCACTATCGGCGGGCATTTCAGCCTGAACAAAACAAAACGCACAAAGTTACTTTTATCACATATTAATCACATATATTTTTCACTATTCAGTATTTTAAAGATTTTTCCTTGGGTTTCACCACATAAGTTACAAGTACACCAAAGCGAAATATACAAGATAACAGAGGAGAAGGATCAGATTCTATGCTACGAGGTATTTAGAATAAGATTAAAATCTATATTAATGTGACACGGAGTAGAAAGTATTATAGAATGATGCATACCAGACGACCAGAAATTTCACGCAATGCTTCTGCCCAGCGAGAGGTAGAGTCTGCCATCATACTTACGTTGTAGCCCATATCTCTGAAGTACTCAGCTATGGTAATTCCTGAATAAAAATTACAAAAATGCAATTAAATTAGAACTTATGTACCCTGATATTTAGTTATCAACTCATTTAGAAGCTTCACACAACAATAAATCCGGAACTCGGCTCACCTGTATAGATTGAAGCCTCACGAGCAGCCACAGGCATGTTAGAAGTGTTGGCTACAAGGGTAGTACGTTTCATGACAGATTCTTCACGGCCATCAGGCAATGTCATAGTCAATTGAGGAAAATCCATGAGCACCTGTCAAGTTATCATAGAGCATCAAAGACAAGCATATACCTACAACTGAAACAAAAAATATAAAGTTCAGCGGGTTTACTTCTGCCATTTCATTTCCTCTTTCCCCGCAACCAACATAAACAACGGTGTCTGAATTGGAGTACTGCATGATGAAAAGCAAATAGTGAATATGAAAACAATAACAACCTCTTGTTATTCATACGAGCGATGACCGTTATACAATAAATATACCTTAGAAAGAGCTTGACTAATAACTGTTTTCCCACAGCCAAATGCACCAGGAATGGCACAGGTCCCACCAAGCACCGAGGGGAAAAGGGCATCAAGAACACGCTAATACATGAGATAGATGATTAGGACTGTATTTATAGTCAAAAGGTCAATGTGAGTGACAGCATAATCATAAATGTTAAAGTAGTAATAGATACCTGTCCGGTAAGAAGAGGCGTGTCAGCAGAAAGCTTAGATGCAACAGGACGAGGTGTACGTACAGGCCATGTCTGTGAATAAGAAGTGCATTGACATAAGAAATCACATGTGCAATAACCCTCGTGAATATGTTGATCGTCATATTAGGGAAAGAGAGGTAGAAAACCTGAAGCATAGTATATTGCTTTTTGACACCTTGAAATTCAAGCTCCAAGACAGTGTCCTGTAAAAAACAGAAATAGTTTTCTCAGGATCCGAAAGCTACAAAACTAAACATCAGTTGATACAACCATCTAACCACTAACAAAGACTTGCAGACAACAATATAATAGGGCTACATACTCAGATTATTAAAGAGATGCTTTAAATGATTGAACAATCTATGTTATATAGAAAATAAATGTCTTTACTTTCGTCTGATAGAAAATATACAGGTAAGTCATACATGTCATGTTAAACTATATACATCAATGAAGCTAAAATCATCACAAGAAGAATCCTGCTCGATTTCAGATCACTTACTATACAAACACGGTAATAATTAAAAAATGTGGGGTTAGTAAACAAACCTTCAATGAGTATTGACCAGCTGGGGCAACATATGTTACTTTTCCCATGGCATCAGGCGGTAGACCAACGTGATGTTCAACTAGACTGTTCTCAAACACGGTCTGTACATAAATGAGAAGAGAGCTATAAAATCTACCACAATAAAAGATTCTAGATACAAATGACACAGAAAAGACTTTCTCAGTCAGTAAACAAAGAGGATGCAATGACTTACGGCATATAAATCTCCACCAGTTATAGCATCTCCCTCGCCTGACATCAGAACACATTCATATTAATTAATAAATATATATCAGTTTCAGCATATAGTATATACTGCTGCTGGGAAAATGATGTAAAATTACCTATTTTCTTAGGCTGAAATTCCCAAAGTATATCTTTGTCAAGAGCTGGGACAGATACACCACGAGGAATGTACACATCACCTGATCTTTTTGCAATAGTTTTCAGAGGTCTCTGAATAAATAAAGAAAGCTGCAGTCAGTAACTAATAAAATTTTTTTACCTCGCAGTAAAGTTGGCACAAAATGTAAGACAGGGAAAAGATTGCCGAACCTGGATACCATCAAAGATATTCCCCAATATTCCGGGGCCCAACTCAACTGACAGAGGCTGCAAGTTATAGCAAAGTTACTGCAAATAAGCTTTAAACTGTAGCAATCTCAAAGAGAGTTTTGATGTATAAATACATACTTTGTGCGTCCGCAGAACCGGATCGTTCACCATCAGCCCAGCTGTTTCTTCATATACTGAAATACAATTCTGTTTGTCAATATTTTACGGAACTGAAGATATGACTCAAAGACAGTTCGAATTTTATCCTGATCAACTTAAGCGGATAAATCATTCATTCAAAGTAGCAAGTGTGTCAATATAATACAGTACTCCTCCATTGAATTGACACAAAGTTTAAAAGAACTACCAAAAATAACCACTCAGATTAGTTAATAAAATTCATGGGCCACAATCAATCCCATTGATATCATGTAACAGTTGTTAATGGGCAAATAGATAAACTTAATGAATCTTCCCAAGCAACACAATGTAGCATTTTTTTTAGTCAATCCGGAATGTAAAGAATATTCTTTTAGGAGGTATAATATGTATATTTATAACTACCACGTATTCACATAATCTTTATTATACTAATAAATCATGCGCAAGAGATTGAATCACTGAATGACCAACACACTCAATGTCCTTCTGGGGTCATAAAATAACATACCTTGAATTGTAGCAGAATTTCCTTCCAAACGAATAATCTCCCCAATAAGATTGTCATGTCCAACACGAACAAGTTCGTACATAGCAGCTCCAGCCATTCCATCTGCAATGACAACCGGCCCTGAGACCTGCCAGATTCAATAGAACTTAAGCTGAAGTTTTTTTTGTGTGTGGTATTCCTCGAAAAATAATTGGAATTTATTACAATAAGATAAGAACCATACATTAAGTAAAATGCCCACTGCCCTCCTTCAGAAAAGCTAATTAAAGTAAAAAAAGTGTATGAACTGGGCTCATGATAAGGTAGACAGATTCTAATAAAACCAATACAACCTAACATATATAACATCAAACAAGACAAATGTCATTGATAAGAACATCATGATTAATGGAAAAAACTATAACTTGCACAATATTAATTCCCGGCCCAGTCAACATTATTAGTGAGCACATATGTAGATTACTGAGAGATTTAGCCTACAAGTCTTTTTCTTTTAAAATACTCCGTAACCATCAATCATTTAACAATCAGGTCCATAACTTGTTAGCCCGTCTAACCAAACATATGTTCTCTCCAAAGCATAATACATTAGTACAAAAGCATATCCAGATATATGATCCCGTTAAATGATCAAACAACTTTAGTAACTCTTCATTTAATGACTTAAGTACCACCAATTTTCAATTATTCATCTTTTTAAAAACTTTAATGGCATTGCATTTAATTACATAAGTACCACAGGTTTATGTAAAACTACGTAAGTACTTAAATTGCTTACAGTTTATTCAATCAATTTAAGATCTGCGCTGAACTTTATTTTTTGGATAAAAATCTGCGCTCAACTTCTCATAGTTATTAATTTATTATTGCTAACTCGGTGAACACAGTATATCTACGGTTCTCACAAACTTGTTATTACTAGGTCAGAATCAGCGTATCATGATTCAGTACATACATATCGGTAATCAACCACTCGTTCACAGTTATATATATATTGCGTATGTTAAGTGAAATCGCAGAGTATTAAAACCATTTATCCTAAAGCACTAGATCGTTACATCATGTCAGATATATATACATACATCATCAAAATTGAAACAGCGATTGATTGTTTCTATTAGTGAGAGTGATAGTATTTTCAAATAAATCAGATCAACATCAAAAACTGACAAACTTAATCCGATCGAACGGAATAGTAAAGAATCATACCATTATATATAATCATAGTGATATATATCATAGAAAGAGTGGAATAAGTAGATCGGATAAAACTGACCTTACGAACGTAACCGCACTCGCTTTCCTTTTCAGAATCCTCAAACGTGGTTAATCGAGCGCCATAAGCAGACGGCATATTGAAATCGAAATCGAAATTGAAAAATTATAATCGAGATCGAAATCGAGATCGCGATATATGAGTTAGGGTTTCAACCAGTTAACAGATGCAACGTGAATTGATGTGGAGTGGTGGATCACCTCAATTTGTCTTCATGTTTCTGCTGTTAATTGGCCTTTGGAGGGGGTAGTAATCGTGTGTTACGCGAGTATGTGTGTTCCGGATCTTTAGCCAATAAGATGTTGTCACGTGTGACTATCTGACGAGGTAACCGCTGGATCTATCTTGACTATTGTATTGTATTGTATTTTGTTTCATTTTACTTTGAAAAAGAAAAAAAAAAAAAACATACGGATATTATTTGAGAGAAACAGAAACAATATGAGCTTCTAGAAGTTTCCTAGTAACTTTTTGCTGTCTCGCATTTTAATTTTAATCCATTTGAGTTTGCTAATTATGGTATTTAGAGTTAATTTATTGTTAAGGTTATCACATAAACAGACTTAAAGACGTTATTTTGTCACAGAAAATAATAATAATTATCCTAATAATTTTGAAGCTTGTTTCTAACGATGTCTCTGTTTTCATAAATAAATAAGAAAAACCATTTTATTGTTCGTATTTTATGTTTAACATATTGAACATTTTTAGCTAAAAAATATATAATTATTTGACTTGTTAAATTGATCACCAAATAAATAAACTTTCTCCTTTACCCCGTATCTGAATCTGAATGCTTTGCTAATTCATTTTAGCTTTTAAAAAATGTTTTTCAATAGAGTAAAATAGTTTGGTAAAAAAGATTTATGATTTCATACTTCAGTTTTTTTTCTAACGGAAAGGAAAAGAATTAAAAAAATAATAACAAAAAGTCATTTTCGAATTCTTTTTAATAAGGAAATAAATAGAGAATAATGGAAAGAAAGAGATTATGATGGACTTTTTATTGTAGATCTTTTCCATCCATATATAAACAAATTAAAAAGGAAAACAATCCATCTAACTATTTTCTTTTCCTTTCTTTCACTGTACTTTGAAATCAAAAATACATATTACTTATTTTACGTTATATTGATTTTCATCTCTTTTCTTTTCCATCTATTTTCTAAAACTTATTTAACCGCCTTTCACATTTGGATTCATGTAACATTAATGCGAAAGGAGCTCTTTTGGAGCCACCAAGTATTGTACATTTATCACTAACGTCATCCATCTATTAGAACTTTAATACATGTGGCTTCCATCATTCATACCAATTTCTATCAAAAACATAATACTAGTATGACTTTGATCTTTTTCTACTTTTTTCGATAAACATTTTTTTAAGAAAAAAAAAAACTAGTATAAAGTTGAAACACTAATAAATTTGATCGTAGAGAAAAGTTCAAATAAGAATGCAAAAGTAGAGAATAGGAGAACCAATAGGATTACTTCATTTCAAATACTCATTTCCACTTTTTTTAAAAAAAATTAAATATCTCACAAACCGTACGTCAATAAATTATAAAAATTACATATTCGGAATCAGCGTCATTTTATCTTTAATTAGAGATTCCACAAGCTATACTTTCAACGAAATTTTTTTTTTTCTATTTTTTAATGGGTTTTAAAAATTCGTAATGTTAAATCACATGTGATTTAAGCACTAAATAATAATCACACGCCATAAATCTTCAATCACATGTGATTTTAAATAATAATCACATAAGAATTATCATATACTAGTTAGCTAATCATCAAAGATCAATTTTTAATTGAAAATCACATGTGATTTAACATTACCAATTTTAGGTTTTTATTATAAATCACATGTGATTATATTTTTAAAACTCGCAAAAAAAAAAAAATCGTCAGAAATATAGCTTGTGAGATCTCTAATTAAAGATAAAATGACACTGATTCTGAATATATAATTTTTATAATTTATTGATGTACAATTTGTGAAATATTTAATTTTAAAAAAAAATATATGAAAATGACTTTTGTAATAAAATGGAATAATCCTATTAATTCTCCCATTCTCTATTTTTTTAATATTCTTATTTGAACCCACCCTTTGATCCACCCCTTTGATCGTATACTTATAAAATCAAACCTAATTATTTCATTTAAAGAAAAAATGTTATATCAAACAAGCCAATAGATGATTTGAAGTCATACAAATACAAATACATGCCAAAACCACAACTCCATCTCAGTAAATCCCTGGTATGATCCTATATGAAACCTTGTTGCAATATGTCTTCCAATATTTTCCGTACCTGCACACACGCAAAGCAAATCGTTACTACTAAATATTAATACCCAAAAAATTCCCATGAATTAAGACAGATTGGGGTACTTACTTTGAACGACATCTATCATCATCTCTTTTAGCTCGATCAAACAGTAGGATGGTGAGGAACACGAAATAGAAGTATGGAAGAAACTGCAAGAACAGATCTCAAATAAATAAGTGATTATTCATTTTTAAAGAGTACAAGACCAATACATATGTTGGCTTGACTTACATTACTGAAAAGAGCGGGTACTGTCCAGAAAAATGCTGCCATAATTTCAGGTACATAGTGGAAATGTCGAGAAAGACCCCACCTGTAACAACAACATTATCATCACCTTATGGGACTGTGAAATAAAATGGAAATGGGAACATGATGAAATATTGAGTGACTTACCACCCTGAAGTCAGGAGAAGGCTGCTCTTTGTTTCCCCCTTGGTTGTAGTGTATGATGCAACTATCTGAATACCAGATAATAATGTATTAGTATTCGCATCTATAGAAATATAGAATCACTACGTGAACAAATATAAATCATCATACAACAAAAGTAGTATAATGAAAATAATAATAAAAAAATTACCTTGCTTGGAGGCTTCCCCCAAACCAAGCACTTGCCATTTGTTCTACGGAATTCTTGTCTTTGGCGATCACAGTCATAATTAATGTATATGCATAGAATTCCTGCTACCAAGATGGAAATTGCGAGCTGTACCCAAAGCAACAAGTTAATGACAATTCAACTCTTCTTATAGGATTAAGTAAATGAATATGTATCGAACTTCAATTATTGATATTTTATGTATCAGATAAATGACTTCTTCATCCGTTAACCGGTTTTTTCGGCTAACGGGTAGCCATATAAGTCACTACGTCATCCGCTATTCATTTTACTAAGAGAAATTGTTGATATAATCATTTATGAAGAAGAAAAGGCACCTGAGCTCCAAGATTAATAGGATGGTTAACAAGGTACATGCCCGGAGAAGTATATATAGAAGGAACCCAAACCAAGCATCCCCAGCAGATATAAAATCCAGCTGCAAAAATGAAAATTAACTTCAGAATATGTTATCAATACGAAAAATTAAATAGCGACAACATACATACTTACCTCGATCATGGGCAATATCCATTGTGTTCCAGTAACCAGCTTCCCACCAAAAGAATTTTGTAATGTAAACCAACATCAACACAGTGTTTACTAGCATAGAATCTGACAATTTCCCATTTGTTTCATACTGGAATAAAACATTTCGAGGTCGTCAACATAGTATTCTTTCAAACCATTCATCCATATATTTACTTCAACAAATGAACATATCTATATGCTCGGCAAAAAATAACAAAAGATTACCTGCTTTATACAGTAGGTGACAGCAAGAACAGCCCAAGACATCATCCCAAATCTGCAGTTTGTAAAAACTTTAATATCAAAGTTCTTGCCAATTCGCGGATACAGTTCCATGCCCTATGAGACCAACAACCATAAGATATACTCAGAAACAACTAATATGTAGAAACAGAAAAACTTATGCTTGTCATAATAAGAAAAGGACACAAGAAATTCAGAAATGCTCACCCAATAGAAATCGAATATTATGTTTCCTGATGAACCAGAATCAGTGGAAGAAGGTGCCAGATGACCCTGTATACCATATCAGTTATAATTGTCAGAAGCTTAAGTAATATTAAACGATAAAATAATCAGTTACATCATTCTGACCCCTCACCTTGATGTATAAGAATACACAAAAGATAAGGCTTCCAAAAATAAGTGCAGAGTATATTTCTCCTAGATGATCGTACACAACTGTTGGATTAAATATCCCAAACCTGAAATTTGAACAAGAATAAAGTCAACCTAAGAGCTTAAGTAAGAAGAAAATATCGTTGATATGAAACCATAATCCTTACCACCAAAGACCAATATATGTAACCAGTGTCACCACATACGCTAACACACCATTAGCCTGCAACAACAAAACAAACACCAAACACGTACTACCATTATTAACAACTGTACAGGTTGAATCAAAGTCTTACAAAGTTACAATTTGTTTAATTCCAAGTCAACACTTAGAGTCAAAATTTTTGATTTGGTACCTTATAAACAGGCTTATTGCCGGTAGGAGATATCGGCCCCTCGACCCGTTTCCCAGGTAACCAAAGCTGAAGTGCAGCTTCAAAAAGAGCATAACAAGCAATAATCTTCCATGCAATAGCAGTCGGTCTAGGCCATATGTTCACAAATCCTTCAACCCCATTTTCCATCAAGTAACTAAATGTGTTTAGTATAGAACCTTCCTGATGTACCATTGTGTACCATCTACAAACACAGAAAAAAAAGTTTAAACTTTAGTTTGACTTTCTTAGGTTATACCTTTGACTTCACCATATATCATATATCAACTCAGATACACTTCTATTGTATTATTTGTATCTATTTGATAATGAATAACTGAATATAGCTTTTGATGAGTGTGGTTGACTAGTCAACTAAGCTAACTGATAATACATGCAAAAACAGAGATCTCAAAATATAAGATCTAGATAAATCACACATCATAACTACTATTTGCTTTATATTTGCTAAGCAATTTTAGATGTGAATCACAACACAACAGAATTGAATTTATTTCAATTTGCATGTGTACGGTTGCATTATATCTAGAAATATATAAATATATATATATATGAAAATAACTTACATGTATATGTATATGTACATGTATATGTGTAATAAATTTGATCTAAGAAATAATAAATATAAAAATTGAATAGATTTTTGTGAAAATAACTTACAGGAGAATAACGAAAGGGGGACAAGTGGAGAGAAGGGTGATGACGGAGAAATAAGTAAGAATCGGAGAATGAACCATTTCTTTCTTCTTAACCGATTCTGCTTCTGACGTCACCATTTTTACAGATTTACAGACTAGAGTGTGTGTATTTTGAGAGAGATGAAGAAGACTATATAGATATTATATTTGTGATTTGTGAATCGCACGAGTGATTTCTTTTTTCCTTTTTAAAATAAATAAATAAATCGGAAGACTTTTGGAGAGTTAGTAGCTAGACCTAGGTTACTATGATTGATGTAACGGTTCCGTTAGATTATCTGTTTGTGTAACTTTATGCTAGTTTTTTAAGTCTAATAATTATAATTATAGGCTTAAACTCAATATACTAATCAAATTTATTAAATTTATTAGTCTATAATTACATTACACAGTTTTCAATACAGTATTATAATTTTTAATGCAGTATTCTCTTTATTAAACTAGTATGTTTAGTAATACCCTAAAATAATTACAAATTTAATCCATTGACCAAATACAATTAACATTTTAATCCATTAACCAACTTGTTTACGAAACTAATCCTAGAATGATCGAAGGTTGTTCGATCCTGTCGATCTTGAAGCAGTTTTCAACATATAACCGTTAATCACCTTAGTCAAATACTAATTAATTCAAATTAATCTCTATGTCAAATACTAACAATTAAAAGCAAAAAAACATACCTCCAGATCGAACCCTTCGATCACCAATTATACTCACACACGAAGCCCAAGATCGAATTTTCGATCCTTCACGATCGAAAATGGAAAAAAAAATAAAAATTGATTCATCGATTTATTTTCTACACGTGGATTTGGTGGATCAAACCTTCGATCTATTTAGATCGAAAGTAAAAGAAATAAAATAAAAGACGAATGTTCATATAAGAAAAGTCACAATTCCGTGGTTATCAAGCATAATAAATAATTCTACACGTGGACAAGTTAGCCTGTTTCTTTCTTTTGTTTGCAAGGCACTTTTGGTCAACATTCAACATTACATAAACACAAAATGGGTTTGTTATTTCCCTTACTTTCGATCTCAATAGATCGAACGTTCGATCCACCAAACTCACGTGTAGAAAATCAGTCGGTGGATCGAATTTTTTTTACTTTCATTTTCGATCGTGAAGGATCGAAGGTTCAATCTTGTGGCTTCGTGTGCAAGTGTAATTGGTGATCGAAGGGTTCGATCTGGAGGTATGATTTTTTGCTTTCAATTGTTAATATTTGACTTAGGATTAATTTGAATTAATTAGTATTTGACTAAGGTGATTAACGGTTATATGTTGAAAACTGCTTCAAGATTGAAAGGATCGAAAAACCTTTGATCATTGTAGGATTAGTTTCGTAAACAAGTTGGTCAACGGATTAAAATGTTAATTGTATTTGATCAATGGATTAGATTTGTGATTATCCCTTATAATTATAGTTGTCAAACTTGTACGAGTTTACTCGAATAAAAAATCACTAAAAAGTAGTAACTTAGAGGATGACTCAAAAGTGAGCATAATTGTGAAGGTGCCTCGCGAGTTATTTGGTGATTTGAACCAAACTGGTTTGACTAGCAGACTAGTGCATGTCAGAACTTAAATAATAAAAGCATTGCCCTTTAAAAAAAATTTGCGAATCGAAGAATTCCAGTAAGTCATGGAAGTAGCAATGGTAACTATGGAGGAGTCTAACGTGAGAGAAAAGTGATGAACTATTGAGTTAAGAAGATCTAAGGACGAACCCAAGTTTTGAACACTGAAAATTTATAAACAATGAGTTTTTGAGTTACCATTTGAGTTATTGTGACTAAGGTGTTGAAGAAATAAATAGGAAAATACACATTTACAGTCGGAAATTCAAAAAAAGTACACAAATTTACATATTACCCATTACATTAGTACTATATTTACCTATCCATCTTAATATACCTTTTAAATTTACTCAAAAGTCCCTCTCATTTTCTTTCTATAGATATTATTAATTAATATTAATTTAAAAAATATGTTTAGACTGTTCATTTATTTTATGATTATGCATATATTATATATACAAATATAAATATATATATATATGTATTGTAAAACTCGTAATTTTTACGAGCGAATCATGCATTACAAACTATGCTAATAGTTGACGATAGTCCCTCTATTTTGACTTTTAGTGTCAAAATTTAACTAACATTCACTTCTATTTAACGTTGATTTAATGATAGTTTGCTAATATATGTATCCGGTGTACATGTTATGAAATACATAATGAATCGGAACTTTTCTTTTATATTATTTATTATTATTATTATTATTAATAAATATTAAATTATTAATCTTAATATCAATTATTAATATTTAATGTTAATAAGTATTATAAAACACAATTGAAGTACAGTATTGATGGTTAGTTTATAAGTTTATTAATATACATTACATTTATCTATATAAAAGAAAGATTTTAATTCATTTAATATATTTTATCATTTGCAAGACATGCAAGTAAAACACAGTATAGAAAGGGTATGGAAATCTCACTTGTCATTATTTGTTCTATTTATGTCAAATAGAATGTAAAGTCTGTTATAAATTCATTAAATATAATCATAGAGGTTATCATCCTTTCAACAGTTTGGATCATTTGGAGCTTTCGAAATAACGTGATCTTCCATAACTCAAAGTTTCGAAGAAGTAACATCTTTGATAATATTGTTGTTAACTCTTTTGATTGGTTGTCTAGTAGATATAAAAAATCTATTATAGACTGGAACATGTGGTTACAAAGCCCTTTAAACTCTATGTAATTGTTCTAGTTTCTTGCTAGTCTTCTAATAAATTTCTGCCGTTCAAAAAAATAAAAATAAATCATTTATCTACCGATTCATATAATTCAATGGGATTCTAAAATATCAAAATATATTTATTTAAAGAAAGTACTTTGTCACGTATTATTTTTTTAAGTATAGGATTTAAGTAGTTGTTCATATTTGATATACTCAGTAAAAACTTGCCTATAAATTTGGCAACCAATGTGATAATTCCCTCATCATGCAAAGTCTGTTTTTCAGTTCTTGAAACCTCTCAGCAGAATTCATGAACAAAATCACCTCACGAAATCAGCAAGTGTATGGCAACCAAGTTCATCCAAACCAAAATCACCACCTTAACTCAACTTCAGCTTTTGTAATACATGTTTTGTTAAAATTCAAATGTTTTTGGATAGTCTAATAATGTTTACAAACAGAGATAATATTTCATATATAGAGTTTAGTTTGTGTATACGCTATGCGTATGTATTAGTGTTTTGATAAAACGTCTCAAATCTGTACACTGTTCACCAACTAAATTAGTAACCCATATATAAATAGCCATGTGTCTGACCATACAGACTAAGAAATACAAGTCAACTCAACAGTTTGCAAATTGTAAACATTCAACACCTTATATAACTTAGTGAAGTGTCAAAAATTTATGGCTAATATAGGATCACTGTTGGTTTTGTCTTTGCTGTTGAAAGTTCTGTTGGGGGTTCTGAATGGGTACCATAGTAGGTTGAAGATTCTGGGTATTTTGTTGCATGTTCCCAAAGGAACCTTGTGATCCATGCTGCTGCTGCTGCTGTTGTATAGGCATCATGTTAGTAGGATTGGCTGCACCCATGTTAGTGAACACTGTCAACCAAAACCGTAACATGATTAGCCAGTGACTGTAAATACATGTGACCTAATTTAAAACAATAATTGAAGTTATACCCTGGTCGTTCATTTGGGAACCAAGAGTGCGGTTGCCACCAGATAATCCAAACTGGAAATCATAAAAAATAGGTAAAAACAGAATCATTACAAAACAGAAATTACATGTACTGATGTTCAGTATCATGATCAATGCAAAGTGAAGCTACGAAAAGGCTAACCTGCATCCGAGGCACCAGTGGCTGTGATGGCATCATGGCTGACATATTTGACATCTGACATTGATCAATGGCAACAGTTATATTATAAAAAAGATACCCGTAATATCTCACAAACAAACCCTCAAATGCCATAGTGAAAAGCAAAAGATCAAATAATAACTGACCATTTGGTTATTGGGTGTAGCCTGTGCAGCAGTAAACAACGCACTGTTGGCAGTGCTAGACATTTGGTTTAAATGACGATTCAACTGATTTCCTTGATTTAATTGACTTTGTGCCATGCCATGCTGAATCCCTCCAGAAGGTAGTTGCCTTCCCTGGAACTGCTGCTGGCCCCCCAATGACTGAGAAAATTGCATTTGATTTTGACCATGTAACTGACAACACAGAATAATAATAATTACAGAAAAATAAAGAACTATGCTACCATATAAACCTAGTCTTGTGCAATCCATGTCTTTTGTATTAATTGTCCTTACTATCAACCCCTCAACTCCACAACTAGCCAACTATATTTTCATCCACGTTTAACCTGATCAACTCGCCTACCAGTCTAAAGAACTGATCTATAGGATGGGGTCCCCAGTAAGGGGCAGCAATTTCAACACATTTACTTATGTATTGGTTGATCTGGGTTATGTTTTATCTACTGCAGGTCAAATCAAAAAATTTAGTTAAAAATGGGAATGCATTGAAGGGTTGAAAGTTGCCAAAAGTCTATTTTTCAAGTCATACTTGCATACGAACTCCTAATGCATCTAATTCATAGATTCAGATAATTGTTGTAGTAATATTGTTTTTGTAATCATAACCACCACATGAACTATTTGTAAAAAATTCTGATACTTGACAATTAAAGCGTTTATTGAAAAACCCTACCCGGCCTGTCCCATTTCAACCTGAACTCATTTTGGCCCGTTGCCAGCCTGCTGACCAGCCGATCTTGCCACCTTTATGCCCAAAATTATACTGGCATCAACAATAGTCATTTACTATTCATGTGCATCAGTAAATTGTTCAAAGTAATATTTCTGTGTTACATTTCATAGAGTCGCTTTAGATCTCTAATAACCTATTTACTTACGTGGTTGTCTGACATACCACCAACAGCGTACATGAATGAATATATGCAAACTGATGAGTATCGTCCAAAAAGACATAATATTTTTCACCTGATACTTAGCCTGACCCTGCAAATCATGCAACTGTGACAGTTGGTTCTGCACATATCAAATGACCTTAATATTTCTGCCACCAATGCAATGAGTTTAATTATTCAACTGAATCTAAGTAACCGTACCTGTCCTAATCCATTCATTGTATTTTGTCTAAGCTGCTGAGCCAGAATTTGCTGCTGATGCTGAGGTAACTGCATCAATCTTTGCCTTTGTTGCTGTTGCTGCTGAAGTTGTTGCTGTTGTAGCTGAGTTTGTTGTTGTGGAGAGGGTGTATTCATCATGTTGGAGGCAGACCTGGGTGAGTTTGCATATGGCAGCGGTGACGCTGTTGTGTTATCAAAGGCTGATATCCCAGTGCCACCAGGAGAAGCAGCTGGTCGTCCCATCAGTTGTGACCCAGAACCCTATATTTTATAATGATATGTACAACACCAGCACAAATTATTTTATACACCAAGATGAATTATTGAAAACATGATTATCTAACCTGCATCAATACTCCTTGGTTGTTTACAGGATTCGAAGCCATGGGAGGGGTATTCTTCATGTACATACCTGGAAAATGGAGACACCGACTTATTGTCATACGGTTGGACATTAAATAGTACACTATAAACTTATCAATCTTTTACTTTTAAGCACATACCAGATGACTCAGAAATGGTCTGCCCGCTGTCACCTACTGGGAGCACATCCGCTAGGTGAGCCGGAAGTCCTGATGCGATATGTCTTTGGTCCATGGGTATACGTAAACCTATAAGAAAAAATTACCCACATAAATTGATTTCACATCATCCTATTTTTAAACACCATAGCTTCGACATTCATCAGTTTTTACTTTGAAATGTATACATAGAAAATATTAGCTATGTCGCCATGACCTACTAATATTCATTAATTGCTTATTCCAAGCAATGACACGACTCCAACCCAAAACTATGCAACCACGCTCTAAATCTTCAGGAGTAGCAGCACACCACAACATTATCAGCACAAATTAATCCACCATAAAAGAATGACATGGGACTTAACCAAAAAGGTTCAATTGACAGAGAGGCATTCTATATGGTTCAGCCAGCAATCCAGCATTAGTATGAAGAAGAAAGCAAAACCCATGCTATTTCACATAATAAAACCAAAGATTAATAAAAGCATTAAACTACAACAAAAAACCATCATTAGCACTAGAGTAACACCTTGACCATGATTAACAGCATGCCTCAGCAAATTTTCCTGTTCTTGAATTTTTGCAGCTTGAGCCTTATCCAAAGTCAAGATATTGGTGGGGCCCTGTCGAGGGCCAAAGTAGGTTTTCCGAGTATCAGCAATGACTTTTTCAGCACTTTCACAAGCTGCTCCAATCATGTCAATTCTTGCCTGCAAAAGATATCATAGTGCATATGTAAGGTTACAGGATTTAGGAAACTGAAAGCAAATCGCCTTTTTGCAGCGCAACCATATATATTACCTTTAACTTTTCAATTTGCAAGGGTACGGAAAGATTCTGCATAGCATATAGTAACTGCTCTCGCTTGGAATTATCATCTGCTTCTATCTCTGGCAATAGCTTTGATGAAATCATAACGGGCAAAACTACAAAAAAGATAAGTAAAAAATCATCGATATCATCCACAATTCTGACGCTATAAAGGTATCAGCACTACGTCAATATACTTACTTGCAGCATTTTCAGCATTAACATTCTTCGGATGGACAACAAAAGCCTTCGAAACCTTCTTAATATCTTCTACAATGTTATACAGCTCAAGGTTTACCATCGAAAACTGACCTAATACATCTTGCCTAGATTGAAACAAAGTATAAAATTATCACGTGTTAATCAAATATTCCTGCGTAAGTGCGTACAGTTATCGAAATGGAGAAACTAACCACTTAGGAACGGCATTAGTGCGAGCAATGTGATCGAAATCTTCAAGGATACGAGTAATGGCTTTAAAGAGACTGATAGCTCTAGTCTTAACAGATTCTAGGTTAAGTTGCTGCTGCACGGCAGGATTTAGCCTTTCCACAACTTTCACCGCAGCTTGTTGCTCTTGTTGCGGTTGCGTCTGCCCTTGACCTAGTGCCACCGAACCATACATCACTGGCACGAGGAATGGAATTCGGTTTAAATTGGATTCCAGAATCAGTGAGTCTTAATTTCTATTCAATTATATGAAGTAGGGAGTAGATTTTAAGAAACGGGCTTATTGATTCTAAACAACATTGAATGATTTAATAACATATATGTTATTGCGATCCACATAAACGAACTGACAGTATCAGCAGTTAATTTGATTTTCATTTCGGTTTTGAGATTAATAACTAAAATTCTAATTTACATGAAATCAATTTATCGTACTATGGACGGAACTCGTAAGCAAAACAGTAAAGAGTGTGGTTATTGGTATATAGATATAAATGTAAAGAATACGAACCTTATCAATAAATCTAGGGTTTCAGTTTTGAAATTGCGGAACACGAAGACGCAGGGGATAAGTCATGTGCTTCGCACATGACGTAGTATATTTGTAGCTTATAACTTGTAAGAGAAAAGAAATTAGCGACGTCATTAATTTCGATTCGATTAAATCGTCTTTCCTTTTCGGGCTAAAAACAAGAAAATATATAAAAAATTAAATAGGAATAGGAACTCTTTTTCAACAAAAGTTATAAAAAAGTAAATATATCATTATCGTTTATTTGTTATAAAAAAGTAAGGTAATTAATGTGTATCACGCAAGAAAATGGAGTAGATCATAACCTTGAAATTAAATGATACGAAATACAGAGTAAATTACATTCTCGATGTTAAGATCACTTTTTTATGAGTTCAGTTTTTTATTCAGATTTTTTTCTATTCATCTTTCAATTAAATTAAGGGACAAATAGTTTTTTTCTTCTTTTAATCTTTATGTGAATGTGAATGAAGGACCAAGAGTAAGATAAAAATATGAGTTAAGATGGTTGAACTTGTAAAAACCCCAACTCAGAGATCGAGAGTGAAACAAGTGGAATACAATAGAAATGTAATCTGCTCTATTTATTATTATGAAAAACAAAGTAACAAACTACACGGATAAAAAGTTCATAAAAGTAATGTCATCATCTTGTATAGTTTGGATCAAGGTGGTGAAGTGGGTAGATCTTTAATTTCCTTTTATTGATAATGTGTGTGACATTATAGTGTGGGTGGTTAATGTGGGTGCCAATAAACAAAAGGCTTTAGAAGTCTTGTAGACACTACAATTTGGATGTAGTGGTCGTATAGAAATAGTGTTGTGTTTCAAAATCTGAATATGAGGAAGAGTTACGTTTTTGATAATATTGTTATCCAATCTTTTGATTGTTATCTCACTAGATTTTGTAAGCGTAACATTATTTGAACTTTGTGATTGCAAAACTCAATGATCAATAACTATTTGTACTTGTTTTTTTGTTAGTTTCTCGCTACCGGATTTTATTTAAACCATTAAGTTGTTAAAAAAATTGTGTATAATTACCCATCAGGTCGATGACAACTGGAGTTGTTTTTTTTAAACAAATATTATTATGACATTGTGCGTTGAATATTGTTTTATGGTTTGTGTTTGTTTGTTTTATGCCCATTGCAATTAATTAAATTGTATTTTCGAGTTTCGTTGATTCCAATATTCCATGACGATCTCACTTAGTCACATAAATCTACATATATTAATACGAGATTGAAGTAATTAGTGCGTCTAGTTAAAAAAAATATCTGTATCTTATTAGTTTCTAAAGATTGAAAAGTATTTTTTATCTTTATAAAACTAATATAAATAAATAAAAATTGCACTCAAAAGTAGGAAGCACAATTTTCATTTTCCGAAAGTACGAAATGTATAAAAGAATCATATTTTTCACATTTATAGTTAAAACAAAACGTAGATTTTTATTCCTTTTATAAATAACTTTTTCAGAAAACACAAAATTAAACACATATTTAATTTTTCAATGTTATTAGAATTTTTCCAGAAAACAATAGAAAATTTCCAGTTATTAAACACATAATTATCTCCTTGACCATGGTGCTTGCACCAAAGTCCAAACGCTATCCATTGGAACATATACACCAGCTGGGCACATTTTATATCTTCGTCAACATCTCCCATTGATCAAACATAGTACAACTTGCCCGATCATGGGACTATTTTTGTGTTAAATTCATGGATGCAAATTTAACCTGCTAAACAGAGATTATGGATCCAAAATTACTCCATCTAACCTTATTTAACCTTCTACATACTTTATCAATCTAAATCTCAACAAGAACAAAAAGGGGTTATACGTTACATTTTAGTAAGAACACGAGCCTTCTCTCATCTTTCTTATTTGTGCACGGTGTACACTCCGCCTCTATTTACCAGCTTCCACAATGCTGCTTTGGCATCCTCCAGTGTTTTAATTCCATCCCATTCTTCAAATACCAACCTCTGTATGTTAAACTGCAAGAAACGGAGGTTCATGTCATACAGCATCTCAATATATACTTCAAGGTTTATATGTGTGTGTGTGTAGTTAGTCATTTAGAAGATGTTTGGAATCATGCTTTGGAGTTTGAATAATCAGAATCAGATAATTAGATACAACAAGAGGAGTTGCATGACGTTTAAACTTGTAAGAATCAGATGATCAGCTTTTTATTAAACAATAATCATCTACTTGAGTGTGGGAAATAATTGAGTATGTGGGTGTGTTTAGTTGTAGAAAAAAGTTCCCTAATTTTTCATCTCGAATTTTCTAGAAAATGGGAGATGTTCTTTATTTTTAGAAAAATACCTCTAAATAATTAAATAATCAGAATCAAATTTATTTTACTCAAACACTAGTCACTAATCTAATATGAACTGAAAACACATAATTGATGATCACTTTTAACACCCCTAAGTTTAAAAATAGTAATCTTGAAAAAACTATATAAGTTATGCGGAATTAAATGTAAAGTGTTATACTTGACGTAAAAGTCTTGAATGAGTTAGTGGATTTTGATTAGTCACACATAAGCTCATGTGAACCTTCCAACTTGTGCCATATAATCCTTTATGTCACTTAAATAAAACTAGAGTATTGACTAATCTCAAGCAATTGCCACACATTAAATCTAGTTGGAAGTGTTGGCAAAAATATAAGAGATGTGGCATATGTATACTAGGCCTAGACTAATGGCAAACCAAGTTAAAGCTTAGTATAAATGAGAACCTTAATTCTATTTTCTAGTTTGTTACTCTTACATAAAAGTAGAGATGGAAACAACTTAAAAAACTTAAAAGTTCTAAAGTCACTACATATTAAAGATTTATTATTGTGCTTCATTGTGGAGATTCAAGAGGTTGAAAACCACACACATTTAGCCCGAACTCAATGCGAGTATTTATCATTTTGTTTACAAAAACTGAGATATATGCCACATACGTGCTTATGTGTTACGTATTTCATTAGAGTTGTTAGAATCATACACATTTATTCATGATCACGTTTTAAGCATGCGATTTATGTATGTATGTATGTATGAATGTATTATGTGTAGTTAATGTGTAACGAGTGAAAGATACGAAATTCAAGTTTGAAATGTGCTAGCACGAGGCTACCGTTATACAGAGAACAAGATCCATATCTACATACGGATCCAAAGATAAAGTTATGACTCGGTTACACATTAACAAAGAGATCTCGATATGTATTTTTATATAAAGAGCATTGTCATGACATAATTGTATGTGGTATTTTAATAGAAAACACACGAGCTCACTAAGCCATTAGGCTAACGCATTTATGGCGTATATCTCAGGTTTAATGTTCAAGGAATTAAGTCAAAGACAAACTATAATGACGAGATATCAAGAGACAGAAATTGTGAATTTGCAGAGATGCTTATATAGAAAATGTAATTTGTATAACTTGCGCTGTAAAATGATGCTTAAATTATAAGGTAAAATGACGGACTTCATACCTGTGCACCTTGACGGACACGAATATCAGTCCCCTTGCTATCTATTGATATAAGAGAAACATCATCCACCTCACTCTCCAATGAAAATAGATCTTTTAAAGGCTTGGAAAACATGATATTCAGCTCCTGCTACCATAAATATTCAGAGATATAAAACCAAGATTGTAACTGTAAAACCAACAATAATTCAAGCCTTTACCTTCAGGTTCTGCTCGCCGCCATCAACAGCAATCGCATCAGGTTGAAGAGACTCGTATTCTTTGACATTGACCCAAGCAACGGTACCAAAACCTCCAATAAAATATATATCACTGATTCAAAAAGTAAAAAAATACACCAAATTCAATCCATAAGCATGATCAATTTAATCATAGATGGATCGTAATACCAAAATAATTGTAATAAATTTCTACTTTAATTTAAGAAAAAGAAAAAAAAGACAATAATAATAATAATGACCAGAACAAAAAGACAATAATAATAATAATAATAATAATAATAATGACAAATAAGAACCTTATATTATGCATTCTAAAGTAGTAAAAGTTTCCCCACTTCTGTGAAGGTGCCTGTTGGTGTTTTGCTATATACTGCTTATGTGCCCATTCCTAAATATTTACAAAAACAAAACAAAAAGCTTAGAATCGATAAGAACAATCGCTAAACAAAAATTACAATCTTAGTATGTACAAATTACAAAATACAAACAGATTACAATCTAGGCGTGCAACAATTGCTTAATATTTACAGAATACAAACAAGATTGCACTCTTGACATGTAAATTAGGCATAGGATCAATAACAACAATTCCTAAACTAAAACAAAGTCAATATGTTTAAAAATGAACCACCTGCTCATCTTCTGTAAGGGGATAAACGTCACCAAAAATTGTAACCCTTGCATTTGACAAGCCACTCCATCCGGGTATCTACGAAGAGGAACGACAGTAGAAGGTATAGTTGCACCAGACACCAACTTAAAGCTTATTAACGTGTGCAACAAAATATATACTAGTACTAACCTGAACCACTAATGTACACCTTGGATCAGCTAACAGATTCCGTGTGTGTATACCCAACTGTGTAAAAGAAAATATTGGATCTGGAAGTCAAATAAGAAACAATATGTCAGAACCAAATTAAAAATATCTTGTAAACTCAATAAACAACAAAGGGGCACTTATTCAAAACTGGTGGATCATTCTCGTCTTTCAAAACTTATTCTCTACCAGAACAGATAATAACTTGTACAGAGTTCTTATAGAGAGTGATTAATCATCTCACGAATTGGAAACTTACGTCCCAATGGATCTGGTGCAAAATCTACCAGTGAACCAAATGGGTATCCTTCACTTCGCTGGTGCATCCGGGACATTACAGTACACAGGTGAGCGAACCTAGCCTTAAGTTGGATATAGTAGAAAGATCATAATTCTTTTAACTAAAAGCCAAACATATGATAAAAAACTATGAAAAAATATTATTATTATTTTAAATACGATTATGAGGATTCTTTTACCTGTTCCATCAGATTACGGACTGCCAAAGCTGGTTTGGGTAAATCATGAACTGACGTTGCACTCTGAACTCCCCCCGAGATCGGGGTTCTAAATAGGCCAGCTCTAGTGCCTCCTCTGTTCCGAATTTCATACTTGTCTTTGTTCAAGTCCTCTTTGCTATAATCTTTACCTGAACCACCCTTCATAAGATAGAATTTTAAATCAAGAAACACGTTTGAAGTGTTCATTTATAACTAAATCTCAAATTCATGCTATTGTGATATATTTAACGTTAACCCGTCGTTTGAATAGCTTAATCAATACAATAAAAAGGACATAATTTGTATTTGCATGCACCATTAACTCTCACATTCTGAACCAATTACTCAAAACACTAAAAAATGGAAAGATGATAACTTTTTTATAGGTTATTGCCAACCGTATGGATATCAGCTCAAACATTGAGTTCCATCATTTTCTTAATACTACATCTTCAAAAACTTTTCACAGAGCCCTGAACTCAAGTTCAATTATTTTTTTAAACACATTTAATTTTTTAAATCTGCTTCTTTTAGGGTTAATCGTATAACATAGCAGCATAACTACAATCATATCAATTTTTCATATTCTTTTTTACCAACAAAATTCCAATTTTCACAAACAATATCATGTAATTAAACTTTAACTAAGTTAACTAAATCAAATATACTACGAGAATGGTCTTATGATAAGTGCTTATGACTTAAAAAGTATGTTCGTAGTAAGCATCATTAAAGATTAAATTTTTCGACTTTTACAAACTCAAATAAGCCGATAAATAGCGTTTAAAAAACGCAAGAAATTATAATCACTTAAAATAATATGCACTTCCAAATAGATATAGAATATAGAATTCTCTCAACAACAAATAGAATAATATAAAATGAAGAGCAAAAAACGAGAGTATAAAAAATGGTACCAGAGAAGAAGAGGCCGGTTCAAACACATTGTTATAACTATTATTATCATGGATATGTAACTGTTGATCATCTCCAGTGTCGCCGGAAACTTGACCGTTAACGGCGGCGATAAGCGTGGTTTTCGGAAACGATAGGAGGTTAGTTTTGAGAGACGCAGGACGTTTAGGCAAATGTGTTTCTTGAAAAACAGGAAGGATTACAGAGCTTGAAAGTGCTTCCATGGCGAAAGTTATGGAATAGGGATTTCGAGAAGAGAAGAGAAAGAATACGGCAGCTTTTTTTGGTCGAATAATAACAGGGCTATGTCAAAAAGAACCGCACTTTCTATCGATTTTTCATACAACTCCTTGTTTTTTGTTTTTTCGTACATTTATGTCCCGCAAATAACTTTATTTTTACATATAATTTTTTAAATTTATATCAATGTAAAATGAGTACTTGTCAAACTCGAGCTTTATATGGTTCGAGCTCTGCTCAATGACTTCAAGTTGACTTCTACATTGATGGCTATTTATGGTGAACATTAGTTCTTAACTTGAAAACGATAGTTCAAGTACAACGCCTAATATGTTTGTGTAAAAGTTATTTTTGATTGTGGAACTTATGTCAAATATATTATAAACTAAACTCAACTGAAAATGATAAGCCATTTTAAAAAATTGGATAGTAACTTGACGGTAACACTTTAACTCATAAAAACGGTTGGAGTCTAAAGAGAGTTTAATTTATAATAATATACATATGCATAAAAATACTAGTATAAAATTATAACTTCAATCGAAATTAATTTTTAATTTGCTTGGATTAAATAACAAGGTAAGATAGAATTCTATTTATTTTATCTTTATTTACACCATTATATGATATTATTATGTATATATAATATATATATAGGGTATGATCAAAATGGAAGTAGATAAGTAAATCTCAATCTTGATTTCATCATAAATGAATGTGTTAACATTCATATGTGATTAATGTTACTCAAAATTTAACATTCATTACATATGAATGTTAAAAACGTTTTTTTATGAAAAAATCAAGAACTAAAATTTGCTTTTCTCCATTCTTAAGATTTGAAGATTTCCTATAGATTATTTCCATATATATAATAATAAAATTGTTAAATAGTTGATCAAACTTTTATCGACCAAATCAAATCATATCTTATCTTATTATACATTAAACTTTTTAATATACACAAAGCTGACTAGATTTTATTACCCTTGTAAATCTTCTCTACTACTCACAACTTTCACCTCCACCATATTGCATCTCGTGAGTACATTGTTATTATTTTAAACCTTTTTTTTTAAAAAAAAGGCAATCATAATTCTACTCATAGCCACTAACCTAACCCACATAATATATGTACATCGCACATATATATACACATGCCTTCCACGAGACTTAAACCCCCAACTTCTTAGTTGAAGAGCTCTACACATACTGCTAGGCCAAGGGCCCTTTGATTATTATTATTATAAACTCATAACATGGTTAAACTTTTGAGAGTTATTAAATTGTTAGTATATTTAATCAAACATCATGTTTGTTCTATTCATAAAAATATAATATAAATATCATACCAAAAGAAAAGAGAACGTATACCTTTTTCAAAATACACACTAACGGTTTTATTATCTTATTAACGTTTAATTTAATATTATCGTCACTCCCGTAACTTCTTACCTCCATCCATTTACCATGCGAGCATAAAGCTAGATTTAAAATGTTAAAATTAAAATAATAAAGACTTAAAATAAACTTAAAATACAATATTTTATTATTTCTTAAACAACAGAATTACCAATTATTGAACTCGTGGTGGCACCGTCTTTTGTTTTCGTGTAGTTCGTAACAATTGGGCAACGCTACCAGTCCCTTGTCCCACTTCACCATGAACAATTGTCATCTTTCACATGACGACGGGTTTGTGGCTTTGTTGTGAGTTGAGTGTGTTTCTTGTGATGTGTTTGCAGAAAAGAGAAGCAGTTGAATAAGGATGGAGTACAACATTTAATTCTACAAAATTAAAATCTAAAATGTTTTTAATGGGTACTTATTTTTACCTTCGAAACAAGTTCAGTAAATATAAAATGTAATTGTCGGTCAGACCCTCACCTTACACCGGCCTCTTCCGCCAGACGCCGTCCACACCACCATTACAATCATCCGCTTCCATCTTCTCCCGCCACACCTCAATCTCACCTCAACAATCCGTTCCGTATACCTCTAGAACTCTCCGGCGAAACGTTATTTCGTATAATCTGTCCGGCGATTAATCGGTAATCATTCGCCACTTCCGCGAAGAAACCGGCGCCAAAATTCGAATTGAAGAATCTACCCCTGGCGCTGAGGACCGTGTGATTTATATAGCAGCTTGTGATTCAAACCGTTACCCTAAGAATAAGGAGACTACTAATAGCTAATTCTAATATTACTAATACTAATAGTAATAATATTAATAGTGTCACTGACGATGGTGATAATAATAACGATGGTGGTGAATGTGATGGTAAGGAATCAGGGAGTGGTGATGGTGAAGAAACGATTGCGCAAAAGGCGCTTCTTAGGGTTCTCGAGAGGATAGTGAAGGTGGATGAAGAAAGAAATAAAATGTTAAAGGATGAGAACGGTGACGAAAATGTTGCCGAAGGAGGTGGTGGGATGCCACAAGGACCAGTGATGTGTAGGTTGTAGGTGGCTGGTAATCAGATTGGATGTGTGTTAGGGAGACGAGGAAAGATTATTGAAAAGATTAAAGGAGAGTGGTGCTCAAGTTAGGCTTTTGCCTAAAGATCAGATTCCGGATTGTGCTTCCCCCGGGGATGAGATGATTCAGGTTATACGATGTTTACTGCTATATTTGTTTTGATTATAAGTGGTTTAGTTTGTTTGTTTTGGTTTGAATTAGTTGTTTATGTGTATATCTTGCTGCTTGAACTAATTTTGTGGTACAATACTGTTAGGATATGTTTAATGGCAAGTGTTTTATATGGACAACAAGAACGTATAGTAGTTTGGATTATTAGATCCCTTGTCTTAGTCTACTTTCTCAAGGTCTATCTTGTATGCCTTTACTAGCAAACTTACTTCTTTCTAGTAGAACATAAGCATTTAAAACTTGAGTGACTCGCTAAAAAATTGCTTCTTTAAACGATCCACAAATTGAACTAGGTGATAGGTGATCAACAAAATTATGGATTTGAATTGTTTGACTACTATTGCTGGTCTTTTCTTATGGAGAAAATTTGTATAAGTAGTGCTTTGCAGGTTTAGGTTTATATATCGATAATTGAGCATGACTATTATTGCCATTATTCTATTTAGTAATTACTTTTTTAGATGAAGATTAGGATCGATTAAAGTTATCAAGTAATGGATTCTTGTTAGGAAAATTAATTAAACTGAACTCCTGAAAAATAGCTGATCAACTCGACCCGACGCAGTCCAACTCGGTTTTGATCCGGTCCGTTAATGACCTGAGACCCGTTTTGACCCACCCCGTCCGTTTTGCCACTCATATTTGTGAGGAATATTTACAAAGTTAATTGTGGTTGTTTGCCAGGTAATTGGCAGTGTACCATTTGTTCAAGATGCTTTGTTTCAAATTACAGGCAGACTTCGTGAGACCGTATTTCCTGTCAGATCATATTATTCTAATGGTTATATGGGACTGTATCCAGATAAGCCACCACCTTCATTCAGGCCAAGGCATGATCCTGCTTCTTCACCTGTTGGGCCTTTTGAACCTCCACCTTTTAAGCATGGTGTGGATCATCTCCGTCCATCTTATTCATATCCTTATGGCAATGAACGACCAGGATATGGTCCCATAACCCCGCCTGGGAGGTGGACTTCTCAGGTTAGTAATTTCGTGGATATAGCAGCAAGTCTTGCTTTTGTTATTTATCTTAAATCTCTTTGTATGTCTTCTTCAGTCAGGTAACAATAGGTATCAAGGTGAATTCCCGGAGTTTGAAGGTGGCTTACCAAAAGCTAATGATCCAGCTGGAAGGTTTTACTCTTTCAAAAGATACTCGAACTATCTTATCAGTTCAATAAAAACCAATCGTTTGTACAATCTTTTTTTCTTTTTCTGTTTGCGAGGATTCCAAGTTCATTTTCGAAATATTGATAATAGTCATACACATAATGTTTTCGTGTGGCCTGAGTTATATATATAACAGAAAGTCTTTATGTTTTCTTAGCAGTTGTATACAATGAAACATATTTATTATTATTTGGGTTTGTTGTATCAGGAATTAAACGTCAGGTACAGGAAATGCAACTGTTGAGATCGCGATCCCTCCGACTTTGTTAGGGTACTTATACGGGGAAAACAAGAGCAACATAGGTCATATAAAACAAGTGAGTCTACTTGCATTTTATTGATTTGATTTTATTATTCTCTGTAACTGTGAAATCAAGAAAGTGCTGGTTTTTTTTGCAGATATCAGGTGCAAATGTATGGTACAAGAAGAAGGATCGCGAGTAGCATTGTCAGGTACAGCAGATGAAAGTCATAGCGCACGGTGACTGGTTCATGCCTTCATTCTTTGTGAGCAGCACCTCACTCATGCTGGTGTGTGAGGAGAGTACATCGTACATGGTCAGGGTCGTCCTTGAGTGTATGTATGTGGTGCGATTGTATAAGGCCTTTAGATCTGTGGACCTATAAATTTCTCTCTTAAAAATACTAGTATCTTCAAACGTGGAAAGCAGTTACCGTCAATACATGTTGTTTGCCGAAACCATTAGTTGTCATACAGATTAACGACATTTTAATATTATGGTACTTTCTAATACTTCAGTAGGTGTTTGTGATCTTTTTCATATAACAACCTAATTTTTTTTATTAGAGAAGTTAAGTCTCGAGCTTCAGTTTGTAAAATAAAATCACAATCGTGATAATGCATGCTTCTTTAAACGACTCATTTCTTTTAATACTGTTCTTAAAATTATACTCCGTAATATTTATCATTCTACATATTTTTCCTTCTGTACAAATTCTACCAATTTATATAAAAAATGAAATGACTACTTTATTATATTGTGAAAGATCCATTAACACACGAAGGTAGAAGTCAGGTGTGTATTACATAGCATCGTTACTAAATTCGCAAAGACTATTAAAAACATGCACAATTAAAAATATATTAGCTACGTTTATATACTTTTTTACAAAAAACTGTATACAGAATGGTGTAGACTAAACATATTAAGAGAGATTAGAGAAAAGTAATAGTATAATTTGAATGATTTTTATGGTAAAATGTAATGATTTTGAATTTTGTTATATGTAGATTCTGTTATAACTTTTAAGTGCGGCAAGTCATCGTTTTCTATAGATCTTTGGTTTTCCCTTTGTTGGAAAAACTGTCTTGGTGGGGTTTACAGCAAACTTCAAATGGGGTTAAAGTACAAAATAATACACCTATGTTGTTGGCAATCTTGGTAATTGCTAATAATAATATACCATATGAGGACTTATTCAAATAAAGTGATTGGATGTGCATTAGGCATGTTAAATACTTATAAATATTGTTTGGAGATGGTGTAACATGTTGTCTGAGTTCACAACTTAAATGCATTAATGAATTCAATCCTTTTCATATGGAGACTAGAAGTTTAGATTATATTAGATTAGATTAGAGGTACTTTATAATTAATTGTATATTGTTTATAGGTTCATTTAGTATCCTTGTATACATATTCTCGTTACATATTAGATAAAAGAAAAATTAATACTTCTCATAGTCATTTTTCACACTTTTATCAATGTTATTAAAAAGTTAAAAGAGAAAAAAGTGAAAGATAACAAGTTGTTGTAAACAAAAACATAACTATTAAGAGTTAAGACTACATGAAATTGAGTATTCGTGCTAGACTTGTGATGGAGCTCACTTTGAAAAATACAATAAACTGTTAGTGACGTGTTATGAGTCCGTCGTGCAGCTACCTCATGGTTTTCATAATGAAATGAATATGATTTTTCTTTCAATTTTGCTGAATGAAAGTGAGGAGAATGAACAAAAGAGTCGATTAAAAGACAAAAAGAAATCAAAACTTAACTATTATAATTGTACAGGAATACTAAAGGAGCTATATTAAAGTTCGGTACTTTATTTTCTTAAGTTTTGAGTTAAGCTCATTGAACAAAATTAATGTGTCAAATATGAACAAATTTGTTTTATTTCTACGTTAAATGTAAGTTTATTGGAACATTTTTTATTTATAATTAATCTGGTACCCTTCATATTTAACATAATTTGAAGTTAGAAATATTACGTGTGTTTTTTTTTTTAATAAAAGATTTACTATAAAGTAAAGTGGGCTTCTGTCACCCACTAACTTATAAAAGCAGTTATATGTTTAGTTAGTTATCAGATAATCATGCTGATATGATATTTAGTTGCATGTGTTGTGCACTCAAGTCTACGAAATTATATATATATCTCTTGAGTTATTAATAAATAATAATAATAATGAATAATATATAAAACATACTCAAAATAAGTAAAATTTCGTCATATTTAACAACATGTTTCAAACTTTCTAACATTATACTCACGTACTTGTAATGTGCATAGTCATTACCTCCATCTATATTTACATCTCAAATAATATTTGAACCAACAAACAAGTAGGACAATCTAGCAAGCCACTAAATAACTCGTATTAACTTTTAAGTACGTAATTTAGTTACACGCTAAAAGCATAGTGGTAGCAATGTAGCATTGGGAAAGTTGAGGAGCCAATATGTAACTTGACCAGGTACTAGGAGGGGTATATATAAAGCACATTAAATTTATTTATCGTTGATAATTAATTTGTGAGGTAACTCAATCGTTGATCTCCGTCAAAATAATTCCATCACCGTCTCCGTATTCCTCCCGTTTCCCGGAGGCAAACTGATTCCGGCAACGGTTAACCGGAACGGGAGTGATCTCTGGCCAATCAGATCCATCCATTCCATTCAATTCTGTCTTAATCTGTGGAAACCTAATTTCAATTCCTTACATCATTAAATCTCTTGTTGTATCATATTTATTATATGTACAATAAATATATACATTTACACACATACACACGCATACAGTTGTAAGTGACTGACAGAATAATGGCGAGGAGCAGATCGTCATCGTCGATCCGATGGAGATACTTGAATCCGGCTTATTACTTGAAGCGACCAAAACGACTCGCCCTACTTTTTATGGCATTCGTTTTTGTGTCCTTTTTTGTATGGGATCGGCAAACTATTGTAATGAAACATGAGGTATTGTATTTGTGTAGTGTAATTACACTTTTTCCTATTCCAATTTAGTTACTTGTAGTTAGATCCTTCAATTGATGATTTCAGATAATAGATTTGAGGAATGTGAAACTGGAATTAGACAAAATTAGGTTTTTAGTTGCTGTGATATGTAGTAGACTTTATCATAGATGTTATGTATAATGTAATTGTTTGGAATTCTGTTGTTCTCTACTTCTCTTGCATGATATAGTTGGTAGACTTACCAGATTTACTAAGCATGATATACTAGATACATTTTGTAAAATTAGGGCTTGAGAATGAGGCTGAAATGGAAGAGTTAAAAAAGCAATTTACTTGGTTTATTTCTGACATTTATGAACTTTTATTGATTGACAGGAAGAGCTCTCAATGTTGAAAGAAGAAGTGGAACGTTTGCAAACTGAGGTACATTTGTTCAAATTACAATGCTGGATTTTGAGTTTCACTGTCTGTTTTAGTAGATAATGAGCCTAAGTTAGAACATTTGATTAAGTTGCATGAATCTTGTTGTATATGTTAAAGTGGTAAATGTCTGAAGTTCTCTTAAAGTGTTGTGTTTTGTGTTAAAGTGCTAATGTCTGAATTTTATTTCTTATTGAACATATAATGGCTACCTTATTTATAAAATAATGGTTTTCGTTTCCTGAACTTAAGTGATTATTTGTGTAATTTTCTTCTGTCTCAGTTTTGTTTAATTATTAGCTGGCTGCAATTTTATTGCCGTTTCAGCTAGGAGAGTTAAAGCATGAAGATGGTGGTTCAGTTACAAAGACCAATGTTTCCACCAAAAAAATTGATGTAACTAAGAAGGATGGGCTTGCCAGTGACCCCATAGAGGTTAAACGAAGAGAAAAAGTAAAAGATGCTATGGTTCATGCATGGAGCTCGTATGAGAAGTATGCTTGGGGCCATGATGAGCTTCAGGTATACACTGTTTCTGGCTGACTGGATCATCATGTAATGGCTTTTTCTCGATATTTGGTTTTGATAGTCCCTATAATGCTGACCTTTTCTGTTTTTTTTTTTCTTCTAAATTTCGTTTTGTTAGCCTCAATCAAAGAATGGTGTGGACAGCTTTGGTGGTCTTGGTGCAACTTTAATAGACTCTCTCGATACCTTATATATAATGGGCCTGGATGAGCAGTTTCAAAGGGCTAAAGAGTATGCTCCAACATTTACTGTCATCTAACTCACTCCTCACACTCCATACTCCATAAAGACTATTTATTTTGTACGGAGTATATTTTACCATAACATACTATCTCTGGCAGGTGGGTTGCAGATTCTTTGGACTTCAATAAAAATTATGATGCCAGTGTGTTCGAAACGACCATAAGGTTGCTTTGTAAGGTTTAATATGTCATATATGCTGTTGTTTTGTAGTATATATAGTAATAGTAATTTTCAGTTGATGAGACACACCTAATTCTTAGCTGTTCGCTATTTTCACAACAGAGTTGTGGGTGGGCTTCTTAGTGCCTATGATCTATCTGGGGAAAATGTATTCCTTGAAAAGGCAAAAGACATTGCTGACAGGTTGCTGCCTGCATGGAGTACACCTTCTGGTATACCCTACAACATCATCAACTTGGCTCATGGTAATGCACACAACCCTGGTTGGACTGGGGTAAGTTCCGGACTTTATAAATGAGCATTAGTGTTCTAATTGTTGTGGCATATAAGTTTGAAATATGATACATATTTTGACCATGAAGTTGACTGGGGTTTCTCAATTTGTCATATATTATGTTTTATTTCATCAGGGGGATAGTATCTTGGCAGATTCGGGGACAGAGCAGCTGGAGTTTATTGCACTATCTCAGCGGACTGGAGATCCGAAGTATCAACAAAAGGTATGTGATTGTGCCCCATATAGTGTCATATGTTAATATTTTTATACAACTATACAAATTGGATGCAGAACATGTCTAAAAGATCATGTTGTAAATTGATGTTTCAGGTAGAGAATGTTATTTTAGAGCTGAATAAGACATTTCCTGCCGACGGACTGCTCCCCATTTATATAAATCCACACAGAGGAACAACATCACATTCTACCATTACTTTTGGGGCCATGGGGGATAGGTAATAGTTATCCCTTAAAGCTGATATTTGAAGTCAATGATGTCGGACTGTATAGCCTTTATGCTATTGGTTGAAACTTAATTTATGGATGCAGTTTCTATGAGTATTTACTTAAAGTTTGGATACAAGGAAACAAAACCACAGAGGTGAAGCTTTATAGGTGAGAACAAAATATTGAAGGTTTTTTTCTGGGTAGTTAAAGATGATATAACTATTGCTTCTTCGACTTCCAGTTTTGAACTTTCTTTGGAATGTTAAAACAGAGAAATGTGGGAGACATCAATGAAAGGGCTATTGAGCTTGGTCCGCAAAACTGCACCATCATCTTTTACTTATATTTCCGAGAAGATTGGGAATTCTTTAATTGACAAGGTAATGTTATCAATTTTAAAATTTTCATTAAATGACATAAAACTAGACATCTTTCTGAATTTTGATGCATGTAGATGGATGAGTTAGCATGCTTTGCTCCAGGAATGATAGCATTAGGGTCATCTGGTTATGGTCCTGATGAATCTGCAAAATTCTTAAATTTGGCAGAAGAGGTATTCCACAAGTTATGATTATGTTTTGCCCATGTTGAGAGACGTTATAAAAATAGTGAAGAACACTCGTTAGCTTATTTGCTAAGTTGAAGCGTTCTGACTTCTTTGATTTTTTCCTGATATCTTTGGCGTATAAATGCAGCTAGCTTGGACATGTTATAATTTCTATCAGTCGACACCAACAAAGTTGGCTGGAGAAAATTATTTCTTCCATTCAGGGCAGGTTAGTTGTCTGACACATTATAATAGTTCAATCTGTGGTTGATCGACCCTTTTTTTCTTACATGCTAGTGGTACCAATATTGTAGGACATGACTGTGGGTACATCATGGAACATACTGAGGCCAGAGACAGTTGAGTCGCTCTTTTACTTATGGCGTTTGACTGGTAATAAGACATATCAAGAATGGGGATGGAACATATTTCAAGCATTTGAAAAGAACTCCCGTGTAGAGGCAGGATATGTTGGACTCAAAGATGTAAGTAATCCATTCTTGTTTCCTATTTTTAAAATATTTTATGGGATATTTTGAAATAATAATAATTTATTTGTTTGCTGTTATATTTGCAGGTTAATACCGGTGTGAAAGACAATATGATGCAAAGCTTCTTTCTTGCAGAAACATTGAAATATTTATATCTTCTATTCTCGCCTCCATCAGTTATATCATTGGACGAGTGGGTATTCAATACAGAAGCACATCCTTTAAAAATTGTTCCCCGGCTTGGTCCTGGAGAGCAACTTAAACCGAATAACATTAGAGTACGTGCTAGGAAAGAAGGCCGTTTTGGTGATTCTAGGACCTAAGCATCATGTTGTGGAAATTTTGGCAAAGCACAAGAGTAGAAGGATTTATACGGCTCTCGTTGGCCATGTGTAATAAACTGAACTTGGTGGGGATGGTAATCTCATTGTACTTGTTTTATAGTTATATTATTCTGAATAGATTAGGTTGTTTAGAGAGCAATACAATTGTAGTTATGCTATCTGTATTCCTTTTTGTCGAATTTTACCTTATACTAGCATATGAATTGAAGTGATTTTGATTAGAATCATTGTTCATTATATGTGATATGAATTCTGGGTTTGTTAATGTCTGTGGTTTATTGTTTATTCGTCATTTTCATTAGTTTAAAACACCTGCTATCTAAGAATTGGCCAAACCTTTGAGTTAAAGTGCAAATTTAAAAGGTAATTCATTTACCCGTTAAAAAAAGGGGAATGTTTAAATTTTCTCGTGTAAAAATAACATAAAATGAAAATCTAAAATGACAATTTCATATAAGCGATGAAAAATTTAACTTTAGAGTATCTATAATGTTAGCACTAAAAATGACCTTTTACACTAAAATAGTATAAAAATTGCACCACGTATTAGTACCAAACACTATTTATATTAAATAATATTATATTTAATAATTAAAATACCTTAATATGATGTATTAATTATAAATTTACGATTAATATTTTTAAAATTAGTAAATACAATGTTTCGTATCATATTTATCAATAAAACCTCATAATCTTTACAAAATTTTCATTTGTATTTTTAAACTTTTTAAATGTAATGATTGTTATAATATCTCATATGATAATTTGTTAATTATATTAAAATTTTAATATTAAATTGTTGAATTATATATTTTAAATCAATTAAAAAAGTTTAGTGTAAATATATGGTATTAGAGCAATTTCTTTTTTTTATGCGAATATATTCTCAAAAAAAATTTTCTTTTGCACTTAAATAATGTAATTTGCTACACTATAATAATGGGACAAGAATATACCCGAATCAAAAGCTTGACGTGAGTCGTGAGATGCTCTAAATAATGGCGATTAATCGTTGGGTGACCGTACCGACTAATTTTGATCTTTTTGGTGCGTAACAACAATTGATACTTGTATACAAGGTGACTCTAGCTGGTGATAGTCAGAAATGGTACAGTGTTCCTGAAACAATAAACAAAGATAAGAAATTTAAAAAAGTTGAAACCCTAATGCTGTTTTGCAAAGCAAGCTAGCATTCTAAACTAACACTGATGCCACTCTATCACCACCGTTGTTTCTTCTCTCGCCTTCACCGTCGTCACCTCTCCCCAGTCCTCGCCGGAATCCTCAATCCACCTGCCGGACCACCTCACAACCACCCACACCTATCTCATTCATATCATCATTTACCGCGTCACTCTAACCATCACTTAATTTCATACATATCTCCGTTTGCATTACGACGCCGTGATACTTCACCGGCCACCATTATTTCTCATGAAGACAATTTTCGTTATTCTATCCATCGTAGTAAGTTCAGTTATTCGATTGTACCTTAATTACACTGAATTAAGCTTGTATTGTGTATATATATATGTATATGTTGCTGTTTTGCAGGTTTTATTACTAGACCTAAAAAACTTAAGAAGATAGAGGTGGATGATCATAGGTATCTATTTGTAATCCTTATTGACTGTAATTATTATTAACTGTAGTTTTACTAGCAGCTTTGATAGCTAGTTGCCTAGTTATAACTCATATGTTTGCTACTTTTGTTATATGTAAATATTATATACATTTTGAATTGGTGAAAATTTTGCTGCTAGCCAGCGAGCAGTAACCACAGCTCTATGGTGCAACTTCCTAGTATTTTCACTTAAGTTTGGTGTCTGGATTGTGACCTCGAGTCATGTTATGCTGGCTGAAGTTGTGCATTCGGTTGCAGATTTTGCAAATCAGGTGACTAATACACATTTCAGCTGATGTTGTTTTGTGTTTGTCCTTGCTTTGATGAATTCAGTTAAACTAACGAATATTGATGTTGCAGGCACTTCTTTTATACGGATTAAACAGTTCTAAGCGTGCTCCAGATGCACTTCATCCGTGAGTGTTTCATTTGTCATCCATATATGCTCATGTTTGAAATCTGTAATTGCATATTTTTGTAGAAGATAAGCAATCATAAACACTACTTATTCTAGAAGGAATAAACACTTAGAAATAATCTGGTCGGATACCTAATTATTTTAAAGCAGATAAGCACTTTTAAATAAGCAAATCCCAATCACCTTGTTCTTGTCATCTTCAGAAACAATCTACATGCTTAGTTTTCTGCTTATTGCTTATTTATCATCTTTTGTTCATTGAACATTATAGTTATATCCTTTAGTGTGTGGTTTTGTTTGTATATGTGTTGATCAAGTTTCCTATTGTTTTTAGGTATGGTTACTCCAAGGAAAGATTTGTTTGGTCCTTAATATCTGCTGTTGGAATCTTTTGTCTTGGTTCTGGTGCCACAATTGTACATGGAGTTCAAAATCTGTGGACTTCACAGGTAATTTTGTATAGAATATTTTGTCACTATTGAGTATTGTTGTCTCTTATCTAACATGTGTATATTTTTAGCCCCCTGGAAATATATTTTATGCAGCTTTGGTGATTGGTGGTTCATTCATTATTGAAGGTGACTTTGATATTTTTGACTACTTAGTCGATGCATATGTTTGTAGTACTACATGATGAATGAGTCCTAAGAAACAAGGGCTTTGTTGTTGTAGGTGCTTCTCTTGCTGTGGCAGTGCATGCAGTGAGAAAAGGTGCAGCAGCAGAAGGCATGACAGTGAGAGACTACGTGTGGCGTGGACATGATCCGACATCAGTTGCAGTCATGACAGAGGTCAAAGATTCTTGCTTTAAATCTCATTTATCGATCCACTTGCAATGATTATGAAATATGTTGAAAACATGAATTAATAGTCTGATTACTGCTTGAAGTGCAAACTTGATCATGATAACTAGAGCCATTGAATATGAGACATATGTCAAGTGAAGTTCATGAATAACCGATTAACTATCATCCAAGATTATGCTGTTTTGTGGTATGCCTCTAAAAGTGATTGAATGTGCAGGATGGTGCTGCAGTTACTGGGCTTGTAATAGCCGCTGCATCATTAGTTGCTGTGAAAATGACAGGGAATCCTATCTATGATCCGATTGGTTCAATCATTGTTGGAAACCTTCTTGGAGTGGTACGTTATTTGCTGTGACCTCTTTACCGCGTAAAAAAAACTGATTTGGACCATCTTATAATCATTCATTGCAAAGTGTTATCTTGCTTTTAAACAAGAAATTTTAACTACCTGATATACGTCCCTTGGCACTATCAGCTTGTTGTTCCACTTCTGTAATGATAATATATTGTTCAATGATCATAGGGATGTTAAAAAATACTGTAAACCCGCAAAACTGAGCCAACCCGCTTGATCCGAAACCGTAAAATCCGAAGATAAAACTGAAACCGGAAAAACCCGTTTGATCACAGGTCGGTTTCAGTTTTAGTTTTCAGAAAACCGCTGGTAGCCGACCTGGCCGATTTATATCTATTTTCTATTAATTATATTATTATAAATAACTATAAATATTAATATATGTTTACATAGAATATGTAATGTAATATTTGTATTTATATTTATTTATTTTAATACTCTCTTTCGAGAGGAATTGCAATCGACAATTTCAACTTTCAAAACTCAAAAACCTTGCATGGTGAAGTGTAATTTAACACAACTATTAAAATATATAATTAATACCATAAATCCATGAATATTAACGTTTCTCTGTATATTTCAATAGTCTTTTTACTCGGTTTTCTTCTCTCAGCCGCATACATGACGTGTATCGTCTCTTTTACCATTGTTTCCAATTGCTATTATGATCGATACTCCTGAGGTTCTCATTTTTTGCTAGTTTCTTTCATTTTTTTAACAAACTAGCTACTAGAATATATATGCCTGTTAAGATTTGAGAATTGAAAATACCAAACTTTAACTTTCTAATTCTACATACAGTTTCATTTTGTAGTAGGAGTGATTTCTATGTGTATGAACTGGTTGAAGATATCGGTACCCGTAATCCGAACCGCAGGTAAACTGCTTGAAACGGTTTGGTTCGGGTAGCTATCACGCACAAGTCTGTTTCGGGTAATAAAATAGGATACCCGACCCGTACTTACGGTTCACATTTTTCCTACTAACCGACCTGATCCGACCCGTGAACACCCCTTTATGATTATATCATTATGGAATGCATAATTATAGAAATCAAAGCCTGCTAACTTTCTATAACAATATTTTACTACATGTTCTCATTAATTCATTTTTATAAAATTTTCTCTAATTTAGATATCTTTATTACTAATAAGACATGAGTTATGGCTCTTCGATCAACTTTAAATCAATAGATTTTTAGCCTTGTACGTCTTTTCCTTCTTTCGGTTCCTATTTTTTTTTTTTGAAGTACTTGCGTTTGTATAACTGATTTTGCAGGTGGCTATATTTCTCATCCAGAGAAATCGACATGCATTGATTGGTAGAGCAATTGATGATCATGATATGCAAAGGGTTCTTGAGTTTTTGAAGAATGACCCGGTAAATATGGCACTATAGATAACTTGTAACTCAGCGAGTGCACTGTGACCAAGTTATACTTGCCTAAATTCCTGTTGCAGGTTGTAGATTCTGTATATGATTGCAAAAGTGAGGTGATTGGGCCTGGTTTCTTTAGATTTAAGGCAGAAATAGGTGACGACTCTCTATCTTTTGCCTTTATTATGTATGAAAATCTAACTTTAAGTACTGCAAATTCCCTTAAAATATATGAGATTTTACGGTGCAGATTTCAATGGGGTGATATTGGTGCAGAACTATCTAAGTAGGACTGGACCTGAAGAATGGGCTAAAGAGGTAAGAGGCTTATTGTGTCTATTAATTATGATTGTGAATAAAAATTTGCTGAGGTGAGGATTATAATGATATATGTGCACAGTTCCGCAATGCTGCAAAGGAGAAGGATGATGCGGAAATGCTTAAGATCATGTCATTTTATGGTATGTAGTTATAGTTCGATTGTTTGCAAGTTTCATGCGAATAATAAGAAACTTGACATTCATTCTATTGATGTTTGGTTACAGGTGAAGAGGTGGTTACGGCTCTAGGGAGCGAAGTTGATAGGCTTGAGAAGGAAATACAAGAAATTGTTCCTGGAATTAGACATGTTGATATTGAGGCCCACAATCCAATTATTCTACCCCCGTGAATGATGACGAAAGCAGTTTTCTCATAGCAAGAAATTTAATTAATATCATAATTGCTGTGTAGATGTGGACAGCTGAATTTTTTTATCTATGTTGTTCCTTGGAGGAGTAAAAGGCAGAGAAAAGGTTTTGAAAGAAATGGGAAATCAATGTTCCATTCCATCGTAATTTTTTCATTCGTTTAGTAAATCTTGTTTCCCTTAAAAGAATCGTTTCTCATCTATGTAACCCCGTTTTTTAAGTAAAAATTCCACTATATGTTTGCCCTGTTGCCTTGAGCAAGTGAACGTTTTAGAGTTCAAATGTGCATCACTTTCTGTTGTGGGGACGATTTCTCACCTTCAGCCACGTGTTACTCTGGCTGCCTGCAATCTGCCTCTCATGTGTTGGCAGCATGGGTTGTTCATCGGATTACACTGAAAAGTCCAACATGTTAAAATCAGTTTAGGCCTGACAAACAGTGAAATGAGTACATCTTTGGGTAGGTTTAGTTTTAAAACATGTGAACTAAAGATGTCATTGTGAAAGAAAAGGAAGATTCTTGAACCTGCTAAAAGTTGCGAATATTTAAAACCAAAGATTGGAACCAAAACCAACCTTTGAGAAGAAGTTAACTATATTGGGTAAAAGCCAAGAAAACCCATCCCACCTTCTAAAATGTATACATGTGCGTAAGATACTTTGTAAATACCTCACTTGATACCATAAGTTCACACGAAGTGTGATTTTGACAGAGTAAGAAAAAATGTTGATTGGATATGAATCACGTCCCTTTTCGAGAAGATCTTAAACAAAGAACCATATAAAATTTACCTGAAAATGTTGTTCTATTCTGTTCTGTTCTGTTGGATTTCATGCAACACTCACCTTTTGATCGGCTCTGTAGTGCCGTTCACCTTCCAAAGTGTGCGAGATTAAAATTTTATAAGGATAAAAGTTAAAGGTAACAGAAAGAAAAAAAGTAAAACGAAAATAAAAAAACAAAGGTATAAATGCAGCTCAATCAAACACATTTTCTAATACTAAACTCCTTCAACAAAGAGATAAATATTCGTCCAGTGATGTACATTTAAGAAGTTGTTTAAGACATAATCATGAATTTTAGTTTCAAGTCAGCAGTTTGCTTTTTATTATTATTCTTATTCATAGTTTCATACCCACCTCCAAAAAAAGATATACAATTTGTGCAATTTCTGTTGTTTGAGATTACAGGACTTGAAACAATGTGATAAAAAGGAGGTTGGTAGTTAATAAGTCAAGAATTAAACAAGTTGATAAGAAAAGTAAATGCATTTGTTTGATGTTTTGAAGCAAAAAATAAAATAACGCAGTCCCACATCGGTTGGAAGATAAAAAAGGGAGGAAGTGAGAGTACTATAAAAAGGCAAGAGAGATATGGATTACTTACTTACCTGGATGGGGTCAATGGGTGATCAAGAATGCTCATGGCCTAGGTCAATGACCTTCATTGCACTTTGAAGGGGTGCTGCCCTAAGGTCGGCCCAAGAGGTCGAGCCTACATCATAATTTGTGCCAGTGGGGGCCTGCGTTCGCGCGGCTCCTGCCCAATACATGAGTCCAATGTTTTGTTAATTGTTTATTTTGAATTGGTTAAAAACTATTAGTATCAGTACTTTCGTCTATTCTGTTTGTATCAAGCTTGGCTTGATTAAAAATGCAATGAAAAAGAACGTAATCAAAGGTTTAGAGTCAATGTTGTAAGTTGTAACCATATATGGTCCCGTCCAAGTATGTATAAACTTAGATATCCTGGAAACCTAGGAACATACGGGCCAATGAATGGGCCAACACTAATATTACATATAAGTATACATTATTGGTTTGTGCTATGCCTGGCAAAATGGGCGGGTCGAGTAGGGCCGGGCTCGGGTCATTTTTATAGGTACGTGGAAGGGGTATGGTCAAATCCAGCTCGTGTTGGACCATGTAGATTGTGAACTTAATGAAGGTTTGTTCAAAAGTGTAAGTCACTATCAATCCTCTTCCAAGTATCAACAATTTATCTATAGATTAGTTCACCATCAGCGAACTTAGCTTTCTTCATGGTACTAATCCTATCTATGCCTTTCATGCACTTTCACTCCATTAATTCGTAGTATCAAATCTTAATGGCTGTGGTCACTCTAACTACTTCAATATTGGTGCATGGCTAGTAGCGGTTATATATGTTTAACTCGTTATATTACACCTTTCTACTGATATACAAAATGAGAACAATACAAAATTTGACCACACTGTTTTACAACACACCAATCATTGTCTGTTGCTCTACTTTTATAAATATATCAAAATGAATTTAACAAAACAGTCTTGATCAAACTATGGAAGTAACAAACTTTTATTCCATACTTTTAAATGGAAAGCTAGCAGAAACACGAATACGCCATGTGGTTCTTCTTTGATACATAACGAGAAATGTAGTTCCCAGCAGAAGACGAAGCTGAAGCAGAATCATCAGGAACCAGTATCTGAGTCTTCCCTAAACCTATTCTTTTACCAGCTACATTCGCATAAAACAATCCTGATATTGCTGGTACAAATACATCGCTCTCTGAACAAACGTAGAAATCTATCACCTTTTCGTACTCAGAAGCATCTGATCCCAAAAACTTTTGCTTCTTCTCCATCGGCATAATCCCTTCCTGTAATAAGTTTAGTAATAAAAATTAATTAATATTTTATCTTTTTTATGAATAAAGTTTTTCAGATGCCACGTGTCATTTTTTAAAGTCTGCAAGTAATGCTGACATTTAATGTTTAGCATATACATTTAACAATGTAATAAAATCCATGAACTTGTAAAAATCTATCAACTTATTAATAGCCAACAATTGGGTAATTCTTGATAACATGATAAAGGTTTTCTAGCTGTCATCTTGTGATTGCAATTAATAGGGACGCTTAATAAACAATAGTACATGAACATACAAATGTCTATCACTACTAACTAAAGCCAATAACTAATTCTTAACATAACTATTTTTTTAGAAAAGGCAGACTACCATTAAATACCAAGAAAAACCAAAGACACAATATCCAAAAAGATCGAACAACCAGACTACCACCGTACACCAACACAAGACCCATATTACAAGATGTAGAATGGTACTAATACAAAAAAGAAGCTACAAATAGAACACTTCAGGACTACTTTAAGAATGATACGTGACAAAAAGACAAAACAATTCTTAACATAACTATGTAATTCTTAACATAACTATGAACTATGAAGACTCTTTTTTAATATGTTTTCGTTTCTCGCCCCCCCAAAAAACTATGTGATCGTACTATTTAATATTTTTATAAAATATAATTTTAACGTAACCAGGGTAATATACTAATACATGAGTGGCTAATATAGTTACTAATTAAATGCGGTGCTGTTTATTAATTTAAAATTTTTAAAATGAGTAAGTAATCTATTACCTTTGTGTACGTTTTTGGGAAGAGGTCTTTCATGGTATCAAGACTGCTATCCCACCGTGATTGTGTCAAATACACAGCGCTGTTCTTGTTAAATCCGATCTTCCTCAAAAACAATGCAATCTCTTGTGGACCATAACATTTTTTGGAACCTTGACAACCCTTATGGTTCAACATATCTAGTCTGACGTCCACTGCTACAAACTGACCATCTGACTTCTGGCTCAAGGTTTTAAGCCGGTCAACCATTGAGTCAACCACTTCTCGAATCTCTGGTTGTAGCTCAAGCGTTCCAAACATGGCCAAACATCCCACTACAACTTTCTCCTCTTGTTCGGCTATACCCTTTTTCATGTTCACAGATGGGAAGTAAGTTGCTAGCCTTACATTTCCCTTGCTTTTGAAAACGGGAACGATATTTTCCACAATGTAGTCTTCAGTCACACGATTAGGAATTCTTAAAACAGCAAGATTCTTTGATGATAACTCGGATGGCTGACTTTTTACAACTTTCACCACTCCATCCAGGCTACTTACAAACTTCTCAATGTCATAGATATCTCCAAAGTTCCTGAATGCCAAAGTTATTAATCGCGTGTATATTAATTTTAAGCATCAATTAATAAGACCATATACAGTAAGATTTTGTGTCAAGGAAATAAGTATACAAACAAGAATAAGATGACAACATGTAAATCGTTATGTATTTAGAGTTTTGTAGATATACTAAATATGTCATCTGATCCTTGCAACTTCAAACACTGTAAGCACATCCAAACACTATCTCCTACAGGCCGTTTTGTTACAGCTGATTATCTTATTTGGATTATTCCAAATGACATGGCTCAATCACTTTCAAAATTCAACCCCCAAACATCCCCAGCAAATTATACATTTATTATGTGTAGAGCAAAAAATGCAAATGGTAAGTGAAGCAAGAGAAGAAAATAAATGTGGTCAGATGCAACTAACCTCCAATCGCCAGGTTGGCTTCCTCTAATGTCTGGAACAACAAGTGTCGCCTTTAGGTATCTTGCTACTACTACTGCATCAGCAATCTGAAGCGACAATCACCATTTTTATGATTAGAAACATAAACTAAAAAAAATGTTTGCAGTTCATGATTCGGACATAAAAACAGAATGCAAGGTGTACATACATTTTATAGCAATAATTAAAAGTCTGATGTATACAATAGAAACTCTAAACCTGATCCATACAATTAACTACAGAGTAAAGTATGATACATTTTCAACATACTTCATTAACTCAATTATGTCAAAGTCGGTGCAAATTATTTGTAAAGAGATCAAAGTAAATGCTATACCTGGGAGACATGGTATTCGGGTCCATTGGTTAATGAGAAAGTGACATATCCTTTAGTTTCTTCAGGTTCTTCTGCTTACCAAATTAAATACAAATCAAGTTAGAAATATACATGATGTGAAATATACAATGGATTAGTCTATGTGGCACTAACCCAAAATTGACTTTGACCAACAAGGTTTGAGACCAGCAGATTCTGCCTTCCAAGAACCATCGCCATCGACTGCAAGGCTTCTATCCGAATCCTTTTCATCAAAACTTTGGGTCGATCCAGCACGGTTCACCTATATGGAAGGTATATATAAGTAAAAGTATTCGCGATTCTTAAAAGTGTTCACCTATAGTGTTTAGATTTGCTTTTGCTGTCACAAAACACAATAATCACATAAGTTTAGTGTTTTTGCAATTCTGATTATTTAAGGATTTAAGACGTAACATAATTGGATTGAGCTAAGCAGTTTGAATCAGCAACTAAAGACTTAAAATTACTTGTCCAACAACATTAAAACACAATAAACAGATAAACAGTTTTAAAAAGTTATCCCCTCATTAAAACAAAATCAATCATGTTATACAAATTTATGGGTTCAGGGTTTCAGTGACTTGAACGAGTGTACACTCAGCACCTCCTTACCCATTTTCAAAAACTACTTAAATCCCTTAACTACACTAAAAATTACTAAGTACGCACAATAACTATAAGTGAAATCATTAACCAATCATGATAATTCAAGTAAAAACTATAAAAGTAAAGATTAAAGAGTAGGTAAAAGAAGCATTACATGATGAGAAATTGGAGTGTCAAAGTGTTGACGTTTGACCATGTTACCAAGCATTAGAAACATGGTGACTGTAAGCACACCTGCCACTATTTGTCTTGGATCTATTCCCATTTTTCTTAGATCAGATCCACCAACAAAACTATATCAATAATCAATCTATATATAATAGATAGATAGATGTAGCTACTAATAGTACAGCATAAAAAGATAATTAATCTATATAAATAATAATTAATTAAAATGGAATCAAGAAAGCTAGCTCCTAATCTTATCAATCTCTCTTTAATTAAGAAAGAAAAGAAAAGCAGCCTGCTTTATATCAAAGAAGAGAATTGTAACACAACCCAAAATGCAGGTTGTGTCTTGATTACATATAAGGGAGAAAAGGTGAGATCTACGTAAGTATATGTGTATCTATCTATCTATATGTATATGTATATGTATATGTATTTGTGAAGGAAAAATGGCAGTAGTTCACATGGGTCAATTGCAATTGCACATGATGCCCTTTATATTATTGTCTAGATTTAAAACACTACTATAACTTTCCAATTATGATATTTTGAGATTACAAAATATATAGAATTATCTTTTCACATTATTTTTTTTCTCATGAGTAGATGGACATTGTAAACTAAAGTTTCTTTCCAAGTTAAGGAGTTTTAACTTTTTTATTTATTTATGATTAATATATGTTTGAAGAGATTTTATCTATATTATGTAACAAAATTTGGTTTGAAGATATTTTAAATTAATATAAAAATGTTAGAAGAATACATTTTCAGTATTTGAAAATAATTAAATGTTGTCTAATGTAATTAATAGATTTGACAATAGATTATTACATACAGTTTTTATTTAAAATATATAATAAAATAAAATATCATCTTGTGTAATTAATAGTTTTGACAATATATTGTTACATACATTTTTTTTATTAAAAAATAAAATTTATCGTTAATAATATTTTTATCATAAATGAAACTAAAATAGATTACACGATTAGACTTATACTTGGAATACAATTGAGGAAATAGACTATAATATAAAGTATTAAATGCTTCAAACCAAACATAAAAGCATTAAATACTAATTTACATTTAAAAGCCATAAAAATGATAAACAAAAAGGTTAAAACATAAATATACATGAACATTAACAACAAGTATTAAATGTATTTTTCTAATTTAAGCCGAATTAAATTACAGATCATATTCATATCTCGCTAACATAATGAAATAAACCCAAAGTGAAACTTTTAGTCACAAAAAATAATACTTCAATTAGATTGAATAAATTTTGGTGGAATTAGAGGGGGTGTTTTTGTTATAAAAGCAAAGTTAAAATGAAAATAAGATGTGTTTCTTTAGCCACCGACACTCCTCCCAACGTTATAACTACACTATCAAGTATCAACTCTTTCCTCTACTTCACAAACATAAACCAAAAAACAACACGTCATGGTTTAGTAGGTATACCAATTTTTTTATTAGTAATAATTCATTAATTATTAATTAATTTAACATCAACTTTATTTTGTTAATTGTGAAGACGATATAAGAGAGAGAAAGTCTAGCTTTCACTATGAGTTGAAAAAATAATTATATAACCCGATTATTAACATAGTTAACCTATGGTTATATTTTGGCATTTTCGTGGTGGCCCTCATTTATGAAATCAAGGGAAGCTTGAGGGCGTAACAACCGGAAAACGAAGGATCACTTTCATTATATTTCTTTGTTACACATTAAACGAGCTTACTTGATTAAACGAGCTTACTTGTATAAATAGGTGGTATTCGTATTTATTATTTTGAATTGTCTTAAAATAAATGTTAACTAATTAAAAAATTCTTAAAAAGGAGTTCTTATATATTTGATTGCCGTTCGATGCAGCGAACTTGTAATTTTATGAATACAAGTAACTGATATGTTTTTTTTTTCCCTTTCTATTTTGTCATAGTTATGGCAAAACAACGATCATTTCTACATATTTGTCATTTGTTAAATTAATATGTTATTTGCGTTAGATTTACCGGTCATTCATAATGGTAGATTAAACTAAAATTGGTTAACCGAAATATAAATTAGATAAAAGTTTATCATCGTTTGGCTACCATAAGTGATTTTGCATATGCTTTGCACCTTTGAGATCAATTTTCTTTTCAATTCTATTATTATATATTATAGATTATAGAAGATTGAAAGATTCAAACCACATCTTTGAATGTAAGCAGAAGCCTTCTTATTAATACCTAATTCACTCTAAAATACATAATACTAGTTGACTTCTGATGTTAAGTTCCATCTCCCCTATTTAAAAACAGAACATAATTGTATATTCCTAACTTTATAAATAACCCATATTTGTTTAAATAACTATTAGCAAAAACGTCATACATATTTGACTAGCATCAGTTATGGAACACAAACTATGACCAAAATAAAGCAAGTTTTAAATATTACACTTCCTACCTTTTCTTTTAATTAATTAACCCCTTCCCATTGTTTTCTCTTTTCAGCTAAGATATATAAAATATAAAAAACAAGAATAAGGTTGAGGAGAATTAACAAGAAAAACGACATTTCATCTTATCATCAATCGTTGCACACATACAAACAACAGACTTTACCAAAACTAAGGATCAATGTCTCGACATAATTAAACATACAATCTTATTTCTGTCGGTATGAAGTTAGGTATGCAAAAATAGCAAATAAAGTATTTTGCAAAAGTAGCAAAAGTATTCCATTTTTCGGCTAATTTCATTTCTCTACATTTCTGCTTACGAAACGAAATTTAACGACTAAAACTAACATTTTATAGGCTTAAAAGCTTGTTTTACTAACTATTATCTAAATGGGAATAATCTTTGACCATCAATATGTCACTACATAGCTTTTTAGGGACTTGATTCAAGTCTTCTCCTTCTTGCCATGCTTGTCCCACCATAACACCAGGCCCCACTTCTCGTATGCATATCACAACTGCATTATTGAATGGCCATGGACGTTTCTCTGCAAATGCAGAACACTTTAACCGTAAGAAGAAACATAGAAAATGTCAGCTACTGTATGCATGAACAATTAGTTTATCAGTTTGTCTATATCAGAACGCTATGCCACAAACTCGGCAAATATGGTATTGATTAGTTAACCTGGTTTTGATGATCCGTCAGGGTACTCTTGTAGATCCAAAAGCCCACTTCCAAATTCGTTATATCACAAGGCTGTTCTGTTGACATTAATTCATTCACCTCTCTCACTATGAACTACAATGCAGCAAACGAGCGTGATATTCCATGAAAGACGATGCATCTGAAAATCTAGGAAAATTATTAGTTGCAAGAGAAATATAACAAATTTAAAGTTTGGATTTGGTCAAGTACAAAAACGAAAGTGAGTGTAATATTAACTAATAGAAAAATGCTTCATGTGCCAAAATTGTAAGCCTAAAAATGTGCCTAAAGTTTTAGTCGGTACACTAGTTAAGATGATGATAAAACAAATAATGAATGCAATGAAATCAATGGAGGGGCATACAGTCAAGTACCTTGGTTAATATAAAGAAGGATAATTAGTGGAATTCATGTGTCAACTAATGTATGGTTACGCACAAGTTTAGGCATGTATTGTTAGACACAATTAGCATTACTCTTAGTAATATTACTGATGACTAGGCATGTACATATGCGGTTTTTTTTCGAAAACCGGTTCGGGTTCAATAACCGAACCGGTTATTGGGCCAAGGGGGAAAACCGGTTATTTTGAAAAACCGGTTAGTAACCGAACCGAAACCGATGTGGAAAAACCGAAACCGATCATAACCGGTTATAACCGGTTTTTTCTATATAATTCAAGGTTTTTGATTTTTGAGCGTTATAACTTGTGAAAAAACGTAAACTTCAAGTTTTGTTAAATAAATTCGTCGTACATTGTTCGAAAACACTAGGAATGAAAACATAAACTTAATATACTACTATTACTTCAACTTTTATTAATATAATTACATAAAACTTAATTAATTCTTATTTTTTCTATATAATTCCTATTTTTGGATTTTGAGCGTTATAACTTATGAAAACGTAAACTTCAGCTTTTATTTAATAAATTCGTCATACATTGTTCGAAAACACTAGAAATGGAAACATAAATTTAATAAACTCTTCATACTTCAACTTTTATTAATATACGAACATAAAACTTAATTCGTATAATTCGTTAATTCTTCGAGATTGACATCTTCTTCAGAGCTAGCCTCGCGTGAAGCTTCATCGAGAGCTATTTCTTCATCGGAAAGTGAGAATGCCATACCCGTTTCCACCTCGACATCATGTAAATCTTGTTCATATTCTAGTTCACTTTCAAGACTTGAAATGTGTTGTATACGTTCCGCAGCGTCTAAGTGATCCTTCAAGCAAATAAACATCTCTAAGGAGGCCGTGTGAGTCTTGTTCTTCGTATAGATAATACCCTGCCACTAATAGAAAAAGCGGATTCCGAAGCTACCGTAGAAGCTTGGACGGTTAGTAAATCTCGGGCCATGGAGGTTAGAACGGGATATTGAGAACCCCTTCCTTTCCACCAAGCCAAAATATCAAAGTCAACGAATTCATTTGGTCCCATAGTGGCTAAAAAATCGGTTCCCGTATACTTCCCAAATTCGGGAGTCGATGGTTGGCCACCCTCACCCCTAGCCCGTTTAGTGTTTTCTTGTCTTAAATTATTATATAAATTAATCATCGGATCCCTTGAACTAGATGTACTAAACAATTCGCTAGTCGAAGTTGAATAAACATTTGTTGAACCATATTTTTCAAAATAAACATTAAATAAATCGATAAAACTTTTCTTAAAGTCTTTTTTTGCATTTGTTGTAAACCATGGGTCCGCGGCATTCAACTCCAAATTATTACTAATGGAATCGATAAGTAGTTCCACCCCACTTACGTTCAAAGATGGGTTCAATGCGGCGGCACAAGTAATTACCGGTGGCAATTCTTTAAAATATTTGCTTAGTTTTTCTTTCATGGGCAAAACCATGGTTGCATATAAATCACTATAAAATTCCATTTCGCTTAATTTTTCACACATTAAATAAATTTGATTAAGTACCAAATGAATCGTGGGATAATAAACACCCGATAATAAAGTTGTTGCGCTTTTAAAGACTTTGAGAAATTCGGTTAATTTTAAAATAACATCCCAATATTCAACCGGAAATGGTGTAGCTTTACCCTTTCTTACAAGTTCATCATGAAACATTTGTAAAGTTTGGCATTGGCGTAAACCACATACAAACATTTTATAAGTTGAATTCCATCTTATAGGCATGTCCCAATTAGGGGTTAAAAAAATGGAATCCGTATACTTACACAATTTCATATAATGTTTATATCTAGCTTTACCCTTACAAAATATATCTCCCAACATATTTTTAAAAGCGTCTTTTATAAAACTTATTTGTGGCACCGCTAATCCATCTTGCACAGCCAAGTTTATTATGTGTGCAATACATCGACTATGATAAAAAATGCCATTCAAATGTGGTTGATATTTTAGGATTAGTCTTCCTACGACGTTTGTATTATTACTAGCATTATCAAATGATATTGAAAAAACCTTATTTTCTAATTTAAACTCTTTTAATACATCTCGTAACATATAAAATAAATTTTGACCGGTGTGAGGATACTCAAAGTTTTCAAAAGCAATTGTAACTTTCATAATTTGCCACGTTTCGGGATCAAGCCAATGTGCGGTAACACAAAGGTACGAACCGGGCAAACCATGAGGAGCCGACCAAACATCGGTTGTTAAGCTTACATTTGTAGATAAGTTTTCAAAACCATTTATTAGTTGTATTTTAGCCTTTTTCCATAGTTTAATACAATCACGTCTAAGAATAGCACGACTTACTTGATTATATCTAGGTTGAAGAGTATTTTGAATCACCTTAGTAAGCCGAGGGTTGTTGAAGTGGTTGAACGGCAAACTTTCTTGAATCACATAGCTTGCAAATTGTTCTCGACACCGCTCCACCTCGTATGTAGATAGACTCCCATCTCGTGAAATAGATGATTGCCCCACTTCCGGATTAGATTTTGGTGCACCGCAAAACTTATCTTTATGTTGCCTCAACGTTGAGTTGGATTCGGCTTTCAAAAACTTTCGACAACGTTTACAATGAGCCTTAATCGACCCATCCGACAACAACACTTTGTCGAAATTACACCACACCTCTTGGTTTCGTTTTGTTTCTAGAATTTCAACTATAGTAGCCGCATTTGAAGAACCAACACCGGCGGAAGTTGAAGAACTTTGAGTTGCCATTTGAGAATTGAGAAATGAGAATTTTGTATACGTTTTGTGAATTTTGTATGCGTTTTGTGAACTTTGTAAGCGTTTTGAGAGTGTTTGATTGTTGTGACCAAACCAAACTCAACCCATCTATTTATAATGAATTTAGAATGGCAAAATGGTAAAAAAAACATCAAAAAAGGGCTAGAAACATCAAAAAACAGCTAGTTAACGGATACCCAGAAAAACGGTTATTAACCGGTTTTTAATAACCGGTTACAAAAACCGGTTCGGTTAACCGATCCCGACGTTCAAATGGAAAACCGGTTACTAACCGGCGGTTATTAATAACCGAAACCGGTTTTTGGTCAAAACCGGTTTTGACCGATTTCAGTTTCGATTTTTTTTCGGTTTCGATTTCGATTTTGGTTTTTTTGTACACGACTACTGATGACTCTTCCAAAAGTTTGGCCATCCTTGCTGCGGAATAGAGCCTGCCATATACCATCGAATGGAGAATGATAAAATGTTAATGAGATATGTACATGAGAAAGCAAACTAAGAAACTAAAAATAAAATAAAATTTGTGATGGGCCCTATCTACAACGAGTCTAATATATGATTGAAACTGCATATGGAGCACAGAACACCGTCTTGAAGTAATTAATCCAGGCTACCGCCAAAAGCCCTATTTAGAGAAGCTCAATATTATTAGAATTATGCAAGAGAAAATTAGTGAAACCATTATAATAAGCAATCATAGACATCCAGAAGTAACTTTGATGAAAGAAAAAAAGTTAGCCATTTGATTTACTACGGAGTATAAGATTAGTAGGACATCACATCCTGTGCAAGCATACAATTTGCAGTTGAACGAAACAAATAGAGATTAAGTAAATATGCTTCATTGCATAAGAAAATATGTAATAAACTTAAAATACAGAAAACACATAAACTGGGCCATCCATTTGTTGGTGTTTGTATGTGTAACAAATACTCAATAAGGTTCGCATTATGTGTTTGATACTGAGACGTGAAAATCTAGGTTAGTTTGTGAACATCATGATAAAGGGAAACAAAGTAAAATAGCATCATCCCTAATCACCCCAACTAATTTTTAAAAAGTGATTTGTACATATGCTACGAGTATATTATTACAGTTCACAGGCATACAGCATAGCATGTTGTGTATTTCTTTGAGAGGAAAACGTGATAATGTAGTGTAAACTGTAAATCATGGGAGGATATAAAGGTAACACGAAAAATCAAAAATAAATCACCCATGATCAAAGCCTCAAAGGCCTGAACACGGCTAAGGATACATACTATTATATATACGTAGGCTAATAGCTAAGCTACGTGTTGTCCCAATAATTGACTGACTAAGTTGACTAATTAGCTGGCTTTATTATGAAAACATTCTAAAAGGATAGGTTGATTTTAGTCTTAGTTATACTCGAGTAAAGTCAAAGCAACAACCTACCTATTCTGTTGTTGATTGAACTTAACTAAGTTTACACATTTCTTGAAGTTAAATTATCATATCTTGTTCCGGCTAGTTCCCACACTCTCGAAATTGGTCTGAAAAATTCAAAAAGAATAAATTTAAAATGCCAAGAAACTTGAATTCGTGAGCAACTGAACAAACATTGTGAAAAGCGGAAAGGGTGGCTGCGAGCTCGCTAACATTTTCATCCGTGATAATTAACAAAAATAATTCCATAGATCGAATTTGAAACTCTATTCTAATATTTAATCTCACGTATTACAAAATATAGTTCAAAACATATCTACTTGGGATCGAGCAACGCCAACAAACGATGTCTCCCTTCTTCCGGAATATCATTAATTTTTTTCCTAATAATAACATATTAACATATACAATATTGATTGAGAATTAATTAATCAATAATACGCAATAATTCTAGCTAAGCAGTTCAAACTCATACGAATTATAACTACTCAACATACATCTCTAACCTCTAAACTCTAAACATATTCAATAATTTATTAATCAATAATTTATTAATCAATAATTTAATAATAATAACAATAATAAAAATAATAATAAGTTAGTAGTGTTAGGTCACGGTATTCATAATTTATTACATTAAATAAATAATAAAAAAAGATATACCAGAGATAAGCGGTAGGGTTGTAAGAAGAAGGTAATCTTACAAAATATCTTTTTCTAATTCATTATATGTAGGTATGTAAGTGAAACAAATGTTCAATGAATAATTCGTGAATCATATAACGGGAAGTTCGTTTATATTTGTTCTTTTCGTTATATGAACAAACATGAACGCAAAATTACGTTCATTTAATTATACGAACGAATATGAACATAAATCTCGTTCATTCATTTACGTTCGTGAAGTTCAAAAATATGTTTGTAATGTTCGTTTACGTTCATTTGTTTACTAATAATTAATTAATTAATATGTATTTGTATATCTTATTTCAATCTCATCTAAATTCTAAATATTATAATATTAAAAATTTAATACTTTCATTTTCTGTATTCCTTGTAAGAGAATGATATTATATATATTAAACTTCCATGAGGTATGTTGTTCCTTATGTAAAATTGAATAATTTAGTTGTTAGTTCCCATTCTCTTAATTAATATTGTTGCTTACTATGATTTTAGGATGGATGGGTGACGGGAGGTGGTCATGAAGTAAAAGAATGAATTTTTTCAAGTATGCATTACGGAGAAATTTTTTTGGATGATGACACCTAGACATTATTTTTTGATCTACTTTGACGTTTTATAAAACTTACATTTTGGTCGTTCGTAATGTTGAATATGTATCGGAATGCTACAAGTTTGTTTGTGTTTGTTTGCGTTCGTTTAGGTTCGTTTAACGTATTAACAAACGAAATCATTAAATTATATATTCGTTCGTTTGGGTTCGTGAACAAACAAATTTTCTAAGTGAACGAACATAAACAATAAATTCCTTTCACTTATACATTCGTGTTCATTTGTTTGTTCGATAAAATCTTAATGAACAAACACGAATAAGGTTCGGTTCGTGTTCGTTTACATGCCTAATTATATGTATTCCTTTTCTTAGTGTTTAGGTAATCTATACAAAATATTTCTTTGTTTCTTGTTATTTCAAACCTCTTTGATTCATTGACTTAAAAAGTTGGCTCTCTTTGAGTGTGCTGTTTAGTATTAAAGTCAGTTGATGTGACCCAACGATTTTCCCTCTTTTGGGACGCTCAATACATTGACGTTTCTTTAGAGTAACCAACATGACCCAACATGGATCTAACTGTATGCGTGTCAAATGGCCGTGCTTGGTCGTTTTCACTTGTTCCTTTAGGGCGGAATTTTTAGCTATTATGATGTTTACCTTTAAAGGTATGTACATCAGAAGTCAGCCATTTGATGATCATTTTTAAGTTGTGACGCTTATTTGCCATATACAGCATAAAATGATATATATGAATCAATTTTGTGATTAGAATGAGAGGAAATATAATTTTTGACGTTATGAATTATAAAATTGCAATAAAAAAAGCGTACAGACTTGAGTTTTCGGATGTGCATATTTATTTTTTCTGTAAGGATATAGTTAGTTTTTTACTATGAGACAAAATTAAAAGAACATGAATTCTATATGATTTCTTATAAAATCACAAACAGAACTTTAAACCCCCTTTCGTATACTCACATGCAATCCAATATTCGTATCCTTCACATTTGTTCCTCTCGGGTAGCATATTGTGGTTGTTGGGACTTATCATCTCATAGCAACTTAGTTTGTGTAGAGATGTTATCTCACATTTATGTTATTGTTCTTAGCTTGTAAGTATGTCACACACTTATAGTAAGAACATTGATGATTAATCCCATGCTAATGCAAGCTACTATGTAGGCACACGATATCTCTTGTTAGAGGGTATAATCACATTAACACCTTGTACATTACATATTTATATGATGATTATAATATTGAAAAAGAAGATCAACTCCCAGATAATATAATAGTAAGAAAACATGTATATATTTGTACATGATACACCTTTAGCATCCTACGAGTAAGTCATAACTCGTAAGTTGAAGAATCAACAACGACGATATTACTTAATCCCGTCAAAAAGTAGGGTTCATAAGTTAAAGAAACATGATAAATTTATCAATAACTTTGTTGACATTATTCAGGGATGAAAAGTAAACAATCTTATAAATTTCAGGGTTCGTTTCGTTAATTCCTCTTTACAACACAAGTTTCTTAAATTATTAAAACCCATCTCCGCCCCCATCACAAACTTCTGTTATACAAATCGAAATAGACATAGAAATAGAAATATACATACTGAAATTAGGGTTTCAATGGCTTCAACCGCTGCGGTGCCGTTTTGGAGATCAGCCGGTATGACATACATAACATACTCCAACATATGCGCTAACCTTGTTAGGAACTGCCTCAAAGAGCCGTACAAATCTGAAGCAATCAGTCGTGAAAAGGTCCATTTCTCAGTTTCCAAATGGGCCGATGGCAAACCTCAGAAACCAAGTAATTTTCTATCTCAATTTAATTGATTCAGTTATTATCGATTTGTTAGATCTATGGTTTATTTTCGGTATGCGATTTATTTGATATGTTTGTATAATTAAAATTAGTATTGATATTCATTGTATACGTATATGTATGTGGATGTGGATGTGGATGTATATGAGTTTACTAGTGATCTTTGTTTAATTTGAATTGTGCTGTTTTTATTAGTTATTGATTTGGTGTTTTAGACATCGATTAAATGAGGTGAAATGATCGCGATTCATGCCACATATGCATTTTATAGTATGCAAGTAAAAGAATTTAGGGTTTGTTTTTGGCTGTTTAATTTCCTGGCGGTTATGTCAAATTAGAGGCTATCTGCTATGTTTCATAAACTCAATAGAGTGATGTTTTCGCACCTAATTGTTAGTCTGCATTTAGGGGTGTTTGCGTGAGGTATAAGCTTATATTCTCTTACAGGCTTATTGAAATTTAAAAAGCTGCTGGCTCACCTTTAACGGCTTATGAGCTTTTGAGCTTAAAGGCTCACACACTTTTAAAACTTAAAAGTGAGCTTATTGGCTTTTCCAAATTCGAGTAAGCCCGTAATCTAGGAAAATAAGCTTATCCGTTTTGCATATGTTGTGAATGGCTAGATTTGTATCTGCAAATTTTATTTGTCGAGTACAAAACATGAGGATATTTGGCGTTCTTCTCCGACTTAGAACCATTTAGTTCAACTGCAGTATTAGCTATGGTATTACTTTAGCTTCCAAATGATGTGTCGACTCAGAAAGTTACTTTGGTTACAACACAATGATGGTTAACAGATCTATTTTGTTGGCAAATGGGTGGTTTGGGTATTTGGTCAACACAATCTTGTTTGGAAAGAGTTGTGTCGACCCACAAACACTTCTTGTTAATTTTTTGTTCCCGGAAATAAGTAAAAACTATATTATTCCAATAATCATATATGATTTCTTTTTCTTTTCTGATAAAGTGATATAAGCGGTTGTAGATTCTAAAAATACATTTTGGGCAGTTAACTTTCTAGCTAAATATTTCAATTTTACCCCGTCTGCTCATCAGAGATTAAACTTAACCAAAGTTAAGCCAGTTATAACTTATACGTGAATGGGTCAGATTTGCCATACCTATAGGTTGTAAACTCTCATTAAATTAAAGAAATTAAAATAACTGAACTCTAGCAAAGCTTGTTGCATTTAGCCAAACCAATGCAACAAAGATAATTATTCCCGACAAGGTCATGTTGTTTGTACACCACCACCTTTATCCCTACACCACTAAATTAGTGGCTTTTGACCATTTTACCAGTGTTACAACAAACATGGTCAATATAATTGGTAACGATGAAATGGTTGAAACCACTAATTTATTAGTGTATGGATAAAAGTGGTAGTGCATACCCTTCATTTATGCCTGTACTTATGCAGCTTGTGCTGTTTAGGATCAAATTCTGAAATATGTAGAGTGATTTTCTTTATTTTAGGCTCAATTTGTGAATATATGATAGCATCACATGTTGTGTAGATACATGTTGGAGTTAATAATTCTAGCTTTGGGAATTTGACGTTGAACCATAGACTATCCAGGACCAACAAACACATGCTTTCCACCTGCAAATGTCTTCTTGCCTGTAGCAGCTACCTGAAACCTTATCATTTAAGATTTGACCTATCAGTTTGGTGTATAGTAGAATTAATACATTGCATATAATGATTCATGTTCCTTTAGTTAAGGCTTCATTAAAGTAATTTATAACCATGCATAATAATGCGATGCAATTATTTTCATACACAATACCAACAGTTGAGATGCAAGAAGGAATTGAAATATGTGTGGATATCATGATGCCGATTCCTTGTGAACATTGGTTGAGCAGAGTTGGATAATGTTTTTTACCCTTTCCATGTGTTGATTTTCTGCCTTTGATGTTCCTCTGGCATGACTAGTGATTGTTGAAATGTCGGTGTAGAAGACAGTGTGTATTTGTTGATGAACATAATAATTATATCATTGCGACAGTTGCTGACTTTTTCCTCGTATTTTTGTTGCTTGAACAGCTATTCGGTCTGATTCCCCTGACGCGTGAAGCTGAAAGATGTGACATTTTGCATTTGTTACTGAAGTTTATCTTTAAATTCTAAGGCATCGTGCTTCTGAATTGGATCTCTAAAGTTGAAGGGCTTCCTTCTTGAACAATGTTGTCGATAATAAATCTTGTAGCGCTTTCTTGAACCTGAACCGTGTTTGAATGGATTATGTATTCGTTTTTCCCTATATCCTAATTTTGATACAATGATTATCTATGTAGTAACTAACAACTCATTGACACCAAATATCTGTTGAGTTTGGAATACCAACTTTGACCAAATTAAACTAAAACTAAATATATACTCCTTATAAATAAGAGTATACAAGATAAATTCAACTGCAAAGTTTTAAGAAATAAATATATAAAAGTTATTTTCTGAAACAAAGCTGAAACAATAAATTTTTGTTACTCCATAGCATTATCCAACTATACACTTGCATTAAGAAGTAAAAAAAATAAAAAATAGTAATAGTAATAGTAATAGTAATAGTAATAGTAATAGTAATAGTAATAGTAATATAATATACTAAAATGAAAAGGAAATAAACAAATGGAAATATACATACAGATATATACATACAATCATCCTGTCAAACCATCTAACCCATTTTCTCTTCCTCTCTCTTTTACACATATTACCGGTGGATATCTGTCGTAGCCAACCACCGCGGCACCGCCGCACCGCCGCAGATCATTCGTCGGAGAATCCTCATTCATGCTTATTAGACTCCCACAGATTCAGATCTAGGTTTTTAACTCGATCAACAAATCACTTCCTTCTATTCTCCAATAATTCAACTAAGTACTATAATCACTTAATTCAAGCCCCAGATTCTCGTTCATTCAATCTCATTTAACCAGCAGCGATATGTCTTCGAAAATATCATCTAGGTCAAGAGGCGGTGCGCCTGTAAAAAGCAGTTCCAAGGAAACCGGGCCTAAGCTTGAGGAGAATCTCAATATCTTCAAGTCCGATAAATTCGATGCCGATGGTTTTGTTCACTCCAAGTGTACTACACTTAACGAAAAGGTCCGTAATCCGTTAATTTACTTCTATTTTTAGGTTCAAGTTTGTGAGGAATTGTAAGTATTGTATCGATTATGTTGCGCTTTAGAATTGTAGGTTTATTACTCTGGCCTGAATGTTTTATGTACAATTTCAAGATATGTAGAGAGAGACATAGTCTCTATAGTAATTCATTTATGCTTGTTATTCGCATTTTTTTTGCTGTGAAGATTGCTGCTCAACGTAGGTTCCACTCGTTGTTATAGAATCAGTCGTATTTTTTGCGCTAAATTAATGTACCGATTATAGGTGGACGTTATACTTGGATCCTTCCCATCTGCTTATATGTAGTTAGTTTGTCAGCTAGATTACATGAAACTAAGGTTCGTGAGGCCTAAGTGTGAAAGTAGAAGGTTTAATTAGTCACATACAAGTTTGTTTGACATGGCTCATTATGAAAAGGAATTATGATAATTACTTTTGTAATTTATTATCTGATCAACAAACCTGCTTCCTTTGGCTCTAGTGATTAGTTATATGCAAATATGCAATCACATTTTGTTGATAGTAAAAGCTGGATGTATTCTCGTAGAGTTGTTGGTAGAAGTGAAAAATAACTTAACGATGGGAGGGTGCATCAAACACTTTCTGTGCAAGTCCTGTATGTAGTGATGCTCAAAAAACACCAATGCTGTCTCCAGTTACTTGTATTTAACATATTAGCTAAGGAGACCGAGAAATTCTTCAACTTGAAAGGCATTGTGGCTTTCCAAATTAGAAGTGATTAGCCTCATATTTAACATATTAGCTAAGGAGACTGAGAAATTTTTCAACTTGATAGGCATTGTGGCTTTCCAAATTAGAAGTGATTAGCCTCAGGATTGTAAGAGATTAAGATCGGATTGACTAACAAGGACTAATTGGCTTAAGAATCATGATCTATGCCCTTTGTTGGGCTCTACGAGCTAAGTGAAGCTAGTGGACTATATCCGATGTGTACCATTATTAGTATTATTGGGAAGTATACATCCATCAAAATCTTAAAAATTATTGGCAACAATGTGTAAATATGTTGCTTTTGCATTTGTTGGATTATTCCTACTTATGTGCGCATACAACCGAGTCCTTGAGGCAATCACAAATCTGAATATCCAACCCAGGAATCAAGAAAGACTACAGCAAAAGCGGAACTTTAGGAGAGACGATCCTCCTCGAAATCATCATCATGTCGGAGATATTAATCTCGATGACTCCTCATCAAGTGAAGAGGAATTTGCAGAAGCTAATAACCCAATTCGTGATCAATTGCCTAAAATGAAGGCTGAAATTCCAACTTTCTTAGGATTCCTGGACATTGAAGGCTTCCTTGCTTGGGTTTCCAAAATAGAGAAATACTTTTAGCTTATGGATATTCACGAAGAGAGCCTACAAACTTGAAGGCACGGGCTTATCATGGTGGGACAACCTTCAAACGGGTCGTCGATACCAACGAAAAAAACGGGTTCAAAATTGGCGTAAGATGAAACGATTAATGTTTGTGCGATTTCTTTCGTGTTGATTATGAGTAGACACTGTATGCATTATATCAAAATTGCAAACAATACTCTCAAAGTGTCATGGAATACTCAGAAGAATTTCTACGACTCGCATCTTGAAACAGTTTAAATGAATCTGATTCGCAACAAGTGGCCTGGTTCAACACCGGCCTACGATGTGATATTCGAGAAATTGTTTCTCTTCAGACAACAAAGACAAAGACAATTGATGAAGCCATCTGATTGGCACTAAAAGCCGAGAAAACAATCTCCAAACAAGGAAAAAAGGGTGTCTCGTACGCAACAATATGGATTTAAATCATGACTCATATCCAAGAAACCGACCCGAAGGCGATACACAACTCAAAACACTTGATGACACATAAGATGATGAGATTGAGACTACACTTGCAATCTCATCTAGGCAATCTACTAAGAAAGTAGTAAAACCCATATGCTCGACCCGCCGGCAACCGGTGTTATCGATGCCAAGAAACAGGGCATACTTCAAATCAACGTAGGTCAACAAAGAAACATGTTAATGTGGCTACACGACACGAAGAACACAATTAAGAATCCGATGATGACGAATATGTTATTAGCCCCGACACCATCTTCGGAGATGATGATGATGGCCCTGGTTCAACTTATTTGTGTCTTGTCCTAAGGAAAGTGAAGATACACAAAGCCACAATATCTTTCAAACGCGATGCAAGATAAATCAAGACATTTTCAACATCATCATTGATGGAGGTAGCAGTAAGAATATTATTTCTCGAGACATCGTAAAACCTGACAAAGAATCCAAAACTGTACAAGATTGGTTGGATTAACGTTGTTGGTGAAGTACGTGTGACCGAGCAATGTGAAGTTCTGTTTTCTATGGGCAAATACAAAGATACAATCTTATTTGACATAGTTGACATGGATGCTTGTCATGTGTTACTAGGTCGTCCTTGGCTATTTGATTTGAATGTGGTACATAAGGGAAAGGAAAACACCTATACCTTCTCTAAAGATGGTCAAAAGTTCACTTTATGCCCTACTTCAGTTGAACACCAAGTTTCAATCACAAAGACAACAAAAACCAGATGATGGTGTGCGTGCATGGGAGAAAGCAAAAGTCGATATGTGCGACTACTATTCCCCCGGATAAACAGCCTAATACACTTCAGAAATCGTGGGGGAGTCCTTTTTAAACAGGGGAGAATGATGTAGAAGAGACTTGAGCAGCAAGTACTTGTTGGAACCTTTTAAATTAGGAAGAAAAAAAATTATTTGTTGCTAGGAAACTTTAGAATTTAGGAATTTTTATTTTATTAGGAAACTTAGGATTTTTAGTTGTTTTACAAATTAGCATATCTAGGGCTAATATAGACCCAACCATTGTTATTTTTATTCGGAATTTTATTATTAATCCAAAGAACTCGTTTCTTGTTATCTTCTTGCTCTTGAGATCAAGAAAATCCTAGGTAACCTGCGTATGTAAGTTTTATCCTGTTCACAACGTGATTGTTAATCAAAACCCTTCCATTGTTCTACTCTAGTTTCATGTTTGGCTTTCGACTTTCGGTTGTTCAAAATACTAAATTCTAGATGCTGCATGCATATTAATGTACTTCAGGAGTTCTAAAATAAATCAGAGAATAACCTAGCAAAGATTCATCACTTACGTATATAATCTGATACCGTCATTATCCATCAAAGCACTTGTTGTTCAGACTCTATAGGATGCCTGCAGACACATAAACAACACACCTATATATGATAAGAGAAAGTGAATAAGTAGCGAAAACCACAGACGGCATACTACTAAAGTAAGCAGAGTAGGTCACTATTTGTGAATGGGAGAATAATGAGGAGACCGTGAAAAAATAATTATGTGGATGCGCTTATAGTCAATATTTCATGTATATTGTCTCATTCATAAAAGATGGCTCAGTATGTTCAAGTTTTAGTTTTCCCTTTTGACTGGGAATCATGTGAGCCTTGAAACATGAAACGAAAACTATGTAGAAGCCAATACCTTAAAAAATTAGCAATCTCACTCTGCAGCCAAGCACCAATGTTTTACTCAAGCCCTAATAAAATGACTTCATACATAAATGGCTGTGCACATACAGCATCACCCGGATCTCGTACGCAGTGCAGGTAACTCAGATATATTGGTTGTTGAGGTATCAGGGAGACTGAAATATTAGCCACTGGTTACAAAAAAGTGACTCAAAGACCTGTCACCCACTGTATACATTGTCTGTCATAAATCTATTATTTTCTCTTCATTGCATCTTTCATTGTGTTGATAGGTTGTTTCAATATAACTGACATATACCTCATCCACTTATCAGGAGATAAGACACTTATGCTCATATCTTTTGGATCTCAAGAAAGCTTCCGCAGAGGAGATGCGGAGAAGTGTATATGCTAATTATACTGCATTCATACGGTGGGTCCTTTTCTCATAGTATATACCTTTGGTTAATCTTTTTTTGTTTCTTTTTCTTTTGTAGAAATACAAATTAATTAGAAATACTTTGATACATGTTGGGGTGGGTTAGTATGCCAAATGTTTTTTACTTCGTAATTTCTGATGCAAAATGGTAAGCTGATCTGGGTTAAACTGCTAAAAAATTTCAGCACATCAAAAGAGATATCAGATTTAGAAGGTGAGCTACAGTCCATAAGAAACTTGCTATCTACTCAAGCTACCATAATTCACAGTCTAGCTGAGGGTGTCCACGTGGAATCTTTATCTATTGCTGTTCCGGGTGGTTCGTTATCATATGGTTTATCTGCCGACCTGGACAGAGATCCTTCAGACCTAGAGAATTGGTTAATCGAGTTTCCTGATATCCTTGATGTTTTGTTAGCTGAAAGGAGGGTGGAGGAAGCTTTGGCTACCCTTGATGAAGGTGAACGTATAGCTTCGGAAGCAAAAGAAAAGGATTCACTGAGTCCTGTCGTTTTAAAGTCTCTACAAACTGCCATAACGGAATGCCGGCAAAGATTAGCCAATCAGCTTGCTGATGCTGCTTCTCAACCTACAACACGTGGCAGTGAGCTCCGTGCAGCTATTAGTGCTCTTAAAAAACTTGGAGATGGTCCGCGAGCCCATAGTCTATTGCTTCAAGCACATTATCAGAGGCTCCAAAGTAACATGCAAAATCTTCGTCCTTCTAGTACATCATATGGGGGAGCATATACAGCAGCTATTTCTCAACTGGTGTTTTCTGTAATTGCTCAAACAGCAACCGATTCTAATGCTATCTTTGGAAATGAACCATCTTATAGCTCTGAGCTTGTGATGTGGGCTACAAAACAAACTGAAGACTTTGCTCTTCTTGTTAAAAGACATGCATTAGCTTCATCTGCTGCTGCTGGTGGGTTAAGGGCTGCTGCTGAATGTGTTCAAATCGCTATGGGACATTGCTCTTTGTTGGAAGCTCGTGGTTTGGCACTTTGTCCCGTGCTCTTGAAACTTTTTAGGCCTAGTGTTGAACAAGCACTTGATGCCAATTTAAAACGAATTGAAGAGAGTACAGCTGCATTGGCAGCAGCTGATGATTGGGATCTTTCTTCTTCCCAAACTGTTACACGTCAATCTGGAAGGACTTCAACTACATCCCTTAATGCCATAACATCTCATCAGCATAAGCTCTCTAGTAGTGCTCAAAGATTCAATTTGATGGTCCAGGTGAACACTTCTATTAAATCCTTCTTATTTTGTGGTACGTTGCATATTTCCACTGATGAGCTTCTATTAAATCCTTCAATTTGATGCCATAAAATCCATGTTACCTGTGGGATGATGAGCTTCTAAAAAGTCTGGCAGTCATTTAAGCAGTCCCCTGGACCTGCACCACCGTGGTAACGTGGTTGACAATATAAAATGATCTACTAGAAAATTGATAAGGACTTGGTACTATTAGATTTGTTTTTTATCATGCATGCTGGGATCTATATGTGACAATTGTTGACTGATACTTAAAGTAAAATAAACCAAATTTGATACCGGAATATTTTTGGTTTGATAACCTGCTACTAATTCTTCTTCTGCTTCTGGTAAATCAAATGGTAATCGTTCACACTCGGCTAGGGAAGAAATTAAAACCTAAAAACCTATAGGTTGACGCCACAAATTCCATCCCCAAAAACCATATTTTGACTGGGCTTCAACTATATAAACTGTACTTGAACTGTTAGATAATCATAGTAGATGATAACATCACTGTTCCCACCCTATTGCAGAACTGTACATTAGATTTTCATCTCATACGGCTCCTGAAAGGTCACAAATGAATCTTAGGACCCATCCATTATTATTTTTCTTGAATGTTTCTGGAAGATCTTTGTAAGAAAGGGTGGTTACTCATGTTCAATTGTGCATATCTCAAGTATCTTCCAAATTCCAGTATGCACATATTATGTTAACTTGTGATTCCGTGTTTTTTCACTGGGTTTTGTACTTATTATTATCGACATATGAGTAATGCGGGTATGTTACTCATGCTGCATGCTATTTATTGTGTAGGATTTCTTCGAGGATGTAGAACCACTGCTAAGCATGCAGTTGGGAGGTAAAATGTTGGAGGGATTATTTGACGTATACAATTCGTACGTTAGCATGCTCATAAGAGCACTCCCAGGCTCCATGGAAGAAGAAGCAAACTATGAGGGCTCTGTGAATAAAATAGTTAGGATGGCTGAGACTGAAGCCCAGCAAATGGCATTGCTTGCAAATGCATCCTTGTTAGCTGATGAACTGTTACCTCGTGCTGCCATGAAACTTACCCCTATAGCTCAAACTATTTACAAGGATGACCCTCGTAGAAGACCTTTAGATCGACAAAATCGAAATCCTGAACAAAGGGAATGGAAGAGGCGTCTTGCGAGCATAGTAGATAGATTGAAAGATAGCTTCTGCAGACAACACGCTCTAGATCTCATTTTTACCGAAGATGGCGATAGCCATCTAACTGCTGACATGTACTTAAACATGGATGGGATTGGTGAGGAAATAGAATGGTTCCCTTCTCCAATATTTCAGGTACTCGATGAACTTTCAGTCAACCTGACATTGAATATTTTTATTGTAGTGCTTTATTATATATATTATATATGTTGACATTGGTTGATACTGATCTTCAGGAACTAATTTCTCCCTTATTATTGATTTCAGGAACTCTATGCAAAACTTTACAGGATGTCTGCTATAGCAGCAGAAATGTTTGTTGGCAGGGAACGTTTTTCAACAATGTTATTAATGAGGCTTACAGAAACTGTCATCTTATGGCTTTCAGAAGACCAAACTTTTTGGGATGATATAGAAGAAGGACCTACCCCTTTAGGTCCTCTTGGCCTTCAACAGGTATGAGGGACAACATGCGTACCTTATAATTCTTCTTGCTGGGCTGGTATATTGTATCTGATCGATTTTAACTTGTGCATTTGTAGTTCTATTTGGATATGAAGTTTGTTATCTCCTTTGCTTCTCAAGGGCGTTACTTATCTCGAAATTTGAATCGAGTCGTGAACGAGATTATAAATAAAGCACTTGCAGCTTTCTCTGCAACGGGAGTGGATCCTTATAGGTTAGTGAATATTGCAACAGTAATTTATTCTTATGCGATCCTCCAAAATTATTGTGTTAGAAATTTGAAAATGATTATTTCTGTGGCAGTGTACTTCCTGAGGATGAATGGTTTGCTGATATATGTCAAGATGCAATAGAGAGGTTGAGCGGGAAGCCAAGATTGGTGAATGGGGAACGGGATCTAAGCAGCCCGACTGCTTCTGTTTCAGCACAATCAATATCATCCATGAGATCTCATGGGAGTTCGTAAGGATATTGATTTCCCTCTTGTATATCTGGGATCTACTACGTTTCTTCTGTAATCATAGAATTTTATTTTTTCATTTTTAGAATATTTCAATTTGTGCTTTTCTTGTGTTCTTAACTGTGTTAGATAATAGATATAAGGTAGTTTGGTGTTGGCATCGGCTCGCAACCTTTAGTAATTTTTTGCACTCTCCACTACAGGGAGCTTTTAAGCATGTAAATTTGTCTCCTAATTTGTTTTCTTTCACTTTCTGAATGCAATTCGTTTTTATTCTTTGATAATTATGTTGGCGTGGGGGAGTTGCGGTAGTAGATGGCTAAATGCAATTTCCTTTGAATTTGATTTGAAGCAAATATATTGGACTTGCCTAGTGATTCTTCTGGATATGATTACATCCATGATGGGACAGACTATAATACAAATAGAAAAGCTTGTATCATAGAACTGACCACAAAGAATATGAATGAGGGATGTATGTACCATTAGCATGAGAGACATTACTTTCATAACACCTAGATCTCTATGGTAGTATCTACAACTTGTATTGTGTCACTAACTGGAGTCCCGGGTTCAGTAGTAGAAAATCCTTCATCGTTAGACAATCCTACTGCTTCTTGATGGAATGAACTAATTTCTGGACTATTGTTAATATTATCGTCACTAACCACTTCCTCTACTGCAGCCTCTGGCTTCGTCCTTTTGGGCTCATCATCCTTAAACCCGTCATATGCTTTTGCAATTGCAGCAAGCTTTTGGCTTATTGAACCTTGTGACACTAACATTTTTCTATTTTGATACAAAAACGTGAATAAGAAAATCACAAGAGCGGAAGTTGATGATAACCCAGCAATGAGAAAAAGGCCCTTGAAGCTATCGAGCGTGAGCCTGTCAGAGGTTACTGTAGCTCCGTTCTGCTGATTGCAACTGGCTGCTTCCCCAAACCATTGTTTGGAAATATTAGTCATTTGCTCTTCCGTGACTTGCAGCACTGCTCTAGAAACATCGTGAACTAACGGAGAACCTTTTGGAAATGCCTGTATGTACAGCACAATCATTATTAAAGGTATGGACTACAGGAATGGAATCAAATTATCAAACTGAATGGAACGAATGAAACTTACAAATCCGAAGCCTGCAGTCTTGTAGGTGGGACCGGTCATTGTATACTTGGTACAATATTTTGCCAAGAAAACTCTAATATAAGGAAGTTCATCCATAATCGCAGAAACACCTCCTTTTTGACTACCAGTTTCAAGGGCATGGTCATACTGCTCAAACGTGGAGTAGTTTTTTAACTTGTTATCATCGAAACCCATTTTTTTCAACATATCAAAAACAAAAGAACCATCTTGGTATCCTACTGATTCACCATTTCTCATGATCTTTATGATATCGGTGTACATAGGTTGAAGCTGTTGCACAGTTAACATGGATGTCAAGCTTGCTGTGTAGCTCGATGTCAACACCAGCACCACAAACACCCACACAATCACCACAAATCTCGATAAGTTGCTTATCAACTTCTCCCCTGCAAAATTTCATTACGTGGTTGTTAGTAAACTGAAGGGTCTGTGTGTGTGTGTGTGTGTGTGTGTGTATTTATGCACACTTACTGTGTGCAAAAACGAGTGTGGAGAAGGAAAACCAGAAGATAATTCCGACTTGTTTATGAGGGGGGCCTCGGAAATCCTTGTTTACGCGATGCTCTAAAACCCATACCACAAGTCCTGTGTATATAAAAAATGCCCCAACTGTTATCCAAAGCCCTTTTTCTAGCGGTCTCATGAAGATCCATGCGCTCTTTCTCTCATCCTTGATCGGAACAATCATTGCAACACCGGCCTCTGTGTATGGCAATGTGAAATCAACGTAATCTGAACGCTCTGCAAGGATTGTAATATCTCCAGCCACTGCATCATATTTCTGTTACATCGAGTATGGTCTTAGAAACCAGCATTTCTTCAAAACAAATGCAATTAAGTGAAATTATCTATCTGATTACCTCATCGGATAGATTGTATATAAGATCATTATAAGTTCCTGCAGGTCTCTGGCCGTCTGAAGTAACAAAAGGTATGAATTCATGTTTGACAGCGTAAGGCAAAGCACCGATGACTGCATTAAAAACGTCCACACAAAAACCAGTGACGTTAACTTGTTGGGTTTGAGGGTCAGTGTTGGCATCGACAAACTGAACAAACCCTCCTTTTGCTGGAACCCCGACTTTCAACTTGTTATCGTTGCTGGTTACAATTTCCCAGCCTTTAGGGATCGTATCACTGTCACCAGGCCATGTGATAGCCTTAAGATCCTTCGTTTGATCGTTTAAATTCTCTGAGATGCCATTTTTGGTTGTCCAAAACCCATTAGGGTTCTCTCCCTTTCCTATTATGTTCACTATTTGGTACACTGATGATTGTAGTTGTCCATCAACAACTTGGAAATCGCCACTCAGCCCTTTGAAGCTTGAGTTCCGGAGCCATGTAATGAGCCTCGACCCAATTTTGGATGTTCCAATGGCATCCAAATCTGTCGTGGATTGTTGTCGTTTGAAAGTTTTATTAGTCTCACTCCCTGCTTTCTCCAATGCCATTGCTAGTGCAAAAACGGTATCATAAGACCATATCCCGAACATGTCTAGTTCCGTCACATCGTCATCTGGATAGCGACTCTGGAATTCTCGTTTCCATCTTTTCTCGAAGTTGATTAGTTGGTTTGACCTCGAGATATATGACTTCACTCCTAGTACTCCTTGCATCAAATCTATACTCGTAGGATCCATAGAATGCAATTGACTGGTGAGTACTTCAGTCATGATCCAAACATACCCTTTTTCCATCATTCCAGCTTCATTTACTTTCTTGAAAAAACGCACTGCCAAAGTTGGCAACGCGTGTACCACAAAAACCCGAGTCTGCATCGTCTTCAGCTTGTAGAGCTCTTCAAGAATTCGATCTTCTGAAGTGGAAGGATGTATGGAGGTACGGTACATGACTTTGGTACTGATATTCAGCATGGCACCAGATAAATAAGGAGCAAGGCCTCTTCCGTATGCACTTTCTTCGTAAACAAACACCACTTCCCTCCAACCAAAGTGTTTGATCAATTCTGCTATGGGTTTGAGTTGAGTGGATGAATCAGGTGCCGTACGAATGAAGTAAATGTTGTCATCTGGTGAAAGTGAAGGACTAGTTGCAGGTGAAATAATAGGAACCTTTGATTTATTGCCAATATCAATCACAAAATCAGCCTGTGAAGATGTCGTGGGTCCTAGAATCGCCATGACTTGAACGTTTTTCAGGAGGTCGATGGCTGCTGAAGCGGCTTCAACGTTATCTTGTTTGGAATCACGAAAATGAGGGTGAATTACAGTGGTATAGTTTTCGTGTTGTTGATAAAAATCCCGTAACGCCATTGAAATGCAAGTGCTGCTCATCTTACCGATGCTTGTTTCCATATCAAGGATCACACCTATTTTCATCTCTGTTTTTCCTTTTGTTATACATATCAAACTACTCATAACCATAACAAAGACTAGCAGATGAGTCTCCATTTAGGAGTAATTTGCTAAAGATGTTACTTCTTAAATTCTTTCTTTCTGCTGTTGAAGCATGACAGATTTAAAGAAATAGACACCAGTGCTGTACGTAACTGTCGACTGCTAGCCTTAACTTTTAAGTAACATATTGCTTGGGTCAACCTTTTAACGAGTCATTGGTTTGATACCTCGTCGACATTCATTTCAACTTGTAATAAAAGGTCAATCTTTCAACTAAATTATGTTGTTAGTAGTAAACCAGACAATTCGAACTGTTGAACAGAAAAAGGAAAGCAAAATAAGAATTGAGCATTGCATTGACATTTATGTATTACTATATCTGATGTTTTTCTGTAAACTTAATGTCAAAACGTTTGAATGTTTTGTGAACACGGCATAGTTGTGGACCTTTCTGGGTAAAGAAAAATGACCACACATTAGACGAATATTCAAAATTGACAGACATGCAATAAATTCATGTTTGTCCATATCTTTAAAAGTAATCTTAACGTCTTGCGTATGACAAATTGACATGATGAGTCTGAAAATATTATTTGACTCTTAGTTAAGCTAAAGTTAATATTCGAGATGTACATACTAAATCCTTGAATTATCAGCCTAAATATCTTTTGTAATAACTAGTTGTCAATTTATCAATATGGTTGTAGAAGCGAACATCATGTGGATAATTAACAATAGTCAGTTAAGTTTCATTACGTTTTTTTTTTCATGTGGATAATTACATCGTTGGACTTCGGAATATTAGACTTCACACTAGCACTCCTTGCATCGAGCCTATATCCGTATGATCCAAAGAATGTAACTGGCTTGTGAGCACTTCGGTTATGATCCAAGCGTAACCCTCGTCCATCATTCCTGCTTCATTCACTTTCTTGAAGAATCGCGAAGCCAATTCTGGTAACGCGTGTACTACAAAAACTCGAGTTTGCATTGTCTTTAATTTGTAAAGCTCTCCAAGGATCCAATCGTCCGAAACCAAAGGATGTATAATGGATCGATACATGATTTTCACATTAATGTCTAGCATAGCATCCGATAAATAAGGATCAAGGCCTCTTCCGTATTCACCATGTTCATAAACAAACACTATTTCTCTCCAACTAAAGGATTTTATCAGTTCTGTTATCGGTTTAAGCTGAGACGAAGAGTTATGTGCTGAACGTATCAAGTAGAAGTTGTCATTTGTCGAAAGAGAAGGACTCGTTGCAGGTGAAATCATAGGAACTTTTGATTTGTTACCAATGTTGATCCCAAAATCTGCTTGTGAAGATGTCATGGGTCCTAAAATCGCCATGACTTGAACATTTTTCAATAGGTCGATGGCTGCAGATGCTGCTTGAACGTCGTCTTGTTTAGAATAACGAAAGTGAGGCTGAATTAAGGTGGTATAGTTTTCGTGTTGTTGATAGAAATCGCCTAAGCCTATTGAAATGCAAGAACTGCTCATCTTACCGATGCTTGTTTGCATATCAAGAATCACACCTATTTCTATGTTTGTTTTTGCTGTTGTTAAACATATCAAGCTCATGATAACCATAACAAAGCCTAGTTCTATATTCTTCATATTTGCTACCTAAATAAATGGTTTAATTACTACTTTCTACCTTTCTTTGTTTCTGTTGGAATGAAAAAAGATAGAGGCAAGAGTGGATGTAAGCAACTGCTAGCGTTGCTTAATACAAAATGTTACAGGGTGTGATACTGTGATGCCAAATTGTAAACAAGAGGGCATGATAGCAATTTATTAAATTTTGATATTATTCATTATCCTTTGATTGGGTCAACCCTTTTCTGGGTCGTTTCCTTGACTTTTAAGCTATGAAAACGAACTGCCTAATATTTTATTTTGATCGGTAAGTGAGAATTTATTAGATTTTAATTAATTTTTATAATATATATAAAAAATTGTTATCTTTATTGTATATTTTCAATCTGTTATTAATTGTCACGGTTAATGTGACACTTTTTTTTTATTATCTGTTAATAACATACCAAATGACGTGACACTTATACTATATCGTTCAAAAATACAAAGATATTTCTAGTAAATAGTGAAACACATTTTATAAATTTTTAGTCATCAATGATGAAACACTGTGAGTGTTACGGAACACTTGTGTCACTTATTATTTAGCTTATTATATTTTAAACTTAGTCGGCATTAAATTAAAAATACAATATATCCGTGAATTTTCTGGGTATGAAAGGATTGTGTCATTAGTCAGCACCCTCAATGTTGGACCATTTCTTCGGAAACATAACGTATATGACAAAATGATCAATCAATTTCATTAGATTTGGAATCTAATGCTAGAATCATGGTACAGCCACGTATTTTAATTATTTTGACGGAATCATAATTCAACTTTTGCTTAAAGATAACATATACAAAACTCTTGTTAACTTTATTGATGTTTACAGTTTGCAATATATAATATTTGATTGATGAATTATAAATACCTTAACTACATAAAATATTGTGTTTATGGATTATATATAAGAAGAACTTTGAAGTTCAGAAAGATGTTCTATAATGTCGTCAACTAGTCAAAAACAGGTCACATCTAGTACGTAGTTTAGTTAGTTTCGGATACAAGTGTTTGACAAATATGATCATGTTTTTTAGTATGTTAGGGTTGTTAAGTCAGTTTAAACAGTAAAACCCACATGTTATTCCCCAAATATGAAACATTTGCTTACTACTTACACTTTTGAAACTATCATCTTTTAGCTTTTAGATAACCAATTTTTGGGTTCATGTTAATGATTGAATTAGGATTCTTATCTAATATTTTTGTACTTGACAAAAGATAAATGTCATATACAGTAAATCGCATGTTAAAAAACCTGACTAATATACAGATACTAATTTGTTGAAATGGATACTAGTTTTACAATTGATATTGACCAAACTAGAATGAAAATAATGAAACACTAAACATTATTCTATAAAACTAACTGAAAAAAAAAATATTAACGTCATCACACACAAGCCCGGGTCTCTACAGTAGTTTCTACGAGTTGAATAGTGTCACGAACTGGTGTCCCCGGTTCAGTAGTTGAAAAGCCTTCATCCTGAGAGAAAACGCCCGCATCTTGATGAAATATGCTAATTGCAGGACTATTGTTAATACTATCCGCAATAACAAATTCATCTACTGCTATCTCTGCAGCAATCCTTTTGGATTCATCGTCCGTATATCCGTCAAATGTTTTTGCAATTGCGACTAGCTTTTGGGTAACTGAATCTTCTGAGGATAACATTAGTCTGTTTTGATACAAAAACTTGAGGAAGAAAAGCACGAGTGCAGAAGTTGATGATACGCCGGCAATGAGAAAAAGGCCCTTGAAGCTATTGAGCGTGAGTGGGTCAGAGGTGACTGTAGCTTCGTTCTGCTGATCACAACTTGCTGAATCTCCAAACCAGTGTTTTGTTATGTTCATCATTTGATCTTCTGTTACTTGCAGGACTCCTCTTGAAACATCATTGACTAGTGGAGACCCTTTTGGAAATGCCTGTATGTTCATAATTATATAGTTTTAACTTTCATGGCATGTCAAAACCTAGGGGTGGAAATTCTTGACACGACCCAAAAACCGACATTAAATGTACGGGTCATTATTCAGTTTGGGTAAATGGGTCAACCCATCAACCCTAAAAAATATTGAAATATTTTTTTGTATTTTTTTTTGTTTATAAAATTAATTTGACCCGAAACACAACATGAAATATACAGGTTAGAGTTGGGTTTGGGTAAACGGGTCGACCTGTCAACTTGAATTTTTGTAAAAAAAAAATTATTTATTTGTAAAATTAACTTGGCCAAAACCAACCCGCCAAACTTGATCCATTTTACCCGAAATCAACATGTTCATTTGTTTGACCGTTAACCTAAAAGGATATGCGGGTCATGTCCAGTTTAGCCACTTTCGACCAGCCCGACTCGAACCAAAATGCCACCCCTAGTCAAAGGTACGGAATGTAATGGAATGGAATAAAACTTACAAAACCAAAGCCTGCGGTTTTGTAAATGGGACCAGTCATGGTATAGTTGGTACAGTATTTGGTCAAGAAAACTCTATTATAGGGGAGTTCGTCCATAACCGCGGAAACACCTCCATATTTACTTCCTTTTTGGAGGGCTTCGTCATACTCCTCAAACGTGCTGTAGTTTTTTACCTGGCTTTCATGAAAACCCATTTTTTTCAACATATCAACAACAAAAGAACCATCTTGGTATCCTACTGATTCACCATTTCTCATGATCTCATGGATATCAGTGTACGTAGGCCTAAGCTGTTGTACTGTTAACATAGATGTCAAGCTCGCTGTGTAGCTCGAGGTGATCACGAGCACCACAAACACCCACACAATCACTACAAATCTTGATAAGTTACTCATCAACTTCTCCCCTGCAAAATTTCCAATTTGTTAGTAACCGAATTATGGTTCAAGATGTGTGTAAATAGTACCCCTAATATATTTACTATAACAAAACTCAAAGTAAGCATTTAATAGTTGAAACAAAAGGGTATAACTATCATATGACTAGACAAAGACCTCATTAACTACAATATATCAACCTGTTTGTGTTTTGTTTGTGGACAATAAGTTTGAGAAGAATAAGTAGTAATTACTAGATAGGTGCTTACTATGGGCAAACACGAGTGTGGAGAAGGAAAACCAGAAGATCATTCCAACTTGTTTATGAGGTGGCCCACGAAACTCTTTGTTTACTTGATGTTCTATAATCCACACCACGAGTCCTGTGTAGATGAAAGACGCTCCAATTGTTATCCAAAGCTCTTTCTCTAGTGGTCTCATGAAGATCCATGCGCTCTTCCTCTCATCCTTGATCGCAACAATCATTGACACGCCTGCTTCTGTGTATGGTAATGTGAAATCAACATAATCTGATCGGTTTGCAAGGATTGTAATATCTCCAACCACTGCATCAAATTTCTGTTGCAGTGAAAATATCGGTTAGAAACCAGACATATCTTCAACAAATTGTCAAAAGATATGCAAATAAATGAAATTATTGATCTGATTACCCCATCGGAGAGATTGTAAATAAGATCGTTATAGGTTCCTGCAGGTCTCTTGCCATCTAAAGTAACAAAAGGTACATATTCATGTTTGACAGCATAAGGCAATGTATTAATAACTGCGTTAAAAACGTCCACACAAAACCCAGTAATGATTTCTTGGTTTGTTTGAGGGTCGGTTTTGGCATCAATGAACAGACCAAACCCCCTTTGTGCAGGAACACCGACTCTTAACTTATTTAGGTTGCTGGTTGGAATCTCCCAGCCTTTAGGGATGACATGACTGTCGCCAGGCCATGTAATAGCCCTAAGATTATTCGTTTGATTCTGTAAGTTCTTTGAGATGCCATATGTAGTATTCCAGGAGGACCAGAACCCGATAGTATTCTCCTTTCCTATTATGTTCACAATTTGGTACACCGACCATTGTAATTGTCCATCAACTATATGGAAATCGCCACTGAGCCCTTTGAAGCTTGAATTTCGTATCCATGGAACAAGCCTTGACCCCATTTCAGATGTTCCAATAGCACCCAAATCAGTTGTTGATTCCTTTTGTTGTTTGAAACTAGTATTCGTTTCACTCCCGATTCTCTCCAATGCCATAGCCAGTGCAAAAATGGTATCATAAGACCATATCCCAAACATGTCTAGTTCTGTAACATCATCTTTAGGATTTTGTATCATAAATTCTCGTTTCCATCTTTTCTCAAAGTTTGTTAGCGCGTTAGACCTCGGGATATGAGACTTCACCCCTAGTACTCCTTGCATCAAATCCATATCTGTATGATCCAAAGAATGTAAACGACTCGTGAGCACTTCAGTTATGATCCAAACATAACCTTCTTCCATCATTCCTGCTTCATTTACTTTCTTGAAAAATCGCACCGCCAAATTTGGCAACGCATGTACCACAAAAACCCGAGTCTGCATCGTCTTCAGCTTGTAGAGCTCTTCAAGGATCCAATCATCTGAAGCAGAAGGACATATAGCGCTACGATACATAACTTTGGTACCAATAGTCATCATGGCATCCGATAAATAAGGAACAAGGCCTCTCCCATATTCACCAGCTCCATAAACAAACACTATTTCTCTCCATTTAAAGTATTTGATTAATTCTGCTATGGCTTTGAGTTGTAAGGAAGAATCAGGTGCAGTACGAATGAAGTAACTGCTGTCATTTGGGGAAAGAAAAGGGCTCGTTGCAGGCGAGATAATAGGAACATTTGATTTGTTACCAATGTTGATCACAAAATCTGCTTGGGAAGATGTGATGGGTCCTACAATCGCCACAACTTGAACGTTTTTCAAGAGGTCGATGGCTGCAGAAGCCGCTTGAACGTCGTCTTGTTTGGAATCACGAAAGTGAGGCTGAATTACGGTTGTATGGTTCTCGTTTTGTTGATAAAAATCGCTTAACGCCATTAGAATGCAAGTACGGCTCATCTTACCAATGCTTGTTTCCATATCAAGAATCACACCTATTTCTATCTCTTTTTTTGCTGTTGTTATACATATCGAACTCAGAGTAACCATAACGAAGACTAGTAGTACTATATGATGACATATTATATTCTCCATACATACAATTTGATACCTAAGTAAATAAATGGTTTTTTTAATTTCTTGATTGCGTTTTTTATTGCGGTTGAAGTATATGATAGAAAATGAAAGAGAGGGAGACACCACTAGCTATGGGCAACTACTAGTCTTTTAAGTCTTAATTCTAGTAAATAAAGTTACACTTGACACCCTTGTGGTGGGGTCAAGTGACAACTGGCAAGCAGAGGACTTAATTGCAATTTTGTTATAAGTTGATTGGGTCAACCCTTTTTTCGGTGGGGTCTTGAAATCTATCATTCATAAGTAAAGATCGTAACTTTTTTTTCTTTTATAATATGAAATATGAAATGAGTTAAAGTCAAGAAATGAAGGTTGTATTGCCATTTGTGTTTATTTATTTACTTAAAGTTTTAATTAAGTAAATCCCATATATTAAAATGTTATGAATACACACACATACAATTTTCCCATATATATACATATTTAACCTCTTTTTTTACATTTACAGTATCTAAAGATTAGTGCTGTTTACAGGACAAATAATTTTCCCATATATAATATATATAGTGAAGTGATGAAACTTCTTGTAAATGAAGAGAGATTGCTCATTCATTAATCTTACACATGCAATTAACTCATGTTTGACCATGTCTTCCAAACCATAAGGTATTTGATAAGGTGAGTATAAATTTAGCTTACCACTATACTAGGATCATATTTAGCTTTACTAGCTAAATGAGAATTTTTAATTGATATTTGCATATTTTATGATGGTATATTAATCCACAATTAGATTATATTAAAGTTTTGTTTATTAAAACTGCCTAAAACACATATGAAATATCATTTTTTTTAGTTCAAATTGACCAATAATATACAATTCAAGTTTTTAAGTTCTGATTCAAAGGTTTATATATATTACCAGTTTACCACCAAACAAGAAAGAAGGTGGAGTATAATAAAGCTGGTTTGGGTCAACCCTTTTATGAGTTGTTTGTTTTTTATTGACCAGGGTTGTTTGTTTGATGACGCAACGACTTTTAAGCTATTAAAACGATCATTGGCTAACATTAAACGCGACAAGAGATATTGGGTCGGGATTTGAGGTCATTGTTAACTGTAAAAAGGGACATTTGGTATAATTTGAAATTATTTATTAATCATATGTAATGTATTTTAACCTGTTTGAATTTTTATTATATATAGGAAACTTATTAATTGTTACTGGCAAATGTCCGTGTAATGTAACGGATAATATTTTTAAAATTGATCAAGAAATATTATAATTAATTGTCACATAGCTGATGCGAAGGATATTGTCTTATTGTTAGTTTAATTGCCTTATTTTTTTTTTCCAGAAACAAATCATTTTCATTATATAATGATAAAAGATATAGAATTACATAGAGGTAGAAGGCAAACGAGCAACAAGTTGCGCCGCTAGCCCTTTATGGATTGCCTTATTTGTTATTTAAAATTTATATATGTTTATTTATAGATAGTATCATGTCGTATAATGTATTAAATCCTAATTTAATTTAGTTATGGGTAGTTTTGCATTTTCCTTTATAAATAGGAGCAGTTTTGTCTTTTCCGATCTTTAAAAATGTATGTCTCCAAATAAAGTAGATAAACAATTTATAAGGAGTAATGATTATTACATGTAACATTTTGTACTTTTACTTGACACGTGACGTCATTATAAACTATTATGTCACCAAATAACAAATTATTGAAAGATGAAAATACGTTATTATGTAATATAAATATCAAAGCAGGATTAAATACTATTTATTTATTGACAGTATATACGTTTATAATAATAATTAATTTCATGTCAAATATGAATGTATTGTTAATTTTAACAGGAGACGACCATGAATCTTCTAGGTAAGGGAATAAATTTCGTCATTCGTCAATGGTCAATCTTCAAAGTGACATGTTTGAAAATGTCTTTCCAAACCGTAACGTATATGACAAGATGATAAGAAAGTCACATATATTAAATTTGGAATATTCTACCATCATATATTTCAATTTAATTTAATCAAATTCAATTACCCCGTATTAGATAAACAAGATATTTGAAAGGTAATGTTTTATTTTATTGAGGCAATGTGTCATATTTGATTTATTTTTAAGATATATATTGCATAATAATAATAATAATAATAACTAACTAACTTGATCTTGTCAAAAGACAAAGGTTGTAGAAAATTCGAATAGTTTACTTGAATATAAAGAGACAAAATCAATACACTCGACTTTAAATTGACAGCATGTATATATACTAAATAATATAATGTAAAACCCTTATATTATTTTGGTTCAGTTATAAGCTTTATAAAAACATTGTTTACCTTTAAAATTTTAATGTTTCAAATACTCGCCAGTTAAATAGTTAGTAAGCATGATTTCTATATTAGATCTTTACACAATGTTAAGCTTATAAAGTTGGTCACCATTTAGTTAAAAATAAATAATGACGACGTGCTTTCAAACGAAAACTAATTATCGATCAAAATACAAGTGAGAATCATCTTAATTAGCTAATCAATTGAACAAATTGTGCGAACAACAAGAATACATTTTAATAAAGAACAGTAAAAGCTCCAATCAGCTGAAACTTGTATTCTAACTTAAGCACAAATGTTAATAAGTACGAGGAGTAGTTGACATTTGTCTGATTGTTTCTTTTAGTATTTTTAAACACGGAGAAAAATACTAATGGTGAGAACTAAAACATAAGTTACTTAATTTTTAGTGTTCTTCATATTTATATTTATATTTTAATTTACAAATTTAATTAATTTAATAAAGTTATATTAAATAAATAACACAATAACTTAATTAAAACAAAATAAATTAATAAATTAAAAGGCACATTAAACAAAAGTATATCTTTTATATTTTTAAAAGATATTCTTTTAAAAATTTTAACAAGTAGAAAAATAACAGGTTTAATACACTAACTTTGAAATAACTTTAAAAGAGCATAAGGGATTTAATACATTAACTTGAAAATATTTATTCGTTCCTCTATTAAATTGGGGGCAAAACCATTAATAAATAAAATTGAGGGATTTAAATGTACATATGTTTACTAATAAGGAGCAACTATTGAAAATATGTATAAAAATAAACAAAAGTTATCTTCCTCCCGGTGTCTCCTACCTTCAATTCAACATCTTTTATCCATCAAACACAAATCAAGCTTTAATTTTTCTTCAATAAATTGATGTTAAACATCTTTTCAAAACAAAATAAAAAATAAAATAAAAAGAAAAGAAAAGAAAAAAATAAACAAAATAATTAAATAAACAAGAACGCATAGTTCACTAACCAACCAACCAACTAAGAACGTCAACAGTAAACAATGAGTGAAAGTATTGAACATCGATGAAAATTAAATCACTCCATTTACTCTAAGTCAGTCAGCTCGAACTATGTTTGAAAGATACAAACATACAAATCAACAAGTTTTACAAAGTTACATCTAATATACATAAAAAGTTGTAGGCCATATAACTATCTATACTTTTAGGATAATAATATTTCCATTATGACTTTTGATAGAGCAGTTATAAAATATAGCTATTTATGTATGTAGTAGAATTACTTATTACACAATTTTAGTGAGAGCATTGATTCTTCCAAACGAATAAGCAATCGAAAATCATGAACAAAATATCATTGCTTTTTCATTAAACCGATAAAACTATTTGTTAAGACATTAACATTAGGTACGTATGTAACCCATTATTAATATTAATATAATAAACTCCATAAGAAGATATTAAACTTCATATATTTCAACCTTTCACATATCACTTGTAAAATTAATTAAATTAAATTAAAATCTTCATTAAATAAGCATCTATAAATTAAGATCCTATAGGTAACTCATTGTTTTGGTCAGAATGAGAACAATGCTAACCATATCCTTAAAGTAAGATATTTATATTCAAAATTTTAAACTAGTTAAATTAATTATAAAGTATGAAAATATACTTTCAATACTCATTTTTCTAATTCGAATATGATAAATGTATTTATTTATAGTAACTGTGAGTTACAAATTTATAATTAAGTTGTAAAATATATGTGAGGATATAATAATTATAATAATAATAATTATTATTAATTATTGTTTATGTGAGGATATAAAATGAGGTTTGCAAAAAAAGAAGAAAGAAAAAAGATAAATATAAAATGGGGGAATGAAATAAAATGTTGACAAGAAAAAGGATTTTGTTCACTCGACTTGCAAGCTCGCTCTCTACTAGGGTTTAGTCTGCTACCGCGTTCATTCGTTAACAAACAACCAGATCGCTACTCTCAATCACAACAGCAGCAACCATGGCGACTAAAGTACAGAGGATCATGACGCAACCAATCGTATGTATTTACGATTTACAATTCCTTACCCCAATTGCAAAACCCCTAATTTTTTTAATCGTTGTTTTTACTAACGCAATTTCAATTTTGTTTTTTTCTTTTCAGAATCTCATCTTTAGGTTTCTGCAGAGTGTAAGTTCTACGGTCTCAGTGTCATATACTAATTTCTCTTTCGATCTTATTGCATGATTTAATTAATTTATTTTTTTTTTTTTTTAAATTACGATACAGAAAGCTCGTATTCAGGTATGGCTATTTGAGCAGAAGGATTTGAGGATTGAAGGACGCATTATCGTAAGTTCTGTTCTGATTTTTTCTTATTTATTGATATGTAACTTTTTATTATATTCGTGATTAGGGTTTAGGGTTTTGGGGCCTTTAAAAAAAAAAGAGAGAGTTACACTTTGATTATAGCAAATGTAGTTAGGCTTTCTTCCTTTATAGCTAATGTAAGTTTGAAACCTTTGTTTTTACTCTAATTTTGCTATATTACTAACTAGCTCATTATGAGTGCGATGCACGGTTGTGCTAAAACTTTGTGTAAGTTTTGTAAAGTGTTGATATCATAATAAAGTTGATCAAAAAGGTAGAAATGATGTGTTGTATTATGTAGATGTGTTATTACGGATTACTATTTTACCCGTACAAAAATGTAAATGAAAAGTTGTTGCGTATATATAATTTGGTTCAACATATACTACTAAAATACACTTCTTTTTTTTATATCAGAGAATTAGTCTAACTAATTAGGGGTAGAACAGAAGTACTCTATCTCCTCGTAAGTTATTCTACGTATACACGATTGATTCTTGAAGCCCATAGCTGCATAGAAACCATATGTTGATTTAATTTGAAGAAGCCATGCAATTATTGCATTCATTTGTTAAGATTGATTACCCCAAATGAATGAAATCCCAAAAACAAAGAGTAAGAATTACGGATATTTAAATTTTGAGACGAAGTAGGATAAAAAGTTAAGTCATACTGTAATTATGTTAAAACTTACCAATGAAGACATCAGTTATGGTACCGTATGGAAAACAAATTTTTTATTTTTTTAATCTCATAATTAATGAATTAAAATAATGAAGCTTTCTGAGCGGGAGTAGGCATCCAAGTGATGATGCGCTGTCCTAAACTATTGACAAGTGTCTTCCTAATATCCTCTTTTAATAGTTTGATAGAATAGATGCTATGTTTAGAATAATATGGATGTTAACTTTGCAACAAAATTTTAAATTAACATCAACAATTAAAGTATGTGTTTTACTTAGTCTATAATCCACTGCATATTTTTAGCATTCACGTTTCTTTAAATTAGTACCTGTACTGTGTTATTAAGGAATTGTGTTTTCTAACAAAACAAGAGATGTGACGAGAGGATGTGAATGATTTTTATTTTATAGAACAACTCGATATGAGGAAAGTAATGTTTGTTATCTGTTTAATGTAGGGGTTTGATAAGTATTTCATGTTTCTTTAAATTTAAATTAGTATCTGTAACTGTAATGTGTTTTTAAGGAATTGTGTTTTCTAACAAACCAAGAGATGTGATGAGAGGATGTGAATGATATGAAGTGTTCTTTTATTTTATGGAACAACTCGATATGAGGAAAGTAATGTTCGTTATTTGTTTAATGTAGGGGTTTGATGAGTACATGAATTTGGTTCTCGATGAGGCTGAGGAATTCAGCATCAAGAAGAAAACCAGAAAGCCTCTAGGTTTGTCATATTTTCTTATCATTATGTTAGCTTTAGATTACTAGCTTATGCAATTATTTCTGGTTGTTTTTCTAACTTGTAAGTTTTGGATATTTGTAGGCAGGATTTTGCTAAAAGGTGACAACATTACACTCTTGATGAATTCGTATGTGCCTTGTTCACTCTCTCTCTCCACACACACACACCCCCACTAGTTTCGGATATTCGTTCAGTTGCTCATGATTAACATCTATCTGTGTCTCTTTTTGTTCAGGGGAAAGTAAGGAGAGGAGCATTTGCAGAAGGATAGGTGCTGAAAAGAAGAATTGAAGTCGATGTTAGGCATTGTTACAAAGTATGTTAATTAGGGACTTAAGTGAGAATGGATCTGGCTTAGTTGCTGTATTAGATTTGTTACTTTTTGTAAGCAGCAAACTGCAGGAAATTTGTCAACAAGTATGCTTTTACTTTATGAGTGAATCTTATTGGAAAGTTGCATTTTGTATGGGGCTATTATTTTGCATAAATTCCTTTATTGACCAAGCGTATATTGGTGTTCTGCCGTTCAAAAATAAAATAAATAGATATATATATATATATTGGTGTTCTAGCAAGGCATGTATTCTCTTCTAAATTCTTGATGGAAGATATATGCAAGTATCTCTGCCATCCAAAAATTGGTTTTATAAACCGGAACCTACTATTTTTATGTCAATACTATTATTGAAGGCGTTGTGACTGGCTTCAATTGGATTAAAGCTACAACTTAGGCCATCATAGCAAAATTTAGCCGATTCTAATTGCAGTAATTAACCCAACTCCATATACTCACACGTTTTAACATCTAGTATTGTTGTTAACTCTTTAAGTTTGTGGTAACCAAAATATACGTTGTCTGATGTATATAACCTATTTGCTGAGGGCGTACTCGATATCAACACGTGTTGATGTGCTGGCCTTTTTGTTTATTCTATTAACCCTCCTAACACCAGTCATATACCTGAAGTTCGCGTTGTGCTCCCCAAGAACCACTCTTACCACCAATCCACCATTCTAGCACAAGTTATCAGGTTTCCTTTCTCAGTGATGTCCAATTGTAAATCTTGATTCTACATTGCATATCTGCACCTGTATCGAGTTGCCATTCGTCCACTTGTAAATGATGATTCTACATTGCTTTTCTGCTCACTGGTGAATCAACAAACAGAAATGCAAACTCCATTTTGCTTACAATGAAATTGGCATTACCTGGGCTGACAACGGAAAGCTGACTTTGGTTCTATCCGCAAATCAAATCACACCTGACAAACTATACCCAAGGTATGGGAAATGAGTTATAATATGGGTAAAAGATTGTTTTGCAGGTTTAGTAGAGTACGGGTCTGAGTAGGCCTACTAAAAACTGATAAATTAAACCAGCAGGTCAACCTGACCCTGACCCATTTGACCAGTATGGGAGATGACCCATTACCAATCCCGCCCATTTTTCCATCTCTAGCCCAAATGATCTGTTGATTTTTAAACCACAGCAAATCTTAGATTCTCAGCTACCGCAACTACCTGATACCAAGAAGCCAACTTCATTCGAGTCCTATTCATATAGAAAATACATTAGCTTCCGCAAACACAAACGCTGAGGTCTAATAACGACTTGAATTTTTCCTAGAGTTTATAGGATAATTTGCAAAAGAGACATCAAGCAGCATGTGTAAGAAATAAGCTGCAGCTCAAATAAAGTGGGTAATCTATCTATAAATATTACTCCGTATTTACCTAGGCAGGATCGAGTGGGCATTAACCGTAGTTGCAGAAAATGAACCTCAAACTACAGACTCAGCTATTCCCACCCCTGACATAACACTGCACTTCAAAAGCATGCATGCCAAGGCGTGTTGCAGCTTCAGATCCAACCTTTCCAGATCCCAAATAAGCTAATGTCTTCCCCACTAACATACTTGTGTCACTCTGATTTCCTTCTAAAGAACATCAATCCTCATGGAAAAATCACGATTGAGCGAAAACTCACACTTTTGTCACTCAAAAACTCGGTAAATTGGATGCTTCATAATATTATACTTTTTCTACCATATGAAAGAATTCTTTCACGACACTGTTCACCACACAAAATTGATGGAAGACTATAAATATTTCATATCATTACACCGATCTTCAAGAGCTCTATAACTCTAGAAAGCTGTTCATTTCAGAAATATGACACGTAAAACTTTGAATTGATGTCACTTCCAACAACATACAACCTTTGCATAAAAAACTTGAATTATTAAGCTATCACCAAAATTCTATTACAAATCATAGAAACAAGCATTAATGGATGAATGAATGGATATACACACGTGCTGTAATATTAAAAGCAGGACGAAATCAAGCGTCTGCCTTGCGCAATCTTTCCCTCAAAATCTTCAAACCCATGTGCCTGCACATTTACAAACCAACAATGGTCAAGTTAGTCAATAGGTCAGTCATACTCAGATTCATCCAAACAAGAGTCGACTCAAACACAAACTTACCTTCCAAGCATTAAAACGGTAGCCTGTGGATTAGTCCCAGGTGAAAATGAGAAAGTGGAACCATCAATCACTCGAAGTGAACCAACGCCAATCACCTTCAAATTCGAATCCACCACTCTCCCCACTAAGCATCCCCCATGGTAATGCCATAACGTGTTCACTGTCTTCCTGCAAAACTCACCCATCTCCTCATCACTAGATTGGTTTTCAGGCAATCCCAAGCCTACAAACCTAAACTCTGCACCAGACCATCCCCAAAACCTAAAAATACTCATAGCCCGGCTTCTTAACAACTCTCCAATCTTTCTTGTTCCATTCACACACCTCTGCAAGTCCACCTGGTTACTAAAGTAGTTAAAACGAACTGTTGGGTTCATTGTAATATCTGTGGATGCCAACCACAATGACCCAGCAGATAACGGCCCGATAATCTTCTCCATAATGCTGGCAACGCTAAAGTACAAAGAAGCCGATGATCGCCTCATCAAACTAGAATGTACATGGTCAGAATAAGGTACGACATCAGATGATGCTTCAAGATAAGCACCAGAATCAGTAATCCCCACCACCTGTATCAGAGAATGCTGCAGTAACATTGGTGACACAAATGATATTCCATTTCGTGGATTATCATATAAAAACTGTCCTACAAACGGCAAATGATACACCACCGGTATCCCCCAAGAAGAAAGGTATGCCCGTGGCCCGATTCCACTTAACAAAAGTAAATGTGGGCTGCCAATTGCACCAGCTGAGAGAATGACCTCTCCGTTTTCCCTTAGCATCGCGCTGTGATAATATCCTGTACTATCCCGAAAAACAACCCCAATAGCATTCTGCTTAGATCCAAAAGGATCCGAACTACTGAATAAAATCCTCTCAACAGTAGCGTAAACAGCAACTTTAATATTGTTCGGCTTAGCTAAATTCAAAAGATCAGCAGAACTATGTCGATGACCAGAGCTATTAAACGTAGAACCCCCAATTTTAGTACCAAGAGTGTGTCTAACCGTAAATCCATTAAACGGCCGTACACCTGATTCCAACAATCCATCACGAAGAGCTGATTGCACCGGCTGTAATTCCGGTTCAAATACGATCGAATTCTCAATCCACTTATAAGACCGCTCGAGTGCAAGCGGATCCCAATCGATTCCAGACCGGTTATAAAACTCTTCATCTGCACGACTATAGAATCCAGCATTGATTGCGCTACTACCACCGAGTATCCGGCCACGAGCATTCGGAACACCTTCTTCGGAAGTAAACGGTTGCGCCGGCGAGTAGAAGGAATCGACTTGCCGGAGAGTGGTAATGAACCCTTCTTGTCTCATGACGTTAGGGTTTGTATGTGGAACACCGCCTCTTTCAAGAAGTAATACACGGTGGTTGACGGATAATGTGGCGGCTAACGGACAACCGGCGGTACCACCGCCAATGATTATGTAATCGAAATATTCCTCCGGCGGAAATTCCGTCGCGTTAGCGACGAACGACATATAAATCGGACCTGGTGATATAATAAATTGAAACTGTGATTAATTAATAGAAGAAATAATTAGAATAAATGGTTTGAAATTAGAGCGAAATACTTACTCTCAGATAGTGTAGACGAAATTAGAGATATGAACATGATGAATGCGATCATGATTAATGTCATGGATTTGCGATTCAGAGAGATCTGAATCTGATTGTGTTAACTGAAGAAGATAGTGGATAGTTATAAAATCAGGGTTTAAGTTTTTGGTGGGAAATTCTGTTGGAGAATGTCTCAATTTAGTTGTGAAGTACAAATTTTCAAATAGGTTTTAAAATGCAATAATGATATATTTGGTTAACGGGAATCATTATTCACCGTTTAAACACTTTTTGGACGATAAATTAAAACAGAGATTAATATTATTTTAAAATTATAAAAGACCACTCAAATATATTATTTTTTTTTATAGGCCACTAATATTTAAAGATAATTTTATATGTTATATATGTTTATATGTTATTTTATATATATCAAATTCGACTAAAAACTCATTGGAAAAGTGTAAAAAGATATAAACATCCCTATAGTTGAATAAAAACAAACTAATATAAATAATGTTAATTAATAAATATATGATTATTTGTGTTCTTTTACATTTTTACTATAAGTTTTTAGTCGAAATTAGTATACATAGAACAACATTGGGTTGCCTACAATTTTTTTTCAAATATGAATGGCCTGCAAAAATAAAATGATATACTTGAATAGGCTATAGATTTATAATCCCTATTATTTTTGTAACAAAAAGTAATTTTATTTCAATGCATTTTACTAAAAATACCTTTAAAGATTAAGAGAAATGTTCATAAAAAATCAATTATCATTGTAAGATCACTTACTATAATGCAGTCTAAAATTGAATAACTGACTGTCACATCAGCGCTACATCAGCATAAAGCTTGAACAACTGAAGAACAATTGAACCTGCCTAAAATGACTGAAAACTAAACTTTTTTAGCCTCAAATCAGCACCATTTCATTTCTTAACTATTAATACATATACATTTATATTTTTAAAACATAATAATAATAAATAAATAAGTACGTTACAGTAATATTAAAAATTACATTAATTAAAAAAGTATGTTACATTAATAATTTTATTAATTAAACAAATACGTTACATTAATGATGTTAAAAGAACGATTCAATTAGTCCTCGTCCGTGTTTTCGTTTGTGGGTTCGTTATACGTAACATTATTTTGAATATGAATATTTGACTGGAGCATCTGTGTTCGATAAGATTATTTCGAAGTGAATGACGCGCTCACCTGTCACGTACCTCTCTATCCATACGATCATGAACTTTCACCCTCTCCGACCACGAACGACGTGGAAGATTATTCGGGTTTTTGAGGTAGTCTTCTTCAAGTTGACATATATTGTGTATGTTGTCTTAGGTTATCATGTTGTGTAAAATCACACAAGTGTACATGATTCTTGTTATCTTCTTGATGTTATATGGTCTTGCCGGATTTTTAAGTATTGCCTAACAACCTTGAAGCACACCAAATACTCGTTCTACGTCCTTCCTTGAAGCTTCTTGAAATCTCTTGTAGTCGATATTCTTTTCCTCAATCAAACATTTAAACGATTTCAAAAGAGTCACACCATTCAGGATAAATTCCGTCAACGAGGTAATATCCTTTCTTGTATTCAACCCCATTTACAGTAAACCTTACCTCGACAGCTTTGTCTTGGAGTAAATCGTTGAACAAATCCGATTCATCAAAGACGTTGATATCGTTGTTCAAACCCGCATGACCAAAGTAAGAGTGCCAAATCCATAAATCGTATAAAGCCATTGCTTCGAGCATGATTGTTGGATGATCGTGATTACCTCGTGTGTATCAACATTTCCATGCTACTATAAATTTTTTCCAAAACCAATGCATACAATCAATGCTTCCATGAACCCCGAAAAACCATGCAAGTCAGCATGTTTAGCATGTAAACATTGGACATCATGTAGTATTGGTTTTCTTAAGTACTCGATCGAGTATAATAAAATACACATTTACAAAAAAGTTGTCCAAACAATCATATGAAGTTTGTTGACCCATGTGTAACTATTCATCAAATGCATTAGCGGTACAACCGTATGCCCATTTCCATATGGTGGAAGTGTAGTTTTGATAACCGTTAAAACCAAGTTTACTAGTATTATCAAGGCACTGATGAAAAAAGCCATAATAAAGAGGTAGCGGTAATTGATAGTAAGATGTTATATCGTGATATCTACAAAGAAATAATGACTTGCTTATCCGAAATCGTCTTCGAAAGTAATTTTTCGGGAATGTTGGTTCTTCGAAAAAGTATTCGCGCCACAAATGTTCGTCATCACTAAGACGATTTATATTTATTCGCCTTCTATGTAATTGTGGTCGAGAAATTTCAACTACGTTTTCTTCATTTTGTTCCAACGTTGAAGAAGATCGAGCATAACATTCGGATTGTAACAACCTATACTTGTTTTGAGATCCTCCATATCGGAATCTTTGTCTGAATTTTTGAAGGGATCCATTTACGATTTGATAAAAATGAAGTGATTGAATTATAAAGATTGTATGTATATATAGTTGATGTATTAATTAAAAAGAAAGTAAGAATTATATGTGAAAAAAATGGTAATTGTTTTTATATAATTTGTGTGTAAAATAAATAGAGATAGTGATAATTGTATGTCAAAAAAGTGATAATTGTATATCTGTATATACATACATAGAGTGTTGAAAATTAAAAATTATTATTTTTTGACCATTGAATTTTATTAATGGTTGAAATTTTTATTTATTATTTTTCTTTTTGACTTTTGCCTTCTTCCCATACTCACTTGACCGTTCTCGCTCTGTTTCGAGCAAATCGAGCACCCTGCTACTGTGCCACGCCTATTGGAGGACGTGACGATGAGTAACAGGTCGAACAGAAAACGGAAGACGAAGGTCTCATAATAACCGGTCTAAACTGCCATGTACTCTAATTTATGTAAAATATAATCAAATAATACGAAGCAATTAATTATGTAACCACCGTACATCAACTACCACCGCCAACTATAACCTAGAGTTATAACTAGCTAAATCTCATTTTAATTCATGTATGTAACACAAATAATTTACTTTATTTATGTTGAAAGTACTTTTTTTTTATTTGACATTATGCGATATATGTAGGACTTCTTGATTAAATATGCACTTCTCAATTGCAACACGGAATTTATTTATTAAATTCTCTAATTTTCATTTATAAGGATTCATTAATTATATTTTTTATGTAAATTAATCCTACCCTGTTTCTATATTGTAATATATGTATATGTCCAAAATATGGTAACTAAAATGTGCTAGAAAGAGTCTCAAATCTAAATCTTATTATATCGATTATATGAGATTGTGATATCGAGTTTAAATAATAAAAAAGGGTCATATAGTGTATGTTTGTTGATGTATGCTACTTTTTTTAATCCCTCTTGTCTTATTTGTTTTCTAAGTGATAATAAATATTATAAAAATAAATTAAATAATAAGGAAAAACAGACACATGTTATTATCTTCTAGAGTGATTAAACATGTAGTACTTTTATGAATAATATTTTCGTTGATTATTTTATATATAAAGAAGAAAAGCAAAATTAATATTAACAATAATACTGATCAATAAAATAATAAATTAGAAATACAGTTCATTTTTCTAATTTAATTGTTCATATTCTTATTTTAATAGGTGTAAATTAATTATCTACTTTTTGCCAATTAAAATTTATATAATTAAGTATATATGAAATTTTATTTGTTAGCTATAAAATCATTATATTTTTTTCTCGGTGCATTTTATGTTGCGACGAGTAAATATCCTTTATTCCTTTATTATCATGAAAAGAAAAGAGGTAAGAGAAGGAAATGTGTTCTTCAAATGAAGGGTAGTATAGTAATTTACCAGCAAACAATTATCAAGTATTCTTTTTCTTTTCTGGTTCCAAATATTTTTATTTAAGATACGAATTCTGCCATGACAAGTAACAAAACGAAATTCTTGAGATTCTCTTCCTTTTTAGTCTAGAAAAACTCAAAACATGATTGTTATTTTTTAAAAATTATTTCATTTTCAATAAGTTAAGATCGGAGATTATGAATTTATTTAAATTATCTTTCTCTTAAACAAAGTGAGTAATAATTTAATTCTATTAAAACCCATTATATTTGTTTTACAATGTGAGATGATTCCATCATCCAAGTCCTTTAGTATGAACATAGTTTGGATCAAGTTTAGGGTTACATGAGCAAAGCACAAAATTGACTTTCGTTTGGGTTTAGTCAATCCCTTGTTTATTGACGAAATCCAACTCGGTAGGTACTTTAGTCATCACCATATCTTTTATATTTATATTTTATTTTAATTTTACTACCCTTTGCAATCTTTTATCGTCATTTGTTTCGTAGGTTTTATTCGGGTAGGTTGTTTATTATTAGACCACTATTAACAGTTTGTGTGTCAATTTTGTATTACTTGTGTCATCTCAACGTCACATCAATATTTCCTAGAATGATACAAAACTGACATAAGACACTAAGAATAACTGTGTCATTTCAACCAACTCACATTTACCGGTATATCTTTATTTATATAGATTTAGAAAAACAAAACAAAAACCCCACATGTCAGTTTTTACATCTCCAAAACGACACAATTAAAAGGGACACATCAAGTGGCACACCCCAAAGTGACATGCTTCACTTCCCAACCGATACAAGCATTGGCCGCGATCTTAGCATCAGATTAAAATCTTCTGAAAGTATTTTATAACATCACCCGTGAACACACACGTAACATGGGAGAGTAATTTAGTTGTTGGAGGTTATAAATTGTCCATAATGCGTAACTGAAAATTAGAATCTTAATGCATTTTTTTATTTTTATTTTTGTTTTTGTTTAGTATGATGATTGATAGTGAAATATTTTATAATTTTAAAACGTGATAGATGAGGAAATGAAGCCATGAAAGTGCGCTTTATTTGTTTAATACTAGAAGACTTAATTAGGGTTGTTGTCGATAATGCATTTCTATATTACCGTACTTTATTCATGTAGCTAGATCGAGTAATTAAACACTTGGGGAAAAAGAAGTCTCGATCTTCACCCACATTTTCACACTAATCTAACTCAACCTAATCAAATTAGTCACCTTTTTATTGACAAAATTAAAGAAATACTATTATCTATTTAAAAAAAAAATAGTATATTAACATCACCACTTCTCATCCTTTTGAAGGTTTCAACTTTCAATTACAAGCGCCACTTCAACTAACCTATTGCAACATTAAAGCAACTTATAAAACATATTACCAAGCCATCTCAAACTATCGAATCCAACATATATTGATCTCGTATGGGAACATAGATTGTAGATTAAGAAAATCATTAGTCAGCTTTCAAGTTATAACATTTGTAAATTCAATTATCAGAGAGTTCTAAACTCATTTTAAACTTATAAGGAAGTTTGTATGTGTTCTTTCAAATGAAAAATAAAGTTATTTAGTCACGTGTTTAAAGACGTGCGTTAATTATAAATCTTTAAGAGTATCTTCAATTTTATTTAAAAAGGTGAAATTTTATACTTAAAAAAGTACAAAAAGTATACTTCGGTGTTAACACTAAACACAACACTATTTCAGTACAATGGTAAATAGTGTTTAGGTAAATAGTGTTTAGTGTACCACTAAACACTATTGATATTAAATAATAACATATGATAATAATTAAAATGTATTAATATGATGTATTGTAACCTTGCGATTAATATTTTAAAGATTACTAAATATAATATTTGCTATCATATTTATCAAAAAAACTTTATAATTTTTATAAAATTTTAAATATAATGATTGTTATTATATCTCTTATGATAATTTAATAGTTATATAAAAGTTTTAATATTATATTGTCAAATTCTATATTTTAAATCAATTAAAAAGATTTGGTGTAAAAATTATAATACAGTACTTTGAAGCAATTTTATTAGTGTAAATATATTCTTAAAAAGTTCTACTTTTTTATTAAAAAGATACTCTAAATGCAAGTGATAATCATGCATATGTGATACATACATAGTCACACAAGAAATCATAGTCACGCATAAGTAAATTAAGATGAAATAATTAATATTACACCCAAATTACTGTAACATGTGTGTCCCCCTTCACTTATGTCTCATTTTATCACATTACCAACAAGTAAGATTTTCCAAAAATAAGATTGTTTAACAAGCATTTTTGTGTAAATCACTGAAACTGCAAGTATATAAAAAGCGAATTTAAATATAAAAAACATATTTAACATATACTTTTTTTATTGGACATAAATAATAGTAATGAGTAATCTTTAGTTCGATAGATTCTTTTCCCATATGTCTCATCAACCTCGATTCTCCCTGTCATGAAAGCAACCCTCCATAAAATTACATTTTCATCTCTTATTTTTTTTACTTATGTTGTTACAGGAATACAAAGTATTATTTTAAAAGATTACCCATATAAGTCAATATATTTAATTCGAAATTAAACTATGTCATAATCAGATTTTAAAAATAGACACAAAAATGATCGAAAGTCAATTAGCCATCTGGTGATTTAACTCGAGCCAATTAAAACTAGCTGCGTATTCAAGGAAATTACCGGTCAGCACCCTAAATTCGCCAATTACAATATATAGAAAATCGCGAAAAGGAAATTCAACCTGGTGTATACAACAATTTTACCGACCCAATTAAAATAGTATAACATTAGTGTGAGTTATATGATAAGCAATACATATGTAATACTAAAGATATAATAAAAAAATACATATTTAACATCTATAATAATATGATATATTAGGATGAACCTTTCTATATCTTTAACAATTACTGTAATGTATATAAAAAATTTACAATCATTTGTAAGTGTTTATAGATATATACATATATATATATAAGGGAGGGTTCAAATAAAAAATATAAATATCGTGAGAACGTAAAAATAACTTTAAAATCACTTTTTAAAATTTTAAAACACCTTTTTCTTCAAAACTTTTTCAATGATTATTATTAAAATAACTTTTGCAAGCTATGATTATTCAAGATATTCAAGATAATCACAAAATATAACATGATAATTACATGTGATTATTCTCTAATATAATGTGATTTTCATGTGTTCGAGATAATCACAAAATAGATTTTTGATAATCACATATTATTCATGTGCTAATATAGCTATAAAATGTGATTATTATGAATAAAAAATTAATAAAAATAATTAGAAAAAACGTCAAAAAAATTTTATTTGAAAAATAGCTTCTAGAAATTATTTGAATATAATGTGAAAGTTAATGTGTACGAGCACATCTGAATCACAACTCGAATTATAAAAGCTTTGAAAAATATCTGCAAAGCTAAATGCCGTTTTACTAGTTTTCAAATCATTCATAATAAAAGTATCGTATAAAACCTACAAACCAAATTTCAAAAAGACATTCATCAAATACTTGATAAGATGTTAAGCGTTTGCCCAAAACAATTTTACGCCTCAATGAAATAATTGCGCTATGTTAAGTAATACTCTGTATATATGCTAGGTCTAATTAACATTAATTTTTACTTTATCTTATTTATATATATACTAAAGGAGAATAGAAGATTGTTTCATATTTTACGTCGTAGATAAAATGACATGTGACTGCTTCTCATAATTTAAAAATAAACTACAAAATAAATTTAGATAAATTTAGATAATATTTTAATGTGATATTAATTAATTAAAAAATCTATAAATCCTATTAAATTATTAATAAATCCTATTCAAACACTAATTGAAAAATAATATTAAATTATTAAACCTATAAAATTTGTGAATATAAAAATTACTTAACTTAAAAATTATCAATAATAAAACAACAAATATTCCATAATCTATATTACCGTGTATCGCATCGGATTGAAACTAGTATATTTATATATAAAAACCTTAAAAAATTAAATGTATAAACTTCTTAAATGACATTTGCGTTCGCTACGCTAACGTTTTACTATTAATAATAACTTTGTTATCCCTTTACGTGGTAAGGTTAGCCCCAATCAGTTTACTCTGCTATAAATATACCATACTTGTGTCAATACTAACCCAATTATTGTATGATCTATTAGAATTAGAATTAGAATAATAGTAATAATACAATCACTTGATATTGGGTTAATTCTTGATTGTGTAATGTTATCGTAATAATATGCATTGTCTTCATATATATATACAAACAAAAAATGAGTTGTGAAATTTATATCATAGACTTTATGTTAAACACACATTAATAAAAGTGACATTGATTTACAACTTAAATAGCAACTTGTAATGCTATTATTATTATTTATTATTTATTATTTATTATTATTATAATAATAATTATTGTTATATGTTATATTATTATTATTATTATTTTTATATAGTTACATGACTTTTTCAACATTTTTTATGTAATTGGATGGACTACTTAAGTCTTGGTGATATCTATTCTATATCTATATGTATATCTATACATATATGTATCTCGTGTATTCATCGTCTTCTTTCTTCCTCTTTTCTTCCCAGAACCTTCGTTCTCTCTCTATTCTATATTTACATATTTGATTTGATTGATGATTATTGATAAATCGACGATTAAACTCAAAATTCACCACAAACCCTAATTCTTCCTTGAAATAGAATAACATCATCCTTTCTATTTCATCTCTTCATATTATACTTACATAATCTATATCTATCATCCTTCCTTTCAATCAATCAACTATTCGATTGATTCTAGGGGTAAAATTGTAATTCAATCAATCATGAAGCCGATTCAACCACCAGCAATCGTCGCCGGACCTAATCGTAACATCAACCGTCAACGCCGTCGTCCTGACCTAACCCTACCTTTACCTCCACCACAAATTGCCGTTCCTCTACCTCTACCACCGTCCTCCGCTCCTACCTCCACCTCACAACACATCTCCACCGCGAAACAACAACCGTTCAGCTTATCGGAACTTGACCGGATGAACAGAATCGGTAGTGGCAGCGGCGGCACAGTCTACAAAGTCCTCCACCGTCCTTCCGGCCGTCTCTTCGCTCTCAAAGTCATATACGGCAACCACGAAGACGACGTCCGGCGTCAGATCTGCCGTGAAATCGAGATCTTACGAGATGTTGATAACCTGAATATCGTGAAATGTCACGATATGTTCGATCACGCCGGTGAGATCCAAGTTCTGCTTGAATATATGGACGGCGGTTCTCTAGAAGGTACACACATCTCACAGGAAGCATCGTTAGCCGATCTGACACGTCAGGTTCTCTCCGGAATCTATTATCTTCATCGCCGGAAAATTGTTCACCGTGATATTAAACCTTCGAATCTGTTAATTAATTCAAAAAAGCAAGTTAAAATCGCCGATTTCGGTGTTTCTAGAATACTAGCACAAACTATGGATCCGTGCAATTCATCTGTAGGTACAATTGCTTACATGAGTCCCGAACGTATAAACACCGATTTAAATCACGGAAAATACGATGGTTACGCCGGTGATATATGGAGTTTAGGTGTAAGCATTTTAGAATTCTATTTAGGTCGGTTTCCGTTTGCAGTAGGTAGACAAGGTGATTGGGCGAGTTTGATGTGTGCAATTTGTATGTCACAACCACCAGAAGCACCGCCTACGGCGTCTCGCGAGTTCCGCGATTTCGTTTCGTGTTGTTTGCAACGAGATCCAGCTCGGCGATGGACCGCGGCACAGTTGTTACGGCATCCGTTTGTTACCGGTGGTACTGGTAATCATCCTTTGATTAATAATAATCAGGTGCATCCTACTCATCAATTACTTCCTCCACCACAAGCTCGTCCTCATTTTTCATCTTGATATTTTGTACTGTTGTTTTCATTGTAATTTTGTCTTTGATTCTAGGGGATTAGTGTTTCGAGAATGTATACAATTATATTCGATGTTTATTGTGTGTACTAATTTAAATTTGCTATTTTCAACTTTCAAAAAGTGTGTTTTAATGTATTATTTTAGTACTTTTGACGATGTGTCAACTTTTATGGATGACACGTGTCACCTCAAGTAGATAAAACATCAGCAAAATACATAACACATTTTTTTGAAAGTTGAATGTATTAAAAATAACAAATGTAAGTTGGATACATATAATATACATAGGGTACAAGTTAGTTCAATTCAGACACTAATATCTTGATTTTATCACTTTTGTGTAACATTTCTCTGACGATCATTTGGAGATGCACGATGAATGATAAATTTGATTTTTAGAGACAACATGTATTGCAGCCTATTTTAACATTCATACATTGATCCCATGGTGAACATTGAATCAGGTTATATTGCTCACTTTATATTGTCCGATAATAACTGTTCACTTTACATAAGGATATAATACTATAAATTGCAAGAGTCTAATAATGTCGTATTATATATAACTTATACCGATATCTTTTTAGTTTTTGTGTATTATCTCTGTATGTATATGTTCTCGTGTCAACTAAACAAATAACGTGTGGTATGATCAATTGCAAAATTATATAAAATTGTGTTATTTTGGATTTAGTTATGTTAGTTGATAGGTTTGTCAGTAAAATGTGAGTGTATGTATGATTATTAAAGTTGAAGATGAATGAAATGGTTGGAATGTTGTAGAGGAGGTAAAAAGTAAGATGCAGATTTAGCATCTACTTTAGTGATTTATGATGATAGGAGTATAGGTAATTTAGATGTTGCCTACACCGACAAAGTGATTATTATTATGCAAGCGTGTGTGTATATGTGTATGTGTATGTTGTAATCAATGGTGGAGTGGGTGAGAAAGATGGTTTCTTTTCTTTTATATTCATTCATCTTTCACAATCTCTTCTCTTTTTATAGAAGCTGATTGCATTACCTAGTAATGATAAAAGCCAACTCATACTTTATTATGCCTAACCATTTCTCACTGATTATAATCATGGGTTGTCTATCAAAACATGGTTCTTGTGATTAACATATATTAAAAGTGAATCATAACTTTAAAAAGGGTAATTTAGTCGTATTACATAGTATTCCTTTTCTACGTGTTTGCAAGTTGAATGATCAAATTTGAAACTTTGGTTATAATAAGTTGGTGGGATGAGACCATGGGAGTCTCCTTTTCTTGCTTGTTTTTACGTGTTTTTATGGTTATTTGGTAATGTTGAAAGATTCATGTTTCTAATGGCAATAGAACAGAAAATGGGCCCTGGTTGCTAATATGGGAAAACAATATAAAACACTACAACTTGTCTCATAGAATTCAATGTGGTGGATGCTAATGACTGTAGGTTTTAGTTATTTGTCAGTTAAAATGTGTCGATATATTTGAAGGTTTTATAATTAAAAGCATGAAAAAGATTTAGATATGCTTCTTTTTCTGTTACCATAATTGAAGATTGTGTCTGAGTTCTACCGAACAGTTAATGTATTATTTATATTATATATTGAAAGATGACTGGTGAGTTAAAGTTTGATTGAAAAGATCAAAGGAGTTGTAAAGAGAAATGGTCAAGTTTTCTTTTTAAGACAACTCCTGTCTTTACTTTAAAAATGGTTTGTAGGGCCTATAAAAGTTGATTCCATAGTTAACAGTGTATGTTATGTATGTACCACTAGTCCGGCCCAGAACTGCAAGCGTTGGTTGGGGGAGGCCGGTTTTGGGAAGTTGGGGACTTGGGAAATGGGGGTTGTGGTTTTCTTATTATAATTTGGAAGTCGCATTTATAAATCTCTATTAATTTAGATTTAACTTCGATAACGTTTTCAAAACAGTAATGAAAGTTGTTAGATTTACAATTAAGGACAACATCTAGAATCAATTGAAGAGGATATAATGATTAGATTCTTGCTAACTTTCAATGAAAAGGACAATAATTTGAATAGTTAGATGGGCTACCTCAATGTTTACTGTATTTTTTATTCTTAATTATTTAAGATTCAAACATTAACGGGCTCCTAAACTGAAAAACAGTTGAAATATTCCACACTGGAGTGTTCTAAAATATATAATAATTTATAGGTGATTCTTAGAATTACTTTACGTTCGTTTTCTTAATAATGGTGAATTGGCACTAAAGTTTTTGATATGATTCACATTTTGTTAGCATATTTGGCCTAACTAGACTACAATTTTAGCATCTTTGGTCCGACTAGACTACAACTTTTGGCACCTTTGGTCCAACTAGACTAGAAGAGAAGAGGCACAATGTTGTTTTTATAAAACAATTGATATACTTAAATAAAGAGGTTTGAAAATCTATCTATTTATATGATGATTACACGTGTGATAAGATGAATAAAAAATATAAGGAGATAGAAAATGATTTTAAATGCACGTCAACTATTGAATTAATTAGCCCAATATTTAGATTGTTGTATTAGACCTATATATTAGTAACTCGGTATTTTATGTGTACAACAAATGTGATTGTTGAATGGTTTGTACATTTATGGTGTTCAAACTCAAGTATGCCATAATAAAATATCCATGAAATATATATGAGACAATGTCAAGGGGGGTCAAAACGAGTTGGGTATTGATCAAACACGTAATATTAGTGAGACTGAAAATAGGTCGGGTTGGACTAAGTCGGCCCACAAAGATCTAGATTAATCCATCTGACCTAGAATTATTAACAGTAATAATGTATAATCCAAATCGAAGATCGAAATTGTCATTAACTTTTGGGTTGAATTGAATCATGATCACAAGTCATAACAAACTTTTTGTATTTAATACGCCCATTGGACCAAAAAATATACACTTCAAACGCTTTCTCGTTTTTAGTCACAACCAGCTTTTTATTTACACACTCAATCTAACTTTTATTTTCCTATTACTTAAAAGTTATAGAACTAAAAATGTATCTATATCTCTGAATAAAAATGTATTGTTTTTAATTAGATTGTAGTAAATATTCGTAATGTTCATTTTCTCTAATGGTTTTTGTTACTTACGTTAAGAAGAACTTTGACTCATGATTCAAACAGTTTGTAAAGAAGATGTAAAAATGTGGGTATTTGTTTTGTCCTATTTATCATTTAATCTATAACTCCCCGTTAAGTATTTACTAATTTTTTCTTTAAAACTTAAATAGAGATATAAAAAAATCTCATTACACCCTTAATATAAAGTCAATTTAAAATTTTTAATATATTTATATCTTACACTCTTATAAAGAGTTTAGCCCTTTTCTTTAACAAGTTATATTTTTAAAGAATGAAAATGACACAAATACCCCTATCTTCAACGAAATAGACCAATTTACCCTTATCTAATTTTGAAAACGATATAAATATTTAAAATATAATTATGTATTAAATTAAATGAAATTTAGTCTATTAATAAATAAGTGTCCATGAAATCACTAAATGAAATAAATTATCCGCTACTTTGCGCGGGTGTGTGCTAATTATAATATAAAGAATTTAGACTTTTTATTTATAGAAGCTTTAAATTAAAATTTAAGATTGAACATTTTTATATATATGCATGTGTTATTTTCATTCTTAAATTTAATTTAACCTTTATGAACTATCAAGTGTCACTCCTCTTCATTTTCACACAAATATGTTTTCAAGCCGTAATTTTCAAAGACGAAAACGCAGACCATTACTAATCTACCACCATAGTTAATCAATTTGGTTAAAAGAGAAATAATATATCAAATCTTAATTTACCGTTAATAATGAATTGTATTCCGCTACATAACACGAGACTTAAGCTATCACTTACTTATCGGCGAACACAATCTCTTTTACCGGTAGGAGTGAGTGCATCTTAATTAAAAACTAATCATATCTTTTCTTTTTTTATTCTTATTGTAATATAAATATGGTGAAATGAACTTCATATTTCCAATATAATTTCGTATATACTTAAATTAGATCTCAATGTGTACAATTTGATTATAGCCATTGTTCCTAATTCTAAAGATTTTAAACCCTATTATCCAGTACAAAATCAATTTTTGTCTACTACAATTTAGTTGAAAACTTATATCATTTCATTACATATATCAAGAAAGGTTATCAAAATTGTTATCTCCATTGTAGGATCGTATGATCCTACATACAAACACGTGCAGGATCGCTAAAGGATTGCTATAGGATCGTAAATAAAATAGTGAGATCGTAAAGATTGATTGTAAGATCGTTAACAAGATATTAAAATCAGTTATAAAATTGTAATCAAGATCGTAGGATCGTTTTAATTTTATAATAAATGTTCATAAAAATTATTTTTGTATAAATTTTTGTTAACGTAGAATCTTACTATCTCGATCCTATTTTACGATCTCAATCTCGCAAACATGCAAACGATCTTGGGTGAGATCCCGATCTTTTCAATCTTGATATCAAGTATTGCATGAATTGACTCTTATATTTTAGATGGAACTTTTACGTAAACATTCGAGGATATGGGTGCTGCTAAAATGTGTGTTCAACACACTTAATACTAATTTTGTTTTTTTATATTTTTGCTGAAATCGTTTAAAAATTAAAACTACTTGTACCGAGATTCAAGGAAAAAAACTAAAGTAAAAATTAAGTAACAAAAACAATAATATGATTGGTCAATGGATTGAAGTCCAACAACTACATCTGAAGAAATTAGAAAAACATGAAACAGAAACAAAAAAGAAATAAACTGTGATGATGATGATGATGATAATTTCTAATCTGACAGTGTTATTGTGTATCATATGGGCTGCTACTCTTCTTTATGGCGAGAAGTTTTCCTTTTGGGTACCTTCGTATTGGACCTGCTCATGGCCTCAGGTTACTTATTTAATTTCAACGTATTTATTATTTTGATTCAAATCTTATGCAAGATGTTGTTACCAAACAGAGTAAGTAATTATGAGCTGTAATCTTGTTTATTTTTAGGAAATAACTGTTCTTTTACTTCGAAATCAAACAAATGTTACTTTTTTAGTCATGTCATTTTCAGGAAATTTCAATAAATACATATGTAAGTTGAAATAAATATGTATATAGAGATATTGAAGTATGTACTCTAGAAATATCACATTTGAAAGTACAATGTTTGACTTCAGAATTAGAGGAAGGTTTACTATGTGATCTAAATTTGTATAATTAGGTGTGTCATGGCACTTGAAATGGTGACTATTATCATCTGTAAATTTGTTCCAACTTATTCCAACTCATAATGCTACGTAAATGTTGGTAGTTTATTGTTCATAATCAATCTCAAATTAAGTGATCTATTAGGTTTATAATGCAAACAAGAATACTGTCAACTTCTACTTACTACAGTAGTATTTTTCATTTTAGGATATCTCTATAAACACATATAGCATTTAATAAATACTGTAAATAGGAATATGTTGAACTTTAACATTCAAAACTACAGTGTTTGACTTCAGAATTACAGGAAACCTTTCGATGTGATAGGGATTTGTTGCAAAATATAGCATCAAAAAATTCCCGAATATGTATAATTAGTTGTCACTTCTATCTTTTTAATGATTATTTGTGTCTATGCGGCTATGTTTTGACACAATACTTGCCAAGTGTAGTCTATTTATTTTTAGATTTATGGGACTCATTTTCTTATTGGTATGTTTAGATGGATACAGTTGATAATCCTGGTGAATATGTAAAAATTGCAGTAATAGCCGACCCACAGGTATGTGTCATCTGAATAATGAGTCTTGTAATTTAAATGTTTCTCCAATTTCTTTTAAATAACTTTCTTGTTGCTAACAGCTTATGGATAGAACTTCTCTTAAATTAGCTCCTAAGTCATTGACACTGGAGATTGTACAATTCTATACCGACATCTTCATGCGCAGAGCAATGCTAGCTTCCATCATGCCTTTCAAACCTGACATAGTTTTGTTTTTGGGTGATTATTTTGATGGTGGTCCTGTTCTTTCCGATGAAGAGTAAGGCAAAAACTACAAGTTTTAGTTGCTGATGTTTGATCTTCAGACATTAAATCTTGTTTTTCTTGTTTGGTGCTGCAGATGGCAGGATTTTTTGAATCGTTTTAGGCATATTTTTGATCTTAAGACTCTTGAAAAAGTTACAAATAATCAAGTCTACTTTCTCTCAGGAAACCATGATATCGGTTATGCAGCATATCACTCTCGCAATCCTGAGGTATTTTCTGTGTTTCGTATAATAATATTTGCTCACTTTAAAATAATAAGGTTTTCATGGTGATAGTATTTCTATAGGGTAATATGATTCATAATATGTTTTCCTTGGTTTATTACTTAGTAGGTAATCAGCCGCTATGAAAAGGTATTTGGTTCAAGAAACTATCGCTTCACAGCTGGAGAAGTGGAATTTGTTGCTGTTGATGCCCAAACATTAGATGGTAAGCAAAGTTCCTTTTTAATATAATCACGAAACATCAAAGGATTATAATTGGTGATGATGTCCTATCCACAGGTCATCCACAACAAAACCAGACCACTGCTTCATGGAAGTTTATTAGCAATGTATCTAGAGGTATGTAACACTGATTAACATTTTAATCTGATAGATGACTTTTCTTTTTAAAGATAATATAATTTGCAATTCTATAGATTCTCCTTCACCTCCACGGGTTTTATTAACTCATATGCCACTCTATCGACCTGACTGGAGTTCCTGTGGTTCTCAACGCTCTTTGCCTATTATAAATCAGGTTATAAATATGTAACTTCATCGAAGTCTCACGTTCCATTTGTTTTTGTGGACTTATATTGACCTCACTTTTTCATGTTCAGAGAATATCTCGTGCTACCGATGATCGGGAAATAGTGTAACTTTCTTATACTATCTTCTTATTTGTTTACTTTTCGGTTGCAAATTTTATACCATGGTACTGATGCAGGTATCAGGATTATCTTACAAAGAAAACAACAAACAAGTTACTAGATTCAATCAAACCTGTATGTTCTCTCTTCATTCCACAAAGAGTTAAGGTTGTATAAATGCTACTCACATTTCCAAACAAAATCATTATGGTAATATGGTCATTAATTTTGTAGATTATGTTCCAATATGGTATTTTTGGTAGCCAATGACCATTATCACCAGTTAAAAATGCCATGTAGGAGCCACTTGGACACCACATGGACTTTATGTCATCAAGAAAAAACATGTTGGTGGCATCTAGATACCACATGGGCGCCACATCATCAAGTAAACTAGCTAATACGTTATCAGGTTACCTAATGATCATAATAGCAGGTAATTTTGAGAGTTATATAATCAGTTTTCCATTAAAAAAAAAAGGAAAATAATTGAAAGTTCGATGTGCGTAAAAAATAAGAGTACGCATACTGTAGTGACTTCTTTGGAAAACTATGCAACATATATATGGCCTTAACCCTTCCTCCAAACCTAAATCATGATTAAAATTTATTTTAGATAAAACAACTAAGGTCGTAAATTTGAATTGTGCCAACAGGTGCTTGTTTTGTCTGGTCACGATCACGATCAGTGTAGTGTTACTCATATAGCTGCACATGGGCCGGTTGTAGAGGTATGTATGTTTCGATCTTAGTGTGTATGTGTTTCATCTGAATGTTGTGACAATTAGTTTTTTACTTTTGGTAGCAAACTCTTGGGACGATTAGCTGGCAGCAGGGAAACTTGTATCCATCTTTCATGCTAGTAACTGCAAGTAAGCTTGCGGTTTCTAACGCATCAGATGCCGTATCAACTCGTCTGTGTTTACTTCCTGCCCAGACCTTTGTTTACATATGGTAAACATAATATTTGTTACAATGGAATATGGCTTTTGTTAGAGTATAAGTATTTGGGTTAAGTGTCTGAAAATGTATTGAGGCTTATTTAAAAATACTGGTTACCTGATAAAGAAGTCATCGGATGCATACAGTAGCAATAACTGAATATATGATACATACTACAGAAACTTCCATAGTTGGATATATAAAATACATAACATAATTTTGGGCTAAGTTTGATACTTTTTTATACACTTAACCCTATATATTTGTGTATACCAACTTTCTGAATTCTCAGGTATCTCTCATTATTTGTGATTACTCTTCTTGTGGTTCTCCTATGGCCAACAAATGGGTTGGGCATTAACCTACACATTGGTGACATCCTGAGTCATATGTTAGGATTTCTCAGAAATAACACTAAAGAGAAAAATGAAGATGATAACTGCGAGTATGAGATGGTTTGGGATGCAGAAGGGTCAATGCATTTAATCAAGAAAGCCGTAAAGTTTGCTCCTTCACGATCAACTGAGAGGATAGAAAGGTCTGTTTCTACTACTTGAACAAATATGAGGTGGTGGTTGTACTTGTGGTAATAATAATTATTATTATTGTTATTTTTTAATTTTTCTTTTCAGGGGAAATGCTACGATGCGCTCAACAGCCAAAAAACAGATAATGCAGGAGATTAATGTTACAATGCCTCAAGATGTAAGTGGTCAACTGGAGCCAGATGCTTCTGCCAAATTGGGACCTTCTAAAACCAAGTCGTCAAATATTAGACTAGTGATTCGGAGGTTGATACGAGCTTTTCTAGCGATTTCAGTTGTTGCTGCTGTTAATGTGCCTTTCTATATAATGTTGTTGTTCAGTGATTGGATCGAGAAATGATGTTAAATCATACGCAGGTTAAGATTTAGCAATTCAGAATATTCAGGCAGCTTGTGCTTTCTTAAAGCAAATTGAAATCATGTGGTGTAATACAGGTCACTGTTGTAATTTAATATGTATCTCAATGCAACTATCTGTATAGTCTCTTTAACACATACAAACACTTGAACAACAAATAAGAAAATTAAAAATTTTCGTCTCATGTGTAATGCATAATTTATCTTTTCCTGTGCTGCTATTCTCTTCAGAGTTCATTTATATCTTGACAAGGATAATGTTATAATTTTATAAAATTTTCAATGATCCTGTCGGATTCTCATATGCTGCGGATTAAGTTGTGCCCAGAATTTCTGGTTCTCTATGGAGTCAAATTTGGCCATCCCAGTAGCTGGCGATGGTTTTCTTCCACACTGTTTATTTTCTTCCGCAAATTACACCAGAATGCATGAAACATAACCATTTTTGTTAAGCTTCCAAAACTTGTTACTCTATGTATCTTCATATCATGGAAACCTATCATATGGCACCAGTTATGATGGTGTGGTGTTGTATATGGCTGTCACATCTTTCAAATATCTGGTCATCCGATTAGGAGGTCACCACACAAATACACTAGCAATTTTTAGAAAGTTCAATGCATATAATAATAATAAAAATTATGCTCGCAATGTTGAAGTTAGATACGTTATTGTGTAATTTGCCCTATTTTTTTAACCATTTTGACAGGGTGGTTTGTAAGATCTTGAAACATTAGAATCATGGACTTTTGCATGTTAGACAGAATTTAGAAGAAAAATAAAGAAGTAACTGTTATTCATCACAAGGATAACATCCAAATCATAAAATACACGTTATATGATTATATGGTTATTGACAACTTTGCAGAGTGTTTTACAAAAGGAAGCACATGTTATAATTTGCAAGTGAGATACATTTTCCTTGAAATTTCTGATACAATTAGGAGAACAATAAGATCTTGAGATCTTAGAAAACAACAAAAGATTATATGGTTTAAGCAACCAACTTGATCTCTGCTTCTTTCATTATAGCCTTGTCCCTTGATATCCAAGATCCCAACTTCTCTATCAGAAACAAAAAAGGGAACTTTCTTCGGTGGTGAGGACGTAGGAAGAAAAAAAAGGCAAATGAAGAGGAGAGCCTAAAAAAATAATTAACTTTTAGGTAATTAGCACAGATATATCTGGACCTCGTGGATTAGTGAGCCAAACGTCAGACACCACTATGTCCAAAAGAAAAAGTAGAAGAAAATGTAATGTGATGATGATTAGAAAAGGGCCATGCTTTCGCAGGAAAAGGTACTATAGGGAGCTAGGAAGTATGTATATGTATATGTATATGTGGTGGTTAGAGAAGGACAGAATTAGTGCTAATCGTCCCCTTGGATGTACCAGCAAAGAAGCATGGTGGCACAACGACGAACAATATAAAGACGTGCACGCTGTTTTTGAACCAAAGAAGCACACGTTCTTGTTATGCCGTTACCCTTTCTTTTTGAATGGCCAGTAGCAAGTTCAAATGCCATAATTTAAAGGGTCGATTACTGAATTTATTAGTTGAAAAGGGAAGAAGAAGGAAGCTTCACAGAAGTGAAGCTGGTTTTTGAGATGAAAGGTTAAGGGAAGATGCATGTATATATATACGCCAAAAAAAAAAATACATCTTTTTTTTAATAAATGTATAGCAATTTTTAATTTTTTTTATATTTTGTTCCCAAGGTGGTAGAGATGCTTATAAGAGATGGTGAAGTAAAATTTTGTGAAGTTGTAATAGAGACAAAGCCATTAGGAACATGGTTGTCGGCTTACATCCATTGACTAGCAGGCAGATTTACTTACTTTAATTGTTTTCATTTTTTGGAGATCGTGTCATTGGAACATAATCCTTTATTTATGAAAACTATACTCTTAACTCATATCTAGTCAATCTTCATTACAAATTTAAATCTGATCATGTTGTTCCTGTCAAGCTAGGCAACACTTGATTTTATTTGCAAGACGATTTTAAACGAAAAAAGAACAAGATTTGATTCCATTTAGCTTTCCAAGATCTATATAGAAGCTTGAGTTTTGAATGTCATGGCATATTGGCATGTGCAAGTGCCTAGTGGAAGATATGTGAAAACAAAAAAGAACCAATGATAATTCATTGTCATCAAAAGTTGGTACAATAAAGATATAACATTATGATCTTCCAAATTAAGCAAAGATTGAAATAGTTTCAAACAAACTTTGATAATCATGATCTAAGACTCTCAGTTGTAAACCATGTACTTCGGAGTAGCACTGAACTTCTGGTATCCCTTGATCACCTTGTTCACTGCATCAAGGAAGTCTTTCTCGGTCACCGTCTTTCTGCGTGCTCTAATAGCATACATTCCTGCCTCTGTGCACACACTCCTGATGTCCGCTCCTGCACGTCAAATTCGCGTAACTTCCAACTTTAGAACCATTTGATGTTTCATAGTTAAATAATAAAACGTGACGAATAATAAATGTACCAGTAGAGTTGGGGCAAAGGCGAGCCAAAAGTTCAAACCGGATATCTCTCTCGCAGTTCATTGTTCGTGTATGGATCTTGAATATCTGTGTCCTGCTTTCCATATCTGGTAACCCAAACTCCACTTTACGGTCCAATCTTCCAGGTCGTAACAGTGCAGGGTCCAGTGTATCTGGTCTGGAATATCAACAATTGCAGGCATACCAGAATTAGCATTTGCGAAATTCAGAAACCGGCACTTATCAAAATTGGTTAATAAAATATAAGCATACCTATTTGTGGCCATTAGAACTTTAATATTACCACGAGCATCAAACCCATCAAGTTGATTCACAATTTCAAGCATAGTTCGTTGAACCTCGTTATCTCCACCAGCACCATCATCAAAACGTGCACCACCAATTGCATCAACCTCATCAAAGAAAACGATGCAAGCCTTTTTTGAGCGAGCCATCTAAGAAGTGGGAGAGTGTTAGTTTTATGTTTTCACCTAGGGACACTTATTTGATGATAATAATAATTACTGGCATTCAAAGGTACTCCACTTTATCAAATTTCTCATTTCAGATGCTCAACTTATTTTTGTAGATCTAAAACACTTTGTGTTTTTTTTACCACAAAAGGGGACCATTTTTTGTCAATTTAAAGAGTTAAGTTTTCTTTTTGTGTGTGTTAAAAAGGTACCTTTTTATAGGTGTCGTGATGCTTTGAAAGGTAAAAAACACCACCAAAGTGTCAACTGATAAAAAAGAAGTTGAGTGCCCAAAATGAGAAATTGGTAAACTTGTATGTTTTTGGCCGTTTACCCTAATAAGAATGATGTATGTGTAGGCCACCTAAGTTCTCAAAGGGTTACACTAAGGCCACAGAAACTGGAAAACAATGTTTCAGACCACTTAGGTATCAATGTGGTTCCATGTATGCAGATTCAGACCAAAAACCTGCACGGTAATTGTAAAATGACAAAAAACACACCCAACAAATTTTACTCTAAAAGGGAAAGAAAGAAAGAACCTATGGATGATGAATTTAGGTGGCTTTGAGTAACTCATTATGAATCCTAAGATGACCTTCGTATACATTTAATCAATATATAACTTGAATTTGCTTGTAACCTGGAATAGTTCGCGAACCATGCGAGCTCCTTCGCCAACATACTTCTGAACCAATTCACTTCCAATTACACGTATAAAACATGCATCAGTCCTATTGGCAACGGCTCTAGCTAGAAGTGTTTTGCCAGTTCCAGGAGGACCATAGCAAAGAACACCTTTGGGAGGATCAATTCCAAGTTGAACGAACTTCTCAGGGTGAAGCATAGGTAGTTCAACAACCTACACTCATATCCAACAGAAAGATATATATAAATACCTAATACAAAACAGTTCAAATAGTGATATGACCTTAGTAAATTTTACACACCTCTCTCATCTTCTCAATCTGCTCCTTACATCCACCCACATCGTTATATGTCACATCTGGCTTTTCCTCGACCGTCATCATGGTCACACTAGGATCAATCTTGGGAGGCAGCGGGATCTGGATCTGATATTTAGTTCGGTCAACACTGCAATTGAGCACCAACATCAACAACTACTTCTCTGAAATAGCATAAAAAGTTTAAAAAACTAAAACATCAACGATTCAACCTACCCAACACGCATGCCTTCTTCAATATCAGTAGGCGAAACTTTGTCACCCAAGCCAACAACAAACTGAAAATTATAGAAAGAAAATATCAGATGAATTGGTTCAAATATAAACCTAACCAAAGATGTAAATACTTGTAGAGAAAAACAATATTTAACATACCTTTGCAATTTGCTTGACATTTATAACATACTTTGCGTCTTCTGTGTTTGGGTTAATTATCTTCGTGCATCTAGCAACCTGTGTGGAAAGATGAGACGGTATTTGTGAATAACAAAAGATAGAAAAAGATAAGGAACTTTCTTCAATGATTAGCAAATAATTTGAACCTGAAGAGGTTGCTCCTCTTGCATCATTTGTTTATCAGAAACAAGATCCCACTGGCTAGGTGCAGCTAAACCAGTGTCTGATTCCTTAATACCACATAAATCATTGATCCTTTTGACCATGTCCTTTACATCCTTTTCAGATTTCTTGATGCTGGTGGAATACGGTCCCAATCCCTACATGAATCATTCCCTTATGTTAGTTTAGAGTGATAAAGGAACTTTCTAAAATCCGTACCCAACTACAAATGGACAAATAGACGAAAGATTGTGTCAACCTTCAAATTCCTGAGAGAGAAAACATAAGTACATGCATCATTACACAACAATGAAGCTACAAAGACCTTCCTTCCATCAATTTGTAACTAAACTCTCTCTAAACACTTGATAGCTAACGTAACTAAACAATAATGTAATTTTCAGAATGGTCCACTTGAGTAATTATAATTATCTAACTCTATCTGGTATTGAAGTCCTTGCAATCATTGGGTTAATATGTCAATCGAATACCAGGTAGAAGCAAAAAAACCTTTTATTACACGATATAAAAACTCTAATAACCAATTTAACATAATCCAGGAACTTTAATCGCTAAAGTTGGCCACTTTGCAAAGTAATCTGTCATTGAATAACATTTGCCCAAAATTAAAGGTCATCTAAACACAATTAGCCATAGCTAACATGAAGTTTAAGTACACCTTAGTACTAATATCAGACAGCAGAAACTCATCAAATAGCATAGGCACAAATATTAAATCTTATGATTCTGTAACCCTAAATAGCACAACAACAAGAAAGAAGCTGGCAAGATCTTACTTAATAACAACAGAATTTAATCAAAGATCTAATTTTCCATCCAATGAATAAAAAGAAAAAGTCATTTCTAGGGTTTTATAAGAAAAATAAAAAGAGGGATTAGATTGGTTACGTAAGTCTTGAGAAGAGCAATATCATCTTCGTCAAGAGGTCTGGGGTTCTTCTCGTCCTTGATCTCGTCTTCAATGTCAGTCGGCATCTTGATTTTTCGAGTTCTTTGTCGACGGAGATGAAAGTGTAGAACGAACAATAGTTTTCTTGAAGAGCAAATAAACGGAGATAAAATAAAAGAGCTTCTGTGCTAGGGCGTGTATATATTTAAATTAGAATTAAAATAGTTTTCTTGAAGAGAAAATAAAGGGAAATACTATAAAATATACATTAAAGTTCAAATAGTTTTCTTGAAGAGAAAATAAGGGGTTTTGATATAAAATAGAAATACTAGAAAATAACACTACTTTTGTAACATGATGATTTTGAGCAAAATTGAAGCTAGCAAAGTTTTCTTTTGTTAATATAGATGTAATATATATATATACCTTGATCCAGTTATGTTGTCACAATAACTCTTTTAATACTCCATATTTGTATGTTTAAAAAACTTAATGATGGATAATGAATAGAACACCGATTAAGATTGACAAAACTTATGTTATTATCGACTAACCTTATTTCGTTTACCGATTAGAAGTTTAGGACTAGGCGCATTTGATAATAATGTATGATATAAAACTTAGATACGATCTAACCCTTATATATATGCATATATGTACTAGGATTAGCTATAATAATAAGAATAATAAATTTAAATTACAAAACATTTTCTATAAATAATATCTTTCGTTGAGGTAGTTTCACTTTAAATACATAATTTGAAAACTACCGAATAATAATACTCGAGTGAGAGAAGATAAAACTTATCTTTCAAATAAATGAAAGATAGTTTAATTCAATATCCGTATATATACACAGGGTTAAAATTTAAATAAATGAAAGTTTGATTCGACACCCGTGTGTATATATAAATTTTTTAAAAATAATAAAAGGTTTTTATAATAATTAATGAATAACTCTATTTTCATTGAATTAATGAATTAATTATATTATATAACACTTAGCAGATTATTTATGTGGTAATTTAATAAATACATACAATAATTCATTTCTTGAATTGTAAATAAATAACATTACACATAGTTAATTTAGTAAATATTTTAAATAATAAATTGTATATAAAAGTAAAAGCTTAGATTAACAATGTTAAAAGAGTGTTTTTATTAAATTATGTAGTTTTTGATTTATCATATCAACTAAATAAATAAAGTCAATGTTTATTAGTGCATTTTCAAACTCGTAATAAATTTAGTAAGAGGTTTTTAACCTTAGCGGTATTAGAGGAATTTCTCAAATTAAAAATTGAGGGTTTAAGTCCCACTTTAAGTATGTATGTGTGTATAATGTGTGATGAAAGGGATAGGTGATTAGGATTGCCGTTCAGAGAGAAAAAAAACGCATAATGAGTTTATGCATTTCTAGTTATATCGTTTGAATTTGTACTAATTTTAAATGTAGATGTTAGCTTCAATATTTAGCGATTGATGGATTTCTTTATCACTTTCATTTTTTAATATTGTATTTATTAGATGGAGGTTCATTTGAAATTTGATAAAATATTAAATACCGTGAGAGCACAACAAGTTTGTTCATATGTAAAACTATCAAGTCATAAAAAGTTGAAAAACGTCGAAAGTAAACAATCGATCTGACCGATTCAACTGGAATCATAATCGATCGAAAGATTGATCCGGTTCAAAAACCAACTTTTAAAACATTGTTTATAATAATTATTTAGAAAGCTGTATAAAAGATTGAAGAAATAATCGTATTATTCATTATCTAAAAGCAATTTTTGAGTAAATTTTTGAAGTTTATAGAAGTATGTAGATAAGTTGATATAAAGTAATGATTAATGATTTGGTATGACATGAGTGTGCTATGAATTTTTTTAATATCCATAACATTAAGAATTCTCTATATGATGAAGTATCGATGTTGCGTTTTTATCGTCTATCTATAAATATTTCGACAAAGGTGAGTACAAATTATAATTGGAAAAGGGCAACCTCCATGACATTTGATTGTACCATACGATTTCTACAAAAGAACGTTTTCTTATTAAAAGTATAAAAGATAAAAACACTACTCAATAAAAGGGTGTATTATTCAGAAGTGTATGAAAAACACTTTTGATTGTTATTAGCATGAAAGTTTTAAAATTACTATTATTATATATATATTCAAGATTTTTTACACACGTCGAATAACTATAAAATCGAATACTGGAGAAAAAATATTCTGTGATTGCATTTTGTATCTTCAAATGAACTAAGGATCTTTTTATGAAGGTGCTAGGAAATGGATAATTGTTTTGTTGATAAGAAACAAAAAAAGCATAACCAAATGTCCTCGTGATGTTTTCACCTCTTTAAAACATGACTGATATGTTGAGAAAGATAGAATTAAATAAAAAGTAAGGGCAAGTAAAACATCAAGCACCAGTGGTCTAGTGGTAGAATAGTACCCTGCCACGGTACAGACCCGGGTTCGATTCCCGGCTGGTGCAGTACTAAGAATTGCAGTGAAGATAACTGCGCCTAATGTGATGTTGGGTCATCGCTTCTATTCGATAATTCGAACAAGTTCGCATCTGAGCAATTTGTTTTTGTGATTTTAACTTCTGATAGATCCAAATGTGCTACTTTATGTGAATTTTTCACTTTCAAACTTTTTTTTTAAAAGAAGATTGTGAACATTATGCGGATCTCTATCGTGTTACTTTTAGTTGAATGTTTTAATGTCAGATTTCATACATATTTGTTTACATATATTTGGTTAATGTAGTGTCTCCTTGTTAGTTCAAGTCTCATTTCTAACAAAATGTATAAATAATAGATGGTTATTGTTGTTAGTATTATTTTTCATACGGAAAACAATAAACAATGTGTCGAATTTGACGTCTAAACAGATGCAGTAGCAATATATAGTAACAGCGGGACAGTTTTCGCTTAGAAAAGGGAGGCCTAGTGTATACATGCGCAACAACTACACAGATTTTCATTTATGTTGAACTCAAAACAACCTTATGAATTCTTTTTAAGTAGCAGCACTAACAAAATTGTTAATGGTCCTTTGACGGGGGTGTCATCAATTACATAAACAAAACTATAAATAAGATCCATGTCTGTTTAAGTACATGGTTCAACAAATCAAAATTTTCGATATATTTCTTTTTCCTAAAAAAAATTGTAACTATGTTGGGTGTTGCTGGTATTTTAGCACATCCACCGTGTTCAAATCAAAGATCTTGCAAATGTCTGTTAATTTACACTTGCTAACTTCATTTCCATCTCCAATAAGTCTTTGAAGCTCCTCTGAGGCTTGCATAACCTGCACACAAAATAACATATTTAGAAAGCAATAAAACTTTTCTCCTTGCAAAACTTCATTAGCTGAGATGGGTATCAAGCAATCATGATTCAAAAATTATATAGAAGCGATCAAATAAAGGTATACCAGCAAAACCGACATTGGAATGACAAAAAATAACGAAGGAAGGTAATGGAATTGGATCATTACATTCCACTATCGTGAGAATCTTTTATATTATATATATAATATAAAGACGATACACAACTTCATCTCTATGTCATACATTATCTACACAAGTCAATGGGTTTTCCTATGTCAAATAAAATATAATGGAAACATCTCAACTAAGATTATGGTAGAAAGGTATATTTTCTAGTTAGTATTGCAAAATTAAAAAGTAATTCAGTTGTAGCTTTTGAAGCTATCGACTATTGCATACATAAAACAGAGTTATATATAATTTTTCATGCCAATCTATGACGGAATAGGGAAAAGAAAAAAAACTCCCTGTACCATGAAATGAAATTCAGCTAAATGGAAGGAACCACATTCCAAAAGATGGTCCATTTCTTGCATCAGATAAAATAATTAGGCTTTTTTCATTCTAGTGAAATGAATCATTCCATTTCTTCTCCGTTAACAGCATACTACATACTACCTATAGATCAAAAGGCTTTCATAAAGCAAGATTGTAAGATATAACTCACTAGTGGAGGATCGAGTGATATGTGGTTTTCTTTCTCTGAGTTGTTTTCTACGGCTTCTTTCTCTTGGTCAGTCTCAGGAGAGTTCAAACGCTTTGAAGAATCTGATACCAGCTCAAGAAGCTTCTCACTTCCCTGAAAGTAACAATATGGACGAATACATAACAACATTGAAATTGATGTAATCTAAAACACAAATAGAGAGTTGAGAATTGAATTCTTAATAACAATGGACAATTTTTTTTATATATTTACGCGAAATTTTTGAATTTTATGGGAAATTTTCTGATTTGATTTGATTTATATGTACTTCTAGCGGTGTATATATGAATTGGTATTTATCAGATGGGTTATTCGCTTGCAGAATATGAAACTCATTTTTTGAGAATTGTTACTTAGCCCGTGAACTCTTGGATTTATTTGGGGGGGGGGGGGGGGGGGGGGGGGGTCATGAAGCTCCAAAATTGAGGTATGCCATGTAACAATAAGAATTCACGAATGAAAAATCCATTATAAAGGATCCAAAGAATAAATAAAATGATCATCAGAGAACCATTTGACTCAATCGCAGCTAGTAGTGAGGTATTCATTGAGTTAAAAACTATCAATGTCACTTACTTGACATGGTTTTAGAAGCTTAACTCACCTTGAGAGCCCTCCAGTGCGAATAGGTGCGAAATAAGATCCAAAAAAATGGTACATTTGGCAAAGGAAGTACCTAAAAAGGTTATAAAGAAAAACAAAGCCAAATAAATTTAACGCTGAATAAAAGAAGTGAACGAGAGCAGGCTGAAAATGGATAAATTTTATCGCAAGACCCAAAAGTTATACGTGATACAAATCTTGCAGAAAGAGAGATTATATGTAATGTACTTTTCAGATCTAACTGTGCATAGATATACATACGGCAAAAGCAGAGGTAACTGGGAGCAGAGTAACTGATCCATAAAAGTAATTCTTGTGAATAATACTCCCCCTGCAGATCAGAAAGAATATGTCTTTAATTCAACATCATCATATATACTACTACCATTAGTTATACAAATGTATCACCCTTGAAAGGATTGTAAAACTAGTGCGATAAGCCAATAAGTAGTTACAAAATAAGCAGAAAGTGTGTTCCTAAAGTATTAGCTGTCCCTTCTTCAAAAACATTTAAGAGTTTAAACTTAGGATGTGGATAGTCATGTGCAAATGTGTTGCACTGGGTTCTTAAAAATAAGAAAGGCATGAAAATTCCGTATTCAAATAACTCTATCAAATACAAACTCGGACCTTAACAGTGACTATTGTCCATTTTATTTTCTCAAAAGAGACACACAGTGACAGGAGTTGCAAATCATTATTAATTGAAAGGATTCATTTTGTTCAAATCTGCAACTACCAAGTCTATAACAGAGTAAACTAATGTGTACTAATTCCAAGTATTATAGTACACTAATTAAAATGTTTCTGATTTTGTAAAGCTTTTATTTGCATGTTACGAGTTTACCAACTCTAGTACAATTTAATCCAGTGCCATACTAAAATAACAATAATGAAACAAAGAAAATTACTAAACTTTACCTCATAGCAATGTGCCTTAATCTTCGGCGAACAAGTCTTGCATTTAAGCTTCAAACAAAATCAAACACAAAGTATCAGTAGTCAACAATGTCCACAATTAGCTTTATTACAATTTAACCATGCACGATAACTTAGACAGGAGCAGGTCTCTTGGTTAATGCCAATATTCATAATTTAGAATTCGAGCACCTATATGACTACGATGTAAAACTAAATTGATAGTTAAGGAACGATTTCATAGACACTTCTCTCTATTAGATGCAAGATATAATCTCCAAGTTCTATGCAGCACGAAAATAATGACAGAAATCAAAACAAACCTTGCTGGAAAAACAACCTCCACACCGCTTAACTGTTTCGGAATCGATTTTAAAAATATCTCAGAAGGCTTAACACGTGACAAAAGTTTTAATCCCAAACTACACATCACAATCAATAACCAAAAAAATCACAATCAATATCTTATATCACATAAGAACATTAAAATGACAAAAAATTAAGCTTTCATTATACCTATGAATCTTATTCTTAAAGCTTCCTTCAGGTGCTTTCTCCAAACCCGACCATGCTTTATTCATCTACACAATACTTCTATACATACATGATCTAACTCTATACACAGACATACATATTACATGTATATATCAAAATTAAACATTAGAAAGAAGAAAGGTACCTTATTAGCTGCGAAATCAATACAGAGTTCAACATTAGCAGCGGTTGATTTATGAGAAGATGAAGAAATTTGTTGCCAGAGGTGTTTAAATGTGGATGGAGTCTGTGAAGATTGAGATTGTGAGGTTGACCGGTCAATCGATCTGATAAAACACCAATTTCTTCCTTTGATTGGGAACACTAACAACCTAGCTCTCATTTTTATTTGATTTGTGAAACTTTTAAAGCAGTAAACCGTAAACAGTCAATATGAATGATAAAATTTGGTTATGAATTTGTTCAATTAAATGAAACAAAAATGTTAGTTTTGTGATTTCTAATTTAGGGCTAAATGGTGTGTGTACGTATATGAAATGAAATGTATGCCAACGAAGAATTGTACTTCAGTGGGCTGACGGTGAAATCAGGGGAATTGAATTGGCAGAGCGTTTGGATGAGCGGCGCGATTTGGTGCGATTGCGTTATAGCGTTGACCGGAATATTTTCCTAAATTACCCCTTAATTTTTGTTATTTTACCTCCCTTATCTATTCAATAATGACAGTCAAGATCCTTATACTTATTAACAACATAATTACGTCCGCCGGTTTCAGACTCCACAACATTAGAAACAAGATCGACTCAAGACCGTCGGCATATTGGGCGTTTTAATGATACAAATAACACCGTCATTTTGTAGCTCAGGAAAAGGAAAAGCTCAAAAACAACTCGATTCATTGTATACATAGAATTATTCACAAGTCCAACTGTACGGATGATTTGGTGCAACAAGGAATAAATGATGGACGGACTGTTTGATTTTCATTTTCGAATTCCTGCAAAGTGCAAACTAAAACATGTATTCAAGCAACTTTATAATGCCTGTATTGTATCGTTGCACAGCAATCAAACTTATCTAGTAAAATCACTAGCTACGTTTGCCATCTGTATAAGAATGAAAGGTACAATAAAGATGGTTTGTCAGAGACTTGGATCAAAAAGGAAAAACATGCAGCACCCTCATCACATGCTTTTTGTCTAGTTTTACTTTATACTTGGACAGACAACAACAATTACTACCGCTACTACTAATTCTACAACTCCTCATCTTCACCGTCATCTTCATCTTCAACCAACCTCCCACAAACCCATTGTCTACCTTTGCCTCCTTTTTCCTGTTTCTCACCATCTGTTTCCACTTTCTTCACCGGCAAACTCAAATCACTCCATGATGATGACGAAAAAGAAGATGATAATGACGGTGTTGATATATCCACACACTCAGTTCCATTCGCCTCAAGACCCAACTCGTCAAACTTTTCAAATTCAGCAGCACCTAACCCTATAGTTGCCACTCCATTCACACCTCTTTGTTCTATATCCTTTACACCTTCCGCCATCTCCTCCTTGTCAAAGCTAGCCGCTGGAGTTCCACTATTACCCGTCTCAATAGACTTGATATAGCTAATCGCTTCAGCAATCAACTTCCTTGTTTCAATTAATGAAGCTTCAGCCATTGGACTCTTAGCTGCAGCTACCTCTAATGCATCTGCAGCTCTCTGGGCTTCACCAATCAAAACACTGAGAGGGAAAAAGAAAAAAAAAAACGTTCTTTTTAGTATCACTATCTATTTTAATTTATTAGGCCTGATATTTACATGGAGAACTCACTTGGCTCTTAGAATAGCTTCACTTATTTTGGGATCTGAAGCTGCTCTCTGTGCTCTGATACTCTTTATCATCTCTAACTTGTATCTAGCTTGTGGATCCTTGAATCTAGGTTGTGGTTCCCTTTGTATAGGACTGCTACTTGTCTTTGATTTAGGCTGTTGACTTCTGATCCTTGCATTCTTCACGGGTCTGACCTTTCTCGGTTCCTTTTTCTTTGTCCCCCATTCAGGATCTCTAACCTCAGGATCTTTGCCACGGTGTTTAGCTATGCCACTGTAAACCCGATCACGATATGCCTATTTCAAGATCAAAGAAAAAAGTATACATAAAATGAAAACTCTATTAGCCAATAATCTCAAAAAGGTAAGTTTGGGTCAATGTTTTGTGGTAAATAACTTACTGGGTCGGCCCATTTGGCAGCAATAGCTTCTGAGATTTTCCTTCTTTGCTCAAGGGTCTTAGGTGCTCGTACCCCTGGGGCAGACCTCTTCTTTCTTGATTCAACACCCTCTCGAAATTCCTTGTAAAGTTGCTTGCTAATTATCTCATAGGAGCCCCACTGCAGCTCTTCCTCACCGGCTAGCCCCTTTCTAGACGCTTCTGAAATTAAGGTAAGCCATTCACGATGGCAACGCGCTACCATCCTACGGTGGAAACGGCGCTTATCCCACGTAAGCCGCACTGCAGCTGCAATCTTTTCTCTCGTCTCACGACTGCACCCAAGGAAACACTCTACTAAGCAGCAAGAAGAATACATAAAGCAACAGGCATAACTAGTGAACTTCTGAAGTTCATCAAGGAACAAGATTCAAATGCCAGCAATCAACATGAGAAAATTAAAGAAGTGGTATTGAAGAATAGGAATGAAAAGAAACCCACGATTGATTATGTATTCCCTTAAGCAGTTTCATCTTGACCTGCATAGATAGAAGTTGTAAATCAACTGATGCAGATAAACAGACAATAAAAAATAAGGTGACCAGAAACATGAATGTAATTGCTGTTTCATTATTGTCATTTTAAACCAGGTAACTGTACCATCTTGAAGACCTACATTAGGTAATAAGTATTACATAGTTGCAGAAGCATCCAAGTCAAAACGATCAGTTGTCTTCATGAAACCTTATGTTTGCAGTTTACAATGATCATCTAACTAGAAATCAGTTTGCCTTAGATTTACCCTTTTATCTTAGTTATTCAATACCCTTATCATCAGATAACCAATTAGAACATTTCAATGGTTATTACACTTCATAACTTTAAACCTCTAAATAAACACGGCATTTTAACATAGTATGTTTCTTTTTTCACGCCTATTTTTTATTTTTCCCATCTATTCTGACACTCTGCTTCTGCTTAATGTAATAAACTTAAACTTTGCAATAAGACATCTATTAATTGAAATTCGCATGTGACTCAAATTCAATTTCATTTTCATTCAGATTTAAGCATAAATCACCTTAGGACTACGCATAGCAAGTCTCGTTCTCTCACGTATCTTCTGTCTAGTTTCTGCATATATATTCATAATAACAACAATAAGCATAAAGAATTCTATTATATATACGTAAAACATGCAAGTATATAGACCTGGACTATGCTTTATCCCTTTATTCCATGCTTCTCTGCCTTTATTCGCTTTTGAAATCCTATTTCGTCTCAACAACTCCTTTTCGTCTTGAACCGGCGGTTCTAGTTCTCCACCATCGGCTGCCGGTGACAATTTTCTATTAGAATTTACCGGAAGCTTTTGCGCATTATCAGAACACATAGGTTCAAGTGTAGCAACCGCCTTAATCATAAGACGGCCACAATTCATCGGAATAATAGCCGGATTACAAAAATACTTCCATCGGGCGGTTTTTGAATCGCCAGATATAAATGAAACATGATGAATTCTTTGAAATAATCCAATCGAATACAGGTTGTTCCTGAACGATGATTGTGGAGTAGCAATATCTGCAAAATATACAGTGAAACTGTTTAACTTTGTTTTTAATTACTGTTAATGATAGATATGAAATAAAATGCTGAAGTTAGGGTTTACATGTAGATTGTATATGTGAATATATGTATATAGTATACATACCTAATAAAGGCATGAGGAGGTCATTCAGTCAGGAAACACATTCAAAAAGCGTATGTGTATGCAATTATTATGAATTCCATAAAAGTTAGGGTTAGGGTTTTCAGGTTAAAGATGGAAGAAAGGGAGGGGGGAGATAGCCACACAGTCACACACCACACCACTGTGGAGCAGAAACAAAGATAACGAAATTTTTTTGGTTTCAATTTTCTTTGAATTTTAGATTTTTACTTAACTTGTATAACCATATTTCATGTATAAAAATAAATAAATAAAGAATTAAAAAAACAATGGTGTCATCCTTTTATTAGGCTATATTTAATTTATATCCAATAAGAGTGGTTAATTGCAAATTGGTTGTCTATCTTTCGCTCATCTAATACAAAGAAAGAAAATGTTAAGTAACATTAGTTTTATTATTGATTACATTATAATATTTAATTATGAATAATTATAATATATGAAAAATATATAAATTGATGCTCCATTATCCTTTTAAAATATATTTAGATATTTTAAATATTTGAACTTAGATAACTATAGTTAAATTTTTAATTAGTTCTTTATATTAAATTACATTCTATGAATTATGTTTTTAAAAATTACGATGAAAAAGTATTCAAATATTTCTAACACTTATACCATATGTATATACTATACATACCCTTTAACTTAAAAAAAGGATGAATATTAATATGTATTCGAGGTTTGGTGTAACTTGTTGTAGCTTTCTGCATAAAAGCAACTGAAATAAAATTGTTAGACCGGTACTTATCGTAGTCTTCGTCCTTCGTCTTGCTCGCCACCTAAGCTTCGTCCTCCGTCCTGCGATAGGCACGGTCCCGTCTTAAGGACCGTCATGCAGGTACTCGTTCTAGCCAAAACGGTTCGATTGTTTCGTCTTGCGTGCGTGCGTGTGAAGAAATCAGAAGAAGAAGTTAGGGTTTTTACAAGGAAGGGAAATGATACATAAATAATACAGGGAAGGGATGTTGTTGCGTGTTTTTGTTTACAAAGAAGAGAGCCCCTGTGTTTTTGTTATAAAGAAGAGAGCCCTAAAACCTAAAAAATTTATTGGATCAAATAAGTAAGCTCAATTTTCTGTTGCATTTTGAAGCCCGAGATTAATTTCTCCTAGTCTGGCCCAAATATGACATAAATGAACCTTTCATAGAGTTTTAAATTGATTAAAAAAATTAATTAACTACTCGTAAATTTTATTAAATAATTATACACTACATTATAATTAATGTAATGTACTTTTTTAATTATTATAATTTTTATTATTAATATAAATGTAATTGTATTAATATTTAAGAAATGATGTGACGCTGAGTTTTGGGACATCAAGATAGGCAGTGTTCAGTTCTGAGAGCATCACGATAAGGAGTGGTCTTAACCCGCAACATTTGACTAACTTTTTTTGTGCTAATGCAGTGATTGGCTGGACGTACGTTTCAAAATAACAAACGAGTATATGGGATAAAAACTCCTCGTGAATATAAAAATGCATCCATCAATAACATACATATATATAGTAATTTATTTAAATATTTTTCAAGTACAAATATTTTAGAAAAACAAAAAAGGAACCACAAACAATTGAATTGAGATAGTAAAATCATGCCAAATTCATGACTTTGCTACGCAATGTTGGACCATTCAAAAGTTAACAGGTAGATATATTCTACCATAAAAAATGATTCCAAATTTTTTACATATTGTAATTTTAGGTCAACTCTTATTGGATTATGATTCTGGGCTGATGATTTTATGAAAATGATGATTAGTTATCGGTATAAACCGACACCTGATGAATCGATAAGTGACTACAAAGCATACGATCAACATTGACTTCACATAGTGAGATGTATAAAAGAATAGCGCATAAATGATGGTTATTGTGAAATCTAATGATCTACCTGCTCTTTTATTTATGTTTTAATTCAGTAGTCATTTTGAGATTAGGGATCATTGATTTATTGGTATCAATCTGATTTTTTAATTATGAGTTTGTGAATTCAAGTTCTAAAATTAGTTCGACATACGTTTATATTTGTAAAACATATATATATATATATATATTTGTGATTAAATATGTGAGATACTATTATTTTCATTTTTTTCAAAAAGTCATTTTGAGAATGTTATGCCTTATTTAACTTGCATATGAATCTACATTGGAATAAGGCCAAACATCTTTCACACATTCTATAAAATTTTGTATATGTTATCATTTAAATAACTTGATAAGAATATATTATATTTTAATCACTTCTAGTATCTATCTTATTACACACTTCCAATATATTATGGGGTCAAGAAAGGGAATTTGGAGGTAAGAACAGGTCAAGTTAAGAAATACTATTCACCGTTTGCATTCAAACTCTGAAAAGTCAAACAAGAGAACAAAGTGAAGAATACGTTTAGTTGACTCATTTCCTTCCACAACCACCTTCAAAGCAGCCACTCACTATCATCAATTTCTTGCTCCTTAAATTCTCAATTTTTTTCTTTCAAACATAACCAAAAAATCAGAATCATAAAAAGTCTTAAAGTATAGGATGGTTGATAGTAATGTTAATGATTCTGCTGTCATACATATAGCAAGAAACATCATGATGATGTCCATCATAGCTTTATTCATGGTCGTGGTATTGGTTTTCTGTGTTTATTACTTCTCAAATTGTGGGCTACAAACAACACCTCGAGAATCCAGCAATCGTGTAAGTGAGCAAAAACGAGGACTGGATGTTTTGTTCTTGGAAAAGATAAAGGTCATAGAATTTGACCCAAAAGAGTTTAAAGAAGGATTGGAGTGTGCGGTTTGTTTATCGGATGTGGAAAAAGGAGAGAAAGCTAGAATATTGCCTAAATGTGATCATGGGTTTCATTTAGAATGTATTGATATGTGGTTTCTTTCGCACGCCACTTGTCCCATTTGTAGAAATGCAGTTAATGATCAAATGGAACTCGTCCTAGAACAAGAACAAGAAGATTCAACAAATTTTTTGTTGCAGGGAGATGAAGCTAACAATCATCATCACGATTCGGCTTCAGAACAAGCTTCATCATCATCATCAATCAAAAATAGAGAAAGACCGGATTTGGTAATAGATATACCACAGAGGGAGGTTAACGAGGAAGAAGACGATAAAACTCCAGTTTCTAGTTCAAGAATGAGATCGTTAAGGAGAATGTTAAGTGGTAGTTCGAGGTTTAATCCTTTTAGTCCAAGCTCAGAATCACAACTTAAAACCATGCAATAAGTAGATAAGCTGTTTTTTAGTAAGTAATCTCAAACACTGCATATGCAACTAGTAAAATCGATTGTTACCAAAGTGTTAAGTTATCCTTTCATTAGTCTCATATAATAGTATCCACATCACACGTCACATATTTAATCTGTTTTGTGACTAAGTATACATGAATATTCGTTTGAAAATAAAAGGAGGATCAAACAATTCAAGGTCTCCTATTGTTGACCAAAGTTGTGGGCCTTGTGGCCTGTCTGGGGTTTGGACTATACAATAAATTTTCAGTCTCCTAAAAGAGTATTCCCGGTGGTCGTGGGTGGTGTAGGATTGGGTGCTACATGTGCTGAGTTGGGAGGGGTTAAATTGGGAATTATTTAGGGGTTGGGATAAAACAATTAAAAATTTCATTAAGAAGTTGAAAGTGGTTAGTTTTATATTATTAAAAAAATAATTAAAAGGTAAAGTTGAAGGAAGATTTGAAAGGGGTTTTATCCGTGTGAAAAATGAGTTGAAAGTAATGAAAAAATTAAATGAAAATTAAGGTGACATTGATAAGTCAAGTGAAGTTAAAATGGGTTGTATTAACCACTTCAAATAGTCATGATTTTATTTTTGGTCTCCGTCAACATTTAGAAATAGTTTTCCTGCCATTGCTCCAACTAGTACGCAAATATCGGTAGAAAAACATTCCTCATTTTGGTGTTAACATTAATCAAGATCTACAGACCAAAAAAAAAAGAATGCCTTTGTCTCTTTGATTTTATTTCTTTGTTATGGTTTCAACCGTACTTTTTGAAAGATTAGTATCCACTCACACTAAATACAATAGGGTTAATTGTTTTATTATGTGTTTAACTTTTACTTTAAACTATTATATGCTTTCAACTTTAAGATCTTCTATTGTAGGAAGTAAACTTTCAAAGTCCTTTTATTGTATATTGACTTGCTTTTTTTCCCTTTGTTAAAAAAGGAAACTTTTCTTTTTTGAAAGGACCAGAAAATGAAATATTACAAACAATACAGAGGTTTTGAAAATTTATCTCTTACAATAGAAAATCTTAAAATTAAAAATATACAGTAATAAAATATTAAAAGTTAAACGCATAACAAAACAATTACCTAAAAACCCTATCACTCGCCACATTTACTTAGTAAAACTTTTCCTAAGAAAATTGATTTAGAAAACTACTTGCACTTAGTGATGTTCAGATATTGAACTCCACAAGTGTGTGAGAATAATCATGCTTTTAAATGTACCAACACAATTATGATTTAATTTAAGGTTTTGAAAATAAAATATTTATAAACATTCAAGTTAGATATAAAAGTTAGTTGTTTTTTAATATATATAATTTTAAATTTTTTACTATTGTATGTAACAACCTTTTAAAAATGTTATTGTACGTATTTAACTTTACAATTTCGTATATTGTATGTAACGTGTGACCGGATGAAAAGGTACCAAGTTTTTTCCTCTTGAAAAAATGTCTATTGTATGTATTGAACTTTGTAAAAATGTCTATTATACGTATCGAAACCTGTGGTTCCGGTCACCGGTTACATACAATATACGAAATTATAAAGTTCGATACATAAATTGCAAGTTTTATATGTGGTTACATACAATAGTAAAAAATGTAAAGTTAGATACATAACGAAACAATTAACCTTAGATATAATACCAAGCGATTAGTTTATACATTGAAATATTATGGTTATACAAAAGGTTAACTGCATCAAAATATATTAAATTATGTATTGATTTCTATTGTATGTAACAAACCAAAAGAACTTCTATTGTGGGAACTAAACTTTCAATAATTTCTATTATATGTATTCGATGACTTTTTTATCACGTTTTAGTATTTTTTCTGAAGTGACAGCCAAATACATTGCGCCTGTCTTTTACATATCATCACATGTCATCATATCTAGTGTCACATCACCAGTTTACAACTTATAGGAGATCATATGCATACAATTAGCAATACTTCAAATTATACACGATAAAAGTCATTTAAATTGATTACCTATAATAAAATTCTAACATATAGTCTGATATATCTTGACCCTTATACAATAATACCATGTTACAAACACATACAAAGAATACTAAAAGATCCAGCTACACCGTATGATTAGGTGGGCAGTATTAACCCACTACCATCCAAAAGGTACAAATACCTCTATGAATGGATCCACATTAGGTATTTACCTTCATTTGAAAATTTTGTACTATAAAAACAAACAAATATATATATATCATATAATGATAAATACAAGCCTGGAGGGCCTTTTACAATAAAAATAATGCGTACCCAAGATGAAAAGAAAATTCTTTTCTCCATCACTGAGTGTGTTCATATGGTTTGCATCTTCAAAAGAAACCACAATTGACTATAGTGGTATGGCATTTGTGATAAAGGTAATACCTTTTTACCTTTGAATTTGAAACTAAATTAAACAATAAGATCCTGCACGTTTGTAGCTGACACTGGATGTTAACAATATAAAAGAAAAGGTTGGATCAACCAAACACACTTTTCAATGCACCTTCATATGACTTATTTTTTATATTTATAACCACCCACCATGAGAACACCAAGACAAAGGGAGCAAATAGAGGCCGCAAAGGCACCACAACACCATTACCAAAGTATACATTCACAAAACATGTATATAATATTACTATCACGTGCTTAATCATGTGACTACCTTTTGAAACTGCAACAACTAATCTTGAATATCAACAGTCAAAGATCCCATCAACAACATCATGCTCATATATATACAAAACCTGTCCTATATTAAGTCTTTCATACACGTCTTAGCAATTAAATTTTTCAAAAATCAATCATGAATTCTATCTCTAAAACAATGGTTTTTATCTTTCTTGCAGTGCTACTGATTATTTGTTCAAGGCCTTCTGAAGTTAAAGGAAGAATACTCTCGAAAAGTGCAAATTTAGCATCTTCAAAATCACTGACTTTTAAAGATTTTCAGGCAAGAGTAAAGAAACCTTTCAAGAAGGTGAAATCGAGCTTTCGAAGGATACCTCCAAGCAGATCAAATCCAATCCAGAACAAGTAAAATCACAAGAATCTCGGATCAATGCAGCTCTGACTCTTATAGCAAGTAGATTTTTGCTTTTCTATGTTTAGTAATGTACCCATAATTCTAGTTTTGACATTTTGTTGGTCTTAAAGTAGTTCATATTAAAACATATATGTAACGAGCAGTTTAGACATGTGAATACAGAGTGATCTATTACATTTTCAACTGTCATAACAGAGTTAAATACAAAAGGAAGGGAACAAAATTAATTAAATAGCGGTAAACAGATTTTCACTATAGGTGCAAACTATTGGCAAATACTACCAAAACTGAAAAAGGAAGACACTTGCTACATCTTTTCGACAAGTTCTTGTCTCTCTGTAGGAGGTCCAGGTGAAGGCTTTACGTTTAAGTCAACCATCGTGCTTTCTTTTTTTATGTGATTTTTGTTTGCTTTTCACAACATCGCCTTCCATGGTATGTTTGGCAATTTTCCCAGTACCCTTTTCAGGTCCATCTGAGTTGCGCTTTTGGCCCGACTTTTTAAAAGATTTTTGAGCCAGAAATGGAGTGGTCGGAGTTAGTTGAGTATCAATCTCTTTCCTCATGTCCTTGAGCTTCTCTTGCTGCGACTTTGGACGATTCTCTTTAAAAGATGCATCGTATATTGATGATTTTGTGTCCTTTGAGCCAAAGGTAGAAATGAAATCATTGTACACAGATTCTCTTGAAGTTTGTCTTGTCTTCCATTGATCAGGTCGTCTCGCATACCTTTTACAATAAAAAAGTTTGACATCTTATGCAGTTCTCAAACTTAGAAAAAGTAAATTAAGATTAAGAAAACTAACCCGTCAACATCGAGTTTCCTCAAGAGATGTGGGCCTTGTCGTGTCTTTGAGAGCTCTGCCTGCACAGCTAACATCTCTGATACAATCACTTCTCTCAAAGACACACTGCTCACATCGAAGCACTTTTCAACTGTAAAGGAACCTGATGGAAGCACACAAAGCTCTCCAAAATGTCCTTTAAGTCTTGAAGAAAAATTCAAAGTCAAACATCATCACAAAAGAAAAAGAAAAAAAAAAAGATTTTCCATCATAATAGAGGACAAGCAATGATAAGAGTGGATATAGCAGCATACATACTTGACGACTAATTTACGTTTTTGTTTTGCATTAGCATCTGAACTAAGAAAAGCTTCAATCACCCTTGCCCCTCCAGAATCCTTTGAAGTGTCAAGGAGCTGATCTTCTTCCAAAGATGTCATACTTGAGATGAAGGCATGGATAAACTCCTGTACAACAGAAACCAAACATACACCAAAAGGATTAGAAAATGTGTCTTGTGCCAGAATGTGAAGATATCGACCACACGATTGTTTATAGATGTTTCTTGTTGACCCACAAAGTATATAAAATGGTAATGAAGTAATACGTACATTTGGACTTCTAAAAACTGTCTGAAGAATTAGTGTCCCGATTGTATGCATCCTAGCACCCGTTGGCCAACTCCAGTTGGATTTATCCCTACAGTAAAAGTAGTTATCAAGAAATAGTATCCGAGGAACAATGCATCTAGGAGGCTCAGTTTCAATGCATACAGCACCAGTAAGAGCCTGACAGCACTGCAAAACAAGTTATCAAGAAAGAACTATTAACAACTATTTTACAATGGTAAACAAGTAGTCAAAAGGGAACTATTAACAACAATGGCAAATAAGTCATCAAAAAAAAGGAACTACGAAATGATAAACAAGTTATCAACAATAAAAATATAAGATGTGAAAATAATAATAATGACAATTAGAATAATAATAATAATAATAATAATAATAGTAATAATAATAACAATAATAGTAATAATAATAAAAGGCCTATGGTTAGATGTCGAAAGGATGAGTTAAAAAAGGCTCTTATGGAGAAAAGCATAGGATGGATTCTGGTGCTGACATGTGTTATGATGTAACGGTTTTGCACTGAGTGCAAATAATGGTGCATGAAGACACATGCCAACACCAGAAGTATCCCTACACTTTTCTCCATAAGAGTCTTTTTCTCCAGAAGGTAGAACCCCACCTTGGTTAGAATGTTAGATAATCAAAAATTGTAAGGAACATTCTGGAGTTGCAGACCTTGTGTTCATGACTATGGAGCCTATGACATGCAGCAAGAAGAGAAGCAACAACTCCAGACTTGCCCATGCCAAAAAGATCTCTAAATCGTGTACCAAGTTCCTTCCAGAGCAGCTCCACCTGAAAGAAAGGAAAAGATTGATATCATATCTTTATCCAGTGTACTATCTAATTGTTAACTTGTTTTATTACAAACTGAAACTGGAAACCAAAAATCATTACTGAATGTAATATTTTATATATAAATCCCAACTGATTGAACCAAAAAGACTACATGAAAGAAAATTTATCTAACAGATGTATAACCAAATGCTCTTAACTAGGGGTGTAAACGAGTCAATCTTTAATCGAGTTCAAGCCTGAGCGCGAGCTTAAAAATTGAGCTCGAAATACATATCGAGCCGAGCTCGAGCTTTTAAGAGCTCGGCTTGAGCTGCTATCGAGCTTTTCGAGCCTTAATGAATATGTGTATGTGTATATACATATATATACATAATATTGGATTTACAAATGATATTAATATTAAATTATAATATTGTTAAACTAGTTTACAAAGTTTTTACTTGTTTTCATGATTTAATTTAATCTTATATGTGTTTTAAATGATTTTTAGTACTGAATTTGATTTTTAGAATAAATCTTAATTAAATTTGAGTATTAAAAATACGAGCTTTTCGAGCATAGCTCAAGCAATTCTAAATCACATTCGAGCCGAGCTCGAGCATGAATTGTGAAAGCTCGAGCATATCCTGCATGAGTCGAGCCGACTTGATTACAGCCCTACTCTTAACTATTGCATAGCTTACATGATCTTCACTGCTAGAATGAGAAATCAACGCTTGGACAACAAAATTCCCACAGTGATGAGAAGACATCTCAAATAACGAATTTTTGAAAACCTTTGTGATTAACTCGTTGTACAAGGTTTCAGGAGCAACTTCCAAGATGGCCTGCATTACATAGACAAAAATGTCAAGATTAATCAAATGGTTGTTAAGTAGTAACAAAGTAAATGAAATTAATTAAACCTCCATTAAATGGCTGAAAGCGGTTTCTTTCATTAAACTCAAAAGTCTTTTAACAATATTGTTCTCTATGAGGTTCCCTTTGCAGCCAAGAATAACTGGAATTGCATGCAATAACTCATCCTCGTATCCAACCAATAACTTTAAAGCAGTCTGCCATAACATGCCGTAAAATAATATCATACATTGTTACATTAAGACAGCATACAAGGTTAACATACAAAATAAATATCATGCCTGCAAAACCAAACTGCCGTATTGATCAACTTGCAAGATTTCAATATCTTTTTTAGCAGCTTTAAGTATCTCCGACACAAGAAATTTTAGCATGTCCGGAAATCCCAGCTGTGATCCATGGTATCCACGCCCATCTGAACGTGAAGACTTAAAATTTAATCGTTGTGCAAGTACAGCAGGTGACTTCTTTGAATGAAAGTCTGATGAATCTAACGGCACCCCTTTACATAGACAGAGAAGACTTCTAAGAACATGAGATCCATGACAGTTTGTCATAACTTCAACAGGATTGACCACAATTGCCTGCAATAATCATTCTATTATTGTAATAGTTCGTAAACAACATCTGTAAAAAACTTTTCCAAGATTATATGATTGGGTTCAAGACATATTATAGCAATTATATTAGATTGTTCAAAAGTTCAATGGGTATCTGAGTTAATTTATAAGTAGATTGTTCGTATCATTTTGTTTAAAAGTATGTTACTATTATATGGCTTAAACCCTGTATCATACTCTTCTACGGCCTTAGCTAGTAAATACCTGACATATTTCATTCAAAGTCACTTCAATAAGAGATTGGTCCTGGCTTTCCTGAAGATGTGCAGCTAAGGACTTGAGAGCTGTCTCGGCTACATGAGATCCAGATCTATCCATGGAAATACGAGGGAAGTCTTTTGAACAATTTTGAAGAAAGTTACACAGTTGGTCCAAAGCACACCCTTGAACAAGAGTTTGCAAAGTGTGACTTATAATATAATCGGTTGCAAGTTCTACTTCTTTCCCTCGTGTTTCTTCCAAAGCATTTCCACAAATTGATGATCGTTCATCCATATCAATATCAGTACCTTCAATAACATTTGCAATCTCTGTAAAGTACTTTGCTGTTTCTGGATCAACCTGTTGTCTAAACACATCACAACATGCACACATTGAAAAGATTATACTTAAAGTGTAATCAAGTTTCACCATTTTTCCACCTACGTTACTCAAAACTTTTTTTCCAACTAGTCAAGTTTCAATATTGGTTCGATGTTCTGATAGATTGTAATAGATTGACCTGCTACCTGTACTACCTACTTACTATGCTGACATGGCGTTATGTATAATAGCTAATGGGATGCCATGTCATCAAATTTATACAATTCTGACACTACAAAAGCTACCTTACACTTTTGGCATGCTATGTCAGCATTATGTGTCTGAAGACATATAGAAGTTTAAGCAAAATTCTATTGTATGTATCTAGTTTCAAAACTTTATATTGTCTGTATCAAACTTTCAACATTAGGAATTCTATTACAAGGAACTTTTGCCTAAAGTTCGATACATTTTCAGACACTTAACCCAAACCGCTAACACAGTTTGCACATCACATTCTTAAAAAAAGGTAACAACGTCGAATCAAAAAATAAACTTGTGAGGTTAAACCTCTCGTAAAAACAGTTCGAGGACCTATGTAGAACAATAACAAAACTTGGTTACTATTTAGTAACATTGCCCTAAAAAACAACAATGCAAACCTTAAAAATGATGTATGAGTCACAGAAGCTGGTTGATGGTTCGAGTAATTGTTCGAATTGTAATTTTCACCGGTTGCACCACCGAAATTACTATTTTTACCAGATTTATCTCCATCAGAATCTTTAGTTTTCTTCATTGACTTCCTACTCATGTTTCTTCTTCTATCACTCTGGTTGTAAGTATTATTATCTTCCCCAACCATACCGTATACCGCTATCGAATCGCGATTTTTAGGTCGTCTCAATCGCAGAGCCTTTGAGCCAATAGCAACCTTATGAAAACCCTAACTGAATTAATATCTTTGATTCTGTAAGAAATAAAGTGCATGCTATTAGACAAAAAATATACAAACTATGTTTTTTTATTATTATAACAGAAACTCAATTAAACATGTCAATAAATAAATACATGTATTTACATCATATAATGTAACTGGTAGCTGATTATATTTCTACACAAAAAAAAAAAGAAAAAAAAGAAAAAAAGCAGGTATGATTATAGTATATTATGAAGTGAAGTGAAGTGAAAAGAATAAATATATATATCGACACATACGTACATGTACCTATATGTTGGCGTTAACAGATGAGCTTGAGAAGCGCAAAGTTTAACTGGGGAAAGGTTTTATAAAACCTTGCTGTGCGGCTACTTGAAGGCGACGAAGATGAAGAAGAAAGAGGAATTAAACATGCGTTTGAAATTGCAGTGGCCCATTGGCCTTATGGCCCAATAAACCAAGGCTTTTCCCCCAATATATACGAGGGACGGAAAGAATCCACACGAAAGCTTCAAAATTTAAAAAAGGTGAAAAATAAATATTAGTTCTTGATTTTTTATAAAAAGACATTATTAACATTTATTTATGATGAATGTTAAATTTTGAGTAACATTCATTTATGATGAAATCATGGGTTGAGATTTGATTATCTTCTTCTCTAATTTTTTTGTTTCCCTCTTGATCCCCGCCCTATATATATATATATATATGTATATATTATCAAAATGGACAAAATGCTCTCAAAAAACACCTAAAAGACGGTCAAAAACCGACTCTAACAACTGTATAGCCGTTTTTTAATGGCTAGTATCCAAAAACAATCTGAAACCGGTATCAACGACTAGAAAGCTAAACCGGTTGAAACTAAACGGTCCAATTCAAACCAGTTCGCTACTGATTTACAAACCAGTTCGAATGCCCACCTCTAGGTGATGGAATAATGGGAAGAAAATAAAGCTCGTTTCTGTAAATTCAAACAAAGAAAAAATTGTGTATATGAGATGGAGCGGGTTTAATTGTGTGATTTTTTTAAGAGAATTTCTCAACTTGGCTTGTGAGGTTTTGTACTTGTGCAATTTCATACTGCCATATATTAAATCACACATGCGTGTATAGTTTGTTTATCTTAGTTTTATACCATTTTTTATGGACTACTATTTATATCAATAGAATGTGAAGATTAGCATCTTCAAATCTAACACTCTTATATATGGTTTATATATTTTCCTTACAAAATTTACATTTTAAAGATGCAGAATTCTTATATTACCTTTTTAATAAACAAATTAAAATACCTTCCATATTAGAATTATGAAAAGTCAAACATATCTATAATAGTTTCATTTCTCTAATATCACACATTAACTATTATTGAACTTTTTTACTATCACAAAAATTGTTAGATGAACATATTACAATCAACAAAATATTAACATCATCTAGAATAAAGTTCAAACTTTTGTTGCTTTGCGCGAATGTCTACTAGTGTAAGATAATTATCTTTTATTAAATAAGCCACTTGGTCAACTCGTAGGGTTCAATGTGTGTATAGTTGATCCGTCTAAGAAATTACATAACTAAAATATGCAGTTCAGCCTATATAAATATGTTTATAATCAAAATATCGTTTGGTGACTTGAAACCGTACCTAAATTGTAAATTTAGTAAAAAGGAAAATCGAGTAACGAAAGACCATACTTATAAATTGATTCGAATATACTTTCCTTTACTATCAAATCTTGAACATCTATGAACAATGTTGGTTTTGTCTTACTAGGCGGATTTTAAAATATATATATAAAAGAATTACAAAGTAAGAAATTAGTGATATGTTAGCTGGATGGTTTGGTTCCATTACTCGCATGGTAGCATCAGGGTTCGAATCTTTACTAGGAAACATGTATAGATACGGTTTCTCACACGACAAACAGGATAAACGAATCGCTGATTACAGGAGAGATTCATCCTGAAAAGTTATGTAGTAACTCACTGGCCATGATCAAGAATATGACAATGACGGATTTGGCCAATGAAGTTGAGGTTAACGGGAGGAAGTTAGTTGAAAATGAAGACGTAGAATGGCCTGAATGGCTGTCCAAAGGGGACAGAAGGTTGTTACAATTGGGGACTGTGACACCTACGTGGTTATGGCTGCAGATGGTAGTGGGGACTTTACAACGGTTTCTGCTGCTGTTGCGGCTGCACTGTCTTCAAGCTCGACTAGGTACGTGATTAGGATCGAAAATGTAGATATTCTGTATGGTAAACGGAATTTGATGTTTTTAGATTGTGGTAGAACAACCACGGATATCATCGGATGTTGAAGTGTCGCGGGCGGTAGTATTTCAAGATTGTGACAGTCACGCTCGTTGCCCCAACGCAAACCAAAAAAATATGGTCACAGCTCAAGGCCGAATTGACCCAAACCAAAATACAGGAATCGTGATTCAAAAATCAAGAACTGGGGCCAGGTCTGACCTTCAAGCCGTCCAAGGAAGTTTTCCAACGTATCTAGGAAGGCCTTGAAAGCAATTCTCGAGGACGGTTGTTATGCAATCGACGATAAGTAATGTGATAAATCCAGCTGGATGGTTTCCTTAGGATGGGAACTTTGCGCTTGATACATTGTATTATGGAGAGTATCAAAACATGGGTGCTGGTGCAAGTACCGCGAATAGAGTTACCTGGACAGGGTGTCGGGTGATTATGAGTGCTGCCGTGGCTCAAGGTTTTACTCACGGAAACTTTGTCGGTGGCAGTAGTTGGTTACGGGCTACTGGTTTTCCGTTCTCTCCAGGGCTGTAAATTTGTAATGTGTTTGATTAATGATTTGAATAAGTTGTTATGAATAACATGTTGTGCGTGAAAGTTGCATTGTAGTGTCTTAAGTTTATCGGATTTTATGTGTTAAACCTTTGAGTCGAAGTCAATTTTCACATGTAATGTTTTTTTCTATTCACACTAACTTGCTTGTGAAAATGGTCACATTGTTAAGTTGTCCTGTGAAAACCATTGTTAAATTGTCCTGTGAAAATGGTCACATTGTTAAGTTGTCCTATACAAAGACAATACACATGGTCATCAATATGAGATGATGACAGTTTATACGTTTTAACTTTTGCTAATAAGTTAAAAAACTTTTATTAAATTAAGTTTGTAATAGATAAATGTAGGGTTTATTGATTCGTGATATGTTTAACTTTCATATTTTTATATTGTATGAGATAAACTTCCAAAAACTTTTTATTTTATGTTGACTTGACTTTTTTGGCCTAGACAAAAAAGTAAACTTTCCTTTTTTGAAACGGCTAAAAATGGAAATATTACATACAATAGTTTATCTCGCACAATAAAAAATTTGAAAGTCATACAATATAAAAACGTGAAAGTTAAACGCATCACGAATAATAAACTCATAAATATATTAAGGAGGGTGGGTGGGTCCTATAATTGATTAGGAAGAAGATTATAATCGGAGACCTTGCATTAATTCCAAATTTAGTAGGGCCAAGATGAATAGAACTTGAAAGATTATAAGCAAAAATATCTATAAATGCGAAAAAAATATGTAGTAGGTGACGGCTGCTATTTGCAAATATTGATAAGTACTTCCCCTGTTATATACATCCATTTACTCTTCATCACATTTTCTTCACTACAAGCACTTATTTGCTGAAATGGCGAATTTCGGCAAGATTTTCGCTTCAATGCTTCTTATTTTGGCTGCTATCAGCATTGTGGTTGTTGGAGTTAACTCCGAGACCTCCAAAACTCATTCCGACAACATTAGAGCATCCGCAGCTCACACTATCGTGAAATCATCATGTAGTGTCACCCTCCACCCCGATCTATGCTACTCCACGCTTTCGGGCATCCCTGAAATGACCAAAAAAGTCAAAAGTCAAAAAGATGTCATTGAACTAGCTATCAATAGCACCAAAGAGATAGTTGAACGGAACTACTTTACCATCAAGAAACTTACATTGAGAACCGATCTCACGAAACGTGAGAAAATCGCTCTACATGATTGTTTGGTAATGGTGGCCGACACACTCGAAGACCTCAATCAGGTTATAATAACGAAACATACTCGCACTTATTTCCTTTGTAACTTGATCTGCAACTTTTTGACTCGTTAACCAACCTGATACTGCTAGACCAAAGACACGTTAACCAGAAACTATTGTTTATTCATATAATAATCATATACTCAAATATCTAAAAAAATTATATACGTTGCCAGGTCATCGGTTTTCTAGAGACTTATCCTACGAAAAAAGGAAATCGCAAACATATGCACGACATGATAACACTAATGAGCACAACCCTAACCAACCAAGACACATGTATCGACGGTTTCTCTCACGACGAATATGATAAGAAACTTCGTGAATCCCTCATAGACGGAGAGACTCACGCTGGAAAACAATGTAGCAATTCATTAGCCATGATCAAAAACATGACCGAAACAGACATGATCATGACCAACCAAGTCAAAATCAACAAAAGGAAGTTAACAGAAGACGAAAATGTAAAGTGGCCCGAATGGTTGTCAGCAGGCGATAGAAAATTATTGCAATCAGGGACCACAACACCTAACGTGACTGTGGCTGCAGATGGCAGTGGGGACTTTATAACGGTTTCTGCTGCCGTTGCAGCTGCTCCTAATAGAAGTTCGACTAGGTACGTGATTGGTATCGCGGCAGGGGTGTACAGGGAAAATGTAGACGTCCCCAGTAATAAGCTGAACATAATGTTTTTGGGTGCCGGAAGATCATCAACAATTATTACGGCAAACAGAAGTGTTGCTGGCGGTGATACTACCTTCAATTCTGCTACTGTCGGTCAGTATAGTATCTATGTTGTTTATTCTTGGTCGTACATATATGTTTTTTCGTCTTGTTGAAACTATGTGTAAACAGCTTTATTTACAGATTAGTAACCATATATAGTACTAATCAACAAGGCTAAATTCAATTATTGCTATCAACATATTTGATTCTACCTCAAGTAATATAAATCTTGTTTTTTTCTAAAAATTTATCAGTCCCTTGAAGAAAATATTGTGTGTTTTTCCTGCATTTATGTCTTCACAAAGTGCTCATGTCATTGTTTGCTATTTTATAGAAATATAGTAACTAGGATTGGTGAAACATTGTACCTTATATATGTTATATTGTTAATCTGTTATGCATCTAGAAGATGGAATCAATTGTAAACTTAATCCAAATTTTTTATGTAGTGGCGGTGGGTGCTGGATTCCTAGCACGTGACATAACGTTTCAAAATTCGGCTGGGCCATCAGGGCAACAAGCAGTGGCAATTCGGGTCGGGTCAGATGAGTCAGCATTTTACCGATGTGGCATGATAGCTTACCAAGACACACTTTATGTCCACTCCAATCGTCAATTTTATGTCAATTGTTACATAGCAGGCACAGTTGACTTTATTTTTGGCAATGCAGCAGTCGTGTTACAAGATTGTGACATAAACGCTCGTAGACCTAATCCAAACCAAAGGAATATGGTCACGGCTCAAGGAAGAACCGACCCTAACCAAAATACAGGGATTGTGATTCAAAAATCAAGAATTGGTGCCACATCTGATCTTTTACCGGTTCAAGCAAGCTTTCCAACTTATTTAGGAAGACCGTGGAGGAATTTTTCTAGAACGGTTGTGATGCAATCAACAATAAGTGATGTGATAAATCCGGCTGGATGGTTTCCTTGGGATGGGGATTTTGCACTTGCTACATTGTATTATGGTGAGTATCAGAACACGGGGCCTGGAGCTAATACGTCTAATAGAGTGACGTGGCCAGGGTATAGGGTGATTACCAATGTTACCGAAGCTCAAGGGTTTACGGTTGGGAACTTTATCGATGGTGGTAGTTGGTTATCGAATACCGGCTTTCCTTTTTCTCTTGGGTTATAATTTGTGAATTGTGATTGTTTGATTTTATATCAAGATTGTGAATGAAATAAGTTGTTTGAATAGTAGTGTGATAGTATAAAAATAAATGATGATATCGTATGATGTATTTGTGTATCTTGTAATATGGTTTCACTTGTTAATCTAAGGCATGAGTTCAGAGAGACACATTGGCATATGAGTTAATTGAGACATATGATCGAGTTTGTTCTTCAACGAATATTGTTGAGCACATCGACTGAAGGACCATAGTTTTGAAAAGGATCTTTGACTAAGAGACTTTATATTCTTACTACGTAAGCCTAGTTAACTTTTTCTTTTAATTAATTTTTAATTAATAAGATTATAATAAATAAAAAAAATTAAGAGATAAGATGGGCAAATAGAATAAATAATTAACACGTGTCATGATTTTGTTGTATTAGAAGAAATATATTAGCAGGAAAAGTTATGATTTTTGTTTCTTTCTGACATTGTGTGTGTAAAGAATATAGGATTTTGTAGCTATAATCGTAAAATTCATACTCTTACACAATCAGACCTGTCATCATAATTTGCAAAGATGCTTTGGATCAAAACACCACCCCTTAAGTAACTTAACCCACCCCAAAAAATGCAAAGCTACACATGAATTCCAACGTGATATGATAAAGAGATAAAAAGAAAAAAAGGTGAAAAGGACCATAAAAAATAAAAATAGGGCCATCAATCCACCCATAATTATTGTGAATTTGTGATGAATCCGCGAGTTTCGGGATACCCCCACTTACACGCCACAGATTTACGATATTCAAATATAATATACGTAAGGTTTAATACACAAATAAAATATTTAATTTTATAAAAATATTTATTGAGTAATCATTTTATCCTTTTAACATAAAAATAACCAAATTTCATAAACCTGTTAAAAGATTAAGAGATTCCGGTTACACCAGTTAAATACCTGACATGACCTTCATTTTTCTTACATGCACGCAAATAAATCAAAATTAAACGATAGATATACACATTTGAAGTTTCCTATACACATCATTTTAAATTTAAATAAATTATTTTTTTCTCTACCTTAAAATTCTCCTGCTTTTCTTTAGATCGCTCTATTAGATGAAATTTTTTTACAGCTTTTTCAATGTTATTTTAGCATCACGTCACTTTATTAGACTTAACATTGCCAATAAATAACACTTCTTCAAAAATATTAAACTACATTATTTGTTTAATTTTTCTTTTTTCAATTAATACAATTATAATAAATTTTAAACAATGTTTTGAAACCCGGATCAATGGTTGACCTAACCAAGTCTTCGGGTCCGGTTGGACCGAGGGGTCAAATCGATATTTGACTTTTTGACCTTTTTAAACTTTTTTTTTGAGATTTTTAAATTTTATCCAGATTGATTGATAGTTAATCTTTAATGACACTTCATATTTAATGTAAATTTTACGATTTTAAAATTAGAATTTTCTATATCAATTTATGAGTAGACAAAGTGCATTAAAAAGTAAACAAAAAAAAAGTTGACTTAAACTTATAATTAAAACTTTTAAAACTATAATTATAAATTATGATATTTGAAATGGGTTATGAAAATTGTATTTGTAATTGTAATTGTGTGAAAAATATAATTAAGTTGTATTGTATATATATATAAAAGAAAAAAAATATTATTAAAATGTAATCGTTTTTCTACCGTTTAATTTATTTTCTTTTCTTGTGACTGTTTGATCGAGAAAAAAAATTATTCTTCTTAGTGTTTTAGTTTGAATAAAAACACAATTTTTTTTTGTTTATAGCATGTGGTCCTCGGTTGAAGTGTGTTTAAGCTTCTTGGCTAAACGAATAAGGAGTGTGGAAGACGCAGTCGTGCTAACTATGTCTTGCAAGGACGCTCATAAAACGTTCGAAAAAGACGATTATGCATCTTCCAAATACGCTTTTAAAACGTCCGAAAAAGACGATTTAGACACCGGTCTTACAAACTCCTCCAGTACCAAGAGAGTTGAAGAGAATGTTTGCACACATAACAAATGGATGTGTCGGTGTGCATGAATTCTGTATGCAGTCGCTACCTTTTATCTTAAAGTTGGATTAAGTTAATATAAATCAATTGACATATCAATTATTGACAAATATATAAGATACTAGATTATGAGAATGTACAACGTAGCTAGAGTTATTAAATGGAATTCAATAGACATCAACTGTTTGCATACAGCATTATCAAATGAAAACGATGACACGCACATGTAAAACGTAGCTAGAATTCAGTAAGTTGCAACTTGATTTGATAGTTGGGATAGTTATTCATTGCTTTGCCCAGTACATTGCTAATTTGTTGGTGATTTATCACCAATATAATTTAAGTGTAATGGGATTAAACTTATTAACCAAATTTGATCTAAATGAATATTAAACAAGTTTAGTGGTGCGGGGTGCACATTTGTTTGAATTCTTTTAGGTCCAACGGGGGTCCGGGGGCAGCGCCCCCGGTAACGGGGTCCAAGGGGCGGCAGCCCCTGGTGGGGTCCAAGGGGCAAAGCCCCTGGCTAGGGTCGATGTTCCTTTATGGAAAATGCCTTGGAGATCCGAAATTGGAAATGAAACCCGGTTTGACCCGCCTATTTAAAAATGGTTAAAAACGTTTGAAAAATGGTTTTGTAACAGCCAATTTGGTCAGTTTTGTTCATCTCATTTGGTACAGAAAATCATAACTTTCACATACGAATTCTTTGAAATATACTGAACTTTATTCGATTGAATTTTCGTGAGTACCAACGAAATATTTCAATCTGAAAGTGAATCACGACTTTCAGTATCATCCGAGTAAACAATAATCCCGTATTCTAACATAATTTAAAATTAAAAAAAAAAAAAATAACTATGTACTCTTTTGCAATACTTATTCAATTATCTTTAGAAACAATTTTTTTTCATAGCATGTGGTTCTGGTTGAAATGTCTGTAAACTTCTTGGCTAAACGAATAAGGAGTGTGGAAGACGAAGTTGTACTAACGGTGTCTTCTAAAGACGCTCGTAAAACGTCCAAAAAAGATAATTGTTCGCACTGGTCTTACAAACTCCTCCACCACCACAATTATCATCCAAAGTTCCAAACAACCGCTGCGACTTCCGTATTTACAAAAACCAACCTTCAAACCACCCCCAACCTGAACACCGCCACTGACCGAGGTTGACCGCAACCACCACCTTCCCCCTGTTTCTCTCTCTATCTTCACTTTTCTCTGTCTACGAACCCCAAAACGATTTTATTTTTAGACGTACCATCGCCACTATCAGATCTCGCAAACCACCGGTTTTCATTTTTTGGGATGACCGTTTTTCTTTTTCATATGTAGTTGTTGTTTAATTTCTTTTTGGATCTATTAGAAATGTAAGCTTTGAGTTGCTGCTACGGTTGTTAATTTTGAACAAGATTTGACTATAAAACATGTTATGATTATTGTTATTGTTGGGAAGATGGTTGTTGTTTTGTTTTTCATATGTACAGATCTAGTTTTTGTTTGGCAAAATAAAGGATCTTCCATCTCTTTTTTTAAGCATACTAATTAAGGTTTTAATTTTTGTAACGAAAATTTGGTATTGTTTTTAGCAAACTGATTCTGTAAGATTATGTGGAAAGTTCGATGTATGGTTTCTTTTGAAGATATGAGATTCTAAATCAAAGTGGTTTGATTTCTTAAAAAATTATTGATTTGTTGGATTTGAAAATTTGAAATGGATTTTAACCCTCAAAACATAAATGGAACTCATGAATTATTTGTGCAAATATTCCAACACACTAATATTATCATCAAATTTAAAATATCCTATCCGAGATATCTTAAAAACAAAAGTAATCCTTTTTAATTGATTTTTTAAAAGAATAAGATAAGGATTTTTTGTATTATTTAATTATTTAAAATTGACATTTAATGATGTTGATAATATGGACAATCTGACGTTTACGTGGATGTGATTGAGCATTTACGTGGAGCTTATGTGGATAAGGAATCTAAGACCCCTTTCAATGGAAAAAGCTTGTTCCGTGCCAAATCAGCGTTACTTCATCATTATTTCAGAAAAATTGAACAAAAACTTAACCGTGCCAACCGAAGAAAGCTTCTTTAGAAAGACTTACCCCACCATTAACCAATAATACATTTTACTACACACACAAAACAATAAAAAAAATAGTTTTTTTTTTGTTTTCTTGCAAGTGGGCCTATTGTTTTTTCGTCTTTGGCCATCTTCATGAAGCTGAAAAAGGAGAACGGAATACGAGATGAAGAAGTTGGAAGACGTCGAAGATGTCTTGGAGGACGGGAGAAAGATCTCCCGTTAGCACGGGCCTAATAGCAAAAAGTAATCTTACATAATCATATTTAGCATTGCTAACTCTTACATGAATTACGTATAGTTCAATATATTTATGTTAAAAAGGAAAGATTATTATTGCATGTAAACATTTTCCCTTAGTTTAATACTATATTTGTATATTAACCTAATTTACAATTATGTAAGTTGTAATCGGTTACTGATCTAGAAATGAGGCAATTATCCACTCGTTTAAAAAGTTTCAAATCATCTAAAAATATACTCATCTTTTAAGAGTATTATTGAATTTTCTAATTTTTAACTCCTAACACAGAAAAATAACAAAAAAAAGGTTTTTTTACACCTACTAACGAAATTGTCTTACTTTCAACTCTTCTAGCAACCAAACAAAATTTGGTAACCATAGTGGCAGGCATAAGTGAGTCACTTTCGCTTGATCAGTAGCTTTTTACATTAATTTTTGAGCGTTTAGAAACTTGATGATTATATTGGACAAAAGCCACTTGATACAAACGTGATTATTGGTATTATTATTGTACTTTATCGTGGTAGTTTCATTATGTTATTTTCATAATTATCGTACACCTAGCAAGTGTTTTTGCTTCTTTTTTCTAATATTATGATAGGTGTGAATTTATTGTGGTTGCTGTAAGTTATTATGACAATTATATAGCTTCATTTATCTTAGCTATCAAAGTAAGTTCTTTTGCCTTAAAAGACTTTTAATTTTGATGGATCTAAGATGCGAATGTTACATAGCGTTCGGATAGGTATTCATCAATTTGTTGTTGCGAAAATAGATCAAACCGAATTCAAAAGCGTTTCACGATCTGATCGGACATTCAATATGTAAAAACAATGATACATACAACACCTTCAAAAAATGGATGAAGATTTAATTTTGTATAATATCTTTTGTGATTCATACACGATTAAATTTGCGTATTAACCACTCTGTAAAGCTATTATAAACAACTTCTATTATAGGCTAAATAAGTTGCTCCTTTTAATTTGTGAACAAGCATTTGTCAAGTGTTTATAAAACAAATGCCATTTGAACATTAAAGTAAACGGCCTGCAACTACCTTTACTAGTAGGGTAATTAAAAAATATAATTACCCTTCTTAGACATATTAATATTAATTAATTAGAAAATAAAAAGAAAAAGATAGGAAGGTATGTCTAGACAGACATGATTTCATGAACATGAGTATATGATTGACCTTAATCAACGGCGAGGCAAGGCAACTCGCCACCGGTTCTAATGTTCGGTTGACTTTTTCCAAATAAATTGACAAATAACAATAGCATTAATTATAGAGCTTCTGAGTTTTGTCCACTGAAAACACGTAAAAACAGCTACACATTGATTGGTTGGGTTCGTTTTCATACTTCATGCCCACCACATGCCTTCCTGTCTCACTTCCCAGCTTTATCCTGAATTACAATTATCATTTACGAAGAAGTAAGAACTTTTAATGAAAGTGACATCATAAATGTAAATAATAATTGTAATTCATTTGTTATATATTGTAAGTACATTTGTTATATAATCAAACATATTTTTAGAATGTTATATTACATATTGTAAGTACATTTGTTATATATAGTTAAAAAGTTAATAGTATATGAATTACTTATTTTCATTTTAATATAATAATAATAAATAACATAACAAATCATTTTAAATATGAATTTTCTTAACAAAAATATATAAATAATTTCACAGTATCCATTACTCGTGTTGATTTTATTTATTTTAAAAATATAAATCCTCATACACCTCACTATCACAAATATACATATTAAACTACGAATTTACATATTAAATTACGAATCTATATAATTGTTTTATCATGAGGACTTGAACTTCCAACTTCATGATTAAAAAGATCACTGCAACACCGCTAAATTAAAAACTCTTTGACGTGTTTATCTTACAATCTCTTTCAACTTCATTTTTCCACTTAATTGTATGCCTATATTTTCACTATTGTTAGATAAATAATACAAAGAACAATTGTTACCGTACAACATTTACTAATATGCACTATTAGCTATATTGATTACTTTCAACTACATAAGTCTTAAATTGTAGTAATATTTTCAAAAGTCATCGTAGCACTGAATAAAAAATCCTCCAAATTGCAAATTTATTACCTAAACAATTATTTCTACTTTTTTCATAATTGACCTGAAAATGTTTTTAAAATTTTATAAAGAAACCCACACGGCACTTTACCATTATTAAATATTAATACCAAAAAGTTCATACCACAATAATGGAGTCGTTATAAAATTAAAAAGAGATTTTTAATATGTACACTCCAAATGTACAATAAGATGCTTTTAATACATTTTCGAGATATTAAAATTTGTATTTATTTTATAATATGTATAAAAAGATAAATATTAAATAAAATAATAATAATAATAATAATAAATATAAATTTAAATTATAATATTAAAAAAAAATTCGAGTTTTACAAATGGTCTCGCAGGCACACATTACAAAACACACATACGCGTCTATGTTTCACATCATCCAAGAAGGAGCCAAACATGTTTTAAGGACTAACTTTAAACATCCCACTTTCAACTTTATATAAATAAATAACCCATTTCTGATTTCTAACAAACAAACACACAGAAAACAACCAAAACATTATCACTTATTTTACACTCCCAAAAATCCTTTATTTCATTAAACACAAACTCAATATTCATGGATACAATCAAATCCTTCAAAGGATATGGTAAAGTCGATCCGGTAGAAGAACAAGCATTTCGTCGTAAAACACGAAAACGCGTAACGATCCTAATCGTTTCAGTCGTGTTACTACTCGCTGTCATTATAGGAGCTGTTGCAGGAACATTGATACACAAACGCAACAACGACAAAAATTCAAACCCTAACTCACAATCTTCACAATTATCATCATCACAATCAATCAAAGCCGTTTGTAGTCAAACTCGATACCCCGAATCTTGTTACACAAGTATTTCGGAGCTTAATAAGTCGAACTCAACCGATCCAGAAGAGCTGCTTAAAATTTCGTTACAAGCGGTTCTTAATGCGTTATCTGACGTGGCAACATTGCCTAAAAGGTTATCGGATGTAACAACCGATGAAAAAGTGAAAAAAGCGTTAGATGTTTGTCAAAACGTGTTAGATGACGCGGTTGACTACGTTAAGGATTCAATTTCAACGATGGATGTGAAATCGGGTGAGAAGTTACTTAGTGTAACGAAGATAGACGATTTGAAAACATGGTTAAGTACTACGATCACGAATCAAGAAACTTGTTTAGACGCTTTAGATGAAATGAATTCGACGAGTCTAAATGATGTTACGTCACAAATGAAGAATTCGAGTGAGTATTCGAGTAATAGTTTAGCTATTGTTTCTAAAATCTCCGGGATTTTAGGAAAGTTGAATCTTCCTATTCATAGGAAGTTGTTGTCGGATTCTGAATCCGAGTTTCCGGAATGGGTAAGTCCTAGGGTTCGGAGATTGCTTCAAGTGGCTCGACCGAAGCCTAATGTGACCGTGGCGGCTGATGGGACCGGAGATGTGAGAACAATTAAAGAAGCAATGGCTAGGGTTCCGAAAAAGAGCAAAACAATGTTTGTGATTTATATTAAGGCCGGAAAGTATTTGGAAAATGTTGTTTTGGATAAATCGTTTTGGAATGTTATGATCTACGGTGACGGTAAAGATAAGTCGATCGTTTCCGCCAGCCTGAATTTCGTCGAAGGCACACCGACCTTCTCGACGGCGACTTTCGGTAATTTCTCATCTACCATGTTTTACTTATTTAAGTCGGTTATCTACTTATTACTTATCTTTATGTTATATAAAATAGCTGTATGAAAACTCTGTTCTATATATCAATTAATAAGCACTTCAAAGTAAATAAATTATCTAACTTAAACAATCCACACACACTCTAAAAGGAGTATCATTTAAAAAGGTATACCAAACACTAGCTCCTAGATTTTGCTAACTACTATGAAGTATGTGTTAAGTAAGCCATTTTGACTTTGGTGTCTGTTGAAACGGTATACATTGAAGATTTGTATAAACATGTACCGACTTCACTCGAGACACCACAAGATCTAGAAAAAACAATGTTATATTAACTTGTACTCTCTGCATTGATGTTTTGATTTTATTAAATTTGGGATTTTGGGTATTAAAGTAACCCCACTCACTCACATGATTTGTTGTACCAGATGTCATGTGCCTGACATTATTATTGCTAACACGATGCATGTGGAAGTTTAATTTTAGGATGTGACCAAATGACTTGCAATAGTTTATTACTATGCAGATCAACTTGTTTTTGAATCTAATCCAACAGTCCCATTGCTTGAATGCTGACATTAGTACTATTGCTTATTGTTATTGTTATATAATATATAATATATAATATATATGTATTAATACTTTTTAAAAAAGTATTTATCTATACGTTTTAAAATGTTTTAAATGCTTCACAATAAATCAATCAGCATCCGTAAAATGCAGCGCAGAAACTTTATAATGGTAATTGGTATTATAAATCGTTGTGAAACTAATGCAAATAATATTCTTTATATATGTAAGGTAGTATAAGTTTACGTAAAAATGTAATTTACTTTCAGTTTACGATGGTAAAAAGTTTAAACCTATATTATAAATTGTTTCATATTCTATCGATTAACATCGTTAAATATATAAGAGGCCACTTAATTGAGTTATGATCTACATGTATAATTAATCAAAATATCAGTTAATAAATGTAAAAAGGGCGAGTCGATTTGAAAATCTTAAGATTATCGGAGTTAATTTATGATTAGGAGTTTTTCATATTTTAGATCAATAAAAGAGCTCCGATGTAATTTCGCATTTTGTTGGTTAAAGATTAAGCCAAGCCATCTATAGTTCATGGTCACATAAAAGTTAATCCAAGATTATTTGAGTTAATTCATGGTTACATAGAAGTTATGGTTGATTATTTAAGTTAATTCATGGTTACATAAAAGTTATGCTTTATAGTTGTCACAAATATGTAAGGTCTAAACGTTATGTTAATGATGTATCAGCTGTTGCTGGAAAGGGCTTTGTAGCAATGGACATGCGGTTCGAGAACACTGCAGGTGCAGCCAAGCACCAAGCCGTGGCATTCAGGTCAGGTTCAGATTTTTCCGTCTTTTACAGATGTTCGTTTGATGCATTTCAAGACACTCTTTATCCACATTCCAACCGTCAATTCTATCGTGAATGTGATGTCACTGGAACCATTGATTTCATATTTGGAAACGCGGCGGTGGTCTTCCAAGGCTGTAAGATTATGCCACGTCAGCCTCTATCGAACCAATTTGTAACCATTACGGCTCAGGGAAAAAAAGACCCGAATCAAAACACTGGTATTTCAATCCAAAAATGTGATATTTCCGCATTTGATAAGCTCATTGCTCCTACATACTTAGGTAGACCATGGAAAGAATTTTCCACAACAGTTATCATGCAGTCCAATATTGGGGGCTTTTTGAACTCAGTGGGCTGGATTTCATGGGTTCAAGGTGTTGACCCACCAGCATCTATATTCTATGGTGAGTACTTGAACACTGGCCCAGGCGCCGCTGTTGGTCAACGAGTTAAATGGGCAGGGTATAAGCCCAGTCTAACGAAAGCTGACGCTGGTAAGTTCACGGTAGCATCGTTCATTGAAGGCGCAATGTGGTTACCACAAACAAATGTGGCGTTCGATTCAACTTTATGAGTATGAAATGACGCGTTGTATACTTGTATGTTTAATGGGCGTTTTCCCAATCTTTTTTCGATAAGATAGTTTGTAATCCGTACATCATCTTCTAACACATACCATTATTGTAATAATGTTATACTTATGATAGATTTGTACTTAACCAAATCTATGATAACATCAATACTTTGTTTTCTTTTGATCATCATCCTATTAAGCTCAAGTTCATATTTACAAGATTATCAAATACTTAAGACATGTCAATGGGTCTGATAAGATCTGCTTAATTAATATTTAATACAACGGGTGAAAAATATTTCGTTTATAAAATCTAAAATAAATGCCTTCAAGTTGAACTTTATAATATGCCTTATTTGCAATAACTTTAGTGTAAATTATGATACATACTTAATAAATATCTCAATAAGTTGACACATTTAAACTGCTCAATACTTGATTTGGTTCAACATCAGCTGGCCCATTTAAGTAGTAAAATATATTATTTAATATTTTAACAAATACAAATTTAATACTACTAACTAAGCAAAAAAGGACCGTTGTAAAACGATGGGCTAATTTGATGGTACTAGTCAAGAACACCAGGTGACTTGGGAGTTGATAAGTTATTGTTGGCGTTTTCTGCTTTTAATGTCGGGACTCGGCGTTAATCATTTTTCATCAAAGTTCAAGTCCGAAGTTGAGTATCAACAATGGTTTTTCAAAATTAAAGTTTATTTTTATTTTATTTTCGTTTGATTTCACTGGTTTATAAGCATTTTGTGGGTTTTTTTTACTTTAAGTTTGATATTAGACTACTTTCTCAAAAATTGTATCTAGTATTAAACTTTTATCATTGAGACTTAAGCTTGAACCACGACTCAGTGCTCAGTTTACGGTGTACCACTCCGATATCTTATGGTTAGTTTTAACTGTGGCTCGTTTCTTACTTTTATTTAAACTTTTATTCCTTCATTGATATGGATGGTAATGTACCAAATACTTCTATTGGCTATTTGGCTGACTTTTCTGGCAGATCAAAATATCCTTGGATATTTAGTTGTGAAAAATGGTCCACACTCCACATGTCATCATAGGCTTATTTAAATTGCAATTTGTTTAAAAGGAAAAAATGGGTTATTCCTTTTTCTTGAAACCTGATACACAAAATATTGAAAGCAGATACACGTAGGTAGGGGCATGTGCACATGGGACGTAGGGTGACAATGATTTTATTATGATATAGATATAAAAAATATTAATGATTAAATCTGGGTACCGGACTAACTTGTGCCTATCCCGTCTGATCAAAGGTCGTCGGAGGTGTTTTTTTCTATATTAATAACGGACGAAAAAATGAATGAAAATAAAAATGGAGGCTGCCCAATCGACTCGACCCTTTTCCCTGCCCGCGGCCTCTCACTACATTTCGTTCTTCTTCTAAACCGTAGCTTGAATGAAGACACGGTTCAAACGGTTAGATTAGTCAAATCATATTGATATCCAAATCATGAGTATAATAAAGGTAATATGTTTACATCATAATTGGTTTAGCTAAGTCATGAATTACAATGTATCACCAAATCCAATCTCATTTATGTGATACCTCTTACTTATTTTTTAACCAACGTGGAATTGGTTTTCTCCACCTATCCAAAACCTTTTAATGTCAAACACGTTGGACTATCTTATCAATGTAATTTCATGATAGAATTTCAAAGGTCCTTATAAATTGTCTAAAGATTAAAAGAGTGATAATATGTTTACTATCGTAACGAATAATTAGGATTCATATTCTAAGAGATGCACGAGTCGTGCGTTCGATATATTCTGAGAGGTTATGACTCTGATACATTGTAATTCATGACTTAGCTAAACCATACATCGTTCAGGTTCAACTAAAAATCATAATAGAAGAATATTAATAGTTTACTACCTTAAACTTATAATGACTCAAATTTCTTATCTCATATCAATATAAGACCAATTATCACAGTTATACTTACACAATTTAGATCATTTTGATCTTAACAACGTTGAAAAGATAGTAGTATTTTTTTGATAATTTAAATTTACAATTATTATAAATAAAGAATTAAAGTCAATTATAATTTATAATGTGATCTTATAGGTTTAATGTAGGTTTCACCTCTTAGTCTAACGTTATTAATGTGATCTACAATATGGCGTATGCATTAATTAAATTAAAGTTGTACTTAAAAGAAAAATGTATATATTTTGTGGTTTACAAGAATATACGGAGTATTTGTTTTCAGAAAAATGAAAGTTTATAAAAATAAATAGGAATATCGTAAAAAGGAGTATAGATTAGGGAACAAGTTTATAGATGGAAATGAAATCGTGTTTGAATTGTGTTTGATTTTTCTTGTGCGTGGCCGCCCTTCATCCCTCTGTCTCCATCTCTCTCATCATCTCACGCAAACAAACATATCCATACACATACATCGTATATATATTCTCACGCCTTAAAAAAGAAAAAAACGGCATGCGGAAATTCGTAGCACACAGAACCAAAACTTTACTCAGAAACTCATCAACCACTTCCTCCTTATTATTCAATCACCATTCTCATCAATCATCATCAATTTCATGTTCATCTTCAAATTCTAGATATTGTAATTATACTTCACGCTTTGCTCGATTCTTCACGTCAACTCCAATTAACGATACGTCAATGGCTTCCGACAAGTCAACCCCACCGGTTACCGTTGGATCGCTTAACCCTAAGGTCTTCTATTTGTCTCATTTCGTTGATTTCTGTTTATTCGTTAATTGATTTTTATTAATTTTAGCTTGTTAGCTCGAAAATTAGTATTAGATAGGATTTTAGTATTAATTTGTTCAGACATTTTAATGCCTTAATCAGTTGCTTGGTGATATTATATACAATATGTGTATATATATATATGTGGATCTATGAACATAGTTGATCTAAACAAATTGAAAGGATCATTAAAGTGTACTGTAATAAGCATTTCTTATAAAAAAAGTGAGTTCCACTAATGAAGTGTGTGGATGGCTAGTGTGAAATGATACTATCATTTATATATGACAGTGAGTAGAAACCTAATTTATATATATAGTCTAACTAATTAGTATTATATAGTAGCTTTAAATTGATTGCTTGTGGGGTGTTTGGGATTTGTTTATTCAAGGAGTTATCTGCTTTTTGCTTATTGATTTATACTAATAAACACCTCTCTAAATACAGAAAGGAAAAAGGTTAGCTAGAATGATATCTGTACTCATGCTTTTCCGTTTATTGGCAGGTTTTGAAATGTGAGTATGCTGTACGTGGTGAAATTGTGTCTCTGGCTCAGGTAATGAAATGATTTGTGTTGACTATGGGGCATTTATTTGTTAATGTATATATTAATGGACATTATTTAGCAATCCCTGTATATAACCATGAGATGCTCCAATAGATGATGATTTTCTGATGTTTTTACAATAATTAATGACAGAAATTACAGCAAGACTTACTAGCAAATCCAGGTTCTCAACCTTTTGAGGAGGTATTATTTTCTCAATGCTTTTTTGCTTCTTCTGTTACGAAGATGTACATTATGCTTCAGTGCTGACATATTTCAATGTTTTTCAGATACTTTACTGTAACATTGGAAATCCACAATCTCTTGGTCAGCAGCCCATCACTTTTTTCAGAGAAGTTCTTGCACTATGTGATCATCCCACCATATTGGACAAGAGCGAAACACAGGGCTTGTTTAGGTATGAATACATCTAAACATGTTTCAATCATGAAATTTTCTCTAAGTCATAATATCAGATCATCATTAAACTTAGTTCATTGTATGTCTCATCTCTCAATTCGACTTTTGTTGGTGAACTCTCACAGCGCAGATTCCATTGAGCGAGCATGGCAGATCCTTGATCAAATTCCTGGAAGTGCTACTGGTGCGTATAGTCACAGTCAGGTAAAACTGCTGTATCTCTGCAGCTTATTACTATTATATTTTGTGTTGCACACACAATATAACTGACTGTGCATCATAATTTGATGGGGTAATACTGTAGTAGTATGAATTGAGTTGTATTTTGGTATCAGGGTGTTAAGGGATTGCGTGATACCATTTCTTCTGGAATTGAAGCTCGCGATGGGTTTCCTTCTGATCCAAATGATATATTCTTGACAGATGGTGCAAGTCCAGCGGTAAAGATTTTTAATCTGTGCTCTTATCGTTTTTTATATTAAGTTATATTTTGAATCTAGTGGAACACGTCATATTGATTTTAGATTGTATTATCTTTCAATACCAGGTCCATATGATGATGCAGTTACTAATACAATCAGAAAGTGATGGAATATTCTGTCCAATTCCTCAGTACCCTCTTTACTCTGCTTCAATAGCCCTTCATGGTGGCACTCTTGTATGTGTTTATGTTACCAGAAACTAATGTCTTCATTATTGTACCTTTTTTTTTTTTTTAACAATATTTGAATTTATGATTGTCCCTTTTTAACTTCAATCTTATAAGAAGCATAATAGAGCAACGCATAATGATTTTTCAGGTTCCTTATTATCTTAATGAAGAAACAGGGTGGGGACTTGAGATCTCTGAGCTCAAGAAGCAACTGGAAACTGCTAGACAAAAGGGTATTACTGTTAGGGCCTTGGTTGTGATTAATCCAGGAAACCCAACAGGCCAGGTAATTCTATATTAGTTTTGAGAACATGAATAAATGTATTCTCCCTTTGATCTGAAACGCAGAAATATATTATCAAAAAAATGTTTATGTAGGTCCTTGCTGAGGATAACCAACGAGATATTGTGGAGTTCTGCAAGAATGAAGGTTTGGTTCTTCTAGCAGATGAGGTATATCAGGAAAATATCTACGTCCCTGAAAAGCAATTTCACTCTTTCAAAAAAGTGGCTCGTTCTATGGGATATGGTGACAAGGATATTCCCTTGGTTTCTTTTCAATCTGTGTCTAAAGGTAGTTTTCTTATAAACACAGTGCCATAGGTGTCGCTGTTTCGGTTTCATACAAATTTCTAAATATATGACTAAAATTTTGTGGTCTTTAGGGTACTATGGTGAGTGCGGGAAAAGAGGTGGTTACATGGAGGTCACCGGTTTTACTCCCGAGGTTAGGGAACAAATATACAAGGTGGCATCTGTGAATCTTTGTTCAAATATTTCTGGTCAAATTCTTGCAAGCCTTGTTATGAGCCCTCCGAAGGTATCTCTCTCTGTCCGAAATGTATCTAGTTCAATGATATGATAGGTAGTATTCAGTTCGATTATAAGTTCACTGTCTGTATGTAGGTTGGAGATGAATCATATGAGTCCTATTTTGCTGAAAAAGATGGCATCCTACAATCGTTAATGAGACGTGCAAAGGTCAGTTTAACAAATATACAGATTGGATTTTCTTATATGTTATATGTCAATCAATCACATTGTCGTCTAGTCTTGATAACATATTTCATTACTGAATAATAGACATTGGAAGATGCACTGAACAACTTAGAGGGTGTTACTTGCAACAAAGCTGAAGGTGCAATGTATCTTTTCCCATGCATTCGACTGCCCAACAAAGCCATACAAGCAGCAGAAGCAGCTAAAAAGGCACCTGATGCGTTTTATGCTAGTCGCCTCCTGAACGCCACTGGCATAGTTGTGGTTCCTGGTTCTGGTTTTGGTCAGGTAACATTTTTAGGCTTTCTAACTCCCATGTTCATTAAAACATTAGATGATCATGCCGGGCAATAACGGAAGATCTCTATAGAAGCGGTTAACCTTTATAATGTGTACCGGTCGTGTAACTGCTGACTTGGTTGATTTGCAACAGGTCCCTGGAACATGGCATTTTAGGTGCACAATATTACCACAGGAGGACAAGATTCCAGCCATTGTTACGCGGTTGACAGAATTTCACCAGAAGTTCATGGACGAGTTCCGTGATTAATTGGCACCACAATCTGCTTTTGTTTATGACAAATAGGCCTTGGAAAAATTGAAATAAAAAGGTCTCAAATAACTTCTGTTACAGCTTTGCTATATGTTTGTTAGCTGCCTGCGGAACGTTGTAAAATCGATGTCGTTTATGTTTAGGGACCTTGGACCAATTTTCTTGATGAGTGATATTTTCTGTTTCTGTTGAGGTTTTCCCTTGATAGAACATCTTTTGGCACTAGTAAAATATTTTGGAATCCATTTTGGTACTTATCTTGTTTTTATGTTTGTAACTTTCCTTTTGTAAAGGCTTGGTTAAAGTTTAAAGTAAAACAAGCATATACTTGTAGCCAAAAGAAAAACTTTATGGAATGAAGAGAATAATTTACTGTGGTGTACAAACACAAGATATAAAAAGGGTGTGATGATCAACTGATTTACTTTTGCCAAAATAGTGATTGGGCCCGAATATCATCTTTGAACAGACAAAAGTTATGCCGTGCAAGTAAAAGCAATCCTTGAACAGACAAAAACTATGGAAGGAAGTCATCACTCTTTTGACATGCATTAGAAAGTAATCTTTTGTCATCATTTTTTTTAACTCCACACGTAATTGTGGATGAACCTATGGATCTAGTAAGGTTTCCTTTTTGCTAGTCCTAACTCTTCCTCTATCGGTTACCGATCAAGCAACCACAGGGACCATGGTGACCGGATAGACCGACACTAGGGTGACAGTTCATTGTTTTGTTTGATTTAGCCATCGTCTCTGAATGCTCGATCTGAGCTGCCGCCCTTAACTCCTCCGCTTTCCGATTAACAACCATCATCTTTTTCATCGTCTTTTCTTCATATTTCGCTCTCATTTTCTGAATCTTTACCTACAACCCAATTCTTTTGTTAATTACTTTGGTACTTCACAATAATATAGAAAAAAAGGTTGCGACTTTTTACCTCAAGCTTTCTTGATTGAGCTTCTGCTTTGGCTTTTTGCAGATTCACCCAAGCTTTAATTTTTGCTTCCTGTATTTGATACCTATAAAAAAATAAAAAAACATTAAAAAGGTCAATTTTTGATTTTTTATCTAAAACCTTTGTTTGAATTGAGCCAAATTCCTTAAAACTATGATTTATTTTGCAACTATATTCACCTTATACATGATTGAGACATTTCTTTTTCTTCCCAAGCAGAAGGTCTAGGACCTGAAATACTTTCTAGACAATCATTATTCATCTCGAAAAGTCGCAAGCTTTTCGATATCTCCTCTTCTTCGTCCTCCCTCGAGCTCCAATTTGCATCAAATGGTGTCCATGGTTGTATCTTCGCTTTCCCAATATCAAACAAGCTACTCTGATCCATAAATAGTAACCTACTTTCAGGGGTGTTATGCCGTGGTGGAGACAAGCTTTTCGATGGCGTCGGGCACCGCGAGTTCGTGGTGCTGCCGATTGGAGTCATTTCTGTCCCCATGTCTCGGTTTTTAGCCTCGTAAATCACTTCCATTTTCGGTTTGCTAATTGAGTTCTCCATTGGATTTTTGAATACAAGTCCTTCACTCATTGACTCCCAACATTTGAAATTCGGAAAAGCAGGTTCTACCTCGTTTGTAAATTTATCTGCAATCGGATGTAGCTCGAAATCAAGGTTAATTTCATCATAATGTAACACGATTCTAAGTACTAAAGGCATTATTTAAACATTTTAATTGCATTCATTTTGTACAAAATGAAAAGAAATGTTACATTTTGGTGCAATTAATCATCAACTTAATTCTTGAATTTAAAAGGAGATATGGTCTGTGCTACTAGCGGCACGCAAGATCGTACACAAGTCATGCCCCCAAGTTTATATTTCGTGAACAACGAAACGTGTAACAATGTTAGCAGCATGGATTATTTTCCCATTTCAAAATAATCATGACTTCCTTTTCATGTTGTTAGTATTCTCTATGACAACAAGATTGAATACCATAAAACATTTTCTTACTAAACATTTTTTTTTCTTTCTTGAAAGTACTTATTCTCTAGTTTTTGTTTTTCTACAATCAAAATCCATTTTGCACCAAGAAAATAGGTGGTAAGATACAATACATAATAACAAAAATATATGCGACAATGGGGAGCAAAAGAGACAACGACATGTGAAGAGGACATGAGTAAATGATGGTAGTTTACCTTTTAGAAGCACATCACTGGACTTTGAGGCTAAGACCCCATTCAAAGCTTTGTCTGAACTCTCATCATGGTGGTCCAAAGATACAATTTTTGGACCTTGAAATACAGAACTTGTTTTTTGATGTTTTTCTATAAAATCTTGAGACTTTACAACACCATGAGCAGGGGATTCATGACCATTCATAACCCATTTTTCAGCATCATCCCATTTTGAAGGAAAGTTCTTTCTTGACCCAATACTTGAACTAAAACCGGGTCGACCCAGTGTAGATAGACCTCCATTTTTTCTAGTGTCAGGAAACCAATCTACAAATGGATTCTCCTTCCTCATTCCTATTTCCTGTTAAAAACAACAATTGGTGAAAAAAGTTACCAACTTTCTTTATACAAAAAAATTCAAGAAACATGAAAATTTTGAATTAAAAGTGTACCCCATAAGAATGAAAGTACTTGGAACTTTTGAGATCCATAAATAATTGAAGTTTGAGACAGTAAACTGTTAAGAGTGAAATGGAGTAGAAAGAATACTGAAAAAGAAGGAATCTTTTGTTTGGGATTTTAAGTTAAAACAAGAAAGTGAAAAAGGTGACATAATTTGGAAGATGAACAGAGGTAAAATAATAGTACAACAGCTTATTATGTAGGAAAGACGTACAATGACTGCTATGAATTAGTATGGTCCAGATTCTAATTAACCTACCGGTCAAGAGTCTCTAGCAACTAGCTAGATTCAAAATTTTAGGAAATGAAATATGATTGTTGGTCTTGGTGGTTCGGTAGGAAAAGGTTTATGAATTTTCTAAGTTAAAAAGGGTACGTTTGCATATAAACATTTAAAGTTAGAAGTATGGGTGAATATAGATCGGTTCTGTTTGATTTTTAACTAAAACTAAAAATCAAATTGAAATTTTGGCTTTTGAATTTTAAAAACCAAACCGTTCAGTTATTTCAGTATTGGTCTTATTTGTTTTTTTTTTAGTTTTTTAGTTTTTTGGTTCGATTTTTCGAATTTTCCAATTAAGTTTATTTGTCAAATATTTTTATGAATATACATTTTATATGCATATATTTAAATATATTATCCACATATATTATGTATATATTAGAAATGAGTTCAAAATTTTATTTTAAATAGTTAAATATACATACATACATACATATACATGTTTTATATATATGTGTATATATGTATATTGGGTGGAGATCAAGAGGAAAACACAAAAATTAGGGAATGGGGGAAACAAATCTTAACCCTTAATTTCATCATAAATTAATGTTGTTAACATTCATATGTGATGAATGTTACTCAAAATTTATCATTTATCACAAATGACTTTTAAAAACGTTTTTTTATGAAAAAAATCAAGGCTAAGATTTGTTTCCCTTATTCTCCAAGTTTTGAAACTTCCACATAGATCCTTCCCCTATGTTTATGTATATATATATTATATAAATAGTTCGGTTCGGTTTTTTTGGTCAATTTTTAGAGTGAAAATCATAACCAAATCGATCGGTTCAGTTTTTAGAAAGTCGAAAACCAAACCGTTGATTTTTGAATTGGTTCGATTTTTGGTTTGATCTTTGCTCACTGCTAGTTAGAAAGTTGTGGTTGGAGTTAAAACCCGTACTTGAAGAACTTTTAGAGGAATACTTTTAAAAACTACTTAAAAAATCTTCTATTATAAGGGACTTTAGAGATTTATTTCAATAATCTCTTCTTATTTTTGTTTGTCAAACAATAATTCTTTTTCAAAAGAACATGAGCTTCTAAAAATTAGAATATCAGTGCTTTAGAATTTTCTAAAAGTATGAAATACACTCTAAATCTCATTTTTCTAAAGTTATAGTGTAGCAAAATTTATTTATTTATTTATACATTCAGTAATTTAAGAGTCCTAACAAATAGTCGAGTAGAGTGTAATTTTTGAGTCGTTCGATAGAAAATGATAATTAAATAAAGAAATAACGTCAGAGCAAGAGTAGTTGTCTACGTGGTCAGTGTGGTTCACAAACCATGTTGATGTGATGACTAAATTTCGGGATAACGATCATAGTAATTTTTATTATTATATTTTCGTTTTATATTTCTTTATATGAATGATGATTTTGGAGTAACAAAATGCGGTATTGACATAATATTTTTTTTCAATAAAATCAGGTGATAACTTCTATATTATAAGAGAATGAAAAGTAGTGACATTAAATTTTTAGTATTCTTATGAGAAGATTAAAGTTGAGAATTGAGGGAAGTATAGGACACTAAATTTTAAGTGTTTTTAAATAATTTTTTTAAAATTAAAGTTTAGAATTAGAAAACGAAAAAATAAAATAAAAAAGGTCTCAGTTTTCATTATTTCGGGCTGAACACTAATTGAAACTGTTATTTGAACACCGTCAGAAGGTGACAGAACGTTGTCAAATAGCGCTCATGAACTTCAACGATGACGAGAAGAGCTCCGATTACCGACAAGTAGTTATCTTCGGATTTAAGTTAGTTTTTGAATGAAGTAGTTTCATGTGTGTTTTTGAAATTGGCCCCTGCATAATTTAAGTCATAATTGCATGCCACGTTACCCTTTAGAAAGTAACAACAATTGAATATTAAATATTGTTAAAATTGTATATGAAAGGCGTTCATTATGAATATAAAAGGAAGTACAAAACTAGTAAATGCAATATCACATGTCATATAACTAGTACAGATATGCATCTATCTCTTTCACAGCCAAATTGTGTTCACTTTAATTAAGCTTTCTTTGTAGACAACAAAATGTTCTTCAAATATAACAAGTTTAATTACTCCACTAATACAGAGTATTTTAACAAAATTAGTAAAATTTTAGTTTCTAAATTTGGAGTGTTCTTAGTCTACATGCTAATTGATCTACTATCACAATTATGGATAAATGCCAAAAAACAAAGATATCAAATTTTAACTCTTCTGTTATTTTATTTAAACAAAATAGAAGGTATTTAATGTACAAATAGTTTTACTCATTTTACTTCTAAAAACGTCTTCAATAAAATAAAGGACTTGATAAACAAAGCCTTAAGCGTGTTATAAAAGGATGCCACATATAAAATTAAGTATTAATTAAACAATAATGTTTCCATATTTAGATTGCATCATAACCATTACATTCCGTATATAATTAATCGAATGATTATTTTTTACTTTTATAGAAACTTAGAGGATTGATTAATGTAATTTGTTATATGAGAAATGCTAAACAATTGCCCTAACGGCATTATTTATCAAATTCCATAAAAGGTTCTTCAACAGCAGTAATCGCTTATAATTTGGAATTCATCATGCTAATCTTTTTATATTTTACAATTAATTACAAAGAAGAAAAAAAGCTACACTTTTTGTATCAAGAGTAATCTTTTTATATCATGCTAATCTTTTTATATTTTTCCTGTCTGGAAATAATTTTACAAAGAAAAAAAGCTACACTTTTTAATAATGAATGTAATTAATTACGACCGGAACTGTAAATAACCCAAAAAGTGAAAATTATGTACGTACAAATTATAATAGAAATATGGATATTGTATTTAGACAAAGGGTATTTTATATCAAGACTAAACTAAAATAGTTTTCTCTTGCGAAAGATTTTAGTTCTAAAGCTTATTTAATTGAATTTCAAATGTTTTTGTTTAATAAACAATTGGTGACATGATGGATGAACTATGATCTAAAAGGGTTGAGGACATAAAGTTTCATAATAATTTCATGAACAATACAAAAATGTGACGATAATGGTTGGGACTTAGAGGCCCAGCTTGCTAGAAAAAATGTTTGATGTGATATCAATATATATATATATATATAGCTAACCTATAAGAAATGAATAATTTTGAGGGAATGAAAAAAGGTTAATATGGATTACTTGTTAACGTTCTTCGTAAATAATGTTAGGTAACATTTTTTACGGAGAATATTAAAAATAGTAGGCAGGGATTTGATTTAATATTATTCGTGAAGAATGTTAATTATCATTCATCACAAAAAATGTTAACGGACGACTCAGATTAACTTCCCTTTTTCTCAGAGTTATCCCTCTATATATATTATATAATCTATAAAGAAATTTATACATAATATATATGTAATGTTTTAATTATTCATTATTAATAATTAGTATATAAGAGCTAGGTGTGCCTCTTATATTTGATGGATCTTCTACTATTTAAATAAAAATAGGAATGATATCGAAATGTCGATTAAAGTTTAGATGATTATTTTCAATAATTCGTTAAGCACAATTAGGTTGGTTGGCATATGTCTGAAATTTAGTCATTTTGTTTATTTTTGTGCAAAGATAAAAATCACAGTTTTATTCACAGTTTGACATTTAAATTTTCGAATGATGACATTATAATGAAAACAAATAAAAAGGTAAATTATCCGTATACTGACAAACTTAGCTGCCTACACCTAAGCTAGATACTAGATAATATTGTTTATATTCGTTGTTATTTATTGTATCGCATCACCAAACATTATAATTATTATTATTTATTATAAATAATTATAATATAATAATCTTTGATCGTTGAGTAAACAAACATATTAACGAGTTCTAATTAGGGCCACTCAATAAAACTGTGATACATAAAAACCGAATTTAAATTAAACATGTCAAGATCAACAGTATAAGGATAATCCAACCATACTCAATCCACATCTTATATTTATTTTTCATCGATATATTTTTAAAATTGTATTTTATATAATTTATTATTTATTTTAAAAATAATTTATTAACTTCATATATATTCAATATTAATTGTTTGAGATTCTGTTACATAACATAAACTTGTCATTTCTATAGTATTATCACTAGCGTCCCCAAACCCGTATATACACACGGGTCGTTTAAGCTACTAAAATAAACATTAAATTAATAAATCATAAATTTTTTTGCACAACAGTTCAAATGTCATAACGTAATATAAATACATATATAAATACAGCTTAATTGATAAAATATTTAACGTAACTTTTATTTATATAAGTACTTGTTTTATGTTTGTGGACATATATAAATACATGAAATAGATTTTATAAAATTTAATAACGATATGATATTTCCGTTAAGAGTTATATAATTTAAAAAGTTTGGTACTGTAATTTTGAATAGAGCAAAATAAAAGGACTTAATTGATAATATTTAAATTAAATGATGATATCATCAAATCCCTAATTTTACTAAATTTAACAAAATTAAAGAATTTTATTGGTTAATTGAATATTTGATGATGTCATCGTTCGCTTCTTTTATTATATTTAAGATTAAGATAAGATGACACTAACTTTTATTAAATTAACATGGCAATTTTTACTAATAAATAAATAAAAATGTTGTTGTTTATTTCAATTAGTTGTTCGTTAGCTTATTATATGTTAATTAGTACGTTTATTTTTAACTTTTTATTTATATAGTGGTTCTTCTTCTTCTTTTTTCTTATCAATATATTTTTATAAGTTGAAAGAATTATTTTTTAAGTATAAAAATCGTGCATCTTAATATTTCTAGATACTTTAATTCAAAATTATGTGATATGAAATACTTAAGTGCTTTTTAACTAGATTATTCACTGTTAAACCATATGCAATGTAAAGTATAAATCAGTTACTTATGATCGTATGTATTAACTTGCAAAACTATTATACTTAAGGTAGTTTATTATAAACAATTGATGAATGTAAAAATTAAACAACTAATTACATAGCGTTATTAGTTTGAAATTTACTACACTGTTAATTTATGATGATCTTTCGGATAGATTTTATGAAACTTGAGTAATTTGAACACGCCCATATTTTAGTTCATGCAATTGACGGCTGTTAAATACAACATTGATTTTTATACTTTAATTTGAATGTATAATCACACACAATAACATACAAAGCTAAGTTTTTATGCATGTTATTGTACGTTTAATCAACTTAAATAGAGTTAATTTATCTTTGTAGGTACCATAAAATTAGTAGTTCATTATACTAATCGTTTAATGATAATATTCCTTTTATTTTCTACAAGTGTTCACTTTTCATCAACAAAACAATCTATGTTTTTCATTTGATGCAATATTTAGTTTTAATTTTCATCAACATTGTAGGTTTTTCGTCATTGATGTATTTAATTTATAGGCTGACACAATTTATCAATCAACATATTTTAATGTTTAATAATATCGGTGGTTTATATGTATTTGTTCCATCATATGCTTTGCTAACAAACTTTTAACATAGGAATTCATCATTAATATCATATTTAAAACTTTCATAATTTGTGTATTTGTGTTGAAGGGATTATTTTAGGCATTTTAGATGTTTTAAATAGTTGTTTTATCACAATCTCAAGAGTCAGTCACATTTTAGATGTGGTCAAAGATATTTTAATTAATGTTTTTGTTAATGACTTTCCAATGGTGAGTTAATTAATTGTCACACAAAGATCAAAAGTTAACATGTAAAATATAACTGTACACATGTTCGATACTCATAAGTTTAACTTTTTGTTAACATCCAACAAAAAAGTCGACTTAATTAGTGTCTTAGTCTTCTCTACAGTCGATCACAGAATATGTTAATATCTTTATTGCATATATTTAAATTCATAAATTTTAGACTTTTAGTGGATGCATTAGTTATTACAATAAATATGAATTAAAGACACGTTCAATGATCCATATATATATATATATATATACGGGTTTAAAAGCTAGTTCTTAATATACATAAATAAATTTGATTAAACACTATTCACCCAATAATGCAACTTATTTTGAAGAACAAAATGTTAGTAAATGAAAGTAAGCTAAGTATTCTTAGATTTACCACTCAACTGTTAGGATCAAATATTACGTATACATGCTTCATATATAGTATATTAATTTTAATTAATTATATCAATACTATACTAATATATAAAACATCTTAATATTTTATTTTTAGAAACTTTTAAGATTAAAACTTAGCATTGCTATCTTGCTTATGTAATTCTCATCTTATAACCAATTTTATCATTTTCATATTTTTCCACTATTCACTACTGTATACCGAATCACTAACTCTTCATACGGGAAAACTATCGTTATATTGAGTCACCTTTACGAATAATCCATCAGTAAATAACAAACATAATATACGTCGAGTCATTATTCATAATAAAACTTTGTATTTCACCACATAGTGCGCGTATTATGTCAGTATTAAATAAATGTTACTAATCTTTTTAAAGTCTAGTAATACTAAATTTACCGTTTACATAAAAGAGAATAAATGTTAATGATCTTTTCAAAGCCTTCTAATCTTCTAATACTAGAAACCTGCTACCTCATGGCAAACCACTACAAGTCAAATAAACAAAATTTTGTTTCTTTTCCCCTAATATATAGTAGAACCCAAGCACATACCTTTTGTATTCTAAGTTTCATTGTTTCAATAATTTTCAATTTAATAATAACAATATATCATATGGCCGCAAGCATCAGTTCATCACCCTTCTTATTATTTCATCATACTCCAAATTCAATCAAGAAAACATCAAAAAGGGTATTAATGCTTGCAAAAAGAGACTCCCACAATACATCTTCATCTCTTATTCGGGTCGGATCATCCATCAAGATACAAAAGGTATGTTTTTTTCTCTCTTTTCATCTCTTCATATTCCGTCCATCTTCAAAAGTAGGAAATAGTAACAAAAAATGGCCTTTTAATTCACAGGTTTTTGAAGATAAAAGTAGAGGTATAGTATGTTATTTGGATAATAAAGGAGAGATAACATGTGAAGGATTTGATGAAGGACCTCGCCTTCATCAAGGTGTTTCAAGGTTTTCTTGTTATCAAAGGTAATTTTTATTAAAGATCACATTTTTACAGTATTTCATAAAGTTATGAAATCAATTCTTGAAATTTGACAGAGTTAATCAAGATATAATTGATCTACTCAAAAGAAGCCTGCTTCAAGTTACAGATGGTGGTAAATTCAACTAATCATGGTTGCCAAAACACAATTCTAACTCATCTATACCATATATAAATATATGAAGATGAAGATGAAGATGGTGGGAGAAACTACCTTAATTAAGCTGTTAAATAATTGATCTGACATGAAGAAAACAGGTATGCACCCTGTAAAAAAAATTATGCACACAGGAATTCATACACCATGGAAAGGTTGTATATGTATATGTGTGTATATATGTCTGTTTCTACATTTGCACGATGCAGTTTTGAGTTTGTGTATGAATATTTAATGATAATGAAATAAAATTCACAGTTTCATCATCATTTTCGCACCTTTTGCTTTCGTTTTCCATAAAAACCACCATCTTCGTTTCAGTTAGAATCATAGCAATGACCTCATTATGTGGGGCAATTACACTTCTTTCTATGACAAAACATGATAATGACCTTAGAAAATAGAAACAAACAGAAACAGGAATAATTCAATGACCCCAAAAATGGACAAATAAAAAATAAAGATATTTATGAATATGTAATGAATCTTGAAAATCAATGAACATACTAGAACTACAACAACAGACGACAAGTTTGCAAAAACTACAACAACAGACGACAAGTTTGCAAATGCATCATTGTCCATCAATTTACATACATGGACACAGTAATATACATAACAATATTTGCAAGGATAATAAATAATAAAACAATTTAACACCCCCTGAAGCACCTAAAACAAAGCTTCCAGATGAACATCCATGGCTTTGTAGCAGTTTTTTCACCACCATTTTGCCACAATTAGCAATGGAATTCCACTGCTAAGGAATGAACCCTGAATTTTTCAAAACTATAACTTTTTTAAGGGGTGAAACCGTGAACAAATATAAATTTGAAATATACAATGCAAAAGCCGATTACAGCATCAATCAGCAGCTGCGTTTTCTTCACATATATCCGTTTGGGACTGGCTACGTACAATAGTAGGAGGAGACCATTGATCAGGGACCATTAAAAAATAGGTTGTCATGGCTTTCCTGAATCTTTTCTTGTACTGCTTTGGTGAAATTACTGTTGGAGACGCGTTCTTGGGGCCACCCAGAATACCTGAAGCCTTAACCCATGTTTCTAGATGTTTGTCCCATGTATACTGTCTCATGAAGTCAATAATCCCGAGAACAAGTTCGTGTTTTTCTTCATCTACCCCAACCACCAAAGAATAGTCCATTACATCAACCGACTGCAAACACAAATTCAACAAGTACATTATTACAGCAAAGAATATCCAACAAAATTTAATACTAATATAAAAGAAACTTACAGCAAGAAAAGCAGTATCGTTCCAAACAGCTCTTTCCAACAATCGTTTGGCCTTATTGCCAACAAATATTGGAGAAGTTGGCATAGCTTCAATCAAATTCTGATCAAGCAAAACCTTGTTACTACCACTAGAATCAGCATTATACCGTGATCTTGACGACCCTTTAAGATCATAAAGCCGCGATAAATTCCTTCCAAACAGAAGATTCTCCATAATCAGCACATCCATTTTCGTTTCTTTCCCACCTTTCATTTGCTTAGTGACCTTCACATATTACAATAAATACAGAATAAGTGTTTATATACAAAGCATGCTAACCATGTGTCCAAACAGCATATAAGAAATGGAAGTACCTGATAAATGCCCAATATCTTTGCCAGGCATGTAGGACTTCCAGTGCCAATTGATTCAGATAAATACTTGAAGTAAGCAGGAGCAAATTTTATGAACGACTCCAGCTCCGTCTTTGTGACCTGTTTGATTATGAACCGGTCATCCAACGTTTTTGCAAAAAATACATTGCTTTTACCACCCTGGGCCCCCCACTTCTTGCAACGGCTGAGAGACCTTATGTAGTCCATTTCAGAAGGGCAACATATCTTCCGTAATGCTTCAAATTGTTTCGCGTAGTAAGTCGTCACTGCGTATTTTACTTTACCAAGAGCACTATCGTCTGTAAACTCGACTCTAGAATGCAAAGATTTTGTCTGTGATAAAGGATCTGGCATTAGGGAAGTACGAGATCTTGACATGGATAAAATACTATCGTCCCCAAAACTTCTAAAAGATTCCACCGACATACCATCAAAATTACTAGATGACTGAAAAGTTGATGCATCAGCAGACTGTGAAGAAAAGATAGATTCCCCACCCTCTTTTAGTCTATCAAACTCATCAGACACCTGGGAAATATAATCAGGTGAGAGCAAAGAGTAGGATATGATACTTGTGGGCTCATCATCATACACGGGTATAACGGTGTCATTAACTCCCACAGCTAGAAGCAATCTGGCCCCACCTTGGAGTTCTGATTCCCGGAAGGATGAGATGTAGACAGGATTATAGCCGTTGAGTGTGTCAAGTTTCTGAGAAGTTGCTGAGAAGTTTCTGTTTAACGAGCGGTAAAAGTTGAGAAACGGCATACCTAACCAGCTCGTTGAGTCTTCCATAGTTTCAGAACCTTTAGTAGATAATACAGGAGATAAGAGTGATGATGTCTTAGATTCATCCATAAGATCTCCCTTTTCCAGTTTATCAGAATCATTCAGATCTAAATCAGATAATATAGAACATTCTGGATGATTACCAGTCCAGGCAGCATCAAGAGTGTCTGATAAACTTGCCATCACAGGAAACTGCCCTTCAGAGATGGCTCTACGCACACCTACATTTGATAGTAGTGAATCAGGCGGGTAGTTTTCTTCCATCGGGCTTGAACCTACATCCACTTCGCTTTCTTTAGCGATATCAACACTTGTTTCGATTTCACAAACATCTGAAACATTACACGAATCGACAACTGACTTTGAATCGACAAGCGTTTCATTGGGTTTATCCTCGAGTACTGATTCCAAATCATTCAGGTCGGATCGTGGGCTATTGCTATCAACATTAGATGCATACACCAGTCGATGATCCCACACATAAGATTGAAAGAGGAGCTGCCTCCGCAAGCGGTTGATTTCAAGTATATCAATGATAGGTTGCCCTTTTCTCACCTCATGATTTAAAATCTTTTGCAACGACTCCTGCAATAGCACCACAAAGTTAACAATTATAACCAACTATACTACTATTGATAAAGAAGGTCCATGTAGGTCACCTCAAACTCTGCTTTTTCCTTTCGTAACATTACTTCCAAATCTGCTACTTGCCGTCTTAATTGTGGCATTTTTATGCTACCATTAGCTGACCCTGCCACATGTCTCTTCTCTGCCATCTGGCTCAGAGAGTTAAGAATTTCTGAAAATAATGACTCCGAGCGGCGAATAACCTATCAAAGCATATAACTCTTATTGATAAAGCAATTAAAGCATAAGTTAGAATGATGTGTTTCACCGAGTTATATGAGTTCTCATATAATTCAATAGGTTTACCTCATTTACTTCATGTTGAATCCACTCCCAGTTCTCATATTTAAACTCCAATTTATGGGGAGGAAGGTAGACAGAATGAACATCAATAGATGCATAACGAAAGCAGGCAACCATTTTCCCGAAACTGCATACGTAAATATAACAATTACATTACAGAATATACAGAAAAAGAGATTAACCTTGTTAAGTAAAACTTTAGTACCCATAAAAACGAAGACAGTCCCGATGGAGAGAATGACCACAGCTAGCAACCCTGTTGGCAGCAGCATGGTTTGAGAAACTAAGTTCTAGAAACTTCCCAAAGGACAAACCCCATGCTGCATCTGACATCACTATTCTTCGAGTTGCAGGAGGGAAACCGCAAGTCCGGGGACATCTCAAACACCTGTGCCACATCCAAATCTTACCCTCTTTTTCTCCTGGTAACAGAAATTCAGGCAACTTCTTCACAGATATGGTTAGGGTTCCTTGTCTATGAGTGTAACACTGTACATGTGCTTCCGATGGCATCTCACATGATCGGCATCGATAACCCTGTCCAACAACAACAATTTAAGTAATTCTACATGCACAGACAGACACAGACACACACACATACATACATACACACACGTACATAAGGTTGTCTTACTTGATCAAACAAATCATCACGAAGAAAGCGGCCAAGTGGTTTATCAAAGTTTCCATAATACTTTATGCGGAACAGGTGGGACCGCTCACAAACAGTTCCCTTCCACACACACCGAGATGACAAGGAAACCAAAATGCTTTGGTGATCTGAAGGTGATGGGGGAAACTCTTCCTTTGAAACAGAATCATCCTCTTTCCCATTCTTTCCATCCAACAACAGAGATGACCCGTCTGAAAGAGCGTCCACACCATTCGTGCACTTACCTTCATCACCTTGTGCCAGTGGAGGCTCAAAACCGTGGGATGCAGAAGTAACAACCTCAGAGGAACCGTTCGGTAACCTATAAGGCATGGGCTCACCACCAGTACCTTCTGGAACTTTTAATTTTGAAGAAGCAACAGAGAGCAATAATGAACTGGGTTTTGGAGCATTTGAACCGACTTCTGGCTTTTGGCTGATGATAGAAGAAAACATTTCTGACATGGAGACACTGTGTGTTTCAGACCTCTCAATGCAGGGTTGATGACCCTGAGCTTTGTCAATTGTGGGGGTAGTAAAACCAGGAATTGTTGAAATTGACCGGTCAATATTTGATGTTTTATCAGGAAGTGCCACAGTTAGTGCAGCATTCAAAGGTAGTTCAGGCAGTGAAGCTCCTTCATCAGCAAGAAAAGAAGTTTCCAAAGCCAAATGATAAGCAGCAAAAACACCATACTGAACAACATGCTTTACTTTCTTCAGTTCATCACCACTCGCACCTCTAAGTAATATCTGAAAATGAGAATTATAAGCAATACAAATCTCAAATAACTAATATTCTTCTATGAATGAGAATTACTTACGGTGCAACCAAATGGCTTTGGACACCCTTCAAAGTACATCAGTGTCTTAACAAGCTTCTTCCCACCCTGACCAGCAGTTCCATGTTCTTCCTGAAACCTTTTAACATGAAACAAATCCGAGTATCCCAACTTCTGAGATGAAAGACGATCAATTGAAGGGACTATCTGAGCGCCAGTGCACCGCGCTATTCGTTCCAGGAGTGGTCTTTTGATATTCAGAACAAGAGATATGTCCTTTGCAAGAAGATATTCTTGTGCATATCGTGAAACCGATTTCTCCACCAAAAGAACATCAGGATGGTGTGCATCTATCTTGGCCACAGCCATCTTTAGATGATCCATTTCCTACACACAGACACAACCATGTATATTAAGCTGATATCTTTGAAATGGCAGAAGTGTCGTAATGCAAAAACACCGTGTTTAGAATGATAGAAAAATGGTAACCTGCTGCAACAGAGTATCAAAACTTGACAAATGATTAGAAACACGTTGATACTCAAGAGCCCCTCCAAGTAGTAAGAAACGAGGCTTCTCTATTCTTGACGTCATCCGTCTATGAGCCACATTTTTCTTACAAACAACTCCTTTCACCACAATACTGGAAAAAAAATATTAGAATTTAATAAATATATAAAACTAAGGATATAGGCGACCAAAATGCTGACCTGTCAGACCGAAGCCCAGAAGCTAAACATTTTATCTTGACATATCCTCCTGGGTCCATCCCACCACCTTTGCTAGTGTCTGGTTTTAACAACGATGCAGCTTCCCAGGACAGAGATGTAATTATTTCTAACCAACTATCTTTGTCATCTTCTTCCTCATTATCAACAAGGTTCTCAACCTGTAGCAACTGGGACACTAATGCCCTAAAATGTCCATCAACTACAGTTTTCATGGCTTTCTTGTGCTCTTCATTTGACTTCTCCCTATTGCGACATTCCCCACTTCCAAGGTTGCTTGAAGAACCCCATTCTCCAGCAGCATCCCCATCATAATCGTCGTCATCAAATAAAAGAGCTTCCCTCTCATCTTCTTCATCTTCTGGTTCAGGAGGCAACCATAAGACCCCGTTATTCTCAAAATCCACAGGTTCTTGAACATCTTGTGCAGCATATAAAGAGGATGAAGCTTCACAGTCATCCCTAACATCTTGAGTATCCTCTTTTTTCTCAAGTTGTTGAACATCTTGTAAGGAACAGCTACTAGCACTTTTTGTATCAGCAGCTCGTCCATCCGAGTACACTTTATGAGATTCATAGTCATTATCAATATCATCCAATTGTAATTCATCATAATAGCCATTTTCAATCTGTAAAAGATGCCTTCCGCCAGCAGCAGCTAGCTGATAAGCATAATCTTCGTCAAAATCATCACCCCTGGTATCAATAAGACATACGAACAATTGACGGATTATATATTTATATAACAATACATTATTGAATTAAAAAATTGGTGATCAGAAAACGAAAAAGAAACCTGTTCATGAAACATCCATAACGGCTAGGAGACTGAGCAGCTACATCGAGTTGTATTTCATTACTCCTTGCAGCTAGTTCATTCTGCTCATCTATATATGTTTCCATTACCACAGATTGATGATAAGAGCAGTCGGAGTGAGGCACAGAAGTAAATGTAATGCTGCTACTGTCACCAGTACAGCTAGATTTCGTGCTAATGAGACTGGCAGCTGAAGGTGACGTACTAAGATCCAAGCTCGAGTCCTGGATTCCATGATCAACAGAGGCAGCTAATCCGCCTTGTTGCCATTGCTTAAAGCAGTAATTACAAGCTCTGATCTTCTCTGAATCTTCCCTAATTATATCTTTATTACTTGATCTCGTGGGAATCCAATTATGAGTACACTTGGCACAAAAAACTCGCCCACAAAGCCGACAATGATGCCTTCTATTAAACAAAGTAAACTGAGAATCACACTCGTAGCATACCCTACAACTCTGATCGGGCATCCAAAAGTCCCTCGACAATTTCTCTGGCTCTGAACGTCGAGGGATCCATGATGTTAAATTACCTATCAGATTACTTAACGGTTTCTCCTGTGCATCCATGAGCTAACAATTTTCTTATCCCACTCATTATGTAATTCTCATTTGTTCACAACCACATCCAACTCAAAATAAAACAATAACAATTGGTACACCTCAATATCGAATAATACTATATCAAATTACTTAACCGCTACTCGTATTCATCAATTAATCAACTGAATTCAACTATCTCAATCTATTCCATACCAAATTCGTCCAGATCGTAATCTCTAGCAGGCAAGTACTTATTGATTCAACTTGTAGAATTTAAAGCCCTAGCACTGATGCATAATGAACCCTAAAATAAACACAACCTAGGGTAAGATATAAATAATACTCGAAAACGCCAACCGGAATACGTGTGTCGTCAACGTTGAACGCGGAATTGATTGATTCCAATCCACGCAACCTCCGTTCAATCAGAATCCTGCAAATATGTATAAGCATATGAATAATCATATATATACATACATATGTACATTTATGTATTACGTAAATATAAATATAATATTATAAGCGGGTAAAGGGGATATACCCGGCAAATCACATGTATCGAGAACGAACCTAGGTTGAATCAGCTGAATGAATTGGATTATAATAATAGAAGTCCTAAATGATTATGATTATGAAAGAGGACATAATAATTATCATAATTTGTGATGCAAGGTGTGTGGTTGGTTGTTGTTACCATGAGTAACAACAATTAAAAATTCCGATGAGATGAAATTAATACACGCGCCCACATAGATCGGTGACACGAAGTCATTCATTTCAATAATTCGTAATTCATAAATTAGGGTTACTGTTTTTGGGGAAGAAAATGAAATGGTTTTTGATTGGATTATTTATTTATTTCCGTTAATCTTCCACCGTAAACTGTGAGGGGGGTCATAGACGTTGACATTATTATATTTTTCGTAACTTTATATCCATGTTTTATCTACCACGTATACATGCTATCAACAAGTTCCATTTTAGTTAATACATGACATGATCATGATGGACAATTACATTTATGTCCTTTCATTTTCATGCAAACTCACCTATCATCCCCTAAGTATTTATTAAACTAATTTTTAAATAATCAAAGGAACAAAAAATATACATACACGATTTTAGGTTTACGAGTGATTATTAAGTACATATTTTTTGAATTGTATTCAATGAACCTGAATCCTAACAGTATAGCTTGCATTATCGGATGTTCTTATACTTGTAATTGATCAATACTATTAAGGAGAATACTAACTCTAACTTTTAGGGTAATAATTAAGATTTTCATACTTCAAATTTTAAACTCGATTGAATTGATTACAAAATATTAATTTTTTTTTAATATTCATTTTTTCTTATTTAAATTTGGTAAGAGTCTTTATTCATGGTAATTATAAGTTATAAGTTTAAAATTAAGTTGAATATGGTAGGCTTAACCATAACCCTTATTTATTTATTATTAATTTCAGTAGGCTTAATCAACAAGGATCATCCTTTAGCTCATACTTTTTTACCTTAACTTTGAATGAGTTGTCGCATAGGATATAGGAGAGCATCTCGTAGTGCTTAATTTTTGCTAGTGATATTGTTTTGGTTTCAGAAATCAGGGATGGGCTAAATAGAAGGTTGGAGCAGTTGAGGGTGGTCTTAGAAGATCAAGGTTTACAAATTAGCAGACAAAAAACTAAATACTTTCAATATAACTTCGACGGGAAAGAGAACAAGTAGCACAGCGAAGTGGACATCCCCATTTGGATCAAATCTTACACTCACAGGGGTCCTTTGGATACTGGGCTTGGTGCTATACAAATTAGGTAGATAAATATTTATATTCTACATATACATAGGTACCGTCAAAATAGATATGTAAGGTATCTTAGGTAAATAAATATATATCTATATTATTCATGCGTCTATTACAATATACATATATGTATATAATATTGCTTTAGTTCTAATTATATACGTACATATCTATAACCGTTATTAAGCATTTAACACTCTCTTTCTTAAAACTTAAAAAGGGATATCGAAAATTACCATTTTATCCCTCTACTTATCCCTTCACTTATTAATTGCATAAATTATTCAATTAATATTATATTTCACATAATACATCTAAATATCTTATTTCTTCTTTTACATCACAATATTGAATTTACAATTACAATAATTTAAATTATTATAAAAAATACTTTCATTAGAAAAGTATCAATTATTATTGCATTCAGGTACCATTAAATATTTGTTTCTCAATATCAACATGTGAAATTTTCACCCGCTGCTGCGCGGGATTTGACACTAGTATTATACATATTTGTATATATATTTAACTATTTATTATTCTACTATTGTTAATATTGATATTATGATTATCAGTATTATTTTTAGTTTTATTATATTATTCGTATGTTTATTTTGTGTATGGATTGATGCATTTTTTTTTATATATAAAAATTTATTGAAAGTCTTTATAGAAGTAGTCTTTCTAAATTCTGACTAGCGTATTCTGATTTAATATGATACTAGTTAATTGATGGTACTTCGTATCCTGCTCCTTAGATTGATTTCATCCGATTAATGTTTTATTTATAATTTATGAGATTTGCTAGTTATTTACATAAACCAACTTATGAGTTAAAACAAGATTACTAAGAATATATTTTTAATTCATTGTTAAGGAACGAGCTAATTAATGAAGGTGAATAAATTAATTAAGATTTATAGTTTATTTGGCTTGCGTAACTCAAATCAAGGCTCTTGTAGATTAATATAATAGTTTTCTTATTCTTATTCTTATCAGGTTATATATGTTGGTGAAAGGAATAGTGTTATACATCAAATAGACAGAAAACAATATATAAGACAACTCGATTGGAGAAAAGTAGTAGCGTTAATTATGAGTTAGTAGAACTGCAGAAACTTCACAGCTTTTGGGTGCTCTTTTAGATTTTCTGGCTGTCATATTTGTTGTAGGTTTACTCTATTTCTTTTAAGCTGATGATCTATAGACGATTTCAGCATTCTATAACCTTCAAACCCTTGTATAGCTAAAGTTAACATATTTTTTGAACACACTAAACATTGAAATCACCATCGATCACCACATGCATGACATGAAGTGAGATACAATCGTATACCATGAAACTTTTTTATGTGTTACTTTCTCCGTTTTAATTTTAACGTTCATTTTTTTTTTAAATGTTTCAATTTAATTGTTCACTTCATAATCGAATGAGTATTATTAACTAATAAAGTTCCTTTATTATCATTAGGATACATATATATACATATTTTAGAAAGGCGAGTCCGCGAGTACTCAAAACAAATTATTATCACACAATTGTTTTATCTCCAAAAACTTGAACATTTAGCCTCATTGCATATTGGAAAGGTCCCCTCAATAAAATTAGCATTGAGCCAATGACCGAGTAGTATTTTAGTATATACTAATATATATCATAAAAAGATTTAAAAAAATAAAAACAAACTTGTCATCTTATAAATTTATTATAATTATAATTATTATATTATATTTTTAAAATTTTATGTTTATATGATCTACGAAAAATAAATTTGAGGATTAAAATTAAGAGACACTGAATAATACATGCAAAATGATTAAAAGGGACCACTATCCGATTGTTTGGCATGAAGTGCCTCCAAGTCCACAAATCCCCGCACCAGCCTACGGCCACTTATTAAGTCATGCCTTAACCTTTGTGCCCTCATTATTTAAATATTTAATTTAGTACTCGAATATCATTTGCAATATCAATAAAATTCGTTTATCTCTTCGAATTTTTTTATTAGTATTAGAACAAAATTATTTGAACGACAAAAATTTTGTAATAAATGAGTGTGGTTGAATGCTGAACTTTTGTCAAGAATGCAACGCAAATCTTAGTTCTCACTCAAATAAAATACTAGTGGTTATTTTTTCATAATATATTAATGCCAATATAGCTGCCATGTTTTAAATGCATGTTTACAATCATTTTCCAAGTTGAATCATATAAGTGGACATCATTTCTTCCTAGTCGTTATAGATCAATTATTCAAATGCATGAGTGGTACATTTATGTAAGCATTCAAGTAGGTGAACAAAAGTTTATAACTAGCTGATATTATATTGTACTAATTCAAAAAAGCAAAATAATCGTTTGATTAATTGACATAAGCTGATATGATAAAATGTTTCGCTAAGTGTACGAGATTTATGTTAGGAAATAGATAAACAACTATTATAAATAATAAACATGAAGAAGAATATATGCATATATATATATATATATGTATATATATTCAATATGTATAAGTATACAAATCTGAGAACAGCGAATAACTAACTTGATGTAAGCGCTTGACGATTATAACAATTTGATTGAGGCCTGCTATGCGGTGTCCTAATACAAAAATTTGTCATGTCTAGAGGATAAAACAATCTTCTTCAAATAACTAACTTGAATATATCGAATCTATTATATGTAAATGGTGAAGATGATGTAATCAGTTTTCTGGGTTCTGTGTTTCTGTCTTCTATGTGTCTCTGTCTCCAAAACGAACCAACGTATATATATGTCGATCGTCAACCATTGCAACCCTTCGTGAATCATTGTTGCTCTTGCAAAAATAACTGAATTCGGGTTTGCTGTAAAAATGGTAAAACCGGGTCAGTTATAATGGGTCGAAATTGATCACAAAACCCCCAGGGCCCAAGATCCATCTTTTGACCATCTAATATATATGTATTTATATAGCAAATCTAATAAATTAGCCCAGTCCAACCCATACATTTCAACTTCAAGCCCATGTAATAGGTTTAGCCCAAATTGATATTTAGTTGGTATTTGAGTTTATAAAGAAACAAAATATTTATCCTTGCTCCTATGTGGGATCAAAGTCCCTAATTTAAAGAACAAGTTCCAACAATTTATTGTCTCATACCTTCAACTCCAACTACGTGTTTATATGCTAGATCGACATCCTTTCATGTTCAACTTCAACATAAGTGATTATGTTCTCTCACACTTAAATATTAAATTAGTAAAAAAACTTGAACTTTATTTTAAATTATAGAACACAGTATTTTCAATTATGAGGGATTATGACCTCTCATGTTGAATTGAACATGAATGGGGATATCGACATATGTTGATTTATAATTTGATAAATGTTACAATCATGAAGAATTCAATATAAATAAAATTTACAAATATTTAATAGTATAAAGAAAGAAACAAAATGTAAGTGAGACTAGTCCATCTTATAACGGACTGGTTAACATCATTTTGTAAACTTATTCTCTCGTAATTAACTTTTGTAGTTATACCATCTCTTATAATTTTGTGTAACGTGTTAAGTTGAACGTAATTATTCCTATAGCATTAGTTTTCTTAAATTTCCTAGTCATTAGAGTTTGCTTCGCATCATATCCTAAGCTTTATGCTATCCAGCAAACACATGATCAACATCCACGGTTTCGATCTACATGCGGCAAAGGATATTGCACTATCTAAAAATAGAGTAACGTACGTCTTTTTTCTCGTCATTTTAATGAAAAGTGATTGCAAAATGTTTGATAAAGTACTAAGAAGTATGTAACAATATACAAAATATTACTATACGTACACATTTTTGTATGTGCGTGTATATGAATCACACATTTTCGAATAAAGTAATTTAAATATGATTTAGGTAGATATGAATATTATTTTATTATAAATATAAAAAATAATATTCACCATCAAACGTTGCATCCAGGACAAGAATACTAGTCGGACAACCATATTGCCATTTTAGTCTTTGTATAATAATAATAAATATAAATATAAATAAATATTATTATAATTATAAAACTGCAAAGTTTGTTACGTAAAGCCCATTTTTATGATTTTTCCCATTACCCAAAGACAACAAGATTAGAAAAAGCATTGAAACGTTTTTTCTGTTACATAAAATACAATCTGTGAGATCGTTATATATAACTTTTCGTAAAAGCTATATACGCGTAAATATATATAGCAAGTGGAACTCACACCGTACGTAATCTTTCTTTTCTTTTGTTTGTCCCTTCACCTTTTTTTACAGTTTACTTCCATTCATTAATCATTATTTTTTTAGTATTATTTTTATTATATTATTTTCCTTGTTATTTTTTGATTATTTGGAAAAGAGAAAAAAAAAGTTACAATAACGTAGTATATATACATACAGGGCCGGTCCAATAGAGGGGGGCAACTTGGGCGACGGCTCCGGGCCTCAAATTTTTTAGAGCCTTATATGTTTATATACCTTAATTATAATGTATAGAAAAAATATTTACAGCCTTTAATTAGAACTTTTTTTTATCGTCAAAGGGCCTCATTTTTTTATTTCGCTCGAGACCTCAAATTTGTTTGGGACGACCCTGTATACATCAGATGATGATGATGATTACACTAAAGATGTTAATGATTTTTCTAGAAGATCAAATTATACATCTTATAATTAGTCTCATGTCTTACATAGCTATATAAAATAAATGTTATCGATTTAGGTTGTGTTCGAAAAATAATCAGTAATTAAAGTTTATATTTGAAGTTAGTCTCATCTCTTACATAGTTAAATCATAGTATGAAATAAATGTTATCAATTTGAGTTGTGTTTAAAGAATAATTAGTGAGTAAAGTTTACATTTGAAGTTAGTCTCGTGTCTTACATAGGTAAATCATAGTGTGAAATAAATGTTATCGATTTGGGTTGTGTTTGAAAAATAATTGGTGATTATAATTTACATTTGAAATTAGAAGTCGAGGTTTATTTTTTTTAAATGTTTGATAACAATAGTTAAAATTTTAAGATGTAAATTAATATAAAATAACAAAAAATACATGATACATAATGATGAAGGGGTTTTATGTAACTTTTTTTTAAAAAAAATTGAAGTTTATTTTTAAAAGCTATTTTAAAGCTTATTTTCTTATGAAGCTTTTTAAAATTTTATAAATTGCTCGTCAAACACGCTTTTAATTATAGACTTGTGAAAATAAAAAAAATAAACAAATAAAAAACACATATATTTTAGTAACTTAATATTTTACATTCTTAACTTATTAATGAAATAAATCATATAACGATGTCTGTAACTCCATAATCTTTTTGTTATTTTAAAAAATGGTTATTACCAATTTCTATAAATTTCGAAACCGACTATGGAAAGTATATACAAGATAACCAAAAGGGCAGAAAAGTAAATTATCTACCTCGGCGGTATAAAACACACCTCTTCCATTATACTCTACAAAAGTTATCAAACCCAATCTTTTTATCATCAATTTTCCCCCAAATTTTTACGTCTCAAAATCAATCAATTACTTCCGGCGTGAATAACAAAAGTTAAGTAAATAAAATGTGTGGCGGTGCGATCATTTCCGATTTCATAGCGCCGACGGCGAACAACTCTCGCCGGTTGACCGCCAACCTACTGCGTCAAACTGTTTTTGCTAAAAACCCTAGCAAATGTTACTCGAAACCCCTAAGATCTCAGATATTTGATCTGGAAGATGAATTTGAAGCTGATTTTTTAGGGTTTAAGGATGATGTTGATGATCACGTTACTCCTTTCAATTTCTCTGCTTCCAAAATCTCTGCACCATCAACTGGTAATAGTTATTTACATTTAATTGATGTTTACAAATATAGATTTCTTTGTTTTCATGATAATTAGTTTGTCAGAAATTGAGCTGTTTAGCTAGGGATTTAGAAATAAATGCTCTAAATTTATTATTCATCATTGTTTAATGTTGATATTGTATGATAATGATGATGATTGTGGTAAAGGTTATAATTTTAATTTTGGAAAGAGGTGGATTCATTTTATCATTTATTATGATTGAGAAACTGCTTTTTCTCTTTTTCATATGTTCTCATTTTAAAAAATTTAAATTTAATTTATTGCTTATTACTCAAAGGGATTTAGGTTTTGTTTGTTTGTTCTCCAAAAAGGTCATTTTAGGGGCTTTTAGATTACAGCATATGTAAGTTATATGACTTTAGGATCAATTAGAATAATTTTAATATATATTTCGTCAGTGATTAATACAGAGTATAATATAAAAGAAAAAAGATTGAGTCTTTATTGTTTTATGGTCTTGATTCAGGCTCAAAATCAGTGAAGACTGATACCAAAGTTGAGAAAACTAATTCAAGGAAAAGGAAAAACCAATACAGAGGGATTCGTCAGCGCCCGTGGGGTAAATGGGCTGCTGAGATCCGCGACCCGCGTAAAGGGGTCCGTGTGTGGCTCGGAACTTTTAATACTGCTGAAGAAGCTGCTAGGGCTTATGATGATGAGGCAAGAAGGATTCGTGGAAAGAAGGCAAAGGTCAACTTCCCTGAAGAAACCAAGTCAAACGCCCCAAGAGATCTTCCTAAAGTTAACCCGATGCTGAACCAGAATGCAAATGGGTCACCTGGGTATTTTGAACAGAAGCCTCAAGTTAACCCGATTGGGGATGTGACTATGAAACCATTTAGCCCGTTAGGCAGTTCTGCTTGTTTTCAGTTTAATTCTGATCAGGGTAGTAACTCGTTTGGTTGTTCTGATTTCGGCTGGGGCGAGCACTCAACGACTCCTGAGATCACTTCTGTTATCTCTGAGGTTGATGATGTTAACTTCATGCAGAATGCCAATCCTTCAAATGAACTGAAACCAGATTCCGTAAACACGGTGTCCGGATATGAATCGCTTGTTCAGATGCCACTCTTTGAAGGGAGCTGGGATACTTCTTCAGTGGACGCCTTCCTGAACGGTGATGCAAGTCAAGATGCTGTAAATGCAGTCGATCTTTGGAGCTTTAGTGACATGCCTGCCATCATGGATGGATCTTTTTAAGCAGTTGTAAAATTTTCAACTGTATCTGATTAAAGATGGTTGATCTTGTATTCCGTCTATTAATCTATTTTTTTGTTCCAGGTGTAATTGTTGGTGACGACAGGCATACAGATAAGCGTGGTGTCTCAATTTGGTTTGGTTGGTTGTATGCAGAGTATATATCTTAGCAATGAGGTGTGTTGAGATTGTAAGACCTTAAATCTTATATCGTATTAGTTATGTATGAGTTATGGATGATAATGTTCCGAAAGCTAATGGTTGTTACTTTCATTCTGTACTTGACATATGCAAGCCTCGATTCACCTATATATCATGCACTTTGTTCGGCTAAAAAGTTGATGATTCTGTTGTTCTGTTCTTGTAGTTTAGGTTTTTTCTCATGTATAAGTTTTCGAGTTGGTTTTGTTGTCGTTGCTTTCTGTGCAGCTAAGCCTTGTTCCAACTTGGACAATATTCTCATATGACTTATGTATTGTTAGTTGCAGCCTTCAGTGGTCAATTGTCCCTCATCTTTCATATTGTAGTTATAAAACGAAAGTCTTCACAATATGGCTTAAAGGAAAAAGTAATCGGTAATCATATTATACTTTTTGAGATAAATAGTTGTGTCCTAGAATGTATAAAATGATTATATAACTCTTTAACTACTTAGAAATTTGGAAGCAGAATTTGTCATTTGAATCTAAACACCGAGATGAGTTTGCTGATCATATTTTCTTAAGTGATGTTTTTATATCACTATGGTGATGTGCTTACGTGTAGTTACTTGTAGTAAAGAGTTTCATCCGGTCACAATTGAATTAACCGATGGTTATGACTTCCACGTTTGTAGAATTAGCATTCAATTATAACCATTTAATAGTTGAAGTTCCACGTTTGTAGAATTAGCATTCAATTATAACCGTTTAATAGTTGAAGTGGTTGTGAAAAGCTATTTTTAATTATGACTGAAAACTTGATATTATTTATTATTAATATATAATGCATTTTTATCTTTTTTAAGTTTGAATTGACTAATATGACCTTATAGCTACTAAAAGATTTTTTTTAAAGAATAATAGAAATAACTAACATACTTTTAATTCTTAATTATTAAATTTTCATTAATATAAAAATTATTAAATCATAAACTAATTAATATATGACATTTAATTAACATATTTCTAATTATTAATTATTAAATTCTAATTAAGATAAATATATTTAAACTATAAACTAATTAATAATATGACATTTAATTTAACTTAAACTTCTTTATATCTATGATTACATTTAAAGGTGGCGAAATGGAAAGGCGGGTCGGTTTGGGCAGTTAGCCTAAAACGGGTTTGGGTCATAACAGGTTTGGGCCACAACGGGTGCGGGTCATAACGAGCTCGAGTCAAACGGACTTACATAAATAAAAAATTGTGTGGCTTAATTTGTAGTTTCAATTTGAACATATTAGATTATGTATCTTAATTAACTCAAAAAGGAAATTACAAATAAATATGTTTTAAAAATAATGAATATTGTAAAATAATATGTAAGTTTTATAAAAAATCAATATTATTTTTAATTACTTGCATTTGTTATTGTTTAAATATATCATTATTATTAAAATAGCATGGTAATATTGTTGTGTGTGGTTTACTATTTCAAAATAATAAAATTTTAGTTTCGTTCACCCATTCGTCCATTGTACCCGAAGTGGGAAAGATAGACGTACAGTATGACCCATTCAAAAAATGAAGAGTCCAGCAAGCTCAATATTTATACAAAATAGTCCATTAAGGCCTATCTTGAATGTTTTGGCTAAAATTTGTCAGCTCTCATTACATTATATGATGTATTTGAGATGTTTTTTTATGATTACCATTTTATGTATTATATATTAGTATATATAATGTTTAATATCAAAATACAAAATAAGAGAAAAAAACCAAAAAGAATTAGAGAAACTTAAACCTCTAGACTCAACAAATGACTCTACAACTCGCAACCTATCCATTACGAACTCAAGCCCCGACACTCGCAACTTGCAACCCGACCATCGAGTTTGCAATGACTATTCATGATATGTTTAATTTTTGGTTATTTTGTTACAATTTCTTTTGTGAGAATTTGTTAAAAAGTGGATTTTCTACTTTTAAAACAATATTCTTTGTATATTGTAACATATTTTTACTTTTAAAATATTTTAGAAAACATAATATTGTATATCGAATTAATATTAAATTAATAAGTTTTTTCTGTTGCATTACACGGGTATTCTGCTAGTCGGAATAATGGTTAACAATTTGACATTGCAAATCTTTAAAACTAGCAAGCGTTTGACATACATCAAAGAAAGTGTCTGTCTTAACTTCTATATTTTATCCATTGATCTTTCGCTGATACAGTATTTAAAACTTAAGAACTAAGATTAAGATTAAGATGTACAGTAACATTTTAAAATTAATCTTTCAAAGTTTAAGCAAGGTTAAAAAAGGTAAAATCAGCATGGCAAATATCATTCATGCAGTAGTAATTATATTAAACGCTTCTTCTTAACATATATCTTATGAGTTACTAGTTGAGGAAAAACATCTTTAACGTATTTAAGTTGATTGAAGTAACAATATGTTGAGCTGTTTTAGTGTCTGCAGATTGTGATTTGACTTGATAAATATAAAAGATTAAACAAATAAATACCTTCTTTTAAATAAAGGTCAGATATATAGCTTTCGTCTAGAATATCTTTTATAGAGGTCGAAGCTAATAAATGGATTTTAATCAACCATTAATCAAGAGTAGAATTTGCCATTTGCAATCATTAAACACTATTTATTAGTACAATTTTCTAGACTCAATCGAGAATTTTGTAAAAAGGTGCCACGTTTAAGCAGATACTACTACGTATCAATTATTAGCGGTTAGGGGCAAGTCTTTTTCAGTCTACATTTTTCTATTTCTTCATGATTCCCATTATTATTTGTTTAAAACAAAGTTCCTTTCATTTATTGGAAGCAAGAAGAAAATACTTAAAAGAGTCTTGAAAATCATACGTGAGGTTTTTCCTTTTTTCTCACTCAAACACATTTGAAGCCTTTACATCTAGCTATTTGCTACATAATTAGTTATTATTTATAAAATACTATAATAAATAGGATTTGACCAATCAAATATTTACATAATTTTCTTCAAGTAAAAAAAAAAATTCAATGTTAAAAAATTTTATCTCTCACTTCTTTATCTTATTTTCAATTTCTTCATTTCTAAATATCTGATTGGTTAAACTCCTATTTAGCAGAGTATTTTATAAATAGTTTCAAGTAAAAGTTAGATATTCAATGTTAAAAAGTTTATCTCTCACTTCTTTATCTTATCTTTAATCTCTTCATCTCTAAAATCTCAAACTCTCTATCTCTATTAGTCGATTAATTTCCTCTCCTCTCAACATGTACATTTAGCAACTTGCTAAATGACTATTTGTAAATTACTATGATGAAAAAGAGTTTAACCAATTAGATGTTTACATGTTTTTTTTCAAATAAAAGTAAATTATTCAATGTTAAAAATTTATCTCTCACTTCTCCATCTTATCTTTAGTCTCTTTATCTCTTAGACCTCAAACTCCCATCTCTATTAGTCGATTGATTTGCTCTCCTCTCTTTTCTCATCAAAGTTTCCCCTGTATATTTGTTTATTTATTTCAGTGTATCGTGATTGTGTGTGAATTTTAGTGGTTCTTACTCCGTATCTAGCTAGGTGACTAGATCGTGAGATATAGTTGGTTAATGTGTGTTTTTCATATGTATATCCGTGTAATTTTATTTAGTTGTAGTGGTTTTATCTAGATTTTTTGAAGAGTGTGTACATATGTGTGTATGTTTTCCCTCAATTTTGATATGTATATGTCTTTTTTAAATAGGTATATGTTTGTGTGGTGGGTGTATAATGTTTGTTTTGTATATATTTGATTAGTTGAGATTATGTTAGCCTACAGTTTGATATAGTTATATTGTACACTATTTTAATTTTTGTCATTTTAAAATATAACTTTTGGTTTGTGCGATGGTATAGGATGACAGTGGTTCCTGATAAGTAGTTGCTGAATTTGATGGACTAAAGATGAATGATAGAAGAATGTTGAAGATGTTAAAAATTGAGAATTAATGATAGTATTTTTTTACAAAATTATATATTAGTTATTTAATAAAAGGATATAGCAATGTTAAATTTTGAATAAATAAATTGTACATAGACTTTGCATCATATGTAAAAAAAAAATGTCAGAAAGATAGAATAAGAACATGTAGGTGTGGGAAGTTTAAGTACATTTTTGACAATTAGAATCACTTGACATTATAAGTAAATTGTATCAAGAAGTTTAATTATCTATCAATAAGTATAAATTCATACAAACTGAAAAAAAACTATGTCTTACAAAAGATAAATGAATCAAACTCGATCTAAATAGAGATATCATCAAAACACTCAAAACTTATTCTTTTAAAAAGTTCAATCGCAACTTGTGAATAAACATACTTGTTAATCACATTTTAGTTATAGGTTGTGTTTGGTAGCAAGCATTTGGAAGCATTTTAGAGCGACAAGCGACTAGCAGTTAGCGATTTGATTGAAAAGTTTGTTTGGCAACAAAGCAACTAGAGTTTGCATATTTTCTAACCGCTTCCTCTTAAATGTTTGATGAGGAAGCATTTCAACTAGCAACTAGCATTTTGGTTATGAAATTACCTATATACCCTCAAAAATAATATGAGTACATTATAAATAATGTGTATATGCCCTTTTTCGTAATTTTACACTTTATAATTACTGCTAGTGCTACGTTACCAAACACTCTTTTTAAACAAATAACTACTGCTAACTGCTACTGCTACTGTTACGTGTCGTCCTAAAAATACCCATAAAACAATATCTTAAAATTCATATGACTAAAACAAGTTTTAAAGTAGAAATAAAACAATGTATGTATTTAAGACGTTTAAACAAATAAATAATCATAATCATAATCATCTACTTATATAAGAACCTTTTTATCTATCAATATATCAAGACGTAAGATCAATGTATATTTAAAAAGCGTAGCATCTGCGCAGAATTGGCTTTTAGCGTGGACGAGGTAGCGGATTACTCGAAACCTCCAATTTATTGGCCCTAAAAAGATATATGTGTATATATATATATATTAACGGTGTGCTCGTATATAGCTGTAGAAACAAATAGTTAATTTGACATTCACAGATTTTAGTGTTTATACAATATTGTTAAAAGTTTAATTTAAGGATATGTAAAGTTTAGAACTTAAGAGTTGCAATTTATAAATTAGTGGTTCATTTGAAAAGTAATTAATGATTTTTAAGGGTAATTTGGACATAAACTATTGTTGAGTCTAATTTTAAGAAAAAAAATATGGAGATAGTTTATATATAGTTAAGATAAGATTAATATATATACATATAATAATTTAACCATTTATAACAAGGTCATATTTTGATGATTAATGTCTTGTTGTTCCTTCTTGAAAACGGCCCGCTCTCTCTCTCTATATATATATAATGTATAATATATATATACTAATATAGGGTGGGGATTAATAGGGAAACAAATTTTAACCCTTAATTTCATCATAAATGAATTTTAAAAATCACAAATAATTTCTAAATTTAACATTTCACAAATTAATGCTAAAAATATTTATTTATGAAAAAATCAAGGACTAAAATTTGCTTCCCTCCTTCTCCAATATTTGGAGCTTCCCTATGAATCATTTCCCTATATATATATAACACTAGCCTTATACTCGTGCAAAGCAGCGGCGCCGAATGATTTGGTTCAACATCATATTTATTAGTGTCCGATGTGTGTGGTTTCTATGGTATTTATTAGGTATTTTCATGTTCAGATGGCAGACATGTAAGAAAGATAAATAAAGCTATTGTATAAGATTTTGGGTTAAAAGTATTTGTTTATTTGTTAGGTGTGTTATTATATAGATAGGTTAAAGTGAAATGAATGGATGAGATTAAAAGTGATATAAATTCAATGGTGGAGATTTACTTTACTTAGTCTTAAAAAGTGAGGGAATAAAGAAGGGATAAATACTTTATATATTAATCTAGATATAGATTATGAGATATGTTGTTGTTGTGAAAAACATATTGTCATAAGTAGTAGTTCAAAATACTTGAGTTTGGTTATAAATATTGAAAGATAAATATATAGCTAGATCACATTAAATTTATGCTATCAATATGCTATAAGTTATATTTTAAATAATACATTAACATGTGAATGTATTCCTATTCTTTCCCTACATTATTTATAACTAAGACAATAAGTTTCGGTATGTGACAAAAATAACGTCTCGTCGCAAGTACAAAACTTTCTAACATCCCTCGTTCTTTTTTTGGCGAAAAGAAATATTCATTGAATAATAAAAATTGATACAATTGGGCCAACATACATATTTTGCGCCGATTGAATAATCAAAAGATGATAAAAAGTTTTTCTTTTAAAAAGTATCAGAAACTTTTTATCATCTTGATGTTCAAAGGTTAGTCTGACAGCAATGCCTAACATGCATATTGTTTTATGAACATTTAATCATCGAAACAATGACAATCGGACTCGAATTGTGCCGATTTACTTCACTTTAGTTGTATAATCATCGTCTTAACCTAACATTTGACATACATTATATGATCTGACTTTACGGTACAAATAGAAACACCTTCATTTGGTCTTCAATCGAAACAAATTTATCTTAGGGACATTATTTCGTTCTCTATACCCATGTCAATCATCTCATAAGCAGCGGTGTGATCTTGAAGCGAGAGTAGTCCATAACCAAAGCTATGGGTTTCTTCGGTCCATGAAATGTAAACAGTTTTTTAAAAAGTTTACAATTTGTTTGATGTTGTGGGTTTAAACAAGTTATTATACCCTCCTATAAATAATGAGTATGTTGTTTAACTATCATAAGTTGTTAAGTAATTCCTAATGAGGTTGTACTTATTTAAAAGAATCTAAATCTATTTGATATTACAGAAGGACACCATTTTTAATTATGTTAGGAAATTTAGAGTATTTGGAATTTACTCGAATCAAAATATTTTTTAAATTAAATTATATAACAAATTAATATTTACATAATGTACACTTATTTAAATTAACTTGAACGGTCGATAGGTAGTAGGAGGTTAAGGGGGCAAGCCTATTTACGGGTTAAAGGGCATCGCCTATATTGAATTAACAATATATTAACCATGTTATCGGTTTCCTTGTCAAAATGAGCAGTTATGATGAATGTTCATTTTAAGTTGATTATGTTAGTTAACTTATATGTCATTTGATTTTTTCCTCAAACTGTTTTTAAAAGGCAAAAACATTTTGAATATTACATAATTTGGTTTTCATTTGCATGTACGAAATATATAGCACATAGAATTCTTCTCTCAAACATATTGAGTAATTTTGGAAATTATCTCAATAAAGATTTCGTGATACTCATTATTTTAAATGATATATAATCAAAATACTTTATTATAAAAGTGATTCAATACAATTTAAACAATTAATTCATATTTCATCACACTCTTTCAATTTTTAACAGATTATGTATCCAACAATTGCACCCAGGGCCGTCCTATAAAATTCGGTGGCCCTGTGCGACAACAGAATAATAAGCCCCTTTAAAACACGAAATTTAGTTATATGTGTATATATTACGTAATTAAAATCTCATTATTACTTCGAAATTGTTATAAGCTACAAATATCAAAATCAAGTAACGAAGTTTGATACGTCACTAAAAAGCATCAAAATTTATTATCTCAATAGTATTATATGAAATTAAATTATATATGATGGTTGGTAATTACTAATTACGTTGACCACAATATAATTTTGTTTTCAGTTGTGAATTCATGTACCTAGTATTTAAACTAAAACGAAAAATAAAGAAGAGAAAGTGGCAGCCGAATAACTTCTGAACCACCATGAAGTACTCTTAGGGGTTTATAACTAGCTTTTAAAATTTTTATTTTCTTTTTAACTTTCTACAACAAGGTTTAATCTATTAAATATACGCTTTAGCAAAAAAATTTAGACCGAAATTTTTTAAAACTATTTAGAGGCCTTTAAAATATATATATATATATATGTACATGTTTTTACACAAATATTATATATATATATATGTATATTGGGGAGTGATCAATGGGGAAGAGGTAATTTTGAAGGAAGGGGGAAGTAAATCTGGGCCGTCCGTTAACATTCTTTACGGGAATGTTAACGTAACATTCCCGTAAAGAATGTTAACGGACGGCCCAGATTTACTTCCCCCTTCCCCTAAGATTAAAGTTTCCCTATGGATCATTCCTCTATGTGTGTGTATATATATATATATATACTGTGTACAAGATTTTGAGGCCCTTAAACGTTTGAGGCCCTATGCAGTGGCACCACTTGCACACCCTCGAGGACGGCTCTGATTGCACCTCATAACCTTTCTTTACCTAATAAAAAGCTGGAACATAAGAAGTTTTGAGTTAGAGGTAACAATAAGGTATTTGACACCAAAATGATTTTGATATATATAACAACATAAAGAATTGTCATACATAGTATTTAGATTATATTGAAAAATCATGAAGTAATCGTTTTTTCATAAATAAGATACAAGATCGAAAAGGCAGGTGTGAAATGGAAGAAAGGGAGAGATGGAGATCCAAGTCATCCATTTATTTCATCAATGGTCCAAAACTTATAGGGGCATATGGAGTTTATTATGTAAATAAATGAAACATAAAGGTCAAAAGTGAAAGTTTCATTATTTGACTTGCATCAAAAAAAAAAAATCAATCATAAACTCACACACTCTCATTAAACGACGCAACCAACGAACAATCAGACCGACGCTACCACTAAGGCCTGATCGTCGCGGTTGCGATCACTACCATCGGATCTATCATCGCCACTACCGGATCTTTCGATTTGTTTTCCAGATCTATAGCACAAAGTAATTCAATTACCTTAATCTTTCTATTTTATGTGTGTTTCGTTGTTGCATTTTGTTTTTATTTTTAGTCATAAGTATTGGATCATGTTGTTATGTTTATAATGCATTTTTTGTTTAATTTTTACTGCATTTTAATGTTTGTTTAGTTATTTTATTACCTGCTATATATACTGCATATTTAATGTTTTCTATTATATAAATTATGATTTTGTGTTTATTATAATACTATCTGATTAATTCCGAACCCGCTATTCACTTATGTCCTATTAATATCTGATATCCTAAACCTGACTCCATAAATTTAACATTTTTAAGTCATATGACACATGCCGTTTTAGTCGGGCCCAAGCACCAAAAGAAAACCTATTTCTCCCTCCACTTTCACGTGCTTTTGTGCTTAGGTTACTTCTATATAGATTTTACAAAATGGAACACAACCTGTTAAACCTGATGAAGGCCATTTAAACCTAATTAACATCGATTAATTAATTCGATATGTCATTGGATTATGTGTGTTGTATGCATTTACACCAATCAACTATTAATTACAAATTCCCTGTATAAAAATAAGAGCCAATTAACCTTTTTATGCATCAATATAATCTTGTTATTGTCATAGTTAAACCATAATATTTTCGAATTATAAACTTAAGACAACTCATGATTTATAGAACACAGTCATTCCGTATTTTCATTGAAAAAATATATATGCGAAGTAATAAATGCTTAAGAATATTCTAAATGTACTTGGCAAACAAGAAACACTTAAATGAGTTTTTCTTTTTATTAGTTCAGAAAGGTCATCGTGATTATTATATATCTTATTGTATTTCACAAAGAAACGTGTAATCATCACCATTGGATGGTGAATATATGAATTTTAGACGGTTTGTAATTATTGTCTATTGCCGTCTTTTTTTAGTCGGTCATCAAAATAATATTTAAATATTCTTATATGCTACTTATATAAATTATTATATTATATTATTATGTTAACTTTTTTTTTAAACTCGTATATACGCATCAATCATTAAATGTATTTTTAATTTTCATTATAGCAAATGATATATCTAGTAAAAGTCTAAAATATATAAATTTAAACATATGCAAAGAAATTTAAAATGTCACTATATTATGTGATCAGATTGTGAAGGAGATTAAGACACCAATTGAGTCGACTTTTTTATTGAATGTTAACTAAAAGTTATATTTATAAGTATTGAACATGTATATTGTTATCGTTTATATGTTAACTTTTGATCTTTATTTGATAATTAATAAGTTTACCATTGGAAGTCACAACAAAAACATTAATCGAATATCTTTGACCACCGCTAAAATGTAATGACTTTTGAGATTGTGATAAAGCAACGATTAAAACCATCTAAAATGCCTAAAATAATCACTTCAACATAAATACACTAATTATGAAAGTTTTAAATATGATATTCATGATGAATTCCTATATTCTAAATTTGTTACCAAAACATACGATGAGAAAAGTACATATAAACGAACAATATTAATAAACATAAAAATATGTTGATTGATAAATTGTTTCAGCCTATAATTAAATACATCATAACGAAAAACCTATAAAATCAAAGCAAAATATTGCATTAAATGAAAAACGTATATTGTTTTGTTGATGAAGAGTAATATCATCATTAAAAGATCAATATATTGAACTAATAACTTTATAATACCTATATAGATAAATTAACTAAGTTAATCAAAAGTACAATAACAGTCATAAAACACTTAACTACGTGTGTTACTGGGTGTCATTATACATTCAAATTAAAGTTATAAAAATTAATATTAAAATCTAACGATGGTCAATTGCATGAGCTAAAATACGGGCGTGTTCAAATTACTCAAGTTTCATAAAATCCATCTGAAAGAGCATCATAAATTAACGGTGTGATAAATTTCATATGAATAACGTTATGTAACTAGTTTTTTAATTTTTACATTCATCAATTGTTCAATTAAACTACAATTTTTATAAACTTTCATTATAATAGTTTTGCAAGTTAATGCATACGATCATAAGTAACGTATTTATAATTTACGTTGTATATGGTTTAACAATAAATGATCTAACTAAAAGACACTAAAGTATTTCATATCAAATAATTTTGAATTAAATTAAATTAAGTATCTAAGACTATTAAAATGCATGATTTTTGTACTAAAAAGAGAATGCTTTCGACTTAAAAATATATTGAAAGAAAAAATAAAAAGGAAAGATGAATAAACACTATGTAAATAAGAAGTAACAAATTAACCCAATAATTAACACATAATGAGCTAACTAACAATTGAATGACTAATTGAAATAAACAATAACATTTTTGTTATTCATTCATAAGAACACATATTATAATTTAACAAAAGTTAGTGTCATGATAAAAAATATATAGAAATTAACAAATATCTGTTATGTAGCATGATCTCAGACAATTAGCATTTAAATTGTACGATTATAATAAGTTATTTATAAAATAAATAATAAATCTTAAAAAGAATATATTTTAAAGATATACTTTGATGGAAAGTAAATATAAATTACGACACTTTAATATTAGAAGAAATAGATATGGATTTTGAATTAAATATTAATATATTTTCTAAAAGATAATTGCATTATTTTAGTGAATTTTAAAATCATGTTTTATGATTGAGCTAATTTGAGAAAATCACACAATTATATAGGTCAATTGAATATATGATAACATCATCAACCGAACCCGTGTATTACATGTGGTCGTGTTGGTAACTATGGTATAACAATAAAAATAAAATAAAATAAGTTAGAAGTATCAATGTTAAGTCCTAATATTTACCTCTATTAATGAAAACGTTTGTTTTTTACTTTCTTAATATCTTCGAGAAATTTATTCTACACATTTGTCCTTTGTTCGTTACTGAGTTGTGGTAACAATTTTAAAGCTTTTTGAGTAAGTTAAAAGTATTGTGAGAAACATGATTTTTACAAAAATATTTTTATAAAAGCTTTACAATATAATATAATATTTACAATAACAAACTTCAAGTGACAATATTTAATATCAAATTGTGAGCATTTAGTTTGTCTACAACACTTAAAATATATATATAAACTCAGCTATTTATACATGTAAACTCACTATTTATTATTTTTATTTAGTTGCAAATACTTTACAAAAATAATAATACTAATTTTAATGAATATTTATCGTGGTGTACTATTTATCCTAGTGATTAAATATTAAATAGATAAAATGAGAGAATTAAATTAATTAGTTGAATATAATATATTTCTTAAAACAACTTGTATAACTATCCAAAGAATCGGTTATAAAGTGACAACTTAAAGATAAAAGATATGCTATACGAATTAAATTGAGTTGTTATTTTAGATTAAGATAATAATTGTTATTTGTTCTTACGACTTATCTCAATATGATTTTAAATACAATTACATAAATTAAATTTATCTTTTAATCATGATTTATGATTATGATATTATTATGTCTTTAATTTAACCAATTTTTAAAATTAAATAATTATATTAGTCAATTGAATTTATAATAACATTTTCAACTGATTTATATATTGTATTGTATATATATATATTAACATTTAAATAAATCATTAATTGTAAGCCAAGCGTCATTCTAATAATTCCAAGGTAGTAATATAACAATAGGAAATAAGAAAAAGGTGATCATTAATCACAAGTTAATATTTGTAATTATCTAAAATGTGAACGAAATAGGTCATACTAGTTGGCAAATCGTGACAGCTAAGGGACAGCGGCAACAATCGAACAACGACACGTCAACATGTACAGCTAGGACCTCTCAAAGTCCTACTACCCATGCCCATGTGGACACGTCTTCTCCATGTTTTTATTTTTTTATTATCTATATATATTTATTTATTTTTTTACAATATTTGATCCAAATAAAAGTATAAAACAGCTTTCCAGTTCTACTAAACCATAATTTAATCACTACAAGTTAATATTACTGCAGCAATTAATTAATGAGTAAGATATTAAATTTCTTGAAATAATTCAAGACAAAATACATTTATTTTCGTACATTGATTGAATTGATTTGATGATTATATAAAACGTTATTGGTGACTAGTCTTGAAAGAGAAGTATTAATTAATTTAATTAATTTAAAATAACTCAGTTATTAAAAGTTACAGAAATTACACTAACCTTTTATATCTCGTAGTCTAAGTGATTTTAGTATAACATTAAATTTATAATAATAGCAACAAAACAAACATTTGTTTATTTAATTCTTGAAACTATTTTTTCCCGAAGAAAAACCACGAACGAGCTGCGTTTACTTTTCCGAAATGGGTAAAGCCAAAACACGCCACATGAGTAACACGTGGCAAAATAAAAAATAAAAAATCATGTAATGAAATACATTTAGACCTTTTCTTTAGTTCGTGCTATATCAATCAAACTCAAAATTTTAGCATATACGAGTACCTAATTCAATAATTATAATTAAATATATTTAATGCAAAAATAAAAGAATGGTAGAAAGGTTATAATTAAAAATAATAATTTACTCCGTATTAAGAAACAAAACGAATACCCTAAAGTATTTAGATGATTTATCAATTAATATTATTAATAATTTATATTAAATATTAATTCAAATTATGAAAAAATTGAGAAGAAAGCCATTAAACTACATGTTTTATAGTTATCAATTTTCACTAATAAACAAAATCTTGCGTGTTATACTAAACTACTGGATTATGTTTTCAACTTATCTATCTTTTTACGTTATACATGGCAAAAAAAGAATACGAAATAGTTTATGATTATAAGTGAATTTTATGATATAAGTATTTTTATGAACATAAGTGTACTGAAATTCCTTGTATTAATATGTCCATGTTGCACTGCTTTATACATTTTTATGCACACGTTTTATTTTTATTTTCTTACATATGTATTCATCAGAGTGGACAAAATTTGCAAAGTTTTCATACATTTGATTTAATCTTGCTAAAGAAAAAGTAAAAATATTAGGTTGATAGTTCTTGCGATTCACACACATTCACACCATCGGTTGTTATATTTTATTTTCTACATTAGCAGTCCAAAAATGTAAAAGTTGTTGCACTCTTGATCCATCCCTTAATTAAAATGACCATAACACTCTTACTTTCATATTTAATTCATTTTCTCAATTATTAATTAGAGTTATTTTTCTTTAATTATTAATTAAAGGGTTAATGTAATAATTGTGCAACGCAGTACCACTAAATGCTCCATATATATAAACTGCCATTTTTATTAATTATGTATGCAATAAACTGGAAGATTTTATATCAATATATGTAATATGGTAACTGATTACCGGTTGCCATGGTCAATATGAATATTTGACATTTTCTATTTAATAGGTACGCTTACGTGACTTTTTTTTTTTTTATGTGACAAATGCAATAAATATGCAACGTATTATTATAGTTTGTTCCTTGTAATTAATCTACCCCATTAATATTCGTCACCTAAATAACGTTCCTGGTGAAATGTCGTCGCTCGGTGGGTGAAAGGTAACGCTCGACCCGCACTTCATATACTCTTATAGATGAGAACATATTTTTGATTTGAGGATAAAAACAAATTTAGAGATTTCGCTCTTTTGATATGAAGACTTTCATTTGAACTAATATAATACGAGAGCATTGAAGTTTTGTAACTGGTATGCAAATGTTAACTTGTTGATGTAAAGTTTGCCATCAAATTTCAAATGAAACCAACTGTAAACAGATGGATAGAAAATTAAGAGTAAATAATTGCTAATGTGGAATTTGTTATCAGTCAATTAAATAAAGGGAAAAAGAAGGACAAAGGCATGATAGTCATATTAGGTGGAAGAGACGAAATGCGCAATAAATTTTCTATTTTTGACTGTCGATGTAAATGTGTGTAAATTACTAGACCATCGATGCAATTAACTCATAAAATGATTAACTCATAAAATAATTACAGTTTCACAACTGAAAAAACATGGGCTAGGTCTACACACACCATTGACGATGCACTCGTCCCTCCTTAAATAGTCGTATAATATAATAATAATAATAAAAAATAAATAAATCTCAAATATGTGCTGATTTTTCATATCTTTTTGTATTTTATGTGGATACAGTCACCGGAGCTGTGATTTTCACCTTCTCTTCCATCTTTCTGCATCTCAACTTAAATCTATCCCCTCCTTCCCCCCCTCCCTGCATTTACGCATTTACTTATTTCCATATATATACATAATTAAAATTATATATTTGTATTTATATATCTGTAATTACCGGATCTGTATCTACATCCTTTTCCGATCTGCTACTTAGATTTACTTCGTTTCACTAATTTCTCAACATCACGACCTATCGAATTTACGGTATGATTCCTGTTGCAATTTACAAACCCTACGTTTGTACTATTAATTTAGCTTATCGTAATTCTCACGTTTTTATGCAGTTTATGATGTGCGGAACTGCAGAATGCTATAATTAGGGTTTCCGGTGCCCTAGTTTAACTTCAAGCTCGTTCGAACTTGTATGTTTACCTGATATAGCCCGGGCGTAAGGCTCGGGATCCGGAATAATGACTTCAGAGAATGAGCAACATGATTGGATCACACAAGTGCCTACCGTTAACAATGCGTATTTGCAAAAATTCAGACTCTACGAGACTCGCTCTGTATGATTTCATATCTGTAAACTTGTTTTTAGTTATGTGGTGTTTTGGATTATATGATCTGCTTTTGTTATCAATATGTTAAAATTTTAGTCAACATGTGAATACTGCATATATCTGCCGTTACAAGGATATGCCTATCAGCTGAGTTAGTAACCAATTATTGATGTCGTGTATTCGGAGCTAATGCATAAGTTTTTCAGTGAGCATATGTTTAACTTAAAACTCTTGGTAGATTAGCTATTTTGTGCTAATTAAAAGCGAAGCTATTTGTAGATTAATCGCTATGGTTCATATCTTTATATGTATATACTTGGCACACTATTACTTATTGTTAATGCATTTACGTGTGATTGGGCATGAGACATGGTAAAAAGTCTGATCTAGATTCTACCATAAAATCAATAAGGTTTTTCACTGGCCCCTACCTTAAATTTCATTCAGAGATGTCAACATTCATAGAGTGATCGTAAGGTCCTGTAAAGATAATCATGATTATATGATGTATTAATCAGGTTGGCCAATATCTGTTTCTTTTTATTGTAGTCATCATTGCCTTCTCAGTTCTAAGTGTAGCTCTGAATCACCTTCTACTCCTGTGATTTCCCTCTAAAGACATTATTTTCATACTTCCATAACTTTCATTAACTTACCGCATCGCTAATCATTAACAATGCTTGCTTCCTACAGAACTTCTATATGATTGGACGTAGTAAGAACAGATCAGCTTGGAGAGTGTTAAAGATCGACAGGTCAGAACCTACCGAGCTAAATATTACTGAAGATCCCACAGCGTACACCGAAATTGAATGCTGTGAACTCCTAAAGCGTATTCATGATGGAAATAAGTCCACAGGGGGGCTTAGATTTGTTTACGCTTGTTATGGAATTGTTGGTATGCTCTATTCCAGTGTTTCTCCAACTTGATGAACATTTATAATAACGATTGGTTTCTGACAGTTATTTTTTTGTGTGACTTTAGGCTTCATAAAGTTTTTGGGACCTTATTACATGTTGCTTATCACAAAAAGAAGGAAGATTGGTGTAATTTGTGGTCATGCAGTATATGCAATTTCCAAGAGCGAGATCTTACCAATTCCCAATTCTACTGTTCAGCTCAGTGTGGCCTACTCTAAGAACGAGAACAGGTTTTTTGTCGATTCTGATTGTAAATGTAAAGTGTATTAGAATTAAGAACTACTTTTTATCCATGTGTATCTATAAGCATTGACCACAATCTTGGTTGTTTTTTCCCTTTTCTTTGTTATTTATATCTTCATCATATTGCCTTTTGGAAGTATATTCTGTAACCACACCTTTCTCAACCTTAATGTTGAGTATGCTTTAGGGAGAGTTTAGATAGAAATTATTAATGACAGATTATTACACATATCTAGCTCTTGATTCTTTAGTTATTCTCTGGCATTATGGTCCAATAGAAGCTGTTGTTGCCAGTTTACTACCTACAAGTTACAACTGTTGATTGAGAAAAGGTATTAACAGGGCTTGTATCGGGGAAGCAACCATTGTGTTGTCAAACCTTTTTAGTGTTATTAGTAATAGCTTGGCAGTTTTTTCTTAACTCAGATTTTTAAAGTGATTTTTACTAATTACTAATAATTGGTATTGACTCTGGTTTAATGTTTAATTCATTGAACAGATACAAAAAGCTCCTATGCTCAGTGGATCTTACAAAGGACTTCTATTTCAGCTACTCGTATCGTGTTATGCATAGTTTTCAAAATAACTTATCTACTCGAGAGCCACCTAATGAAACAATGTTTGTGTGGAACAAGTTTTTGACTACCACGATCCAGAATCAGCTTCGGAATAATCTCTGGACAGTACAACTTGTTTATGGCTACTTCAAACAGGTATAGGAGTATATCTACAATTCATTATTTCAATAAAGTATTTTTTTTTTCTGCTCACTCTTAATTTATTAAATAGCATTGTTCTGCTCTTTTTCCTTCTGAAAATTAGGTAACACTTTCAATAGCTGAAAAGGACTTCAAGTTGACCCTAATTGCTAGACGTTCGCGCCATTATGCTGGAACCAGGTATGTTTACTTTTGATCTATGATTAACGACAAAATATTTCTTCTGTGACTAATAGTGCATCCATATTTAAAAAAGATATTCTTTTACCTAAGTATATTATAAAGCTGTTTTATTACTCATTTAATCTTTTTTCCTAATTATGGTGTAGATATTTGAAACGCGGAGTAAATGAGAAGGGTCGTGTGGCCAATGATGTTGAGACAGAACAGATTGTATTTGAAGATGTTCCAGAAGGATGTCCTGTGCAAATTAGCTCTGTCGTCCAAAATCGGGGTTCAATACCCTTGTTTTGGTCCCAGGAAACTTCACGATTGAATATTAAACCTGATATAATCTGTAAGAGCCAACACTTACATTTTTAATCCACAATTTGAGAGTCTTTTGGTTTAACCATTGTTTCTCCATCTAGTGTCAAAAAAGGACCAGACGTATGATGCCACCAGACTTCACTTTGAGAATCTTACCAAAAGATACGGAAATCCAATAATTATACTGAATTTGATCAAGGTAAAGATAGTCTTACTGACTGATCAAATGTCGACTAGAATATATTTATCTCCATTTTCTTTCTTTTCTTTATGTTAATCTCCAAATGGTTTTGCAGACCAAAGAAAAGCGACCTCGAGAATCCCTCCTCCGTATGGAATTTGCTCATGCTATTGAGTTGATTAATAAAGATTTGCCTGAGGAAAATCGTTTAAAGTTCCTTCATTGGGATTTAAACAAATATTCTAGAAAGTATGTTTGTCCTGCGCTCCTACTAATTAATGTTGGCTATTTTAGTATGTTTTTAATCTAGCCATGACATATTTATATGTTTTCTATTGTGCAGCAAATCTACAAATGTGTTGGCACTCTTGGGCAAAGTAGCAACTTATGCATTGAATTTAACCGGCTTCTTTTATTGTCAAGTGATCCCAAATTCGAAGTCCCAAGATCATCTAAACCTTTCCAGGTAAATTGAAAAAAAGTTTCGCCAAACCCTAAGGCCTAAACTTAACGATTTTCGCTTGGTTTCTCAATATATATATAAAATGGACATTGCACACCATTGTTGTTAATTAGTAAACAAACTTCTACATCACAATTCTACTTGAGTAATTCTTTCGTGTAGTTCTAACCAAAGTTCTCACCGTATTTATGAAATTTACTATCAAAGATAATCTTTTGTGACATGGATTACATATTATCCTTTTGCATCAATATAAAAAAATTTAGAACTAGCAATTTAAAATTTTATTTTTTAAACTTTCATTAATTATTATTTTCATATTGATTCTTCATAATTGATGCTCCATTTGTTGTCGTTGAGCACCCATTTTCCTCTCGATTTTGATGTCGAAACTTGATCAATAGTATGAAATTGGTGTTTATGAGATGCTTTATTCTAGGTAGGTGATATCTTGATGCTAATGAGCAACCCTCATGTCCCAATGAAAAGTTATGATGCTCGACTTGACACATAGTTCTAAACTTCTAATAGTTGATATAAGTTTTGGTTAAATATTTTGAAAGAATATCAAGGCCACCTAATTATTGTAATGATTTGATGATATCTGGTGTATGTTATTTTATGATGGAAAATTGAATGTAGTGCTTCAATTTTCTAGTACATTTGTGAAAGAAAGCATTGTGATATTCATGACATGAAGGGTGTGGTAAATACTAATACTCCGTAATATTTAAGGTTTTAAAATAATTTGAGACTACACATCAATAATCGTGATTCTCTAATCCATCTATGTATTGATTTTGACACCTCTGGTCATATGGTGCAGGGATGATTATGGTAACATTTGTGATTTCCAGATCGAGAACGACGATGCTGATAACTTAAAACCTGTATTTAGCTGCAACAGTGGTGGCGAGAATGGGAATTTTAGTGTCAAGCCTACTAAACATCAAACAGGGGTCCTAAGAACAAACTGCATAGATTGTTTAGATCGCACAAATGTTGCTCAATACGCGTATGGTTGGGCTGCACTTGGTCGTCAACTGCAATCTATAGGATATATAGATACCCCGGTTATTGAGCTTGATTCAAATCTAGCAGATGATTTGATGAGAATTTATGAGAGAATGGGCGACACTCTAGCACTACAATATGGTGGTTCTGCAGCACACAATAAGGTAAATCCATTATGTCAACATAGCTGAAATTGACAACTTTGCTTTTGTGATCAAGTTATCTAACAAAATTTAGATTTTTATATCTTAAACCAAGTAGTTAAGTTAATTTTAATGCTCTGTTATATGTCTCTCCATAGATATTTTGTCAGAGAAGAGGTCAATGGAAGGCTGCAACTCAGTCCCAGGAATTCTTTAGAACTCTACAACGTTACTACAGTAATGCATACATGGATGCTGAAAAGCAAGATGCCATTAATGTGTAAGAAAAATAAATCTATGATATTAGATTTAAGATCGCATAGTTACCCTTGTTCTCCATGATTTTAAAATGGGTTGTTGCTTGTACAGGTTCCTAGGTCACTATCAACCACAAATTGGTAGACCTGCACTGTGGGAATTGGATTCAGATCAGCATTATAATGTTGGTGGCCAAGGTTCTAACAATTTTGTGGAAGGAACTAGGTACAATTTTGTGAATGTGCTTTTAGTAGTCTTTGTGGAAAATATGACTACTTGTCCAATTTCCTACAAAAAGTCCTAGTAGTTGCCCTCTTATGTTAGTCAGTGTGTCTTACTTCTTTTTTTTCTTTTAATTAAAGCAGGGTTATTAAAAGGTCATTGTCAGTTGGCAACATTCTTTATGATGGCAACATCCTTCGCGATAGAAGTTCTATAGGAACCACTAAAAATAATGAAGAATCCTTAAATGAAATCTCTGGTCAAAGTGATTCATCTTATCCGAGGTTTGCCTCAATCATTGTGACTTGTTATCTCTTTAACACCGCGTTAAAACTTTATTATTTTAGATTGCAAAATTGTAAAATTGGAGAGTAAAGTTGTTTATGATTGAGTTTTAATGGTGGCATATGTGCAGGTTTGCAAATTCAACGTCAGGGCCAGATCTTACGTCTGAAGAGATGCCCAACAGTGATCGCATATTTTACAACAAAGATTCTTTCAACTGCTCAAATTTTCTTGATATTGACTGGCTATCATCATCCGGAAATTCTTGTGAAGATGAAACATTTGAAAGGTAACTCATGATTTGTTTTTGTCTACATTCCGATTCCCACATGTACAAACAATGTTTACCATGTTTCCACTTTTTAAACCAACCCTCACTGGAAAGTCAATGCAGGTCCACACTTGTAGGATCCCCTATCGGCGGTCAGTCATCTGACTATGTGGTTAATGAAATGTGCACTTCCGCTAGTGATTCTGAGATGTCTCCTAGTGTGCAGGTTAGTTTTTATTTGTTTATTTTGCTGTACCTCATTAAATGGAAGCTTTTTACATAATTCTTGTTATTTGCAGAATTAGTTTTTGTTTTTTAATCTTATTTAATTTTTTTGAACTTGGGTGCAGGACGGTAGAAGCCCCATTGGAGGCGGGTTTTCGGATAGATTTGCTGAATGGGTGACCAATGGGGATACGTTCCTTTGATCAGTTTTGCCAACAAAACCAGAAAACAAAAGAAAAAAAATCTTCCTACTCATAAGTCATTAAATTCAGTCATCCCCTCCAAAAGGATGTGGGTTGCGAAGCAGAAATAAATGGTAAGAGAAATACCATTAGAGAAACCAAAAAAAGAAAAAAAGTACCTGCAATTTAATTGAAGATATATAACTGGTTAAAAAGGAAAGTATGTTAACCCTTGTAAAAAATATATTAAAAAGCATACATTAGATGACTACAAGTACAAAAGAGTAAAAAACTACAGTTGGTTTTTCATAATTTGAATGTTTGTAAATATTTTTTGATGCTTTTTTACTTATCAAGTCAGATTGGAGATTCAGCGATGTTATTCATTCCTTGTTAGACCAAATTTTTGTGCAGCTTATACAGTTATACCGAGTAATCATTCTCTTCTAATAGCCTATACAGTTATACCGATTACCGAGTGATTATGCTGTTCTAGTTCCATATAACTTAAAAGTAAATGTTTTTAGTTTCCAAACTCATAGTAAGGGGTGTTTATGATTGCTTATTTAAACAACTTGTTGTTTTACGTCCTTTTGATACCGCTTTTTACAAGCATGTTTAAGGGGGTAATATAGAAAAAAAGAAGTAGCAGAAATCAGTTTATTTTTCAAGAGTTTATTTCTTTTAAATTATGCATATAGGTAAGTGGTGTTTGATATTGTTTTTCTACTGTCAAAATGAAGCACATAACCATTTAAGTAAACAATGTCATGTTTGCCACATAATTGAGAACAATTATTTAGATTATTGTGTTGTGATTATGTGTAAGCAAAACTGTCTCCATATTGCTACAAGAGTAATCCACCTTTGAAATGACAAGCTGTGGGGTTGAGCAAACCTAAATACACCTATGAAACAAAGTATTCTTGCCCTATTGCTATAAGAGTAATGCATCAGGTTGTGAGTTAATTGTTTATTGACACAGTATGTATAATATATGTGGTTGTCCATACTATGTGGGTGATATGAATATTGTAAGAAATAAATAAGAAATGAAAGAAGATTGCAATTAATAAAGGAATCACTGGAACAAGAAAGTAATTTGATTGTAAATTGTATGAATTAGGGTTCCAAGAACTCAATTACAAGATTACAGAGAAAAGGGGGATATGATCTTGATGATCCAAATAACAGACTAACTAACTTTCCAGCTCTGACAACCTATTTATATCAACTGAAGTACAATTCACTAGTCACATGCCACACACATGACTAATTGTAAAAAAGGATCGTAACAATCCATTCCCCTTCAAAGATTCTTGTCCTCAAGATTCGGGGTTAGTCGTAGTGACCTTGACTATGTTTTCATACAACTGGATAGTAGCATTACAATCTTGTTGACCCACAAATTTTGATTCTCAATATGACACATTTTGAACACTATTGCAGCTCTTGTGCAGTTCTTCATCTTAACCAAGTTCTTGGATTTTCTCCTCTGTTATAGAAATGAATATATCATTAGTTTCACCCTTGATTGCAGGGCCTTTAGAGTTCATCACAATTTCAACATCAAACATCACGAATCGTAGTAGCTTTGCCTTACTAACCACTTTTTGCTCAGTTGAACATCCATGATCAATAATCAAAGCCTCCGGTACAAACCCTTCAAGAGCTCTTTCAAGGAACTTACTTTTTAAAGTATACTCGGTGTCGAAAGGAAAGTCTTGAATTACTTTATTCTGCACAATCTTGTGATCATTACCATGTGCTCGCACCTTCAGTTGTAGAATGCAGTCACCGAGGCATGTTTTATCAATTGATCTCATGTCAACATTGGAAGAAATATTCATATCAGCATGTTTGACACTGTCTGTTGGTTGTGAAACTTTCATTTCCAAACCATTTGTTAACATGTCAACATCACTATATCTTACAACATGTGGTATTTTCTCCCCATTTTTAGCTGACCAAAATAACCAACCCGGATTCCAATTAAATATCCCAGCTACTATCGAACCCATTGACTCGCAAAGAACACAAAAACCATTGAACGTTTTTTCCGACTCTGCTACTCTGTAAAGATTTAATCTGTCCACTTCATATGATTTTATCAAATATTAGTCATTGTGCTCAATCAATCTTTTCAGCCTTTCAGAACTTTATATCTCCCTGTCAACGTAGTGCACTTTAGTTGATTGCTTTCACATAAAGAGAGTCCAACCATTATCATCATTGAACCATTTTTATTCCCACCAGCATGCGATTTATTCCACATTAATCATGCCAAATATGATAGTATCATGTCATAAACGGGATACCTTTCTTGACTTTCCTACATACTTAAATGCATTTAAATTGCTTTCCATCATGTTTGACCAAAGTTGCAGACCTGGCTTCCATTCAAATGTTTTCAATAACTACCAATTCACTCCCAAATTGTCTTGTTTGCATGTCAGTGACAAAAACAAACTCGACAACAGTAGCATATTTTTCAAAAGGAATCCAACTAAATTCTTCCAAAGCATTCCTTGGAACTGAACCAACAACTACTTTGGCAAAACTGCTTTCTTTGGATTTTGCTTTGTCAAAATTGTTTTTGTCAACATCTATGTAACCAACTCCATTAAATTGCCAGTGACATTGCATATTGAGTTATAGGATGTAAGCAGCCTTCTCTTTGAATTCTGGTCCATCCCCATTAGAGTTAACCCCCTTATTCTTAACTATCTCAGCCCTTGGTTGATTCAAGTGAATATATATTCCAGGCTTCAACTTACCTACATCATATATACCTCGAGACTTTCCTGTTTCACTATTCTCATTTTGTCCTTCAACATCCTTTAATCTCAACATTCCAATACCTTTGTCAACTTTAGCATCTTTAACCTCTACAATCTCTCGATGTAAAGCTCCATATATTTTACCAAAGCTATCTCATCATCAAGTACTATCTAACCTCCACATATTCGATGCATTATAACCCTGAACTCAACTCCTTGTATGTATTGCAGAAGTCTTTCTTGCTAAAACTTGAGGAAATTTGACCATTAGTCTCTAGCTCAAATTACTCGATATATTTTTAACCAAACGTACGTCCTCTATATGCTGGTGACTGGGATCAACAAATGAATTGCCTCTACGGTAACACCCGTTGAATGCTTTTGCATTAGTCAAAGTGAATTCACTGAAAATGTTAGTTTTGTAATATTTTTAGTGTAGAAGAAATATATAACTAGGGTCTTGCAATAAGCAAAATGAGTTTGTACATAAGCCATCTGCCTCCTATTTTAATCGCAATAGACCAGGAACGGAGGAGCATTTCTTTCAGTACCTTTTCTCTTACTCTTTCAAACTCTACAGTATCATGTTCAAAGCCAATATCAGAAACAGATGTTACTGATTAGTTAAAGGGACGCGAACAAAAATACACAAGGTCATGTAAACTTGAGAATCGAGAACAAATATAATTCAACAAACAAAAAGAACACGTCAATGTGATGGGAACTTCAGAAGCCAAAAAGAGTGAAATATAACAACAAAGTGCTAAAGTTAATAGGTCTTTCATCTTATCACCAATGAGACAAAAAGTATTCAAAAGTATAAATGCAGTAAAAGATTAAACAAAAGAGCCAGGTTTGCTTGTTCCACAATTTATAAATCTTAAACAATATCCACCATAATAAAACTACAGAAACAAATTGCTGCTATCAAAAACATCTAAACTTTTAGCAACCTGTCACATAATCCAAAATTATCACCACTCATAGCATTCTACTAAATCTTTGATATAATCCGAGAAATAAACATGAAGTTCATGTTCATTCCCAGCCAGTAGCAGCAACACCTTCAGCTGTTGGTACAGGTGCTGCCACGGCTTCCCATCCATCAGCACCACCCACTGGAGCTGCAAAAAAAGAAAAAGCAAGAAAATTTCGAATGCTCAATTGACACTGGTTCAGATATGAAATTCTAACAAAACAAAATCTGATTTCTCACCATCGGCACCGGTCCAGCCACCTGCAGCAACTGGGGCACCAGAAATTGGTGGTGGGGCAACATCACCAGACCATTGGGCATCGGTGATCTGGGATGACCATTGATCATCCAATCCAATAGCACCAGCACTGTAATCCTTGTAATCAGCTACTATAGCTTCATCTTCTGGCTCCTTAGCCTCTTCTGGTTCTCTGTAGAAGAACAGGTCAACCTGCAAAAAAACAAGTTAGCTTTTTTTAAACGAAATCTACAAAATTTGGATTATGTAGTCCAAGTTCTTTGATGCATACCATAACGTCCCACTTATGACCTTGGTTGATCACACCTCGCATCTGCAAAACCATCCTTGCAAGAAGCCAAAACAAACACCCGATGCTGTGTTTCCCCTTGTTGTTGGCTGGGATACCAATGTCAACATACCTCATAGGTGAATCAGTGTCACAAAAAGCGATTGTGGGAATATTTCCAAGGGCAGCTTCCTTAATAGGCTGTCAAGAATCAACAACAGTTTTACATCAAACGGTAAAAAAGTGTACAGCAATAATATCCATAGAACCTAATCGACAAGTAAACAAACCTGATGATCGGTACGTGGGTCAGTCAAAATGAGGAGTCTTGGCTCACTGAAAGAGGTCTGAAGCTGGTTGGTGAAAGTACCGGGAGTGTGACGTCCGGCAATAGCATTCGCGCCGGTGTACTGTGCAAACTTCAACACAGCCCTCTGGCCATATGGCCTAGCAGATTGGACGATAATGTCCTGTGGGTTCTCAATAGCAACAATCACCCTAGCAGCCATTTGCAATTTCTCCCATGTCTTTCCAAGGTTAATAATGTAGATACCTGAATTAATTCAAAAAAAAAAAAAAAACACTAAACTCATCAATCTCTACAAACTTCACCAATACTATCACAAAATGATACCAACAATGAGCAAAACAGGCTCAACTCATTTCAACTACAGCTAAAACTACTTATGTTAACACTCAAGGAAGTAAACCTAAATAGCAACAAAATTGAGTAAAAGAAAATCAAGGAAGTAAACAAAATCCATTTATTTATTTTTAATAAAAATACAAGCAGTTATATTTTATTAGTCAATGCACTTAAACAATCCTTCCACTATAGTAAATCATAATTGGACTAAACAAACTTTAAGATGATCAACGATGATAGTGAATGATATTTTAACTAAACACATTGTATAAATACATGCGCAAACATGTAATAACCATGTATAGGCACATCATATAAATATGTACACACACAATTATACATATTATATATTTTGTATAATTACCTAGAAATAGCAAATAGGAGTAACAAATTAAACACAACAAAACATTCACTGAATAATCAGAAGCCAGTGACATCAATCAACATCAATATATAAGCTAATAATTAAGATTAAAAAAATATAGAATTATACCATCATTACGGCGCTTGAAGACGTAACGTTCCATCTGGTAATCACAGTTTTTGGTGCCGAGATGGACTTCAGCTGACAACATCATTTGTATGTCTGCTTCTTTTGGTGTTAATACTTTCGGTGCCGCCATTTTCACTTCTTGATCGGAATTTGATATCGCCGGCGATTAGAGAGTAAAGGCACGAGGGTGTGTATGTGGGCTGCTACGGCGTAAGATAAATATTTAGGGATGAATAAAACCCTAGGAGATTGATTTTACTAAATGGCCCTTGTTAAAATTTCACTTTAAATCTTTTATTATAGCGTAAAATACATTTTTCGTCCTTCTAGTTTTTCAAATTCGCAAATTTTTTCCTATAACTTTTCTTATTACAGCGATCGGCTGTGGTTTTCATTTTTTCTGAACTTCCTCCTCTTACACTCTAAGGCTCTGTTCCAGAGTTCCTTTTTGGATAGAAAGGAATGGATTTGAAAAGAAGTGGAAGGGAGATATGAGTTCCCAAGTTTATTTATGGCTAGAAAAGGAAATAAGGGGAAGGTGAATTGTAGCAAATTTTCTTTCCTGTGAATCCGTCCAATTTGGTCTGATTTGAGGGGAACATATATTCACGTATCTCTATCTTCTTGTGATTACTATTCTACCCTTAGACCTAGCCCTATTACATGGTTTTCCTCCCACTTTTTTTGTTCTCCCGCCATCTCCAATGAACAATGTGTATATATATATACACAATAAGCTATTGTATCTATCAAGGGTTTCCATTGTAACCAGTTATTCAGTCGTTCTCAATTGATTTTTGTCATCAATGTGCACCAGGTATTATGATAAAAATTTCGTGTTCACTTACTTTTTATACTTGTTTGATTTATGATTTAATATGCTTGGATGGTGATGATTACACAACGTACAAACTTATATTATTATGATCAGTTTGTAGTTTTAAATACATATTTGTTTTATCCATTGTGTTTTCGTTTATCAAATAGGCTCTTGAATATTTAATCATGAAATATGATTAAAACTATGGTTTTGTTGTTTCTGATTATTCATATTGATTTGGAAATTGCATTGTTGGTGTACTAGTTATAACTGCACTATGTTTTACATCTAATGAAATTGTGTTATTTTGATAATGGTGGAGTTAAAGTCATTTGGTTCGTAGGCTCTGTCTTATTGTTCAAGTATCTTTTGCTATTTCTTTGATAACTTTCTGCTATTCCATTTTATTGGCCAACAAAGTATATGAAATCCATGAGTATCACAATTATTTCGATGAGTCTGTAAACCTATATTATTGGTTATAGTAGTTATATTACTACTAATATATATACATTTCAACATATATTTAAAATACAATGGATAACATAATGATTAAGAGAGTACTCACTATACACCGTGTTGTGAGAGCCCGAAAATTGGCAGCTGTTCATTTAATTTGTTTGTTGTTGGACTTTATTTCCCGACGTAGGTTCATAAACCATATTAATTTACCTACTAGAGATGAACTCTTACATCGACGACATGTACATGAAGAGATATTACATGATCTATCAATTAGTGATAAATGTCGTGATCATATTCGTATGGGTGTGAGAGCTTATAGTAAGTTATGCAAAATCTTAGAGCGAGAATGTGGACTTAGACCAACCCAACGTATGTCCATTGAAGAGCATGTTGCTAGATTTTTGCATATTGTAGGTAATGATTTGAGTAAAAGTTTTACCTCTTGGATTTATCGTCGATCTGGATCAACCGTTAGTAGGTGCTTTAATAGAGTTTTGAAAGCAATTATATCATTAGAAGGAATTTATATTAAACAACTCACGGATGATATTGTCCCGAATGAAATTCAAGGAAAAATGAGGTTTTACCCTTTCTTCTAAAATTGTGTTGGAGCGATTGATGGAACACATGTTCGTGTGAAAGTAAATAATAAGGATGCACCTAGATATCGAGGTCGTAAAGGATACCCTACAATTAATGTCTTAGCCGCTTGCACATTTGATTTGAAGTTTACATATGTTTTGTCAGGTTGGGAGGGCATTGTGTCTGACTCAAGAATAATAAAAAACGCACTTAATAGAGATGATAAGCTACTTATTCCTACTAGTAGATATTGTTTAGTTGATGCGGGGCTTCCACATACAAATACATTAATGGCGCCTTATAGAGGTGTTAGGTACGATCTAAAAGAGTACTCGATTCGTTCACCTGAGAATGCAAAAGAATTGTTTAACCTTCGTCATGCATCATTACGAAATGCTATTGAGTGAGCTTTTGGCGTACTTAAAAAAAGGTTTCCTATTATAAGAAGTTCAAGTGAGCCGGAGTAGTCTTGTGAAACACGATCCTCTATATTTATGGCTTGTTGTATTTTACACAACTTATTAATTGACGAAGATCGCAACAAGGCTATTGAAGATCTAGTGGTGAGAGAGTTGTTAGATTCAGATGAAGAACACCATACTCTAAGAGCCAGAGGTGCTGCTAATACGAGTGGAGAGCAACTAAGAAACTCAATTGCAAATGAAATGTGGACTGATTATTTACTTCATCCCGATGATGAAATTGATTTTTCAAAGTAGTTCCATAACTAGTATATTGTAGTGCTTAATTTTAACATATTATTAGTGATTGTTATTTGAAGTTGATTACATTATTCAATACATGTTTCTTTTTTCAATTTTTACATTTATAATTGCATCTATCTAATTATTTTAATTCTTTTTTCAATTTTTACTTTAATAATTGCATCTATCTAATTATTTTAATATTTTTACATTTGTGTACTATTATAGTACTTACTAGTTAGTCATGACCAAAAAGGTAGCTGATGGAAGTACCATGAAGAGGGAGCAATTAGTTTGGACATCTCAAATGGGTTTAACATTTATTCAAGCAATGCTCACACAATAAGAAGCAGGTAATAGAGTTGGGGAACATTCACAACTCACGCCTATGCTAATATGTTAGAAGAGTTAAGTAGAAACCTTAACATAGAGTTTAACAAAAATCATTTGATGAATCGGTTAAAGACTTTGAAAAAAAACTTTGCTTTTTGTTATAATGTATTCCGAGGAGTTGCATTAAGTAGATTTTCTTGGAATGAACAAACTCTGTTAATGGAAGCAGAAGTTGAAGTATGGGAAGCTTTGATAACAGTAAGTGTGAATTTTATACATTATCTAATTTTTTTCACCACTATTTATATTTATCAAGAATATTTGTTTAATCAATAGGCAAAACCCGAAGCTGCCGAGTGGAAGAAAAGAAAAATTTCTAATTACGATGACTTGTCACAATTGTTTGCTAAAGATAGGGCATCAGGTGGTGGTGCTGAAATGGCCAAGGAAAAAAATGCTCGATTGAACAATAAAGATGACGTGAAAATAGAGACAATCGAAGAAATTGACGAGTTAGTAGCTACAAATGAAGTTAACTTAGAGAAAGATGATGATATACAAGATGTTTCTCCAATACCAACCCCACCAGAGCAGGCTTCAAAGGCCACAAAACGTAAATGTGGAAAAAGGAAACTTCAAGAAGAAGAAGAATCGGCTGATTTGAAGATTATGAGAAGTGTTCAAGAGGTGGCTCATGCTATTAGGGAAGGTAATACTGTTTTAAAATAAACAAATACCATACTTGAAAGGGCTTATCAACATGAGTATACAAGGGATGAGATCTTTCAAGAACTAGAGCCTATGGGTTTGGATCCTGATTTCATTGCGAGTGCCTTTGTTTTCCTAGTTGAAAATCCAAAACATGCCCGACTATTATTTAGTAGCCCTCTCGCGTTACGAATGCATATACTGAAAAAGATTATGGGTGCAACTAACTGATCTAATCGGGCATTTGGTTCGTTTGTTTGCTTTATTAAATATTATTTATCGTACTTTATGTTTACTTTGCCTAGTTGTAAATGACTTGGTTTTAGATTTTTTGGTCAGATCCTTTGGATCAATTTAGCAATTTTGCTACCGCACATTTCTACCTATTTTACTTGCTGACGATTTATGTTAGTCAATTAAAACATTACATAGCATTTGATGGCATTACTAAATGATGAAGTCATATGGCAAATAGGTAGCTGTTATGCATTTGTAATTTATTTTTTGTCTTTTGACCCCTTTGATTATGCTGAACGATAGTGTATCAAAACGTACATGTAGTATTTTGATATGCATCAAATCAATTATGTCATAACCTTCATGCACCTTCTCAAACCTCTCCATATATGTTTGTTTTGGAGTCATATAAATTAAGGGTAAAGTTGTAAAATTATTAATTTTCCTTCACTTTATTTCCGACTTGGGAACACATTTTTACTTTACTTTCTTTTCCGTTTCTCTTGATTGGGAACACCAAAAGTGAAACTACAATTAGTCCACTTCTTTTTTATCATCTACATTTCTTTTCATTTAAAACTCTCGAACAAAGTGTAATTGACCAAAATTCCCTTCTTATTACATTTTCTAATATTTGGCTTTGCAATTCTTTTTATAATTTGTCATTATTTTATTTTCTACTCCATCTTCTTCCTTCAAAAGCTATAAACTATTGCAGTAACTTCAATTCAAATAAAAAACGATGTCATCAATTCAAGATGGAAAAAACATAAACACATTTAATTCAAGATGACTCCATCAAATAAAAAAATTCCATCATCAATGACGTTGTTTCATTAACACCTTTGATTCCTTACCACCCAACAATCAAAAGTCAACAATCTAAGAATCAAAAATCATACAAACAAAGCAAATCTATAAGCAAAAGAAATAGAAACCATAAACCGGTCCACAAGATTATTCTCTATTCAGTTTTTCCTACGAAGACACGCAACAACCGACATCCATAGATCGAATATGGGTTTTTTCTGTGTTTCTTTTTGACGTGGCACCAGATTTTGTTGGCCGTGAAACCACACCCTCGTCGGAAAACTACCATATCGGTAAGGTCGCCGGCGATAATGGAAAACAGCGTTGGTGATTTCGTACTTGTGAAGGAAAAAGGCAGTTTGGCTCCCGATTGTCTTTCTTCTGACGCGTGAAAAGAAGTGGGAGATTTAACAATCACGGAGTCTGGGTTACTAACTTTAAAAATTAAAAGAAAATAGAAAATAAAAATGAATATATAATAGAAAAAAAAAACTAAAATCTTTATAATTATAAATAATAAACATAAGGGAAATTTAATTCTTTATGTGTCAAAAGGATGAAGTTGGAAAAAAATGAGAGCCATAAGAATAAGCGGAGTAGTAAAAAACCTAAAGAACAAAATTTGCAAATCCACAAAATTAGAGGGACAAAAAATCTAGTTTACTCTTTATTATATTATATGTTGTCTACAAATAAGGGCACTTATGATGTCAAATGTGGCAGATTAATATTTGTGTGAAATTTTTTATGAACAAAAGGTCTATTTTTAGTGCTAGATGGAAATTGTTGTCTATATGTGGGGGTTATATAAGAGGTTTTTGTTTTAAATAAAATATGAAATTAGTCATGGGGTGAAAATTTGTTGTTTACTTAGGGCTTGAATCTTGTTTTATATAACAATAGGAATAAAAATAAAGTTAGGAATATGAACTATGAGAAAGCACGAGAGAACCTTGTGAAAAATATAATCTCAATGATTTGCAAACAATTTTGTTATTCTTAAATAACAACATTCAGCCATACTAATAAGGGTGATAATTTGTGTGAGGTTTGGATAAATATGTTGAAATTATTCAACCATAACACGTTTAACTATATGTGTGTTTGCTAGGTTTTTATTGACGAATTAATGTATTTGTGTCATGAATTATTATACCTAATTATACACTGTCTAGACTGTTAAATGTATCTTCGTTATAGTTTGAAAATCAAGACGTTTTAAAATTTTCGATTGGTATCTATTTTAATTTTGTTAAGAAGAATCTTATAAGTAATAACAAAATTATATTTATTATTTAAGCACACAAACTTTGTTTTATTTATATGTTTTAAAGATTTGTTAACTTGATACATATGATATTTAGCAAGGGGAAATTGCATATACGCCGTTGCTAACTTGGATAGTATAATATTTGTCCAAAGTAAATTTTAAACTATTATATGTGCCATAATTAAAACTCAATAATATATTTTCTTTTATACCTGAATGATTAAGTTTATTATCAAATAATCTCAACACCCCTAAATAATTATCAATAAAATGACAATTGACCATTATACCCTTATCGATTCTAGCCTACCCAAATAAATGATTGTGAGATAGAGACACCTCAAACCAATATTTGGAAATAACGTATTAACCAGCATAAATAAACCATGTTTAATAAAAAATAAAAAGACTTGAATAATGGCAAAACAAGCTAATACGAGAAGTACTATAAGCTTTTGATATCTCCATTGCAACCTGTTTGTATTTTTCATCGTTTGCTTTCGCGGAAAGGAAAGTTCAGGTCCAAATAATAGTATTTAGTATTGAACATTAATTAGTAGGCAAAATTAATCGACATCATACACTATTGAACATTAATTAGTATGCAAAATTAATCGTCATCATACACTTCACATTTTATCTATAATAAACTCAAATACTTCTTTATGTAGGTTAGAATCAATAACGGTATTATAGTCAATTACAAGTTTCTTGACAACTATTTAGGGTTTTAGAGATTACTTAATAATTAAAATTTATCATTTGGTCATATATGATATTTTTGAGATTTAATAACAGCATATGAGCAATGCTATAGTTACAAACAAATTACACAAACAAAATTTACAAACTGAAATGTTAATATTATATTGGTTAGTTTTTTCTCACTCATCTTTCTCTCCCTTCATCTAATTGGTCATACATCATTTTGTATCCCAAAATTTGTAAATTGTTTGTATCCAAATCATTTCTCATAACATATATGTTAAGTTGAAGAAATATAATATTATGCAATTTAACAATAACATACATGAAACGAGTGAATATTACAATCGTACGCTTTTATGAGAAAGACGTGAAAGATTCTCCCATATATTTTATAGTTTTAAACGTTTAATCATTCGAATGTATCAACAAAATAATTTTATTATTTCTGTTAATGATTCTAAACAGAGTCCTTTTTTCGAGAACAACAAGAGTTTTTAGGTACATAAATGATTGTGCATTATATATCTTTATATATAATTATAATATAATATAATACTATAAAAGAATTTAAACTATTGATTGAGTTTCTTTTATGATAATTTAAAGGTCAAAATTTAATTATAATTAAAATTTGTAGTTTTATAAGTGTACCCATAACCATTATTATTTGACAAAAACAATTTATATTTCTTAAAACGGTACTCATTTATATTTGTTAAATATATCATTTTTAGCCTCTACATTTTATAATTAACCATTGTAGTATTCTTTTAAATAACTCATTTTCATATACAAACAATATGAAATTATTTATCTAAAATCAATAAAAATTTAATATGTTCAATTAAATATATTATGAATAATTTCGATATAAAATAATTTCATATTTAATCCTGCATAGCTATATATATGATTTGTGCATCACTAAGACACAAAATCAAAAGCATATAATATCAAAATGACAAAATATTAATAAAAAATGTATGTTATATCTTTTATATTTATCAATCATTTTGATATTTGTTTCAATTATTTAATTAAACCCGTATTAAATACGTATCATTATGAACAAAAATCTTTTTGAGACAAAAATAAAAAGTAAAGAAACCAAGACATGAGAGATTATGAGGTGATATCGACTATATTTTAATAAAGTTACTAGGTTATGAACTTGCGATAACGCGGATCGAATTTAATTTTTATTTGGTCGATTATTTTATATAGTTTATAGACACGCAATAACACGGGACGCATTTAATATTTATAAATGAATAAAATATTGTGACTAATTTTTTTATATAGTTTATAAACCTGCGATGATGGGGGTCAAATTTAATTTTTATTTGGTCGATTTCTTTATGTAATTTATAGACCTGCTATAATGTGGGACAAATTTAATTTTGATAAAATGAATAAAATATTGTAGCCGATTTTCTTATATAATTTATAGACTTTTGAATTTTTATAAGTGAATAAAATATCTAGTCTAATTTTTTAATTTAAAAATAAATACATCAAATATTTAAGAGGTAAAATGTGTAATTATACGAAATAAATTAAAATTGTTAAATCGTAAATGATAGAAAATAATAAAGGACTAAGATTCTTTTATGGTATTTTTTTCAATTATATATAAAGAATAAAGGTTGGTAGAATGTGTATGCTTATGAGGTGATGAGACCCTTTCAAACTATGCATTTTTTTAACGTGACATACCCTTTTGTTTGTTTTATAAATCAACTCGTAACATTATTTTTTTGTTTTTGTATATAGGTAAGTTCATAATTGTAACCCTGATATTTGGTAGGTGGTAAAAAAAAGGTTAAAGCCAAAATGATAGAAGAATAATTTTGAAGGGTTGTTAGTAAAGACATTTCATGAAAAACTTGTTTCATTATTATACAATAAGAAAGACAAATATTAAAAACAAAGATTTTTTTTTTCTTATTGGATTCAATGGTAAAATCAAATGCTACACGAAATACACAAATAATAGGATCCTAATTGAAGTCGAGTGAACTTACTCATAAGTATTCGTTATCAATTAATCTAACACCCTTATAAAGGTATATATTTTAATTTTATTTACAAAATTTAAAGTTTAAAGATATGAAATTGTCATATTACCTTTTTTATCAACAAATTAAAACACATTCCATATTAGAATTATAAAAAATCAAACATATATATAATAGTTTCATTTCTTTATTATTATATATTGTCTGTTACTGAATTTTTCTACTATCACAAAAATAATTAGATGAACATACTGTAATTGACAAAATACAAACATCATTTAAAATAAATTTCAAATTCTGCTAATTAGCGTGGACGTCTACTAATATTTATAATCTTTGTATATGTAGAAGCCTTCGGTGATTTTTACTTTTGCTTTCAAATATCATTTGATATTGATATGATTTGATTGATGATCACTATATTTATCAACTTAATAACACAAATACTACAAAAATTATGGTAGGAAAAGTAAAAATTAAATTAAAATTAGTTAAAAACTCGAAAGTAAAAAATAGAATTTTGGCACTAAACCAAAAGTCTCAAAAGGCCTAAAACCCTAAAACCAAACTTTAAAAGGTTTTCGGTTTTCTGCGGCCACTTTCTTCTTCCTCAGCTCGCCTGAAAAATGGCAACTTCAAAGCACAAAAAGAAACTACAACCAACATCCAATAACAGCAACAACAACGATACCGACCTCCAATCAGAAGTCGCCACGTTCGCATCATCACTCGGCCTCTCTTCATCTCTCCCATCTTCCGGCTTCAACGACGCCGATTTCCGTAAACCCAACAAAAACCCAAAACCTAACCCTAAAAATGACGTGGTTAAAAACAAAACTAAATTCAACAACAATAACAACAAATCAACCACAGAGTCTTCACGGCCACAACCTAAACCTAGGGTTCATACACATTTCACCATCGATAATTCGAAAACATTCGATAAATATAAAAATCTACCGAAACTTCCGTTGATGAAAGCGAATTCGTTAGGCGTTTGGTACAGCGATGCGGAAAAGCTCGAATCTAAGTTGATTGGAATTGGTGCGAACCGAAAGAAAGTTGAGTTTAAAAATGTGGAAGAATGGAAGGAATTAGTTGGTAAAAAGAAGGAAGTTGCTGAAAGGTTGTTGGCACAATATGTACATGATTATGAACAGAGCAGAGGACAGAGTGGTGATATCAAAATGGTGTTAGCTACACAGAGATCAGGGACCGTCACAGATAAGGTTTCTGCGTTTTCGGTTTTGGTTGGTGATAATCCGATTGCGAACATTAAGTCAGTTGATGCACTTATAGGTATAGTTATATACATAAGATGTGTATGTATTGGTTTAAGCTATGTTTTGATTCGTTAAAGATATGAGTTTGTTATTGATGAATGTGAATTGCAGGTATGGTGACATCGAAAGTTGGAAAGCGGTATGCTTTTACTGGTTTTGAGGCATTGAAAGAAATGTTTATATCAAGGTTAGGACCTATGTTGCTTTGAATAATCAATTTTAGTTACTTTTGTATTGTTGTTTGTTGAACTGATGTGTGATTTGTTTTTACTAGTTTATTACCGGACCGTAAGCTGAGGACACTATTTCAACAGCCTTTGAATCACCTTCCTGATTCGAAGGATGGCAACTCACTTTTACTGTTTTGGTATTGGGAGGAATGCCTAAAACAGAGGTGTGTGTTCGAAGTTTGAACATGTGACTGGTTGCCAAATTAAATGAGTTTTCAAAATTGTTTCATAAAGTGATCTCACAGTCATTGGCACTAAAGTTTGTTCATGTTTAATTGCAGATATGAACGCTATATATATTCACTTGAAGAAGCGTCTAGAGATGTACTGGCAACACTTAAGGATAAAGCATTGAAGGTCTGTTACCTTTATATATGCGTGCTTTACAAGTCGATTCTTTTTGACCTTTAAGATTTGTATTTGTATGTTGTAAATTCTAGATGCACTCATACCTTAAAGCTAGGTTTTTTCGTATGATGACTGCAGACTATTTATGCATTGCTGAGGAGCAAATCAGAACAAGAGCGTCGATTGCTCTCTGCGCTTGTGAATAAGGTTGACGCCTTATTTTTCTTTCATGGAAAACCATTTTCAACAATATATATCGACTTCTACTGTAGTCACTGCAACTATTGTGGTTATAGGAATGAGTTTCATTAAGTTTGTTGCCTGCAGCTAGGGGATCCGGAAAATAAGGCTGCATCTAATGCGGATTATCTACTGGCAAAACTTTTGTCTGACCATCCAAATATGAAGGTATACTATCCTTAAGCAGTCTAAGCACTTCTAGATACAACTTTTTATTCTTTAAATAAAATAAAATCCTAGGATTCTTTATCTCACTAACATTTCTTCATGTCTGCAACTTTACAGGCGGTTGTGATCGATGAAGTAGATAATTTTCTTTTTCGACCCCATTTAGTGTTGCGAGCTAAGAACCGTGGCGTATGTTCCGAGAACTTCTGTGATGTTTCTAATCATTTAATCAGCATCTGATGCAATTTCTTTTTACACAGGTTTTGTTTTTAAGCCAGGTTAAGTTAAGCAACCATCCGGATGGGGTCAAACTTGCAAAACGCTTATTAGATATATATTTTGCTTTATTCAAGGTAATGTATGGAACATTAATTTTCCAGACAGTTGATTTTACTTCTGACTATCTTCATAACACTAAGTTAATGTATATCATTATAGTTGCTGATCTCTGAGGCTGGTGGACCAGAAAAGCAGAAAAAGAACAAAGAAGAATCTAAAAAAGATGTTAGTTCTTCCAAAGACAAGGATGTTAAAAGTGATCCAGATTCTCATGTCGAAATGGATTCTCGTTTCTTATCAAACCTTTTACAGGTTATTATATCTGCTTCTGTATCTGTAACATATGTTCTTTGAGTTCGCTTATCTGCATCTTGATTAGAAGTTGCGAATAATATATATCAGGATTTTTATTTTCTCTTTCCGCAAGCTTGAACGGCTTCTAATCTACTTTACCTAACAGGGAGTCAATAGGGCTTTTAATTATGTCCCAGATAATGAAGCCTATGACATCGTTGAAGCTCAGACTCCTGTGCTCTTTCAGCTGGTAAATTCATAATTTTTTTTCTAGGTGGCTGTTTTGCTCATTTTTCCTTTCAAAATGAACTTGGTTAGGAATTTAGAATAGGCTAACTTGTTTATGTCATGTTGTTTGTAACTGCTGGTGTGCAGGTTCACTCGAAGAACTTTAATGTTAGTGTTCAGGCCTTGATGCTTCTTCAAAAGATGTCATTAAAAAATCAGATTGTCAGTGACCGTTTTTATCGCGCTTTGTACTCCAAGCTCTTACTTCCTTCTGCAATGAACTCTTCTAAGGCAAGTGAACTTTGTGAAAATTGCTACATATGCCTAAATGTGTGCCTAACATCATGATTGGTACATATTTTAAAGTTGATTGGTGGATGTAATGAGAGAGAATAAGTGGAGTTTACGTATCTACCAATAGATGAATTAGGCATAGTTTTAGGTCTAGATTTCTAGGCACATATAGCAATTGTTAGAATGTTATTGGCAAGGATATTATGAATAGCTTCCAGCGTGAGAATCTGTCAATTTCAATTTTGCTATTAACAAAATCTTTATCTTTATCTGTACAATGCAGGAGGAAATGTTCATCGGTCTTCTTCTAAAAGCTATGAAAGATGATCCCAATTTGAAGAGGGTGTCCGCATTTGCAAAACGTTTGCTACAGGTAGTTAGCGAAATTATATGCCTGTTCCCTCCGATTTTGTTGACAATTTACTTGATGGGAGATTATGTAAACAGCCCTTTCAAAAAGTCATTTACTAGAACAACACCCGATTTATTATTTGTAACAAAATAACACTAAAATTCGCAAAATCATTTTGAGAAATATTGCGAAATTGGCCTCTTGTTATCTCCCAAAGTTACTTCTGTCTTGCAATTTTCTTTTTACGAAATGTTGACTTTTGTTTTGTGAAATATCGAATTTGACAGTTTTCTTTTTTTTCTTAATTATTTCTTGTCTTCTAGTGTATGTTGTGAATTTACGGTGAAATACAGTGGTATTTTGTCAGAAATTGTATTTGGATGTTTTGCTGTTGTAAGCTTTTTAAAAGTGTTAATCAAGTAATTTTCCCTTCACATAAATGTAGTCTGTTGATTTAAAATAATATCTAATAATACATATACATTCACTCATACAAATATTAGATTTATCAATCAAGTATTTGTTGGTCAAAATTTGTTCAGATTGCCCTGCAGCAGCCGCCTCAATATGCTTGTGCATGCATCTTTCTTCTTTCTGAGGTTCTTAAAGCAAGACCACCTCTGTGGTGAGTCCCCTTAATTTTATCATTTGCAAGCTTAATAGTCGGCCATAACAATGAAGTAATGTTTTCATCTAATATATGCTGTCCAGGAACCTGGTACTTCAGAGTGAGCTTGCTGATGAAGAACTGGAACATTTTGAAGACGTAATTGAAGAACCATTTATACAGGCAAGCAAGGCAGCTGATAAACCAGATAGTGACGTTATTGACGATAATGATGATCCGTCAGAAGATGAAGCTGAGGCTGGGTCTCCGGCTCCCAGTTCTGACGATGAGTTTTCAGACAAAGAAGATGATGACTTGTTTGGAGCTGGTGGTTCGACCGATCTTCAGGAATCTCAAAGGACATCTGGTCAGGCTGAAAGCCAATCCCAAGTACAGAAAGCAAAGTCTTCACTGCCTGGAGGATACGACCCCCGTCATAGAGAACCTGTTTATTGGTAAGTATGTCTATTTAAACTAATGATTCACAAAATCTGATCTGAGCCTGTTTCTAATAAAGCGCGGTTCTAACATGCCTGAAAACCCAGTCTTAAAGATTGGAAAAGTGGACTGCGATGAGGGTCTGCGCTAGCGACGCTTGGTCCTATAACCATATGCCTTTTTAGAAAACAAGATCCTAAACTCTAAAGATATTAGTTTTATGAAGCATAGTATATATGAAAAAAATGTCAAGTTAGTGTGATAAAGCATAAAAATATACAAACTAACATTTACATTACATACAATATAATATAACTCATAATTCATCAGTGTTGTAAAAAACGCTTGAAAAGGCCGATCAATTGGAAACTCTGTGTTGGCGCCCTGATTCGGCCTGAGGCTGTCCAAAAAAAGGTCAACGTCAGTCAATGCCGGTCAAACGTGATTTATTTAGGGTTTTGAGTCGATTCAGTTAAAATTGGACTGCTATTCTCTTCTCTTATGTTGCTGTTCTTGGTTTATGATTTTGATTGGGATTGAATTTCAAATAGAAGTGAATGGAGAAAATGAATGGGGAAGATGATTGGGAAGATGATGTGGGTGGCGGCTGGAACAAAATAGAGGGGAGGGAAAGTGAGATTTTAATTAGGGTTTGTAAAATATTACATTTTAGTCCTTTTTAACTAGGGTTTGTAAAATATTACACTTTAGTCCTCTTTTTCTATACTTTATTGCTTATTTCTCTTTAAATAATTTTTAAATGTATTTTTAATCCTTCTTTTGTTAAAATATGACAAAATTTCATACATGTTTTAGATCTTATATACTATTTTCTTGAGATATTCTATAATTTCATAATTTATCTATAGAAAATTTCAATCCGATTAATCCCCGCCTAGTGCTTTCTGCAACCTTGTAATTCATAAAAAAGGATTAAATAGTATGTGAAAATCGGAAGTTTTTGTATTATATTACATGGAAAACCAATTTTACTTGTGAGGCTTTAAGGACCGTGCCTTGTGGGCCAAACACGATGGCATATTTGACGTTATGACAGTGCTGGAACGAGTGGAGACTTTACTGATCAGGACTAGTACGACTGACCTTTTAATCAAATAGTGCAACTATTGGGCTTAAGTTGAGGCTTTAGCGACCCTATATCTACTTCAACAAGATCAGGACTAGCACGACCGACCTTTTAATCAAATAGTGCAACTATTGGGCTTAACCAGGACTATGTGTTGGTCACCTGTTTCAATTGGTTGAGGTATATTGTCTAAACTATTTTGATGTATGACAGCAATGCGGACCGAGTGGGATGGTGGGAACTGGCAGTACTAGCATCACATGTACATCCTTCGGTTTCTACCATGGCCAAAACCCTTCTCTCTGGTGCCAACATTGTCTACAATGGAAACCCATTAAATGATCTTTCACTTGTTTCTTTCTTGGACAAGTTCATGGAGAAGAAACCTAAAGAAAGAAATTGGCATGGTGGCTCCGAGATAGAACCTGCCAAACAGGTCAGTTTATTAACTATTTTTCAAGTGTAATATTGGGGAGTTTAGTTGCTAATTGCTTTACTTTTTCTTGCAATCTAACTGGCTTTTACTCTATGTAGCTTGATATGAGCAAACCATTAATTGGGGCAGATATCCTCCAATTAGATGAAATGGATGTAGCTCCAGAAGACGTTATCTTCCATAGATTCTACATGAACAAGATGAATTCCGCAAAGAAACCGAAGAAGAAAAAGAAGAAGGGAGCAGATGATGAGGTGGCAGAGGACTTAATAGGAGAAGAGGGAGACGATGAAAGTGACAATGAAGAGATTGATGCCATATTGGATTCCACCACTCCCACTTTGGATGCAGACGAATATGACTATGATGACTTGGACCGAATCGTAGATGAGGATGATGATGACCTGGCAGGGAATGCTAGTGACGATGGAATGGAGTTTCCAGCAGACATGGCAGAAGATGATGATGATGTTGCAGATGATATCGGTAGTGATGATGACGTCAACATCGGGGATGTGGAAGATGGAAGTGATGACGAGGAGGATATATTTGAGGTTAAGCCAAAGAAAAGGAAGGCCCAAGGGAAGGCTGGTGCTTCACCTTTTGCGAGTCTAGAGGATTATGAGCATTTGTTGGATGATAATGACGATGAGAACGAGAATGAAAATGTTAAAGATGGAAAGAAACAAAAGAAGTCAAAGAAGACTAGAAAATCCAAACCCAAAAAGAGGAAAGTGTCCAAAGAATAAGCTCTGGTCATATTTGTGTCAAGCCGTATTTGATTGCTCACTAACAGCGAGTGTAGAATAGCATCTTGTAGCTTTTTTATTTGATGATTCGAGTTCAAACGCCTGAACATCTACATGTTCTGTTCTCACCATAAACAAAATTTTGAGGTCATTTTTATTTATATTTTTATTTTATTTACTTCATCATCCTGATCTGAGATGCTGAACTTCTGGGAGTACCTTCTTTCTTTTAATTTCATGTTTCAAACTATATTCTAGTAGTTCATGTAGCATCATGTACTCAAAGAAATACAACCAATGTCTAGAAATTATTTTGTAATATCAAGCTTAAGCTCGATTATGAAACTTTAAACTCGAGGCGAATTGAGCTTTTATTTTAATACACAACAGCTTATATTAACAAATTCTTCCCAGCTACACTTGATCCCCATATTGTTGTTTTCTGTTTTATTAACAAACAATATATTAAATATTTAAGAGTAAGTAAAGAAACAACATCATCAACTACAAAATTGACCATTTTATACTTGATCATTTATCATACAACTGCATGCCCAAAATCATAACATAGGCCAACATAAACTAAAGCTACAACAACTAATAACTACGTTAACCAGCTATGCAACAATAAATTAATACCACCAAATCTATTCTTCAGCTTTCAAGAAATTGTAACTTGAACAGTCTTGGATTTAGGTGGTGGAGGTAATTTCTCCACCACCACAGTCAACACTCCATTTTCGCATTTCGCACTTATTGCCGCCATATTACAATTCTCCGGTAACCGGAATTTCCTCATTAGATTCTGTGGCGGCCTTCTCTCCAATCTCAGGTACTTGCATGCTTCATCATCTTCCTCATTACGTTTCCGTTTCCCATTGCTTTTCACCACCAATAAGTTTTCTTCCTCCACAGTCACCTACAACAACAGTCACAAAAAAATATATAATTTTTTTCTTGTTGAAAATGTGTTTATATATTTTAAACGTTCTGTCGGCTTTTAGTTGAAATTTAATACAAATGGCATTATAATTGCAGCTAATAAGATCTTTAAAAAATGATTTGATAGGAATAGCTGATTTCTTTTTATAATTAATTAGTGGAGTTATTGTTTATTAAATAGTTACCTGAATGTCAGATTTGGATAAACCAGGGACATCCATGTACAAAATAAATTCCTTAGGTGCATCAACGATATCCACCGGAATATTCCCTTTCGATTCGCTGCTACGCGATTCATGTTGAGAACGAGAAGAAGGAAATATCATTTTCTCCATTATTGAATCAGGTACATCAAGCAAGTGGTTCATTAAACCATCGAAATCGAGATGATCACCCGAAGATGAAAGCGCAACTCTGCTCATTTTTGGGGACAATGTTTTAGTTTGTTTGATAACTTGAGAGATTAGTTTGCAGATTGGTTGATTGATAATGATGGATGGAAGAGGGTCGAGTGAGATTTTAATGTAGATGAAGAACGTTCTGGTTGATATGGTGAAATGTGTAGAAGCATCGTGAAGGTTGGATACGTGTCACATTTTGTTAAACATATATCTATCTACCTGTCTATATATACAAAACAAGATTTAGAATTGTTTATGTGTCAATCTCCTATTAATTTGAGTTTATGTGTCAATTTCTTAGAAACTAAGTTTATTTGTCATTTAATCCTTTATGCCACCTCATCTTACCCACTTTTATCTTTTTCTTTAAATTTAAATATCTTACAAACTATACATCAATAAATTATAAAAATTACATCATTAGAATCAGAGTCATTTTATCTTTAATTAGAGATCTCACATGATATATTTTCGACGAATTTTTTTTCTTCCTATTTTTAACGCTGATTCTGAATATGTAATTTTTATAATCTATTCACATACGATTCGTGAGATTTTTTGTCATTCGTATTTGAACTCACCCCTTATGGGTTAACCCAAACTGATGATGAAGAGTTCTGAATAATTTTGGTTATTTAGTTTTTTAAATGTTGTCAGCCATTGTCTACATGTGACTTTTGAACTCTTGCAGCCTATGTTTAATTTACTACGTAATAATTTCAAGGCATGGGTTTTACTATCAGTAGCTATGCAATCCTATCATATTTTTATGTTGATGTTGGGTACAGTCTATTGGTAATATGATTAACCTTTTGATTATCTTTCTTGGCGTGGTCACAAACACCTACTTTTATTGACATACCTGTTGTATACTGTTGAGAACGAGTAATCGTTTTTATTGAAAATGAGAAATCGGTTTTGAGATGAAATTTTATGTCTTGATTTAGGTAAAATTTTGGTTGATCGTAAAGTATAAGTTCCACATTGTTGAACTATTTCAATACTAAGTGATTCTTCTTTTTCACAATTTCTTTAAGAAGTGTAAATTATTAGTTTTAATAGTAACAGTACCAATGTTGCATTATCTTAGCATGTTAAATTAATTGTGATTTGAAGTTTAAAGGTTGTAAATGTATAAAGTTTGTATGTTTACATGATATTATAATGCTTAAAACCACCTAAATCATTATCGACCTTAATATGTTGAAACTATATTTGACACATTAGTTATTTATTAAACTGTTTGAAACCGTATTTTTTAAACGGCCGTGCATCGCACGGGCTCAATGCCTAGTATATATATATATATATATATATTTCTTGATTGATTGAACGGTAAGTTTGATGTATATTTAAGTGTTACTCCGTATTTCATTTAAAATAGCAAAAACGTAAAATAGAGAAGCTGTAAAATTTTAAAACGTTGGAAGTAGATTTTCTCACGCAAATAATTTAATACACAGTTTTTTCTTTCAATAATATGTAAATGTTTATTTAAACGTGCATGTTTTTCTAACAGTGTCACATAAGAGCTAGTGGTGGATCCAGAATTTTTGATCACTGGTATCATTTTTGAGCTGACCGGTGACATTTAATTAATTTAATGATGTCACTAATAGAAATCTCTTAAAAAATTACAGTGTCCCATCTAAATCATTAATATCATGGGCCACAAGTATTTATCAAGTGGATCGGCCCCTAATAAAAGCTTCAAATGACGTCACGTAAAGACTTTTAATCTTGCCACATCATCACAATTTATGTGTTATTTAATTTATAATAAACTTTTAAAATTAAATAAAACCTCAACCGTACAAAGCAAATATTATATTAGCAAATGATCAAACTTTGATTTACTATTCTAGTCATACTAGCTTTTCTAATCTTCTTTATATTATAAGAACACCATATTTCTTCGAAATTGACATCATAATGTCTTAAAAATTTATACATGTCAAGTATTAAACTTTATTTTAGTATTTTATTACTTAATTTTATTGAAAAATAATTATTTCCTTTTAAATAATTCGTATAAAAGAAATTATTGTTTATGATTTTCCTTTTTCAGCTATCAAAATATTTCACATTATAACTTATAGTAATTGCAATTTACAGGTTATTATAAAAGGGTAAGAACAATACATTTGGTGAAGAAAGTGACCAAGTTATATCAAATAAGTCGTCATGTATTTAGTTTACTCTATTGTATAGTGTGATTTAATTGGTGCCAAGGTGTAGAAATTACGGTATCGGGTTTCACTACTTTCAATTTTCATTTTTGTCGCTACGTGCGCTTATTTGATTGCATTTAACGATAGCTTTCGATGCTAATCTCGTTGGAACGGGTTATGCGTAACCCGACCAATAAACTGCCTAGTATATTTTATGATCTTTTGAATAATTTGTTTCTTTCAACATATTTGCAAAATTTGTTCACGGCATGTCCATAACATTAAATATAATGTATGATCTTATTTACTTTGAAAATAACATAAATAGTTTTATAGATGTACATCAACAATATAATATATACTACAACAATTTCTTCTACAATAGTCTGATAAGATATATACTAGCATACTAACATGAAAAGGAGACTAAATCGGTTTAACTTTTCCCATCTTATACATGCCATCTTTCTTCATCCATTCCTCAAACACTCGTGTTTCATACGGTATCCTCAACACCCCTTCATTCGAATATCCAAACTCTTCAGCCGACCGACACAAGAACCCCAAGAAGTCGGTATGAGTAAGAGTTGATGTATGGATCACAAAACGCTTTGTTGTCTCGCCATTTACACCTACTGAAATCGGAACATACCCTTTTGGCACCAAAGATGATCTTCTTCTCATAAATTTGCTCAACTTACTTCCCTTCATCCCCATTATTTAATTAGACAAATTCGCCTCCTTTGGCTAGCTAATGAGCCCATATTTATACTCTTAGAAACCTCGGCTCTTGGAGACAAGGATAGGGTACGTACGGATTTGTGTACTAATTATATGTCGTTTTTTATATGTTGTTTATAATAGTTATAAAAATGTAAAAGTTTGGATTGTGACCGATAAGGCGGCATGCCGTAACATCAAAGTTTGAATTATATTAGTAGCATTATATATGTACACATGTATACAATTATACTATTGTTAGCTAGATGGTGATGTAATCAAAATGGTCTCTAGTGACAAATGCACGGTGACAACAATGAGATAATTGAAGATAACATGCTTTGATTCCTTGGTATTTTGTTAGATATTTTAGATTAGGAATTATTTATTGTATTTATTTGTTTTGTTGGGGAAAAAAAAAAGGTTATTTGAAAGTATGATGGTACATCGAAAGTACTATATATCGTATGAATGGAATTAGTCACTTTTCGTAGGTTAGTTGGCCTGCTTATGCCGTACCAGATATGTTGTTTATGATTGCTTCTATTTTATATGATGAAGTATCTTTGTGTGATAACCTTTAAAGTGAAAGAAGACAAAAGAGTAGAATATTAATTATCTTAAGTAATTTAATAGATGTTATAAATCGAGTTAAAATTAATTGAGTTACAAAAATAATCAATAATTATTTTGAATCGCTTTAATAATTTGGGTTCCTGTTTATTGATAATGACATAAGAGCGTTAATAACGATTAAATACATGATAACAATGTTATTTTATTGATAATGATTTGGTTTACTGTTATTATTTAACTGAAGTCGTATTCAATTGTAATACACAAAAAGATGAAACATACTGCCAAGTGCAAAATAGTGCCCAGATGGGCTAGGTCCGGGCTTAAGTAATAGGATCCTAAGTAGTCCATAAAGAGCTCGATCGGGCTTACCTATATAGATATCATTCGAACTAGGAGTAATTGGCCTAAGCGATCGTACCCATTATGAAGGTACTTGTCACGATAATATTGTCGACACAACCTTGACTCGACGCAGCGACGCTCCTTTTTACATTAAAATTAAGTAACAAATAATTGAATATAGTAAAAGATAAAAATTTTGGGCTAGATGTATCTTTTTTTATGTTATTTTTTTAAAACTTGATAATTAGAGTTTACTTTATTATGATTAATACAACAACACCTTGTTGACCAATGCGTAATGCCTTACAATACTGTACAGAGCTAATACTTATTTTTAACATGATCTCCTTAATTTTGTTTCAAGATATATCTAAGGCTCGAATTAACTAATAAATAAAATATATTTAATTAACTATAACAATCATATAGTGGGAGCATGAAAATTGACAGTATATATACATATATATACATAGGTTGATCAATTCTCTGTTGACATAACAATCAAATTTGGAGCAAAGTGGTAGGATTTTGCATAGTTGTGGTGGTGCTCGGAACAATATCAATGGCTGCTGATTTTGCAGCACGTTATTCTCACATTCATGTACGTAACAATCAAATTTAATAACTTCAATTAAGCTATTTCTGTTAGATTGAAATATACGTTTCTGATGAATCTATAACAATATATAAGTGTGTTGTTGGCATATATGCATGCAGGCTGGTTTCTGCCGGGTTTACGTTATTATCCAAAGTCTAAACTTGGATTTGGAGTAATATCACTCGGGTTCGCAATCATTACACAATACAATTAGTTATTATCGAAAATATCATAACTTGATTGCCATATCAATACTCTTTTCTGCATTGTCATGGTACCAAACATTCATCTCTTGTCTTTTTCTATTAGCTTAAGTGTTTATAAATGTATCAAATTTAATCGATATTTTATTTTATGTATTATCGTTATTGTATGTATTTCATGACTTGTCATCAAGTGATCACATTAAAACCAAATACGTTGCCATGTTATCTAGTATCTACCACGTCATCAAAAACCGGTGGCACGATCACCCATTTTAAGGTCATAAGATGTCACATAAATGCTATAGTAATACTTTAGAGTTCATACATACGATAGAAACTATTGCAGTTGGATACATAAAAGGGAAATTTGAGTAAAGTTCGATAAACACATACTCATTTCTATAATCATTTTTAGCGGACTGACTCCTTCCATTACCATATCGGTAAAATATAAATTTCAAGCTGACTACTCATTCCATCCCGAATTTCTTGTCCACCTTTAAATTTTAATATGTCCCAAGATAACTCTATACTTTCAAATTTGCACCAATCAAAAAGCTTTTACATGTTAAAAATAAAATTTCATTAGTAGAACAATATACTGAATGCAGTTTTCTTAGAATGTATGTTTTTGATATATGGACAATAAATTTGAGAGGGAAAGAGTAATATTAATTGGTTTTAGAATGCAAGAAATGTGTGTTTATGCATGTGTTTTACTTGATAAGTTCTAAAATTTCTTTATTTAACCCATGCGAGATTGGATATTTACTCTAATGTATACATGAAACTAATTAACACAATCTTGAACATAGGGTTGGTTATAGAGTCGGATAACTTTATCTTATCCAAGAATGGTGTGTTTCTGGGACTCGGATACTTATATAATTGCATGTTTAGGCTTAATTTAAATAAATGTGGTGTTGATTGTGCTTTTATGACATGTTATAGTATTGATGATTCATCATTGTGGCATGCTAGATTAGGACATATTCATTATAATAGAATGTTGAAAATTTCAAAAGATGGCTTAGTTCTAACTTTGAAATTAACACTGAAAAATGCAAAACATATATGCTAACTAAATTTACTAGACAACCTTTTCAAATTATAAAACGTTCTTATGAATTGTTAAAACTTGTGCGCATAGTGATTTATGTGATTTGGATGCTACATCATCTTTAGGCAACAAGAAATATTTTGTCATTTTCATTGATGGTTCTTCTAGATTTTGCTATGTTTATTTATTGCATTCTAAAGATGAAGCCATGGATAAATTTAAAACATAAAAAATTAAAGTAGAATTGCAACATAATTCTATGATTAAAAGGCTACGAAAGGATTGGGGAGTTGAATATATTGATCATGATTATTTTCAATATGTTGGTATAATTCATTAGACTAATTCTCTATATACTCCCCAACAAAATGGTATATCAGAGAGGGAGAATAAAAATCTTAAAGATATGGTTAATTCCATGAAGTCATATTCTGGTCTTAGTGATGAATTTTGAGCGGAAGCCATGTTAACGACTTGCTATTTTCTTAATAGGATTTCTAACAAAAGGAGCAAGGTTACACCGTATGAACTTTGGTTCAAGAAAAATTGAAACTTGAATTATCTTCTTGTTTTGGGTTGTAGGGCAGTTGTAGGACTTTCTGAACCCAAGAAAAAGAGTTTGGGGGAAAGAGGTATCGATTGCATCTTTATTGGATATGCTAAGCATTCCAAGGCTTATAGGTTCTACGTCATTGAACCTGATGAGTATATTTTAATTAACAACATGGTTGAATCAACAGATGCAAGAGTGCATACCCAACTCAGTTACTATATTTCGAGTCAAGAATATTTGTGGGCTTAAACATGACTAAGTGACCAGATTCAATGAATATGATAACTGCAATGTAATTTCCTATTTTAGTAACAGCTCCTAAAATTTAGGGAACTGCTCCTAAAGTCTAGGAAACGTTTCTTGACTTACAAGCATATCACAAAAACAGAAACACACACGGAGTTTGATTTTTGTGTTGAAAACAAAAACATTCTCAGAGTGAATTTTGTAAACCTAAACATTATAGGGTCGAAATATTACTTTTAAAAATGATATCAACATAATTCGCCGAGATTATCCGAATTGAAATCATACCACGTTTATATTAAATTCCTCAACATGCACTTGGGTCGGTTAAAGCCCAAAACTTTAATCGAGATTTTTGGTTTAATATATAAACAATCAATTGGCTTGGTTAAATCGGATATAGGTCCAGTTGTGGGTTGATTTTTGATCAACTAATGTGGCACACTGCAGTTTTTTAACCCAAACGACAATGTTTTGAACCCAAGAGTCCAACACAATATATCAGAAACAATCAAAATCCCGTTCAATTACAGTTTTTTTTTTATATGTATAAAATAAAAATAAATGAATGGATTATCATACCGAATGAAAGGAGACGTTAAGAATGGATGATATAATAAAGAATTCGTAGCAGATTTTGGGTTTTCATCTTTTAATTTAACCATTTGTCGACAAGAACGAAGAAAGGAACGATTTTTAAAGCTTATTGGAGTTTTACTGTAAGTGGGTTTGAAGAATGGATGGTAATAAAGAAGAAAACAACAATTTTATCGAAGTTCTGAGGTCGAAAAAAGAATACGGTGAAGCAGAGCTCGAGAACGCCTACAAGAAACTTGTACCAGTTAGAATTTTAAAATGTTTATCATTCTATTAATTCCCCTCTTCAAAAGGTTGCAATATTATTGACTTTAACGATGGCGGATAAGTTTTCTTTACATACTTTTGAGTCAAAGTATTTCAATAAGTAGGGTTTTTAATCGGAGCATGATAAGTAATTGCTTCATTAGTATTCTGACTATTCTCCCATATTGCTAATTTGAGCATTCTACCATTAAAACATTATAAAAAAAAGGAATTATTTTTTAAAAAAGAGCCAGAGTTTATTGGGCCCAATTTTCTAATACCATTTAGGTAAAAAGATTTGAAAATTAAATATAAAAAAAAAAGGTACACAAATGTGATCCTAAATCTTTTATTAAATTTTCACAGTAGACTTCAATTATAAATTGTCGTAGTCAATAACTTGTAGTTAGAGCATCATCATCTCCAACTCAGCCATGTTGATTGCAAGCTATCATAATATTATTTGTTTATAGCTATAGTTATTACTTATTAGGGTATCATATTCAAGCTGACTACTATATGGTTAAAAAATTAAATAAGGTTCCTGATGACCAAATAAGAAACAAGATTAATTAAGTCTAACGAAATTGCTTGGGAGGTCTATGACTATCGTTTACAACTCTTACTATTATCTATTTTACTATTTTATTATTAAGTTATTACTCTCTCGTATCAACAATTTTTATACAATGAATTATCAACTCTATAGATGAAAGTGTGCTAAGTTAGTCACATTTTGTGAATTTTGCTTATAATTATTTTTAAAAATATTTAAAATGTACTGTAATATAATATTTAGCGGATCATGTGACGAAGGGATTATCTAGAGACTTGGTTGATAAGTCGGTATTACAAATGTGATTAAAGTCCATTTAATATTAATATCTAATGATAAGACACCCAATTCCCTTCTAATTAGACATTAGCGGCTGAATTCAATTTGGAAAGCTTACACTTAGAGATCGGAACACATTGTGAATTACATATCATCCCAAGGTATGTGCTTAGATCTGCATGACTGTTAGGTTGTAATTTAAAGGTGCATGTGTAGATGCATGATGAAAAGAGCTACATATGTGAACGTGAATTTTGGCCGCTTCAAGAAACTTAAGACTTTAGCTTTGTATAAGTCATGAATAGATATGGATACATGACCTTTATAGAGTTAGGATTTAGTTTATGTGTAAAATTGAACTTATGTGTATATTATCTTCAAGTATTCGAATGGGTTAAATGGTTCAATTCTTAGAACACTCGATTCTCGAATATTTGGAATATATAATGTACTAATTTGGAAATTCAATCTACGTAACATTTTCATTTATGTATAAGTTCCTTTGTGTTTAATTATTTTATGCAAAAGGATGGGGGAGACATGTTGTATATTTTAGTGTTAAGGTGGGTTTAGTAGACACGAGTTTGGTGGTGTGAGAGTGCACACCCGACTGAGTTACTATAATCCGAGTCAAGAATATTTGCAGGGTTAAACATGACTAAGTGACCAGATTCAATGAATATGATAACCACAATGTGATTTCCTATTTTAGTTACCGCTCTTAAAATTTAGGGAACTGCTCTTAAAGTCTAAGAAACGTTTCTTGACTTACAAGCATATCACAAACACAAAAACACACACGGATTCTAATTTTGGTGTTGAAAATAGAATCATTCGAGGTTGAGTCTTGACCATTTTGGAGACAAGATGTCTTTGACCCGTACAAATGGAGGGTTGCAGGGATAGTACTCTTGCATGACAAGAGACCAAAAGAGTCGTAAGATTGCGCATTTTCTTGGTTGGAATCTTCAGAAACGACAATCCAACTTTCGGCCAATCAGAGTACGTCCTCCAGTTCCCAAAGGTGTCAGTTGTTATAACCTTTATTGTTTAGGTTGTGATGGTCCAACATCGGGTTGTTTGCCTTTCTTTTTTGACCTATTTGTACAGGAGGTTGGTGTCGGTACCTCGTCTTCTGAGTGCACCTCAGGTTGTTGGGTGTTTTGTGACGCTTGCAACATTATAAAAACATTGTATCGATCGGGGGATATGTTTGGTGTGATAATATGACGTTTTTTGGTATTGTGTTTGAGGATGGTACGGAGTACCAAAACCGGGCATGTCGTTTGACGGCTTTGAAGATGTCGGTTGTTGTGGAAACGGTTTCCATGTTGAGTGTAGGTTGTTTGGGTTGTTCGACATTGTGAATTATAGTGAATAATAAATTTTTTTGTTGTGTTTTTGAAGATGAGAATGAGTGTTTTCACCTGTTTAAAATTGTGTTTGAAGTGTGATATTTATAGATTGAAAATAAGGTTTTCTTTTAATAAAAAGTAGTCGTTTGCAAAGCTGTTAGGAATATTTTTTAATTTTAGACGACACTATAATCGTTGAAAAAGATAAAAAAAATAACGAACAACATCTACTGATGAATGCTGTTCTGAAACGCCGCTCCAAAATAACAAAATGCCGTCTCACCATGTTCTAAACGGAAACATCTGCACGTCCTCACCACTTCTTGAAGTCTAATGGTCATCATTAATAAGGGAGGGACTATTTGATTGGATGTATTATGGATAGGGAAAAATTTATGGTGGGTTTAGTGTAATAGGAATAGTCATTACTTAAAACAGGGCAATCCCTCGTTTCTCACTGATTTGAGGGTATTGATATTTAATTAAAAGAGAATAAAGAAGTCATATTACAAAGTCAAACTTTTCTTCCAACCCATTCGATGTCTCACCGACCACTACTAAGAAAGAATCCAATCTTCCTTTCAGTTCATCAAATTCTTTAGTAAAGTTAACATCACACAAGATATTTTCTCCAAACATAAGATCATCATCAAAATACTCGGATAAATAGAGATATGGCATCTAAAATTAAGGAGTTTGCACACTTCCAAATCCGACTTGAAGAAATACTAGATGCCACCAACAACTTTGCTGATAAAAATGTTATCGGGAAAGGTGGTTTTGGAAACGTTTACAGGGGGAAACTCATTCGTGATGGGAAGGTGATCAAGATTTCTGCCAGGAGGTTAAATCGTAAATATGGGCAAGGAGATGTTGAGTTCTGGACTGAGATTTCCATGCTTTCTAGTCTCGAGTACGACAATCTAGTCTCGATGATTGGTTTTTGTGACGAGAAAGGTGAGAAGATCATCGTACACCATCATTATCCCAAAGGAAGTCTCTTAATGTATCTAAACGACCCGAAATTCACCTGGAAACAAAGATTGGATATATCTTTCGATATTACCATGGCAATACATTACATCCATGAAGGGGCGGGACATAGTGATTATGTTATACATCGTAACATTAACAGCTCCACAATTTTATTAGATAAAAATTGGAATCCCAAGTTATCTGGCTTTGAATTCGCCATCAAGCATTCAATAGATCGAAGGAACGAATTTCTTCTTTCGGAAGCTATTGGGACACGAGGGTATATTGACCCTGCAATTGAAAAGCATGGAGGTGTGAACTACAAGTCGGATATCTACTCATTGGGTGTCGTTTTATTTGAGATCTTGTGCGGGAGGAAAGCAAATGAAAAAAATAGTTTGCTAGCTCCACTGGCAAAATTTCATTACGAAAACGGAACATTGCAAGAAATAATCCATCCTGATCTATGGAATCAAATGGACACGGAATCATTCGAATCCTTCTCAAAAGCAGCATATTCTTGCTTAGAAGAGGACCCAGCATTACGCACGGATGCGTACGAAGTTATGATGGCACTAACTGATGAACAGCAGAATGATTTCCCTGACTATTCGGTAAGATGATGCTTTTGTTTCCTTGCTAATTTTTTTCTTTCTTTTATCATCTGTAATACTAATAAAGTTATTGCTATTGATTAAAAGAAAAGAAAAAAAATTTACTTTATTTTTTAGTAGTAACTAAAGCTGTACTTGGCAATAGCATCATCTTATTTCACCAATTTAATGGTAATGTAGGATGAGGAGGATGCAGTGCAGGTTCCTATAACAGAAAAGTTAGATGATGCGATTGAATGTGCATCATGTGACCCCTCCAAGGTTACTTATAATTAATAACTATTTATTTTCATTTTGTTTAAGATCCTTGAATATTAATGTCAAATGATATTTCTCCACATCTATCTGTTAGAAAAGAATGAAATGATTTAGGAAACATTAACAACAAAGAAAATTGATCATGTATGAACAGAGTTAGAAAATTCTCAAGTGGGTTAATAATCAAAATTACTACTGTAATGCTCATATAGCAGGTACATAAGTAAAGTTTCAGTTAAGGGCGTAGGGTTACTCCATTCTTAATGGTCGTTGTCTTGCGCCTTGGATGGCTGGATGGACAGATTTGAGTAAGTTAACGTTATTAAGTCCATTACTTAGGTCTTATAAAATGACCATATGCAGAAGCTATTTGGTCCAAGGCGTCCAGTTCTATAAAGAACCCGCGACCATAGGAGTGATAATAGAAGTGAATTTTGAGTTTCATCTTGAACTGTGAATGATCTAAAAATACTTCAGTTTTCGTCTCTAAATAAAATTACATAAATCAGTACCAAGTTATATATCACCAATCATGCATTTTTACATTGTAATTCACTTTCTCCCTCTTATTACAATGCTACAGGTAAAGAAGTGGGAACACTTGAGGATTGAAGAGATAGATATAACTTTGGCCTTCCGTCATTATACAGCGTTTTCAAATGGCCACGATGATCCTCTTATAAAAACAAAGCTCAAATGTTTTGATAGAGAGTATATTTCATCCGTAGAAGGTATGAATAAAGATAAACTACCCAAAAGATACTACACTGTAAAGATGAAAACCACTACAGAAGATATGGTCAGTAGAGAAATAGAAATCCTTAGCTGTTGTAAGCATCCCAATGTAGAATGTCTTCTTGGATTTTTTAAAGAGGGTCTTCAGACACTGGTTTTTTATGAGTACGCTTCCGAAAAATACCTTAATGGGTGTTTGGATGATGGTAATCTAACATGGGAAAAACGTCTGAAAATCTGCATTGATGTTGCTCATGGTTTAGATTACCTTCACAATGAGATGGAGGAGGGGAAGAGGGTAATACACCGTGATATAAATAGTAAAAACATCGAGTTGAATGACATTTCAGGGGCAAAGATTGTTGGATTTGAAAACTCAGTATTCCTACCTCAAAATCAAGATGACGATGCTCTTTATCTTGATGAGATTGTTGGGGATCAATATTACATAGATCCAGAATATGCTGAGAATGGTACGCTGAAAAGAGAATCGGATGTATTTAGTTTCGGAGTAGTTATGTTTGAAATCCTATGTGGGATGTGTGCCGCTGATGTAATAAAAAATGAGAGTTGTAAAAATGATGAGTTGGCAGATTTGGCACGAAGATGGTTTGACGAAGGAACAATGAAGAAAAAGTTATGTCACACAATTAAGAACGAAACTCACAAAAACAGTTTTTCTCTAAGTAAAGGACCCGATGAAGATTCTTTAAATACATTTTGTAAAATTACATATCAGTGTTTGGCAGAAACCCAAAACCAACGTCCACGAACGAAAGTCATCATCGAGGAACTTCAGAGAGCATTATCATTTCATGTAAGTATATATCTTAAAACCATAATATATCTTCCTCTCTTCCTTTCTTTTAGTGGTATATAATGTGCTTATTCATGATCTTTATTGGCGAATATATTTACTCAGTGTCTCATGAATCGCAGGAAAATCACAAGGACCCCTTGAAAATGTCATATGAAGATATTAAACTAGCTACACAAGACTTTAGTCATGCCAATTGCATCGGGGAAGGAGGTTTTGGAGGGGTATACAAAGGAAACCTTGTACATGAAAATGGTAATGGACAGTATACCATTGTTGCGAAGAAGTTAGATAAAAGTCATGGTCAAGGGGAGAAACAATATTACAACGAGCTACAAATTCTCTATGAGTATAGACATGACAATGTCATTGGTCTTGTCGGCTATAGTAACGAAACGGATGAAAAGCTCATTGTTTATGAACATGCATCTAAGGGAAGTCTAGATAAGTATTTGAATTGTGATAGTCTTACATGGTGCAACCGACTTAGCATATGCATTGATGTTGCATCGGGACTGGATTTTCTTCATGAAGGTGTTCTAGGACAAGAGGTGGTGATACATAGGGATATCAAAACCGCTAACATTCTATTGTTTGATAATTGGAAGGCAAAAATTGGTGATTTTGGACTTTCCTTAATAAGTACAATAAATAAGGAAACGGACTTTATCATCGATCACGCTTGCGGCACAAGGGATTATGTGGACCCAATGTACTTAAAATCGGGTTTCTTAACTGTAGAATCTGATATTTATTCACTTGGTGTGGTTTTATTTGAGATATTGTGTGGGAGAGCAGTCTATGCAATCCCTAAAAATGGGATTGCATCTCTACTCAGTTTCATTAAACACAACTTTGAAGAAGAAAAACAAAATGAGCTGGTGTTTAAAGCCATAAAGGAGGATATCATGCCGAAATCATTGACTACATTTCTAAGCATAGTCTGTAATTGCTTAGATGATGATAGAGAAAAACGACCAACATCAAAAGAGGTTTCAACACAACTTCAGAAGGCGTTGGAGTTCCAAGTTATCATACCTTCACTTACTTAAGAAGGCATTGGAGTTCCAAATTATATTTAATACATACGAGATTCTCTGTAGGCTAATAGATGAAACTAATTAATGCAGTCATGAACGGACAGGCTTGCTTCGGTTGTAGCTGTGATTCTTTTGTTTGCAAATGGAGCGAAACAAAATTGCTAACTGGAGTATCTCAATAAGAAGGGTCCCTAATCGGAGCATGATAACTTATTGCTTCATTAGCATTCACCATATTACTAATTTAAGTATTCTAAATTTCAGTACATTAAGAAATGAAAGACCTGTTGCTTATCATGTATGCTTATGATGTCCATCAGCATCTCGTGTAAGTTCAATCTTTGCCCCTTAGCTATATTCTTAGTGTCTCCAGCCTTTCCAGTTAACACACCAACCTGCAGTGAATGACAAAGCGGATAACATATTAATAGGTTCCGACAGCAAAGCCTGCAATTTCCAAAGAAAAACCAATAAGAAAAATAAAACACTAAATGGCTTCACCACCCTACATGATATGTAACTATCTAGGCTCAAGAAGCCAGGGAGACCAAGTTATACAAGCCTCAAGCTTGATCAGACTAGTGAAACCAAGCAGCTTGGATTAGGTCAACATGGACTTAAACTAACCAAAAAGATTAATTACCCGAGTTGTCATATCTAGAATCCTACTCTCCCTTACCAGGTAGAAAACAAACTCCCTCCATTTTTATATAGACGGAATAGTTTGACTCCAGAGTCAAACATTATACTTTTTTTAATTCGAACTTGTTACAGAGTTTACAGCAACTTGATGAAAATTAGAATGTACCGACACCTATTGCTCCAAGAAAGAGCAAGGGTCAACCTCCTAAACTAAACTAAACTAAAAGAAATGGTTAGTACTTGGTACCATCATACTTAACACAGAAGCACACAAGAAAAGACAGGACTCCTGAAAGTGAACATTACATCAATAAAAAGCAAAGCAACTGCTCTGTTTCAACAATTGGTATCAAAGTAAATTCCATGCACTCACGTAGGTATTTCGTTTCAGAAACAATTGTTCAAAATGCTAGAAACACATGGGTTATTTGCAAAGAGGATGGACAAGACCCATGGTTTCTACATACAATGAAAAATTCACCAAATTTACTAGTGACATAAAATCATATCATGAGGAGAAATTACTTATTTCACAACTACTTATAATGTCTTAACACACTTGAAATAAAAAGTTTCCATCATTGATTCATTTCCCATTGAATAAAAAAATATGGCATAAAATGAAAAACAATCGCACAAATTCAAAATATCGCACAAAATAAAAAATTTAGCATAAACGGTATATACATCGGTTAATTTAGCATATGAATAGAAAACCCATATATATACACTAAAATCACATATAACTCGCAATCTAGCACGAAATAAAAAAAATATGGCACAAAAACCAAAATATCGCACGAAACCAAAAAGTGTTATAAAATCAAAATTTTGGTATATATCTCCGCATATTAATAATAGCAGTCGAATATATCTATACCGCTAAAAATCACTAACCAGTGGGTAACGATTTATCTCCAATGGCTCGTATGTCGAAGCTCCGGTGATTTAACCATTAATTGGTTTGGATTAGGTTTTTGAGTTATCATCAGCCAGCCTCATCTGTTAGTTTGTTAATCGAACATGAAGATGACAATGCAAAATTGAGAACGAACTCACTTGCCTTGTTTTTGTGTGTCTGTGTCACTGTGTGTGTTCGAGTGTTCAGTCAAACGAACGTCAAATGTGCCAGTTCAGTTGTTGGGCTTTGGGCCTGTTCTATTCCAACTAAGCCCATTCCCATCATAATTTAGTTGTGCAGTAAACAACTAAACATTAATATAATATATGAAAATTGTTCAATAGGCCTAAAAGGCTAAAATCATACGTCTAAAATAGACTTAATGTATTAATTTGTACACATAATATAAAAACAAGGAGAGAGAAATAAGTAAATACATGTGTTAACTAGTATATGAAATACGTATAACTTTATATCTAAATTTTAATTTAAAAATATATAACAAACCTCTTATTGTATTAGTTAGTTTTAAACTTAATAAACTACTCTTAATAACTATTCATTTCATTCTAATTTAAATGTTTAACACTGTTATTTTAAAATACTATAAATATATAATTTTAAAATATTTTCTATTATGGCTTATCTTAGTTTCACAAAAAAAAATCTATAATTGTATCAACCTAAAGTCGTGTGTACTTTAAAAGGGTAAATTTGACATTTAAGTGTTGAAAAAGATAATAATTTTTGTATATGTCTAAAACAGTGTGTCATTTGCATTGTGGATACTTATAATTAGATTGAAGAAGTGATTTCTTACTCGTGACTTTACGGTATGAATATTGAATTTTGTTTTAGAGGTGTCTTAATTTGATAACACGAATTAAAATGTTATGCGATAAATTCACTTATAGTCATATGAGTTGATTTTCATTTTATAAACGTTTGGTGTTATTTGGTTCGTTTAGTTTAAGATTGTATATTGTGTGTTTCGTCCTATAAACATTGGTTACACAATAGTTCATGTTAATTATTATATATTATCTAAAAATAACATTATTTTGCATATAGGTCGATCACCTCATTTTGAATTTTTTTTATCACGCAAAGAGGTTAAAGAAAAGTATAAAAATATTTAATGTTGATATACAATGATTGAAATGATTTGAGTCATAGTAAGTTATATGACTAACACTTGTCAACAACCTGTAAATTGAGAATGTGTTTCTTTTGATAACTTTGAGGAATAGGAATATGAATAGGAATGAATCACATCCAAACCTATATTTGTTCAACATATTAGTGTTACGTGAATGAAATTAAACCTCTGCATTTTATTTTATTTTATTTTTATTTTTATACCTCATTAAAATAAAATGTTTAACTCACCTTTAATGACAAGTGAGCAACTTCCCAAAGAGCATTTCCACCGACCCGGACCCATTTCAAGTTTTCAACGCAAACCCACAAATCTACCAATTTATTTTCCCTTTTTTATTAATAAACTAAAATATATTCTTGTTTCTGGAGACTTCTTGCGGCCTTAAACGTCGTATGTATGCATATCCCCACGGAAACATTCCAACGTGCCATGTTTTACTCTGCAATCATGTATTTCAATTGCCTCATTATAACCAAAACATCAACGGTTTTAAGCCTTCAAGAATTCGTACCAGATTTTGGGTTTTGATCTTTTGGTTCAACAATTTGTCGGCAATATCAAAAAAGGAACAAATTTTATAGATTCTTGGAGTTTTATTGATAAGGGTTTGAAGAATGGATGGTAATAAAGAAGAACGCAGCAATTTTTATGAAATTTTGGGGTTGAAAAAAGAATGCAGTGAAGCAGAGCTCAAGAATGCCTACAAGAAACTTGCACTGGTTAGAAATTTTTAAAATTGAATCATTCTATTAACACCCCTTTTAAAAAAAATTGCATTTTAAAGATATTATCGACTTTAATTCGTGAAAAGGAAGAGTTCATTGACTTTAAATCCTTGAAGACAACATACCACTGTTCTTTGTTGTGCATATCTGACTATCTTATATGATGTGTTTTTCTGTTATTGTTCTTTGAGAAGGGTTAAATTGTTAATTAAATGACTGTACATTGCAACATGAACGTATCGTACTTCTATAGTATTATGGTGGTACAAGGTCTTTTTGACTCTTTTTTCTACTCCAAGGTACAATTTTTATGAGTTTGGGTTACATGATTCCTGGGATATATGTACATTGAGTTATCAGTTATGTAATGATTCTTTTGCGCCATGACGAAATTTTGTAAGAAGTTAATTTTGAATGAAATTGGGTCAAATTTGTGTTATGATGTTATTGTTCTGTGTGGTGTAGAGATGGCATCCTGATAGATGCTCGGCTTCCTGTAATTCAAAGTATTTGGAAGAGGCTAAGAAGAAGTTTCAGGCAGTGCAAGAAGCTTATTCTGGTATATTTCTTATATGCATTTCTGTGATCTCTTTGTGGAGTTCCATTTGCAATTTATTGTTTTGAAGATTGCCTAGCTATGTACACATAGTTTTGTTCCTTATAAGGTATTCAGGTGTGATAAAATCTGATCTTTAGTTGTTATAGCCATTTTAGTTCCATTTGTTTACTTGGTTTCACTACTCGTTGTAATTGGGTACCGATTCTTGATGATCAATATTGATAAAATCCATAAGTGAATGCGAGCTAAATCTTGATAAATTGGTGTGGTTTAATTGTGTAAAGAAAAATGAACCTTTTAAGGTTTTTGATTGATTCATTATTCACCGATGTTTTTCTTTTTTTCTGGCTCCTAGTACTTTCTGATGCAAACAGAAGATGTCTTTACGATGTTGGAATCCATGACAACGACGATGACGATGCGGATGTAAGTTCTATCTTCCTTTTCTTGCAAGAATATTCATGTACATCGTCTGGTCTCCCTGGCATATTTCATAATCTCCTTAAAAACATCTTTATGATGATAACTTTCAAGAACTTATTTTTTGGAAGAGAAAATTATTGATAATGTGGTTTTTGTTAAACTGATTGATGGGAAGTAGGGGATGACTGACTTCTTGAACGAAATGGCTACGATGATGAGGCAAAACAAACCCAATGTAAGCTCTATATTCTCGAGCTTTAAGGAAGCAAAGTAGATTAGTATATATGCATGCCAAAAGCGCGCTTTTAAAATATTGCCTACAGGAAAACGTCGGGACGAGTTTTGAGGAGCTAAAAGATTTATTTGAGGAGATGTTTCAAAGCGACATCGAGTCAACGAAAAGCTTCACTACTTGCCCTTCTTTGTTTTCAAGTTGTGGCGAAAGCTCTACGTCGATTAACAAACGAGGTTTATCTGAAATGTCAACTTCCACATTTGAAGACTCTTCAAAGTTCAGAATGAGTGTACAAGGATTTTGCTTAGCGGTTGGTTTACTGATCTCTCTATTCAATATGTTAGCTATTTAGTTTGATCCAAACCAAGTACTAACAATGTGGTTTGTGATTTTGTGGTGTTTTTCCAGACAGGCAGGCAACACGGAAGATACAAAGCGAGGAGGGTGTGTTCGAGAAAGGCGTGGCACTAAGCATGGTCATAAGCATGGTCATAAGCACAAAAGTTCTGAAAACGGGTTGTCTTCAATTCGTGCTTGAGTGATCAACAGAAGCCTTGACTAATTAGGTTCATATTAGCAGTCTTTCATTCATGTTTAGTTAACTTAAAAAAAAAAGGCTTGACATAAATATTTCACCCCTTTATCCGTGAACAAAATCTAACCCATAATCGAGTTTGGTACTGGGGACTGCTTTATAACTTGCACTCTTTTCAAGAATGAGGTCATTGTTTCGGTTTTGACACTAACCAATGGCTCCAGCGTAGTTACAAACTTAACATTTTCTAAAACAAATAAGCAGATTGTAGAAGACATAGTGCCAGAAAATAATCTTCTTCAGGCATCTCTAAGAAAACTTGTCACTGTTTCTCGTAACCCATATCGTTCCTTTTGAGATGTTAAAATTTAAGATCACGCATAACATTAATTATTTTTGTTATGAGTCTGGTGAATCTATCATTCTATGAATATGATCACTTTCTTTTTTGTTTAAAAAACCAAAATAATAATAATATAGAATTTGTTTGTTTGATATTAAATAAATGGGCTCCAGAATCAGTAAATCTACTTATGAGGGACTATTAAGATGTAGTCACCTACATATGGTCTCTAACTCTCAACATTTAATTTGGTTTGATGGAGACTTGACCATGTTTCCCATTGTAGGGGAATCTGTAACTAACAAAATGATGACCATGACCAAATTATGTATAGCTTCTTAAATATTATTCTGTACTTTTTGTTTCTTCCTTTTGGTATCTTTTAGAAAGAAAAAAACAACTTGAAAATGTGCATTCTAATTCATTTGTTTGTTTACCAGTGGTTATCAAAAGTATTATTAAGATTGATGATGATTTAGAAGTTTTGTTTATATCCGTCACATGAGTCAAATTATTGATTTTTCATATCAAACATGGAGTGTTTGAATTTAACTTCACTAAATGAAAAGATGTCAACTCTTGAAAGTAAAAAGTTTGCGTGTATCATGTAACATAGTTTACTTCAACATATTAAATTAAGTTGCAAACAAGTTAATTTTATGTATTAAGTTGGAGATAGAAATGAGATTGTCACGTCTATCAAGTCAAGTTCAAGTTCTTAGAAATTCGACTTTAATTCTAATTGAACTTTTTCAATCTATAAATTGTAGATGTATAATACATAATACATACTCTGTATATGATTAGGGACTTAGGGTTACAAACAAGTACCATATATTATTTTAACTTTAATTTGTTTGAAATTTTAAATTATTAAATTGGCTTTTTTATAGTATTTTTTTTAGCTATTCGAGCTTATAAGTAAGGAAACTTAAAATTATTAAGAGCATACGAAGGTCCACTGCATTTTTTTTGGCGTTAACTACATTTAACGCTATTGGCCAGCATTAAAGTCTTGCGTTAACCACCCGAGTTAGTGGATAACAATGAGTAAAATGCTTTTTATAGTTTTTCTTTGATTTCATTGGTCTAAAAACATACTGTGAGTCAATTTTCATACCAAATTTAACACTCAATCACTATTAAAAAAATCATACTCAACATTGAACCGAGTGTTGAACTCAACACTGACATTAACGGTGTTCACCCTCCCTTTGCTCTAAGACTCATTCATCTACATTAGTTAAATGCCGGCGATATCAAACTACCACTCTCGTTTACAACATCACGTGACACCAATTTTACATTAACTGAAAATAAATAAAAAGATATTTGTTTAAAAAAATAAAAATAAGATAGAATTAAAAATGTTGATAAATCATTAAATTTGTTAGGTGATTCTAAAATGGCCTAGCAGAATCGTGGTGCCATTTCAACTATGAAGTTAAGAGTTAAGTCATAGAATGGATAAATGTATAGGAGAAGGTTCAAATATAAATACTTCTTATGGTAGTAATTGTATGAATGAATTTTTCTATTTTAACATTAATTAATCTTTTTGGTAAAAAAAATTATATCAAAATTATTATAATCTTGTATTCTTTAATATGAAATAAAAAGTTTTCAAAAATATATGTATATGATATACAAATTAAATTTGTGTATCATAACTTTTATAATTTTTTTGTGTATGACAGTAAAAAATTAATAGTGTGTATCACACATAAAACTTGTAAAGGTTATGATACACAAATTTAGTTTGTATATCATATATATATTTTTAAACTTTTTTATTTCATATTAAAGAGTATAGAATTCTAATAATTTTGATATAATTTTTTAATCAAAAAAATTAATTAATATTACCCAAAATGTATATACTCGTAATAAGAGTATAGATATATATTTATGATAACTGGTGTACAGATATTTATCTATTTAAAAAAAAGTTTAAAAAATTGAACTATATTTCAAAATTGGAGTTTATTCTATTTTCTTCTTGTCTTCTCTCTGCTTAAAGTCAAAAGTTTGCAATTAAAAACTACAACACCGGATATAATCATATCGATTGTTGGTGAATTCAAAACCAACAACAAATTACTAGAAGCAAATTATTTGCTTTAAATTTTACACTTCAAATCAAACTTCATATCTATACGTACGATTACAGTAGCTGTTTAGTTCTAAACACCACAGAAACACATACATATACATATACATACAGTACGTGTATGTGTGTATGTATATATTTTTAATTTTTAAAGATTTTGAAGAGGGAGAACATGAAAGATTATGGGGTTTTTGAGAGATAATAAGTAAAGTAAAACCCATCTACATAAAGACAGCTATACATAAACTTTGTAGGGTTTTCCACTTTCTTTATTTTTTTCATATAAAAACCCAAAAACAAAAAATTAAGCCTTTTTTCTTTGAATTCACACAGTATAACCGCAATGTGTGTTTATTTTTCAACTTGAATTGAGGATCGGTAGTGTAAATCAAAGATCTTTACATTGCTGTTACAAAGGTAAGTTTAGGGTTCTTGATTTGTAATTTGAAATTATTATGGGTTGTTTTTTTTTTTTTTTTTTTTTTTTGTATCTATAGGCTGTATATGTATATGTAATTAACTTTAAATTCACTTTGCGTTTTTGTTGTTTTTGGTAAAATTGTTTTTCAGATCTGGTGGAGTGATGCGTTTCAACTGTATTGCCTTTTAATTAGTTTGAATTAGGTCAAATTATTTAAATTTAGGTTGATTAGCTCACTAGGATCTATAATTCACATAATGTTGAACTAATTATGAATAGTTCTATACTTCATTTTGTTTTTATTAGATATAAATGATTGACATTGTGGTTTTGGGCTTTTTAGGGATCTTTAAGGTGGACTAGTGAAATATGGAATTGGATACACCTCTTGATTATGCAGCGTTTCAGCTCTCACCTAGACATTCAAGGTAACTTCTTTTTTCTTTTCTTTTTGTCTTTGTATTTATGTACATATAGGAAAAAGGATTCACAATGAGATGAATTTTTTGAAGTAAGCAGGAAAGGAATGATTTTTGCCTGTATATTAAAGTTGCATAATTTACTTAATATGCATTGGATGATATTTTTGTGTAATATTTATCCATGAATATTACAGGTATAAATGGGTGCTTCTTTGCTTCCTTGTTAATCCTTCTCTGTGTAGGTATAATGATTTTGGTTTAATATATTTGTTTGCTTTTTGCATAGATGTGAATTGTTTGTTTCCATTAATGGAAATAGTGAGAAGCTTGCATCGGGTTTAGTGAAGCCATTCATGACTCATTTAAAGGTTGTAGAGGAACAAGTTGCATTATCAGTTCAAGCTATTAAGCTTGAAGTGGATAAACATAAAAATGTGGACTCGTGGTTCACAAAGGGAACACTAGAGAGGTAGTGTGCGTATAGAAATTTGTTGTTACTTGATGGTAAATAACTATATATGTCTGTTATAATTAATAGCTTCTGCCACCAGGTTTGTGCGTTTTGTCAGTACACCGGAAATTATAGAACTAGTGAATACCTTTGATGCCGAGATGTCTCAGTTAGAAGCAGCCCGTAGAATATATTCACAGGTATTTCTGCCTCGTATGTAATCATTCATATGTTGGTGTTAATATACATAAAAGTTTCACATTGACTTTAACATAATTTCAGGGATCATCAGACCAACTTTCGAGTAACCCAGGTATGTGATGCAGCCCATCTTTTTTTCTTTTTACTTGATTTGTGAACAGGAAGACCAAGTTTATAAAAAAAAGAGTATGAAACTAGAAATGATATTAGTAAATTTAATATTCATTAATATCTTTCCATATCGATAACTGGTTGATACTCAGTAGTATCAATTACCATATATCTTTAAAAAGATTATGGAATGTGTAAAACTGAAAAAGAGAATACAAGAGATGGTGTTATTTACCGGATTATACATGATTTTAAAAGGAGTTCACAATGTGGAAATTTTGTATTGACTTATTGCCGTACATCTTCTTTAGCCCAAATTTGGTTCTGTATAAGACCTATAAGTTAATAAAAGGAATCTTATATATTTACAACATAGACGTTATCTTGAGGTATATTGTTCAAATTTTCTTTGTCTTTTGTTCTCATGCTCGAAGTTGACATGTGAAGAGGTAAATTTTGTAATGGAAATCAGAAATACTAATTTGGTGTTAAAATAGTCCCCCACATTTCCTTTAATCTTCAAAAGTTGCAAAATGTAAGCCTTTCAGATTGTCGCAAGTCTTGTCGTGAATTCATGTAACGTGCTCTAATGTGTCATATGTTATAGCGCATACTAAATTGTGGTTAGTAACAGGCCGAGGTGGTATTTTTTTTTTTTGTGGTGGGGGGTAGTGGGTTTGTCAAAATGGGTAACTTTTGGTATGTCTCAACATGAAATGGGTGTCGGGTTGCCCCAACATACTTGTCAAATATGATTACAATAATCTGTACCAATTGCATAACAATCTTACTTCTTTGAATTAAATAATATTGGAGGTTTTGTGCTTTAATAATTTACTCTACATGACTTCTGACGCGTTCTACTTCTACGCATTTCTCTTTGCTTAGTTTTTATATTTTTGCCTGTTTGACCTGTTGGAAATATAACATAATCTGAATCAACCTATTCCTGAGTAAAAATGGGTCGGAATTGGCACCTGTAGTAATAGGATTTGAAAGACTTGAACTTGATGCCGCTAGTATTGCAGGCTAATTTGGTGTGTGTACTATAATGCAGGTGATAGTAGATCAAGCACAGCAGGCGCTGATGCAACAAAGTAAACTACGCTCACCCTCTCCCTTATGAGTGTGCTTGTGATTACAGTAAAGCATAGTTTGTAATATGTAAACGCACTTCCAGTAAGCATATCGAGTGACCTTTAAATTTGCAATGTTTTTCGGTTATGTACAGGAAGGAACTTATGAGGGCAATTGATTTAAGGCTGACTGCAGTGAAGCACGACTTAAATACTGCTTGTGCTCGTGCTGCTTCTGCTGGTTTCAACCATGATACTGTAGCTGACCTTCAGTTATTTGCCAAGAGGTTTGGTGCCACTCGACTTAAGTAAGTAGTATTTTTTTGGTACCATATTGATTTCTCTTTTGCTTGTTCAGTACTTCAGTTTGAACATTTTAGTTTATAGTTTTCCTAATTTTGTGCAGTGAAGCTTGCTGTAAATACATATCACTCTACGAAAAACGGCCGGAGTTATTCGATCACTCATCAAAGTCTACTTTTAGAGATCAAGCTGTGCGGTGCTCATACAGCTCAGACATGTCTATCGATGACGACACACCACCAATCATCACCACCAACCATCAGTCTTCATCTGCTACGGCCGACCAATCTGCTAAACTTCTACGCAAGTCATCTTCATCTATTAACTTCTCTTCACAACCTAGCAGTACAGCGAAAGATGAAATGGTGTCTGATAACCAAAAAGTAAAGAAAGAAGAGGTTGGTAGCGGTGGGGCTGATGAACCGTTGGCTCAGACAGCTACGCGACTGTCTTCTAGGCGGCTGAGTGTGCAAGATCGGATTAATCTTTTTGAAAACAAGCAGAAGGAGGTTGGTTCTGCCACTGGTAGCGGTGGCAAACCACCAGCCGTTGCTAAGCCCGAGCTTCGTAGGCTTTCATCGGATGTCTCACATACAAACACAGCTCCTCCTCCAGCTGTTCTCAGAAGATGGAGCGGTGCTAGTGATATGAGCATTGACTTGAGTGGCGAGAAGGGAACCGACAGCCCAAAGCCCCCTTTAATCGAGACACCAACTGAGGTCAAGAAAAGTCAAACAAATTCGGAAGATCGCTTAGGTAGTAGTAGTTCTCTCAAAGGCGAAGAAGACGTACCGATTGCGAGGGTTGAGACAAGTTCTGTTACACGTGAAGAATCCGTTGGTTCTAACCAACTGACTTCTACGTTAGAGAAGACACAGTCTTGGTCATCGTTAACCAAATCCGAGGATGATTCATCGGAGCTGCACTTAAAACCTCCGACTCAAATCAAGTCATTTCATGGTGGCAATCAAGACGAATTCAGGCCTCCAAATGTCGAAACTTTACACCATGGAGCAGATGTGAGACCATCTGATCCGGAGTCCAAACCTACGGTTATAAAGACCCCATCAAAGAATACTACAAGTCATCACAGAGGTGGTTCAGGATCAAAAATTCAGGAAGCTGTTGCTGCTTCTCAGCATAGAGGGCTTGAGATTGGTTCATTACGTTCCCAAGCCAGGTCCAAGTATTCAGCAGAAACTGAGGAAGTTAACAGTAAAGCTTACGCACCAACCGAGAAACAGTTCGGGGAATCCGGGATCCAAAAAATGAAGGTTCAAAAGAATGTTAGGGATGAAAGCAGATACGTCGATGGGTACGGAAATACACTGCCATCTGGTAAATTTGTTCCAGTGGGGTCCAGCTCAATGCCATCGGAAGAACCAGTTGTTGACCAAACACAGAGGTCACGGCAATTAAAAGGGAACCAAGAACTCAATGACGAACTTAAATTGAAAGCAAATGAATTAGAAAAGCTTTTCGCTGAGCATAAACTTAGAGCTCCCGTAGAACAACCTAATAATGCACGTCGAACTAAGCCTTCTGAAGATCAACCCACTCCCGTTCCTACTCAGTTTTTTGAACCAAAAACAGAATTTAAATCTCCTGTTCAATTCACGGAAATTGAGGGTCAGAATCACCGAGATGCACTTCAGCGAAGTTTTTCTGAGGTTGGATTTGCAGATGATTTACGAGGAAAATTCTATGATAGTTACCTGAGAAAACGAGAGGAAAAGTTAAGGGAACAATGGGGTTCTAATAAAGCGGAAAAAGAAGCTAGGTTGAAAGCGATGCATGATAGCCTCGAGCGTAGTAATGCAGAAATAAAGGCAAAACTTTCATGGTCTGCAGATAGACATGATTCTGTATCTACCGCTCGTCGACGTGCTGAAAAGTTGAGGTCGTTCAATGCTCGATCTGCTATCAAGCGAGAGCAGCCATTAGATTTTGGGCAGCTTGAAGACGATGAAGATTTATCAGAATTTTCAGAGATTAAACTTGTCAATAACGGTGTGAACAAAAATGTTCAAGGTAAAAAACCGTTGCCGATTAAAAATTCATCTACGTCCACACCACGTACACCGGTTGTACCGGTTCTGAGATCTGGTGCAAAAGTAGCTTCTGGTTCTGGGAAACGAAGGGTACAAACGGAAAATCCTCTTGCGCAGTCTGTCCCGAACTTCTCGGACTTAAGAAAAGAAAATTCGAAGCCGTATTCTCTAGCCAGCAAAGCCGCTGGCCGTTCTCAGTTGAGAACCCATATCCGAAGCAGAAGTACCAATGAAGAGACGCCACCTGTCAAGGAAGAGAAATCGGGACGGTCTCAGTCTTTGAGGAAGAACCCGTCAAACGTACCCGAGAGCTCGGAAGGTGTTATCATGGAAGCCAAGTCCTTTCATAGAAGGAATAATAGCTTAGGTGGAAGTGGGATTGCAAAAATGAAGGCTTCAGTGGTCATGGAAAACGAAGAAGAATACGAGCCGGATGACGAGGAAGACGAATTCCATACTACGGAAATTGAAGGTGAAGATGTGGTAGACGAGATGGAGTCAAAAAATGAGAGTTTGATAAACTCTGGAAATGGTCAAACGGATCCTAGTTTGACCACGGAATTACCGATGCAAGATTCACCTGGTGAAAGCCCAATGTCATGGAACTCACACATCCATCTTCCGTTTTCTTATTCTCACGATAACGATGCTTCTGTGGAATCGTGGAATCTTAATTCGACAGATGCAGATGTAGCTCGAATGAGAAAGAAATGGGGAAGTACACAAAAGAATATTCTTGTTAACTCTTCTTCTGGTCTTCAATCGCGTAAAGATATGACAAAAGGAATTAAACGGTTATTAAAATTCGGAAGGAAAAGCCGTGGTACTGACAATATGGCTGATTGGATCTCTGCTACAACTTCTGAGGGAGACGATGATACCGAAGATGGAAGAGACATTTCCAATCGGTCGTCAGATGAACTAAGAAAGTCAAGAATGGGGTATTCACACGAAAGCAGCTTCAACGAAACTGAGTTTTTCAGTGATCAAGGTAACAACAAATACTCTGATACTTTTCAATTTGCCCATACATATTAGACGAGTTACACCAGAATGTATCTAACTTTACCATTTTTGCTATTGTATTAATCAAACTAAAAAAAGTTCTATTTTATGTACTATCAAACGTCTTAAGACTTGCTATTGTATGTGCCGCGTGACCTCTTAACTGGCAGACCAGATTTTTGAATGACTTGGCAGCCAAGTAAGATGCAACGTCATCGGTTTACATGTTATAGGAAGTAAGATATACAATATCAAGTTTTGGGAAGTTTTAATGGAGTATATACAGTATAACTTTCTTAGTTCGATATATAGAATAAAAAAAGCTGGTAAGGTTGGATACATTTTGGTATAATTTTTGCTGCATATGATGTTTTGATGCTGCAAGGTTCTTGATCTGCTATTGCAATTTATAAGTTTTTTTCCTGTTACAGCTCATACATTACAGAGCTCAATCCCAACACCTCCAGCAAACTTCAGACTAAGGGAGGATCATCTTTCCGGAAGCTCCATTAAAGGTACGATTTTTATGATTATTTCTGTTCAATACATCAAGTGTTCTGAATATATTTTCACTATATATAAAATAAAAAAAGTAAGTAAAAGTTACGTAGTTGGGCTTTCCTTACACTTTGGTTTGAACTGAACAGCTCCTCGATCTTTCTTCTCTTTGTCATCATTCCGGAGCAAGGGAAGTGACTCAAAGCTGCGATGAGTTGGTCCTGATCGCTCGGTATGTATAAAAAACGTAGAGAATGATTGATGTTGGCAAACATTTCATCATGTTGTGGTAGTCGGCTTCGAATCATTTTTGGTTGTATATTGTATTACTTGAGCTAAATAGCCAATTGGCCAAACCTTATTGTTGAATTCTGCATATCTTATGAAGCAAGTATTCCAATTTTTTTTGCCCATGTACACAAAACACTTGTATTGAAGTCCAAAATCTGAATGATTATCTCAATTATTCTGGTTATTGATATTTCTTTCTCTAGTTTTTCATGCTTACATATCCATGTGCGACTGAGCTTCCATTTCTTAGACCATCCACAATGGTAATACGTGGAGTATCCACGTCCAATAGAAAATGAGGCGGAGGGTCCAAATAAAAGAAACTCAATGTGCCACCTATTAGTGCGATGAATAAGATCGGAGACTGTATAGACCTTGTTTAAACTCTATTGGTGGGCCATCACTACCCGCCCATTTTTTCTCATCTTTTAAAGTAAAAGAAAAATGTCAAACTTTAATTTAATATATATAGAAATAATAATAATTTAGTTTATTAAGTTAAGTTTATTAATTGAACATAATATTTTTTTATATTTTGATTATTTATGGCATATTTTGTGATGCTATGAATAATTACAAACTTATATGCATATGAAAATGATTGAGAGATAAAAAAAACAATAATAGTACGTTGACGTTGTAGTCATTAAACTACGTAAGGTTTAACGGATGTAGAGTTTGAATGTAAAAGTATGAGATATTGATATGACAATTTATTGAACCTTATGCGTTGTGAATGGTTTACAACATGTGAAGTAATGTGCCCTTATGTGCTACTATTATAACCCCAAATTCTTCATCATATAGTTACGTTATCACGGAAGGTACTAAAAAGCACAAGTTCTATCATTAAGGTCAGTGGGCGTAAAATAAGAGCTGAATTGTCATGATGCTTCCATTCTGAACTATCTCACAACAAACTTCTTTTTGTTTTTTTTTCTTAGAAGGTCAAACTTACAACTATATACATATGTACAATACAATTATATACACATATACAATCACATATATTTACATGTTTCCTCCTACAAGATTTAATGATGTACACTAGGACATTATAAACACAGTAAGTAATACACGGAAAATATGTCAATGATCAGCCATATTAAATTCTATATTCATATACCATATGCGTTTGGCTAATATATAACTTACCTTTAGCCCCTAATCACCATTAATGAAGTGTTTGGAATGGGATTAGGAGAATAAGAAGGGGACCTACTGTTTGAATACTTTCTAGAAAGTTATGTGATTAATATATACACATACAAAGTTTAATGGAATTGACACACATTTAAATACACTTACATAAAGTGTACATTTAAAAATATTAAAATGTCCATTTAAAATTTTCCGTAAAAAATATAAATGAAATATGGCTTTTGGGTCAAGTGTAAAACTATAAAATTGAAACTATTGCATAGCTCTTCTAATTTTGATGGTATACCGACACATTCCCTTGGTTTGCTGACACATTTTTTGAACATCTATCTCACATTCCTCTGTATCTCTCTCCTCTTCTGTTTTTCTCTTTCTTACTTTATGATTTCCTCTTTCACATTTTAATTTGAAAAATGATAAAAATTAATAGTTAATTTTGTAAACAAATATTTTTTTATTAAAAATATATATTTTCTCTATCTGCTTTTCTATCGATCCTAACTCATAATATAATATAAATACCTAATATTTTTTATATCACTAGGTTAAAAACTAATACAATTAAATATTACTGCAATTACTCTAAAAAGCAAAAAGAGTTCGTTGCCATCTAATTACCAGAATAATAAAAAAAATAAGAGTTTTAATAACAAATATTCTTAAAGCATATCTTAAGTTAACTATTAAATTATTTAATAAATAATAAATTACCATTTATAATTTATAATAAATGACAAGAAATGATAACTGTAGTCATTTATAAAATACATGATAAGTGATTATTAATTAAATGCATTGTTATTAAATTTGATAATAACAAAATTCACAAAATTAAATAAAATTACGCAAGTCAAATTTTAGGTGCCATTAGAAAAAGAGATAATAATAAATATTTAAGGGGTTTAATTATAAACTTGAAGAACCTGAGGGGTCAATTGTTACCAATTTGAATACTATACAATTGATTATTTTTGCGTTTCTTCTTCGTTTTATCAATCTCTTCTTGAAGGACAAGAAATCATCCCCAAAAAAATTTAATCAAAAAAATTGTCCTTCCAAAACCCTAAAAGTCAATCGATACAAAATTGCGGATTCTACTCGTTTTCCCAAACCTCGTTTACCGATCAATGTAAGTCAAAACGACTCGAAATCAAATTTCAGGTAGTCCTTCAATTTCGTTTATGGATAAATTCCTTATATGTATGTGTAAATATATATAAATATATAATATATGAAGTTACGTCCTTTAGTATTGTTTTTATTAGATCCAGATCAAATTGTAGTTACATGATATAAGATGTGTATCGATTTGATCATGATTTTGGATTAACTTCATCGCAGTTAATTTGTTGTTATCGATTTTATATTGATCTATAATGCATTAATTTTGAAGTACATATATATTAACTCCAGTTGTACTACCTAATTTATGCGTAAATATAGACTATTGTTGGTACTCCGCATATATCTGAACACGGAATTTCGGCTCTTATATGGTTTTAGGGGGTGTTTGGGATTGCTTAATTAAGTGCTTATCTGCTTATTTTGACAGCAGATAAGCAGATTCAAACACCTCTTTGAAAACTGATTATCTGCTTATTTACTAAGGAATAAGAACTTAAAATAAGCAAGGGGACACCTACTTATTTTCTAAGCAGATAACTGCTTAAAAATAAGCAATCCCAAACTGGCATCTTAAACAGGTTCATCACATGTTACTAATTTTATAAAAGTAGTTGTGACTAAAGTATCCTCTGTATGAAATTCGTATAGTTGATAGCCTCTCATAAAGAAGATGGTGAAGCTGACAATGATTGCTCGTGTAACTGATGGTCTTCCGCTAGCTGAAGGATTGGATGATGGGCGTGCTATGCAGGATGCCGATTTCTACAAACAGCAAGTTAAGGCGTTGTTCAAGAACCTTTCAAGAGGACATAATGAAGCGTCACGGATGTCTGTTGAAACCGGCCCTTACGTTTTCCAGTATCCCCCATTTTCTCTACCTTATAGTATATATTTTTTGTGAAGTTCATCGTGTACTAAATAGTAGGTGGTGGTAATTTGAAGTTTCCTTAACTTAATGTCTCAGCTATATTATTGAAGGGCGGGTATGTTATTTGACAATGTGTGATCGTGCTTACCCAAAAAAGCTTGCGTTTCAATACCTTGAAGATCTCAGAAATGAATTTGAGCGTGGTTATTCAAATCAAATTGAAACTGCAGCAAGACCTTATGCGTTTATAAAATTTGGTGAATGTTACTCTTTTGCTCTTTATGAAAAGTAGTTAGCCTGCAAGTCTAATTGTCTATAGGCCGGTGTACCTAAAACACTTTTCTTTTGTAGATACATTTATACAGAGGACTAAGAAATTGTACCAGGACACGAGAACTCAACGAAATATTTCCAAGTTGAATGATGAACTTTATGAAGTACACCAAATAATGACTCGTAATGTGCAGGAAGTTCTTGGTGTTGGTGAAAAGTTGGACCGTAAGTTCTTTTCTCTTTAGTAGTTATTATTTTATGCTTCCTTGAGCATGTAGCCGTTTAATATATATGCCTAAAACCGAGATTGATGTTTCAAGTTGGAATCTCTGTTAATGTGTATGCCATGGTTCCTTATTTCGTCTCAAGTTATCTATAATATCATGTCGTTTGTTTCTAATATTCTAAAAAAAGATTTCAAGCTTCCTCTAACCATCAAGTTGAGTGCAACTAGAGTTGTGCCCTTGAATGCATGATTGACCCTAACTTAGAATCATGGTACATCTATATAATCAATTTTTTATTTTATTTTTACTTTTATCTTCTAGAGACCATAATAAAATAAGACATTACATGTATCTTTCTTGTATATATTGTATATAATAATAATAATAATAATAATGTTTTTGGAAGTCTGCAGGGTCTAAATAGTTGTAAAACTTCTTAGCTGTTAAATTGGTAGTGCAGAGTAATGAAAATGGGTTATTGATGTTGGTGAGTGGATATCTATCCATTGAAGTTGATGCAGGGTCTAAAATGAGGATGTAACCTGTAGGTCTCATTCTATTGAGGTGTTGCTAATAAGAATGTAAACATACTGTAAAAAGACTAGTATCGGGTTTTAAACAATATGAATCTTTATATGTATCTGAAATTCTGAATCAATTTGGCGTTGGTTGCAATTTCTTCCTCTCAAAGATTCAGCTCCTATTAAGTATCATCATCGATTGAGATTTGTGAATTGTATATTTTTGCAGAGGTCAGTCAAATGTCAAGTCGATTAACCTCGGAGTCTCGCATATATGCTGACAAAGCTAGAGACTTAAATCGACAGGTTAGTATGATTTCACTTTAAGATGGAATATCTTGTATAAACGATTATGTTGCTCATTATTACTGTGTTGTATTTTGTTAATAACACTAAGTTGAATTACAGAGTGTTTGCAATTGTAAATGCTTGCAAGGTAATGTTATTATAGTAGACAAAATGAGGCGAGCCCAGCCAGCGTTTCTCTCAATGGTTGCATGTTGAAGTTTTTGGGAATTCTTGTACATTAGTTGTATACATGTCATAGGAGCGTGTTTGCAACTGCAAATGCTTGTTTGTCACATCACTTTCTATTCCTTTAAATTTGTACTCACTTTTGTTTATTAAACCTTTTACTGTAGGCATTGATCCGGAAATGGGCTCCTGTTGCAATCGTCCTTGGAGTAGTCATTCTACTCTTTTGGGCCAGAAAGAAGATATGGTGATTATACCTTCCTTTATAAATGAGAAACATCTTCCTCTATTTTATTGATTTCTGGAGCTTGAGTTAACTCTGTTCTCGTACCGTCCATGAATACAAGAAATCGTTCAACCCTTGAACTGGAAAGTTTTAGGTTATGGCTGCATTTTCAGCATAGATGCTAGCTATATAGAGGTTGTTGCAACCCAATTGTTGTAGGTTAACTGAAAAAACCTTTGCTCTTAAAAAGTATATACTTTATCTTGTTGTGGATTAATGGATTTAATACAGAGATTTGTTCCGGTGCTGTGTAACATTACTCATAGGCCGTCGTTGATGAAATATTATGAACTAAACCCACAAGATATTCCATGTTCATTTATAAGTGAAAAACCAGAAGAATCAAAAGGAAGTTATGAAATTGGAAACTTATCAACGCATTTATAATATGTGAAATGTTGAACACACATAATATTATTGTCGCCGTCGTATTATGCGGGTATTACGCTGGTAAAAACATAAAAAGTTACAATTTTACCATTTCAAAGTTTTCAACACATTGGAAGAAGCAAAATTGCAAACAATGATCCGACAACATAAACAAACAAAAGTTTACCTCAATAGTATGCAACGCCTCGGTGAACTGCGATTAAAGCCGTGAATACTTTTGTCTTATACTCCCAGTGCGCTGTGGGTCCCATATATAATTTTCCTAAAACCAAACTTTTGACATGAGTTTTCTCGCAAGGCTTCGACTCTCACATACTCATCCACTGCAGATCAATCCCACTTAAAAAGGTATCATTTTCACCTGTGTTTTTGGTTCTGTAGACATTTAGTTATGTTATTATGCTGTACATGTTCCTACTCTTTGTTCGTCTGGATTTTAAGGTTTTTTAGACTTGAAAATTGCAAGTTACTGTAAAATTTTTAATTGGTTAATTAGTTTGTTAGTCAGCTAGTTAGTACTTATGTTTAATAATCTATAGCTTGCTAACTGCTCAGCTGAAATCATGTTGAAAGTAGTAAGCTTGTATCACTTACTTCCATGGCGAAACCCTAACTTCGTCTTTTTTCTATTTTATTGATGCTCTGTTTAAGGGGTAAATTGCAATACATAAAATCATACTTTGATTTCATTTCTGATGTGTGGTCATTAGACCTTTAAAATCCTTACTACAAAGATTGTTAATTTGAGTAATTTTGACTAAAATATGTGCACCATTGACTTGACTGAACGGTTTTGAATAGTTAAATGGTTTTTGGATGTTGAATTGTTTTATTAACAGTTTTTAGAAGTAAATGTGCATTTCTACGTATCGTAGTTTTCATTTCTCAGAAGTCTTTAGTAGTAGTTTTACTTCAATAGTAGTAAAATACAAAGGATTGATGATAGAATTAAATATTCTTTCTATTTATATATAAAAAGGTGTATCTTTTTAAATTGTTTGATAGTCAAACAGAATTAGAATTCTTTCGTTTATGTGATGCTAATGCTTGAACATTTTCAAATCCTCGATAAAATAAGCTTAGCTAATTGTGATTCTTGACACCAGAATAGAAGTAAGAATGGGTAGCGGTGAGCCGGTCAATATAAAGGAATATCAAGAATTGGCAAAGCAAGCCCTTCCAAAGATGTATTATGACTACTTTGCTGGAGGATCCGAGGATCAGCACACACTCAGAGAGAATGTTGAAGCATTTCAACGAATTATGTAATATGTTATATTTGTTTTTCATCATCATTTTTAGATCATGTACGTATCTTTTTTTTTTTCACTATGCTTTGTTAACAGTCTTCGGCCAAGAATTCTAGTGGACGTAAGTAAAATAGATATGTCGACAACCATATTGGGTTACAAAACTTCGGCACCAATTATGATTGCTCCAACTGCTATGCATAAGCTGGCACATCCTGAAGGTAGGTAATCTGTGTAGGCCCTAAACAGTCAACATGTTTGTTTATTTAGGATTTATATCTGGAGGCCATCTAACTGTATTACTTTGTTTTTTTATAATTACACAAGTAATTTGTGTCTAATAACTATCATTATATGCATTTATGTATATTGATTGAATATTGCAGGAGAAATCTTGACAGCCAAAGCAGCAGCAGCGTGTAATGTCATAATGGTAACTTAAGTTCTACTGCTGCAACTCGGTTAATTACTTCACTTTTTCTGAACTTTTAACTTTCGGTTTCAGGGTTTGTCTTTCAACTCTACATGCACAATCGAGGAGGTTGCTTCCAGTTGCAATGCTGTTCGTTTCTTTCAGTTATATGTATGTCATCCACATGACTCAATTTTTTGCATCATGTACAGCTATGTTTTTTCCTTGTGAAGTATCGTTATGTTTTGCTTGTATTTTTAGGTCTTCAGGCAACGCGATATATCTGTTCTGATGGTGAAAAGAGCTGAAATGAATGGGTTCAAAGCTATTCTTCTTACTGCTGATACTCCAAAACTTGGTCGTAGGGAAGCTGATATAAAAAACAAGTAAAATATAGGAATAATGTTTTACATGTATATTTCTCCTATTTTACGCGACTACTTGATTATTTGACGCTGCAATATTTAATATAGAATGATTGCACCCCAGCTGAAGAATTTTGAAGGTCTTTTATCAACGGAAGTTGATGATGCAAGTGAAATCGCTATCTTTTATTGTGGTTTATCTTGGGTTAACTTATTATGCATTTATATCGATGCTCATGTATTTCTTGCAGAGTGGGGGTTCAAATCTTGAAGCTTATGCATCCAGAACCTTTGATCCTTCTTTTGCTTGGAAGGTATAAACTGTGGAGGTTTTCTTCAATTTTTTATGACCGAAAAGAATATCGGAACCTTTATGTGAATTAAATAAAAAAAATAGAATAATTATGAGAAGATTAGATGATAGGTTTGTAGTTTGCTGGAAGTAGTTACCTCTCATTTGTTTTGCAGGACATTGCTTGGTTAAAATCCATTACGAAATTGCCAATTTTGATAAAAGGTGTACTCACTCGCGAGGATGGTAAGCCCACAAGTATTTTATGTATACGTCTAGATATACTGTGAAGTTTCTAAATCTTAGGTAAAGGTGGCAATTTCTACCATTTACTTATCTATCAGTCGATTTGGGTTGTGCTTTATCTCAAATGGGTCAAATTGAAAAATGAGCTAAAAGCAGAACAACTTGAACATATTGAAAGTCACTCAAACTGTATTAATAAGGCATACATCCTTCTAAAAATGGCTTTGTTTAAATTATCATGATATTTTGTATGTAAATAACGCAATACCTATATATAGGAGAAATGGAGAAAAGTGGTTGGGGGATCCGGTCAACCCAACCCGACCAGGCCCGTTACGGCCATACTAAAATGTTACCATTTTGACCCGTTACCCACCCTGACCGTTTCTTGGCAGCCATTAAAGCTGTGGAGGTAGGAGTTGAAGGAATCATAGTCTCTAACCATGGAGCTCGCCAGCTAGATTATGTTCCAGCCACCATTTCCGCTCTTGAAGAGGTAATCATGCATATGTACTAATGTCTAATCACATACGCATAAAACACAAATTCCGATATATTACAATATTTATTGGGTTGGCAGGTGGTACTTGCAGTTCAAGGACGGATACCAGTTCTCTTTGATGGAGGAATAAGGCGAGGAACAGATGTGTTCAAGGCTTTAGCTCTCGGTGCACAAGCTGTTCTGGTAACTAGCAACATCTACAAATAAGACGAAAATACTAGCATTTTTAAATGTTCATTCTTTTGTTATCTAATTGATGTTGCAGATAGGACGTCCGGTTGTGTATGGGCTTGCAGCAAAGGGTGAGTATGGAGTAAGAAGAGTGATTAATATGCTGAAAGATGAACTTGAACTTACCATGGCTCTTTCTGGCTGCCCTACTCTCAGTGATATTACTAGGAATCATGTGAGAACGCAGATCGATAATCGACATTGTAGAATGTAGTTTCATTTGGTCTTATCATTTGACAATATATAATATGCTAGATAAATGTATTTTGATACCGTTGAAACATATAAATGCTTGTTTTATAGATCTCTGATATGTAAACATTATACATCTAATTTTGCAATTTTTGTTAGGTAAAATTAAACAAATAAATTTATAGTCCATCTCCAAAGTATATATTGAATACTTTCCAATTAACCCCCTTAACATCAGTTAAAATGTATCATGTATTTACATCTTTGTATTCGTCAGTCCCTTTTGGTGATGTTTGCTGAATTATTTGTCTAACAAAAGTAAATTCATCAAACAAGTGCTAGCATCGGTACATGTTTGCATGCGAGTGTTCATCTAAAAAAACAATATGAGCCACAGCCGCCAGCTTTTTGTTTACTAGTGCATGTTAAAAAGTATGATGCAATTAAGAAGAAAATATAATTCACCAAACATATTTGCAGAATATTTTTACAAGGTTATTGCACGCATACACAAGTTATACACCTGAGTCCGCCTGATTAGCCCAAGATAAAGATGATTATTGTTGCTGATGGGATTATATACACTGTGGGTTTCAAATAAAGAGTGCTCTTTATCTAAACAGGATAAGCAGCATGTCAAGCCACTAATTTCATCATCTTGTTTTCCTTCTTCAAGCTAACACCAACACCCATTCTCTTTCATACCATCACCAATATATCCCCGCAACCATCCCACCACCAACAACAACAATGTATTCCGGCGACCTCCCACCAGCAGGAGCGACGATGAGCTTAAACATACAATCTGGGATATATAAGTAGGGTTTTAGAAATATATTTGAACTAAGACATGCACAAAAGGATTTAGGATGATATATAGGGCTTTAGAAATATTGAGATCAGATGGTGTATTAAAAACGTTAATGTATTTTAATTTTATGTTTTTATAAAACTAGTCTCATATTAAAGATCTTAGAAAACTGAATAGTTTGGTATATTTATTTTTAATTTATAACCTAGTTATGATATAGTTATGGTCAATTAAAAGTAATGGGGGTAAAAATAAAATGGTGATTATGGAGTAGGAGAAAAGAGAAAGGGGGATACGTTGAACATGGTGATTGTTGCGTACTATTTTTACTTTGAAAAGCTGCGTACTTTAACCTGCCTCTATATACACTAATTAATATACTGATTTAGTATGGCGAACCACTAATTGGTACATAATTAGATAGACTTGAATTTTGATATACTTGATAGAATGCTGCTGTACCAGATTGTATATGTTCTGGGGCACCATATTACAGCAGTTTAGTACTTGGAATTATCAAGTTGAATTTTGAAAGCATTTTTCTTTTTTAAGGTATAGTTTTGGGTTGATGTGATTTATTGAATTATAGGATGATTTTGGTTTACGAAAGGGAAACGAAGATAACAAAGATGAAGAAAAAAAAATGCAAAATGAGTAAAATGTCTTTTTGAACTTTTTAATGGCTGAAACATAATGAGCGCTTAATCTTGATGTTATTTGCATTTATATGATTAGAGTATAGTTATTATCTTCAGCCGTGCACACAATGAATTGGTCGTAAATGATGATTTTTTCTAAATGACGACAAACTATCATGAATTCTCCTTTAATTATGTGCAGTATGTATCTACATGACTACATCTTTCTAGCATAAACGTCTGTCTTCTCCAAATTGTGAACGACAATGCAACAACACAACAATGTTAATCCTCAAAAGTCAAGTATACAGTGGAAGCTAATCAATGATCACAATGTGACACTTTGAATACATTAGTTTCGTTCTCATAAGTGGGTTCCATATAAATGGCCCTAAACAAGACCCCTAAAACTTACTACAGATCGGTACCACTTAAAGGTATGGTTAAGTTTACATGCACGTCGTTCTTGGCTCAGTGAACGCTTGGTGTTCTATTATTTGTTGTCTCATTTTATAACTTAATTGAAAACTACAAGGTCTTATGATGCCACAATTAACCGATGATTGTGATGCAAGTGAACTCCCAATCTTTTATTGGTCCCATTTTGTACCTTAAAAAAGAATCTAATTGTTATTGATCTGAGTATTGCAGAATGATGGTTCAAATCTTGAAGCTTTTGCAACCAAGAGCTTTGATTCTTCTTTTTCTTGGAAGGTTTATATGAACACCGTTACCTACGTCTCTTTGTTCTCCTACAGCCATGAAATTTCCCAAAATTTTCCTTGACCAATAATATCGATAACTTGTAGGACATTGCTTGGTTGAGGTCCATCACAAACTTGCCCATTTTGATCAAGGGTGTACTCACTCGCGAGGATGGTAAGGCCATGTGCTTTTAATGTAAGTTTATATGTATACATAATGGGTTATCTTCTAAATTTTACCTCGTGTGTGTGTGTGCGCGTGATGTTTGGCAGCCATTAAAGTGGTGGAAGTAGGAGTCGAAGGAGTCATAGTCTCGAATCATGGAGGTTGCCAGCTAGATTATGTTCCGGCCACAGTTGCTGCTCTCCAAGAGGTGATCATTCTTCATATCCGGTCATCATTTACCAAATTCATAACACTATGGACTACTCGCCCCATTCCAAAATAGCTGTACGTGGGACAAAAACTCACAATTTAAGAGATGTGTAATTGATGCAGTTTTAGTAAAAAAAAATACTGATTTTCAGAATGTGCTTTAATGGGCTCTGGTTTTCTTTATAGTGTTTTTAAAGGTCGAATGAGAAAGTTAACAATTTTAAAAGTGGACAAGTATTTCGAAACATATTAAAATAGTAATATGGACAAATTATTTTGGGACGAATGGAGTAAATACTAACTTATTTAGAAAGCTATCGGGTTGCAGGTGGTGGTTGCACTTCAAGGACGAATACCAGTTCTTCTTGACGGTGGAATAAGGAGAGGAACAGATGTATTCAAGGCTTTAGCTCTCGGTGTACAAGCTGTAATGGTAATTTCATGAGCAACATTAATGAAATATCATATTAGTTTCCTACTATTCATCCTCTTGATATCAAATTTTGCAGGTTGGACGTCCAGTTGTATATGGATTGGCAGCAAAGGGGGAATATGGAGTTAAAAGAGTGATTGAAATGCTGAAAGATGAACTTGAACTTACCATGGCTCTTTCTGGTTGTGCTACTATCAATGACATTACCAGTAACCATGTCAAGATCGAGATCGATAATCTCCATTGTAGACTTTAGTTTCAGATGATGTTATCAGGAACACTTCGACGATAATATAGTTGATAAAAATGATACTAGTGTAAAAATATCGATAATCTCCATTGTACACTCTAAAACACTTATTTACTGAATATATATTTTCTTCATATAATTATTCTGATAAGGCATTTACACCTCTACCACTCCAAACGTTTCTGCTCTTCAAAATTCTGTTATATTTGTTATATTTTAGCCGAAGTCGGTCCGACAGGCTAAACCGATTACATGACGTGGCCTTTTCAGTCGGCGGAGAACTGTTTGTGCATCTCTATATTCGTCATCCGAAACACAAATACACAATTCTCCGTTATATATCAACTTCAAAAAGTAATATCTACCCAGTGGATGATACACTGTATCAGGTTGATTCCAAACAGTACACAATACTAATTAAACTGTCTTTCTACTTGAACAGGAAAAAACATTAGAAAAAGAAACATGAACAAGTATATAAGAACTAGCTACTCTTGTTGACACCTTGCATCTCCATTGGTGAATTGGTCATACTACTAACCGAACCCATGGTCTGTGAGCTCAGCTGCGGGCTAGCAGGACACACACCCTCTTGATTAACCGCACTCATTGGAGGGTGGATCGCACCAGAACTCAATTGCGGACTCATTGGAGTTCGCTGCTGGCTCATTTGCTGTGGACTTGCTTGTTGCTGTGGTAGACCCATTGATGGTGACCCCACCTGCTGAGGTGGTGAAAGAACGGCCTGTAACGGGGACGTTGACTCTTGCTGCTGCTGCAGCTGATGTGACAACTGCGGCTGCGGCTGTTGTTGTGGCATTTGTTGCTGTTGCAGCTGCAGATTCATTTGTTGTTGTTGTTGCTGTAGTTGTGGGTTCATGTAGACATTCATGCCCGATATCAATTTCGGTGGGGCCATAGCGGTTCGCTGCATTGGGTTTACATTGTTTGATCGGTTCATAGTGGGACCCAGCATCGAATAGTTACTTGACCCTGGATGCACCTGGCGGTTAGCACCTGGTAACCCAGGGATATTACTAGACTGTCCTCCAGCTGCACCTAAGATATTTCTGTTCTGTGCCATCCTAAGCTTTGTCGTCATAAGCGCAGCCTGTGCAGGCGAAATCATACCAGACCGTAGCTGCTGGCTTATTGCATTACTGATACTCGAAGCCTGATTCATATTAATTGGGCTCTGACCCATACCATTCCCCATTCCCGAGATCGCGCCTGACATCGGTGGTGAAATACCACGAGCGCCTCCCATGCCCCCCATCACGCCTCCCATCCCTTGAATCCCAACCATATTATTTCCGGTATTACCACCCATCCCAACGTTGCCAAGTCCCATCATCATTTTCCTTTGCATTTGAGGCTGTTGCTGTTGTTGCTGTTGTTGTTGCTGTTGCTGTTGTAACATCTGAAGTTGGAGCGGGGACGCTTTATTAAGCATATGACCCAATTGTTGCATGTTTGAATTCTGTCCCATTGCGTTTATATGTGATAATGGATTTGAGGCAAGCATCATAGCTGACGATCTTTGCAGCTGTTGTTGCATCAAGTTATGTTGGTTTTGTTGTTGGAAAGATGGTTGTGATTCCGATTGCATAGGCCTAGATGTTGGCAACAACCCACTTTGAGCGATTTGCAACGGTTGTGAATTTACAGGAGGATGCATTCTTGTACCGGATGCAATTACTGATGTGTTGCTAATTGTTCCAGTATCGGATGGTTTTGTAGCTTCATTAGATGGCTGGCCTGAAACCGCTTCTGGGATTTCGGTGTTTGGAGATACTACTCCAGATGCATTATTATTAGGTAGATCACCAGAAGATCGAACCGCGTTAGTTGGTTTTGGTTGGAGATGATCGCCTTCAACATGATAACCTTCACGCAATATCTGCGCAAACAGATAATAGTAATATCAAACATTGTCAAAAAAAAATATTAGATATAATCTTTTAATATCCGTAAAAAATAAAAAGTAGAATAAAATAAGTTCCTACCAGTGTGCAGAACTGCGCTGCTAGCAAGTCAGCAACATGCTGTAATATCAGGTCAAACGATAGGTCAGATAAATAACTTAAACTTGCTGGATTCAAGGTCAAAATAAATAAATAAATTCTCACGGTATTCGGAAGGGTAGGAAGGCACTTTTCTTCTGCCAAGTAATCACAATCATCAAGTTCTCCATAATGCATTGCTACAGTGCCATCATCACACTTCTCTGACAATATCATTCTAGTTCGCGATTTTGGGACAAGTGAGAACCCATTTCCTGGAAGAGTCAAGGATAAACAATCGGTCAAAGTCAATATTCACATAAATTGAAGACTTCAAAATTATCTATTATACTCCAACAAGCAAACCTTGGAGTACACGTTCAGTCTGCACAAAATTCAAAACTCTGGTCTTGCAAACATTCATGTTCCCTCCCACAAGCGATTTGGACAACGGCATTTTACAGGTGTCATCTTTGGGATTCTCATTATTATGATCATTAAAGAGATGATGATTCAATTGTTGAGTAGGAAACGCTGTAGTCTTTTTGTACTCATCAACTTTGTTCTTTTTGCAGTTAAGTTGATACCTGCCACAAAGTATATAAATTATATGAACACAACATTACTAAAAGTGGAAATGTCTACATCTAAAAGGGAAAATGTCAGACAAGCCCTACGTAGTTTGTCTAAATTGTCCATATAACCACCATAGGAAAAAAAAAATGTCGCTAAGGCCACTCAAGTTTCTTTTTACTTGTTCATTTTAACCACTATGACTTAGTAAACGGGTAAATTACACTTAAATGAAGAGCATATATCACAAAACCCATATAGTTTGCCAAAATTGTTGATATAGTCGCTACAGTTGTTTTTGTCGTTAAATCCACTGAAAATACCTTTACGTGTTGAATTAAAGAGTATACACCATACCTGACTGTCAGCATTTCAATTTTGGAAAACTTATCGCGCATGCTTTTATCAGCCTCTTTTCCGACAAGAGGACTGGTAGCATTACAGGGTCCACCACTCATATTACTTGCACTAGCAGGAGATCCTACTCCACTCATAGCAGCTTGGGTTTTTGGGAGAGAATTTGACCTCCTGGCTGCTATTTGAGCGTTAGAAGTCAAAGATCCTTGACCACCTACAGTGGGAACTGAAGTGACCGCTGACTTGTCTCTCTGAGATGATGATCCAAGTGGTGCAGTTACACCATACTGCCCGCCATGAGACCCACTGGAAAATTCCCCAGACTTCGATGACAATGGAGATTGAGGTAATGTGCCAGAAGAGACACGTGGACTTTGTGCTGATTTTCTTCTCTGGAACTGTTCCTCTTTTCTAGAATTATCCAGATTGTTGTTCCATGGAGTTGGAGGGAAATTAGATCTCGCGAACTGCTGAGTCATCCTCTGCTGCTGCAGACGTGGATCAACATCTGAATCCACCATATGCATATTCCGATTTAGCTCAGAGTCAACAGGTTCCTGTTTTAGATTATATCTCACTCCTGGCTGCCCCATTGTAAATGGCTCCTGATTGAAACCTCCTTCAAATGGATACTTTTGGATTCCAGCGTTATTAGGTAACTGAATTCCTCTCCCAGTTGATTGCTGCTGAATGAGTGAATTGAATCCATCCATCTGTTGTTGACCAGTACCATCGAGAGCCATGGAATTTGACCTAGCTCTCTTAGTCAAACTCGCCATAGGGGACAGTTGGCCATCTTGGTTTTCCCGCTTACCCATGTTCGAGTTCATACTGTCAGCATATGAATTTATCATGTCTTGCCCATGATCCTGCATAAGTCTTTGGTTTCCAGCACCAATTTGATATTTTGATTGATAAGATAGTGAAGGAGACGCTGGAAGAGATGTGACCATACTACTCGGACCAACATTTTGGGTGGTCAGGTTCACAGCATCAGATGGCTGCAATATCTGTCCTGCATTTGAGTTTTCTGGCATTCGGTCCATGCAAACCTTCTTCCCATTGACCAGATTGTCTGACCCTGACATCTGCCTCAACCTCTTCCGCCGAAGTTCACGAATATTCAAGTTTAGCTGAAATAAAATGAAGTTACAAAAAGTTCCCGACACCATAAAATTGTTACGAAGTTTACAACGCATACGTTTGTGGAAGTTGGAGGTCTACAGAGTCTGTCGAAGTTGGGAGTCGGGTCAAGATCTAGCTTCGGCTGAAGGGCTATCAATATACGCGCTTCCACTTCCTACAGACTCAGATCAATTAAATGGAAAATTGTCGTGTATTATCATTCTGAGAATATCACGAAGAAGAAAAAACTCACCATTAAATCACCGTAAGTCCATGAACTATCAGATATCATAGGGATATCCTTCACCACGTTTTCTAATGACATCTTAAGACGTATTTTAGTAGTAGTAGGGGAGGCATCCGCAGAAGAACCATTGACTCCTGGTTCAAAGCCACAATTCCTGTAATCACGCACCTGCAGTATATGCCACGTAAGAAAGGATGATATATGTCTAAGGTTCTGGTTCTAACTAATGTGATAATTCACCTCGCAAGCAACTGCTCCATTGATATATTTGCATGGTATATCATCCAGGAAATCCGCAGGCAACAGGCCACGCTCAATAGACTTCAAGAACAAAATCAAAACAAGTGGTTAAAGTAACAGTTCTTAACAGATCACTCATTACACATTTAAAACATATTATTGTAGGCCTATTAAAAAACCTATGCTAGAACTAGAGGTGGCAAGATAGGCAAATCGGCAGGCCGGTAACAGGTCTAAATAGGTTTGGGTTGACACATCTCATTTTTAGTATGCATCAGAACATGTCTGGTTAGTTTGGGTTGACCTGCACACACTTTTTTGTCCTTATTAAAACTAATCGTTATTTTCTAAAGAAAATTATTACGATCACAACTAAATCTTTTATATAAAAACAATTTTGGATATTTTAGCATGTACGCAATAAAAATAAACTTTCAGCAACTTTCAACCCGTTCACCTGTTTGACATCTTCTCCTTTAGTACAATTTTCAATTTGACCCATTTGAGACAAAGACTGCCCAAATTGAACTATTCATAAGTAAATGGATTAAAATTGACACCTCAAGCTACAGCTTGTTTATTCACTGACATAATAAAGCAAGAAAATTGCAGTAAAAAATAGCCCAACTAAAGCATATTGAAACAAGTGCTTCAAAGTTCTTTAAGTTCCAAATGCTAAATACATGGAGATAAGTTGGAAGAATAACACCTACCAAGAACAGACTTTCTGATGTCCGATCATATGGGTGCACAAACTTTGGATCATCTTGTACAGCACCTTGATGCCCAAACCGATTCTAAAAAATGCGCACAACAAACAAAATTGAACTTTCCAAACCTAGTCTTTTGACATCAAATCATAAAAGGTGATATAATGCTGTAACAAACCTCAGATGGGTTTCCAATGGAATATCCATCTGGATAGAGGCTTATATAGAAAGAAACATCTGCATCTAAATAACATAAAATTCCAAAATTAAAATTAATATTTTTCGCAATTAAACAAACCACAACTGCAACTAGATGAATAAATGTATAAGTAATTGCTCCTCTGGCAACATACCTAAAATTTCAGCAGCATCCTCAACCTCCTCAATGACATCAACCTATATATATATTTAAGCAAAAAGATACCTTAAATATGTACCAATCAGTTAAAGTGTAAAAATCACTTCTTTCTAAATCCCTAATTCAAGTGACCTAACAGATACTGTATAAAATTAACTTACTAACATACACAAGTACATTTAAATTTATAGCAATTTAAACAAAATTATGTTAATAAGATAAGAAGAGAGTTCACTTTAAGCAATGTATACAATTAAACTGAAGTAAGTAGACTTCAAGCAACACGCAATTAACACATATAGTCAGCGTTGCAGGTAATCAACGTTATGCGAAATTAAGACGCAGAATAGTTAACAAAATTGAGCCATAAAATAAGATAGAGATGATATATACCGATGGTTTTATATTAGTAGAAAATGATGAAATCTTGTGAGTTTGAGTAGAAATATTGATATCTTCATCTTCTTGCAGAGGTGTAGGGATATCAGGTTTAGGTTTAGTTTTAGGGCGAAATCGAGCGCCTGTTTTGGAAACTTTGAATGAAACCTTCATTGTCATTCAGAATTGGGGTTGAATTTTAGGTTGCAAGAGTGAATCGTAGTAGAATTGGTTCTAGATTACACCGAAATCGTCATAATAGATTACTCATTCTGATTTGAGAATTTGGGCGATTTGGGTTACTGTATAAAGAAATGAAGGCGGGTTATATATATAAGGTGCCGAGGGTGTAAGATCAATTGACTTATTATATTTTATATATAAAAGATATTTTATACAAAACTACCGGCAATCGTACATGGGAAAACAAATAATTAATTTGACATTTACAAATTTTATTCTTTACACTATATTATCAAAAGTTTAATTTTAAGATATATAACGTTTAAAACTTAAGCGTCGTAATTTATAAATTGAGGATATGTAACGTTTAATTTAAGGATATCGTGTGCATATTCAATTTAGTTACCTGGTTCCTTCTTTTGCTACTTTAATTATGTTTAATTGATTTAGTGCATTTTCTTCTGCGTTTATTATTTAGGACTGTAACATTGATATTGATGCCAAAGCATTACGATGAAATTGCACCGTTAAATATCAGGGCCAAACAATTTACAATTTACATATAATTCAAATCTTCATATGAAGCCACATTAGGAGATATATACATTAAAGGTAGATTTGAATGACTTTTAACCAAATTTTGTAGTTCGACTCATTTTGTAGTAGACGGTTACAAGTCGAGCCATAAAGGGACAGATCAGGCATTTTATCACCGTTATATATCAGGGCCAAACAAACAACCAAAGTCACTTGTTACAGGTACAAACAAGCAGGCATCCCCGTCACTATCATTAACATTACATCATATGTGTCCATACTTATGGCATAAGTAGAACAACATTAAGATAAAGAGAAATGAAAAAAATAACAGAAGAAAAAAAACAAAGACGAACATCAGAACGCCTCCTAGAAACTCATAAACAACACAAAGAACGCAAACATGCAATAACGCCACGTAATCACTCACTGATAATACATGAGTTGTTGGGCAGCAGCAACATTCTGAAAACCACCATCATAAATAGCCTGGCTAGCTCCAGCAGCACCCATACTCATACCCATAGTTGCTGGTTTAAATGGATGCTGTCCTTGTGGATGCATAAGCCCATGCACCCCTGCCATCTTGCTTATTGCTAATTGTCGCTCGTATGCCAACAGATCAGCAGCTGACAGCATTGGTGCAGGTGCGGGAGGTGGAAGGGGGTTTGAACTCGTTCCCGGAGGAGTTGGCTTGCTTCCCCAAGAGCACTAAATTGCACACGAAACAATTAAAAAGTCTGGGCTATGCAAATATTCTCTAAGCATAGTTCAATAGATATAAAGCAATTGTCCATCACAAAAGTTTCCGTTTGGTTGAAAGGAATGAAATGACATTCAGGTATACTGTGTGGTATGCATTGATATACATAAAAACATGTCCTCTTTATTGTGAAATAAGTTCAATTAACAATGAGATACAATTAAATGACGTTATTAAATTTTCATATTGTATGCAACAATGAGTATAACTTCAGATTTACTTTCAAATTCAAATTCATATAGCAATATGAAGTATTAGGCTTACAGTTGAAAATAATAATAATAATAAAATAAATAAATAAATAAACAACTAAAGATCAATAAACTATTAGATAAAAAAATTATGTTTTAGTTATTTCGGAAGGTAGAAGTTCAATTGAATATACTTTTATTTTCCACACCATTACCTACAGCTTGTGAATTGCCATCTATTTATTAATAGAGTTAAGAAGATCCATACAAGATCAACAGCATACGCACCTTAATTGGTTTACCGTAAAGAATGGATTGGGTATTTCCCATTTGAATAGCCAAAGCAGCCTCGGCATGGTTATTGTATCTCACAAAGCCGAACCCTTTATCAGGCTGCACCCGGACTTCCTCAATTATACCAGCACCAAGGGAATGGAAGTGGCGATGGAGCTCAAGCTGGGTAACCTGAAATTTTGGAGAATACGTAAATTCATATCCATCAGTAACTAGATGTGAAAAATTGAACTTACAATTTATAAGACTTGCAATCAAAATAAGGGGGTGTTTGCAGCAGGTAATGAAGGTATTTATCTGATAGTTGCATATTTCAAGTCATAGATAACTAATATCCGGTTAGAAGTATAGCCCAACTAGTACTGATTATCTAATTATATATGGTCATACTATCAGTTTAGGAGTAGCTGTTGTGACAAACTTGATTATCCTAGGCCAAAATGAAACTACTATAATACCGTCACTTCATCCTAAAGGCTTAAACCTGCTTTAACTTCTCGTTTCCTTTCACCAAAAATAGTCGGAATTTGGTAAACGAAGAAAGTGGACTATTGGAAGTGCATCCAAACACCATCTCCTGGACTCGTGTGTACAGCTGATTATTAAAGTCTGATTATTCTATTACACATGATCACTTTCAGAACGCAATACCAAACAACCCCTCACAGTCAAATACCATCTCAACGTCACACATATAGCTTTTGGTCATTAAGGGAAATACTAAAATAACATGCAAAACATCAAGAGTTTGTTTATGGCTTGAACATAATCATCGTATAACCATAGCTACATAATCAAAGAAATACTATTCTTACTTCTGGAGCAAGGTTGCCAACATAAACAGTCGTATACTGTGGGTTATTCTCAGGAGCATCACCATTAACGGGCTCCTTACTATCCTCTGCAAAATAAAAAGTATTAGAGCAACAACCAAATTTCAAAATGACAGATTTTGAGATTCTTATTTCTACCCTAGTACTGCATACCTGAAGAACCATTTGTTAGCTCCACCACGCTTTTTGAATCCGAGGCCTGTTTTTCATCACTAGTACCAGCACCTTTGGTAGCCCAATTGCAACGTATCTGTCTACTGCCAAGCCACTTCCCTGATGATATAAAAACACACAACATATGGATGTAGATGTAGTGAAAGCAAGCAAACTGAAACTCGCTATAGAAGGCAAAACTACATTTAGTTCCAGATGAAAATAGCTATTTCAAATACTACAATTTTATAAGCTTCAGGGAATCCAAATAAGAAACAACAAACTTCTAACAGATGTCTTACCAGTTAAATCATTTATAGCACTTTGAGCATCCTGAAAAGGAATTGAAAAGGTCAGATTCGATTTCAGATAATAATAATACTGTCTGTGAATGAAAAACAGTAAGGATGACAGCATAATCCTCCTGATCAATTATCAAATACAGACCTGTTGGTTCCGGAAAGAGACAAAACCAAAACCTCGTGAACGGCCAGTTTTCTGATCCCACATAACCCTTGCGTCCCTGTAATAGAGTAACAGAAAGAAAAAAAATGTAAGAGTGTCTGTCTGTGTGTGAGTGAGGGAGTGAGAGACAGAGGAAAGAGATGTACTCACGAACAACTACCATATACAGAGAAGCATGCAAACAGCATAGCATCAGTAACTTCAGGGCTAAGATCACCAACAAATATGTTAAAGTGACCTGCAAACCAGCAGTAGAAATGGCATGAGAATACATGAGAATACATGATAATAGTTACACCCAGTGACAATTACTCAAAAGTAGTGTGACAATGCCTAACTTTCACAAAATTTATCCAATAAGAAGATAAGCCTACCTGATGTGTCCTCCCTTTGTCCACTGGCATATGCCCAGTTAACTTTAATAGGTTGTCCAAATCTGACAATAACATCGAAAGTAAGTGATGAAGTAAGGTAGAAAAGCAGCACATAACTCTATCGAAAACACTTACAAATGCCTCCCATTTAGAGATAATATAGCAAGCGCAGCTGATCTACGATCAAAGTAGTGAATGAACCCATAAGATGACTGCACAGAAGATATAAGAACATAAAAACCTTTTACAAAATAGCTAAGGGAGAGAAAAAGGTGTCACAATTCAGCATATTCTCCAGTGCCAATCTTGAAATTGATCATATGCGAACTTGATCAAAAGTATTCACACTAACTAATACAGCAATAGCTACCTTATCTTTTCTTATGAGTTTGCATCCTTCAACAGGACCAGTACTTGCAAATACTTCCTGAAGAAGTGGTTCAGTCACTTGTGTATGAACGTTCCCCACATACCTGCAATTTCTCAAAAAGAAAAAACATATTAAGTTAAAAATAACAAGAAAAAACATATTTAGCTATAGATTATTCCCAGTTTCCTTTACATATAAAAGAAACAACCACCCTACATTTGACACAATACATACTACAAATCTAAGAATATGTGTCTATTAGAGGAAGAGAAATGCACATGTTATTAATATAGGTATATAGCAATCTAAACTACACACAGTTAATGAACAGGACAGATCAAGGCTTTTGTCATGTTTAAACATGCAAATTGAAAAGCAAAAAAGGGAACTAAAAATCGTCTGTAAACCACTCACACACTGCGGCATGTATTTGGATCAAAGCCAGGAGGCAGATTTCCACTTGGAATAGGCTCAATCTGCAAAATAAAAAAGTGAAAAAAGGAAAAAGACCAAAAAATGGCAATCTAAAAATAAAAAACCCCCAATTACTAGAGCAAATCAGGTCTTAAGAAGAATGGGTAAAAAGGCAGAGGGATCCACCACGAAACTACACACCATCCACCAAAGAAACAACTTAGGATAAACAAATGGTTCACACATTTCCCCTATATAAGCCTAGAAGGTACAAGTACAAAGACGCAATAAGTTCTAACTGCCTCCAATCCTTACTAACTATTGACAGATCTAATACAACTTATTACAGGGATCTGATTTTATGTATACCCATTGCGACTTACAAAAGAATAAAGTGTCAACTCTCAACAGAGAGAAAGTCAGAAAACAGCAATAAAATGTTTTTCATAGTCTGTGTATCTATTTTAAAACCGTATTAAAAAAGATGATGAAGTTAAGGACTACCATGAAGAACAGACGACAGCAATGCAAAACAGAGGAAACCAATCAAGAAGCTTAAGAGCCAAGAGCCCAAAAACTAAATGCATTGCCCGTCTAAACTTGTAATAATTAAAAAAAAAAATTATGACTTTTGAGAAGCAAGGAATCACACACAAGAACTTTGTGTGGCTAACAAATCAGAACTTGCATATTACAAATCAGAAACTCGTGTGCAAGTAAAAAGCTGACTATAAAATTATAATACAATCACCCAACCCCATATCTCCCACATATGAACAAAAACTCAGGGGCTATAAGCATCAGTGTACCTAACATACAGCAGAAATGGTTGCACTAGGCCCCCAACGATGAAAAAAACATACTTAAAAAGAAAAGAAAAACCCACAAGCAATAAAGCTAAGAAAACTAGTTGACACCCACTATGGGGCAAGGAAGAGTCTCATGAACGTCATTCTAATGGAAGTACTCTTATCATTGCACAACAGAGAACTAGAGAATCATGACGTGCAAGTTCATATAAAAGCGAACATTTCAAGACTAAGAATTTGCTGATTACAAAGGCACGTATATGCGAAAAATGCAGAGGAAAACCACGTTTCAGTCAGAACCCAGCCAGTATCAGCTCAACTCCAAACAAATGGCTACCAACTGACTTCATACAATCATATCAGATTCATACAGTTATGGAATTTAGTATAAAATTTCGCAAATTTTAAACTTTTGACATACTCCGTAATTTAGATGACAGTCACATACTTTTTTACCAACTAATATAAATTTAATAAAATTAACAAGATTCAGTAATGAGGCATGTTAACAAATTCAACAAAATTTAACTACAGCAACTAAATTCAGCAAAAAATTCTAATTTCCAAAAATACATCGTAAATAACATAAAATTACAAGCACAGCAATCATAATTCAATAATCAGTCAACAAAATCAAATTTTTAAGCTCGCAAATGATATATTATATATAGATATATTGCATAAAATAAATGATCGTTTAAAAACCTGTGGAGGTGCTAAAAGGCCAGGATGATATAACGATTGTTGTTGAAGGAGAGCTTGTTGCATCAAAGCTTGTTGTTGTTGTTGTTTCAGCCTTTGATGTTGATGTTGCATTCTTTTTAATTATTCTTATTATTATAAATAAATAGTATTGAAATTGATTAAATTTGTTGTGTATCGAATTTGGGGGTTAGGGTTTCAATCGATTGAAATAAGATCGATATGGAAAGAAATAAAATGAGGGGAATAGAGTACCGAAACAATGAAGATAAGTTTAGAAATGTAATGGTAATGGTCCTTGGACTATCGTTTAACTGCATATTTAGACCATATCCATCCGATGTCATGTGTGTATAAAAACATCGTATTTTGTGTTTTCACTGTTTTGTCGTTAATATATGCAAATTTAAACATTTTAAACTAATTTATAGAACATTGCCCCTGTCGTACTTTGATTAATTCATATATATAGTCGATATATAATTAAAATAATCTTATTATAATTTTTGAATGAGTAAAACAAATATTTTTACGTAAATATAGATAAGATAAGGCACGTGATTTTTATATGGTAATCGTGAGACTTATCGATAATTTCATGCATATTAACATCGGACAAGACTAGTACTACTCTTTTGTAGCATTTCCGATTAAATTTTTACAAAGTATCACATATAAACTTAATGTGTATTCATTTTAAAATCAATTGATAATACAGTGACGGAGGATAAAATATATTAAAATTTTCACATGTTCCGGACATGTTATCAAGGTTTACCCCCAACATTAATATATAACTCTACTATATGTTTTAGGTTGCAAAAATTATTTGTATCTAATCGAAATGCATAATATTATAACCTTACAACAGAAAATTGACGTGAACAACTAAAGAGTAATATGGTATGTCCTTGTACCATGTTCTAAATTGGTGTCATGGCCATTTTCAACATGTACGTCATTCATTTATTTGTTCCTTTCCATTGGTTCCATTTAAAATGTCTCTTAAGTGGAGTTAGATGATAAAAGCCAGTCGGGCATGAAATAATAGAAATCAAATACATAATTGATTTAATCATGAACACTTTTGTAATATAAATTCGATCATAAAGTGGAATTAAACAGGATCTCTCCTGTCAACCAGAGCGAATTTATGCGTTCATTGCTTTTGTGTCGACTATGAATTGAAGCAAATTGACTTTCATGCTTCATGTTGGTGATTTAAGTGTAATCAATTATTTTAGTGTAATTGGAATTTACGGAGACCAAAAGGATTCAAAGGGTGTGATTCTTGATTGTTGTTATAAATGACAAAATTATGTGGTTACTAAACTGTCACAATAGTTCAAAATGTGTGGTTGTTGTCACTAATGAGTAGATACATATGTTTAAAGGGTGCAATCAGTGACATATACTGACAATTGTCACTAATTCATCACTGACTTTGAAAGGCAATGTGACTATTCACAAAGGGTTATAATCATTAACTAAGAGTTGCAACTTTTCAAAAATAGTCACTTTGTTTGTATATATATATATATATATATACACGCACACATGATTATTCGATCTTAGAAATGATATATATAATCAACCTGAACAAATACAAAACTCTCTACTATGGTTTGCTCTAAACTTTCACTATATAAATCTAGAGTGTCGATTCTGTCTTATCCAATTATATATTTCATGTACCCCAAAGCAATAGTGGGTTAAAAAATTACAATCTAAAAGTGTTTCCTACATAATTAAAAGTCTTATCCAAATTATTAATATTATCATCGTACCCAAACCAATAAATTTCCAATGCTTCGTTCTCCTTGCTATGTAAAATTTGAAGCATCCACAACCAGTAACGAGGGAACAAGTCATGATTTTCCTATAATCTATTTGGAATTATATTAAAACACATTCGATCTATTTATTACACAGTACTTTGAAAACTAAACATATATAGAATTTTAGTTTGATGATATTTAAACAAATTTATATAGGAGTATTATAGTACTACGATGTTTATGGATTTGGATGTGGACCATGGACTTATGTAGAAGGTTGTAGATCGAACTATTTTGGTTTGTCCTCGTAACGAGCCACTAAACTAAATAAATTCGAGAAACATCAAACGTACAAGTTAACTAATTATTTGTCACTTCATGCATTAACATTCATCAGGTCACCTTTAATCATTGAAGTTATGAGATGCTATAGTCTGATTTAATGAAAAACGAAACCATTTTATTATCTATCTTTTCATACACTTTGTATGCCAAGTTTTTAATGGTTATTGTTATGGTCGAGCCATTTAAGAGCAATGTAGCATTAATGCCATGTGCAACATGCCTCAAAGGCAAAAAGAGTTAGGTAACAACGTGACGTATGCGATAAAAATCTTTTTTGTATTTTTCTTTTTATAATAATAAGGAAAAACAACGTTAAATAAAAAAGTATTTGGTTTTATTTGTCCAATAATAGTATCTTGATGTAAATTATATTTGAGAACGTAATAACTTTCACAATATATATTTGCAATTTGCAAGTGACGATTCGCAATTTACTCAATATGGTATGAATAATTGTATACATATGCATACATATTAATTGTATCTAATGTTATGCTCAATCACAAATTATAATCGACTACTAAATTATGTAAGTCGATATCTGTTACTTAATGGAGTAATAATATGACCCTATGTTAAATCATACTAAACTCAATCTTAATAAGCTTAATATGATTTGAGCCGGTTCAGGTGCGGGTTTTTAGATGCCATATATATACGTACGTCCTAGTTATATTTTATTTTACTTCGTTATATCGTTTGGAGGTAAGTAGCTAGGTCCACCTAATAAATTAGTGATAAGGCTGTTCATAAACTTTTTAATGAGGCTCACAAGGACACATACTACAAGATTTTAAGTACAGTATATACGTAACCTTTAAGCCACTACTCGCTGGCTACGTTCTAGTATTATAATTCACGTTCTCATTTAGGTATTTATATTTTATTGTTCATATATTTAAATAGATAAAAATAATGAGGTAAAGTTTTTTATATTTTTGATATACATATATAGGGGAAGGATCCATAGGGAAGCTTCAAATTTTGGAGAAGGAGGGAAGCAAATCTTAGCCCTTGATTTTTTCATAAAAAAAACGTTTTTAACATTCATTTGTGATGAATGTTAAATTTTGATTAACATTCATCACAAATGAACGTTAACAATATTCATTTATGATGAAATCAAGGGTTGAGATTTGCTTCTCTCCTTCCCTAATTTTTTTGCTTCTCTCTTGATCCCTCCCCTACATATATATATATATATATAGGAGTGGGTTTATGAAAGAAGAAAAAATTGATGGAAAAATGGAAGAAGAGTTTTTTAATCTTTTGATTCAGCAAATTAACTTTTTGATTTAACAAATTAATTATTTTATTTGTTATTGAATTATATTATTTTTTTACTGAATTATAATTTTAAATATATATTTTTCCATCTTCTCTCTTAAATTTTTTCTTTTCAAATCCTGATATTATACATACTATAAAAAAGTAGATAAAAAGTAAAGAATGAAATTATAGTCTTATTATCTCTTTAAACTTCATATTTTTTATTGTAAAAAGTAAAATTGATACCAAGAGAGTGGTATATAAATCGTCTGTTACTTGGTTACTATATGTATAAAGTAACCAGCCCGTATGTGTGCGCAATGATTGTAATTGTTCATATACCGACGCTTAAAAATAAAATAAATAAAAATATAATCAAATAAAATAAAAGTAAAAATAAAATAAAAACTATCACTGTATTAGATTATAGGGGAAGGGTTTGTATAAAAGAAACGAGAGTGGTGGCATGTGAAAGAGGTGCAGAGAGAAGATAATAGAAGATAAAAAGATTGTTATTGGTTTTAAATGTTTGCTTTAAAGATTGCCGACAAAGAGATCGACGTTTGGCTGCTTTCCGTAAATTTCGCGTTACGCTCTGCATAATATAATTCCCACGTGAAACCCGACATGCCTCACATTTCAGAATTCACATTACGATATTATGGGTGTGTCACATTTTAATGGATTATTAAAGATTCTAATATCGTATTTAGTTATAGAAAATATTTTTATTTTATGTTTTTGTAGAGCATGGTATCATTTAAAAGTTAAAGAAAATAAAAAAATCGCGTTTAATGTGAGAAAAGTTTTTATTTTTTGGAATCAATACGTAAAAAGTCATAAATTATAGACTTTTCTTTTGTAGAATTTTTTTCTATAAAATTACGATTAGAATGCGTTTTTTAATTTTTATTTTTAAAATCCTTTTTAATAAATTAAAGAAGTTCTATGTAATTAAATGTACTTTGAAAGGGTAAACTTTTAATTTTAAAAAACTTCACCTCTATAAATTCACAATTGTTGTTTGACATAAAAAATGAGATGGTGTTTCTTTAAAAAGTAATACCTTCAGGTAAAAATTTCTAAAATTATCTTCTCTAAAGAATTTATGTCGCCTAATTAATAAACTATTACATTACTCATGTTATAATTATTACAAAATTAAAATTATATGACACCATGTCATTTTATATTAATAAGTTTCATCCTCAACTAGTCTATCAAACATTTAGGATGAGTTGGGCATACAGATTCTTTAGTATTCTAGGAGCTTAGACTTCTAGTTTTAACAATCTCAATCTCCTCTAAATGAATAATCTCTGTCTGGTAATAAAAATATAATATGAATTACTGATAAAACATAATAGAAATTCTACCTGCAGCTGGAAAAAAAAATCCTCAGATCCAAACTTCAACTTTAACTCCAACCACATTTAGCAGCTCAAACTAGTTGCTACTAAAAATAACCTTACTAAAAGATAAAAGCTCTAGCTCCAACTTCTGCTCTAAAATTCATTTTCAATTTAATTTTGTCAAACACATACTATAACAACAATGATAATACTATTATAATATATAAATAAAAACGCATATGATGATCGTTTTTCATAAAGAAGCAACCGGTCTACTGTTGTAGTTACGTGTTTGGGCTGCGCAGTTCCTAAATATGATTGTTATTCGCTTCATCTTTTTAAGTGTCTTATTAAATTATTAATAATAATTTAGGTGGTTTTAAAGTAAGTGCCCATTTTATAATCAATTATATTATATATTATATATGTACTTAAAATATGAACGTAATTAGTGTTTAACATATGACATGCATAGTTCTCTTCTTGTATTCATTATTCAATATTCAAAATGACGAATCACGTATTTAGGTTTATGTATTTAGAGCTGTAAATTATTTCCTAAGACAAATTAAAAGACATAGTTGAGGATTTTGTTCGAGAAAATCAAGTATATAGAATCCCCTAAGATTCAACTAAGTTGATAGGTAAAAGAAAAGTAGTTTTCGCTACAACATCAATAATACCTAATTATGTTGGGGGCAAAATATGTGAAAAGTAAGATACAATAATCATACTCTTATCCAAAAATAAAACGACTGCTTTCAAATCTATGACAGATCCGTGAATCAGTTTTCACTGCAAAACTCATTATAATTATTAGATTATAATAGTCTATTTAACTTCACATGCATGTAATAGTTAATCTCTCTATATGTAACAAATGATGATGATGATGATATCCCAAATCCAATTGTTGGGGATATTTTTAACCACCGTTCAAAAATAACGGTTCATATATAAATGAGTTGGTCAAATACATGTAAGCTTTTTTCATTCTGAGCCACTCTTGCATTTCTCCAAACATAATCACCTACACCAGAATCACAAAAAGACCAAATTTTCAGCTCAAACTTTCAATTTACTAATGGAAACAAACACCAAAATTCTTTCTTTTTTTCTTCTTTTCTTTCTCTTGGCTAAGAAGTAAATGGCCATATCTTTTAGACCATCATTTTTCTTGTACATTTTCTTGATCATATTGTTTCCATGGATAGTGAAATCTTACATGACTGATGCAGATGCTTTACTTAGAATCAAAAATTCATTAAACAATCCTCAACCTCTTGATTCTTGGAAATTTGGAACGATACCTTGCGACGATGTAATAAGATGGGCCGGTCTTATTTGTAACAATGGGCTCGTTAGTAATCTTCATCTTAAATCAATGAGTCTTTCGGGTAATCTAGACTTGAATGCACTTTCACAAATGGCGGGCTTGAGAATTCTTTCTCTTGAAAACAATTCTTTTTCAGGCCTGATCCCCGAGTTTAATAAGCTAGGATCTTTAAAGGGTCTTTACCTTTCGTTAAATCAATATTCGGGTGAAATCCCATCGGATTACTTCAATTCAATGACATCTTTGAAGAAAATTTGGTTTGATGGCAACCGATTCACGGGAAAAATCCCTGATTCGATTGCAGAGCTTCCAAATCTTGTGGAATTACATCTTGAAGACAACCAATTTTCGGGTACAATTCCAGCAATTGGGCAAAGAAGTTTAAACTCGGTTAACCTTTCGTATAATAATTTGACTGGTGAAGTTCCATCCGGTTTGGCTAAATTTGATGCAAGTTCTTTTGAAGGAAATCCTGGGCTTTGTGGGGCCAAATTCGGAAGGATGTGTGACAAGTCAAAACCCCAGGCCCCGCCTAAACCGAGCGATAAGTCATCTAAAAAGTCTCTAAAAGTAGGATATGCACTAATGGTGGTGACTTTGTTAATTCTTGTTGTAATGGTTGTTGGAATCTTCGTTTTGATGAGAAAGAAAAAAGATAACTTGGAGACAATTGGAATCATGGAGAAAGATAATATTGAAGGTTCGGTTGGTTTAACTATATGTAATATAAGTAAACCAGAAGCTATTCCGGGTCAGAATAGCTTTGGGACGGGTCAGACAACATTGATTTCTAAAAACAAGGGGACAGGTGTCGATCTAATGTTGTTAAACAACACTAAAGGGGTATTTAGATTGTCGGATATTATGAAAGCAGCTGCAGAGGTGCTTGGAAATGGAATGCTAGGGTCGTTGTACAAAGCCAAAATGTCAAATGGGATGACTGTGGTGGTTAAAAGACTAAAAGAAATGAATATGGTCGATAAAAATGGGTTTGAAGCTGAGATGATGAGGCTAGGAAGACTGAACCACCCGAATATCTTGACACCACTCGCGTGTCACTATCGTAAAGAGGAAAAGCTCTTGATTTATGACTACATTCCTACTGGAAGTTTACTTTACGTATTACATGGTAAGGGGTTAAACATTTCACGTGTAGTTTGGGTGTTTGACACCAAAGAAGTTATGCGATAGGAAATAATAAAAAATTAGTCGTTTAAAATGATCATCTGTGTCTGGGAATGCAATACTCAGATAATCACTTTGAAAACTTGATTCCAAATATCATACTTACGAAAGATGATGATTCAAATGTTTCAGGCGACAGAGGAAAGAGACACACAGAGCTCAAATGGTATGCTCGTTTAAACATCATAAAAGGAATTGCACAAGGATTGGGCTACATTCACACAGAACTTGCCAATCTAGACTTACCTCACGGAAATCTAAAATCGAGCAACGTCCTACTTAGCCATAATTACCATCCTCTAGTAGTAGATTTCGGTCTACATCACATGATCAATGCAAACCACGTAGCAAATGCATTAGCAGCCTACAAAGCTCCCGAATCAGTCAAAAATCATCAAGTTTCACCTAAATGCGACATTTATTGTCTAGGAATCATCATTCTAGAAGTCCTAACAGGAAAATACCCTTCACAGTATGTTAACAAAGGCCAAGGTGGTACGGATCTTGTACAATGGGTGAAATCAGCTATGCAAGAACAAAGAGAAGTAGAGTTGTTAGATCCCGCAATTACAGGATCTAGTAAATATATATGTGAAATGAAGAAACTTTTACATATTGGTTCAAATTGTACAGAAAGTGACCCTGAAGATCGATTAGATATTAGTGAAGTTATTAGTAGTATAGATAATATTCAAGGCGGCGATGAGAATATGATTCAAACACATTCATCTTTTGATAATGGATACGATGATGCCACAAGTACGATAACAGGAGTAACAGATTCTTCGTATGTATCAATGGTACCCGAATCTAGAACTAACAACAACGAATCTACTCAACAGAATAACGATAGTACTATCGATTTTCATGTATCTTGATTTTAGTTACATTTAGCATTAGGCATTAGGATTAAGTATGTGTAGTTCGATTTTGTATCCTTTTATCTGATAGTTATAAGTGTGTTTTAGTGGATAATGATGTTGAAGAGCTTTTGCCTAGGGGATTTTGTTTTGTAAGTTTTTTGAGTTACGAAATATAGAAAAAAAAAAGAGACGAAACAAATGAGTTTTGTGGGCCGAACTAAGAGGCTGTCGGTTAGTTGTGTAATATAGATGAACCCATGAACTAGGGCCATGAGTGTTGGCCCACCTAACAAGTGGTTTAAATTGCATGTTACAGCTTACAAGTTCAGCCTTCGGGAGTGATGCGGGTCCAAGTGTGGAGGATCGGGCCCTTGTGTTTCTTGAGGCCCAAGATCGCGTATCAAAAGGGGGTTCACGAAAAAGGCCGTAATTTGGGCTAGGAGTGTCCGTTTAAGGCTCAGATGACCAGGCGAAAGAAAGCTTGGGCCGAGCCCAACGTCGTGACTAACCTTCGGGAGTCATTCCTGGTATTCGTGAGAATCAACAGGTTTGATTGTGTTATCTCAATTTCAGTCTACATCAGGGAGTAAGTCGCATAAACGCTCATTGTGGTTTTTCGTTCTTTACATGTTTCAGGATTTTTTTAAAGAACTTTACATATTTGGTCCATGAAACCAATAATTAACAAGAATGGTGATTAAATTCTCCTACATGCATAAGTGTATTTTTGCTATTTTACCAAGAGTATAAATAAATCATCTTTTTGAATGCAACACTTCTTTCAAGAATCAAACAAATAAAACATTTTAAAAATGGATAAAACATATTAAATGACAAATCATGAACCAAGTAAGCGAATATGTAACCTTTTGATATTAGTAAGAGGCTTCAAGTTACGAGCAAACCATTCTTATATCAAAAGTATTATCTCATCGTCGTAAAATGAAATTCATTAATATTTGTATGATAATTAATTGGATATGATAGACAATATATTATGTTTGGTCGACAAAAGGAGAAAGATGTTAATGATGAAAAAATGATTTTATTTTGTACGTGTTCGTGAAAACTGATGAATGATTATTGATTAGGATTAAAATAAATAAAATGATAATATAAATAAATAATAAAAAGTAATGAATGAATAGGATTTTGCAAAATGCAGCTGTACATCACACGTGCACAGCGGATTCAGAGAGATACTGTCCAAGGCCTCGTGGAGGAGGAGTAGTAGCAGAATCTAAACTGCACCAAAATTAATTAACTATAATTTTGACAACTAATACACTCATCTCATCACTCCCATAATAACCTACCTGTGTTTACATTTTTCATTTCATTGGCACCACAAATATATGATTATCATACTCCTATTATAACAATATCATGTATTACCTTAATTAGCTATTCTTTAATAAACAAATCTTAGGAGATAATACTAGTGATTTTATTGTTAATTATGACTTCTTTTCGATCTTAATGGTGGTGTAATGGTCCTCTTTGCACAACAAAATGTATATGTAGTTGACTTATTAAAACAGAGCCTCTAAAACATAGGTTAAGTTTAATTAGTTACACAAAAGGTTTAACTTGTAAAATGTTAGCGTGGATTAACTTTGTGATTTTGTCAAAGATTACAGTATTTTAAAATATGTGTTTATCTGTGTGCGGGTGTTTTCTCAATATTGTAAGCTTACATATTTATCTCAAACAATATTCTTTTACAAATTCATGAATATTCTTTTTATGTTTTTCGACAAAACTTTTCCAAAGATGGGATCTCATGGTTCTACAGATGATAAATAAATGGTTTCAATTGTGAAAGGGTGACGAATTCAAAATTAACGGGAATCGGTATCTCAATTTCTTTAAACTAGTAACATTTACAAAGAATATAACTATTTAAAAGAATTATTGTAATCTAGACTATCTCTACCTATAAGGCAGCTCTCGCACACGGTAGAAATAAAAGGAAGTAAATAAAGCAAGGAATTTAAAGACATATGCTAAGCATAATTTAGAATATCATAATTTCCTTTTATAAAACCGAATTTACATAATTATCAACTTTGTCAATTTTTTTAGGGTTTTTTTTATCTCGATCGTTATAAATTTATAATCATTAACGAAGGGTTTACAAACACGAAAATTGTAAATCTAAATGATTAATGCGAGCATAGTTTTATAAAATGAAATTTTAATATATTGATTTTTTTACACCGATCGGAGTAGGGGTGAAAAAGGGTCTAGAAAACCCGACCCAATCTTAACCAAAACTCAAATCTTGACCAGCATATCCTTTTAAGGTTGGGTTAATTAGAGTCTCATAATATTTTTTAGGTTGTGTGACCTGACCCAATATAACCAACATTCTTACAAGGTCGAGTTACGGATTAAATTGACATTACTATCGGATTGTTGAGTCAATCCGACAAAAAATAAACAATCTTACATTCTTAATAAACCTATTTTTTAGAACCCGTTAGTGCATATCAATAAAGTACTTATCACTGTTTAAACGCATAAATAAATAATTTTGTGTTTACCGTTACAAGTAAAATAAAACAGGTCTAAGTAACAAGCAATGCACACATTGTTTCTATGTGTATTATAATCAAAGAAATTCTACTATCCATTGTTAACCTATGGCTTATGTGATACATCCTAATCAAGCAAAACAGTAATACCCTCAAATATTTCATGATGAATTGAATATGTTTAAATAACAGTTATATTCCTTTTTCCTTCACTTACGTTTGTTAAAAAACTGACTTACTATGTACTCTAAAATGTTAATGGCTAGCCTGAGAAGTACACAAAGCTGACCCGATTCAACCCAACTCCGAACTTACCTGAACTCAAAAACCAGATTACTTATAAGGTCAGGTTATGAATTACTTTTTTAAACGTTTAACCCGACCCAAATGGACCAGAAACCCGACAAATACACCCTGTAACCCCCTACCCTAGATTGAAGTATAAGTTTATGGAAGTCAATTAGTGTAATATATATTTTTTAAAATCAAAAGTTTACATTTTTTAGGTTTATTTTTTGTTTATACGGAAAATTTAATTTCAATAACGATCTATAAGTATGTAACATGAAAATGTAAGTTTGAGGTGTTTAAGAATGCTTAGCTATTAGCTTAGCTGTAATTTACTACAACTCCACATGTGAATTATCGGGTTTTAAGGCGGAATATTCTCAGGATCTTATTCTCCACCTCCATTCCTATCAATTTTTCTTTTTCATTTTTTCACTTGTATTATCCTCTTTTCCTTTTTCACTATAAAATAACTTTCATTATCAACAAACCCTAGGAACAAACGACATCATAAATTGCATGAAAACCCTTTTTAAACTTTACCCGATAAACATGGATACTCAGAGTTTTGTCTATGGTTATTTATTTATTATTTTTTTAAACAATAAAATGTTAGATATATCCGAATTTTGATCTACATTATAGCATTTCTTTATATTTTGATCTACATAAATGTTCGTAGGGAATTTGTTAATTAAATAAACTTATGTCAAAAAATGATGTAACTTTTTTAAAATTCCTATAATATAACAGTTTTTTCATAAGTTTTTAGTCTTGATTGACGTACCATTTTTTATTGACGTTATGATATATAAGTACGTCCTATTTATTTATTTATTTTAGACTTCACCAATAATGTAACGTTTACATTAACTATTCCATTAATCTCAACTTATTTAAATTTAAAAGTATAACTAATTCCCTCGGATTTAATCATGCCAGAATCATTTGTCTTTTAGTCATTTTTTTAAGTCTCGTGCATTAATGTCCTCTGTCCTCACCATCCTCCTTAACGAATTGTACAAACTCAAAACAAAAACATATTCTTATTATACATTTCATCATTCACAGATCCAAATCCACTTATCACATTTCCATTTTATTCAAACAAAGACAACTTCCGATTTCTTCTTCTTTATCATCGTTATCGTTATCATTATCGTTATGGAACCACCGGGGATCGACAGCTCAGCTGCTGAACAAATCATCCTTCGGTGGGACTCAACGGCATCAGAAGATGCTAGATATCGAATGATTTTCGAAGGTGATCGAGATGAAATCAACCGTTACTTACAAGCTGTAGATCAAATCCAACGATCTATGGACTCAACTACATTATCTGAAAACCAGTCAACGAAAGTCAACAACGCAATCCAGATCGCTATGGCTCGTTTAGAAGACGAGTTCCGTAATATTCTTATTACGAACTCGACTCCTATTGAGACCGAACCACTTACTGACTCGGTCTCGTTAACTCCTAGAACCACTCCGAGAACTAGCAGTTGTCGGAGTGATTCACCAGAACACGAACATTGTAGCGAAAAACGAACCGAATCAATTTCTAAAATTACTTCCGCTTCATTTACAGAACGTAACAAACGCAGCGCGACGTTCGCGAGCTGTAGATCTATGAACAGCATTCGCGAACAAGATCTGGTACCCGCTGAAAGCATATCAGATCTACGCGCGATCGCGGAGCGTATGATCGCTGCTGGTTATTTCAGAGAGTGTGTTCAAGTGTACGGAAGTGTACGTAAATCTGTTGTTGACGGAAGCTTTAAGAAGCTCGGAGTCGAAAAATTAAGCATAGGTGATATTCAGCGCCTCGAATGGGAGGCGCTGAACGCGAAAATCGGACGTTGGATACGAGCTGCGAAAGTTTGTATCCGAGTTTTGTTTTCTAGTGAAAAGAAGCTTTGCAAGCAAATTTTCGAAGATCTTGGATCAACATCCGCGGATGACGCGTGTTTCATGGAAACCGTTAAGTCTCCGGCGACTCAGCTGTTTAACTTTGCGGAAGCGATTAGTATAAGCAGGAGGTCGCCTGAGAAACTGTTTAAGATTCTAGATTTACATGACTCCTTACTAGATTTATTACCTGATATTGATGATGTGTTTGATTCAAAACCGGCTGAATCGATAAGGATTCAGGCACCGGAGATACTTTCGCGACTAGCGGAAGCGGCTAGAGGAATGCTAACAGAGTTTGAGAATGCAGTCCTTCGAGAACCTTCTAGAGTTCCGGTTCCTGGAGGTACGATTCATCCGTTAACAAGGTATGTAATGAATTACATAAGTTTGATTTCGGATTACAAGTTAACATTAGGAGAATTAATTGTCTCGAAACCTACAACCGGATCTAGACATTGTGATTCCACCGCTCCGGAAATGGATTTTAGTGATCACGAAGGGCAATCGCCGTTAGCTCTACATTTAATTTGGATAATCGCGATATTACAATTTAATCTAGAAGGAAAATCTAAACATTATAAAGACAATTCATTAGCTCATTTGTTCATTATGAATAATGTTCATTACATTGTTCAAAAGATCAAAGGGTCAATGGAATTAAGAGACATGATCGGAGACCAGTACTTAAGAACTCTAACCAGGATCTTTAGGCAGGCTGCCACGAATCACCAACGAGCAACGTGGATTGGGGTATTACATTGTTTGCGAGATCAAGGGTTACATTCTACCGGAAGTTTTTCATCTGGTGTTTCAAAGAGTGCGTTAAGAGAGCGATTCAAATCGTTCAATGCCATATTTGATGAAGTGCATAGGACACAAGCGTTATGGTTAATCCCCGATGAGCAACTTCGTGAGGAGTTAAGGATCTCGATATTGGAGAAACTGGTCCCAGCATATCGTTCGTTTCTTGGGAGATACGGGAATCATATATCGGATAATTATATCAAGTACACTGTGGAAGATCTTGAAAATGCTGTTTTGGATTTGTTTGAAGGGTATGCAGTTTCTCAGCACTCTAGGAGAAGATCACAATGAGAGAAAAAAAGAATATTGTAGGATACAATTTTTTGATTATTTTTTTGGTATAAAAAGAGGAAACCTGATAGTCTCTTCTCCCCTGTAATCCTGTTGCCTGTTCATCTATTTATTCAGATTTTTGTTTCTGATTTTGTTGTTAATGAACATTCGCGCACACTGATATTTAATTAGCATAAAACTCGAGTATTTGTGCTCAACTTTCTAATGTTACTTGCTTCTTGCATAGCTTCTTTCGCAATGCCCCTTTATATGTTGTTGCTACATATATATTGTTGTTGAGAATGATAAATGAATAGGTGATTGTGAGTTTTGTTTATTTACAATGACAGAATGTAGGGATGCCAAGCGTTTTGTTATTGACATATATTATTATCATTGTACATTTATATGTGTATATAAATGTAAGCACATCCGATGGTACAGTGGTTTTGACTTTTAGCACAAATCGGAGCATGTATCACACAAATCGCAACAACAATCGAGAAGTTCAAGACATGCAAGAGCAGTGCAGAGTTCCCCAATAGCAAGGGAAAATTGTGAGTTTCTGACTTCAGACAAGCACTTTAAACAACCATAAGTATCCAGTAATCTGTAACACGTTGATGCAGCCTTCCTCACGAGTTTTTCAGCTTCGTTTAACTTTTCTTCTTCGACTCCAGGAGGAAGATTTGCAGCAGTGGCCTTCAAGTTACCAAATCCAACACATACATTTCTTAGGCATATCGTCTTCTGATTCATCAAATTTGAACATTTCTGCAATTCAACATATAAACATTGTACAATTACTTAAAAATACCGAATTTGATAGTCATTTATCACCATCTTGAAGTATAGTTGTATACCTCATCATCTTGTATAACTGATTTGAGGACCGGTTTTAATTTATCATTTTGATCTAGAAACATGAGTGTATATTCAGAAGGTACTCCTCTTTGAAAGCTCATTTGGGCAACCTACATTCACAAAAACATTAACATAGTTGCCAAGTTATGGCCTTACAATTTCTACAAGAAAAAAGAGTGAAACCTTCTTCTCCAGATATGTGTTGTGGTCTAACCATGCATGTGCTGTGAGTATATCGATCTCTCTTCTAGCACATATCTGGAAACAGAAACTAATTGTAACAACTGAAAGAAATAATGCATCCAACTTTAAGACTTTAATCCTGTAACCGCAACAAAAAGTTCAAATATTTACCTTGTCCAAGTTTACATCTACTATCTTTCTTACTTTGACATCAATCACATAACTACTTTGATCCGCCAATAAACCTCTAGCTTTCACAACGTCTGGGAACTTCCCTTGGTAACGACCTGATACAATTAATGGGCGTCCAGAAAGCAGATCTGGAATATGAGATGGGTACAACTGCAACAAACAAAAACATATAAGAAATAATGTACGAACATGAGCTAGACGTTAAATAAGAAAATGAATCTAATGACAAAATTTAGTGAAAAAAATCTTAAACGCACCTCATATGATTTTAGATTTTCCAAAGCATCAAGGGTTACGTTTGTTAGCATAGGCGACAAAGCATTATCAAACAACCGTTGCAGTTGATCACTAATCGAATCTGGCACAAAAAATGTCGATAAAAGTAGAATTAGTATCAAGCTAGACCCATCTTTATGAATTACTAATACTAAGATTGGATTATAACCATGGTATTTGATAAGTTAACTGACCTATATCATATGCAGCATCATAATATCCCCTACCAATATGTGCAAGCATTTGCAAGAAATAATGATTACAGTATGAACCTGCAAACGGAAAACACATATATTCAGTTTAACAAAAGAGCATTCAGATTTTTTTACAGAATGATATGTTAGCAAATTAAAAGTAAAATACACAATTGCCATAGTTATAAAAGGAACAAGGATATTAACTACAAATTACGTGAAAGGCCTGACCTATGCCAAATGTGCAAATTCGAGGAGAAGTCATGCTTCCGTCCACAAGGTTGCATTTGATCATATTACTAATATCTCTTTCATCTTCAACGCTTCCATCAGTAATAACGAAAATGAGAGGCATAGATTCACCCGTTTTTCCAACCATGTCAATTGCCTGAATATCAAATCATGTATGTTCATTAGCTATTTTTGTAGAAGATAGTTTTTGAGTATTGGAAAAAATCCTCTACTGTATTAAACACCCCCTAAACATCATCATTAAGGACACTAAATTGATTTAATGCAAATGGTGTTATAACCATGTATCTAACTTCATATAATTTGCTCCATGTAACCATTGAGTAATTTACCTGTTTTAATGGGGACATAAGGTTTGTACCTCCTTCAGCAATCAAGTCATTCCACATCCATTCGGTTGCATTTGTGATTGTTTCTTCTGTTACTAACTCTAACAAAGATGAGAATGACTTAACGCCATTATTAAACGCTATGATATTAAATGAATCTCCTTGATTAAGTTTCGTGAGGGAGCTTGTGATTGCACATATCGTTTTCTCAAGAGGAGCATCTCGCATGCTTCCACTTATGTCTACAAAAAATACCACTTCCTTTTTGAAATCCTGATAAAATTCAATAAAAGTCGTATTATTGTCAAGCACAAATGATGGCCATGAGAATTATCACGAGTTAATGATGTCGTAGATTTGTCACTAACCTTTTTAACATTGTTAGCCGTAGGGAAAATATAAAAGTAAAACATATCTCTCTGATCAAAATCATATGAATATGGATGCTGCAGAAGCAGACCACCAACCGTCTCGTTTGAGCATACCTAGCATGTAGTCACTACCATTACTCTAGCATGTAGTCAAATATAAAGCAAAACATGACACAAGATCATGTTCTTTTTTTTTTTTTGAGTAATTATAGAAGATTATGAGATCCACTTGAAATCTTACGGAATAAGTGAAATGGAAGTCTTGAGTAGACCATTTCGAAACTTCTGCCTCATATGTGAAGCTTGCTTCCCCTGCCTGTTGCCGCACCTCCTTTCAAAGGTTAATTAGAAAGAGATAATAACACCAAGTTAATCTTGTTAGCTTTCGAGATAAAAAGTACCCAACAATAGTAACATATACTAATGAATGAACTATAACAGAATTCACAGCATACCTTTAAAGGATGACTGGCAAATTTGCAAGTAACGTTAGACTCAGTACCAGAGTTGACATTTAGCAGCACTTTTTGCCTTTTAGGAATAGTCTTCTCCGAAGGCAAAACATAATAGGGGAAAGTGAAAGGCACATTGAGACAGAACTCAAGATCACCTTGATATAACAATTTCTGAGACCATCTTACTTTAACATGAATCATAAATCCTCCTTCAACCTTGATATTTTTTAAGTATCATTGAGTAAGAAAATCTTTCAACAAAATAAACGAATTAAATTTAATAAGTTTCATGGAACAACGTTTAGGCGAAACCTGAGGGACTTTTAGTGTGTATGTGTTGCGTTTCATCATGAACCCATCTGTTTTGGTTACCCGGTCTGAATCTTTTTCATCCTCTGGAGTAATCAATTTAGTAAAATATGATCGTCTGGTGGTCTCAACGTTGAAGTCAAGAACTGAACCCTGTTTGTCCAAACCATGTTTCATTTAGTGCTTAATCAAGAAACTTTGATAAATAGGGATAAAAGAAATGATCTGACATTAGGAATAGCACATATATGTTGCAAAACAACGAATCATTTCAAAATACAGAAATGAGAAATCTCATTTTACTAATACCATTTTTCAGTTTGTTATATTTTTTCCGTACTACTAGCAGCACATATCATATATCAATATATTCCCTTACTTAAGATATTAAAACATAATCTATACGTTTGCAATTTCAGGATCACATACCTATTCACCAATTGTCATTTAATTTAATAAATTTATTTAAAGTGTCAGTTAAGAAATTACCTGCTCACCCATAGGAATCGCGATACGACAATCACAACATGCACTTTTCGTTACACAATGCAAATGCCAAGCCCCCATAACCGTAACAAACGCAGTGTCCAAATAACATTCAACGTTCATTGAAATCCCATACATTTGAAGAGGAATCAATGCAGGCGGATTACAACGTCCATACACATGAGGCTGATAACTCGTGATATCAGGATTATCAACCACATTAGGATCAGTAATAACTGCATAAACCATGGGCCCCGTTGGATGATGCTTATCTGGAAACTTAAAAGACGATGATATGGTTGAACACGTTGATAGTGCCTTGGACATTGAAGCCGGTTTTGGAGCAGTCATTGAAGTTCCATCTTTTCCGTAGTATATTCGTTTAGATAACTTGAGTCCCGTATCGACTGATTTCGAGAACTCATCAGCTCCCATTTTTTTAGAACAGAATGTAACTGGATTTTGTTTGTTGATGCAATGAGTGTGATCTTGTTTGCTACAATATGAGATGAAGGCTATACAGATAAATGAGTTTATATACTCTTTGAAGTTCAGCTAGTTTGATACTAATAATAAATATTATTTTTCAAAAATACATTTAGTGATATTAGTTTTGTAGATATGTATTGTTTGGATATATAGTTTTTAGTTAAAAATGCGTATATAATATTAATAGTAAATAAATTAAGTTTTCTAAAAATTGTAGCGAATGTTTTAGAAATTAGGGTTAATTCATCAAAAGTGCAACGTACTGCCACAAAATGTTCCATGTATACAAGCTACCCATTTTATGTTCTGGGTATGCAACAAACCGGAAGAAACCGTTTTCATATCTTGACAAACTTGATTTTTACCTGCTGAAATATGCAATTTGGTGATTAGGCAACCACGTCACTCGCCAGCTAGACAATTTGTTGCCATCTGTGTATGGTTAATTCATCAAAAGTGCAATGTACTGTCACAAAATGTTCCATGTATACAAGCTACACATTTTATGTTCTGGGTATGCAACAAACTGGAAGATTTTGTGTCGATGTATGTAAAATGATGTTATTTCATCAAATCTATAAAAACCCACTTCTACCTTCTTGTCTTTTTTCCCGACCAAGAATCATCGCCGGAGTGTGATTGGGTTTGCCAGAGTTTGCTTAGGTTCACCGGAGGTGAAGTTGGTGTAGGAAGAAATTAGCAGGACGGTGGGGATGATAACAACCAAATAAACGACGGATCTCGACGATATTTGTGTTCAACAACATCACCACCGGTCTACCTCCACCATTACCGGAAAAAACCTGCAATTTTTGACCGGAATTTGCTGGTGCTCGAAAATTCATTGTCGGTTTTTATAGTTTGATTGATATATATTATGTATGAATTGATCAATTACCTTCACCCACAATCTCAATTCCGGTCCGAATTAAATGATAAATGGTAAGGAGAGGAAGAAGAACATGAAAATCTTGTTATTGAAGGTTATTAAAAGTTATTAAAAGTATGTCAAGATATAGAAACGGTTTCTTCCAGTTTGTTGCATACCCAGAACATAAAATGGGTAGCTTGTATATATGGAACATTTGGTGGCCGATACGTTGCACTTTTGATGAATTAACCCTTAAAGAAAAAGCCACATAATCAATGTTACCTGCTGTTCCGGTAACAGGTTACCATGTTACATATATCGATACAATATCTTCCAGTTTGTTGCATGCCCAAAACATAAAATGGGTAGATTGTATACATGAAACATTTGGTGACAGTACATTGCATTTTTGATGAATTAACCCTAGAAATTAACAATTGGGTTAATTCACCAAAAGTGCAACGAACTGCCACCATTTGTTCCATATATACAAGCTACCCATTTTATGTTCTGGGTATGTAACCAACCGGAACAAACCGTTTACGTATCTTTACATACTTGATTCTGATCTGATGGAAAATGACTTTGCTGACAATGCAGCCACGTACGATGCCACGTTGAGTATTTTGATACATCAGCTGTATATGTGTCATTGCCATGTCAGAAAACAAGACTTTAATTGTATATACATGTCAGATTTTAAAAAAAAAAAAAAGATATGCTGACACTTACATGTTTACCGGTTCTCCCGGTAGTAAGTTACCAAGTTACATATATAGGTACAAAATTTTCCAGTTTGTTATATACCCAGAACATAAAATGGGTAGCTTGTATATATGGAACAAATGATGATAGTTCGTTACACTTTTAGTGAATTAACCCTTAACAATTTAATTATTATTTTTAAAAAGCATAAATATAGTAATTTTATTTTTGAAAGATTCTAATAATAAGTCTCGTAGTTTTCAATAAAATACCGATAAGATTGTAATATATCTTGGATATATCAAACTAATGATTAATTAATGTAATGAAATTGAATAAAGTTGTATTTTCACATAATATAAAAAGAAAAGAAAAATACAACCTGTAAAATTAGCAATAGCAAATTCTCTCGTTTTGAACGTTGTATGATGAATAGTAACAGCAGTCCACTCTCATGTTGGGTTCCTAAAGGCTAAAGATATTTTTATATTGAATTTTGAATACTTTTAATAAAATGAAATAAAAATAATGTGGTCATTAAATATACTTTCCATAAAATAACAAACGTTAATACATATTTTGTGTAACATATATTTTAAATAACAAATAATCTTAATATCATGTGGTCACTAAATATAGTTTCCTTAAGTAATAAAAAACATGATATTGGGTATGTTGTATTTGGGCAACTAATTGCTGCAATGAACAGGAACCCAAAACCATAAGATGTGTATACAAAACTCTGAACCGTTAATTGGAAGGACAATTTTGCCGGTGAAATGAAAATTCCTAAAAGTATGTCCCATTTTAAGCTATGTTTGTTAATATGGCTATGATTAATTTATCACCTGAGAAAAAAATGTATTGTCAATGTTTTGCGGTTTATGTGTATACTACACGAAAACACATGTGATCTAAACTAATTTCGTTAGAGTATTGAGCTCAGACTCATTAAATAGATGTGGTGACATGATCATGCATCACAAGGAACAGTATACGAACTACAAAGAAAGCTGATTGATCCAAAACCGAAATCTGCTTTTATAAATCTGCTACTACCTAGAGTGTATAAAACGAAAACGTACACCTTAGTCATACAAAGTGAATACAAAATTGTAACTTAGACGTAATTAATGTGCTCAATCTTCGTAAGTTAATTGTTGACATGGTGGTGGTCGCTTATACTTCATTTCTTGATCATAAAAAGAGCATTCATCGTGTGCTGATATATGTTAAGTACTCAACTGAAGGGATCGAGTCTGCAATTGAAGAGGTCTTCATTTGTAACCCAAAACAGATGACAATAACCTATCGTTTTAACTTTGAAGTTATCAAGGGAGTGATTTACCTAACAAGTATATTTAGGGCGCGTTTGGTTGAAAGAATGTTGAACGATTCTGATGATTTCAATTTCGTAGTGTGTTTGGTTGGCCAAAATGAAAGGAATTGATTTCCGTAGGAATCTTTACATTCCTTCATTTAAAGGATTCTCATTCCTTAGGGGGTGTGATGGATTTTAATTCCATTCCTCTCTTGAATTTCCAAAAGACTGAACTACCCTCAACCTACGTTTTTCTTCGAATTTCTTATGTTTTCTTCGTTTTTTAACGTTTTTTACGCTTTTTACGTTTTTCTTCGTTTTTACGCTATTCTTCATTTTTTTTACGTTTTTTTACGTTTTTCAACGTTTTGATTCATTTTGTTCGTTTTTTTATGTTTTTCTTCGTTTTACTTTCTTTTTTTTTTCATTTTGCTTCGTCTTATAGTACCATGATGCACCATATCTTAAAATGACAAAAACGAACACGTTAAAAAGAGCCAAAAAAGGTGACAAAAGGGGAAAAAACGTAAATAAACGAAAAAACATATAAACAGTAATAAAAACGTAATACGAAGAAAAACATGAAAAAATAAAGAAAGACAAAGAAAAACGTAATAAAACGAAAAAGAACGTAAAAAAAAAGTAAAAAAAAGATGAAAAGCGTAAAAATCGAAAAAGACGTAAAAAAGGAAGAAAAACATAAAAAATGTTAAAAAAAGATGAAAAACGGAAAAAAAAAAAAAAAAAACAACGTGGCTCAACCAGTAACCAATGGCGAAAACTAAAAAATCCATGGTTTCCCGGTAGAACCCTATTTCGCCCAAGTTTTCACTTTACCTCCTCTTATTAAGACTATAGAATGTTCCTGCGAATTATGGCCCTCGCCCGGAATGTGAGCAAATAATTGCAAAAAGGGGTATTTTCGTCAATTCACGTAATCACATTCCAATTCCTTTGACAAATTGACGAACCAAACATAAAACAGCAAAGGAATTGAATCTGATTCCATTTCATTTTCTGACAACCAAACGGGTTACAGAATCTAATTCCTCATAATCTGAATTCTTTGACAGATTTCATTCCTTCTAAAAACATTATGCTAGCCAAACGGTACCTTAGTATTTGCTTTTGTGCAGAAGTTATCATCCTATTACTTATATTTATTAGTCTTACAAAACCATCTTTTAGGGAAACCATTTGCCTAAAGATAGAAAAAAGTAAACAACAATTATCTACAAAATACATGGAACAACGTGCAAATAAACCATCATAAAGAAGTACAAACAATCAGACATTCTTATTCCTAGCTTCAGTCAACTCCAACAAGTAATTTACACTACTATAAAAATCCAGACCTTATATCATTTACATTTCTACTACTATGTCCACCAAATTTCACTGCTCTCAGATCCACCTGGGGTTGCATTTCCGCAAGCTCTCTCACTCTCAATAGAACTGGTGCTGGGATCGGAATTGATGCATGCTTCTTAGAGTTTTGTACCTGCTTCAAGTAAAAAACTCTGTAACCAACTAATATGCGACACACAAATCGACAATTTGCAACTGTAAGCCCTCATCATTTGGTTCAACTGGCAGATCCAAATTTCTTAAGCCAATAATGGATTTGAGAGGTTTGTCCATATTCAACAGTTGCTTAACAAACAAGAAAATATGAAAGTGTAAACGAATCGCCCAAATAACAGCTAAACCCAACTAGAGTTGACATGATGGGCGGGGTTAGGTAGAAGGTCAAAATAAGTTTAAGTTGAAATGCTTCATTTTCAGTACAAGTCGAAACGCACCAGTTGGATTGGATTAACCCGCAAACATTCTTTTGTCCATTTATAACATAAAATAATATTGTGTTTAATCGTGAATACAAAAACAATATTATTACAATGATAATCTAAAAAGTTGAACAATACGATTTACGAGTCGTATGCATTAATAATAGAATCTGGGCGACTTTCAACCTACTTGACCCGTTTAGCCCATTCCCTTTTAGCTTAACTTTTCAATTTGACAGATATGACTTGTTTGACATAAACCACAACCCAGACTGTGACCCATTCATAAGTAAATGGGTTGAAATCGTCAGAGTCTAGACACATGAGAAGTCGCTGAAACTAAGAAAGAAAATTGCTTACCCCTTTATCAGCAGGTAACTGTGTGAAACTAGCTCTCAGCAGGTTCCTCCACTTGTCCTGCAAACATCAACAATTGGCTAGTGCAAAGTACAAGGTCGTCTTGCTCATACTAGATAACGTATAAACTCGTATCCTAATTTATCAAAATGGGACATTATGCATGACGATAAATAGCATACCTTGAGATCAACTGATGTACGGTGTGAGCATGTTGCAAAAGCTATCCTCTTTATCTCGGACCACCTGCCAGCACCATACCTAGAAACACCTTCAATTAATTTGACCACTTCACTAAGAGTCCATGGTCGATGATGTTTCCTTCTCATCCCACCTTTTGCTGTTGGCACAGTCAATATATTATCATCTGAATCTTCTGCATATGAATCCACGAGTCCTTCATCTGAATCATTGTTTAAATCGGCTGATTGCTCCGAGTATTGTTCATTTTCTCCTGCTTCCTTAATTAGCTATAGAATTAAAGATAAGTCACAAGATGGTGGGGTACTAAAAATATAAATTCTACATATCGTGAAAAATCACAAGCAACCATCATGGATAAACAGCGAATGTAGAATCTATGTCTCTTTTTACACATATGCTAAAAAGCCAAAGACATGCATGATGGCATGACATGCAATCTTAAGACCATGCATGTGCCTATCAGACCCAATCTGCACTAAAATTTGTCTTGGGAATTCTCAGGCTTTCTTTGCTAGTTGTTTACTTTTTCATCATCAGATCTAAAACTTGTATGGGAATCATTTTAATCATTTCGATAAACATTTATTATACTTCCTTTCATTCTGCAAATCTATTACTACTGTCTTTAACATGTGAAAAATGGCCTATAGTGTATTTGTAGTGCCATTAATCTCTGTAATCAATTAGAAAGTAAAAAAGATTACCCACTATTTAGATACAAAATGTCAAGTAAAGAGCACATAAAACATATATGCTTGAATGCTTCACGACCTAACTACAGAGATGTTTCCACTCTTCAGAATTTTGGAGAAATGAAGAGTATTGTCACAAGTTAAGACTGGCTGTATGATACACAAATAGCTTGAAGCGGGAATAGGATTCAAATAAGAAACTAAAATATTTATGGAGAGTTGATAAACCAAAGCAAAAATGGAACATTGAAATGCTTACAGGCTGTTGAACCCAACCAGTAGTCGGTGTAGCTTTGATTTCGTGGTTCTCTATTTCGTCATCTGACTGAGAACCTTGTCCATCATGGGCCTTATTTACTGGCTTTGTTGTGTTTCCCATTCCACAGGATTGAAATTTCTGCAATTAAATTCTTTTAAAAATGAGCTGACCAGATAACTAACAGAAAAGGATCGCAGTACCAAACCAATAAAATAAAGAATATAATTTGATGATTTGATCCTTGATATGCAGCTAGAGCTACATCTATGATGTAAAACTAATACACGACTTTGCATTAATAATTCAACATTACCATAAGAGACATAAAATTCTCTCTTGGGCGCCCTCTTCGAATCCTGGAAACATATGGAATTTCAACCCCGGAACCTCCAAGAGAATCCTGACGAGTTACAAGAGGTCTCCTAACTGGTTGGATATCATGAATAGGCCTGACACGTGTTCGTGTTCCATGTCCAGAACTTCTGACAGAAGAAACCGGTCTACCACTATATTCCCGTGAGTCTGATTCTGAAACTTCGATATAGCGCTTTGTGGGCTTCCTAACTCTTTTAGAAGCATGGCTGTCATCTTCAACAGCAATATGATGCTTGGACGTAGCACTTTGCACACTCTTGCTGTTGCCGCTGAAATCATCTTCCATTTGAATACTTTGACCAACTGATATATTATAACCACTAACATTTCTTCCTTCTAGTCCAGTGACAGCAACCTCATTAAGATTCTCATCCTTACTATTACACTCGTCTGCTTTGCCTTTCTTTCTAATTCTGTCATTTTCAATTATAAAGGTAGTAGCTGAAAAATCACAAGAATTTGACAACCCCATGGAAATCCTTCTCTTGAGCCACTGCTTGTCCTTCACAGAAGTTTCCCTGCCAAATGTAGCCTTAAAAGTAGCATGAAGTTCTCTAACTGAGAGGTTGTCTAGACATATCTCCCCCTTCAGTTTAGAGAAATCAGGTTTCCAACCAGCACCCATGGTTGAAGTTGATGGTTCACTCTCAGCTGCTCCCATAAGAGGGTCTGCTTGCTTTCTATCCCCAGATTGGTCAATCTGGATATCAACTGGAGTTGACTCTGATTGAGTAACTTCCTGCAGTCCAATAAATATGTAGATCAATTATAAACAACTTGCAATCATAAATGCATACCACAATAAATAAATAAAAAGCCATGATGAAAAACCTTGAGCAGTTTTATCCAGTGAGCTACAATAAATGACCAAGCAGCAAAGCTAGTTAGAGTTCAGATGTAACCATCAAACCCTAAAAGTTTTTAAAAGTGAGGTATCTTTATCTGTATCTTTATCTGTTCTCTTATGATAAAAACCATAAGAGAACACTAAAAGTAAATAAATCATAACGTCCAATATTTGCTTATAATATTTAGCATCCCCCTAAATAGAGACAGTCTACTGCTAGTAGTTGGTAATTGTAGTGGTAATGTGAGTCCTCCAGTCAATTGCAGATAGAGAGAAAACAAGCTTGCATGATGTTCAAAACAAAATAGTACCTCATATTGGTGATTCACTTTCCCGAGATCAACTGTTGTGTCAACTACTGCATCTGATCTTCCTCCCTCAATAGAAGGGTCCTCGAATTCCAAGAGGCCTGCAATATTTTTCATTCACATGAACTTCAAGCATGAAGATAGAACTACATGGACCATAGAAACCTACATTTGTAGAGCTATCTAGAAAGGAATTCTAAGACTTAAAAAGATGAGGGCCTGGAAGGCTGGAACACATGATGTAAAGATACTGCTCGGCTGATACCATATTAATAACATGCTCAAGCAGATATTTCTTTTGTAAGAGCACTATCACTTAATACAGTACAAAAGGCAATAACATCTACTACTCCCAGCAGAGCTCAACTGGTGAAGCATCAACATAACCATGACCAAAGAAAGACAACTAAGAAACTTCACCAGCATATTATGACAAACAAGGGAATCATACGAAAATCAATAATAGGAAGAAAAGAGAGGGGGAAAAAAACACTAGAGAGACCTTCACAGTCAATGGGCATGAACTCCTGACTAAAAGTGTCATCATTTGAAATGCAGGCTGCAGTCTGACAATCATCCAGAACACATTGCAGTGGACTCTTATGATCAATCAAGTCCTCAACCTTCATCACTTCATCATCAGTAGCAGGTATATATATCCCATCACCTACAACCTGGAAAGTAGACAACAGTCAAATCGACCACTGGTGATATAAACAGTGATCAAAACAGATACAACTGGCAACATGTTGAAGACTAGATCAGCAAGGCAATGCCACATTAAGCTTAAGTGATGACCCCAACCCATAAGCCTCAAAATGATATTCTATATGTGCTTCATCAATAAGGGTGATTGGTAACAATGATGATTGGTGACGATGTCAATAGCCTGCAACGTTATCAGGGAGGGTAATGGCAGATATCTTATACTAAAGTTGAACAATTCTAAGACTAACATCTCTTCCAACAATAAATTCTACACCCTTTTCTGTGTCAAGCTTACTCAACATGCAACATCAGTGGAGAGGAAACAAATGTTTTTGGAGATGGTTCCTTGCTCAGTGTCTTGCCTCCTTGAACACACATGCACATGCACAATCAGTTCTATGGACACAATATTGATAATCGAGGTATCACACAATATCACCAACCATACTGCTGAAATGTGAGCTCTCTATCTAACTCCCGTGTGGAATCAGAAGAGTACTTCTATTTCCCCATATTGAGTTGGTCTCTATTTCTACAGTTCACATTCACAGTGTGAGACATTTTCATATACACCTAACCTAGTTTTCCTTGTGTGTATGTGACTTATTAAAAAGGTAAGTAAAGCCTAAGAGGATAGTTCCCATTCGGATAACATATCTGTGCTAACTTTCTTTTAGTCGAGTAAGATAACTGAAAGTTTCAGGCCAGTAAAGTCCGTTAGTGCTGCTTGATTAATCTTAATATATCTTAAGAAAAACTAATACTCTGTAGCAAACAAACTATAACGAAACTTCCCAACAAAAGAAGGCAAGCCTGCATCTCAGGATCAGAGTCATGAGGTTATTTACGATCCCCTAAATCTTTTCAACTCACCGTTACAGTTATTTAAAAAAAATGAGTTACCTATACAAGGTTATAACTAGTTAGGGGAGCATCCTTATAATACCAGAACACAAAAGGATCAACATTTCCTCATGCTTTTCTACGTTACTTGTTATACTAATCATTCTAAATTTGTTTGGTGTAAGCCGACTTTCCTTATCACAATTCAATAAAACATTGCATACATTGAAATCAGCTCAACTAAAGCAGCAAATTTAGATTCAAAAACATAAACCTAACAAATTTAATTTTAAATTACCCGAGCAAGCTTGTAAACAACAGGATCAGCAATCTGCTTTGAAGAATCACTACAAGTTATTACAATTGCAGAAGCACTCTCTACCTTACTCTTATCACTTTCTTCAACTGCTACCACAGTTTCCATGTAACATTCCACCACATGCAACTCAAATTCAAAAGCTGAAAATAACACATACAAATCAATCATTTTAAAGCTTCTTCACACCTTCAATTTCACATTATATAATCAATTCACCTAAAAAAACCTAATTACTTCAACATTTATCATCTTAAATGTTTCAATTGCACAAACTCACCATAAAATGTATATTTATCGAGTGATTTCGTCAAAATTGAGATTCGGATGCCGGGAATTTGAAAATTAGGGTTTCGAATGAGGGAAGGACATTGAGAATTTGAGTTCAGTAGCGCCTTTACAGTTTATCGATGAAATACAGTTCCGGATTTATAAGTGAAATATAAATTGGGTAGTTAAATGTTAGATTGGCGTCCGGATAGCTTTTCTTGAGTAGGAAGGTTATTTTGTACACTGTACAGTGGCTAATGCCGGTTGCTGTGTACTCGTGTACAATCGGGTATACTAATGGATATTAATTGACATAATTACCCTTCACCAGTTAGAATTTTAAGCGACTTATATCAAATCAAAGGTAATAATAGTAGATAATACCTCACTATTTCACTCTCCTTTGTAATATCAGTTCACTGAGTTCATTGAATAACATCCGTAACTACTCTCTTGCTACAATTTATTAATTTACATCATTAACATATATCGAAATGTCATAACTATATACAGTGATAAAATTTCGTAACCTCATAATTTATTACATATTTAACTGACTTGACATATAATATATATTGAAACGCGGTTAAAATTCTTTCGAGATAAAATGATTATCGAAAGTCGAATACCCTCATAACTTATAATAGTTTGTATATTATAAAACTCTTTATATCGCTTTTGAATCAATAACTACGAAGAGAAATATAGAATAACTTAAAAAGGAACACATAAATAATTGGTAAATATACGAGTGATCTCGTATTTTCCTGAAAGTAAAAATGAAAATAGTTATAGTTACAATTAATAGAGTAGTCGGATTATACATATCGTATTTATCTGTATGATTGCAAGTTCGTAAATATTCAAGTTTTGAGATAAAAGATAGTGATTCGCCATATATTTTAAGATCTAAATACAATATGTCGACAATCAGATAAAAAGTGCTTAGTGAAATAACATATTGTCGAATGAAACTACATTATCCGGCATATTGAGCGGGTACTCTGCTAGTTCATAATAACTTTAACTAAACTCTGTAACTTGAGTCACCTAAACCACTACAAAGAAAAAGTTTAAATGAGTTCTTAATATTGAAAATATAAATATTTAATATAATTTGATCATTTGAGTTATCAATAGATAGAGTAGAACTTCGAAGCAACTCAGGTCAAACAACAACAATATAACTATGGGTGTTTAAAATATCTAAACTCAAATTCGATATCTGATCCGAAATTATTTGAAAATTCAGGTATCTGAATTTTCGGAACTTCGAAATTTGAGTATTCGAACTTCCAGGTTAGAGTATTGGATAATGATTTCCAAATTTTACGAATAATTTGGGCATTCGAAAAGTAAGTTTTTAAGGAATAATTTTTAGATTTTATATTATTCATTTTATTAAATTTAGTTCTATAATTTAAATCTTGTAACTAGTTAGGTTATTATGTGAAGAATTGGTTATATAAGCTATGATTATATGTTTAAAGAACAAAGCTATTGTATACTTAGAAAATATTTTTAGTATTTTCGATAAACAAAATCGAAATTTGCTTGCATATACACGTATGCAATGCTTATATTATGTTAAATTCATTATTTAAATAGTTATGAATGTTTATATCCTTAATTTAAAAAAAGATAAAAAAAATTGATTTGGATACTTGGATAACCCGGTCATATTCAAAACTTCTGATATCCGAAGTTTTGTATACGATTTTTAGATAATGAAATTTACTATAAAAAATTAAGGATATCCAAACTTTGGATATCTGAAATTTTGAATATCTAAAAATGAACAACTCTAAATATAACATGGTTAATAATGCATTTTGATCAACTATCTTATGTGTAAAAAGAAAATATCAAAAATATTTATACACTGTCAATTAATTTGATAAATGTTATTATAAAAAGGTAAATTAAAAAAAAAATTCATAATCACAACGGTCATAGAGAAATATAATAACATCTATTAAGAGTCAATCATTGTAAACGTCACATTATTTCAATGTAACGTGACAATCATAATTCTTATATATATTCTTTAAATCATCTATCAGTAGTCGATCATCATGTATGTTCAAAATGTGTTATATACAAGAAGAATACACTAATATGCTTATATCCAAACTCGCCCAAAAGTGTATATGTATTCCATACTATCTTTAAAATCATTTAATTAATTACTTTAGATAGTTGATGCAAGTATGTGGTCTTCGAATTGTATTAAATACATGAAATGAGCATTACGTTTGTTTTCTATATCGTTATAGTTACATGGCAAACACAAACTCAACTCGATGCATATTTTCAAATATACTCGATTTAAATCCAATATATTTTAATCAGTTAATCAAACGATTGATCGAGATCTTTACACATTATTATTGCCATAAGAATAACAAAATGGAAATGGGTAGATGTCAACAAATTACACTTTTACATTTTGGTATATTCAAAAGATAAGTTTTGTATGTATAACATGCACGTGTGAATATATAATAATTATTCTGAATACATTGTAGATAAATAATTATTATTTGTAGTATGTGTCAAATAAATTATTCGAGTAACTAAAAGTTTACGATTTAACTTTTCACGTGAGATAGTTAAATAAATAATATAGAAAATAATGACTTAATATGAAAATCTGCATTCGTAAAATTTTAATACGGAGTAGTTAAAAGATATTTAGTTAATACTAACAAACAACACCTAAATAACTTATCTAATAAAGGTTTATACTCAAGGGGTTGGTTATCGTAAAACAAACCTTAACGTAAAACAAATAAGACCACGTATCAACCGTCAGATTAGATTTGATGAAATTAATTTTTCAAAATAGTCAAAGACTCATTAAATAATCTTGAAGGGTAAAAGGGTCATTCAAGGTTCCGGTGGTGCACAATCAGGAATCAAAATTGTTGTGGTGCACAGTTAGAAATCAAAGTTCCGATGGTGCATAGTCTGAATTTTGATGGTGCACAGTAACAATTCCGGCGGTGCACAATATTTTTCTGGTGATGCACAGTAAGAACTCTAGCGGTGCACAATAAATGAGGGGAGGGAGAGAGAGAAGTTATTAGTTAAAATAATAAAGAAGTTTTAATTTTAATTAAATAGTTATAATTATGCAAGTAAAATTATTATTTTATCCTTTAATAAAAATATTATTTTATATTAAAAGTTATTGTATTTAATCGAACCCTTATACTCACTTACCATCTAACGGTTCAATTGGTCGATATGGAGTTCCAAATGGTGAGTCATCCAAGGAGGACCGAGAACCCCAAACACGATTTCCCGGGCTATCCGAAAATAACAATAAACGGAAAGAAAATAACAAGTCATAATAATGATACTGATCACTACAGAATGATGTCACCAATGGCGGGTGTTTTACTTTCATCAGTATCTTCTCCAAAACCCATACTCCTGCATTCATCACACCACAATCTTCTTTCATATTCTAAATCATTTTCCTCTCCTTCATTCATCAAAAAACCACCCTCCCATGCTTCTCATCCAAGAAGGGAAAACCGGGTTTTTTCGACGTAATTCTTGATTTGCATTTTGTCCACTTTCACTTTTCAGTCGGTTGTACTATTATTGTAGTTATCTTTGATTTGGCTAATCATCAAACTACTACCTGCTTCACATTATATGTAAGTATCTACTTTATTGGTTGCAAATTCTAACAATTCTAGTGGAATTGAAACCCCAAGGTTGCGTTTGATTCGCAGAATTCTCTAGAATTCGATGGAATTGGAATCTCAATTCCATTACATACGGGTGTTTGGTTATTTGCTCCTTTGACTTATGGTTGTTGCTCAATGTAACTTTTAACAAATGGTCTTGAATTTGGGGGAGTTAAAGTAGGCTTAATTGCTTCTCACACCAATGAAGGGGATACTTATCTTTAGAAGGAAGGGTTAACATGTTTTGCTCTCCAAAAATAGCCAATGTATGTGCTTACAGTAACCATACTAGCTAAATTTCTTGGTTATCCTAAAACCATATTAGTTGATCTATGGTGTAGGGGGTCCGAAATTGAGAAAATGGTATGGGGCACCTGATCTTTATGCAGAAGATGGATACGTTTTGGAAAAAACAGATGAATCTTCAGGTAATTGACGGGAGCTTCCAAATAAACATTTTTGCTTATTTTCGTTCTTTTGTTGATTGAGCAGATAATCAGTTATTGCTGTTTTTGAAAAACAGAAGAAGGTGAAGTCAGAGATGCGGTTTTGGTTACCGATGGTGATAATGAGATTGGTCAGGTAATCCATGTGTGTTACCAATATTTAGACGAGTGGCTTACTGTTGCATTATTGATGGGAGATGAAATGTAGCTGTGTTGTATTTAACTTTGTAGACGGTTATATTGTCATTAATAATTAAATGAAATAGAGTTAAAGCATTGGTGAAGGACAAACGAGCTGCTATGGAAGCGTTTGGTACTTATGTTGAGGTTACTCCACATTTACTTTCTCAAGTGTCATTAATGCTGTATACTTTGATTTAAAACCTTGCCTAATATTTGATTCTTGTTATCTTGAATTGATGCCGATGACGGGAGATCTCAAGGATCCTTCATTTCTAAAGAAATCCCTGAGAGGTGTTCGTGCAATAATCTGTCCCAAAGTATGCTATTTATAAAATCTAGCTCTTTTTTTATTTTACATTCAACTTATATAAGTATTTATGCAGGTTGCATGTGGTAAATGTTTATTTGCAGGAAGGTTTCCTATCTACTGTTGAGAGCTTGAAAAGGGTACAGCATGTGGTTATATTATCTCAGGTACTTTTTTTCTCCTTGTTATTGTAGTTTGCGCTTTTCTCAAAAAAATTAAATGTAACTTGAGGTGGCTAGATGGGCAGGTAGGGTAACAGGTCAAAGCAAGTCAATTTTAATATGGGTCGAAGATGGATTGCTTCAGGTTGGGTTGACCTGCAAACTATCTTTTGTATATTTATTATTTTTTTAAATAATCATCGTGTTAGTTATGATCACAAATCAATATCATTATGATAATAGTCTAAAATCTTCGAGTAAAATGATTTAGGAGGTTTTATGCATAAAAACTAGACTGCTGACTTTCAACCTGTTTAACCCATTTGAGATATAGTGTAACATGATCGACACATTGATAACTAAATGGTTGAAATTGCCACCTCTACATGTAATGCATGTTAGATATGGTGTTTTGACAAGGTTACAGTTGTCTGTTTATAAAGGAAGTAGCGGTGTTCAAGCAATCATTAATAGTAATGCCAGGAAGCTAGCAGAGCAAGATGAATCCAAAGTAGTTTCCTCAGGAATTCCGTACACTATAGCCAGGACGGGGCTGCTAACAAATGATCGTGGGGGCAAGCCAGGTTTCAGCTTTGAAGAGGTATGTTCTTGGTTAGAGTTCACTCTCAAAAAGCAGGGAAATTATAGTTTTTGGAGATTGATTTAATATTCCACATCACAGGGTTGTACAACAAATGGAAGTCTTAGCAAGGAAGATGCTGCATTCATATGCATTGAAGCTCTTGATTTGGTGCCAGAAAAAGGACTCATATTTGAGGTTGGTTATGGCTCCCACTATATTTGTTTTTATCTTTGTGTTCTCAGAAAGTCCAGAATATAGATAGCGCTTCTATATGTATACAATTTATTTACTAGAGGTGACATAATGGGCAGGTCAGCTAACAGGTTTTCTTGGTAACTTTTGGCACATATCGAAATGGGTTGACAGTTGACTCAGCACTATCTGTCAAAATGTTTTAATTTCTTTAGATTATTAGCGTGTCAACATGATGAAATTTTTTTTATGTTTCCAATCAACAACATAAAAATTTGAATAAAATGAATTGACAGGTTTGAATAAAAAATACACCTTGAATTACTTTCAGCCGTTTGACCCTATTTTTTATTTATTCACGCAATTGACCCATTAGGACATAACATGACCTGAATCAACCCACTCACAAGTAAATGGGTTGAAATTGCCACCTCTAGTATTCCGGTTTGCCTATGTCCTCAGTCAATACTTGGATTCTTAAGATATCATGTTTTGAATCATGATTTTATGTGTAACTACAGGTTGTTAATGGGGAAGAAAACGTTCTAAATTGGACAGAACAGTTTGCAAGATTGATGGAGCAAGCACAGAAATGACTTCAGGAACCTCAATGGCTTCTCTAATCCAAGTTTATGGTACTTACAAATAATCGACGATGGAGCTAATCTAATTGGTTTCAGGTCGAAATTATTTGATTGTGTTGGTTCATTTCATTGTTATCTATGATGAAATATATAAAAGAACGATTTGGCCTTTTTATATGTTTTAGGATGATAGTTTCAGTCTCCTTGATTGCTGCAGAATCAAAAGAACGATTTGGCTTCTCTTGTATGATATTCGTTTTGCATTCTTGTGTATCAATGAGATCTGTGATTTCCTCTCTTCATAAATCAACTGAAATAAAGAAAAATGGCAATTCAATGTTCTAAAAAATGATTCAGTTATATTAAAGTTATTCTTCATCGTTTTGTTCTGTGTACTTTCTTTATGCTTTTTAAGGTATAGGAATGAAAGATCACTTGGATTATTTCTATCTAGGTTGTCTTTTCACGAATTTTCAGCTTTCAGTTTTAGTCAAATAGATGACTAGGAAGACTAAAATATAATTTTGATATGACTTGTTTGTTATAGTAAGAAATTGAAAATTCGAATGTTTTACGTAGGTAATTGTAGACTCCGGTAGATGTCTGTCCCTTTTAAGACTAACTTGTGTTTTTGGGTAACCTTAGCATTGATACTTACAGATAATCAAGGATCAAAAGGCAAAAAAACAGAAGAAAGTTAAGTTCAATCAATAGTGAATTATGGTAGGAAGTGCTCGAAAACATAACAGATGGTCTGAATCTAATTGTTGTTGTGTTCCTATATTTTATTCTAGCACTATATATTCTGTTTTTGGAATCAAGGAGAATTAGTTAAGGTGATGATTAGATAAAGTTGAATTTATTCATATATAAACATAGGTTGTATGACACCGGTTGGACAGAACCATTTCCGATAAATCTAAGTAATCTACACTTCCACAGATAGAAGCATCAAAACAACTTCGAAATCTGGAATACGCAAGCAATTATTTTATCTACTACATTTTAATTGTAATATATAGCCTGAAATTCGCTGAATGCCTGAAATAGATGATGCAAACTGAGTTGAAATTGCACTACAGAAATACACCACTGGTACCAGCAATGTACCTGTTAACCCAATCCAATCGGGTCCTCATTCGCTGAACGCCTGAACTAGATGATGCATACTGAGTTGAAATCGCACTACAGAAATACACCACTGGTACCAGCAATGTACCTGTTAACCCAATCCAAAGTCATCGGGTCCTCATTCGAGAAATCAAAAAACTCGTCAACATTGAAACTAAACTTTGAAGATTCAACTCCATGTTTCTCTACAGCAGTCTCATCCTCTTCTTTCATCTCCTTGTCCATCTCAGCTAACTTGGAGCTGCTTCTTGTTGAATAGTGATCGGGTTGGTTTTCCGTAATTTCCTTCTTTTTGCTTAAATGAGAATTCCAATAGTTCTTGATCTCATTATCGGTTCGTCCTGGTAATCTTCCGGCAATCAATGACCACCTAATAATTAAGATATGAACATATTTAGAGAACAATAGCCATCAATCAAGTATAATATTCATAAACTAAAGCATCCATTAATGTTTTCTAAAAAAGGAAATGATTAGTGCTGCTATCTGTAGGCATCTTGCGTACTGTTACACGTTGGACTTCTCACAGTTCATGAAACATAAACTTGGAGGTATGAACCGTGTGTGTTCCAACATATAACAGTATGCATCTTGCTTACTGCTAACATTATGAATCATATTCCCTTGCTAAAATCACAAAAGAAAAAAGAAAAGAAAAAAAGAGAGAGAAAACATAGTAACCTGTTTCCTAAAAGTTTATGAAGCCTAATAATCAAGTCCTCTTCTTGATCTGATATATTTCCTCGTTTGATATTCGGTCTCAAATAATTCAGCCATCTTAGCCTACAACTCTTTCCACACCTCTGCAAACCTGAAAACCTGATAATTCAATTTGATGATGTTTAACTTGTTACTCGTATGTGTTATAGTTTCATATTCATACCTGCTTTTGTAGCAATGACTGTCCATTTTTTAGGACCGTGTATCTCTATAGCTTCAGCTAGCTTTTCATCTTCTTCTGCTGTCCATGCTCCCCTGTTGATTTCTTTCATTGAGGATTTATTTGTCTTGGAGTTCATTGGCTAGAGAGAGCTATCACGGTGAAGTACTCAGATAGTCATATATATGCCACGCGTGAATGATTACATATGTTTGCTGTGCTGAGTAATTCTGTAGATGGAATCTCTAGGTAGATATCTGAAATATATTCTACAGGAGAGAACTTAGGACCAGTGACATATGCCTATTAATAAAACAATGGGCTGATATTTATATGGTTACTCTAAACTTATAAACTGATTAATTTTTTAATTTAGCTTTATATGATTCGGCTTGTTATAATAACATAACTACATAAGTAATCAGCGGTTGCTTGAAATCTGCTGTAGTACTAATTAAAGGAGGCAATTTCGACCCATTTACTTATGAAAGGGTCGATTTGGGTTATGATGATTTGTAGTGGGTCAAATAAAGTAGAAAAACTTTCATCCATTTCCCAATATTCAAAAAATTTATTATTTTTTGAAATAATGCAGTATTTGTTTGAGAAAATGATTTATTATCTTTTCCTCCTACTAATTTTCATAATACCATAAAATTATAACATGTGTCATCCAGTTATTCTCTCCTCTCCTCGTTCATCTCACAAATCTATTACGATAGTTAGCCGGAGATCATGTAGGAGGCTATATCATTACTCTGTTTGTGATGATATTTGATACATTAATTATTTTATTTAAAATATTTTTACTGGATAAAACATATGTCAGGTCATTAGGTCAACCTGACCCAACCCGATCCGTACAGCACCGAAATTACCTGTTTTGACCCGTTACCCATGCCACCTGACCCACCATTTTTTTTCAAATTTCTATGCCTTGCCTTCCTCAGATGTATTTTCCCCAGTCAGTTGGAAATACATTATCTTAATGCACTTATTTTTAAATGTAATACTGCTATTGATAGCTTATCAAGTAGTCCCTATTTCCTTTAACCTCTTTTCTCGTCTGTCACATGCTGGAAACATTCTCACCTTTACTGTATATCTTATTATAGGTCCGTTTGGAACAATGTTGTTCTTACTAGTAGCAGCCATTTTGTTTTCCTCATAATAGGGCAAACAACAATATGCCACCAAATGGTTAGGTTGGAATTATGTTTATTTTAGAGGTTAGGTGAAATAATGACGATCCTAAGATCAATAATAATAAGTATTATACTACAACAACATCATCTTCAGGCACACTTTCTTCTCTTCAACAGTTTAAAATGGTGTCATCATAAATATTTAATGGCACAGAGTGGAATTTTATGATGTAACAGAAACGATGTAGATAGTTCTAGGCGATTATTCTACTGCTTCTTAGCGCACTTTTAATCTTTTTAAATTAATTTGAGATGGAAAAATGGAGCATATACCCATGATTAACATCTATCCATTTCCTAGTCAAGCAAGCATATAGGGTAATATAGTAAAAGACAAGATTTTTGTGCAAGAATACAAACAAGTCCTTCAAATGTTCTACTTACCCTCATAAAATTATGATGGGAAACCTCTGAAGAGTTTAGATATGTTAATTACCATATCATGATTTTTTACGACATGTTCCTGTAGATCCCAACTACTAGTCGCCACACGAAGATAGTTAGATATAAATTCAATGAGGTGAGATTAAGTTTTATCATAAGTTTTCAAACAACAACTTGTAGACTTGTAGTGCAGCTGCTAAAAATATGAACCCACTATGTGTAGCTGCCGCAAAGGGTGGAAGTTAGGAAAAAAAGTACAGTATATGAAGGTATTAATAAGGATTTATTACATATAAAAGACTGTTTATTTAAAAAATATATTTAAACATAAAGGCAAGGATCACTATGTAGGAGACAAGAGTGTGTGACATAGTCCGGCCAATTTTATAAGCCTAATGAACTTCATTGTTTAGTCTGCAGTATGCAGTATGCAGTATGCACTCTGCACTCTGAACTAGTGTACAAATGTGTATTTTTAATATTATCTCCTATTTGTTCAAGTTTGTAGTTATTCAAATATATTTATTAATTAAATTATATTTCATGTTATGTATTCAACTTGAGACATAGTTAAACTCGAATAGTGAAATTTAATGATTAGTCCTTTAGTGGGAGGTTACTACAATGAAGCAAGACATATATTTGAAGCCAAGTGAGTGTACAAGGGACTAGAAGGTTTGTCCAATGATGACATCTTGTCGATGTAACATCACTCGTGACACAAAAAATTGTAGAATAAATTTGCTAGTTCAAAATTATATTATATCATCAGGAAATCTGAATAAAGACCGGAAGACTTAACTTTTCTGAACTCTATCAATTAATTTAATTTTTAATTTTTCATTTTTTAACTAACACATAATTTAATAAAATCACATTTAAAAATAGAAAATACATTCGTTAATTAAAACAAGAGAACATTACATATAGAAATAAAAATTTAAAAAACAATACATTAATAAAAATTAAAACTACGATTACATTAATTATTTCGAACACAAAAATTCGGATTGTAACAAGCAATACTTGCTTTGATATTGGAATCTTAGTCGGAATTTTAGAATGGATCCATTTATGATTTGATATTTGTGTTGGAATTATATAGGTTGTATGTGTATCTATAGTTGATGTAGTAATAAAAAGAAAGTGATAATTGTGTGTGAATTTGAGTTGAGATTGTATGTATATATATATATATTTACTTTTCTTAAATGTTAAAAATTAAAATGTTTTTTTGACCGTTGCATCATCCAACCCTACGTCTCATCTTTTTTTTTGGTCTCGCCAAGCACAAAAACCATCAAAATATTATTCAGAACGACTCCGTGCCTATGGCACACATACTAGAAAGCACCGAAAACAGAGGACAATTGAAGTCATAAACACCGGGCTAAGTAGCTTTTAACGCTCATGTAACTTCTAGCCGCTAGGACCAAATTGCAACCTTTCATTTAGAGATTTAAATTTGTATTTTTAATCAAAATTAAAATACAAAATAATTAAATTTATAAAATTCAAAGTTTTTTTAATGCAGTTAGTTTGTTAAAAATAAAAAATTATAATTATGATATGAAATATTTATTTAAACAATATTTTAGGCGTATTCGAAGTTTAACTTTGTTTTGGTATTCAAATTGATATGATAAAATTAGGCATAACTATTCCACACATTGATATGAAAACAAAGTGCGCATATTTGTTTTCCAACAACTAAATTGTTGGATGAACAACTGGAAACAATGCGATATCTTTGATTTTATAATCATTTTTTACATTTTATTATTATACTTAATTATTATTATTATTATTATTATTATTATTATTATTATTATTACTATTTACCTGAAACTTATTAACTTTAATTTGAGCCATAATAAAGATAAAGATATTATAAAAGATATTATGAAATTCAAACTTATATTCAGGCATATCTAATTACTAGTTTTACAGGAGTTACTGGTTATCATCTTATGCAATGGACTGGTGATTATTTTATTGTTAAGGCATTAATTCCAGGTAATTATAATTCGATCAAACTAATATATAAACTTTTAATTTAAATGTTGCTATTTTATATCGCCTATTGTTTCAAAGAGGTGCCCATAAATATGCCAGAAGGTATTCGTCTATTTCAATTATTATATACATAAAATAAATATAAATAAAGAAATATGTATATATGATTAAAAAGAAATATTACAAAAAGAAAAGGTTTTTGAATTAAAATGAAAAATGATTTAAAAATTAAAGATTAAATCATTTTTAGCCTTATATTTTAATATTCAAACTAATAACTTATATTTTAGGAAAATTAAAAAGTTTGTCCCAATTTTCAAAGCTATAAAAATTTTAATTTGCGTCCGGAAGGGCCAAAACTTTATATTTTTTCTATGTTGGAGGATAAATTCTTTTACAGCTATGAAAATGGGAGTAAATTTTTTAATGAATAATGCTAAATAGGGCTAACTTACAAGTCTACTCACAAGTCTAATCCATATAGTTTTTGACACATGGATTCTACTCATTCTTTCTCCTAATCTCATCTAATCATTTTCTCATCTACCAATCACATTTTTAGATTTATATGTCTAATTAGGCATATGTATCATTTTCCTTTTTTAATTTTTCTATATTATATGTTTTCAAATTCATATTGGGCCTGGTTGTATTGGTCTATTCTACTTAGTCCAACAGCAATAAATCGATCCATACTACGAAATCCATCTTTATAAATGGTACTTAGTACCTTAACCATGAATTGTTAACACAATTCCTGGGATTATGATGTTGATAATTGTTTTGAGTGAAACATGAAATTATATTGTCCTTTTTGTTCTCTAACTACAACTGTTTCAATACCTTGGATTTCTGCCAGATATTTACTTGCTAAATTGAGCTATCATGATGGAAGTATTTACTTGCATGCTAAACTTATTATCTTAAATATAACCTATAAACTGTTTTGAGCATTTGTGAGTGTGAAACCATTCTACGAAATATAATGAATTGATAATTCAGCGAGTGTGAAACCATACGTACACTTTAGACGTTTGTTTTGTGTAAATATCGTAGTTGAACTTTGTAGTCCTATATTTCCTCCACGTGGAAATATTGATAAATTCGTAAATTCTTTTTGAAATACAAGTTAAGGATTGCCCAACTCTAATTTTTTTTGCTAAATTTAGCCCGTCAAAGTGTGAACATGCACCATACAAATGATATATGCGTGTCTGTTCAATATGTATTTTAAACTGGTATAGAAGTTCAGTACTCAGCATTTGTAATCATTTTTTAGCGGCCGTAAAAAATTTGTTACTCTTTCTGTTCCAAATTAGTTAACCACAGACAACAAATACACAGTTTAAAAGAATATAACAATTACAACCTACTTTTTGGTAAGATGACAAATTTCCTTTAGTTTTTGCACATCTTTTTATATTATTTATATAGGTTTAGAGTAATCAAATAAATTAAATTAATTATACTTATTCATTTATGTAACTGAACAATTAATTTAAGATAAAAAAATGTCAACTATAATTCTGAAATGAAAAAAGTAATACATACCAAACTTTAACATGTTTCCAACTCGTTGAATCTGCTAGCTCATGTTACAACCTCTAAATCTATCAATGACTCGACAATTATGATATATTCTAGAAAAAAATGGTCTTTCAACCTACTTCTTCATCCGTAGATCAATTTATTTTGTAAAAACGAAAAAAAGAAAAACTTTAACCCATTTAATCCATTAACATATATTCCTTCATACAACTACACATAATTACATATTCTCTTCCAATTCACTCGTACTTACGACTTTTAGATTGAGAAGTAACCCATATCTATACTACTTTATAATACATATATCCATTTTTCAAATCCTTAGAATTTAAAATTAAGTAAAATGGATCACCACCATTCATTTAAAGTACAATTGATCTTAACCACTATATTTCTTTTTTTACCCCACCTATAAAAAAACTATCAACCAACACATACACACACTAAATACCTAAAATTACACACACCTCTCTCCTATCTCTCTCAACCGAATGACCACAAAAACACACTCAAAAGACAAAAATAAGAAACTCACACAACATATGATCACACATAATATTATTGCCGCCACCGCATTGCGCGGGTATTAGACTAGTATATATATATACATATACGACTATTCTGTTAAGGCAAAAGCCCTTCAATTATTTAATATTAAAAAATGTGAAATTAATACTAATAACAATAGTAAAATAAAATGTGATGAAGATAGAGCGGATCAAATGGATTCAACATTCAAATGCATACAACAGTACTCTTTAAAAGATTAAAATACGTCCTAAACGGTTCAAGTAAGACGCTATAGGTTTATCACGTAAGAAATAAATTAAATTTATCTATCACTCCGTCCAGACCGTGACTCAACCAATTAACTTATCCGCATTCACCAAAGAAATTTTCTAACAAAACATGCTTGTTTTTTAATCCGTGGATATTGAACTCGCAATACTCTTATAATTCACGGACAAATTTTACTATATGTTGAGGGTAACAACATTTACTTACTAACCGAAGAGTTAATGAGGACAAAAGAAAAACTATCCTTATACAGACTCTAAATAAACCATACACAAAATTCTATAATGGTTTACTTGTTATCAAAAATATATATATTTCGTATCGTGCATATGCATATAAAACAATGTACAAGTAGAATCTAGAGCACATACGAATAATTACTACGCTTAACTGCATGAAAATATAATTATTTATACTTGGACATTTATAATGTGTATTAGACTATTCATATTTTCATTGTGTATAGTGAATTTATTATTCATTACTATACATTATGCAAGTTTTAATAATTTTACTTGGGTGTCAGCTATATGAGGTGACACATAACATTGTTATAAATTGTCACGTTACCAAATACATACAATAACAATAAACTTAAAGTTCATTAGACAAATTAACCTCAAATACTTTATTGCATACTATAAATATTAGAACATATTGGCCACTCAAAATGTGTAACTCGTAATGTTTGAACCCAAAACCTCTTGTAATAAGGATAACATGATGTCAACTACTAAGTCATCTTGGTGATGATTAACGCTCTTCAAATCACAATTAAAAACTCAAATTGATTCGTATTTAAGAAACACCTCTAGAAGAAAAAGATAAATTGGACCCATTTGTCTTTGCTAAGCCAATCAGAATGCACCTTACCCAGAAGGGAACTAGCTATGGCCATACAATATTAATGAAGAGATGAATGCAGTGTTATTTATTCAACTGGTGCAGAAGAAACGGACAAGAACAAAGACTTAGAAATAATTTGTAAAAGTCTGTTATTAGTTATTAGCTGTCTCATTGTGTCTTCTTATGAACTTCTTAACTTCATTGCCATGTGCTAGCTTTTATGGACCACAATGTGAACTAAGTTAGCAATTAAATCCTATTTGATGTGTGAAATTATCTACAATTAGGGTCGTGATCTAGCTATGATCACTTAGTACTTATGGGGTTTAAGGGCCGAAGTACGTCATGCACTAACGACTTTTAGGTTAAGTATAGAGAAATAGTAATATTTGGCTACTATTGCTCATAAATTGTAACCATCCAACTCAGTAGAAAATTATTTGATTAACTGTTTCAGTAGAAAAAGCAAGAAGACACTTTCATGAATGTAATGATATTTACACAACTATTTTTGATAAATACATCAACACATTAAATTGTTTATGTATACAATATAAACCGTTACTGCATTATTTTGGTATATTTATTAGAAATAGGTGGTATAAGTATCACTTCCATTCAGTGTCTACTATTAATTGTTAAGAAGTGAGTATGTAGCTAAGAGAATTCTTATGGCCATAGACATAAATGCAGGAGGAAACTTGTACCCCTCCATTCATTATCTTCTGATCCTGTTCTCTCTTTTTGTGGCACCCCCCTTAAGTTAACTGTCTGTTTTTAACTTTTAACCTTTTGATAACAAAGTTACCAAAACCATCAAGTTTTTGCCACTGTAAATAAGTTAATTTCGTCACATTGTGTATCTATTTGTATGCAGGAAGAGAGCCAGGAATTAAGGTTTTTATTTTATTTTTAACATGGTTAGGAAATATATAGAACTTCAGCAAAACCGAATCATATCAACGACTTGATTCATATAATTGTACATTTAAAATATATTTATCGTTTCAACTCGACCCCTAGTTTTTAGCTATATGTGGCTTCACTCTGTTCAAGTGTATAAAATCAATTAATTAATACATAATAAATAAAGAATGTTACAAAGGGTTGTCCTTTGACTTTGAGACTTAATTAGGACCTATACTTGTATATGATTTTGGTAATAATGTTAATTTGTAATTTAACATGTCTCTCTTTGGTAAGCTTAATATGGAGTAGAATGAAAACTTTAACCTTAGAATGATAAAGAGGATTTATCAACAAATGCAATATAAAGTACAAACCTAAGATTTATTTAATATGCAACAAGTGTTTTACATGAGCATAAAGGGTTATGCTAAAAAAAGTAGAGTTCATGGTCACTAGACAAATAATAAAGAAATGAATAAACAATCATGGGGAAATCAGTGCCAATATTATATTCTTTTCTTTACTAAACCAAAAAGGTCTAATATGTTGTAACATATATTATGATCGTTACAAGAACATGGAGGTCACTACCAAGCCAGCTTGCCTTTTTCACTTTTTAGAAGATATCATCATCTTACGGTTCTGGTTCTTTTGCATGCCTACTTGCACTCCTTATATAAACCAACCCAAACCTTGCCTCAATATCATATCAGATATCTCATCAACCATTTAATTCTAAAAACATCATACACATCCCATTATGAAAATGACTCACATTTTCTTGATCATTTGCACTCTTTTCATCATCTCAACTCATGCCTCTGTCCAAGACTTTTGTGTTGCTGACCTAAAAGCACCAGAAAGCCCTGCGGGCTATTCTTGCAAACCGGCCACAATAGTCACCGTTGATGACTTTGTGTCTACCGGCTTAAGGTATTCAGGTAACACTTCCAATATCATTAAAGCATCCGTTACTCCAGCATTTGCAGCCCAACTTCCGGGTTTGAATGGGCTTGGTCTCTCCATTGCTAGATTGGACTTAGCCCCTGGTGGTGTGGTCCCAATGCACACTCACCCGGGTGGTTCTGAGCTCCTTTTGGTGACACAAGGTTTTATTAAAGCCGGTTTTATCTCATCAGCTAATACGGTTTATGTTAAGACCTTAAAGAAGGGTGATCTCATGGTTTTCCCACAAGGGTTGTTGCATTTTCAAGTGAATGCTGGTGGAGTTACCGCGGTTGCATTTGCAAGTTTCAGTAGTGCGTCACCTGGTTTACAAATTCTTGATTTCGCTTTGTTTGCAAATGACTTGCCTTCAAAGTTGGTTGAGGCTACTACTTTCCTTGATGATGCTACAGTGAAGGCTCTCAAGGCTGTTCTTGGTGGAACCGGCTAATTGTCTTGCATGCTAATTCTATGAACTCACTATTCTTTTTTCGTTGATTAATTACCTGTCTTTTTTGTGTTTGTCTTCATCAACCGAATGATCATGACATTCACTAATTTAATGTATTGTTATTATTTCAATATCAGTTTGTTTTTGCTGATTTTTTCTTTTTTGGATTGGCGTAAGATAAAGCTTAAAATGGCATTATATGAATAGTCCATTTCCCTAACTGAAGACCCCATATATTCGTTACTTCAATTCAAGGGTCACGGTGAAACTTATAGGTGGCCATCGGGTTGGGTAAGGGGTTTTGGTCAAAACGGGTCAACCTGGCAGGTAAAGAAAAGACACAAACTCACTGAAACTTGACATTATGTTTAACGGACACACGATGAATTCGGGAAATAATACAAATCACGAGGATGGGCGCAGTAATTAATAAAGTTTAATTAGGTACCTGGAGTAAATAAATAAATGTAAGGTACCCATTCTTATTTTGGATTGACATAAAAAAGTAAGGAAGTATAGTGCTACACTGCCCATTTACTTATTTAGTTTGTCCTGGTGACTTGAAAGATACCATATCCGGATATTTACTTCAGTGGTCACAGTGACAACCTATCCACTTTAAGATGCCAAATAGTTGGCTCACTGATGTCCTTGCACTGTGCCAAAATTGTGGGATCCAATTTTTAAAACTATCATATTTATTACTATTATTTATAAAAGTAGCAGATGTGGAAATACCAGCTGTTTGGCGTTGTGGCTTGGGTTGCACGAATCACCCAACTTGCCATGTTGGTAACCTGCTAGTTTAGAGGTATCCTGCATGAAATTAAAGTGGTATCTGTTATATTACAGATATTGCAAAATCTTTTACTACCTTAGTAATGTGACAGTATGTATATATTGTTACAGAAAACAGGGGTTAAATATTGATGATCACCGGATTATTTGAAGATCGTGTAAATTCACTTTCCGAATTGATATTTCTCCCCTATGCCGGGGTTACAAGAAATTCAATCTTGGATAATCCTCAAACGGATAATCGAAATTCTTGGCGCAGAAAATTCGATCAAAACTAGTGTAAATCTGGAGAGTAAATTTGTGTGTTTCAATCTCTATAAAATCGTAAGTGAAAATGACCAAAGCGGTTATGGTTGATAACCAACCAATATTACATTAGAAACCCACCAAATTCTAACAATTTCCATTAAGGTCTTGCTAGAAATTCGGCAATTTTTCCTACCCGCCAAGGGGCAGCACTTGGAACCCCGCAAGGGGGCGCACCTTGACTTCCGCCTTTGGTCACACCGAGATCAATCTAGAATAATACAAGTGTGCACTCCGCACCTCCTAACTTGTATTAAGACTAAGATATGATTTCCTTTGAGATATGTATAAGTCCCATTACATAAATTGAATGGTGACACTAAAATCACCAACATATATATGTAAATATATATATATATATATAGTAAAGAATTAGGTCACTCCCTGATTCAAGTTTCTCAAAAGACATAGAATTGAAGGAATGGGTCACCTTAGAAAGCTAGAAAAGAAAACCAATGAGAAACAAATACATCAATAAGCAATTAGCCGACTCGTACATGGAACAATGGGAGCATGTAGATCTTTAAACCGTCATAACTTTTGATCTGAGTAAAATTACAAGAATCATGACTACCCCACAGAAAGATCTACAAATAAATATAGGCAATATCCATCAATTGGAACCCGGTTTCAAGTTAGCTTTCCCCAAATTTCAAGATCTTTTGGTTATGTTATGTTTCTGTTTTCAATCTAAAATAGCATAAAAACACAAATTAAGGTGTGTTAATCAAGTTCTGACTTATAACTTCAACATTTTGATTTTCAGCTGCATCTGCCCCAAACAGAACCCTGCTTAATTACACTCCTCTAATCTCTTCAAAGAAAATACCAACATTTACAACATCATTAATCAACAACCAAGAGATGATAACATACTAATTATGCAACTTTCCATCTTGGTTTTAAGTAAATTAATATTAATACAATTGGCCAAAAGAAAACAATATAAACTAGATTATTCATTTATACAGATAAGATTGAATATCAAACAGCCTGCAAGTCACCTAAGTGAATATTTCCAACATAAACTGCTTATTTAAGTTGCACATTACTGCACTATTTTAGTCCAAGTATCTTCTGGAATATACTTAGTTTGTTAAGTTTATTAATTTAGAAATCATTTAAAAAACTGAATCTCTTTCCTCTGTCATAACTTTTTTCGTTTAGGAAATGGTTTCCACATAGCTGGGGTTGGTTTTTTTAGTATAGACAAAAAGTCAATTGTGATGTTAAGCCAATCTTATATTTAAGTACATTTAAAATACTGTAAACCAAAACATCATGACCTAATCTCATCCAATTAATTGATAATAGACATCCACTTGTATATATTGTAAACCCGACAAGTTTTGATCATAAAACCAGGCCAAGCCTTTTTTATTGCCTAATAAGACAGGAATTAGTAAACTCAAACAAGAACAACTCTTTTTAATCCCACAAGAAAACAGAATTGCCGTCTTTGTTACAAATTTAAATTGAATTAGAGTTAATTGCACAAATGGTCCCTGTAATTTACACACATTAACATACTTAGTTCCTATATTACTTTTTTGCATTAGAAGGCAAAAAATTCAAAAGTTATTGTGTACTCAATCCCTCATTCGTTATGTTTAACATTTCAATTGTTAAATACAATGAAATGATATTAACCTCTAAGTGTCTCATTTTGATCCTAAAGTTTTACCCTTATTCTAATTTTGATCCCTTCATAAAAGAATAAAGGTTTTTGATTAAAAGTTAAGGTAGAATGAGGTATTTATAGAAAAATGAATTTTAAATTTAAAAAATAAGGATAGTTTGGTTATTTCATTGTATTTAACAGTTAAAATGTTATATTTAACGGATGAAAGAGTAAATGTGCGACAAGCTTTGGATTTTTGAACTGTCAATTAAAAAAGCAAAGTCCAAGAACTAAATGTGTTATTGTGATAAACCACGGGAACCATTGATGCAACTAAATTACTAACCCAATTAAGGCCACCAAAAGTTTTCTGTCAACTCTCTAATTTCATCCATTTGATTGTGATTTAATTAATTAACAAACAAGATACATACAAATTACTCAAACAAGACATCATATCTTCCAAAAAACAGCACATCTGCTTCACATGTATTATGCCTATAAAACCAAATCACCCCTTTCAATTTATTCTCAACCTCCTCAAATTACAAACAAAAAACATCACATTTTTCTTTTATTTATAATCCAAAAATGATGAAGCAAGACTCATTGTTCTTACCTTATTTTCCCCTAAACACAACCTTAATGTCGGAAACAATGTTGTTTGATGAACCCGATCCCGACATGGACTCGGCTCACATCATGAACTGGTTAGAAGACTCATTGCCGCAGTTGCCATTGATCCTAGATGATCTTTATGGCTCGACTGATATCAGCGATGAAACTTGGTGGGGTCCGGACCCTTTTAATGCTAATACTATTTCCACTTCTAATTCTGTAGACAATTTTACAAGTACTGTCAGCAGTACAACTACTTCACCGCCCGCTGATCCTGTTATCTTCTATGATCAACCACACGAGCCGGTTTTGGAGTCTGATCTGTCAAAGAAACGAAAAGCACCAGAAGATCGTATGCCGGCCCCACAAGGGAAAAGATCAAGCGGAAACAAGAAAGGAACAAGCAAATCAGCAAAGGATAATAATACTAATAGCGGTAACAATAAAGATGGTCGATGGGCAGAGCAGTTGCTGAACCCGTGTGCTACAGCAATGGCCAATGGAAATGTGACACGTGTCCAACACCTCCTATTCGTTCTCCAAGAACTCGCTTCACCAACTGGAGATGCTAATTATAGGCTAGCGTCTCATGGGATGCAAGCCCTTCTTCGACACCTGTCCTCCGCCACCAACACGCCCACAAAGGCGGTGGGGCCTACTGTCACTTTCGCCACGTCAACGCCTAAATTCTTTCAAAAATCTTTAATCAATTTTAACGATATCAATCCATGGTTCACAATCCCAAACAACATAGCAAACAACGCGATCCTCCAAATCTTATCAGAACAAGATCAAATCCACAGCTCGTGTAACAAGACTCTTCACATACTTGATATTGGGATCTCCCATGGATTTCAGTGGCCCACACTTCTAGAAGCGTTAAGTCGAAGACCAGGGGGCCCACCACCGTTGGTTCGCCTTACTGTAGTCCCACCAACACCTGACAATCATCAAATTGCCTTTGCAAACTGCCCGCCTGGCTACGATTTCGCCTCAAACATCCTCCGTTATGCTAACGACGTCAAGGTGAATTTACAAATCAACAAACTTGACAACTGTCCGTTACAAAATCTAAATGCACAAATCATAGATTCATCTCCAGACGAAACATTAATCGTATGCGCTCAGTTTAGATTACACAACCTCAACCATAACAAACCCGACACCAGAACAGAATTCTTGAACCTATTACGAAGTATGGAACCGAAAGGAGTGATATTAAGTGATAACAACATGGACTGCAGCTGCAACAACTGCAACAAATTCGACACACGGTTTTCACAAAGTTTAGATCACTTGTGGAGTTTTTTGGACTCAACAAGTGTCGCGTTTAAAGGACGAGAAATGGAAGAAAGGAAACTTCTAGAAGGAGAAGCTGCAAAGGTCCTAACCAACACATGTGAAATGAATGAAAAGAAAGAAAAATGGGGAGAACGAATGAGTAGTGTTGGGTTTGTAGAGTATGCGCTTGCAGATGATGTTGTGGATCAAGCTCGAGCGTTGTTGAAAAAATATGATAGTCACTGGGAAATGAGAGTTGGCGACATAGATGGATCGGTAGGATTATGGTGGAAAGGACAACCAGTTTCGTTTAGTTCGCTATGGAAGTAGATGCCAAACTAGTGAATCGTAGAACGATTAGTTGAATAATAAGTCTATATTGTAATGTTTTTGTACCAAGTTTTTCGGCTCTTCTTGTGTAGATGACATAGAATGAGCAAAACTAAGACTTATCACAGTTAAGCTGCAGTTCTCATTATCATTTATTAGATTATTACTAATTCTATCCTGAATTCATATTGGAACAAGACATGATATGTTTGTACTGCATTAGCAAATTTAGGTGCAATAACATGGCTAAATCGCCTAAATTATGTTTGAATACTAAAGGCAAATATTTGATAGACTACAAACCATAGTGACTAACCCAGATTAAGTCAGGCAATTCATCGAACACCTTTTAGACATAGCCCCACTTGCTACAAATAACATTTGTTAAAAAGGTATTTTTTTAAAAATCTAAATTATTTTGACTTGTTATCAAATTGTCTAATTGTCTAATCTAAATATAATAGAGCGTCTGAACGTCACTGATCGATAAAAGTAAAGAAAAAGATACCTTTCGGGAAGATATTAATAAGTAGGACAAATACTATAGTCCAAGTTTTTAAGACAAAACATAAGAATCTTCCCCATCTTTGACTCTACGCATACTAAGTTAACTAGTTGGACTTTACTTGTATGCAAAGTAATGAGAATATACTTGTGGAGCCGGATACAAAATTCAGAATATTTTCGTTCAAACCATTAGAAAGTATATCTATCATTGGTATTAATGTTGTATCTCAGCTTATTTGGCAATACTTGGTGATAGATAGTTACTTGTGATCAAAATTTTCAAGCTGACCCATCATTATTTATTCGCAGCATCGACAAGATTCTTGTCTATGTTGTTTCTAGGAAATGTAACAGAGAGAAAACGGAGACAACGAGGATAAATTCAGTAGCAATATGTTACTAACGATGGTCTGCATTCATACCTTGTCAGCATTTGGTTTGTTGCACGGGATCAAGTCCGACAGTTGAGCATAAATCATGTTTCTGCACCTACCGTTCGTCTCTTGGTGTTGTCGTTTGCCAAAGTGCAAGCAAAGTGCATTCGGCCACATCACCAAAACTTTGACACAGGGAACTTAAGACGTGAATATGTTCTAAAATTACATTTTATAAATCTGCATCTTGAGATTTCTTATACTTACCAACCTTAAAAGAAACATTAATTTTTAAATGCTTATTCCTTATAAAATAAGTAAATAATCAATTTGATATGAGTGTTTAGATGTGCTTATCTGCTGTCAAAATAAGCTATTAAATATATAAGTGCTTAACTAAGCAATTTCAAAGACCCTCAAACATAGAATTTTGCCTCGACACCCGGTTAATAATTTAGTAGTCCCTCAATTCCACAATTATGAAACTCCACCTTGAAATACATGGACCATATGAAGATGAATGATACGACAGTAGGAAAGCATCCGCAGGAGAAATAGAGAAAATGAATCGAGAAGCAATTATGGCAGATTACTTGATCATAAATTGACAATCATAATAAGACTTCACTATTTGAAGGGAAGGTCAACGTAATTCTCATGAAAAACTTAGGACATGATAACTGAGAAACCATTGTGACCAATGTTATCATCTTTTGGTGGAAGAAGACATTAGTAATTAATGCTGGAAAGTTAAAACTGTCATTATAGTAATATTAAAATTGTAACTAATGTATTTTTCTTAAAATGTGTAATTTCAACGTGTAGACAAATAATTTAGGATAGAAAGTATTTTTTTTTTCTCAAAGAAGAATGGTTAACAGTTGATAAGTCTGAAAATATAAATATACCTAATCCATTTCACCATTTGACATATTACTTACATATTTTTTTTTAATTTTCACGTAATTTTTATATCATTTAACATATCACTTACGTATTTTCTTTTTTTAATTTTTACGTATAATTTTTTCATGTTAACCAATTACATATTTAAATTTTCTTTTAGACTTACCAATTTAGATCGACGTATCATTTTTTTTTTTTCAATCAACTAGTATTTACTTGCAAGGTTGAATTCAGTAGCTGTGAGTTTAATAGTGTACATACATTCTTTGTTTTTAGTTGCCTTTCTGAAAGTCAATATACTTTCTTTTAAATAGAAATGATTTTATTGAATGTAAATACAAGAGCCATGACAACTGCAAACCAAAATAGCTAGGACCCAACATGAAATTGAATATTATATATAATATAATCTCAACCAATTATATTAGTGCAATAGTGCACTAATCTTTAATTCCAGAAATAGCCAATTGAAAGCTGTAAAAACAATTCAACATCAAAATGTTCTCATAGCTGATTTAAATAAGAGTTTATATTGGTGAGATAGTGCATGAAGTTATATCAAATATTTGATTTTTAGTCAAACATTTCAAAGATATGTGTATAGAACTGATAACCATGTACAGTACAAAGATTACCTAGCATAAAAATGAAAATAGCACAGTCATCACCAATACAAATATATCTACATTCTGCTATACTTGTAGTCTCCCAACCAAAATCTATTCATACCTCAAGAGTCGTAAATCCTGACTGAACTGCGGATCATCTGTCTACAAACAGGGCATTTGGGAGACAAATCCCGCTCAACCGAGAGAGCACATCGTGGACAGCAGACTAGATGCCCACAAGGTATAAATGCAGAACGCCGTTGCCTCATTAAACAGATTACACACAACTGTCCTTCTGGGACATCACCACCCTCTTCTCCTGCCACCTCAGCTTCCGCCTCAGTAGCTTCCTCCGCAGCATTTCGTTGTTGAATCTGTCTTCGTTGTCTCCACTCTTTCCATCTGTTCCAATTCCTGATACAGTAGATAACTAATTATAAAATACTTTGTTTCATATATGGAGAATGGAATTCACATGATGAATATATTACAGCTGCATCAGATATATTAATTGGTACAGTACCTAACAACAGCATAGCCAAGAATGCCGGTTGCCAATGTACCAATAACAACACCACTCCAGAATAGAACTTTTGTCCTGAAGTCGAGTTCCATTACCATCTGATCTTTGCTCAGATTTGATCTGCCAATAGCAACATGAGATGATGTTAGATGATGCAATGATATTGTACACACTAAAAGAAGATAATGCAAGTACATTAAAAAATGTAATGTTATAGAAGGGTTTTTAGGGTTACTGGAGACTAAGTTAGTAACTTGTTATATTGTTGAATGAGATGCCCACGTGCACAGGAAGAGAAATGAAAGAGATGATATAGAAAGTAGAGATACTAAACATCAAAGTAAGAGAGTCAGTAGTGCAATAGGAGGTATAACAATCTATAAGAAGGATGTGTTATGAACTCCTACTAGAACGACACATCATAGGGTCACCTCTATATTTTTCAGAGAGTAAAGAAGAAAAGAGAACGTTAACAGTAATATTTACTTCGTAGATTGGACTATATAAGACAGTGAGTATGATCTATAACTATTAAAGTACATGAACTAAGCCACGCGTTCATTTACGTACTAAACCACACATTCATTTGGGGCATCAATTAAAATATATATATCCAAAACAAAATCCATAATCAACAGGAAAATTGATTGTATGCAAGCACGTCTTAATGAGATGATAATAGAACAGATAGCAAATAACCCAAGTCCTGCAAGCAATTTTATCCAATCATTGCAAAATTATCATGTCTCAATCATAGAGGATGATCATGCATTTTAACAAAACAGAACTTGTGACTTGTGAGATCAAAGGCATCTTAGATATACAAAAATCACAAGTACATGGATGAGTTCATCATTGCAATATGATAGAAAAGCTTTCAAACAAATATCCTTACAGGAAAAAAGGTAGATCCTTGCATGCCGTCACTTCAGGAATTCCATTTTTTAAGGTGACAAGGCCAACTGCAGTGATTTCCTTTCCAACTGGTAAAATTTTCTCTTCATCCAGAAGTCCAACCTTCAACACCAGCAAGAAAGCAAGATCAAATCAAGGACTCACAAATAATGTAGGAGGAAAAGCCACTAAAATGTATGTCTGGACTTACAGGGTACTCATGACCAAAAAAAGCCTGAAGGAAAGTGTAAGGAGAAGCACTAATAGGCTGCAAATTGTGGTATACAGTCGTAAGGGGTAGAGGATGCTTTGAGCCATCCATATTTACAGTCAGATACTCAGATTGTGGCCACTTAAATCCGTCAACAAGGATAAAAGGAACCTATACAGAAGGAAACCATAGATGCCATATTAGACTGTCAAATAAGAAGATGAATTATTATTATATTGATTATTGTAACAATTAAAAAAATTTGAGGACAGTAATATAGTTCAATTATGATATGGGGTCAGTTTAATGTTATTAACATAAAACGAGTCACGAAATGATTATACTATAACATATATGCTGTCTAATTAAAGTACATAACAGAAACTCAAAGTAACAAGCACTACAAACTAAACCTAAAACCCTGAAACATGTTTGGGAAGCACGGTAGTGATTTACAAGAACATTGTACACACAGAAAATATACATATAATGTATTTATATGATGGTACCTAGAATCTCAAAATGATAGACCACACACGTACCAAATGAACAGATTATAAAAAGAAGTCAATAATAATGTATATGCATTAATAACTTGAGTGGCATTATGTCGTAGCTTCATAATTGGAAAAGCAAAAATATGTCCTCTGAAGAGACGCAAAGTACTGACCCAGCATAGGACATAAAGCAAATTTTGGGCTGCTTAACTTCTCGATCATATAAAGGTTACTGCCACTGCTTGGATACGTTTACTAGCATGAAGAGTTGTAGCACGGATGCTGGGACAATTACATTACTTTCAAAAAAAAAACTAGTAATAGTAAATGCAGAAAAGAGAAGGTAGAGCCTAGGATATTCACTCAACAACAAAAGGAAACTAGATGAAGGCAAATAGTAAAGTGCACAACACAGCGTACGCTATCAAGAACCTTGAAGGCTCTTTACGTTATTAAGTGACATTAAAAGCTGTGTCATACGCACTTGGAAAGCTTAAGTCCAGAAACAAAGAAAGCGTACTTGGTCATCCACATAGCAAAAAATACCAAGCCACATTAACAAAATTATGATAAATGGAAAAATTACTAGCTAACGCAGAAGTAGCCACACTGTGAGCTAGATCTCAAGACAGAGTCATGACCAAACATTATCTTTTACAATTCCATTACAACTTCTGATAGAACTACAAACAAATGCATTTAAATCAAATTCAATCGCAGAACACACAAACATACATCACAAACAAATGCAAAATATCAGTGTCAGTTCAAGTAAGCAACATACAACTCAAACTAACATGAATGTTCAAATTACCATTCTTATAGATGAAGATTCTTGCTCTTTCCAGTGTCTTGCAAACAATGAACGAAAATCCGAAGTCCATCCGAAAAATCCCCTCCATTCATTGTATATATACTACAACAAAACCATAACAATTCACACTTCAAAATGAAAGATATAACAAACACAATACAATTATACAACATATACACAAAAACCAGTTCAATAGGTTCTAAACAGATATTACATTAAGTCTGCACATAAGTAATTCATAATAACTCTAAGATACCAGCATATAATTAAGAAACTAGTCAATTTTAAATCATCGACACATTTAAGTTATGTAATACACACACGTACACACATACATTTATATATGTAACAGATTAACAGGTGCACAAAAGCAAATCACGACTATCTCTAACGTGCCAGCATATAATCAAATATTTAACGAATTCATGTTAGTTATAAATTTAAATTATGTAATATATACATATAAACACATATATGTATGTATGTGTGTATGTACCGTTTGTGTCCTCTGCAAGATAACTGCCTTCTCATTAGACTCATGAGAGATCAAACCATTTTGCTTCTTCCAGTTTCCATTAACAACAGATTTCGTCTCAACAACGCCTCGAACGATCACAAGTTTCTCTTCAGCTGAAGTATCTGTATCAGCACTCTGATCGGAAGAATTAGACAAAACAGAACGGAGATCAGAGACCGTTACGGACGGTGCAGTTTTTACTTTATTTAAGGCGTAAGACGTCGTTTTAAACTTGAGAACGCTACGAACTGCAATGTACGCTAGGGCTAAACCGAGCACTGCACCATCGGCGGCTAGGGCTACTTGTGATAGAACTGCTACGGCTGCTTGATCGTGTACCGACATAGTGAATTAGGTTTTAACGATGGAAGTGAATCGTTACTATTTGCGGCATCGAGCTGTGAGTTATGGTGGCGCGGTGGATTACGACGGAGGAGGCGAAGACTTCAGCGATATGATCGACCTGTTTAATTCTGAATTGTATAAATGGTCTGATCAAAAAAAAATTATAAATGGTTAGTGGAACGGACCGGACCGGGTCGGGTCTTACATTCTTATCTTTTGATTAAATAAATTTATATTGATAATAAAAATAAAAATGTCAACCTTTAAAGTTTTTAGATAAGTCATCAAAATTGCTTGTAAAATTCATTAGAAAAGGTTTGATTAATTTTTGTTCAAACTATGTATATTCTGCATCATAAACATCCAAATAGTTTTCATAGTTTATATGATACGATTATACAAACAGGTATGTATTATGTATATACATATATTATATCATTTATACCCGAAGATTAATTATACTTAACAAATTTATATTGTAAAGGTTATTGACACTATTATGAAAATACATGCCTCCATCAAAATTAACGAATATATTTGTTAACTGAACGAGAACAACAAGCCTCCTAAAAGCGAGAGATGAGCACCACTATGATTTTAGAGCAACAAGAAAGATGAAATGAACTCGTTTTTTAGTGTTTTCAGTGAAATTAAAGAAACGATAATACAGGAGTATTGTTAGTATACAAACCATAACACTTTGTTCGTTCAAAAAAAATAGTCCACGTTTTTAATTTAATATAAAAATTTACTTTCGAAAGTAATATATTGATTTTGTTAATTTATTTAAAATTTATTTTTTTACAAAATTGATTCTTATAAAACTCTGTAAAAAGTAAAGATCAAATTGTTCCTCTTATATAATATGTTGAATTTTCTATTATTTTTGTATAATTTAATTGAGAATACTTATCGTAAGAGAAATAGAATAAGGGTTAGGTTCAAATGAGAACCAAATAAAAGGTGAGAACCGCGAGAACCATTAAATTACACATTTTTTCATATGTGATTGACTTCATTAATATGTGAACATTCATATACATTTGATTTATAAAGAAAAAAAGTTAAAAAAAGTTAAAAATTATATCTCAAAACACAAAATAAGAAATACATGTTCACAAGTGAACCATAATGTGAACAAATCGGTAAAATATGTTTTAATTTGTAATTTTTGGATTTTTAGCTTCTTTTTCTTTATCAATCAAATGTACATGAATGTTCACATATGAATGAAGTCAATCACATGTGAAAAAATGTGTAATTTAGTAGTTCTCGCGGTTCTCACCTTTTATTTAGTTCTCATTTGAACCTGAACTAATAGAATAATATGTATGAATATACCGAATAATAGTAGATTAACAATACAAGTAGGTGCAATAAACTTAAAGTGTTGCTGTATAACTAATTCGGTTTTTATTTTTCGTTGAGCAAAGTATATTAAGTCATTTAAAAATATAAATGGGGTTATTAGTTATCATAACCTGCGGCCCATCTTATCAGCATTTATTAACCCAGTCCACCTGCGCAGCTTATAGGCCGAGTTTCATTACCTACTTGGGTTATTGTTACTTCGGTGTCTTATTTTGGGATCTCTACCTTAGGGCTTCATAACTCCATTGTCTTATGACAATATGCTTCTTCTTTTTTACCTTAGGCTTTTTAATCTAGCTTTCTATTTCTAATAGGATTTATGCTTTTAATAGTTTCAAATTATACGAAACTTTTAGGATTTTACTTTAACTTTAGAAACATATGTATATATATATATATATATATATTCGTGATTACGTAAACTCACGTATTCTTAAAAAAAATTATTTTGTTGATATTATTTTTCTCAAGTTTAATTGACCGTAATTAGTAGACTCTTACGATATACGAGTCGACTTTTACGAGTCATTTATTGACTCCTCCATGTCGTGTGTGAATCTTTCGAGTCTTATCCTACTCTTATGAGTCTGAAAATCAGATAAACTTTTAATGTAATATAATACAAAAAAGTAAAAGGACAAGATAGAAAAAAAAATGACTATAATCTATTTTAAGTTAAGTATTTATGTTGATTGTCAGTCAACAGCTTCACTATTAACTCCCACTGTATTTTACTTTTATTAGTAAACAAAAATCTTAAACAACAACATACGTATAAGTATATATATTTATTATAAAATAGTAACTTTTACGAATCAAATTACGAGTTAAAAAATAAAAAACTACTGATTCACAAGTCAAATCACGAGTGAACAATTATTTCATTAACCAATCTAAATTCACTCTTACTTTATTGCATTTTAAATAGTAGAAAAATACATATTTCATAATCTATTACGAAGTAGATGAGAGGTGATAGGAATTGATTACTTTAGATCATAATTAATAAATAACTATTTATTTAATATTAATAATAAATAAACAATAAAAGTTTAAGTCAACTAACGTTTCTTGCATACATTTATCTAAAATAAATTTCAAAAATTGGTAGGGTAATTTTAGAAGTCCATTAGAAAAATAACATCTGTGGTTTTTTTTCACTTTGTTCAAAAAGTGATATGTAACATTTATAAAAATAAAACTTTCATTTACACGTACAAAAATAAAAACTACACTCTAAAGCTATATTAATGTAAGAGACTCGACTATACATTCAACCATTTAACTATTTTATTGAAGTTATTCATACATAGTAATTGAATTTTTATATAGCAAAAATTAAAGCATGACGAAATTTTATATAATGGCAACCCGTATTTAAATAGACATCGAGACCTTTATGTTCTAACTTTGTAGTAGTTATCAAGACCTTTTCTTAAAGGTGGTAAAAAAATAGAAAATGACACTCTTTTATAGGTATAAATAGACATCATACATTTTATTTTGAGTTCTTTATGTTCTCATTTGGTTCAAATGGAAGTGACTCGACGACATTCATATGCTTGGATGACGACATTACTACTCATAGATTGCTGCTTCTTTGCAACAAGTGTTGGAAAGGCTTTTCGTAGAGTTCTTTATGTTCTCATTTGGTTCAAATAGAAGTGACTCGACGACATTGATATGCTTGGGGTCTTCTCGTTTGGTCTCTTTAGGCCTTTCCTTTGAGTTTCAAAAAAATTTATACACATGTAAACAATTTATAAAAACTTATACACCTCTTACCCGTTAAACAATATGCTTTTTATTTATCCTTCTCAAAAAAAAACAATCGCACCATGAAGAAAAAATCAGATCTTGCTACATACTAACAACTAACCTAAACACAACTCATATGCACGAATGAATATGCGATTTCGGTTTACGATGATCCCCTAACTGATAGTTATTTAACCTTATTCAATGTGATACAATTGATCTTCACGAGGTTCCAATAAGCTTAACATACAGCATGCAAATACTTTTCAGGTGCTCGCAAGAAAAAGAAGCAGAAAATTATCTAGATAAAGAATACACATATTATATATACTCCATTATATAATTCAACTGCAAACTTTGTCTGCATTACATATTTTTCAACTCGTAAACTTAGGTGTATATACGGGTTTCAAATCTAATAGTATAATAAATAATTTGTGTATTTTATTTCTTCATGTCGTATAACAAGGATGCAAACTATTTGGATAAACACGTTTAGTTCATGTTAGTTCTGCATAGTATTAGTCAGGATACTTTTCAACTCATTAATCATAAGACTGAAAATTAAGACGAATACATCAACAACTGCATTTGAGGACGTATGGAGCATGCTTGTTTGATTTACAATTATACCTACTTGATGTCCCATATGACCAGTTGAACGAATAAGATTTTATTTAGTATTGTAATTCAAAAGTTTTAGTTTAGCCGAAACTTGAAATTTGGTTATTAACCATATAACTGATAAGAAACCGAACCGATATGAAGAACCAAAAGAACAAACCATTGTAAAACTGAAACTGAACGGTGATGAAAATGGAAAAACTGAAATATCCCATTATAATTCGGTTTTGGACCTTTGGAAACTAAACAAACGGAACCAAACCGTGAATACCCCTAACCAGCTTGCCGCATAACCTGGGACTTTCATTTGTGTTTCTCTTTAAAAATAAAATAAAAGCTTCTTCTTAGCTCTGTTCTCTAATAATTATACATCAACTTGATATCATGTAATTAACAAATAAGGGCCAGAGAGCTTTTATTATGAAATGATAAAAATACAAAGTATCAAGTTATTCCTAATTCAAGTTTCATCTTTTGGTGCCACACTCGGCCTTTTTGGCATAAAAATGTGTTGTAGCAAAACTAAGATGAACTGCATGTTATCTATTCTTCTATTCCATGATTAAAAATTGTCTCTAGTTTGTTTGGGTTAATTTTATGAATAACTAACCACACTTGTAGCTAAGGCAACATACATTATTGCATTCACAAAAGGCTTAAACTTTCTTTAGATATTTCATTATTTGTCCTATAAGTCTTGTGAGTCATTTTGTACTCATGTACAAATTTGTGTTTTTCTTCTTTCTGTTTTAGAATCTTTCTCTATTGTCCATACATCGATCATGATATAGATCTAGATTGTCCATCAGTAGTTTTGGCTACCAAATTTTGTCCAAGAAATTTAACTTTAATATATTAACATAACACGTACTAATGAAAGTCAGTTAGGTTGTATGACTTGTATCGCTCAGTTGCATCAAGTCATTCCTATATTTTGTACTGGTTAGTGTCTTCATCTAATTGTTTGTATTTTTATTAAAAATGAAGCCTAACTTGATAACTTTTCTATCTTTTATAACAATAAATTTTTTTACCAAATTCTATCTATATTTCGTATTGGTACAATCTGTCTTCTAAATATAATAAAAATCTTGTCAAATCATATATCTCTCCCTCTCTTCTGTTAATAATAATAAGGAGTAATTACTTAGATTTTGCAAAAGCTGCATATCATTTTGCAGTATCATTTAGCAATATTCCTTTTGCAATATATTGCGAAATGGATAAACTTTTGGATAATCTTGCAAGAAATAAGTTATATTGTGAAACTGATATTGCGAAATCGATATTACAAAATGATATTTAGATTTTGTGAAATTAATATTGCGAAATAAAATTTTAATATTCCGATTTGTTTGACATTGAGTGATATTTTGTAAAAACAAAAATTAAATTGATAATATATAAATTACTAAGCTCATTTTATATAATTAGGTGATTATTCCTAAGAGAAAAATTCAAATAAGAATTATAAAAAACTAAAGAATGAGAGAACCAATAGAACTGTTCCATTTCAAATATCTATTTCTATTATTTTTGCAAAATTAAATATCTTACAAGTCGTAAGTCAATAAATTATAAAAATTACACCGTTAGAATCAGCATCATTTTATCTTTAATTAGACATCTCACATGATATATTTTTGACAAATTTTTTTCATTCTAATTTTTAATGGTTTTAAAAATGCGTAATGTTAAATCAAATATGATTTAAATACTAAATAATAATCACACGCGATTATATCTCCAATTAAATTTTAAATTCAAATCATTGAAGATTTAAAAAATTTTAATATACAAAACTAAGTTGTAATCAAATGCAACTGAACATTAAAGTATCAATTCCATGTGATTAAAGAGTAATTAAATACGAAATCACATGTGACTATATGCCAAATCTTATATGAATAAATAATAAAGTAGCAATCACGTGTAATTTTTGCTGAAAACAAATGCAATTTTTAAAATTTCATTTATAATATTCATGTAAATGAATATTAAGTTGTAATCACGTGTCAATTTAAAAGTACCATGAAGAAATAATCGTATACAAATTTTAACTTTTTATCATAAATCACATGTGATTATATTTTTAAGATGCGACAAAAAAAACATTCGTCGGAAATATAGCTTGTGAGATCTCTAATTAAAGATACAAAAACGTTGATTCCGAATATGTACTTATTATAATTATTGACATACGGTTTATGAGATATTTAATTTTAAAAGTTGAAGTAAAAGTGGGTTTTGTTATGAAATAGATCAATTCTATTAGTTTTTTCATTCTCTGCTTTTTTACTTTTTTATTTGAATTCACCCCTTATCCCTAATAATAATATATTCATCTTCTTTTCCAACAAAAAAGATTAATTACATTTTATTTTTCTCATAATTAATTTTCATGAAAGCTATTTGCTTAGGGACGTGTTCATCAACAAACACTTCTTATATTTAATGTTCATAAATTTCTACTTCATTGCGAGGTTTTGCCACTTCACCGCTCGAATTACGATGGAGTATCAGAGTACATATTGGATAATGTTAGGAGTCGAGTGGAAATTTCAAAGGTGTTATCTTAAGTTGGTCGATTTTGTGCAATTGGCAGGCTTCATATTTAGTTTGTTTCGATTTTCATGTGTATGTCAAACATTCTATTTGTATTTGGTATAGTTCTTCTTTACATATCCAATTTAGACCCTTAGACTATTTTTATCGGGGAATTTGGATGGTCTAGGTCACTAAAAATACAAATAAAATAATAATAAACATGACAACCTCCCTTCAATCTAAGTCACCTCTACAACTTAGGTTACAAAAGAGTTCACACATTATTTAATGTCTTTTAATACTTTTAATAATATAAAAAGTAGTAATATGTTAAATTTAATTAATAAAGTATTAGATTGGGTTGAGTTGCTAATGTGTGTGAAAATTTAAGTTAAGTTGAATTGTATAGGTGGAAGATAAAAAAATTAATTTTTTAATAGACAATAGTTGAGTTGAATTAATAATGATGATAGTCTTATACCCTTTACCGTTAAAAATAGATAGAAAAAAGAAAAAATAATGATATAATGTTAATAAAAGTACTGATTGTACATAAGAGCTTGGGGTTGGTTAGAGTTTCCATGTAATATTGTGTTATATGTATCGTTGATTAATGGTACTTAACACCTTACCGATTTTTAATAGTTTACGATTATCAACTTGATTGATAACTTTTTACATTTCTTCTTTTTTCTTTCTTTTTTTGTGCCTTTGAGTTATGATCAGAGAACGATTGGAAACCATGCAAATAAATCTTATTTATTTCAAATAATTGCATATGAGTCAATGTGTTAAACATTTAAACGTAAAGAGTATTATTACCAAGTGCTTCTAACGATACATCACTCGATGGTAGATTGACAAACCATTTGAAAGACGACTTTAGGTAACTATAATTACGATAAACATAGGGACACATATTCATACCATACATAGTTAAATCATACAGCACAAAATACTAAAAACGGTACGTTTCAAGTGGAAGCCTTGGTTCAGCGATAGTAACAAGTGGAAACTCTTTTGGAGTTGATAATCCAAATATCTCTTTCATATCCAAATCATCTTTAGTCATTGTACCGGGCAACTTCCAATTAAACCCATGTAGCAAATTAGCCAAAGTCGATTCAATAACTTTCAACCCTAAACTATACCCAGGGCACATCCTTCGTCCTGAACCAAATGGTAACAGTGAAAAATCATGACCTTTGACGTCAATTTCTTTTCCAATAAATCGTTCAGGATAAAATTCTTCAGGGTTATCCCACAATTTAGGATCTCGCCCAATTGTCCAAACATTAACAAGCACCTGGGTCCCTTCAGTAATATCGTACCCTAGCACTTTACAATCCTCACGAGCTCTTCTTGGAACCAACAATGGTGCAACAGGATGCAACCGCATTGTCTCTTTAGCTATCGCCACGATATATGGTAAATTAGGCATGTCCTTCTCTTGAACCCATCTATTTTTGCCAATGACCCGATCCAGCTCTTCAGTCGCCTTTTTGAATATCTCAGGTCTCTTTAATATTTCGGCAATCGCCCATTCTACTGTAACAGCTGAACTCTCGGTTCCCCCGGCAAGTAAGTCCTGTTAGTAGCAAAATTGCAAACAAAAATATCAGTGTATAAAGTCTAGAATTGGAAAAATAGTTTAAAGTATTCTCTGAAGACCTTTGATTAGAGTTAACTATTTTTCTAGGAATGTACTTTTTTTTTGTGTTTTATCAGTTAGAAAAAAAGTTACACAAAGATTATTGTTACACACGTCGTTTTAAAAAGTAAACAGGTGAAATGTTTTATACTTTATTTATGGCGGTCAACGTCAATAGGCAAAAAGTTTGATGGAAAATGATCTGGAAAGTAGAAAGAAACTTTATATAGGATTATTAAAGGGTTCAATGCAAATACTTTTTTCTTTTCACTGAAACGTCTACTTGTATACATATATAAGGGAATGTTCTTATTGTGTGCCTTATTAAAGGGAGCAACTCGTATGTTATTTTTTATTTTCGTATGTCATTAATTATAAATATAATATAATTAATAATGTAGGAACTAAAATTAGTGGTGCACAAATCATCACTCTAATAAAAGTATAGATCACGTGTTCTTATTTTATTAAACAAAAGATGATACTTTTATGCATTGAGGGGTTGTATCGTACAAAATATACAATGCGAATATCACAACTCATATACTGAAATTTGATTTGATTAAAGGCTTATGCAGTTATGCCTTTCTATATATGTTGTCAATAAAATATATGATTACCGTAATATTTATATCTATACTATATTATACCTTATTGGATTGGATTGGATTCCTTACTAGAAAGAAAGAGAAAGTAGCTTTTAGTTACAAACCTGAGTAAAAGCTTTAACACCATGTCTTTCAAGCTTAACATCAAGATCCGAAGCATCAGCAAGTTCCAACAACAAATCCACCATATCAGTTGCTACAAATTTCTCCCCTTCCGCCTTTCGCGTCGCATTATGTTCATCCAAAACATGCTCCAAAAACCGATCAAATTTCTTACTAACCGTTTTCATCCTCTTCACGTACCCTTGCAAATCCATAAAATTTATCCAAGGTATCGAATCACCGATATTAAAAACACCATTTAATAAAAACAATTCATCCAACATTTTTTTAAAATCATCTGGACTCACAATCGAGTCTTCCGATTCATCTAAGTATCTTTTCCCCAACACCATTCTACTAATCACATTTAAACTAACCGTTGATAACAAATCTTTTAATAAAATTTCAGTTCCCTTAGACTTAAATATCGTTTTCAACATCGAGTTTGTTTCTTCTACTCTAATATACTCGTACGATTCTAAACGTTTAGCACTAAACAATACCATTAAACACATTTTACGTGCTTGACGCCAATAAGCGCCATATGGCGACCACGTGATGTCCGAATAATTATACGTTGTGTATTTTCCTGCCGCGGTTTTTGGCCTACAAGCAAACGTGACATCTTGTGTTTTAAGTATTATTTTTGCGGATTCAACAGATGAGGCTACTAAAGTGTTTTTGGAGCCAAATTTTAGTTGCATGACTTCGCCGTATTTTTGGGAGAGTTCATGGATGGAACGGTGAGGGAGGGTGCCCATGAGGTTGAGGTTGCCGATTATGGGCCAAGGTTTCGGGCCGGGCGGGCAGTTGAGGGTGTTGGGACGGCGGAGACGGCGGGCTAAAAGGAGGAGTGCCACCGTGGCTAGCCATGCGATGGCGTAGTAAGGTGAGGATATTAGTGAGTCCATTTTGGGTTTGGGAAATGTGTGTGTACTTGTTTGTTGTGGAAATGAAGGTGTAGGGTGGTTGTTTATTTATGGTTGGGATATGTGGAGTGATTTGTACGTATATGTGCGGTGTAACCCACACATGGAAAATAAAATAATATAAATCAAACAATTCGTTTAATTTATTGATTCATGTATTATGACAAAAACGAAAGGTTTGTTTAAGACTATTGAGTTTATAATATATGACAAAAATATGGTCTATATCTGCATCGATTAATTGATTAATTGTAATTAAGACAACTCTAAGTTATATTTTAAGTAAAAAGTAACACTCTCTCGGTATTATCTTATTGAAAAATATTGACTTGCTACCAAACAACACCACCTACTCCAACCATATGTTTTCCTTGCGATTTCTCACTCTAGTTTTACTCATGTTGTTCTAAGTAAGCAGTTTATGTTTAAAATACTAAAACTTATTTAATTAATATATAAATAGTTAATACGTACATATATAGTTGTTAAAAATATTAATGTTATTTTTTTTATGTCATTGTTTGCTTAACATAAAATATTATTTCCTTCGTCACATGATGCGATCTACGATGACTTTTTTTTAAATAACTAATAATACAGTGAGTTACATTTTTCGTCCTTGTGGTTATTGAGATTTGTAAGTTTTATCCTTTAACTCTTTTTATTACAGTGTTTGTCCTTGTCGACTCGATTTTTTACCAAGTCGGTTCTTTTACACTGAATTTGACAAAAATACCCTTACTAATTCCCTTTTCACATTTTTTAATTCATCTTATTTAGTTTTTCTTTTTTGATGTTAATTTATTTATTTGTTTATTAACTATCATCTTCTTCGGATCCCTAGAACCCTGATATACCAACGACCATCTATAAACTTATATTCACCTGTAAATCATCTAATTAACATCACTCAAAATCAAAAGTATGAAACAAGATCTAACATCTTCACCTGGATCCAAATGAACAAGAAAACATATACAAGTCAAAAATAAATTTGGGTTTTATCACCACCAACATAACAAACACCATGAACCTCCAACGACCCCCTCTCTCTGCAACTCCGTCGCCGGCCATCTCCGTCCCGAACGTTCATTATAAAGCTCCACCTGAAAAGAAATAGCATAATGTGAATCATTGATTTACGTATTGTAGATCTGAAAATCAAACTCGATGCCTTCAAACTCCTTCAGATCCTCTAGTAGATCGTAAAGAAATTTCTCCGGTTATTTGTGATTGTTTAAGGTGATTTGTAGTGACTCCGGTGTTTGGTAGTCGCCGGAGTTTCACATACGACATCTCCGGCCACACAAGTGGTTGTGGTTACTGGTGATGATTTATGAGCTGATGAAGTGATGATGGTGATACAATGTGTTGATACAAATGGTGTTCTCAATATAGATATGAACCTGGGTTTCTTCATCAATAAAGGAACATGTGAGGTGGTCCTACATATTTTTATTTAAGGAAAAAAAAAACAAAATAATTAGAAAAATGATAGATACAAGGGTATTTTTGTCTAATTTTGGTGTAGAGGACCAGCTTGGGAAAAAAAAACCTGACCACAAGGACAGACGTTGTAATAAAAAAAGTTAAATAACAAAATTTGCAAATTTAAATAACCATAAAGACAAAAAATGTAATTTACCCATTATAATATTTAAATGCCTTTTCTCATTACACTTTCTTAACTAGAGAACGGATTAATACAAAAATAACCCAACCTAAAATGGCTAGCTCGAGGAAAATAATAATAAAAGAAAAAGGAACAAAACTAAGAATCTCATTTAACGTTCCATTAGTGATATGTTACTTGAAGTACATCATCACTGTTTGATGTTTCAGTAACATGGAGCATGAAAAAGAAATGTCTATGTATTAAAAAGTGTAGGATAAAGTATTTCTTCATACAAATGATTTTAAAGGTGAGGTGAAAACGTGACAAAGGAAAGAAAGAAAAACAAAATAAATTAAATATGAGAGAGATAGGAAGTACGAGACGAAATCACAAAAGTCAGGAGACACAAACGAAATGAGAGATGAGGGTAAAATGTGGTCTCTGTATATCCAGACTTTCAAAAAGTAGCAGAGTATTGGAGTTAGCTCCAGATTTGTATGTCGGCACGGGCCCAAATTTAATGTATTATATGTTTTTACTAGAGGACCTACTAAACATATAAACTAATAAAAAAAAAATTAATATATTAATTTTTTTATTAATTTTACTACTCAATTATTCACTTGATATAATTTTTAATGCAGTATCATAATTTTAAAGTAATATTTTTATTAGGAGGTCAATGCAAGCATCTCCTCCCTCTCAAAAGTACGTCTACCCGTACACACATAGTGAGAATGCCCTCATTATGTGTCTTTTTCTTATCAATTCAATGTTTTATTAGCTTCCATCTTTATATAATATAATTAAAAGATGATATGGTGGAAGAATTTGGATTTTTCATTGTTTTTCACCTTTTACGATCCACTGATTTTAATTTTTTTTTTTTTTTATAATTACTTTTTAACTCCTTAAATATTTGATGTATTTATTTAAATAGAACAGATAGACCAAATATTTTATTCATTTGCAAAAATTAAAGAGCCTATAAACTATATAAAAAAAATCGGGCACAATATTTTACTCGTTTTATTAGATTAAATTCGCCCTGCATTATAGCAGGTCTATAGACTATATAAAAAAATCGATAAAAAAATGTTTAAATCACAAAAGTCAGTTATAATATAAAAAAATTAACTATTTATAAATATTAAATTCGTCCTGTGTTATCATAAGTTTATACCTACTTAATATATGATACTAGAAATGTAAAATTTAATTTGAAGAATGTTGTCAATTTCATAAATGATACTATCATGATTGAACACCTTTTCATCATATACATCAAAATCTCCTTACAAAGGATTTAAATATTAAACACAGCCAAATTTTTTATAAAAGATTGATAAATTAAAATATCATATCAGTTTACAATTGATTGTCCATTTATAATGCGAAAGCAAATCTAATTCACTCAACGGTTATAATTATAGGAATGTCTGAACTCAAACTCAAAATCTTGTATAATCTGTAATAAAAATAATTTCATTTATTATTAACGGAATTACATACTATTAACCTGCATATTATAATCATCGGGACAACTTGTTAATCCACCATCTTCACTTCTTGTGTCAAATCCTGTATTATCTTCAATAAATAATAATAATTTACCAACTGTCAGTCTTAAACTATATATGTGCAAAGAAGCAACAGTATGTCATCATTAACATATACATGAATATACAAATAATGTATATTAAGGGGGGGAAAGTATTTTGTTATGGATCGCAGTTTGAACCGAATCAAAAGTTGTTATTGCAATATAAAAATTATTTGGTACGATGATTCAGTTGACACCCTTGATATCCCACATGAGACCTACCTAGTAATTATTCGATCTTTGAAAATTTCTCAGTCAATACTTTGTTATCTTGAAATTATTTCTAATTATTTTAACAATTTCCTAATAAATACTATCCTACCTTCCTGAAATTTTTAACAATTTCCTAATAAATACTATCATACCTTCCTTAAATTTTTAACAATTTCCTAATAAATACTATTCTACCTTCCTGAAATTTTTAACAATTTCCTAATAAATACTATCCTACCTTCCTTAAATTTTTAACAATTTCCTAATAAATACTATCCTACTTTCCTGAAATTTTTAACAATTTCCTAATAAATACTATCCTACCTTCCTTAAATTTTTAACAATTTCCTAAAAAATACTATCATACCTTCCTTAAATTTTTAACAATTTCCTAAAAAATACTATCATACCTTCCTTAAATTTTTAACAATTTCCTAATAAATACTATTCTACCTTCCTGAAATTTTTAACAATTTCCTAATAAATACTATCCTACCTTCCTGAAATTTTTAACAATTTCCTAAAAAATACTATCATACCTTCCTTAAATTTTTAACAATTTCCTAATAAATACTATTCTACCTACCTGAAATTTTTAACAATTTCATAATAAATACTATCCTACCTTCCTGAAATTTTTAACAATTTCCTAATAAATACTATCCTACCTTCCTTAAATTTTTTACAATTTCCTAATAAATACTATCATACCTTCCTTAAATTTTTAACAATTTCCTAATAAATACTATCATACCTTCCTTAAATTTTTAACAATTTCCTAATAAATACTATCCTACCTTACTTAAATTTTTAACAATTTCCTAATAAATACTATCCTACCTTCCTTAAATTTTTAACAATTTCCTAATAAATACTATTCTACCTTCCTGAAATTTTTAACAATTTCCTAATAAATACTATCATACCTTCCTGAAATTTTTAACAATTTCCTAATAAATACTATCCTACCTTCCTGAAATTTTTAACAATTTCCTAATAAATACTATCCTACCTTCCTTAAATTTTTAACAATTTCCTAATAAATACTATCCTACCTTCCTGAAATTTTTAACAATTTCCTAATAAATACTATCATACCTTTCTGAAATTTTTAACAATTTCCTAATAAATACTATCCTACCTTCCTTAAATTTTTAACAATTTCCTAATAAATACTATCCTACCTTCCTTAAATTTTTAACAATTTCCTAATAAATACTATCCTACCTTCCTTAAATTTTTAACAATTTCCTAATAAATACTATCATACCTTCCTTAAATTTTTAACAATTTCCTAATAAATACTATTCTACCTACCTGAAATTTTTAACAATTTCATAATAAATACTATCCTACCTTCCTGAAATTTTTAACAATTTCCTAATAAATACTATCCTACCTTCCTGAAATTTTTAACAATTTCCTAATAAATACTATCCTACCTTCCTTAAATTTTTTACAATTTCCTAATAAATACTATCATACCTTCCTTAAATTTTTAACAATTTCCTAATAAATACTATCATACCTTCCTTAAATTTTTAACAATTTCCTAATAAATACTATCCTACCTTACTTAAATTTTTAACAATTTCCTAATAAATACTATCCTACCTTCCTTAAATTTTTAACAATTTCCTAATAAATACTATCCTACCTTCCTGAAATTTTTTACAATTTCCTAATAAATACTATCCTACCTTCCTGAAATTTTTAACAATTTCCTAATAAATACTATCCTACCTTCCTGAAATTTTTAACAATTTCCTAATAAATACTATCCTACCTTCCTGAAATTTTTAACAATTTCCTAATAAATACTATCCTACCTTCCTGAAATTTTTAACAATTTCCTAATAAATACTATCATACCTTCCTGAAATTTTTAACAATTTCCTAATAAATACTATCCTACCTTCCTTAAATTTTTAACAATTTCCTAATAAATACTATCCTACCTTCCTTAAATTTTTAACAATTTCCTAATAAATACTATCCTACCTTCCTTAAATTTTTAACAATTTCCTAAAAAATACTATCATACCTTCCTTAAATTTTTAACAATTTCCTAATAAATACTATTCTACCTTCCTGAAATTTTTAACAATTTCCTAATAAATACTATCCTACCTTCCTTAAATTTTTAACAATTTCCTAATAAATACTATCCTACCTTCCTGAAATTTTTAACCATTTCCTAATAAATACTATCCTACCTGCCTTAAATTTTTAACAATTTCCTAATAAATACTATCATACCTTCCTTAAATTTTTAACAATTTCCTAATAAATACTATTCTACCTACCTGAAATTTTTAACAATTTCCTAATAAATACTATCCTACCTTCCTTAAATTTTTAACAATTTCCTAATAAATACTATCCTACCTTCCTTAAATTTTTAACAATTTCCTAATAAATACTATCCTACCTTCCTTAAATTTTTAACAATTTCCTAAAAAATACTATCCTACCTTCCTTAAATTTTTAACAATTTCCTAATAAATACTATCCTACCTTCCTGAAATTTTTAACAATTTCCTAATAAATACTATCCTACCTTCCTGAAATTTTTAACAATTTCCTAATAAATACTATCCTACCTTCCTTAAATTTTTAACAATTTCCTAATAAATACTATCCTACCTTCCTTAAATTTTTAACAATTTCCTAATAAATACTATCCTACCTTCCTTAAATTTTTAACAATTTCCTAATAAATACTATCATACCTTCCTTAAATTTTTAACAATTTCCTAATAAATACTATTCTACCTTCCTTAAATTTTTAACAATTTTCTAATAAATACTATCCTACCTTCCTGAAATTTTTAACAATTTCCTAATAAATACTATCCTACCTTCCTGAAATTTTTAACAATTTCCTAATAAATACTATCCTACCTTCCTTAAATTTTTAACAATTTCCTAATAAATACTATCATACCTTCCTGAAATCTTTAACAATTTCCTAATAAATACTATCATACCTTCATTAAATTTTTAACAATTTCCTAATAAATAATATTCTACCTTCCTGAAATTTTTAACAATTTCCTAATAAATACTATCATACCTTCCTGAAATTTTTAACAATTTCCTAATAAATACTATCCTACCTTCCTTAAATTTTTAACAATTTCCTAATAAATACTATCCTACCTTCCTGAAATTTTTAACAATTTCCTAATAAATACTATCCTACCTTCCTGAAATTTTTAACAATTTCCTAATAAATAGTATCATACATTCCTTAAATTTTTAACAATTTCCTAATAAATACTATCCTACCTTCCTGAAATTTTTAACAATTTCCTAATAAATACTATCCTACCTTCCTGAAATTTTTAACAATTTTCTAATAAATACTATCCTACCTACCTGAAATTTTTAACAATTTCCTAGTAAATAGTATCTCACCTTCCTGAAATTTTGCTTTCTTTTTCTTCGATTGTGTCTATTAGATATATGAATAATTTATCTCTGAATTTAGAACCTTCATCTAGAACACACACACACGTACATATATATATATATATAAGGTGGGTCTAAAGGAGAAGAAAAAATTGATAGAAAAGGAAAAAAACAGTTTTTAACCCTTTGATTCAGCAAAATAACTCTTTAATTCAGTTTGAAATCATATTTACTTTTTATTGAATCGTATTTGATTTTTGCTAAATAATAGTTATAAATATATATTTCTTTGCCTTCTTCACCGAAATTTTCTTCCCTTTAGATCCTAGTACTATATGTATATTATATATATATATATATATATATTTATAGGGAAAGGTATATTATAGAACGTTTGTTCACATCTGTTAAGATATAAGTACTTGAAATTGACTATATATTTCCAGTTAACTGCGCATCTAATGATAAAAATATTCTTAATAAAAAATAATACTGAAATATAAGTCAACACACATAGGATCAAACTTATAGACTTGAAGTATCAAAAGTAAAGTTTTCTTAAAGAAATATATGCACTTGTTGCACTTATGTTATACATGTAGTAGTAGACTGCATATCTGTTATTCCCTCTTATTACTAATGACTTGCTAATCATCGGAAATTCTTTTGTAAGTCCTATACTTTTACTTTCAATGGTAAAAGGATAGTTATATTTTACTAATTCTCTTAGTTTTCATATAGAAGTTAAGTTATAGGATCCATCAAATCAAAGGTTGTTACTAAAGAATGTCAAGAACTTGAGATTCAACTGTTTCCTTGCAAAAGTATTTGATTCACAATGGATATTATATTATATATATATATATAATTATATATATATATATATAAAGCAAGTATTATTATTTCAATATGGAAGCAACGACTGTTCTTATAAGTGGTAGTTAGTTGTGAACAAATTTTTAGTTTATAACTGGTGTTTGAAACTTGAAAGTCAATAAGAATTTCATAGAAACTCATTATCTTATTGAAAAAGTAGTTTGATAGTGGAAAGCTCCACGTTAGTGACTAGTCAACTAAGCAGACGGCTGTTTTCCTGTTTTGGACCCTCCACCAATTAAATTAATTAGTATCATTTTCTCACAAAGTAAATGCCTTTTTCTATTGAAAATGATTTTATAAAATACCAAGTAATTTCGTCAACACTCAAAAGTCTTTGTATACAAATTAGATATCGTCAAAAAAACATGTGTAAAGACAAAAGATTCAATTACCGGAAAATTACAAACAATAATTTTAAAAACTAAAATTCAATTTTATTTCCATACTTTTTACCGGTGACTGCCCTAATATGACTACGTGTTGTGTTGAATTTCAACAACATGCTTCCGTGGACTTCCACGTTGAATCATCACTAGAGTCGTGCTTCGCAGTGTCGGGATCAGAGTAGTTATAGAGTTGGTTAATTGTTATGGTCAGTCGAGTTTTTAGAGTCATTTTAGATGAAATAAAATTTTAGATTTTAGAGTCGTTTTAGATGAAATAAAATTTTAAAGTCGTTTTGATCAGAAATATTGATTATTAGATTGAGGTTGACAATTGACAAATATATATTATTAATCGCACGTAACTTATATCAAAGAAAAAAAGTTAAAAAATTACATATTAACCCCTAACTATTCTAAATATTCTAACAATTGATATCTTAAAATATAAGGGTTTATTGATTCGTGATACGTTTAACTTTCACATTTTTTTATTTTATGGGGTAAATTTTGAAATTTTCTATTGTATGAGATAAACTTTCAAAAATTCTCTATTGTATGTTAACTTGCCTTTTTTGACCTAGATAAAAAAGGAAACTTTCCTTTTATGAAATGGTCAAAAAAGGAAATATTACATACAATAGAGAAGTTTAGAAGGTTTACCTCATACAATACAAAATCTTAAAGTTAATCCCATACGATAGAAAAACGTTAAAGTTAACCGCATTACGAAAAAATAAACCCTAAAATATACTTATTGCACGCAACCTTACTTGTTATTTGATGCACGGGATTTTTGTTGAAGTATGAACAGACGCTTTATAGTCTTAAAGCCACACAGCCCTTGACCCGCAACGCTTGCTATTGAATTTGCAGTCCATATATTGAACTTTTTATTGTTTTCATAGTAGAAATAAACTAATCCATTCACTTCGTGATAATGACAGTTAATCTGACTACTATGATGTCCAAACAAATCAAAATTTTATCAGACTATTCAAGTTCAAATTAAAATCAATCTTTTATGTAGTTCTAACTTGAACTCGAATTCAAACTCAAACTCAAATCTCAATTATAAATTTTTAAAATGAGTTTGGTTATCAGATATATAAAAGGGTAACTGACCTTTTGACAGTCTTTACTTATCAATCACACGGTCAACATGAGTTAAACGAGATAATTATGTGTGCTACTCGAAGCACAATACTTACGTGTTGTGAGTGAAAGTTAAAAATTTTAATAAAATTTATAGTTTTTATCCATCATTTTTCATATAGGTACATAAAATAGTCCAAGTTATATGATTTAAACGCGAATAATGACAGCCAAAATTTGTAGCTACCAAACACTGAATAAAGGTATCTTTAGTCACTCTGCTGACGATGTATACCAACAATCAAATTCAAATTTTGAAAAAAAAGAAAGCAAAGTCTTCTTTTAATTAAATAAAACATAAAGTTCACTTACTATGTTAACAAATGACCAAACAATGCATACTAAAAGACAAACCATTCAACCATTATGTTTTGTTATATGTTAAAATTTAAAGTATTAGGCATATTTTTAGATTGATCAAAAGATCAAATGGTTTTTTACTTCATTAATTATTTTATTTTTTCCAATTCCAAGTGTTCTTAACTTTGTCCACAAAATAAGTACTCGTAGTAAATAACTAGTATTCAGCTACCAACTTTTGGGCAAACAACTTACGTTAGTGGCTAGCCGACTTTGATAATTAACACGCAACATACTTTAATACATCCATTTCGAGAAAGAAAGAAAACGGGTTGAATATATCGTTTTTTAGTGGCTAGCCAAAAAATGGGCTTTCTGGCCCATATGTTTGCAGAAGGCTTTCCGTCTTTTTTGTAATATGTGGGCTTCATTCTGAAATCTGAATTGATTTTTTTATTTTAATTTGGATTATGCTAAATTATGCTATATGCTATAGGTAACACTTGAACACTATTGTACATAACGATTAATCATAGGATTATTGTTAGCAAAATTCGATTGCTTAAATAGTAAATGTAAACAAGAGATTGTGAAGTAAGGAATTCTGTAAATAAACAAAAATCTTGACAACATATATATATAAGGTTATCACTTATCAACTTCAGTTTGTATGCTTAAATATGAAATATGCTGAAATTTATAAGATCATAAATGAAGAGAATTTCTTTTTGCACCTTGAGTTCAAGCTCAAGCAACACAAGTTAACCTTTACTTTTCAGTTTGACTCGATTCAACTAGCTCTCGATTATTATCGTTTATTTCACGTGCACACTCGAATATCATGGTTAGTTGACATACTTTCAAGTTTGCTTGATTTAACTAACTTCATAAATTAGTTATGTCAACACTCGCAGATACAAAAAGGTCAAAATGTAAAACAATACAAGCTTGATAAAGTTTATGAGCTTTATGGGTCAAGCATTTTACATACAACTTTGTTTGAGTCTGTAGTGTTGCCAGAAGACTGATTACCCTTTTCTTATCTCCAACTTAAAGTAAATTTGAATATCTCAATCTCCACTAAAATCACATTGATTTTGAATGTTTATCGAGCGTGTTTCAAGACTCGTGAGTTAGCTTGACTTAACTACACCAGTAAAGAAAGCAGGGTGGATCCAGTGAACAAAAAGGGGGTTCACAGGCCCCCAATAACCCGACAATCAGCACTAAGTTTTAATGGATATTTTGACATTTTGCTAATTGGCCCATAAGTTTCACTTAGACAAGCCTCCAAGCCCAACTTTATTTTTGTCGGACTTCGATTGTTAACTTTCAATTCTATTAACTTTCAATTCTATTAATTACATGTGAAACATTAGAAACTAATAGTATTTTGACATAAATTCTTATTAGAAATTTGAAATATAATCTTTTTTAAGTTGTTTGAAATCAGTTAACTTTTATAATATTTGGACGGTAGTTGTAATTCTTATAAAACGTTTTGAAATTTATGTTGTTTTGTATTGTTTACGTTCTTTTAGTGATATAAGTTATTTTAAGTTAAATACGACTGATAAATTTTTTTAAGTTCTTGTTACGATAGATAAGTTTTTATGAGTTGTTTATTGTGAAAGCTAAGTTGTTTGCTTCTATTTAGTTGTTTTAATGCTATTTGGAATCGCTTTTTATAAACTTCGATATTAAGATAATTATCTAAGCCCCAACTTATTTTCTTGGATCCACCACTCTAAGAAAACATAATTACTAGTAACTATGCAATGATCACTGTATAACATATTAAATTTAGAACATGAAATAAATTCTGAATCTGAACTATAATATATGCGTTTAATAAAGAAATTAATAACAAACATACAAATCAAATCTCACCTAAAACTATATCATAAAAACCAAATTTGAAGATATCATTTATCAACGAAAAGAGTGGAGTGAAATCCCCATAACAGGCATTGCAAGCGATGTTTCCGTAAGAAGCAACTGTTGATTCTTATGGAAGCTTCTATCGTTCTCCATTATACTCTTCACAAGAATCGAATAATACTCTTGCAACTTTTTAAGAACAATTGCTTTCTTAACATTCAACCATTTAACTCGTATTCTTTTTACCATTCTCACCATAACTGATCCAGATCGGCTTCCATTCATCTGCTGCTGACCACCCAATCGTACGGTTGGCAGCTTCTTTTTCCTCCTTAGCAGCCAGAATCTGCCGCGGTTGTTTGCCCATTGCGGTGTGATTTTGGTGGTAGGTTTTTTGTCTAAGTGGTTCTTGATGGTGGGGATTGAATCCATGATACTGGTGGGAAATGAAAAGGGTTGAGTAGTTAATGTATAAGTGTGGAATTTTAAATATCAACATCAACTACTACACTAACTCTGATATCAAATCACAAAAAATACATATTTTTATGCTTACAATTACATCAACGCTTTGCACATGGTTCTAGTTTGTATATGTGCCAGTTGACCCAAGTTTTGAAGTGTCCCACATGCATGTGATTTTATATATTCTAATGGTTTTTAAGAAATAATAAATAGGATTAAACTGAAAGTTCGAAAATGGATTCAAGATATTATTTGATCATTGACATATGATTTTAAATTTTTTTCTTCTTTTGTGTGTTTTTAATGATGCAACACATTTTATGGGTCAAAAGGGGTTGATACTGAACTCTTGAAGCTGTAGTATTGCAGTGAATGAAAACTGAAATCTTATTTTGAGCATAGTTCAGACTCTTTGTCAACATGTATTGTAGATTACATGTCAATAGTTTCATGTGAAAGTTCATTATCAATAATGAATATGAGTTATTAATTTAATCAAGAAGTTAATGAACCTTTAATGTGGAAGATCTTTAGTGGTTTGTCATTATACTCAGGGTGGTTGCTTACTTTTGCACTTTTTGATTAATTGAGTCTTGCTTAAGATTAAGTACTATTTGTTGCTTGTTATAAGGTTCTGTTTTTCTCTTTTTAAATTTTTGTTCCATTTATAAGATCATTTGGAGGGGTGATATTTAGTTGTGAAGTGTCATGATGCCACATCAACATGATCAAAAGTCGTGGACATTTTGCAGTAATGACTTCCACAACATTGTATTATGAAAGGATAAACCTCACACATTTATTTAATTTTCATTTTTTTTAGATATATATATATATACATATATATATATAATTAAATACATTACAATAACTAAATAAAATACATATCTTAAAATAAAAATTACTCCATTAATAATAATAGAAAAATTACAATACTTAAAAAAGGATTACAATTATAAAAAAAAGATACAATAATTGAAGGTTGAAAAATTAATCATGATAAATAAAAAGTACGCTTAAAAATAAAACTATTCGCTTTCATAGCGGAACAATCGTTTCTTACCTTATTAAATATATCCACAACGCGTTGATCTTGTCTTTATAGCCCCCTACATATTCCAAAGCATCATCGAATCGAGATTTATGGTGGTGGTGGTTGTTGTTGTTAAGGTGGTTGTTGTTGTGGTTGATATATTATTGGTGGCGATAGAATTGTTATTGAAAAATGAATTGTTGTTGGTTGTAATCGAGGCGTTGTTGAGGGTAATATGGGTTTTGAAACAATCCGAATTATGGTGGGCTTTGGTTCCATATTGGTGATGAGGAGCTCGAACCAGGTGTGTTAGGATTATCGAACATTACAGGACTTGTGTATGACATGTCATTTGGGTTAAGGTTTGGATTTGGGTTTTACATTTTTTTGGAGAGTTTTTGATAGTTGTTAGTGAATATGTGCGTATACAATGAAAATTGTAGTTGCATATTGTATCTAAATGATTGCGTGTACTTATAAGGGTAAAAAGAGGTTACAATATTTTTTCCCGACCGTAGCCATTACTAACAGTCAAAAAAAATTATTTTTCGTTAAACGGTTTCCTCCGTTCTACTCCGTGGTCTGGCTGGCTGACAACGGACCATCATGATGGGACGCACAGTGTCCATGATGGCATCGTGGTGGATGCACGGTGCCCACAACGGTCCCGTTGTGAATTGTCTGACTTTAAGCATCGTTTATACGGTTTGTGATTCATTAGTGATTTTCTTAGTGTAAAATGACTGAGCTGATGCTCTACTAGCTATTCGTAACGATTAAAAGGATCATATGGTGATGACTAATACAACCAACTTGACTTTACCTAGGTTTGGTATAAACTGCCGAGAAATTAACGAAACAAACCTTTAAACGAACCAAAAATTGTGCAATTTGGGAACCTTTAATAGTTGATACTTACTTCGACTATTTCCCCGAAAATATTTACTTGTAAATTTCTACAAAGAACAACGTAACAAAAAGATTATTTGAAGTGAAAGATGAAAAATGAATTGGTATTTAATTGAAGCCAAAAAAAAAAATGATAGATGAAAAAAGAAAAAACAAGCAAATGAAAAATAATCGACGCCTGAGAGATTCGAACTCTCGCGGGGAAACCCCATGTACTTAGCAGGCACACGCCTTAACCACTCGGCCAAAGCGTCACGATGTTATTCCTTTCCATTTACACATTAATATCTTAAGCATCAACACTTCAATTTTAATGAATATATACAAACAGCATGTTACAACTTTGCTTCAAATAAAGCTAAGATATTTTCGAACAGAAATATCAGGTGGGTTGTTTATCATTTAGTAATGTCGCAATTTTGGCTTGTGACCAAACTAATATTATAAACTTTATAAACGATTTAAACTAATAACCTCTAATAGAATAAAAAAGGAAAGGATATTGATATCACAAAAGATTCTAAAATCTGCTACTATCATTTTGGGTGAAGACCTCTTATAGTCAAATCTAGAATTTTATATTTATTGGGTATCATGTTAGCATCATTTATGGAATCTCAATCAGATTCTTTCAACATTTTGGGGATTTCATTATGTGTCCATCTTTTCATATGCAGTAGTCTTTTGTGAATTAATATATCCTTCAACTTGATTAGCAAATCAAGTGTAGCAAACCTCTCAACAATGAAACTGAACTTAAAAAGAGAGTAATGGCACAGCTTCCATATTTCCTTGAACATGCTTTTCTATTTTTACAACAACAGAGCAATTGATACATGATACATAATTTTGATGCAACCCCAACTTAAATCAAAAGAAAGAAATAGATTACCATCGAACAACCCGTAATGAGCTTATGACGCAATAACTTACCAACTAACTTAACCGTAAAAAGTAGAACCCAATATCCATCTCTCTTGTGTTCCAGCCAGCATTCGAAAAAATAAAACGCCGAAATTACATGCTCATTTGCCATTTGCTCGAACTCCATTGAACTGCAATCGGGCTTCTCACATTATGCCTTCCATCACTCCACTCAATCGAACCAAAAGCCGCAGTTCCACCACCAGAAGAACTAAATATGATCTCGTATTCACTCTCTTTCTTCTCCTCACTAAACTTAAGTATCTTTGGTGACACAACCACCTCCACCCCGGGTGGAGCACTCACACTCGCCTTATAAACCGCATTCACATCACTACCTACATTCTTCACCACCCTTTTATACTTCACAACACCGCCGTTTTTCGAATCAAACACAACCGAAAACGACGGGTAGTTTAACCCACCAGGGCTAGTCAAATTCCCTACACTACAATCCACAGGATCCTTCACAAAAATTGCTATTTTCTTGGAATCATATCCAATGGCACAAAGGAATGCCACGTAATCATCAACCCCGACATCATACACCAACCCGGGGTAAAGTGCTCTATTTGGGTCCACATGGCCAGATCCATGAACAAACGGGGTAGATTGCACACCAGTTGCAAGATCTGTAATATTTTCACCAATATTGTCCAAATACTTAGCTGTGGTCATCAAGGCAGATTTTATAGCAGCTGGGGACCACGTTGGATGGGCCTTACGTAACAAAGCGCACAAGCCACTCACATGAGGACACGACATCGATGTCCCGGAGATGATATTGAAGTCCACCCGTCTAGGATCCGTATCCAATGAAGTTGGACTAGTATACCCGGTCCAACCGGCTAAGATATTTACACCCGGCCCAATCACGTCAGGTTTAAGGATTTCCACGGTCCTGTAACTTGGACCGCGGCTAGAGAAAGACGCCACACGTGGCGCAGACGGTGATGTTCCGATTACCGTTCCTCTAAAATTAATGGTAGCTGTGGGCGATGTAACGGAAGTCAAATATTCTTTCACTTTATCTCCGGCGGCCGCGCCTAGCATAGTCGCCGCAATAATGTGCGCGTCTGCGAGAAGCTCCTCACCGTTTTCGTCTAAATTCGTGTGGATCATTCCGACACCACCGGCTTCCTTAACCGCATTACCTTTATCAACCCTAGCATTACCTCCACGGTCACAAATCACAATTTTACCGGCAACTAACGTCGCGTTTAGTTTTCCGGAGTAACAATATCTATCACCAGCATCACGTGCATAAATTAACGGATACTGAACGTCTCCTAGTCCTTCACCGGAGTAAAGCGATACACCGCTGTATACTCTTCCGTCTCCGAGAATAACATCCGCCGGAAACTCTCGGTCGATCGTCGAAGCACCGATAGTAAATATCCACGGAGCGATGTTAACCGCGGTATACGCACCAGGACCTGAATTACCTGCTGAACACGAAACTAAAATTCCGTTTTTCATCGCGTGAAAAGCGCCAATAGCGATCGAATCTTGATAATAGTTAGGTGCATATCCGGACGAACCAACAGAAAGCGAAATAATATGTACACCGTCATCTATAGCTTGATCCATAGCGGCGAGAATATCGGAGTCGTAACAACCTGCATCCCAACAAATTTTATAAACTGCAATTCTAGCTTTAACAGCCATACCTCTCGCTTCGCCTTTAGCGAAGTCAAAAAATCCGGCATTCTCAACCACAGCTCCGGCCGCGGTTGAGGCCGTATGTGTTCCATGACCTTCGGTATCTCTAGGCGACAGCACATCGTTCGATGCATTCAAACGATTCGCTGAACTAGCGATATACCCACGATAATACGCCTTAGCTCCAATAATTTTCCGATTACACGCGGTCGCCGGGAAATCAGAAAACACGTCACAGCTACCTTTCCACGTGGATGGAACCGGCGGAAGTCCTTCATCGGAGAAACTCGGTTTTTCCGGCCAGATTCCGGTGTCAAGTACTCCGACAATGACGTCATCACCGTATTCAGCGTTAGGCCATAGACCGAAGTTATCAGCTAAACCTAGAAAGTTAGGTGTGTGAGTAGTGTGAAGCGTTCGCCGACGATCAGGGATGACGGAGAGTACACCGGGAGCACGACGGAGCTTAACGGCTTGAGATCGAGTCAACCTAACGGAGAAACCGTTGACCGAGCGGTCATAAGTGTATAACAGATCTGATGGTTGGTGTGATGAGGAGACTGATCGGACGATTGAGGAGTACCAGCTACGATGAGTGGAAAACGTGTTAGGTTTATCGGATTTTGACACGTGGATTATGTAAGTATTTGTTTGATCGATATCTCGTGCCTGTATAGATATGGATATAGATACAAAGGAGAAAAATAATAACAAGGAAAGAAGATAGGAAGGGAGTGAACTCATTGCCATTTTTTTGGGTGCCTGAATATGCTTCGGAGGGAAGATAGAGATGATAAAAAGGCGATAGAAAGTTAGAAGATTGGTTACGTGGCGGGATTTGATTGGTTGACTATGAATGGGCCAGTTGTAAGTATTACCTACCACTATGCTACTTGTAAAATACGGAGTTATTGGATTGGATAATCTTGCCCATGCCAATTTGTGTACCGATTGGTGACTATTTAATGAAGGTTATATTTTAGTTAATTTTTGTAAGGGGTAACTTCATAACTTATTGGTTTTTATGATTCGTTATAATTTGGCTTTTTTATTTTTATTCATGATGAGAAGTGCACGATTTATATTGAAGAAAGAAAAATTATCTTTTTCAGAATCGACAATACGTTGATGTTGTTGTCACTTTTGTTTGATTAAGATCGCATTTCACAACATTTTATACTAACAAGCCCTTATCCTTACGTATAATTAAAATATCATATTATAGAATGATATGAACCATTTATTAAATTTTTTGCATGGTGATTCAAAAGTAAAGATTTAATTATAACTACAAATTTTAATATTATAAATGTATTTATAACTATTCATATTTAATAAAAAATAATCTTCGTCTCTTACATAGTACTCTTTCATATTTGTTAAATATGTCATTTTTAACACCTATATTTTATAATTAACCCTTTAGTTCATATATTCTTTTAAATAACTCTTTTTCATATATAAATTTATATGAACTTATTTACAATCTAGAATTTAACCCATAAAACTTGCATGTTGTTATTTTTATTAATCTTATTAAATCCTAATATATCTTATACTCTATTTCTATCATCTATATGCTATATTGATTTTGAGGAACAACGAGTGAAAGTATTGATAGTGTAGTTAATAAAAATTATTATAACCCTTGTTTATAAAATCAGTAACATTGGTATTAATTTTAACTCTACATTACGAATGAGTGAAAACACACCAATTTATATCTATACGAATAAGAAATTATATATTTAAAATCAATAAAAGTTTGATTTTTTCAAAAGTGTACTTCCGGCTTACGTCAATTAGCATACGGTTGTGCCGCCGATGAGTTTGATGAATACTTACACATTGGTCAACAAAATTCACATGTTTGTTTAACAACTTTTGTAAATGCGTATTTCATCCATACTCGACCGAGTATTTAAGAAAACCAACATTGCAAGATGTCTTACGTTTACATGCTAAACATGAAAAATTGCATGGTTTTTCAGGAATGCTCGAAAGCATTGATTGTATGCATTGGGCTTGGAAAAAGTGTCCACTATAGCATGGAAAGGTCAATACACACGAGGTGATCATGGTCATCTAACAATAATGCTCGAAGCGGTAGCCACGTATGATATGTAGAGTTTCCACGCTTACTTTGGTCCCGCGGGTTCGAAGAACGACATCAACGTTCTTAATTAATCAGACTTATTCAACGATTTACTCCAAGATAAAGCTCCTGAGGTAAGGTTTATTGTGAACGTGGTTGAATACAATAAATGATATTACCTTGCTGATGGAATTTATCCGTAATGTGCAACTCTTTTGAAATCGTTTAAATGTCCAATTGGGGAAAAGAAAAATAATGTACACTTGTGTGATTTACACAACATGATAACCGAAGACAACAAACATAATAGATGTCGACTTAAGGAAGACTATATGAGAAACTTGAATAATCTACTAAGACTTTCGTGGTCGGAGAGTGTTGCAATTCATGATTGTATGGATAGAGAATTATGCGATAAAGGATTGCATTGGAGCCTCTGTCATTTTTTTGCGTTCGAAATAATGTTTGATTTTTTAGTTTGATTTTTTATTTTTAAATGTAATGTTCTCTTGTTTTTAATTAATGAATGTATTTTTTATTTTTAAATGTGAATTTTTAAAATTATTTGTTAAGTAAGAAATGAAAGATTGAATCAATTAAGGTGTTCATAAAAGTTCAATTTTTCTATCATTATAGATAATATTTAATATTTTTAAAAAATTAGTGAGATGACATTAATTTAATAGATCAATTTTTTAGTTCTTTATTCATGATAAAAAGTAATCTTAATTTAATTTCTATGACAAGTGTTACATTTTGCCCGATATATATTTAAAAGTCCCATACCAAGGTTGTTTAATTTTGGCAGAATGGGGACAACGGTTGGGCCAAGTGGGGGTGGGTGGGTGGTGAGAAAAGGATTTATTTATTTATTATTATTTTTGAAAAATCTTTCTCTATATGGTTAAATATAGTTTTAACAATATAATGTTTCTGTTATTTTCATTTCGAAAATAAACTGTCTTTCAATGACACTTTCTATAACATTGATCTATCATCGCTTATTACCGTCTTGTTAAGTTTATAGGCACTTTTCCATAAATATAAATAGACTTTTAAACATAAAATTTAATGTATAACTAAATACAACTCATAATTACTATGATAAATTTATAATTATAAAAAATCATAAATATAATAACAAAGTGTTTTTATCTCATGCACTTATATTTACTATAAGTTATTACTTGAATATTGCAATTCCCTTTGCATTCTTATAAGCAGAGTCGTCAATCAATTATCTTTCTCATTTTAAGTTTTTCATATTCAGATTCTTGTTTAGGAGTCATAGTTATTAAAGATGTTCAAATAATAATGACAAGTTTATAATTAAATGCTTAATATATTAAAGAAATTTATAATAGAATCTAAGAATTATAATGATGTTATTTAAATTTATTATGACAAAATTGAATACTAACTCATAACAATATCATATAATTAGTATCTCAAATTATTATGTCAACCTAAATTATATTATAAATTCATTAAATTGTAAGTTTCTAATTCCTAAAAGCTATACAACATTGATCAATAGAAATTCGAATAATTAATTTGAAATTGAACGAATAATTATATTAATAATCAATTTAAAATAATACAATCAAAAAGATAAAGACTCAAAAGTTAAAAAAATACATACCTTCTGCTTCCTTCCTAACGTAATTCGTAAATCAAAACCGAAAACCTTTTGTTGGTGTGCGGCTGTTACACGTTGTTAGATACTAAAATTTTCATACTTTCTTATTTTATTTATTTATATAATTATATAATATTATGAAAGTGAATAATAATATTAAAATAAAAATGATCGGATGTTGGGTTGAGAAATCAAGAGGCTGCATGTTGGATTAGAGTGATAGGCCAACTTCATTAAATTGGGCCGAAATTACTTACTAATAAATGAATGTTTTACAATATTAAGTTGTAATTTTGAATAACATTCATCACAAATGAATGTTAACATTCTAAAAATATCATTTTTGAGAGTTTTTGTTTTAAAAGTAAAATTATACCACATTATGTTATTAATGATGTATATATTTGATTGATTCATATTTTGTCTTATTTATATTGTTGTTTGACTCAACTACATGATATTGTGGATTTTTTATGGGTTTTTTTTTCACTTTTATTGATGATATCGACTTCAAACTTTATTTTCGTTTGAATCCAAACAATTGTTCACTAATTTCATATGCCGAGTTACGTTTTAATGTTTTTCAATTGATTTTTGCAAGTTTCTTGCTTTAATTTAATGAATCTTGCTTTAAAATCACGTTTTGATAGTAAATGAGCATTTGTTTATTCATTTGCCATTGATTTCAAGTTATTTACAATTTGCCACCACGTTTATTTTGTATTGAATAGATAAAATGGAGGCCTGGGATTAAGTTGCATACTTCTCTCATTTTTGTCTTCCCTATTGATCCTAATCACACACATAGACACACATATATTATTGAATGTCAATAAATCATTATTTAGATAGATTATGAGGTTATTTAATTGTATTCCGTTATAATTTTTTAAGCAAAGCAAATGGCTGCATCAATACTCCTATTAAATATTGACAAGCAAAACTTTAATGATTCTCACCATACAATGAAAGTCACTAACCTGTGATAATAACGATAACAATGTTTATAGCTAACCAAAAAATCAATTAAAAGCTTTTTAAATTTTTCAAAAAGTAATTTTCAATTATATTTATAATCGAATCCTCCTCCCCGGAATGTACCAAACTCAACATGGATCACCTGCTATCGGAGGCTCAGTTGAATGCTCAAGTATAAATTTCCTAAAATTACCACATTGTTTACATATTTTTATAACAAAGTTGTACAATATTTTTATTTGTCACAAATATTATGGTTTCATTTTGAGGTAGATTTTTTTTTAATAAATTTATAAATATTCAATGAATATCTATTAACCTCTTAAATTGATGGATATGGATATCGATGAATGATTTAAAATATAAACAAATATAAATGTGGATATGAATGAAGAAAAATAAATAGATACATATTTTGATATATATGAAACCCGCATGCAGTTACATTTAAAAAATATTTATTTCATTTTAAAATGCAACTCAGAGGTTAGTTATAATTTATAATTTAAAAATAAAATAAAAAGGAATATTTTAAGAAGCTTGCATTCAATAGTAAATAGTAAAAAAACATCATCTACGCAAATGTACCATAAACCTAACTATTGAATTGTGTCAAAAGTTAATTATCACTTGCTCTATATATTATTAATTATTGATTTAAGTGTTATAAATATTAAGTATTCTGTCCTTTAATGCGAAAACTATGACAATTATCATGTAAATTAGATGGTAAACGATTGGGCTTTCAATCCAAGGGACGTGGGTTGGACTCCAATTTATATATGTATTAAGTTAAATATTTGTCAATATCATCTATTTGCATCCTTTAAAAGTTAAAATATCAAAATCAAACCATGACAATGGAAAAAATACCTAAAATTTTATTACGTTACAACAATTAATTTTTATAAAAATCGTTTATAAATAAATTGCAAATTTACTTATATTACCAAGCATTAATTGCTACAAGTAATAATTGCCAAAACATGCAAATTTAAATTTATTTCTATTGTCAACCATTAATTGCTACAGTTAAGAAACGTCAAAATATGATGCAATATGAGAAGTATAAGATCAACGAAATCAACTTAAAAAGCTAAAAGTATATGTATTTAATTCCATCGCAATACGATCCAATTTGAAGCAAAAAAGAAATAATAAGTAACTAATCGGATGTGAGACCTACAGTTACGGTTACATGTCACAAACACTACAAGTTACTACTCGTCGCGCTTGAACTGCGGCGTCAAGTGTCATAGACAGTGAGTACAAACGTCATTATTATACTCCGTCTAACAGTGAGTAGACAGTGAAAATCAGTGTAAAACTCTTCAAGAAAGTTTCGATTTTTGGTTCTTGATTTTCTTTGTATCCATTATGTTTGACAAGAAACAAAAGTATGAGGGTGCTGTTTGCAAATAAAGGATTACATTCAATCTTAGTCAAACGGTAACGTGATAAAATGAAACTGCTAACACTTGTATTATCCCTTTTTATCAGCACATCCTTATTGTTATTATCCTGCTTAGCAGTACACTGATGATATTATTATTATTATTATTTTTCCTGAATACTATCTGTATATATTTAGTTTTGTTGTTTAGTCATATTTGCTAATTGTTTCAGCCACAGAGATATATTTGATTATTCCAGTTGATGATTAAGAGACTATCAGTATCATTTAAAAATATTACAATGAACAAGTGAACACAACTTTTTGTAATTATCTTTAACAAACTCTATTATTAGTACCATTTTATAATTAAAGTGTACTATAGTTTTAAAGTAACACATCCTACAAACTACTTTAATTCAGTAGCGGACACGATACATACATATCTATTATTACATATAAAATATTTAATCATATAGTTCCAAAATTTTCTAATCAAACAATTTTTTTTTACTATAATCGCCTCCTTTATTTATCTCTGTTTTAGATAGTACTATACTTCAAATGCATAACAATGAAGGTCAAATTCAAAGAAATTATAGTTCAAAACCAAATATTTGCTTTAACAAACTATGATATTAATATTAATCATTTCAATCTTAAAATTTTTAATAATGACAACATACATGTGATACGAATCGAGCACCAAAAGATCTCAAATCCAAATGAAACATTAAAAATTGAAACACCTATAACCTCGGTAAACATCTATGTATTATATTTAAGTCAATTCTTGTAAAATTACCACCTAGAAATGGTGGTAGTCTAGCTAAAACCCTCCAAAACTCAAAGAGCAATGTTATATATGCTTAATTAGGTAATAAACCTAATAATACATTATTTGACATTTGTTCTTTATTCATTCTCTATCCCTGTCTCGGCCAATCATTTTTTTATATTCATCAATTATGTCTTTAGATATATTTTAGACTTGCGTCGTTAGACACATGTATCATTTATCAAAATAAAAGTGTAATAATAAATCTTCCACCTCATTGTGTGAATTGTATCCTCATCAAATCATGTTCATCACAATTTTCTCGTATCCTAGTCTTTTCTAGTAACACGCATTTTTAATCTGCTTACGAGACTTGAATTTTGAAAATTAAAATCTGCGTCTCTCCAGAAAAAAATAATTCACAAGGATGGTAAAATATGAGTGTGATTGATTTAAATAACTTGTATTATTTCTTTGAAAATCAAAGTTTACTTTCTTTAAAAAAATACTAATTCATTATTTGGATATATATATAATATAAAATATAAAATATATACGTAAATAATTATTGAATTTAAATTGAATGTATTTGTAATTTTCTCTAATTAATAAATAAACGCTCTATGTCATTTGTAACTCCATTCTACAGTACTTTATAATCACTGTCGTTTCTCCCCCAATTTTTGATTAATTTCATCCTCGTGCGTTATAGGTAATAATAATCTTCAATAATCCGATCCATAACTGAACTAGCACTAATTTTATTTCACATTGATTGATGATTTATATTTTATATATGTATATGTGTATATTGTTTGTGTAGGTACAGATATGAATTTTGCTAAAGAGTACGAGTTTTTAACGGAGATTGGAATTAAGCCGCGAAATGAAGGTAGTTTTGTTAACGGTGCTTGGAAAGGAAGTGGTTCTGTTGTTTCTTCTGTTAATCCTGCTAACAATAAGGTAGTTAATTAGTTACGTTTCACTCGAATTCATTTCATCCGATTGTATGCTAGTATTGTTGTCATATACATATACAATTGAATATATTGCATTCGGTTTCGTAACATAAGTACATTTTGAATTTTTATAGGTTAGGATGATTTTAGGTTGGTTTGAATTTGATCATGAACTTCTTTGCGCCTTTTGGAATCAAATTAAATTTTAAAGAAATTAACAACAAATTGTATGTTAAAGAATTTTATTGAAATACGACAAGAAACTAGGTCTGGCATCACATACTACTGTGATCCGTAAAATCAGACGAAATATGAACATAATAAACTCTATAACTGGTTCCTAATGTTCTTAGACACAGCCGTTCAAGGTTTAATCTAAACAATAATTCAACATGTATATCACAAGTTCCTTAGTACTGTATTGATGTTATATTTGACTGTATCAGTTGAAAGTTTGCATTTGAAGGACAAATTTATTTTAGAGAGGTAATGTATGCTATCTTGTTGATACAGCCCATTGCTGAAGTCGTAGAAGCTTCTTTAAAAGAGTATGAGGAGGGAATGCGGGCTTGTTATGACGCCTCTAAGATTTGGATGCAAGTAAGTGAAACATCCATGAGTAACGTTTATTAGTTGTTCAACTCGGTTATACATTTAGACTATTGTACTTTCAAAATGAGTACTGTTATGTAGATTGGTTATACCTTTGATCCCACAAGGCCACAATCCACAATCTCTTTATACTGCTTTTTAATAAAATAAGAAAAAAAACTCCCAGGTCCCTGCACCTAAGCGAGGGGAGATTGTTAGACAGATTGGTGATGCACTGAGAGCGAAACTCAAATACCTTGGTCGGCTTTTATCGCTTGAGATGGGAAAAATTCTTCCAGAAGGAATAGGAGAAGTTCAGGTATGTATTTACCCTCCTTAACTTTTAATAATAAATATTGCACTATGTTTTAGTAGTCTGATAATTCGTCATAGTTTATTAAATGTTTTAAATGAGCAATACACCCTTTCATTGTTGAAAGAAGTAATTGATTATTTGCAAGATTTCTGTCTCTGAAATTGTTCCGAGGATGTTATTTTTACTTGGATGAAGGTATCTGTAAATATAAAATATGAAACAGTCTTTTTGACCTTAAGAGTTGGCATGTAAAAGATGTTAGATTTTCCCTTTCATTAATCATTAATGTGAGAGCCTCATTATCTTTGTATGCCTTCTCAATTATCCTGCATTTTGTTTTGTGTTCTGCTTAATTTTTCAAGTTAAAAAAGCTAAATATGAAGTATTTTCATGGCAGGAAGTTATTGATATGTGTGACTTTGCTGTGGGGTTAAGCCGACAGCTAAACGGATCAGTCATACCATCTGAATGTGAGCTCTATTTCTAGCCAGTACCATATTTTTAGAAATAAAGAAAGACTACATCCTTCTCTTGAATCGTCGATGGCCACTGGTGGAGAGTATTGTGTTTAGAGGTGCTAATGTTGACCGGTTTACCTAAGATGAGTTGGTTTCAGTTAGATTTATCGTCCAATGGGTCAAATTGTTAATTTTAAAGCACCTGGTAAAAGATTTAAACAAGTTGAATCGTTCAAACGGGTTTGAAGTCGCCCAAAGTGTATTTTATTTACAACCTCCTGAATCAATTTATCAAAAAAGTTAGAGTATCTTTCGAATAATTAAAAGATTTTAGTAAAATTCAATTGATCAACTATCCAAGCTTTTACGAACTCTTTAATCAATTAATTAAATTTTGTCGTGCTGGAAACTTCCTTGTTAATAACCCTGGTTTCTTTGTTGACAGGTCCAAATCATATGATGCTCGAGGTGCGATATACGATTATGCTTTAACTAATGTTTATCCATTCATTAGACTTATTCATTCAATTATTTACAGATGTGAATCCTCTCGGAGTAGTTGGTGTCATTACAGCCTTCAATTTTCCTTGTGCTGTTCTTGGTCATGTTATAACTAGATATCAACTTGACTAAATATCATACTTCTGTTTAGCCTTCTAACTCAAAGATATAATCAAGTATATAGTTATGAAAAACTTCTATATTTTACCTTTAACTTATTTTGAATTGTGGTTGTGTAGGATGGAATGCGTGCATTGCTCTAGTTTGTGGAAATTGTGTTGTTTGGTAAGTTTTCACCATGACGTTCCGTGTTCATTTTTTTTCTTCTGAAGAAAAGGTTCTATATTAACTCACATGAATTTTGATGACATATGGTGATATGATTCAAACTGTAAAAGCCTCCACATACACTGGACTAAGTATGAGGGCTATCTGGTATCCTTCTCATTGTTGATGGTCAAATGGGTTGAAAGTTGTCCAAAGACTACATTTAATGCATAACACCTATATTGGTTTATTCAAAGATCTAGATTTTTACTGCAATGTTATAGTTTTGTAATCATAATTAACGCTTTAAGTATTTGTAATTTGTTTAAATTGATAAAGAAGGTGTTAAAGGGTGTCAACCCAACTGACCCCCCTTCAACCCCTACCAGCAAATGACCCATTTCAATCAGAACCCGGTTTGACCCGTTACCCAGCCTGTCCTGCCACCTTCACTTCAATCAGTCATCAAATATCTGATAAGATTGAAAAACTGATTAAGTTATATCTGTTAGCCAACAGTGGTTAATGGGTAAGAGAGTTTGGAGCGACTTAATTGTAAAACGAGATCACAATGACCAGATTGGTGATGAAACATATGACCAATATGATATTTTTATCGTATTATTTGCTCATGATTTTCAGAAAATGCTCAAGGAGTTTTCATTTTATTATACGAAATGATTGTAGGAAAGGTGCTCCAACCACGCCTTTAATAACAATAGCAACAACCAAACTAGTTGCAGAAGTGCTAGAAAAGAACAAGTTACCTGCTGCTATCTTCACCTCATTTTGTGGGGGCGCAGAAATTGGTCAAGCTATAGCAAAAGATATTCGTATACCCTTGGTTTCCTTCACTGGAAGTTCAAAGGTACTTACAGGATGTATTCATTACTTAATAATTTCAGGCAGTAATTTCAAATTTTGCCATCCTTTTGTCAGTTCAAAATAGAGCTTATCATGTCTTAAATGTAGCAGCTCTGAACTTTCTTATTTTATTTTTAGAGCATCGCTAATGAGAATACCTATTAATAGGTTTTTTGTTTGAATGTCATATTTCATTATTTTTGGTTATATAAAAGCTTTGCATTCCAATGAAGAAAACCTTTTTTCTTAAAAAGCTCACATTAACTTGGAAAAAAGTATTTACCCGAAGACTTTTTTTCGAGTTTGTGTGTGTAGCTTTTTAAGAAAAAAGTTTTTGAAATGCTTTTTTTATTGTAATGCAAAGCTTGGTTTAATGTATGCTGATGCAGACAGATGATTTCTGAATGTGCCTGGTGTGAATCTGTTTACTTGGTTCAACATATTTATATATGTGAATTGCTATTTTACTTGGCGTTTTACAAACTGCAGGTTGGTCTTTCAGTTCAGCAAACGGTAAGCCAGAGGTTCGGTAAATGCCTGCTTGAATTGAGTGGAAATAATGCTTTAATAGTCATGGATGATGCCGACATCAAACTTGCTGTTCGCTCGTCTTGTTTGCCGCTGTTGGTACAGCTGGTCAGCGCTGCACAACTTGTCGTAGACTGGTAGTTATATATTTCTATTATTTATATAATTTCCAGAAGAAAATATATATTGCTTTTTACAGAAGCGGTGTCCTCTAATGCTAATTAAATACTTCTATTATTGAAGCTTGTTCATGAAAAGGTTTATGACTCTGTGGTTGAGCAACTACTCGAAGCATATAAACAAGTAAAAATTGGGGATCCGTTAGAGAAAGGTACGCTGCTTGGGCCATTGCACACTCAAGCTTCAAGGGAGAATTTCGAGAAGGGAATACAAGTTATCAAATCTCAGGTATTTATTGCTGTGGGTGAAATAAATAAATAAGGTTAGAAGGAAATAGGGTGAACTGTCAAAATGGTCCATGGCATAATCATTTGTTCGTGACCTTCTAAATTGCTCTATAAAGGAAGGATCATAATTTGAGTAGTGGTTTTTGCAAACATATTTAATATACTTACTATTTATGAAACTAAGGAACTTGGCAAAAAGCATTGGCGCCCCAAACCCGCCCCACCCGTTTGACCCTTCGTTTTGATCCTAGACTCCACCCATCCCTTATCCACCTTTAGTCAGCATCATATTTTCTGCCAAATCAAGTTTTGAAGTTCTTCTTTCTTTTGTTTAATTTGGTAATTATGAATAGTTTGCTTCATCGTGATAGACTAGTAATATTAGTGGAGTTGATTTAGTCAATTAGTAATTTTATTGGAGGTATTAAATGTTGCTATTACGTAGGAAAGTGGAGGTCATGTGTACTTTTTATTAGAGTCTTGTAGTTAGTTATTATTTTGTCTACTTAAACCTTAGTAGTGAAAATGCAAAGTAGTGAATATTATTAAGTGAAAATTGTGGTTGTTCTCACCCTAACTAAGAAGAACATATATCTACCATCTTATTAAAGCTTTGATTGGGACCTATCACATCGGCCGACATTTTGCAGGGAGGGAAAATCCTAACAGGTGGTTCAGACATAGAATCTGAAGGGAACTTTGTACAGCCCACAATAGTTGAAAATTCACCAAGTGCTGATGTTGTGAAGGAAGAACTCTTTGGTCCCGTTCTATATGTCCTAAAATTCAAGGTCTGCTTTCAGCAATTTCTTATATCCAATATCTGTGAATATGCCAATAAAATGCTATTTGTAAATGCAATCCAAAAAGTATACGTTCTACATGTGTTGTTGTACAGACTTTTGAAGAAGCTGTTGCAATAAACAACTCGGTCCCTCAAGGATTGTCTAGTTCCATATTTACTCGTTCACCTGAGCTTATCTTTAAATGGATCGGGTGAGTGAGAATATTTTCAAATATAGTAAATTAATATTTGATTCTAATATACTTTTTTTTTCCTTTTTGTTGGCAGACCTCAAGGAAGTGATTGTGGTATTGTTAATACAAATATACCAACCAATGGTGCTGAAATTGGTGGTGCTTTTGGTGGCGAGAAGGGTACTGGGGGCGGTCGTGAAGCAGGAAGCGACTCCTGGAGACAGTATATGAGACGCTCAACTTGGTATGTTTTACTATTATATTCATAAGGACGAGCCTTATAGCAACTGATATCGTAATTCCATTGTGATATGAGTATTAGATTAGCCAACTCGGGTAGTTGGGCAATGGGTCAAAATGCCTACTTATCTGCAGGTAGAATTGGGTCACTTTTTGGCTTAAAAAATAGTTCTTTATAATGAATAGTTAGTGGTACTTACAATTAGAAAAAGTATATTATTTCAAAAGTAGTCTAGTTTTTATTTAAAACAAATAATAATAATAATAATATAAAGTGAGTTAGGAGGTTTCATGTGTTGGAAATTTTTTTTGGAAGACTTCTGACCTTTTTGACAATTTCAGTCGATTTGACCTGTTTTTTAAAGCTCCTTGTTTTTATTTAGGAATCATGATTTGACCCGTTCACACATTAAACCTAATATGAGTGGGTGTTTATCTGATTCTATTTGCGCAAATTGCTTATCAGTACGATCAACTATGGGAGCGAACTACCACTTGCACAGGGGATCAACTTTGGCTAGTGGAGATACTCGCCCTGTGTTATATAAGGTAATATTTGATCACATTCTTAATTCGAGTCTGCAAGGTTTTGCCCTTTCTGAAACTCATTTCGGGTTCTTGTTTTCAGTATAGGGAAATCATGGGAAACACAACATCGGTGGTGGCTTAATTTCAATGCTTAACTGCTTGTAGTTACATTATATTATGAATTAATTAAATGAAGACATATCCATTTGCTCATTTCGGAGCGGATGATCTATCTAATAATTATAATTTAATCATGATTGGCTCTATTCTCCCATATAGTAATTTGTGTTCATGGGTACAAATTTGTTAGTTTTGTTTTTTCTCAGATCAACCACCACATTGTACTAGTGTTGATGAATGTGTAGGTGGAATGCAATAGTAAGTAAAAAGAAGCATTTCAGTTAGATACTTGGATGGAATAATGGAACAACACAAATATCTATTCTATACATTAAGTATTGGATAAAACTAAGAAGAAGAAACATATCTGATGTCTGTAAGGGCTAAAAATTTCATTTGACTGAAATCTCAACTAGAAATGTTGTATATTGGAAAATAATATTTGAACAACATGATGCTACAGACCTACAGTAGACCAGTAGTTGCTTATATCAATTTTAGCAAATATAATTTGTTGGTAATGTGAGTCTGAAAAAAAAAATATTGACTTATAATGGTTAGCCTCAGTGTGTTATGAGTGAAGTCAATTTTTTTTAAAATGAGGCGATTCAGATTTCGACTTTTAAATGATTTTGACTCTTACGAGTTGTTTGTTGACTCTTTAGAGTCGTGTGTGACTCTTCCGAGTCTTGTGCGACTCTTATGAGTTAGAAATCAGAAAAAAAATAATTAGTGTAATGTTTTATAAAAAATAAAATGAAAAAATAGGAAAAGAAATTGACTATAATCTATTTTAAATTAAGATTTTCTGTTAAATTGCTAGTTAACAACTTAACTATTAATTCTTATTATTTTTTACTTCTTTTAAAAATAAAAATCTTAAACAATAATATATATATACATATAATTAATTGTATTTAATATGTAAAATAGTAACTTTTATAATTCAAATCGAATTACGAGTTAACAACAATGCAGGGGAACAACTTACATAAACAATGTAAAAGTAAGTAGCTAGAAATTAGGTATTAGGACTAGAAATAATGGAAATATCATAAATAATAGGGTGAATATTGAAGTTGGACTGTTGACCCACCAAAATGTCACATGGAGAATACTAATGACATGATCCAGAAACAAAACCTCCATTATCTACAAGGTGGTTTACCTAATCTAGACAATTTCGGACACTAATCATGCACCATCCTACCTACTTGAACATTTTGCTAATATTTTATTTATTTTCTGAGTTCAATTACCAGCATTTGCTGAAAAACTAAAGTATAGAACTTTTAAATAAAAATCATCAAGTTATCCATATTTAGGAAAAACTGGATAAATGAAACCACCATATATATTGGTCATCATATAACATCAGTCATATTGGTCCGATTTTGTTTTTCTGATACGTGTTAGTTTATATTCCATTGATAATCTCTTTTAGTTTGGGTCACCAATTTATTATTTGTGTTTATGGTGAATCATCGATCGATTTGTCTAAGAAAAGGAGAAACCAAAACTTACAGTTATATGTAAAGAAAGCATTTACTGTCTATGACATTTCAAAAAATTAAATTGATCACGTGAAGCTCTTAAAATAAACACGTGTCTTTAACAAATAAAAATAAAAATCATTAATTACTTCACATTAAACTCGATAGAAATAAAAACGATAAAAAACTCTCTTACTTACATAAATAATCAGCACACTAAAAAAAGGAAGAAAAAAGATTTTCATGTCAAATATATAAATTTTTCTTTATAAAATTCCCCTATGCATGTCTCCCTTATTACAATGATAAATTTATCATAAAATCAAGTTTCTTTAAAATCATCTATAGAAGTCTTCTTTTCTTTAGTTGCCAAAGTATTATATTTTGTAACTTGCACAAGTTGCAACTTACTGAAAAATATAAGAATAATATATTTATTTTCTTGATCTTGGGTTCAGAGTCATAGTGAAGAAATTAGAGCCATATGAAATATGTGTCAAAAGTAAACAGTTCACTTTTATTATGAAATATGTGCCAACAAGATGGGAAGTGAATAATTTCTTTGAGTTATTTTTATTTTTAATGTTATATGTACCAATGGTTTAGATGAGGTAGAATAAATTTTGAAATAGAATAGACCGAATAATTTAAAAATAATATGAGCGTTATCTTGTATCAATAAATAGTATATGTGTCAAAGTATATTATAACTCATAGTTGTGCATCAACGGGCATTACAAACCTGAAAATTGTATAATTATCTTCTTTTTTTTCCCTTTAGAGATATTTGATTATCATTGACTTTTATATCGGATTAGCTCACTATCAAACAATTTAGATTCTCTTATATATATATCATATGTTAAAATTTATTTCACAATAACTAACCCTTATGTATCAAAGTTATATATATTATTGTATTAGAGTTATTTTTTTTCTTTCAGTGTCCAATATAATGCCATATGCAATTTCTATCTAATTTTATAGCTCGTTGCATTTGTTGTCGGGGTGGACTACGCGTAGCACAGCCACCGAATTATCGATGGAAGTAAATAGTAAGTAGCGTAGTGTTCATTTTTGTAGGTGGTAATGGTACCATGTGAGTTGGTTTTCTTGCACACATAAACTAACTTAAACACAACCATTTTCCAGCTTTCCATTTTAAGTCGCTATTTCTAGACTTTGGACTCATCCCCAAGTTGTTATATTTGAATGATCATAGTGGTGATAGTTGCTTATTTTAGGTAGAAATTAGAAGGCCATAATAGATTCGTGTTTATATTAGGATTAAAAAGGGATCAGGGACCTCATGAAAGGCTAGTCTTACCATATTTGTTTGAATGGAGCATGCTTATTTGCTCATCTCTATACATAAACTATTTTGGTGTTCTATATTTAGTAAATTTTAGAATTAAAATTCAATATTTTCATTTTTATTATTTTCATAATATTTTATACTTTTCACACTATATTTCGAATTTCTTACTTTACATACGAACTAGGTATTAACCTATTGTTATTGACTCACCATCATGATATAATCCATCATTACACAACTATAATCAAGTCACTGCTTACAATAAAATATTATATTCTGACAATTCCACTGCATAGCGCGGGGATGATGCTAGTGTTTTATAAAACGTATAGAAAACCATGGATACACAATAAAATATTATATTCGAATATCTCTAACGATCACATGGATACACAAGTTAAATTAAATACATCAGAGTAAAAAATTGATTCAACGTTCCTAAATAATATGAAATGTCAAAATCTCATCCCCTTTATAATGTATAATAAAGGTCCAATCAACTGGTTGTTAAATACTACAAAAAGATGTAACACGCAGGTGGAGAGTTCTAACCGGTCAACGAATTCCTAAAGACAAAAGACGAATGAGATCACACCGACTATACAATCATGTCTTTGATATGCCAATAAGTTCATATTCAATGTTCAATAAAACATAGAACATGGCTATTTGTGAGCCCCTCTACCTTTGTTTTGCTACCTCAACTTTATCCGAAACTTACTCGATTTAACAATTAAAAACCGCTAGTATTCTTTTTCCTTTTTGGTGAAAAGAGTACTATAAAATGTTGGATTTTTTATTATGTTATTTATATCCACATTTAAAAAATATAAGATTTATTAGAAACCTAACAACAAATACAGTACTTTATTTTTTAAAAAACATCGATGTATTTAACAGCACTTAAACTTACGTGTTGCTCTTCACAACATAAAAACGGTAAGTATATATTTTATAAAGTTTAAACATAAATAATTTTGATACATTTTGTTAATTTTGTCTTTGACAACACATAAATTGATATTACTAGCAGCATAGAGGTCAATATCTTGTTTTTTTTTTCGTGTTAAGAAGATAATCTTTACAAGTCAACTTTGTTAACCTAATAGACATAGCAAAAGCTTCAAAAGTACCGTGCAAACTAGTGTAATTGGGAGGTTCATCAACCGTTCACGCTTCGAACTTCGAACCTACTTTAGAGATCATCTCAAGCCCTTAGCGTTAGTAGGTCAATTCATTCGTGGTTAAACATAAAAGTAGGTTAAAGAGAGCCATATTCTTCCACATTTCTTAAGGTATAAAGTATAAAAACTATGATAAAAAAAAATGATGTAATTGACGAGACAAGATAACGTACATTGAAGGCTACTAAAGAAACGTACCCATTCTTGATGTTTCCTATTGCATGTGGTTTTCATCGATGTGTTTTTTCATATCATATACACTATTCTACACTCAAGTTTCATAAACGTAACCTTACCCTCATAACTATAGACATAAACTAAGTTTATACCTATAATCTTTTGTTTCAATAGCCTCATAATCATAAAGCATTCAGCTTTAATGGTATCCAACAATCACAATTCCAAAATGTTGCCTTAGAAATTGTGAGAAAACATAGATTTCTAATTAGTACTAAACCGATTTCTTTATTCACATTGGCGTTCGAATGTAATCCATTTGATTTTTTACTTTTGACAGGCAAATACTCATAGACATACATGATCGGTGAGTCATATTAAGTATCGTTAGGTCATAACACTGGTACTGCTAGACCAAAGGCCTGTTAGTTACATCCCGTTAACCCGCTTTAATCATTCTCCATCTTCTTCCGACTCATTATACGAACACGAGTCAACAAAAACCGAAAGTTTTGGGATACAACTTTCCGATCGAGTAATTCCGACAGTACCGCCACTCTTTCTCATCGGACTACACGGCAACGACCTAACAGAATTCGGCGAATCCAAACTTCGCCGGAGAATTTGTCTCATTGCAGCAATTAAGTTCACAGTTGGATCAGGCATCGGACCTGATGAAATCGGCGACCTACAAAACGCCACGTGGCGCGCCATAGCTTCATCCGTACTGATCAGTCTTTCACTCCGTACGATCTCATCTTTCACGGCCTCACTACATAATCCGCAGATCCATTTTCCTTGATATCTTTCGCGAATTCGTTCTATATACGCCGGCGTGCATTCTTCCGTTAATTCGCAGCAATCGCACTGCACAAACTCGACTTCAGTCGTTTCGGATATTGATTTTGTTGATTCTGTTGCAGGCATCATCATCGCATCGCTCATCACCGTCGTAGACATCTCTAAAGATGAAACAGCAAAACTCATTCGGTAAGTAATTAATTTCTTTCAAATTAATACCTAATTATATCTTCATCTATGTATGTGTATATAAATCAAATAAGAAATAAATATAAGCAGGAATCATAAGAAGTAAATTGTAATAATCATTTCATGAGCACGAAATTTAGAATCAGTACATCTGAATTGATGTATATGCATCCAAATTATAAACGATCATTTAAAATGTTTAGAGATTCGTTCTACATATACATACACGTATGTATATATGTATGTGTAAAAATTACCAGTAGAAGCAGGTGAAGTTCAGTAAAGGTTCAACTTCTGGTTGACTTGAAAATTTGGTTGAAAAGCTACAAAATTGCTACCGGTTATCGCTCTTTTTCCGGCTCATCATCGTGAAGTTTGGATTTGCTAGGAAAAAGGAAGTAGAATCTGAAAAACATTCTCCCAAAATAAATGATAATAGTAGCTCCAATAGAACGTTTCTTACAATTTCGTTATTCGAATACAGAATTGCAATTGAAATCGAAATCGAAATCGAAATTGTAAGGAATGAATCAAGTGAAGAATGTTGAAAGAGAGGGAAGGGGGAGGAACAAAAAGAGCAGGGATAGTGGTTTTGTAGGGTGGGGGTGGGGGTCAATGATTAGATTAGTTAGGTATGGAGAATAGAATCCACACCAATTTACCAAATGGAAACTAATTAAAAGTTCAACTTATGTTGTCTTGTTACCTTTTCTTTCAACGCCAAATACAATTATTATGTACATATAATAATTAGAGTTAACATGTTGCTAGGGTGAAATGATCGTTAACACATCTTATCATTTTTTCAGTTTAACTGCATTCATTTATGTTTTTCCCATTTGTTTTTTAGCTACTATTAAAAGCTGTGTTTACATCCACAAAATTAAAGAAAATTTATAAAAGGTATTTAAATGTAAGATATATAATTTTCATTTTTTTAGAATATGTACAGTAGAAAATCACAAATAATTAGTTTTCATATTTGTAGTTACTAAAAGGAAAATAAAATTTTTATATTTTTTATAAAACATTTTCAGGAAACAAAAGTTCATAGTTGTTTTTAGTTTTTCAGTTCTTTAAACCTTGTCTGAAAAATACGAAAGATTTTCGGTAACTATACCTGCATCTAACATTTTTTTTTCTTTCTCTCTCTCTTACTTGCTTATTGTTATTTTGAGTTTCTACTAAAAGCAAAGGCGGATCTAGAATGAGGGTACCGGGGACAGCTGTCCCTCAAAAAATTTCAAATCACGTAAAAAAATAAAAAAATTGAAAAGTATTAATGATATCTTATAAGTTTTATCCCTTTAAAAATGAAAAAAGAAAAAAGATAATATTTGTTTTATCTCCTCAATTGTTTTTTTTTTAACTTCACCCTGACTAAAAGACCTATTATTTTTTCCTCTAACATACTTCGTCCTACTAACTTTATTTGATTTTATTGACTATCGAGGATACTCATTCTTTTTGCTATTAAATTTTTTTAGAATAGATAGAATTTCAAAGGGCATTTAACATTCACCTTTTTCTGTTTTGTCAAAAAGAATATAGCTTTTACAAAAATATCATTTTCGTTGTTTAGCATATTATATGCTCTCTTAGAATTCACTTATTTCCTTTTCAAAAAGTTCGTTTGGTCTTTGAAGGGTTAAATGATAAATCTCTATAATGAAGACTTTTCGTATTCAACACATATTAAACCATTAAACATTTCAAGCACCTTTATATAGTTATAGTTAAATCAAAATTCATCTTAGTTTTTGGTTTAGATTCTTTAGTGGAACTTTGAGTACTCCTCATTTGCACAACTTTTAAGACCCAGTTTTGAATTATATTATGTTTATTAGTTTATAAGAGTATTACTTTTGGATTGATTTTTAAAAGTTATAAACAAAAGTTATAAATAAATAGGTAATAGAAATAAACTTATTATTAAATTAAATATGTGTTTAAAATGGCTATATATGTATACGACTGTCATGCACAGCTGTTCAGCTATGTACAAATATATTCCAACTTCAATTAAAGAAAGTTATGATTGGTGTGAGTGCACTATCGTTAGGTATATGGAAATTAGTATAAAGTAATACTTCAATTAAACTTAAAATAAAATAAAATAAATAAATAAACATACTAAATCCTTCCCATAATTTGTTATTATCATATGTATAGCAGACCGTTAACATGAGAAGATAACACCTTAAAATGAAGTTAGACAATCATAAGGACGCACATAAGAGACATTGTTTATAAACCAAGCAATAGAATTATCTTTCTTTTGCTTTCGGAAAACCATACAACGACTCACGATCAATCATAATTTAAATTGTAACTCGTTCATAAAACTAACTTATAAAGTAACATATAGATATTTATTCATTCTTATCTACAAGAAAAATAATAATAAAAAAACCATTGAAAATAAAGAATTAGATAAGAGATAGGCATTTAGAAAGTGTAATTATCAGAGATATATAATAAATATTCTGTTCGGAGAGATCAAAGATGTTGGTATTCAACTGGGATACTAATTTACTTAATTTAAAATTGTAGGCGTATTATTATTGTCATCAAAAGCTAATTAGTTTATTATTTATTTTATTTAATTATAATATATTTCATTAATTAAAATTAACGAGAGTTTGCCACAATTCAAAACTAACGAATTAAAAGTTAATGGATAACTGGATTTCATATTATTCGGTTGATATAATTCAAATACTTTAACATATCATTCTATAACACAATAATAAAAATGTCTGCAATATACCATTGAATATAATCTATCTGTATTAATATTTAAAAAATATTTTAATATTTTATTTTTAGAAAAATCTTAAAATTAAGACTCAGCATTTTCATATTTAGTTATCTAATTTTCATTTTACAATGTAACTCTATTATTTTTACATATTTTTCACTTTTCATCAACTAAATTCCAAATCTCAAACTCTACATACGAGCAAAATAATATTATCAACTCACAATCACGGGTAATCCATCAATACATAACGAAAATGTTACAAATTTTAAGAATAACAACATGCAACTCACATGAAAACAACAAAATTAATAACAATCACAATAAACGCACAATACTAAATCAATTTAACATAAATTAGAAATTTTACAAATTTTAAACATGAATGAAACAAATTATACATCAAGAAGTAATCATAAATAACATTTTCTATAAATTAATTTACAAATTAAAATAGATAATAAAAAATACATAATAAATAGGCACAAGCCTTTTAATTGACGTGAAAAAAGAGTCTAGATCTAATGAAAGTTATATATATAAAGAAGATGAATATCGCCCTACTTCTTAACATATACGAAGTGTAAAGAATTGTATAACACCTTGAATTCTAAATTCTAAGCTATCAGCTCAAAGGGATGATTTGAATGAACATCTATTTAGGAAGAATTCAAAAAATATCCAAATTAATTAAAATCCAAACTTTCTCGTAGTCTGGCAGATTGCTTCAGATTCTCTTTAACATTTAGTTCACTATATTACTTTTAAATAGATATTAGTTATCCTTATTATTTTAGTGTATTTAGTTTTACGATAATACATAAATTATTAATTATTATAATTATAATATACATATACACTATTAATATATTCCGATTATTATTCAAATTTGTATGATATCTATTATCCAAGCCTAGATCTAAACTTAACTTATTTTATTAATTGAGATTATGATAAATTGTCCAGTGGCTTTTAGTCATGAAAGATTGTCTCTCCTCATGAAAGATTGTCTCTCCTCTCCCGGCGGCTTTTAGTCATGTCTATAGCCAGTTGCTAAGACGATTCCCACTCAAGCATTCTCATTCAACGGTCTATCAATGCTGCCTTATTTAGTTAAAAATTCCTTTCTTTCTACTAGTTCTTACATAAGCAATTTGCAGGAAGTAAACGAAGTCTTTCCTTCCGAAATCCAGTCCTGAAGTCACGTCTTTCAGTACTGGGACTGAAGTCAAGTACTTTCGAGTTGCTCTTTGCCCAAAGCCCTCTTTCCGACTTAGAAAGACCAATTAACAATAGCTTTAGCATCTCTTGAGTTGGAAAGGTCTTTATAGAGCTAAGGGGAAGGTTTGGAACCCTAGTAGCTGAATGGAATCAGCGGGCTGACTTCCATGCTAACACGAGTAGTTTAACTCATAATTACCTCGTAAGGGCTTTCTTGTTTTTGCTTTGCTATAAACTTTTTAAAAAGTCTTCAAATAGCCATTGCATAGTTTACGAATTATGCTTAGTAGGGACCTAAACACAGGAATGGTTCAGAGTCAGACCACGCCTTATGACGAAAGGGGGAGAAAGGACTGTCGATCTGTGATCAAAGAAAACTATACCTGAAGAATGGGATACAGATTGACCGGCACAAAAGCCATCTCTATCAATCTACGCTCATTGATGAGACGGCGACATAGAGAACTTTGTCACCCCCTTGTCACTTAAAAGTAAAGAAGAGATACAAACTTTTGAATATAAATTTGGTGGGATCGAGGATGGAATCGAATAGCGAATGCACTTGACCGACCCGCCATCTCTTTCCTTCAATAATGCCTTCGCTTCACTTCAAGACGCTATTTGCCAATAAGAAAAAAAACTACCTTTTTGAATGGAAGAAGCCGAAGGGGTGAACGAGCGCTGCGGTAACGAGCTCCCCTTCTGCCGGCCTTTATAGGAGTAGGGGAGCGTGGTGAGATAGATAGACGTCCAATCCTGCAGCAGCTAGTTGCTCGGCCTTAGTCTTGGGCTGATCTCACACTTCAATCAAGCCTTTCGTACTTCGATCCAATCAATCGATCGATCAAGAGGCTAATCTCTTTTGTTTGGGCCGGTAGCTAAAAGAAAGTCCTCGCTTTCTCTTGAACAAGGGAAGGGCAGCATAGCATTAGCTTCAATTAAACAAGCTCAACCTTGAGAAAGGTGGTAGGCCGAAGAACCGTTGAACGCTTCAACTTGGCCACTGAAGAAGGCGAAGGCTGGGCGAGAGACTAGGCCAACTTACTGCTTACTGCTATGCCATGGTTGAAGCTTTAGGCTCCATAGACGGAACTATGTATTAGGTATTAGGGAGGGGAGGACACCACTCAGCACCCCACGGAGCGGTGGGGTTCAATGAAAAAAAAAAAGGGGGGGAAAGATGACTTTATGGCTGAGGGGAGGAGAGAAAGAACGCATGCATGGATATTATGTGGAGGTTCGAGAATCTATGAAAGGACATCTAAAGCTAAGGTTACGAAGTAAAGGAAGTCCGAGAGAAGTGGTGATCTCATCTTGCTTGCTGGGAGAGAGGAAGCTTCCGGACCACCTTTTCCAGCCAGATAGCGAGCGATCACTCAGCAATGAACACTAACTGAAAGCGGCCGGGAATGAGTACCTATCCCTTACGGGAATCGAACCCGTGTCTTCGACATGAAAAGACGATGTCCTAACCACTGGACGAAAGGGACCAAAAAGCCATTCTTCATATACCGCTCCGTGGGCTCCGAGAATAGAAGTGGTTCGTTTTCTTTCTATACGAAATTAAAGATTTCGTTTGTGTTCATGTTGGCGATTTCAGATGTCAATTCGGCGGTTCGTCCCCCCTTCCTACGGGTTCCCCCACCCCCCTGAATAAGTAAGGCCCCGCTCTTTCTAATAAAAAAAAAAGAGGGGCGAAGCGCCCGTTTGAAGTGGCGAAGGCCTATGCTACAGTAAGAAAAAAAGCAGGTTTCGGTTGCGTTTGCTATGGCGGACTCTTTGTTTCCGTATTATAATTCGGAGCATTTATTATTTATTTTTAATAATAATAAAATTAGAATAATTAATTAAATAATTTGTTAATCGAAAGTAAAAGGTAAACTCGTGACATCTTTGCCTACGTGGTAAATTCTGAAACATTATTTAATACTCGTATAGTATATATATACTAGTTATAAACCCGTGTGATGCACAACAATTTAAATAATACAATATCTTTTCATCATTAAAAAAATGAATAGGTGATCGTAACTTGAAACTACAAAATTGACTAAAAAATTCCTATGGCTACTTTTAAGAAATTAAATGATAATATTAATATTACTAAATTTAATATAATTAATTATTTTTAAATTTTTAGATATTTTCTTTTCAAAAGTTAAATAAAAATATTTTTATTATTAAATTAAATTTAATTAATTATTTTTAATAGTTTAATATTAATTTTCAGTTAGTATTCAAATATTATTTAATTCTATTTAAATCTAGTTTTTAATTTATCTTTTAAATCTAAATAATTATTTATTTTTAAGTTATTATAAGTCGTCACGTGGCATTTTGCGTACGTGACAAAATATGGAGCAACATTTTATACTTTTTTACTATAGATATAGATAGATAGACATAGAGATATATACTAGTTATGAATCCGTATGATGCACGACAATTATATATATTTTTTATATTTTTGGTGATTTTTAAATTTATATCTAAATTTATATTTATAGATTCTAATAGAGTCGTGTTTAATAGTTTAATATTATTTTTTAATTAGTGTTATAGTTCTTTAATTAATTAATATTATCTTATTTTAATTATTTATTTAATTTAAAATTCTTACAGGTTGCCACGTGACATGTTTACCTACATAGCGAATTTTGAAGAAATTATTTATACTTCTATAATAGATATATAGGGTGAGGATCAAGAGGGAAGCAAAAAAATTAGAAAAGGAGGAAAGTAAATATCACCCCTTGATTTCATCATAAATAAAATTTAAAAATCACAAATAATTTCAAAATTTAACAATCATCATAAATGAATGTTAAAAATATTTATTCATAAAAAAAGATCAAAGGTTAAGATTTATTTCCTCCATTTCCCAAAATTTGAAACTTCCCTATAGATCATTTCCCTATATATATATATATATATATATCAAATTTATTATATTGTATAAGTATATAAAGTCTACATTGAAAGCATCCTATAGGACGTTATATTCATTTATATTGTGTTGGATTTTATAAGTTATTATAATACTATACCACTTTTTAACAAATTATTATGCGTGTAGTCTTCTCACACGACTCTTTTTGGTTAACATCAGAGTAAGGGAGTGAGCTGAGGTGGTCAAGGTTAACGCCGATCACTCGAGATTAACGACTCCCCGGTCGACATTAAATCAGGCGTTAAATGTTGAGGTTGAGGTTCTAATGTCGAGTTAAATGATTCTTTGTTCTTTTTTTTTCTTTCGATTTTACCGGCCTAAATAATTAGTAGGTTATTTGACACCAAATTAAATGATACCTCTATTTTCACCTCCACTGTTAAACTAATATCAAACTTAACACTGAATTAAACGTTGAAAAAATATCAACCACTGCTTAGTGCTTTGAGTCGTCTAACCAAGCTATGGTCAAAACAAAACAAAATAAAAAACAACAAGAAAAAAAAAGCAACGCATTTTAGTTCCATTAACGATAAATCTTCCATTTTCAGCTTTTATTTACCTTTAGCACAACAAATTAAGTTTAGACATGTAAATTCTATATTTATAACACCAAGAAAGAATGACTGTTAATATATACTAAAATTTAACTTTTAGTAGCCGTCGAGAAAATATTTTTTATTGCATGAGCTAATAAGCTAATACAGAAGGACATAATTGAGTTATATCATATCATATCATATCATATCATATATATATAAAAGAAAAGGGTATATAGAGAAGCTTCAAATTTTGAAGAAGGAGAGAAGTAAATTTTAACCCTTAATTTTTTTATAAATAAATATTTTTAACATTCATTTATGATGAATGTTAAATTTTGAAATTATTTGTGATTTTTAAAATTCATTTATGATGAAATCAAGGGTTGAAATTTGCTTCTCTCATTCGCTAATTTTTTTGCTTCCCTCTTGATCCTCATCGTATATATATAGGGGCTGATCAATGGGGGAAGGAGAAAGCTAATATGGACCGCTCGTTAACATTTACAACGGTAAATGTTAGTTATCATTCATTACGATGAATATTAGTTATCATTTATCATATTAAAATATTTTTTAATTAACATTCATCGTGATGAATAATAACTAACATTTATTATAATGAATTTTAATAGACAACCTATATTAACTTTCTCATTTCCTTTAAATCATCTATATATATATATAACTGCTTACGGCCGCATTTTATTAATGATTACAATCTTGTGATTAAGTTAGGTCATTAGGATCTTCATTTGTTTGTTGGTTTTATCAATGATACCAAACCCACTTTCCCTAATTATCAATTGTTTAAATTCAGCTTTTTAATTAAAAAATTACAAACAAATTTGTAGTTTTTGGTTGACTTACCAAATTTACGTTTCCATCTGTGTTTCCGCAAGTGGCCTTGAAAACCCAATTAGGACAGGAAAATAACATTATAAAAACAATAAAATGTGTCCAATAATTGTTTTGTGATAAACAAATTACCAAACTGTTTACGGTGTAATATTTAATCATTTTATGAAGGAAAACAGAAAATAACTTGCGAACATTAGTCGAAGTAGTGGTCTTGTATTAGAGGGCTCCCTATGGAGCATATCTTCGTCCGTCTTTGTCGTCAGTGACATCGTTCTTCCCCTTTTTCCATAGATACGGTGTGCTATTTTTAATTTTCGTTCTATCAGAGATAGAGTGAGAATGAAAGTTTGTAGGTCTAAATTGAAGCAACGTTCAAAAAAAATATATTCAAACAGTTAAAAGAAAATATATATATTTTTAACACATCTTTTTAAATTTCAAACACTCTATATATATATACAATTACCATTTCTTTTACATACAATTCTTAATTTCTTTTTAATTACTACATCAACTATATATACACACAACCTATATTATTAAAGCACTTTATTTTTATCAAATTGGTAAATGGATCAATTCCAAACACTTTTTTATTCTTATTACTATAATTATTATTAATATAATTTACATATTTTACTTAGGGTATGTTTGGCGACACGTAGCAGTAGCTGTAGCGGTAAACAGTAGCAGTAAGCAGTAAGCAGTAGCTGTTTGTTTTAAAAAAGTGTTTGGTAATGTAGCAGTAGCAGTAATTATAAATTGTAAAATTACGAAAAAGGACATTTACACATTATTTATAATGTACTCATATTATTTTTGAGGGTATATAGGTAATTTCAGAACCAAAACGCTAGTTGCTAGTTGAAATGCTTCCTCATCAAGCATTTAGCAGGAAGCGGTTAGAAAATTTGCAAACGCTAGTTGCTTTGTTGCCAAACAAGCTTTTCAACCAAATCGCTAACTTCTAGTCGCTTGTCGCTTCAAAATGCTTCCAAATGCTTGCTACCAAACACAACCTTAATGTAATTTTTATTATTAGTATAACATACTTTATTATTATTATAATTGTTATTATTATTATTGTGTTTTTAAAAATATAAATGTATTTATATTAATAGTTAAAAAATAACGTGACTTTGAAAAGTTCAGTTTTTTAGTCATTATAGATAATGTTTAGTTCTCCGATCTATGTATTGATATGCCACTAATGTTTTAATCAATTTACCATGATATTATAATGAGTGGTCTTATATACTATCTAACTTTTTATTAAATGTCACAATAATATTACATCTACTTTTTTGTATCGTTAGTCATTTACGAGTATCTTTTTAACATGTGAAGCTAACTCGTTACACAATAAGATGATAATTGATTAGCATTTACATGCAACACGTATTGTATCGTCAAACGTAAAATAAAAGTGTACAAGTCTTTTTGGTTTTTTTAAAGTTTAGGATTTAAATTAACCTATTTAAATGCTTGTACAACTAAACTTGCTAAAGTAACACTTTATGTTAAATCCTTTATTTAAGTACTTGATTGGTTTAACGCTTAGTTGCCCACTTACTATTTTTTAATTGTCTAATTTGCTACCATAAAGAGCCCTTTTGTCACTGGCTTGTTTGTGCAAGCTTTCATTCAGTATCTAGTTGTCTGATATAGTTTTCGTAATTGTTTGAATACATTTGTCATTTAGTAATTTAACTCTTAAACAACATAAATGCTCGTGGGTCAACACAAACTTGAAACCAGTCTGTTTATGACGTAACTTAAGGAACCGATAATTTTAAGGGAAAGTAGAGATTAGTTGTAAAAGATTACTAAAATTTAGGATCCGGAAGTGCAAATATTCTTAAAAAGTTTACACTAAATATCACCGATGACCTAATGTTTATTGTTAACAACACAAATAGTATCCCTTTATTTTACTCCCTCCGTCCCAGTTATATTGTCCCCCAACGTAAATTTCTCAAATTAAGATAGGGTAACTGGGGTAAGTATCTTGAGATGAAGGAAGTAGTTCGAAACAATTTTGACTCTTATACAACTAGACCGAATTTTTTATGTCTTTGTTATCGATGAAGTTTTGACTCGGAAACTTAGCTCACTATAACTAATCGACGAAACAAGAGTAGAAGAAGTGAATACTAATTTTATTTTATTTTAATTTTTTTATCAAATACATATCTACAAAACCCAAAACGCAACTCCTATAAACCAAATAGTACGGGTACAAATTTGAACAATTTCTGTTGATGTTAATATGTAATATCTGAGGACTGGCCCATATTATCGGCACATAACCAAGACCCATTTCTATATAGATTTTCTTTAGAACATCGTAAAGCCTATATGGACTACTAGGCCCAAGTTCTAATTCAAATGAATAAACAGAGTACAATACTACAATGAGTATATAACCAGCGAATTGTCATTTAGTGTTGCTGGACCTCTAATGTAAAGTAGATAGACTAAAAAGCAACATATGAGAAAATCAAAACAGACCAAAACATGTAAGCCAAAAACAAAGCATAAGTTTAACAATAACCAATTTAACTCATTTTCATGTGTACTTTATGAGATGATTGTTCAAATTGTACCTATGATATCAACTTAATGTCTGTACACATGTTGCACTCTACATAAAGGCGGGGGAGGAGTTTAAAATACGGGTTCATGTTCGTTGATTGTGTTGGCATGATGTAACTTCTTGACGTCGACTAAATAGCTGACAAGTGATCAGGACCATTACAATAATCGCTAATTTCTCACTTAATTCTCTGTGTTTTCTTTTTATACTAACGATGCCACATCGAAAGTCAATAAAATTTGTAACCATCAAGAAGGGTAGATTCCATATATATTATATATGTACAATTTGCAGGTCTAATTTTATGTATACAAGTTTAGGCATCAATATTATTATTTTTATGATATGATTATCTAAGTTACATCGACCAATAATAAAAGTGTAATCTCAAACCTTATTGTATAAACTATACCAAGATAAAAGTTTAGTCATGTTCGATGGTAACTTATTTAAACCTTTTTACAAGTTTCACCCAATATGTGATATGTCATACTCTACAACTTAATTCGATGTTGATACACCCTATAATTTACACATGAGTACATGATCTACTAATGTGGTCCATGATTTAAAATGTCACATGAAACTGAAAGAAATAAAAAAAACAAAGTGAATCATTTTCATCTTTCATCGGACATGAAAAATCAACCGCACGCTCCGACATCGGAAACTGCATAATAACTATATATACTCTTGGGATCACCATCACCACTCTATCCCTTTTACTTTTATTCTTGTTACATATTTGTCTCTTTCTTTCACTTTCACTTTCACAAAATTACATATATACTTATATTTTCTTTTTGCAACATACATTACATATGAAGATTTAAAACCTAGTCTTTTAGGTTATATATTGGGTAAAACTACTCATTTTTACCCTTAAAATAAATATTTCTTTAAATATTTTTCTAAAATCTTTTAAATTAATCGGCTCCACCTACTTTTTGTCAAAGACAATATGTATATGAATTTTGATAAAGTTTATGTTTAAAAGTTTTTTTAATTAAAAAATACTAGGGACAATGGTATAGATGTTATAACTTTCAATATATATTAATTTCAAACAAAATTATATATAAAAATAAATTATTTTCTAGAGTTTCCTCTCACTTGGTGTAGTTTTGGGCTCCATTACTATTTATTCTTGTATGTGGTGCTTTTACTAAAATTAAGGGGACTTCTAATTACCGAAAACTAGTTTTGAATATTAAGAAGCAACATCTAGAATCTGAATACAAAACCATTTAGGTAATGTTTGATGAAGTAGTTGTATGCTGTAGTTGTAAGTTGTAGGCTGTAGCTGTAGGCTGTAGCTGTAACTTTACGTTTGGAGTTTTTTGCAAAATGCTATTTCTAGTAGCTTTGAAAATTCGAGCTTTTCGTTGGATTCTAAATCTACAGCTTGTACATGACAAACAAAGCTTTTATTTTCATAGAAACTTTTTGTTTAAAAATTAAAAGTTAAAGCTACGAAAAGCTCCATGCCAAACAGACCTTTAGGCTGTTCGAAAGACAATCCAAATATACTTGTATGAATGTAATCATTATTATTATACTCCCTATAACATAACAAAACATGATCTGTCTGGAAAACGTTTAAAAGAAATTCATATTATTTAGTTTGTAATTTATTTAATTATCATTATGACATGACAAGTAAATTAGGAAGTAAGATGGAGTTTTCTTCTTATTATATTTTATTTTATTATTTTATCAGTTTAGAAGTTATAAGATTAAAAAAGATGGACTTACTGAGTAGGAGGTTAGTAAGCAGTTTTAAGACCTGCAAGGTCTGAAACATAAAACATAATATCTCAATAGTAGAATGTCTGACCGAACAAGATGATTGACCCAATTACATTATAGTACTTGTGTTAATTTTTTATTTTATCCCCTACTGATTATTGGTGGAAGATGACGACGACGACGTTGGTCCATAGATGACGACGTATCATGGGACTATTATATGGTCGATAGGTAAGAGTTGTAATTAAGAGATAGTGAAAGTTCTTTATTGAAAAAAATTGTTTGTTAATATGAATGACCCTATCATGGAGGCAAACTAAACAAAGAAACATATTCTTTCACAAACCAAACTCTCTCTATTATAAAATTGTACACATATTTAAAAAATGAATTGTAACAATTACATTATTAATCAATAAATTAAATTTATTATTTTTGACCGGGTAAAAGTGAAAGTGAACTCTCTTAAGTCACAATAATATAAAAACGTGAACGTTTGAAGTGAGATGACAAATGAAATGAATTCGTTTAGTTTAAAAAAAAACAAAATCCAAACAACACTTAACATCTATCTAGTCAACTACACAGTTGTTATATACTTATATTCTTGAGCTAATACCAACAATGATGAGGAGTGAGTGGTGCTTGTTGATAGAGTATAACTGTATAAGGATAGATTTGGGATAGAGACGACGACGTATCATGTGGTTTTTGCTGGTTGTTGGGAAGAGGGGTGGCAGTTGCAGTTAAAAGATAAAAATGGTCCTTTTTCCGTAAATTTGAAAGAAATGCGTTATGTGTATGACTTTAAGGACTTACACACGTGTGCATGCGCGACACGAACGGACATGTTGACCACTCACGCACGTGCTCTACTGAGTAAAAAGGAGAGTCCACTTAAGAGAACAATGGGTTGGGCCTTGTCATTGTTAGTATTATCACCACCACTCGTGGTGGCGTTGGTGGTGGGCCGACGGTGGTTATGGTGGTGGCGACTGTTCGTACTATATTTATAGCTAGCATTGTTTCATGTCTCTTGCTTGTATGCTATATGTAGACAATTTGCAAGTATATACACGTCTAGAAACGTGTTTTTATTTAAATATTAACTTTACGGTATATAAATATCATGCGACTGTTATTACTATATAGAAAATGATTGATATATGTCCTTTCGTATAAAAAAGTTGTTATGAAAATTAATATCTCCATTGAATATTTTTGATTTATCATTAAATAAAAATTGAATGTAGTAAATGAATTTTTGCTTTTCTCGTAGCTATGTCACTTTCTTTAACATAGTTTTGTCGTCGTCTTTTCTTACATGAATTACGAAAAGAGAGAAAAGGTTGTAGTACAATACATAGATTATTATTATTTTTTTAAATATATATATATATATATATATCTATAAATTTTGTCAAAGATTTTGTTCATATAAATCCGACAATTGATGTTATCTTCCCAATATAAAATGCATGTTACATCTTTCTATACGTTGAAAACTAACCAATATGGACATTTGGTTCTATTCACATACAATTCTTGCGTCTTGGTCTGTTTATTATGATATGAAGCACTATAATTTATAACAAATACTTACGGAAAAGAAAAAAAAAAAAAAAAAGTTAACGCCATTCATTGTTATTGATAAAAAAAGAAAACTGTTGTATTTTCGTTTTTATTATTATTTTTTTTATCAAAGATTAATAATTACCTGCATATCGCTCACTCTTGATTATTTTGTATGACATTGTGATAACATATATCAAGAGTATGATAGCTATAACTATATCGTCCTAAAACTAAACAAGAATGTTGCTTTTAAAGTTATAATTGCTAGAGTGAATATACATACAAATAATCATATATATGTTCATATTTTATGACTAACCAATTAACTTAACTATTCAGAAATAAGGAGATCCTTCAATATCTAAATTTCAGTTTCTAAAATCATAGGAAAATTCCTGGATAGCCCGGTAAGAATACTTATATAGTTATGTATAAATTAGGGAACTGGGACTGGCGATCGCAATCTAGGGGGCGTCCGGCTGGACTGATGAGCTGATCTCGTTACTTAACATAACTGGTGATCTGAATCTTACTCCAGGCCAAATGGATCGTCGGGCTTGGTTGTTAGACCCTTGTGGGATTTTTATGGTGAAATCTTTATCGCTCCAATTCAAAACAAGCTGCTTAGTGGTTTAAGTGTCGTTTTTTCAGATTTCTGGTGGAATAATTGGATACCGAAGAAAGTTAATATTTGTATTTTGCCTGTGTAAACCGGCTCCCATCCCGTGATAATCTAAGGCGTTGTGGCATTCCAATCAACTCTGCTTCTTGTCCTCTATGTAATCTTGTAGACGAAAATTTTGAACATTGTCTCGTTAACTGCTCCAAGTTTTCGGGTATGTGACGCAAGTGTCGGAGTCGTTGGGTCTCGATTCCACATGTACTATCTCTTTAAGTGATGTCCTTAAAGGCTGGGATTAGGTTTTAAATTCTAAAATTGTTGGAAAGATTTGTAAGGAGTTTGTTATATCATGCTTTGGTCTATCTGAAAGTGGCGAAATCGCATTTTTCGTACTCCTTTGGTTGATGCCGACAAGTTGAGGCATGAGGATATCTTTTCATGTATTCAACGGTTATCACTTCTTTGGTTGTCTAACAGGTGCACTCGGTTAGATGTAAATTGGAGTCAATGGATCCATAATCATGTTACTAGCTTGTCGATGTAGCTTTCCGTTTCTGAGTTTTGTTTCTTTTCCTTAGTGGTTCATTCTTACAGCTCTAATCGTATTTGTTTTCTTTTTCTTGAATAAAGCTTTGCCATTCTTTGAAAAAAATAAAAATTATACGTGATATATATTGAAGTCGACAATGAATATTTTGTGTTTAACAAAATAAAGGATTTGTGTGTTTTATATTAATTAAGACATTTTTATTAAATGTGGCTATTTAAGATGCAGGGCTTCCATATAAAAGCAAGTAACCAACGATTTGTTGGGACACCAAGAACACCTATAAATTCACGTTTATCCAAACCCCGACACAGAATATGATGTAACTCTCGTTTTTGTCCATTTGTGGTCATTGGATTCCATTGTATATTAAGCATAGTTTCAACCATAGTGTTTTTCGTTTGGTTATAAAGTAAACATGCTATTTAATATCCACTAATTTGGATTTATTGTACGCAAATAGTAACATTCTATTGGTTAAATTGTTTTTTATGACACCTACTTTAATTCAACGTTCTATCATCTATGAGGGTGATCATCATGATACATAAAGCCTAAAAGTTTCGATTCTCAAAGTTAAACACTCTTCTAATAAACACTATACATACATATACATATATATATATATAGATCTAGATTCAAATGAGAAACTTAAATATTATAGGAACGTAAAAAATGACTTCAACTTCATTTTTAAATATTTAAAATACGTTATTTTATAAAACTTTCTTCGTAACTCCTTATTCAAATAACTTTTAAAAGCTATTTTAAAAAAAAAAATCGACGTTTTTTTCTTTTTCTTTAATTATTTTTTATTAATTTTTTTATTCATAATAATCACATTTTATAACTAGAAAATCACATGAAAAATATGTGATTATCAAAACCCTATTTTGTGATTATCTCAAACACATAATAATCACATTATATTAGAGAATAATCACAATTTTTATCATAGTTTGCAAAAGTTATTTTAATAATAATCATTGAAAAAGTTTTAAAGAAAAATGTATTTTAGATATTTAAAAAGTGATTTCAAAATCATTCTCACGTTCTCACGATATTTATATTTTATATTTAAACCCTCCCCATTTTACATATACATATAATCTTTAAAATAAAATGTAATATTTGTAGCATATTAATTAGTATGCGTGATATAATTAAAGGAACTTGAGATAAGCTAGTATATACAATTTGCATGAAATTATGTAATATAAAATGTTTGGATAACATGAAAAGGAGTTTTGTAACATATTGTATTATTTTTGCACAACAGAAAACAAGTGTGATTTGTGACAGATATTATGTAAACAGTGACGGATTCCGGACGAAGATAATGTAAGCAATTATCCCCAAAAATATTTAAATTACTCAGAAAATAAAAAATTCAAAAATATTAATAATATTTTACAGAATGATAAAACAGAAGTGAAAAATCCACACAAAATCTAAATGTCCCACATTTTGGAGACCCACCAACACCATTTTACTCGTCTTCATCATTTCGTTAACCTGTTGCTGCTTTATTTCACTCCCAACGGTTCAATAATTAACAAAATTATATTTTTAAAATTTATTTTCATCTAAAAATATATATTAATATTAATTTAACAGAAAATTCTTATATCTTCTTATTAGCAGTAAACGCTTGATTCTTGTATATGACTAGAATTAACTATTGCGAAAACTCATTAAGTTTATTTCCAAATATAAGCAGGATACAAATTATGTTTGGGTTTAATCGGTAGGGGATTCAGAACTTTTGATTACTGATGTCATTTTTTAGTTGATCGAACATTTAATTAATTTAATAGTATCAACGATAAAAAATTTTAAAAAAATTACATTACCCCGTCAAATAGTTCCACTTTAATAGCTATCAGATTCTCTGTTTCCTTTCAAAGTTTCAATGGTATATCTCAAAAACTTTAGAAGAATTGAAAGGACCCACAAACAGCATATTTCTAATAAAGTTAAAAAGTCGTAACCTTCCTACTAACATCTCAATTTCAATCTGATCTTTGGGTATCCATCTCGATACTTTCGTTGCTCACAGTTCACACCATCACCTTTAGATTAAATAAATTTCCTAATATATAGTTTAATTTAAAATATCATATCATCATATTCTAAAATAAAGTAAACAAATCAACTATTTCTAATATATAATTCATCAAGAACTTTCTATTAATTTAATTTAATTTTATTTAATAATATTTAAAAGTTATAAATACTTTAGATATGATGCTTATTAAGTAAATTTCAAATAGAAAAACATGCACAATACGGAGTATTAAGTAAATAAGACGACCGTTACTTACTTACGCTTATAGAAATCCAAGATAAATTAGTAAAATTCCTTAATTACTTAAGTTTAAAACACAACAACAAACTCCAAAGAAGAAAAACTATTTTACTTCTAATATATCTTAACGTAAAACCCCCACACCAATTACAAATAACACAATAATAATAACTAACAATAACCTAATAATAATAATATTATTATTATTATTTTATTTTCAATTATATTATATTAGAAAACCATTTCCAATGGCTAAATTCATATCCAAATGAGTCGTTTCATATACAGGTAATTCATCTCCATATTTCCCCAATCCAATTGCAGATAAATTCTCCAATTCAAACAAATCAGAACTAGTGCTACTAGCAGCATCATCGTTTTCATCGTCTTCATAATTCATCTGGATTTCATTTTCGCCTTTCGCATTACTCGTAATCAAATCAACTTTTTTCTGGTAATTTCTCAACAAATTCCTAGCAGCTTCTTCAATTCTTCGAGTTTTCTCATTCGAACGAACGTCATACTCTTCAACGTCACGATTTTGAACGAATTTGATTGTTTTTAGATCCGGTTGTTCTCCGTACAACGATTTATGTCCGCACGGTTGGCAGTCTTCATTTACGATCACGCTCACCGGATAAAACCTAACCGATCTCTTTTTATTACTGCTTAATTTACCTCTAGACGACGGCGTTTTACTTAAACACGATCGCGAATACGACGACGCAGATGAACATGTTGACCCATTCGTCGATTTCGATACACTCGCTTCGTCGTAACCAGAGGCTGATGAAGTTTTGATGTTTTTTGTAGTGAAAATCGAGTTTAAAAAAGTCGCTAATCGACCTCCTGGCGATATCGGTTGCTTCACCTTTTTTAAATCGCCGTATATCTTCATTGCTCGTGATTTCGTCTTCACAAATTTGCCTTCGTGTTTCGGTTTTGATTGAATATCTTCATGCTGATACTTTTGTCCGTACATGTTATTGTGTATTTCTCTTTTATTGTCGTCATCGTGTCGGTACGTGCTCGTTCGAATAGGTTTAGGTTTTAATGAGACGCTGTAAATCGATTCAGCTTCAGAGGACGAAAAGCCGGTACAGCTCGAACCGGATGAGCTGGAGCTGGAATTAAAGCAACGTAAGTCACGCTGAGAACTTATTTTAAGTGTTTTATCATATATTTCATGAGAATTACTAGTAAAACTTGTTTTTCGATAAGCCGTAGTAGCTTCCTGATGGTTTCGTTGATCGATGGATCTGTAGATCTCGTCGAGCAACGATGACGAGAAAGAAGGATTCTCTCTATATGATTTGTACATGATCAATGTGAATGAAGCGAAATTTTTAGAGATAGTATTAGATTGACAGGAAATGAGAACACATTTTGAATGGAAAGGGAAAATTTGAAGGCTAATTAACAGGTGGATTGAGTGTTGGAAGACAGTGGACAAGAGTGAAGTATGAATGATTTGGAGTGAAGTGGAAAACAGGGGTTTGTTGATGATGAGAAAGAGAGGGGGGGAATTAGTGGTGGTTGTATGGAAATTATGGTGTGTTTATAAAGAGAACGTTGGAATGGGATGCTGCCTTGTCTACAAACTACGGCGGTGATTTATATATAATTGTGAGGTATGTTACTTTATCCCTCTACAACTCTAGTACTTCGTCTTAACACGTATAGAACTGATGTAGTATTTATTAGATAGCGAGTTATACACCATTAGATTAGACTATAAATCTATCATACACTATTTATTTTCATATTTTACATATATACAACACAATAAACTGCAATCGAAACATGAGTGACCCATATTTGGTAAACTTACAGTAAATAGTCCTTAGTTCTTTTCATATACTCCTCGCGTCTCATATTGTTCAGATTATTGTATTAGTTTATCCTAAAAAAATTATTCACGTGTAAAAAATAACTAATAAAAATTATTAAACTATCAAATTGACTCTCATTTATTTCTCTCACTAACTAATTTTATTAATATTTCAAGTCAAACTTATCTTGCATATAAAGATAAAATTAAATTTTATCAATTTATTATAAATTATAACTTTCTTTTAGAGTACATAAAAGTGAAACAGAAAAAGTACTTATTATCTATTTACTTTTGTTTTGTTGTGTGCTTTTCAAGTTAAAAACAATTGAAAGTATTTTATCATGACATTTACTTAGATGTATCATATATGAAATCTTAATTCTATTTTGAATCTTGATGCATTAACAAAATTAGTGCATTAGGTTGTTAAAAAATAATGCATCAAGATATAAAACGATTGCATCCAGACAAGTATAACACCATAGTCAGTCGTCGTCGAAATCGAGTTCGTCCAAGTGTACAGTCTCGCTGCATTTTGAAACGTTTCACCTTATGAGGATGATAGGATCGGGAATTAACCATTTTTGTCGGTCCTTCAAAAAGTTTAACGCTTGAAAACTATTGAAAGTTTGAAGCGTTTCCAACTTATATTAAGTATCCACCCGAACCCGAAAGTCATTAGCATCTTCCCTGCTTTTTTTTTTCTTTCAAGTCGATTCCAAATGCCTCCCCACTTTTCGCATGTGGCATTAAGTTTCTTCCGTTTTGAGGTCAACATGTCTTTGGTCCGAATAAATGGAGGGTTGTGAACATGTTACTCTTCCATGACAAGATACCAAAAAGAGTCTTTGTTTTGCATATTTTGTCGATTGGAATCTTCAGAAACGGCAATCCAACATGGGGCTAATCGGAGTCGTCCTCCGGTTCCCAAAATTTGTTGTTGTTATAAACCTTTTTTTATTTCAGTTGTGATGGTCCAATCTCAGGTTGCTTGCCTTGATTTTTCCCTTATTTCTACGAGACGTTGGGTGGGAGGTTGTAGGGTGACAGGTTGTTGGGTGTTTTGTGATGTTTGCCACATTAGGAAAGTGTCATATTGATCAAGTAAGAAGTTGGGTGTTTGATAGAATGCCGTTCACGAAATTTGGTATGGAGTACTAATACCGAGCATGTCGGTATTCGGGTTTGAAGATGATGATTGTATTTGAAATGAGTTCTATTGGGAATGTAGATTGTATGAGTTGTTTGGGTTGTTCGACACTGTGTATAATAGTTAATTATAGAGTTTTGAGTTTTTGAAATGTGTTTGTAGATGAAAATGAGTGTTTTGATGTGTTTAAAATCGTGTTTGAAGTGTGGTATTTATAGATTGAGAATAAGGTAAAAAAAATGATCAAAAGAGCCGTTACTTTTTTTTTATTCCAAACGGAATTACAACCATTAAAAAATTATATGACAAACAACATTTCGAGTGAAATGTTATTCTGAAATACTGTTCCGGAGTGACAAAACACCGTTCCTAACAGAGACTTGTGCACTTCGTATGCTCTAAGTGAATGTGAGAAAGCTAATAGTTATACCGTTAAAATATTAACGAGACTAAGATATGAAGAGAAATCGTTACGGACCAAGCGGACATGTTTAGATTTGAACTAAATTATTATTAATTTTATTTTGTTACCTAATCACTCATGTGACCCATTAATGTTGAGAACCATATATTGATGGTCACTCATGTGATGCTAGTGTCAATTCCGTTGGTAATGATCATATCTATCGGTGTCGATCTCAATTTTGTGCAAGTTGTTCATCATTCCTTATTTGGGTAGCTTTACCTGTCCTCTCTTGTCAACACAATTCTTAGAAAATTCGACATATGAATTTAATTAGTTATTTGAACTAACTTGAACTTTAGGAATCAAGAATACAGAGGTTCGAGCCTATAGAACAGATCATGTTCAAGTAAGGTCATGTACTTTAATACAAACTAGTTTCTAAATCATGTAGCTTTTAAATCAAGTCGTCGCTTAGTTAAGATAATTTAGTTTTTAATAGTTAGAAAAAAGCATAAACACTAGTACTTATAAATAATTATCATCTATAATTATCATCTTCGAGATGGCATAGTGGTAAGGTGTCATGTTTTCTCATAAGAGGTCAAAAGTTTAAAGTTTGAACCTCAATAGATAAATATTTTGGGATGACAAGGAAAATGATTGAAAACGGTTACGGGTATACTTCAGTTATACAAGTTTAGAAGTTTAGAAGTTTAGAATAGCATAAACAAGACTGTACGTAGTCGGCGTATTGTAACGGTACTTGAAACGTTAGTAGCCTTAAAACACAAGTAATATTGTGATGCGCATGCATCACTCGCCAACCTTTTTAAACATATATACAAAAAAATATACATGTGTGTGTCCGTGTGCATGGGGGTGGGGGCTTTGGGAGGTAGTAGTATTAGAGTTGTAGTCAGTGGGAATATAATCATCGCACTCGTGGCTTCTTCACCCTTTTACAATAATTAATTTAACCAAAGATGCCATTTCAATTCCGTTTAAAAGTATGCCTACACATAGTATATAATATGCACACATACAAATCTTACTTTTGATATGTTAATCTGTAAAACATTAGCATCACTTTTTCTTTAAGTTGTCCTATAACATAAAAGAAAGATCAACATGATCTAGCTAGCTAGGATCAAATTAAATAAACTTTATAGAAAAGTAATTACAGGATATATAACACAAATCTTAAATGACCACTTGGAAAAGTGGATAACTAAAATTATCCATATGTTTAATAACATAGCAAGTGACAACTTTATGCATTTTCTCTGACTTAATCTTACGATGTTATGTGTAAAATCCAAAATAAAAAGGGTTTATTAATTCGTGATGCATTTAATTTTTACGTTTTTATATTGTATGTGGTTAACTTTGAAATTTTTTATTGTATGAACTTATCTATTGTATGTAATATTTCCTTTTTTGGCCATTCCAAAAAAGAAAGTTTCCTTTTTTGTCTAGGCCAAAAAAAGCAAGTCATCATACAATAGAAAGTTTTTGAAAGTTTACCTCATACAATAGAAGATTTCAAAGTTAACCCCATACAATATAAAAACGTAAAAGTTAAACGCGTCACCAATCAATAAACCCAAATAAAAACACACGAGCATGCGTTAGGATCGAGTTTAACTAGCGAAAGATTTTGTTTCTTTAGCAACGAAATTAGGCTTTTAATCATGACAGTTTTTTCTAGCAGAGAAATGAGGCGATCTAATGGTGGGATGGATAATTGAGATCACACTTCCAGGGATGCGAAATTCAAATAATATACTCATAAAAGCACACAACACTGCACAAATAATTAATCCAAAAAAGTAGAGGATTTTTTATTTTATTTTTGTGTGTGTGTGTGTGTAAAAACAAGAAGCCATTGTGCAGCTGATAAAGACTCCTGGCACCATGCATCAAAGAACATGGGCATTTAGCATAAAAAAAAGACACTTAGATTCTTATGCGGGTCCTTCTTATTCTTTTAACGAATTATAGAGACAGATCGCATTTCTTTTTCTTTTGGGACTCGTGGGAATAAAATTCGTATCAAGACAAGATACAGCGATCCCGAGGATTAATAAGCAACTCGGGAATAGAAATAGAAGTAACTAGCTGTGGAGAAGGACACAAAAATAAACTTCATACGGACTCTAATTTTTGCTTTAAACCACATGGTTTTGGTGATTAAAAAAGTGCAATATATGTGCATGGCCATGAGTAAAGAATGCTCAAGTGATCAGTTATACGAATTAGCAAGCAGTCAAGTTTAACCTGCACTTCGATATATACCAAATGAATAGTATTAGCTGTCTTAATTAGCACGCTGAGTAGTGAATAGAAAGTGTATTTGAACAACTCGTTTATACATAAATAATCATGAAATGTTTAACCTTAATTATATGGATAAAAGAAATTACTTAAGGCCTTTACCATGTTAGAAAGAACTAATACAGAGTTACAGATATTGTGTCCTACCAATCCCACCACATCAAAAGCTTCTACAACTAAAAAGACAACAATTTATATTCCAAAATTTATTAAACCCAAAAGATATATAAACCAATTCAAATGGACTTATGAAACCCAAAATAACTTAGGCCCATAAAGCCCAATAATAAGCCCATTACTCTAACAAATGTAGATTCTGAGATAAAGTTTTGTAAGCTTAATTGGGTGGGCCTGTGTGAGCATAGTAATCATAGAACATTAGAACGTGATGAAGCAACATTAAGGACCTTGCCCTTCTGTAATGCAAGATGTTTTGAGATCTATTAGAAGAATAATGGTGTAAAACCTCTTCAATTATAGGACAATGAAAACTTATTGCATAGCCAGAATTATAATGGACATTAATCTTACATTCCACAGGTGTTCCATTAATTATATATATAGTAAAATCTATGATCGGCTGTCCGTACAAAGCGATTATTAGTGTAACGAGTTTGACCAGCAGTGATTGTGATTCTTATTATCTGATAGAGATATTCTACGGTCAAGAATCAAGGATAAGGACGTATCATGGGGTTGTTATTAAATAATAACAAATCGTACAACAAGGTATTTGTGCTTATACCCAACTTATGTCACAAAGTTTGCTAGCAGAGAAAGCAATATATGATTGTAATTATAAAGAAGAAATTTTATAGTAATTGACTTAATTTGAATTATTAAGGAGGTAATAATTATGAGAGGGTCTGTTAAGAAAGAAGATCCGTATGGTTGAAACACTCATTTACAAGTCATGTCTCAAAAACAGCAACTAAAAAAAATCATACCATCCAAGATAAACTGTGAGTTCCTTTTCAAGAGCATAAACTGATAAAGATGAATCCCCCGTTAGCGTGTTAAAACCTATTACAAAATATTCATACTAAGCAAACATCAAATGGATATAACTGAAGCTTTAATTCCATCACATAATTCGCTATGGTTTCAAGTGAATGGTGACACATTATATTCACCCAAGATGTCACATCTTCGGAAAAGAAAAACAAAGTCACCACAAAAATTGAATTGTGGTGTTCAACATACAGCACCTAAAAAAAACAAGAATCGTCTCCAAAGGCTTCCTATCACAAGTACTGTTCTTGAATTCTAGCTCGGTTTTGTTCCCACCACATCCTTGCATTCATTTCTCCAAATTTTTCTCGGCTGCAAAACAAAACAAATAATTACCCTTTTATTTCACTCCTAAGTTAGGAAAACTATTCTAAATGGGAAATTAATCACTTTTTTACCTGAACCGAACACGCCTCAACTCTCGATTGCCACCTGGCAGTGCTCTGATAGTGATGTACACGCCTGGCTCATCCTGTTCAACCCATTCAGTTTCCACATCACTTGCGTTGCTCATAGAAAGCTCTCCTGAGTGATCACCCTCTCTAGATGAACTACTCCTTGCAGAAGCCAGTGAAGATGTTTCAGTTTTGGCTCCACTTATGCTCGATAGTGCAGGCGTTGAGGCGGGCCCACTAGAATCGTGACGGGATTCCTTTGGGTAGAAATTTCGAGGCAGCCGCTCCTTGCTAAGTGGCGGTGTAACTGGGCTGTTCTCAAAAGACTCGATTTCTGAACTCTGCAAGGAAATAAGTACTTACATATCAATTTATCAATCACAAAGATGATAATTTAAACCCATTTAATTAGAATCAATCAAGTTGGGTTGCATTTTATTGATAGATGGAATGCTTAAATCCTCCTAAAATCATTTCTTCAACAAAAGTGAAATGTTATCTTAATAATTTAATTTTTCTAATAACATTTAATACATGCAACCCATTTGACCCGATCCAAAATTGACCGATTATGCAACTAGCCTGACCAGCCCATTTTGCCTCTCTAATCAAGTTTGCAAAACTTCACAATGAATGATATGAAAAAGGAGATTATAGCTAACCTCATCTTGAGGTCTTGGTGGAGCTGGTAGTGGTACACCTTGATGATTGAAACGCTGAACATTATACAACTCCATAACCTTGTCACAGTTCTCGGCCCACCACCTTTGAGCTTGCCTTTTGTTGAACATTTCACGGCTTATATATAATACCATCAAAATGTGATAAAATCAAAATCTTTCTCAAAAATAATTTAATTCATGTAAAGGTGTATTCAGAATAAAATTAAATAAATACATAATAATGAATGCAGCGGTAGACTAGCATACAGTGCGAGTAGTAATATTTACATCACATATTTGGAAATCCATTTACATATCTTACTAATCCAATACAATCCCACAGACAAATCTTAATAATAAAATACACGTATACATAAAACCAAATGCAACAATATTAAAAAAATTATGAAAGACCACCTAAACTTTTTTAAAATAGGATGGTCCCCTGAGTTTTCAAGGACAACAGTTCACACCAGCCCTATATCACTTTTTAGTGGAAGTTAAAAACAATGTTAGATCTGAAATAGAATTTGAATGGGCCCATTGCATTATTCTGGGCCATATTAAACCAATTAGGCTACACTACACGAATGATGGGGTCCCCTAAGTTCATCATCCAGATCATTAAGAGTCACAGTCGCTGTCAAACAATGACGGGGTGCATGTGTAGGTAGCACCACAGTCCACATACATCATCTACAAGAGACAAGTTTGCTCTCCAACACGAACTTCTTACGGATAGTGGTGTCCTTATACATATGCTTTAAAAAGGTGATATGGCTGCACCTGAGCCATTGCACGTATTCCAACGTAGGAACACTCTTTAGGATATAAAGGGGTTCTACCATGTGATCCCAACAGTAGATAACATATGTATTCGTTCCTCAATCATTTTACTATGTAGTATGTAGTATTGCAGTATGCACCAACCCCAAGGAATTACACTAGCAAATAGTATCATTGACAAAAATTTAAAGTCGGCCAATAAAATAATGGTCCACAATCACATCTTTATTCATTACTGCGACATCAGGCATAAAAAACGGGGTGTACAATGAAAATGTTAGATGATTTAAACAATCACAGCTTTATGCTTTAACCATAGCCCATAGGATGTACTAGACCCACAAGACATGACGGATCTATCATTGTATCTTGCATCAATAATTAGGTTTCAAAGTTTATGTTGTTCCCTTGTTCTAATTGTCTATTTTGTGGGTGTCATCTTCTTTTCTATAACAAATCACGACTTTAATCTATCACACAGAATATATATATATATAATAAACATATAAAATAAAAGCTTGAACAAATATGTTAGATGATCCAACCAACAAAACATTATGGATGAACCAATGGATGTAACTGACCCACAAAAATGAGGATTTGTTGACTATATATTGCCTATATCATAGTTACATATTTGTCTGTATTATAATTTGGTTTCATATGTGATGCGAGTAAAATAAGTGGTATTGCTGATGTTAACCCACATCCAATTGGGGCCGCCTCCATAATTTAGGCCACTACGCAGCCTAGTATATAATTCACATGGAACTTAAAATTTGACTCCAATAAGAGGGTGTTAGCTAAGCTTATTTTACAGCCTATTGGTATGTAGAAATGCCAATAACCTTATTTTTAACAGCATAGAAGCTTACCAGCTTCAGCTTATAAGCTTAAAAAAGTCATAAGTGTATAAATTTCAAAACTCATAATCCGTTAATGTTGAGCTTATCATTTTCTCCAAATTTCAATAACCCCGTGAGCTGGGAAAATAAGCTTACCCAAACACTCCCTTAAGGAAACAACATAGGCCAACATCAGATAAACAAACAACAAACAAACAAAACATGTCAAAACTTGAAACTACAATATAACTTTCCATCAAATTTGAATCAATACCTGAATCGAATACGTTTTAAGTCATTTCCTCCTTGCGGTAACGAATGAAATGTGATCAGAACCCCTGGTTCAACTTGAGCAACCCATTCTTTAAGTTCATCTTCCTCCATAAACTTAACTGATTCAATTCGATCACTATACGAAGCCGGAGTACTTCCACCACTCGAAAGCCCTTTCAATCTAGCCTCCATTTCCTTCCCCCAAACCCTAGGTGTAGAGTTGCAAGTCCTTTGATATCCACAATGAAATCCATCAGAAACTGATCCAGCTTCTGAATCCAAATATTCACCATCCTTATGGTTATGATTTGATCCCGAACATGGCTTGCAGTTCTTATATGCTCCTGATGCCTTCACCGCCATATCCTTAATCTAAACAAAATACACTAATAACAAATTTACATATACATACATATAATTAACATCAACATTGACAGTTAACCTCTGATTTTATAGTTCTCATTCTACCATTACATCGTAAAATATTTTATATACATATGCATACATACAGAATAGATATATATGTGATCTGCATCAATGAATTGAAGAAAATGAGAGTAATACCTGAGATGTGAGAGCTTTAATAGCTGGTTTAGTGCGAGGTGTTACAACGGTGTCGTTTTGGTCTTGTTCATTAAGAGATCCAGCGTTTAATTGCTTTGAACAAGCGATACAAGTCAACATATTACCGTTTCTCCGATCTCACACACTCTTCGATTTCAGATTTGATTCAAATCAAACTCGTAAACAGTTTGCATCGAAGTAAAAATGAAGTAAACAAACATAGATTTGAATTGACACGGTTGTAATTAAATAAACACATAAATTGAATAGATAGTTACAAAAACGTTATGCAAAAAAGTTGTTATGATTTGGAAAACGCACGCATTTGGTTCAGTCGAATGCACAAGTCGAGTGTGAGGAAAAACACACAGATGAAGGTGGAGTTGGTGTGTGTGAATATTAATTTTTGTCAGTGAAGAATGAGAGAGAAAGAGAGAAGTGGTCATGTGATGTGCGCCAACCAATTTTTTTATGTTTTTATTAATAAAAAATGGTGGTATCGTGTACGAGGCGACGGCCAACGTTTGCAACGTAAAGCCGCGAGTGGTAGTGTAGTAGTGCTAGTAGTATACAGAGCACCTCATAACAGATATAGATTGACTGAATAATCGAATTAGTTTAGTACTACGTCGAATTTAGTACTATGTCGAACACTGTTAATAGTAAATTAATAATTGAATTTTTCTGAATTTCACTCTTTATTTAATTTTTATTTTCAATTAATACACAAACAATTCAATGTAAATTTAAATAAATCATATTTATTAAAAATAAAATATTACAGTAATTAAATTAAAATGAACATTACATTAATAATAAAAGAAAAAATATTAAAATTAAACAACTAAAAGTAAACTAATAGTCCAGTCGTCATCCCCGTACTCATTTTCAGGTGGTGGTGGTTGAAAATGCAAAGCATAATCGAGTTTCACTTGTTCCCTAACAATAGACGGATAATATAAATTGTAACAGTTGTTGTGTAAAAAAGATATTAATACAAATAACGAAAAAAGATCTGTTAATTATAAGATCCAGAATATATACACTAAGGTAAATTCATTAAACATGCAATCTAATATTAATTGTAAACTAAATCAAATGGATTTAAATAACTATTGTCTAAAGGTAAACATTAATGAAAAAGATTTATCACTGGTATTTATACTTTAGCCAATAAATCTAAATTTTATTTTAAAATGATGATAACTTTTACGTATAACTAACGTCATATAATTTTAGGTGTTGTTAGGCTAAAGTGAGAAATCAATGAGGTCAATGATCATATTTAGTTATTACTTTTTCATATTTAGTTTTGGAATAAATGTTGTAATAAATAAAATAAATAAATAACACAAGAGAAGCTTAATTTGACAGGTTGGTGACAATGGATAGCTTAATTACATTCCCTGCTGCAAACACATGATGGGAGTAGAAGCCAACCTTCATGAAACCAAATTTCAGTCAACTCTTTCTCTAAAAGTCAATCTTTTTCCCTCTTTTAGGTGGACATATACATGTATTTTTTATCCACCACAAAAACAATTCCCATTTTTAAGGTACCACGAGTTCCTTAAATTCCGGAAGTACCAACTTCCAGCAATTTAGGTGTGAAATATAAAACTTTTAACATCATACTTATATCAAAACATAAATGCATAAATAGTGTTTTAATTTGCCAGGTTTGTAATTAAATTAAATGATTAATGATTATTAACAAGATCGATATAATTTTCATCGTCAGAAAGCAACCTCCAATTAAAACGAAGTAGCACAAAGTGCACTGTACAATCAATATTCATTACTGAGTTCTTTGAATATTGTCATAAATGTTCAACTAAGTTTTGGTGACGTATTATGACTCGGTTGTTGAAAACTTAACTTGAAGTTTAGATGTATCAATCAACAAACGCAAGTTGACAAAGCTTGGTTACTGGTTAGTTCTTAATTCTTATTTTTTTATAATGTAGCTCTTCAAAAAACAATCAATTCGAAGGTCGAGCTGGGTGCAATTAACTCATAGGTGACTTATTAAGTGACTTTAAAGATTTAGAGTGTTATGGGAACACTTCATGACGTCGAGTCTCTAAACATTAGAAACATTTAACATGATAAGTTTCGAGCACGCAGCGTAACAACTAATGCTTGTAGTTTTTTTTATAAACAAAAGTTAGCTTTTCATTGCCATCAACTAATTAAGTTAGTTTGATTGGATGATAATTATTTAAAAAAAAACTATCTTTTTAACTGACATATCATATTTTCATAATCATTCACGTTTATTTAACTTTTTAGTGATTTAGTCTTCCAGTTTTGACTAAACAACATGTCAGAATTATCTACTCTCATATCACTCGGTCAAATATCTTTTTCATGATTGAAAACCTTTTGTGTTGAATTTAATATTAGATATCGTGTTGTCTCATTGAGCTCCACACTACGATATAAAAATAAATTTTAATTTGTAATGAAACATGAATGATATTAAGGTTCATGAAAGTATCTCATCATTTTTTGGATGTTGAAAAAATGTTGCAAGTGGACTACTAATTACTATGTTTACAAATCGTAATTCCTCCCAATGTGAGTTTGGTCGTTCATATTTTGATTTGTTGGGCTAATATTGACAAGTGTACATGGCTTTCAGGCTTTATATTATCAACCCCTGAAACTGAAGGCCGCCAAACTGTGGACAGAAGCAGGCCGAGACTGTGGGCTTAAGATGTCGACAATTGTTTAACTCATTTTTTATAATCTCCACCATTAACCATCTCCAATCCATTTAAAAATATCAATTTGATACTTCCTAATTTTTGAGGGCAACATCAGATTTTTATTATATCAAACTTTACATTTTCTTTTAAATTGCATTTTTTTATCACCCATTATCATTTATTAATTTATATAAATAATTTTAAATTGTCTGATGTTAAAACTATTTTATGTGTAAATATTGGATGTATATGTTCAGAGATGACATTTCACATTGAAAAATATATTTACCACTAATTAATTACCTTTTATTACAGGCTAAAGTTTAAAGTTACATGCTCTTATCCATCTTGAAAAAAAAACTAACAAAATTATTCTAGGTGATCAATTATCAATTTTGAAAAAAGATATCGGCGGTCTAATGTTGACTTTGGCAGGCATGAGTCACTTTTCACATGTCATTTTGTTTCCGAATATAACCACTACACATTAATTTTGTTCCTTTTTTGTTGTCACTTTAAACATTGTAAATTGTAAATTTCAAGTTAAAAGAGGTTTCTTTCTTTCACATTCTTTTTTCTATGGAGTAGAAAGACTAGTGAAATCAATATCATAACAATACCCTATTACCAATTAAAGAGATAACAATATTATACCTAGAACAAAGCTTTTATATATAAATCGCTCATATTTAATTGATCTATTACCATTTATAATTATCTCAAATATTTTATGTTGCAAGAACTTTTTTAGTTATTATACATTTTATAAAAAACAATTACGCGGATGGCCCCTGTGATTTGTCTCAAATTTCACTCGTCGTCTCTTTCATATACTTTTTATACTAGTTGTCTCTATGATTACCACTTCTTACACTTATCGTCCTTTGCCCAAACGGACGTTACACATATCCGTTAGTTTGTGACATGTGTCGTGTAGGTGAGGGTATAGATATAATTACCCTTTACCTTTTTTCTTTAATATTCCATCTTCCCAAAATGTGAATCATTGTGCCCAAAACCTCATCAAATTCCAAAATTTCTTTTATTTTCTCATTTTATTTCAAAAAACTCTAGAATTCTCGACCAAGTGAAATTTACATCTATCATTTGCAACCATGGTCCATAAGTTATATACCATTTGAAAACCTGAGGCACTTTATGACTTGAATACACTATACGATACGATCAAAATTGTAACAATAAAGGTTTGACTTTAAAATGTTTGTAATGAAAATTTTTGTTTATCAGTTTATTTTGTTGTTTTGTTATATCTTGTTATTATTTTTAGTTTTCGATCAAGTTGCATCACGGTGGAGTTTTTACTGATCCTCCAGGATTGAGGTATGTGAATGGTAAGATCACTTACTTGGATGCAATTGACATTGACATGTTTTATGTTCTTGAGCTAAATGATCTAGTGGTTGATTTAGGATATGATGGATTCAGTGTCATTTTTATCTGTTTCAAAGACTATACATCATTTTAGATTACGAATTAGAAGCTTTAAGGAGTGATTTAAATGTTTATAACTTGAGTCAATATGTGAAAAAAACATAAGGAGATTTGTGTGTATACTGAACATGAAAAAAGTCAACTTAAAAACGTACTTGAGTCCATCCCAAAGTAAGATAGCCATACAGGAAATTGAGGATGATATGCCACCACATAGTAAGAGTATGGGTAAAAAGGTTTTTGATAAACAATCAAGTGCTAACAAGAAACTAATGTTAGATTGGAGTGACCGTCAACCAATTGTGAGTGACATGACTCAATCTAGTGTTGTTAATCAAAACCAACCAGAGCATCCAGTTGACAAAACTGTATATGGTGATACATTTGACAGTGACTTTGATCTTCTTTTTTTTTATTATGATCCAAATGTAAGGGTTGAACCTGAGTTGAACAAGAGTGTATATGAAGATAATGAGGATGGGAGTGACATTGATTTCATTGTAGATGAAATAACAATATAGAAAATGTCGAATTGAACATGAGATACTTCCACTTTTGCAATTTGATCAAATGTCCCAACTACTCTACTTCCACCATTATACCATACACAACCGAGTAAGCCCAAGAAGAATATAGGGAAACTGCAGACGAAAAGGAAAACATGAGTGTACGGGGTAAGTTGTCAAGGAAGCACAAGATTGTTGCTTGTGGAATTTGTGGACTTTATGGGCATAATTGAAAGGGGTGCAGAGGTCAAACTAGTGGAGTTGGAATTTAACCCAGAGTTGCCAAAAGGAAGTCAGATGCATCAAGTAGTGGAACCAAGAAGAAAGCATGTGGAGAATCAACTGGAAGCAATAAGTAATGTCAGATTAAGTTATTTGCAAATGCATTGTACTTTGTATATGTTACTTTCACTGTATTTTATGTCTTTTGGTATTTGGAACATATTCCACTGATCGTGTAATCAACTTATGTTTTGAACCTGCACTTCGTAATCAACTTATGTAATGTACTTTGGTATTTATGTTTAAATTGTTGCCTACTATTCAACTTATTAGGTATTCGACATTCAAATTTATGCAAAATAAGTCACATTTTTTAAATGGTTGAACATAGCAAAACACACATTTGACATTTACAATAACTCATAGTTTTTTGCATTCACATACACAGAAAACACATTACATGAGAATTGTAGTTGGAGTGGTTGCACTCAATTTTCACAAAAAGCTTTTCATTTCATTACTGCCATACCAAAATTACGTCAAAATGGGGTACATGTTATACCGAAAGCTAACCAACTACAAATTACACCACAAAAGACTACCAGTTTGAAATGGTTCTACTAAAGTAACTTTGACAACTAACTGGAGTACACATACATCACAAATGCTAACTAACTACAAATTAACAACTTTATCATTCTTGCTTGATTTTTCGGCATGTTTGACTTTTGCTTCAACCATATTCTTTGACCTCAATAACCGAGGGATGACATCAACATATCAAGCACACATGGGTGGGTCAACCCAACCTATAAACATGCAATCATACTACTAAAAAGAAATGGTCAAATTTAGATCATAATCAAACTCAATATGAAATTACATATCGTTTACAGCCATAGAAAGACAATCAGAGTTTTGTGCAGTCCATGAAGTGCGAATTACAATTTGCCTTCGACACCAACAATTCACCATTGTAATTCCAATTTGTTGATTTCAATTTTTTTCAAAAAGTATATACTAGTGGTGTCAATGGTGCTATTTTTCGTATACAAAAGACGATAGGTACAAAGAGTGATAACCACATCTAGTACCAAAAGATAGTGCAAGAGATGAGGAGCGAAACTTGGACAAATTATAAGAACATTCGTGTAACTTTTTCTTTTATAAATAAATAAAAAAGAAAAAAAGAATTGGCCACAGGCATTTTTCTTACAAGATAAAGAAGATAAAAAAAAAGAACAAATGCCCATTCTGGTCCCACGACAGTACACATAACCCAATCAATCTCTACTACTAAATTCTTTCCCCACATTTTTTCAACCATGTCTTCACCTCTTCCACCACCACAACCGACACCACTCTTCGCGACCGCCGGTCGCACTTTGACTTTTCATTTCATAATTCCTCATAACTAATAATGGCAACAATAGCTCGCAGAAGAAAACAACCAGAAGCCGAACTACAACCAGATCCAAAACCAGAAGAATCAGAAGACGAAGATGATAAAAATAAAAAAGCTTCAAAAAAATCAGCTAAAACTAAAAGTAGAAACTATTCGTGTATTGATAACTGCTGTTGGTTTATAGGATGTGTATGTACAGTATGGTGGTTATTATTATTTTTATACAATGCGATGCCCGCTTCATTTCCGCAGTTTGTTACGGAAGCAATATCCGGACCCTTACCCGATCCGCCAGGTGTCAAGTGTTCAAAACACGGATTGAAAGTGAATCATCCAGTTGTGTTTGTACCTGGAATTGTGACAGGTGGACTTGAGCTATGGGAAGGCCATCAATGTATGGATGGTTTGTTTCGTAAACGTCTTTGGGGCGGTACGTTTGGTGAAGTTTACAAAAGGTATATTTGCATCCAACCTTTAATTACTTAGATGAATTGATTGGTACATATCACTTATTTGAATTTTAGTGATCTATAGTGATATCTGAAAGTTTATAAGAGGTATAATAACTAGTTGTATGAATGTTTTTGATGTTATTTGAGTTCGAATTATTTCGAATTATTGATATATGACTAGTTGTTTTTGTTTTGTTGTTATTGGAATGTAAATGATTCAAGTTCATAGAGAAATATGATTGATTGATGGAGATCTAATTTGTATGACTTGCAAAATAGCCGAAAGAGATGCAGCAGTGTTGAAATTTGATTAGTGAGTTGTGATCTATGGGAATAGATATACGTAAATGTCCAATTTACATGATTTAAGGAAATTGATGGGTAACTGGTCAAACTAAACTGAGCTTGATTGTGTGAGCAGAGTTTTTTCTAAAGAAGATTGACTGTAGTCCAAATTAGAGTCAGTTTGAAAGCTTAGCAACTGAAATGTTCGAGTAATCTGTACATGAACATGGGTTGGATCTTTAATGTGTTTGTATATTCGAGTGTTATATGAGTGTTTGTGGATACCTTGCAGGCCGTCATGTTGGGTACAGCATATGTCACTGGACAATAAAACTGGGATGGATCCTCCAGGTATACGGGTCAGACCTGTCAGTGGACTAGTAGCTGCTGACTACTTTGCTCCAGGATATTTTGTATGGGCTGTTTTGATTGCTAATTTGGCTCGTGTTGGATATGAAGAGAAAAATATGTATATGGCTGCATATGACTGGAGACTCGCATTTCAAAACACAGAGGTAGCTTTGCATTCACTTTAACTTTTACTTACATGGCAGTTGTTGTTGCTTCTCATCAGGGGTGGCATATGGGAGTGTAGAGCAATAGCTCAAAATGGGTTTAAGTTGAAACACACTTTTTTGTCTAGATTTGCTTCTGCATAGTTAATGTAATAATTATGAGTATACAAACAATGTTATTACAATAGGGTGGGGTTAAGGAGAAATGGGCTCTTATGGATAAAGTTTAGGACAATTAAGAGGTTGGATGCATTAAAGATAGACTTTAATTAATATCATGACACGTGTTAGCACCATAATCCTCCCCACAATTTTCTCCATATGAAGTAGTCAAGAATCCTGTTTACTTGATCCTTCCCCATGATGATCTTAATCTTTGAATAAAATGATTAAGTTGAACGCATTAAAATCATACTTTAAAAGACTTTCAACCCGTTCCCCTTCAGCTAATTCTTTTCCTTTGACCCATTCTGAACAAACACCCATGTTGACCCATTCATTACTAAATGGGTTGAAGTTGCCATTTCAGCTTGAACGTCATGTTCTATCTTGTGCAGGTAAGAGACCAAACATTGAGCCGAATAAAGAGCAATATAGAACTGATGGTTGCTACAAATGGTGGCAAAAAGGCAGTTATCATTCCACATTCAATGGGTGTTATCTACTTTTTGCATTTCATGAAATGGGTGGAAGCACCAGCTCCAATGGGTGGTGGAGGTGGATCAGATTGGTGTGCTAAGCACATAAAGGCAGTGATGAATATTGGTGGACCGTTTTTAGGCGTTCCAAAAGCTGTAGCTGGACTTTTCTCTGCCGAAGCCAAGGATATTGCGTCGGCCAGGTTTACACTTAAACTTTAGTATGTGTAATTGGACATTAGTATTAGACCGAAGACCATGTGAACAAGGATAAGTATACCAGAGGTGGCACTTTAGACTCATTTATCTATGAATGGGTCAATTTGGGTTGTGTTTCGTCTTAAAGGGGTCAAATGAAAAACAAAATAGTTAAACCTGGGATGGGTCAAATTGGGTGAAATCTGCCAATGCCTATTTTTAATGCATACAAACTCCTAATTAATTGTATTATTATTGTACCCATGTTGTTTTTGTAAGCATAAGTAACATCGAACTCTTCAATTATTTATAAGAAATTGTCAGAAATGGACAAAAGAGTGTTAATGGGTCAACCCCACCTGTTTCAACTCTTACCCATTTTTGACCAGCAACCTGTTTCACACATCTCACCACCTCGAATCTATTACTGTCCAACCAAAGTTCGAAAGTACCCATGCTGACGTACAAAATGAATTGGTAGATAATGCACTTACCTTAAGCAATTCCTTTTCTCTTCATGACATATTTATGGATCTTGTGTTTAACTTAGTTACGTAATTGCAGGGCCCTTGCACCAGGTGTGTTGGACTCGGATTTATTTCAGATTCAAACATTGCAACATCTAATGCGAATGAGCCGAACCTGGGATTCGACCATGTCTATGATACCAAAAGGTGGGGACACCATTTGGGGTGGTCTTGACTGGTCACCCGAAGAAGGATATTCTCCTAGTAAGAGAAAACAGGGAAAAGATGACACCCAAAAAGAGTCGGAAGGTGAAGTATGCGAAGCAACACAAGCACATTATGGAAGGTTAGTATCATTTGGAAGGGATGTAGCAGATGCACCATCTTCAGAGATCGAAAGGATAGAATTTAGGGTACTGCTTTTGATCCCGATAAAGCTAACTCGCCTTTTTTTTTCCCAGTTCATTCATTTTGATTTTGCGGGCTTCCATTTGAGGTGGCAAATATAACCCATTTACGTATAAGTTGGTTCGTTAGGGTTATGCTTGATCTCTAACAGGTGAAACGAAATGAAAAGTACTCCATAGTTTAAGGATATGGGACAAACAGGTTAGAAGTCGCCCATGGTGTAGTTTTAGTACATAAAACCTACTAAGTCATTTTATTTAAGAAACTTTGATTATTAATGAGTTACAATATACTTTTGCAATCATATTTGACACTCTTATTGTTCGTAAATATTAAATTTTCAAATAAATGTGTTTCCAGTCAAAACATACTAGAATTATCTGTTTGACGTGTTACTCACTCTATCTGACCTGTCCATTTGCCACCTCTGATAATGGGTTATGTGTCTGAAAATGTATCAAACATAACACAAAATTCTATTGTATGTATCCAACTTTAAAAGTTTCGATTATATGAATTGAACTTTCAATACCAATAGAATTTTTGGTAAAGTTTAATACATTTTCAGACAGTTAACCCTTTATTTATTATTGATGAGATCCTTGAAATGAAAGTGGTCACATAGCTATATGCAAGTACTAAAGTAGTATTTGATGTATAGGGTGCTGTCAAGGGTAAGAATGTTGCAAATAATACATGTCGCGATGTATGGACTGAGTACCATGACATGGGATTTGGTGGCATTAAGGCTGTTGCTGAATACAAGGTGTATACAGCTGGAGAGATCGTTGATCTGCTCGAGTTTGTTGCACCAAAAATGATGGAACGCGGCAGTGCTCATTTTTCGTTTGGCATTGCAGAGAATTTGGATGACCCAAAATATGCACATTATAAATACTGGTCCAACCCATTGGAGACGAAGTAAGAATCTTGTAGCTTATCTTTGCTATCTTTACGATCTTTGATATTCATATCAGTCCAATGTAAATGTGAAAGATTTCTTCCCTTTAGGCAAAACTATAATTTATAATAACCTCTTTGCTAATTAGTGATCGCAGTAATTTTTAATCAGCAAGAGGTCGCAAAATGGTCGGGTATGGGTTAAAATGTGTATTTCTTTAGTTTAGTTCATTCGACCCTAACACTTTTTAATCGTTTTTGTTTCCTAATTTATTTAAAACAATTAACATATTAAAGATACTTACAATACACCTTTTTTAATAATTCTTGTAAATATTGAGCTATTTAGTATGTTATAAACATTTTAATACACTTAGGGCTGGCGGTGTTCGACCCATTTCCTTTTTAGATATGTTTTTTGGTTTTGCATATTATACCCATTGAAATTCAAATATAACCAATCAGCCCACTTATAATAAATGTGTCAAAGTTGCCACCTCTACTCGGCATTGATAGCCTTGATTTTGCCATGTTTTCTGTCTTCTCATAATTTAGTATCTTTTATGGATATTTTAGCTATCTCTGGAGGTGACAATTCTGACCCATTTACTTATGATTTGGTCAATTTGGGTTATGTTTTATTTATAATGAGTCAAAGGGATATTATCATAAAAGTTAGCTGAAAGGAAACAGGTCAGTTTATTTTGTCATATAAACCTTCTATCATTTAACCTAAAGGCGTTAGGCCCAACGGTATCAAAGGTGCCCCTCAAAAAAGTGGTTGAGAGTTAAGCCCCATTAGGACAAAGGTGTATGTAGGGTGTGTGGGTCTGACCGTATTGTTCAAAAAATAATCCTATTTTTTGTTCAAAATATTCGACCATTACTAAACGCCCCGACCAATATTCAAAAACTACATTTTGTAATTTGTTACCGCCCCACCCCCAACAATTTCAAGTTGACAGATAGCCAATCACTTAAACCCTGCTTTTAGCTTATATGGTCCTCTTCATTTTCAGGTTACCAAATGCTCCAGACATGGAGATCTATTCAATGTATGGAGTTGGCATCCCAACTGAACGAGCATACATTTATAAGCTCACACCTGCAGCAGAATGCTACATACCCTTCCAAATTGACACCTCAGCAAAAGATAAAAGTAAGGATGGCTGTTTAAAAGATGGAGTTTATACTGTTGAAGGGGATGAAACTGTACCAGCATTAAGTGCAGGATTCATGTGCGCAAAAGGTTGGCGTGGTAAAACCCGATTCAATCCTTCAGGAATTAAAACGTATGTTCGGGAATACGATCACAACCCTCCATCTAACTTTCTTGAAGGCCGTGGCACCCAAAGTGGAGCCCACGTGGATATAATGGGTAATTTCCAATTGATCGAAGATGTTATAAAAGTCGCAGCCGGAGCCACGGGTGAAGAACTGGGAGGTGACCAGGTTTATACAGGTATATTCGAGTGGGCCAAGAAAATCAACTTAAAGTTGTGAAATGTTGAACTGGATTGAAAGAAGACTGACGATATAAGCTTTTTAATCTAAATTGTGAGGGATTAAATTGTCCCTATGTACACTAGTAATTCAGAAAGCTGTAGTATTGAGTGGTTTATTTTGTAGCATGTTGCTTTCTTAAACAGCCATATAGAACTCTTTTGTTGTTAATTGATATCCTTAAATTGTTGAACAGTTTCATGTTGTATTAAAGATTTAGCTGTGGATATATTTTTGGTATCTTCTGAGCTCAAGCTAAGGACAGATTTTTTTTAATTTTTTGACATTTTTAGAGTATTTAATTAATAATTAATAAATAGTAGTATACTAAAATCAAAAAATACTACTTGACTATATAAAAGAGAAAAGTTTAAATGTAAAGGTATGCATTTTTTGACATTTTTTGACATCGATTATCAGTATAAAATATTTTATAAATGTCTTCAACTTATACGGTATGCATTTTAGTTTAAATGTATAACACTCAAATTTAGATTTAAAACTAGCGTTTAGCTAAGTTTTTAAGCAACTTTATTTTTTATATAACTTTCATCAAGTGGTACTTGTACCATCTAATTTACGGCTAAAAGCCAAATAGAAAAACCTCAAATTCTTTTCTAGAATTTTACGGCTAAAATAGTAATTCATGAGTTACTTCAATAAAAAGAATTTTATATAGTTAAATATAAAAGAACTTTAACTATCACTGACTTTAAATAAACACTTTCTTAGTCACTAATTACCCAATTCGGGTTTCAAGATTTCAAAATTACACGTCAATACATACCTTATTTTAAATAATATATCACATTAGAAATAAATAAAGAAATAACGGAGAGGGTAATCATTAAATAAATAATTAAGTCTCAATTCAGCTCAAATCACCCTAAGGGTCAAATAGGATTATATAGCTGACTTGCGGAATATACAATTCATTTGAAATGAATCGAATGAAATGAAATGATACTGGATGGAGAAACAATAAGGGTATGTTTGGTGAAGTAGATGTAGGCTGTTAGTTGTAGCTGTAAGATTTTAAAGCTCGTCAATTTTATGGAAAGCTACTTCCAATCGATTTGAGATATTGAACTTTTGATTGGATTTTCTAAAGCTACATCTTGTACATGTCAAACAAAACTTTATTTTCATATGAGCTTTTTGTTCAAAAACTAAGAGCTAAAGCTCTTAAAAGCTCCACGCCAAACACACCTTAAAGAGGATCAGAAAATGGACTTACAAAAGTATATGTCTTTAAAGGATTTTCAAAACTTGAATCGGTATCTTATATACACGTTACAAACAGAAACAGACGGTGACTGGAGGACCACGACCGAAGGATCAAGCCTGCCACGATGAATTTAAGATTTGAAGCGATTATATTGAAAATAGGGTTTTTACCCATTTAGTTTTTTAACATGTCCATATTAACCCAGGGTGTCTATTAGTCCAACCTATTCCATATCCCATTTAGAAATTGAATGTAGTCCAAAATTAGCCATTGAATAATTTTAAAAGTTAAAAATCGCCCAAAATAAACAAACTGAGCCTATTTTGCCGCCTCTAGTTACATTGATCTTCTTACAACAATTTTAGCTGAACTCGGTTTAAATGACATTAAACTTAATTGTCTTGAATTGGTCCATTAAATGTAAGGGTACAAGTTATGGCTTGGGTTCACAAGGACCCCAAATCCTTATTTATTGGGGTTCCACAACAAGCCCTTAGTGGTCCGAGTTGGCTAGTACAAAAAGGGGTTCTAATGCCGAATCTTCGTTGCATTTTTTCTTTTGTGCACAAGTCTTTTTAGTGGTGCAAATTAATAGCGTTCAAAGTGGTTGATAATTGTTAATAGTTGGTAAAAAGTGGTTAATTGAAAAAAATATAAATAATATGATACGACATTGATGTGTCATATTTTAACGAAAGGGATACTCTAGTTTTAAAGTCAGGACTAAAAAGAATTCCACTTGTCTTAAATAACTCAATTTTAAAATGTTCAGTTTTTGCCAAAACAAATGAACACATAATCAATCGATAAACATATACTCCATTCGTCTCATCTTAATTGTTCACCTTAATATTTATGTTTGTCTAAAAAATTTTATTTACTTATATAAAGTAACTATTAAAAAGGTAAAAAGAGAAAATTTGCCCTTAAACATATACGAAGGAGTAATTTTGTCCTTCACCTTGTAAAAGAATTCTTTTTGCCATTCAATTTTATAAATTAGTACAAATTTGTCATTCAAGCTGTAACAATTTAAAACAAATAATTTTAATTTAATTTTGTACACTGTAAACCTTATAATGTTTTGTCTTTCGTTTGAGATTCTTGTTATATAACACAATCTGTTTAACGGAAATTAAATGTCTTTTTTAGTAAATTATTACACAATTCATATGACGTTGATTTTAATAAAGTTAGTATTATTTTCTATATATTTGTTTCTCTAGACTAATATCTAATTTGCTTTCAAATTTTTTATCTTTATAATTTAAACGGTTGGACTTGTGTGTAATAATATATGACATCCAATGATTACAATCAAATTTGATAACTACTAATGTTATGAGAAAAAACGCCATGTAATTTTTAATGGTTGAATTATTCGAACAAATTAGATAAATATTCCTTTTTTATAGGTAAAATATTAGAGTAGCAAACTAAAGCTACAATAGAAAATCAAAGTTATTGAAATTAACATTAAATTCACAATTATCAGCTTTGAATGAAATAAACAATGATTTAAGATTCCAAAAAACAATTGTGTTACTTAATGTATATACTTTAAATAATCGTAGTTTTAAATAAAGACAAAATATTATTAATGCTTATAATTTAAAAGAAAAGTCTTATTTAAAAAAAAAAAGATTGTTATTAAGTTAAATGGCTAATTTGCACTAATATATCAAGTTGAATGGCAAAAAGAAGCCTTTTAAAAGTTAAAGGGCAAAATTTCTCATTTCATACGTGTTAAGGGGTAAATTTGCTCTTTTAATCTATTAAAATTCATTAAACTTATCATTTTACCCTTATTTATTACTCCGAATCATTTTTTCTTAAATCATCAAAACTTGTTTTGAATATTTACTCGACATATTTTAAATTAAACAAAAAAGATTGGAGGGTAATTTATTTGGGAAGGAAGGTGTAAATAATTGTGTTCATTAACTTAAGTTATGATTTTGTTGTAAAAAGATCAAAGCCACAGGACACGGTGAGTAAATGCTGAAAATTTTATGGTAAACGAAAACCTAATAAGTTATTATGTTTTTGTCAGGTGTTTGGGGACTTAGTTGAGTATCTTTTCATTATTACTTATAAGTAAATGAATATGATTTATGGGAGAAACTCTATAAACTAAGAAGAGAGAGAAGTCAATAGATATATGACACATATCATCTCCATACATTTATTGTTAAAGGTAATATGATCAATTTGTAAATTTAATTAAAAGTAATTATTAATTTACATTAAAATTATTATTATAATGTGTATTAAGCATATTGATGCTAATAAAATTTGATAAGTAAGAACTTGAATAATATAATTAAAAAAAGATGTAGAATTGAATTGTTTTTTCTTAACATTTATTTATAAACAACTTAATGTTTTGTTATTCATTAACAATGGTCCAATTAGCCTTCCTAAATATAATAGATGGAATATCAAAGATGTACGCATCTCGACGATCTTAGCTAAAACAATCACTACTCGCAATATCCTAAATTTGTAATCTCATTAATTTCAAAGATATATTTTTTGTCGGAAAAAGAGCAAGTACCATGCGCTTTAGAACGCGAGCGTGTGAGCAATTGATGAAAAATCAAGGTAAACGAAAACCTAACCTAAGCCATTTTGGTGGGTAAATACAAATTTGGGGGAAATTCTTTTGATCACACGCTACTACTACTACTTGCTGCTATTCACTGATTTTAGGGTCTAAAACTTTGTCTCAATTCAATTTCAAATTTCCACCGACAAATCAGTCACAAAATTCGTTCGTCGATCCACCATCACGAGGACCAATTCAACGCACTTTCTTCTTCTGATCAACTTCCATTCTTTCTCTGCTATCAGATCATCCCGGTAATTTCTATATATATATGGTGTCTCATTATATATGCATACGTATACTATTGAAACCGTGTGGATCCTTTACATGCAATTGAAATTAGGACGTATGCTGATACTCTTTTTTGTTAGAATTACTGAATTAGGGTTTGTTACTGTAATATACTTTGTATGGTTTTGTAAGATTTGTTCTAGGGTTTTCAATGAGGGAGTTCAGAGTAAGTTATTGTGCTCAAAGGTATTACTATACATTATTTGCAATTAACTAATATCTGGTTGTGTACAGTTACTGTGGAATAACGAAACCTGAGGAAAATGCTTGTTGTTTTGTGATTACTGTAGAATTAAGAAGCTAAGAGCCATGCTTAGCAAATATTGATGGATTCTCGTTGATAAAAAACCAAAGGTTGAGTTATATTTCTCTTAGAAATTAATTAGCCAGTTGACTTTAGGTGGGGCTCATATGAATGAGTGAATTTGGTTAAGATGTTGTTGGCTTGTTGCGTAGTGGAGGTGAGAGCCATTTTGGCTAAATTTTAGCTCATGAACATAGCATGCAACAATTTCATGCCTTTAGGCTTTAGTGGTTTACATGAAATGCCACGAGTAGTATCCCATGTTGCTTATATTATTTTTCTAACCAAATCTTGGAACGTTAAAGTTGAAAGATGGAAATGGTCCAAATGGATTTAACTAATGTGAAGGATATTTAGTTACTTAGAGTTGAGTTTTGCCTGCATTGTTGTGATTTGTGAACAAATGGACTCTTTTAGTGGCAATATAAATATATATATATACACACACACACATAAATATATTTTTTCTTTCTAAAAAATGTTAAGCATAGCATAGTGGTGGGACATACTTAACGTCTAGGTGGCCATTTAAGCAGCCTAAGACACTAAGTGACTATATTTGAAACTCTTGTACAATTTGGACTATATCGTCAACTATTCTGATGTTTGTCCTATTTACAAGTTGTACTAAGACTGCGTTTTTATCCTTCTATATGGAATGTTGGTGTTTATGTAAATATGTGCAAATGCGTATCTTGTATAAAGGATAATTATAATATGCCATATAGAGGTGTCTAATGATGAACTAAATATGTGCAAATGCGTATCCAAATGGCATATTAGCCTTGACAACTGGAAGTTGAGGGCGGGCAGATATTGGGAGAAGATAAAGGATAGAAAAACAATTAAGAGGGTTGATGTAAGGGGCTCAATTCCATTTCACTTTATGTATATCAAGTTCCAGCTATAAGAAAATCTTTTTATTTTATTTATTTTTTTCCTTTCTGCTGGGTGCAGACTTGTTGAAGATCCCTATAATTGTCATGGCGACAGCTGGGTCAAACTGTTAGTGAAGTGTTATTTGACTGCAACTAAATGAATAAGTGAACATTTATTAAGGCCTCTAAAATTTTGTCCTTTTCACGGCCTAACTTTTTGTAATAAAATTATTTGGGCATAGGGCTCTCAAAAACATAGAGACAGCCCTGAATTACTAGGATCTGATGTTACAAAAGTCAATGCTGTATGACACATGTACATGAAATTTGTTGTGACTTTTGGTTAGTTACTCGACTGCTTTACTCTTGCAGCATCTTCTTTTTGGCTGATTAGAGGTTCCGTTCAAGAATGAACCCACAACAAGTTGCACAACCCAGATCTTCTGCAAATGGATTTAATCGCGGAAGAGGTGAAAAAGAAACGGGGACTAGACTGGGAAATAAATCTCTTCCTGGAAAAGCAAATTATAACAGAAGTTCTACTGCAGGTTGAGTTGTTTTTTTTGCCTAGTTCTGTTGTAAACTTGTAATTTTCATCTTCGTTTATCTGATTTTTAGCTTGCTCAGGCTTGCAAGCTGGAAACAAAGGGGGAGTTGAAAGCCCATCACGTGAGCGACTAGTTTACATAACAGCATGCCTCATTGGACATCAGGTGGAAGTCCAGGTCATCGATGGATCAGTGTACTCTGGAATATTTCATGCGACTGATGCTGAGAAAGATTTTGGTACCTTCCATAGGATTGTAGTCTTGTAGAAATACTGTGTAATTAATGCTTCTGACATTAGTCTACTTGAGCATATACCTCCTAAAGATATACTTGGTTGCTATTTACAGGAATAATCTTGAAAAAGGCTCGTGTAATAAAGGCTGGTTCATCTCGAGGACAGAAAAACATTTCAGATTCTGTTCAGAAACCCCCTTCCAAAATTTTGATAATACCTGCGAAAGACCTTGTGCAGATTGTAGCTAAGGTTTTTTTTCTTTTGTTTTAATATTAGCGGTCCTCTTTTAAAATTGTTCATCAATCCTCTTGTTCTGTTCATATATACTGATGCAAAAATCTATCTCCGAGTTATTAGAGCTCGTTAGAGTCAAATCTTATATAGTTCAAGCTGAATTTCTGTTGAATTAAATTTGAGTTCATATGAACTCGACTCTTATATGTTCTATGCCCCTATGTAATATGTGCCTGCAATTATATATGTAATTTACATATAAAAAAGGAATGCAAATTAACCGAGCTTTTATTAAGTTATTTGAGGTTGAACTCGGCTTGAGATCGTTCAAGTTGTAAATTATATCTAGCTCTTCATCTGAGCTTCCTTGATTTAGTATGGTTTCTTTTTTTATATTTTTGAGCTATTTGAGCTCTCCAGCTGAGCTTGAATGTTCCTCGAGCCGAGCTCAAACTTGCATAATGATGGCTCATATAGCTATTGACCAAGTTTGAATGTCTAACATGGGAATTCAAGCTTGAGCTTGTGTTGTTTGAAGTCCAACTTGTATCATGTGGTAGACTATTTGGGCTGTATACTTATTTCAATTTAGAATTTATCTACCGATAGAGTTTTAAGGTAGTTTAAACTTTAAAGTAATTTTTAAGATTGTTTGTAGCATGCATCACATAGTGTATAGAATTGTGTAGGTGTTAGGATGTTGTTGTAGGCTTGTTTTTATATGTAATGATGAAAATGTTTTTCTTAATGGCCAGAGTGTATCTGTAACTAGGGACGGCTTGATGAATGAACTTCAGCATGATCAACTGCATGACATTATGATAGACTCTTCTATTTCCCAATCCCGGCATGTTGACTTGGAACGAGAGTTGGAACCTTGGGTCCCTGATGATGATAATGCAGAATGTCCTGAGTTAGACAATACTTTTGATCGTCATTGGAACAGGTTCTCTTTGTTTTCGGGTTTTTAGTTGTTAATGTCAGTGTTTGGTATCTAAAAATTATCAAAAGTATCATCAGTCATTTGACCGATTTGTCTTGACAGTCAAGAAGTACCAAGATTTATGTAAAAAAATCCCTTGTAGGGGTTGGTACAAAGTGATTTGGATGGAATTAATTTAATAATTGGAAAATGTTACCCAAAATTGCAGATAGTGTTATATGTAGATTATTTTTATAAAATACTTTATCTTGAATTTACTGATATATTTTGCAATAAACTAGGGGCTGGGATCAATTTGAAGCTAATGCAACATTATTTGGAGTAAAAAGTACCTTTAACGAGGAGCTCTACACAACAAAACTGGTTAGAGGTCCTCAAATGTTAGAAAGAGAAAGGGAGGCGTTGAGAATAGCTAGGGAGATCGAGGGTGAGGACACCCAAGATCTTCATTTAGCAGAGGTAAGGGTTCTGCTTGTTGATATCTGCTCCCAGATTTATTTTTGTTTGTATGGTAGTTGCTTTTATTAATATTACAATCTTTTTTCTCTTGTAATTAGGAAAGAGGCATCCACTTCCATGAAAAGTTTGATCTCGATGAGGAAACTAAATACTCATCCGTTTTTCGTGGAGTTGATGATAGTGGTTATGATGAAGATGTGGACATTTTGGATTCTCTGAATAGCGAAACCTTTGGAGATGTTTCTGATTCCGTCACGAACAGGTCATTTAGTGAGGTAACAAGTGAGAAAAGTAACAATGGTTCCTAATTACCATCAAAATTCTCAACATTTGTATATGTGAACTTATCAACTTCTATCCTAGTGTTCTTGCTAAATTATGATGACATGGTAGTCTTACTGAGCCAACTAGTAATTTGTCTAATAACAGAAGGGGCTTGTAATGATTTGGTATGTGTTTTTCCTTTGTAAATGAGTTTGTTGTTAGTTGTACTGAATTAACAATAGTTGCATTGCAGTAACTAGAGGAGGCAAAATGGGCAGGATGGGGGAAAATGGTTCCAGCTTGAAATGGGATATATTTTATGATGGGCTGAAATGGATTAAGTTTTTAAGTATTTGATTATAAAGTCAATGTTTTTCTTATAATAATCTTAATTTTCTGAATGAAAATGATTTAGAAATTGTGTAACTTGAAAATAGGCTTTTTGGAAACTTCCATCCCATTCCCCCTTCAGTTGTTTTATTTTTGTAACCTATTTGATCCCGGTAGGGATTAAGCAGAACCAAAACTAACCCCCTCATAATGGGTAGAATTTGCCAGCTCTAGCAGCAACTAACCTTGTCTTCTTTCTATTTTCTCTGGTTAGGAATGAGAGGGGTAGTTCTGCATGTTGTCTTTGACATCAAATCAATTGATAGATGTATCGTATTTAATGCTTATTGTTGTAGAGCTTAAAGATTAGCGAGCCTTAATATATGTTCTATATGATTTGTCAACATTCCATGTTATGCAGTTTGATATTCAACGCTCTAATTTGAGTACTAGCAACGACTTCCATCAGTCTGGTTCTATGGATGGTCCGAGCAGGTATGTATATTGGCTTTAATATGTTCCAAAATTGTGTTATTTATTTACAGTTTACTGTTAAGATCTGTTTTCACTAAGTGTCTCACTAAGCCTTTGTTGTTGCAGTGTTCAGGACTACAAGACTAATCAACAACATGCGGGAAGTAATTACGGCAAAGAGGATACGGGGAACCAAACGGTAGATTTTGTCGTCACTTCTGGTCACTTAATTAAATTTTTAGATGTACATGTATTCAGTATGCTATCAGCTCTCTCTCTTTTTTTTCTTGTACTAGTTGCTGACTGTTCCTTTCTTGTTTGAGTTATGCAGGTGTATGATCAAAGCCAGTCTTCAAAACTTAAGGGTTAGCTTTTATATACTTGTGTTATGACATATGAATGCAGTATGCAGTATGCACTATATCTTTTGGCTGTGATCAACTTCATATATTATCATGTTTAATGAACATTAGGTGATAAGATAGGTATAATTTCTACTTTGGTTTGTTGAGACTTTTTGTTTTCGAAACACCCTCCATTTAAAGAAAAACTGATGATTTCCTCATTGGGATGTGCCACGGGAATTTCAAAGGGGTGCTCTTTTGCAAACAATAACGACCTGGTCATTGGTAAAATAATTGACGTAGATTGCTTTTGAGCTATAAGGTTCTTCTAATTTTCGATTTGGAAAGAGTGTTTTGGACTACTGGTTAAAGTCTAGTTACTTGTTAAAATTGGATTTGTAATCCTGTAATTCTCCTTTTAGAGCTTTCAGTCATGTTACATTACAATTCCATTTCTTTATACTTAGTTGCCTATGAAATTAAATCCTTGACAATTGTCATGCCCTCTACTAGGAAGGGCTTCACCTTTCAATCTTATAGATGTAATTGGATTTGTAATCCTGTAATCCTCCTTTTAGAGCTTTCAGTCATGTTACATTACAATTCCATTTCTTTATACTCAGTTGCCTATGAAATTAAATCCTTGACAATTGTCATGCCCTCTACTTGGAAGGGCTTCACCTTTCAATCTTATAGATGTAATTGGATTTGTAATCCTGTAATCCTCCTTTTAGAGCTTTCAGTCATGTTACATTACAATTCCATTTCTTTATACTCAGTTGCCTATGAAATTAAATCCTTGACAATTGTCATGCAAATTCTATATGAGTCTTCCTCCGCCCATATTAGCTGATCCCAACTGATACAGAATCATCCCGTTTTAGATCATTGATCGGTTGTTATTGTGATTCGGTGCCGATATGTTGAATCGTAGAGATAAATTTTGCACATTTAAGTTTACTGTTGCTTTGTGTCGTGATTTACTGATTTTGAATTTGTGACTCTTATGCATTTTCTCTTTGGGGCATCTAATAAGTGGGGGTTTGACGTCACCATCGTATTTTTAAATTTTATGCAGAGTTACCAAGTAAAGAAAGTGGCGATAATGAACTTTCAGCAACTGCTACTGCATATGCACCACCCATTGTGGCGTCTAAAGCTCAAGAAAAGACTAGTTCTAGTGAGCAATCTGAGGGTGCAGCAGCCACTGTCAAGATTCATACACCTACAGTCTCTCGTGCACGTCCTGCTAGTTCTGCATCATCCACTTCAGAACCTGGAAATGCTGCCCCTACATCTGCTTCTTCTGCTGCTGCTGCTGCAAGTGCCCCTGGATTGTCACCTAGCTCATCAATGGGCTCTTTCACCTCAGAAAAGTCAACCTTGAATCCTCATGCAAAGGTTATTATGAAATCTGTTGTTGTCACACATCCCCATGCCTTCAAAAATAAGAATCATAATGCTGATGACACTGATACTAATACTAGAGGTGGAGAAGGCAGGTTGATGGGTTGGGTAACAGGTTAATAATGGTAATTTCAAATGAAATGGAACAGTCCGGGGACCGACCGAAGTTTCAGATTTTTTTATAAAAGTTTACTATGAATTATGATCAAGGTTTATACTCTATTAAAGTAAACTACATTTTCTGACCGACCGAAGTTTCAGATTTTTTGATAAAAGTTTACTATGAATTATGATCAAGGTTTATACTCTATTAAAGTAAACTACATTTTCTGAATAAAATGGTTTGGAGAGTTTGTACGCACTTTGGGCGACTCTCAACCACTTTTTCATAAGCCATTATTTTCTGGTTTACTTGTTGGACCTTTTAGATCAAACATAACCAGAATCAACCCAGTCATAAGTTTAAATCGGTTGAAATTGACACCTCTACTGACGGTCTTCACGTTTTCAGGAATTTAGATTGAACCCAAATGCTAAGAGTTTTGTTCCATCACCTACACAATTAAAGGCTACTTCTCCAGTATCTGATGGCTCCTTCTACTACCCAGCTAATGTAGCTCCAGTCCAACATATGCATGGTGTGCCTGTTGGTGTTGGAGTAAGTTATTAATGATTGTTACAATTATTTGTTCCGCCAACCCTCCTAATTAGTATATTTCTTTCAATTTCATTTTTACTAAAGTTTTTGTATAATCTACCTTTGTAGATGGGACCCTCATTTCCTCCCCACCAGCCTGTTATATTTGGTCCACAAGGAACGCCTTTGCAAACCCCCCAGACTTATTTTCACCCAAATGGTCCACAGGTATGTTGATAGTTCCACTTGCTCTCTTTTATTTACTCCTAGAAATTAAATATAACATGGTTGTGATGCTAAATGTATTGTAGTATGGGCAGCAGATGCTTCTTGGTCAACCTCGACAGTTGTACTACATGCCAAATTATCCTCCGGTAAGAAAGTTGACTTGACCTCTTCATTTATGCCTTTCAAACTTCACAATATCAACCAGAAATAATTCCAGCTATGAAGAACTACTGTAGATAAAATTTTCTATAATTTAGTTAAGAGAATTACTCTCTGTAGACTATGTTCGACCAAATTGACTTATTCTTTTAACATGGCTGTGGGAGCTTTACCTGAGGGACTAGTCAACCAACATGCTCACTGGGTAAATATTTTTTATGTGAGTCTTATAGAGGTTGGTTTTTTGATTTTCTTTTTTTTGGAAAAGCTAGAGAATGCTTATTGAGAAATTCTAGAATATAGATGTATGTATATATATATTTAGAGTGTGGACTTTTCATAACCTGTCTTTAATGAGAAAGAGAATGCGTATGCTTTTGTTAGATAGAAACATGTGATGTATTGAAGAAAATGATGTATAAAGAATTCTATAATATTGTCAAACATCATCTAACCCAACCAAAATTGGAAGCTTGTAGTTTAATAAGTTCTTGAATTTAGAGTAGGAAATGTTTGTGCTTTGGTCAAGTTCTCATTGGGGTTCTTTGTCGCAGGAAATGCCATATAAAGGAAGAGAATTTTAGGTTAACAAAGGATTTGAGCCCTCCGATTATCAGATTTTACATGCTCTTGAAGCATGATTTGCACAAAAGGGAACAGCAGAACCGTAACCTTTGTGACATAGCGTCGTACCATGACTAACAGGCGTTTGTCGAATGTTCTTCAACGATATGTTTTTTTTCTTGTGTTTCCGGGTGATGTTGTTTTATTTAGATTGTGTTATTTGAACCACACAATTGAAAAAAAAAAGGTACCTTTTACATCCTTTGATTACTCGTATCTAGTGTTGTTTTTTTTTCTTGTGTTTCCGGGTGAAGTTCACGGGTATGTTAGTATTTCTCATGTTGTTGGCGGTAAGATGCTCCGAAAGTTCACCTGGCCTGTATTTGGTAGGGGTTTTAGGGGACAAATCTGGATCAGTCTGAACTGGACTGGGAATTTAAGAATAATGCAACTGAGGACTGGACCGATCTGAACCGGTAGGTATGGTACTGGTTCGGACCATTTTCTGAAATACTACAAAGTTTCGTCAAACACGTTTAAGAAATAAGGAAATGATAACGACAATACTTAGAGCTGTTATTAAGAACTTCACTTGAATACTTGTACCTAAACAGGAAAATAATGATTTTATAGTAAAAGTATAAGGATTATTCAATGCATGTAATAACTTCTTAATGACAACCTTCTCAATGAGGTTAGTAAAATCTTAAAAACGGTAGAAGTTAGATAGTATATGGTTAGTCTTGTAAAAAAGAACGCATGTTTGGCTCTATGTTGGGACCGCTTGGTTTGCCTGGTACTATTAATATGTAGCCTGGACTCTTTCTGGAGAGCCAATTTTTGATTTGGTGAGGCGGCCGTAATGAAGCATCCCTATATGACGAAACGGTTTATGAGCTAGCTATTGGTTTAACAATTTAGGTTATAACTAGAGTTTGAAAGAAACACTACCAACTCATTCTCATTATCAACCTCTAAACTGGTAAAATGTCATTTTTCATCGTTAATTCTTGAATGCTATTTGCTAGTAAGAGGAAGGAGTAGGATGTAACATGTTTGAAGGAAAAACGCTTTTTATTAATAATATTCATCGATTAATATTCGACTAGATAATATTCGGTGTAAAATAGTGTTTAATAAAATATTTATCAATAAATAATTAGGCAAAAAAAGTTCTACTTTCTTTCTTTGCTTAAAACTAGATATCTTTAGACTTTAACATTTTAACATTGAACTAATAAGATACTTTCAGGTTTTAACTAAAAATCAAATATAACGCCTCTCAAAGTTGAAAGTAAAGAAACTTAAACTTATTATTTTATAACGACGTGAGACGTGTTGTTACAACAACCCATTAAACTTCTGACATTGCATAACCAGGATCCGTACCTAGGAGATGTACAAGTCGTGTGTCTGTCGCATCAGATACCTTTAGGTTTCAATTAAAAATCATGATAAAAGATATTAATTAGTCACAATATTAAACTTACAAGAGACTTAAACTTATTATCTTATATCAATGCGAAACAAATGGCTATATCTTATATCTTTTATTTTTTTAAAGCTTATCAAATGTAAGTTGGTTTGAAATCTTCTAAATTTTTATTTTTAGTAAAAATACTCAAAACTTTTATGGATAGTAACCTATGTATCAACTCAGATTTCAGACGACCGAAAGTGCTTTTTTCTCAATATATACACTGTGCTACGTCGTTTTGAAGTAAAAGTAGCAAATATATTTGACTACATGACAAAAATCAGGTTGATTTTATACCATTCTATTACCATGATGGATATTGGTTTTTCGGTTTCGGACTCGTGAGGTATGAATTAAATAAGTTGAACCCCTGAAATATGATTACTTTCAAATCCGCCCCTTCATCGTCTACGTGTCCTTTTCTTCTCTATACTTACTTCACTGCTACTACTACACAATTTCTGCATTTTGCAATTTCACACCAATTAAAATTGCTTCGTTTAATTAAATCATTGAAAAGAAGAAATGGACGGCGGTGGAGCAACTTATAATCCTCGCACGCTTGAAGAAGTTTTTAGGGATTTCAAAGGCCGCCGTGCCGGTTTAATCAAAGCTCTTACCACCGGTATGCTATATATAATATATATTTGATTTGCTCATGTTTAATTCGATTTGTTTAATATATATTTTGCTTAAATTGTAATGAAATTTGTGTTAATTGTGTTTGCAGATGTTGGAGAATTTTACCAGCAGTGTGATCCTGGTTAGGGATTCTGTTTTATATTCGTTTTATTTAACTACTTGTTAATTCTGCATGTCGTTATTAATGCATTAAAATTGTTATTATCCTCTCTTTTTTTTTGGTTACTGTTGATTTATATTATTATTAATAAATTAAATTGTTTTGTAGTTCCGTATAGATATATTAGTTATTTATTAGTTGCATTTTTAGACATGTTTTTCAAGTAGATGTGTATAATGTTTTAACTTTGGCTAAATTATGTATATAAGTGGCAACTATTATATTGTTATAATTATTACATAAACTATACTAATTCAGTAATTGCTTTGCATATGCTTCAGAATTTGATTTTAAATATGGAAAGAAAATGGATGCCAGCACTATTTTATACCTTACGTTTGTATTATTCGTTAAAAAAGCGGTTAACTGTATTGGTGAGTTTGACAGTTTCCTAGGTATAAGATATATTCTTTTGGATGATATAATTCGGTAAAAGATGCTTCTACAATGTTTCATTAGGTTTTGTTTTCAGAAGAATCTAATCTTTGGTCAAGAAAATTGCTCAAACATATCCACTTTTCTACAACTAAATGCACCCTTTGTGTTGTTGTATTTCATTCTTGCAAGTTTGCGTTGGGCATTATAGTCTATATCCGTGGCCTATGGTAGGCAGTATGGGGTGCCTTTATGTTTCTTACTTATCTGGGTGACGTAATGGTAGATTCCTACTATTGCGACTTCTCTATGCTACATTTTATCATATGGATATGATCTTAGCTTCCTTTAGATCAAAGTTTTTTCCTTTCATTATCTTTTAGTTGTCAATCTACCAATCGTAGATCTGTGTTTGTGTATTTTTTAATTAATGTATATTCTTTTCACTTGTACCTCCTATTATCTCTTGTGTCCTTTATAATTAAAGCACTATAAGCTTGATGATGATTGTCAATGAAGTTATAAAAGCTAAAGATCTTAAAAATAGACGATAAGAAAACGCGTGAAAGTTACCCAAAGTAGATTTTAATGCATAATACCTCTGTAATTATCAAATGATACTCCATATAATTTATGTAATCGTATTTGACACACAAAAACAGGCACTAACTTGAAAAAAGAAAGTTTCAGATCTTTATTTAGTTTTATTGGCGACCCAAACCGTCCCAGTTTGAGCACACAAGAATTACCGGGCAGCCCACTGGAGCCGCCCAATTTGCCAGCTCTACATATATGTATTATTTAGTCTTGTTTTTTTTTTCTTTTTGTCAATGAGAAAACCATAGTCGCATTTTCCGTGAAACCATAATCTTTTTCTGATTGTGCCTTGTGTGTGTGTACAGAAAAGGAGAATTTGTGTCTCTATGGATTTCCTAATGAGCAATGGGAAGTGAATTTGCCTACTGAAGAGGTGCCCCCAGAACTCCCCGAACCAGCGCTGGGAATTAATTTTGCAAGAGATGGAATGCAAGAAAAAGACTGGTTATCTTTAGTTTCTGTTCATAGTGATGCTTGGTTACTTGCTGTTTCGTTTTATTTTGGTGCCAGATTTGGTTTTGACAAATCAGACAGGTAAATCCTGATCATATTCATTTCCAATAGATGAACTTCCATGCTACTTTTGACTAATCTACTACAGAAACAAACTACTTTTTCCCCGTGACCCTGCTAACTGCTTATTTCTTATCATAGTATAACTTATCTTTTTTATATCTTATTGGGAGTTATTGATAACCTTCATTTTTAATCATCTAATACTGTGATTTCTTTTTTTGCAAACCTCTAATACTGTGATTTCTATTTAACATTATGCCTAATTGCACATAGAAAATTCAGTAACTTGTATTGAATAATGTATGATAGTGATGATATTATGAACCATCTTAATATATAATGTAAATCATAAACTTAAAACCTCATTCCTAACTTTACCCTATGCATTTTGAATTTCAATATATCTGCTAGTCTGCTAGATAATTACAATATGCTAAGTTTCATGTTAATTGCCTTTTTTCCATGTTACAGGAAACGACTCTTCAATATGATAAATGATCTCCCAACAATATTTGAAGTTGTGAATGGTACTGCAAAGAACAACCAGAAAGTGAAATCCACAGTTTCAAATCAAAGTAGCACCAAATCCAAATCAAACTCAAAGGTACTAAATCAATCAACATCTTTGAAAATACTAATATGAACAACCTACCTTTAATGTTACCAGATACCTATTAAACTTTACGATTTTGTTCAAACGTGACCTATTGTACAACACGTGAGTCCCACGTCATCTTTTATCCGGTAAAAGTTGTCTGATGGGAATATCAAATACAATTTAGAAGTTTAATGGGTATATGGGTAATGGGTGTTATAAAATTTGGGTGGTCATATTGGTACTTTTTGGAAAGGATATTGCTACTTATATGGCTTAAATCCAAATTCTAAAACACTATTGTTTGTCACAAAATACTGTTATGTTCTATTGTAGCCACCACCACCACCAAAAGAGGAAGAAGAAGGCTTGGATGATGATGAAGAAGATGATGAGGATGAGCATGGTGACACTTTATGTGGGTCATGCGGGGAAAATTACGCATCAAATGAATTCTGGATATGCTGTGATATATGTGAGATATGGTTTCATGGCAAATGTGTGAAGATCACACCAGCGAAAGCAGCGAACATCAAGCAATACAAGTGTCCGTCTTGCAGCAACAAGAGAGCTCGACCTTGATGATGACTGGATCAATATCATGTTAACTGTTAGCTGGTTTGCTAAACTGATGTGGCTTTTGGTTAATCCTGTTTATTGTATGCATATGCAAATTTAATCTCAGTTGGTGAAATAACTTAGTGTCAGTAAAACAAGTAGTATCTCCATCATGTTTGAATGCTTGCATCTTGTCGATTCAACAACTTTCTTTAATTTCTCCCAAAATGTCTATATATATTTTAGTAGAAGTCTCAAGTCAAGCTAACCTTTTCTCTGGTGAGATTATAACTTTATTGTGACAAATTGTCAATCAAGGTACATCATCAAAGATGGTCTATCTGATTTGGTAGAACAAAAACATCTCGCTAATGGATATGTTAGAATACAATTGTATTTTTATTTTTGTTACTCCTATTCTTATCTTTTGCTGGGTTGGATGTACTTTAGACATACAAGTTCAATGTCAGAATGTACATCAAGAATATAAGATACAAACAAAAATCCTCTCAAATCAACTTATCACCACTTCACAACTAAAATATAAAAAAACAAGGACAAATACATCTAAAGTTCTGAACAAATTACACTATAAGATACAGAATCTATCCAACAAACTGCTACCTTATTGACTGTAGTTGGTTCAATTACAGGTTTCTCTCAACGCACCTTGTTATATATTTGAAAGAGTAAGTGTCTGTTTGTTTCATACCTTCATGTACATGTTTTTATCATCAGGTATCTAAGTTTCTTTGACTAAAAAATAAAGAAATTCATTTATTTTATGAAATACGGGGTAACACAACAACAAATATGTTTTTTAGAACTACATATATATGGTTTTATCATCAAAATGAATTTCTTTAACCTTTTGAAACATTGTGACACACACAAAAATATATATATTTCTTAATTTAACAAAAATATATACTTAAATAACTAATACTTCCAGACTGATAAAAAAGTATATCATTTTTTGTGATAAAAAGGTAATTTAAATCAATAAAAAGGAAAAATGAAACTGAACCATAATGATAAAATTTTGTAATCATTTACCCTATTTCAAATCCTAAATCATTTTTTCCCTTTTTTCATTATACAACTCGTTCCATTAAAATGTGCCAAATAAGTCATTAATCGACTCCCTTTCATTCTCAAGACGGCTAAAAAACAACCTCAATAGTTTATAAAAAGAATTGGAAGTCACATGCTCTCATCATCCCAAATCTATTACCAACAAAATAAAATAATTACTGTCACCTCACATACCCATAATAGTACAAATACTTGAAAAAAAATCAATAATAACCGGAAAAGCATTTAAAACCGATTACTTTGACTTGGGCCTGGGCCTGGGCCAAGATTAGACATCTTATTGCTTTGATTTGCATTAAATGAATGAATCTTTTCAAGTTTTAACCCGGCCCGAAACCTTGCGATGAAAGTATCCGCTTTTGTATCCACATCCGGGCTTGGACAAAATACCGCCGACGCCACGGCGGACGACGGCGACTGTGATTCATCTCCGTCCGGTGACCCACTATCGGAGTTTAGTGTACTCTGTACCCTAACATAATCACCTTCTACAGGAAACTTCCAATCCGGCATCTTAAACGGCGGCATTGGCGGCGGCAGCGGAATTCGATTCATCCGAGATTCACCACCACTTGAACTATCATCAATGCTGCTAAAAAAACTCATCTTTGTTGGGACTACAGGTTTTTCCGTTACGAAAGGTGACACGCGCGTGGTACTAGGTCTTGGTGCCCGCGCAGCAGTGTACGGCTGTGGAAGCGGCGGCGGAGGAGGTGGTGTTGATGAAGTTTTCTTTCGTCTTTCTTTTTTGGATGTGAATAAGTTGTTGAGAAGTGACGGTGGCGGTGGTGGTGGCGGAGGCGGCGGCGGGTGATGGATTATTTCCGGCGGCTGAGAATGGTTTAAAGTATCCAAATTGTCAACACTTCTTTGCCTTCGTCTGTTTTTCTTCTTTTTGTTATAAAAAGATGTAAAGAATTCTTTAGTTGCATTGCCTGATTTTTTCCGTTCAATTTTTACGTGTTTCAGCTCAAATTCTTGAATTTCAGGCAAGATCAGAGGCGACGGCGATGACGGCTCCGGCGCAGGATCATTCACCGGTGATACCATTTTTCTGGGTTCCGAGCTTCTTGCCCTTCTTCGCTCTACTTTCCCTCTTTTTCTAACCGCAGTTTCTTCCAGTTTACCGGAATCTTGATTTTTCGGCAGCTCTGTTTCTTTTTCCGGCAGCATTACTTTATTGACCTCCAAGCTGTTGACTTTTTCTTCTGGGTCTGCAGCAACACTATGATATGTTCGGATTGGCTTCTCTTTTGTACTTGTCGCCGGAGCCGCTGGAGGCGCCGGCGGATTAGGCAGCGGAGACGGTGGATGTGGCGGCGGAGCATGCGATTCTTCTTTAGGAAGATCCATTATAGTATCCACATAATATTGCTCTCGCCGGGAATAGTATCGATCATAGTTTAAATGGGTATCATCAGAGAATATCCGGTGGTTCCACGGCGGCGATAGTTCCCGGAGATCAGGGTAAGAGCTAGTGCTTCTATGCTTTCTTAACCCAACAATAGGTTGTTCAGGGAAATCATACCATCGATGTGGGGTTGATATCACCGGACTTGTAACCAGAGCTCCGGTTGATAAATCGGATCTAGTCTGTTCAAACCCATTTTCAAATCTTGGTGTATTAGTACTAATATCGTTATCTTTATTAATGTTTCTACTTAGAAAACCAAATGCTAAAGCAAATAAAACCAAGACTAAATTAATTGAATCCCAACTTTTTTTAACTGAATTTGGTTTAAAAATGTGAGATGTGAATGAAATAAGTGATGGGATTATTAACACCATACAAAGAATAGCAAGAGAGAGTAAGAAAATGATGAGGACACCGGAGTTTAAAAATAGGGAGGAGGCACGGCGGCGGTAGAGGTCAACACGGCGGACATTGGTGGTGCTTTGTATCCAAAATGGAGTTCTTGGTGTCTCTTCAACATCTTCTTCCATGAGTTCCGGTGAGTGTTCTTTCTGGGTGGAAGAAAGAAAAAGGAACAAAGTGTTTTGAGAAAGCTTTTGATAAAGTAATAAATTATGTAAAGTTTTTGGTTTTCCTACTCCAATTGACACCAAATATTGGTAAAAGGTTTTTGGTATTATATATATATATAAGTTCATCAAAGATGTGTATAGTTTCAATAGACGATTTTTACAATTTATAGTGCGTGCCGTTTTATCAAAAACTTCCAAAGCACGTCATAGATATCTTTTATTTGGTATTTTAATTAATGTAACAAGTAGCTTGTGAGATTCTTGAAAAAGTTACAATCATAGTTAAGAGTTTGGACAATACGTTAACATAGGCAAAAGCAAAATATCCGAATGATAGTGTCAACTTATTAATGGCGATGACAATCGATAGAATAACAAAATCAATGTAATTTTCATGTGATATTAATGCAATGTATACCATTAATAATATATTGTACATAAAATTCTAGATCGGCTACCAACAATTGTAGTTAGTTTTTATTTATTCTTCTCTTTACAAAAGGTTGATAGTAAAATTCCCATTAATCACTCATCACTTGTTTTAATCACAAATTTGCACACTATATCCAAAATAAACTATAAAAATTATTTTATAGAAGTTGATTGCTCTACTTAGGGTCTGTTTGGTAAAATTATTATAGGCTATAACTGTAAGTTGTAGCCGTAAGTTGTAAATTTATTTGTTATAAATTGTTGATGAACTAGTTATAGTTGTAACTTTGAATTGTAAAATGATATAAAAGGACATCACTATATAAATAAATAATAAATATAACTAAAAATAAATTTAACAAATAATATTTTAGTGTAAAAACAATCATAATTCAAATATCCCCTCTTAATATCATAATTATGTGTATTAAATATTCGATACAAAAATAATTTTTAGTTAATGTATTAGAACGTAATATATTTCGTTTAGTAGTTATATATAAAAATTTTGATTCATATCATTTGTAACATACTAGTCCACTGTCTTTTTAAAGTATTTTTAATATTTTGAGGGACGTCAATATCGTTAATTTATTAAAAATGAAAAGGACAACAACTTCAATAAATTATTTGAATAACTAGTACCGATAAAACCAATCGTTGTCAAATTAATCATATAATTTTATTCACCAAAAGCTCTTTTCAATTTTAAAAACTTGTAGGATTAACTTTTCATTTACAAGCTTTTTGGAGCTTCTAAAAAAAATGAAAAGTTCAAAGCTTATCTATCCAAATGAAAATTTTATAAATGAGGAGCTTATTAAGTTGAAAATAAAAGGCTAAAGTTCAAAAAGCTCCTAAAAACTTTGTGTCAAACATACCCTTAACCTAAAAGCTTTTGTGAAAGACATATACATATCGACCAAGTTACAGACTGGTTTAACAGAAAAAATAAAAAATAATAATGATCATAATACAATAAAAATAAATAATTACTCGTATTATTATTATAGAATATATATACATATATGCATGCTGTGAGGGTGAAATTGTTGACCGTATTATGTTTGTTAGTTGCAATTGACAGATCGACCCCGCGTATCGTGATTTCTGAGTCATATAAAAACAATCAACCTGTTTCTTACACTCCATTCGTTTCCATTATATCCACAACAGAAAAACATTCCATTTTTCCTTCACATTATCCATTTATATATAAACCAACAAATCACAAAATACATACATTGTTTAACTGCACACATAAACTTCATTAGTTGAACCGTTCGGTAAACGGCAAACTATGTACTAAAGATACATTTGATATATATTGTTAACCTCGTGTTACCATATTTTCAAAAACGTTTTAAGCTTCATATAGAAACACGATTTAACACCCAAGTCGATCGGTGCCTAGTTAGGACAAAAAACGAGCTAAAGTTCAACTAGGCTGGAGATCGACCTGAAGATCTTCAGTATTCAGACTCACAATAGGCTACACAAAAATTTGGTCTATATTCGAGCTCGAGGTAAATTCAATAAGTTGACATGAAAAGTCAATTCCTTAGCAGCTCCAATTACTAGTATATTACTTAGCCTCGTCATTAATGGTTTATAATGACTAAGAAGAAAAGATAAAGCTGACATATTGCAATTTTAGTTTCCTTGTATAGAGAATGCAACATCTGAAACACATCAACATAGGGAGCTGAATTCAACACCAAAAAAAGAAAAGAAAAAAAGGAGCACACACACACACACGTAAGGATGTTGATTTATGAAGAAAAAGAATATGATTATTTATCCAACAACTATATACAACCAAACCCACAAAAATACGAAGGCTGTATGTGTAGTGTAGAATATGATCTTTTCCATTTTCCACTTTTTCTTTCATCTGTGTCCTTTTATCGAATTGGATAACAGCTGCCAATTTCTCAAAACCAGGACTAGGAGCACTGAGAAAACTACTGACCAATATACATCTGGTCTGACATTGACCAAGATATTTATCAACTCAGCCAAAATGGGTCAGACTAACGTAACTCACCAGGTTCATGTTAGACCTCAGACATTTGCTAATGCATATTAGTGTGGGTATAAAGTCACAATTTCACAAATTTAACAGAACTTCTAATGCTAAATGATTTGAGTACGAGTCAGTTACATGGTTGACCAGTTGACCTTCAGTTAGAGTTTCTACAGCTAGTTAATATGGGAACATCAGAAAGGATTCAAGCCTAACCTTCAGAATTTACAAGTTACAACACCATTCATGTTCACATACAAGCTTTTCTTCGATGAATAATCAAATGGTGATAATGAGTATTGCGACAAGCACTGCAATTGTGAATATCAGAGCCTGCAATACAACCACACTTGGGTTAGATGACTAGTCAACTATACCCTAAACATGTAGTAAGAAATATATGTCAGATATAACTTTTAGCTTTAATAAAAGATACACAGTTATAGCATTGACTTTTAATTATGCTCGACATGAACATAATACAACCTGATAACTTACAAAAATGGAAATTAGAATATGATAAGTTGACAAAACATAATACAACCTGATACCTTACAAAATTGGAAATTAGAATATGATAAGTTGACAAGTAAAGCAAATCGTCTAGCATGGAAACAAACTAACGTACGTAAAAGATGATTTTTAAAAAAGTAAGGTTCCCTAAAACTAATGATTATAAAATAGACGATCCTACGCCAAGTTCTGTAATATTTCTATATTTCTATAATGGGTTAAAGCTAGTGTCATGGAAACCAGCATGACTTAAGCCTAGAAGTATTTGGGTAACCCATCAATCAAAAGGTTGTGGGTTCAATTCTCATTTGAGACATCGATGCATTAAAAGGTGTATAATGGGTATGCGAGTCTCAAATGCATGACTGTGAAGGGTGCGTCAACTTCAACTCGATTCAAGTCATTCTTTTTCCAACCCAATTTGTGAAGACCTGAACATTGTTGACTATTAATTAATGCATATTCATTTGCTCTATATACAATAATGCATGCCTTCTCCCGCCATAACTTAGTTAAGATCAGTTCTAATAGTATAAAATGAAATATCACAAATTCATTTATTAATAAATATGTATCTAGCACACCACTAGATCATCCATCCTCACCCTGTCTTACTCCATGTTGATTTTTTGCAGAGGTACTAATTGTTGACAACTTTCCGTTTTGATTTGTGGCATAAAACAGTTGAACCACCTCTCCAACTACCATATCAACAGGATCGTGACCAACAATTGTTGAGCATATCATAAGAGTCAAATATGCTTCTTATGACAGGCAATAGTTTAAATAGAGAATAAAATAATGATGGTGGGATTTACAGTGCTAAAGAATATAATTATTTGAAGTGGTCATTTAGAAATGGAATGACAGAAGTGAAGTGAGACATATAAAACGGGCATACACAGATTGGTTTTCCAAAATCCAAATACATACAGCTATTGCACTGGCAGCCAGTCCTGTTCGCTCCCTTGGATCCTTTTGATAGTAATTTCTGAAGTACAAGGTTGTTGCATAATACCATAGCAAGGGGAATATGAAGCCAAACAACAAACTGAAAAAGCACATACATACCCACAATAAGATGTTTATGTTTTAAGGAGGTGGCAATATGTGTGCAGCAGGCAGTGTGGGTAATGGATCAAAACAGGGCAGGATTGGTTGACATGCAAACACTTTCTTTGTCTTCTTTTATTGAAAATTGCTGAAAATAGTTAACGTTAACTTCAATTATATAACTAAAACAATATTATCACTTTAATAATATAGATCTGTGAATAAAGTGATTTACGAGGTGGTGCACTAAAAGTAAACTTTTAGCAATTTTCAACCTCCTTGACCTGTTCACCCATCCCCTTTGTAGTTTCTTTTTTTGGCCCGTTTGATTTAAAATACAACCCGAAATCGACCCATGCATAAATCGATGGGTCGAAGCTCCAATTTCTAATGTTTCGTATGCATAAGCTTGTATAGCATGTCGGCACACACACATATATATATATATATATATATATCAGAGAAATTCCATGGTCTGAAATGAACTCACCAAAACCATCCAATTCCAAAGCCAAAACACGGGAGGGGTTTGTCAAGATATCCTAGCTGATTATCCTCTGCGTCTCCAATTAGTGTGTAAGTTTCATTTTTATGTTGCTTTAAATCCGATGAATTCACTGCATACACCAATTGAACAAACTGTTTCTCATTAGAATGATCAAACATACAAGAAACACCTCCTCCATTTTTTAAACCAATAAGGATCAACATATTATCAACAGTTGTTTTAAAATCTAAATGGCTGGTTACTTTGGTAGTTTGGTGTGTAAGTAAATGTCTTCTTCAGCTTCTATTTCCTTGAAACACCTGTTACAACAACAAACAAAAAAAAAACTATTATTGAGTTTTACCTAATAGAAAAACAAAAAAGTATTGATTCTATTTCCACTTCAGTTGGTCATTCTGTATTTTCTGCTTTTCCTTTGAACTTTGAAGCCACAAACTCACATGCAAATAGAATGATGTACTTCCTATGCCATCATTTATCGTAATCGTGCTGAACGAACAATCGACATGTATTTGGAGTGCATTATTTACAGGAAAACAACACCAAACAGCAAGATTGAACAGTGTTGGAATTAACATAAGTTTTTTCACAATTTATTTAAAAAACTTGCTTCAGACAGAGTTTAGTACCCAAACTCGTAATTTTATGGCAACCAATACTTGATCATGCCATAGTAAATCAGCAAGCAGACAGACCTTAAATACCACTATTATCACATACATTGCTCCAAATCATGAAATCTTCCCAATTATTTGCCAAAACACTAACACACACAGATAGACGCAAAAGTAACAAATAAGGTAGATTCAGGTTACGAAATTAGGATTTCTTATGTATATACGAACAATCAGAATATAGTTTAAATTAAAATATGTTATATGAAGCAAATGTTGTGTTGATACTTAAAATCTAGGTCAGTTTGGTGGAATAACATCAAACAAGTTTAGTGAAATTGATAAAGTTTTCTAACAGATTGTATAATCAAGTTGATTTAAACAAAACAGTATATAGAAGTGGTAGAGAGCGCCACCGTACCGTGAAAACGAAGTCGCGCCGGTCAGTTTGAAGTTGGTAGACTTGATTGATTACTGCCGCCGGTTAAATGTATTTTACTATGCAAAAGGTAGCTTATTTTGTGTTTATTAAATATTTAAAAACTTAGTAAATCACAAAAAAAAAAAAAAAAAAAAAAAATGCGACCTTCAACAAATATCGTATTTTAGACTAAATCGAGTAAACATCTCATAATGACTCGATGAAAGGGCATATGTATGTAAGAAATGGATAAAAACGTAAAAGATCACACGTATAAACATAACATACCCGGAAGTACAAACGAGTCAAGTTAATATATAGCAAATTGAATTAATCGACTCAAATTTTTATTGAGTTTGGGTATGAACTTAAAATTACAAATCAAGCTAAAAGTATTTATCGATCATAAAATCAGCTTTGAGATAGTTAATAATATGTATACGTGCATACAAATACATATGTAATTTGTAATTTGCAAATGATATTATGAACTATTTATGATACCACTAAATTACAGTATCTAGTACTATAAGGTTCTGATTAATGATACGTTATGTTCTAAAATTATATACCTCCATCCCATATTAATTTTTTATAGGCAAAAAATAACAGTTTAAGAAAACTTAATTATTACATTGTATTTTTGTGTAAGATGACAGTTTTACCATTACTTTTTATGCATCTTTTAATAATACACATATAAAGTTGAGGTAATATGAAAACTTTAATCAATATACCTACTTACTTTTAAAAGTAGACAATTAATTTGAAACGTTTGAAAATGAAAATGTGAACTATATATAAGAGGTAGAGAGAGTATATAACATATATAGTGATTATTAGTTTTATTTAATTTTTAAATATACATTATGTATTAAATAATCGTGAAGTTTAGTTGTTTGAGTCGTCGAAACATACTTAATCATTTATAGTTGAACTGGAACTTACATGATGAAATCTCATCAAATGAAGCTCAAATTTATTCTAAATGAGTTGAATTGAACTCGAAATTTGTTAAGTTCAAGTTCGACTCAAGTTGTTTGCAGATATACACATAACTTATAACCTACTCACTACATATATGTTATACCATAAATGACATGATGTTCGAATTAGTATACAATTTAGTTAAGTTATCAACCGAAACATAACAAAACAAATTTAAATTACTCATGAAGTGTAGTACAATTACTACTACTCTACCACCTCAAAAACAATTATGAAACTCATTATTTACGCAATTAAAATCACAATATTTTATATTGAGTCTCGCTACATAAATCGCTACATAAATGGATGCACATTACAATATTAGAAAGCACAAATAGTGATACATGAATGAAATATGATGTTGTACAATCACTTTTCATAGTTATTGTCGATTTAATTTGATATTTTAAGAAGTTGTAATCAGGATGAGTTTGATTTAAAACTTGAAATTACTATATGTATGGGTTTATAAGGGTTTTAGACCCACCATTCGACTTAGGTTTGGAATAGGCCTAAAATTATATGTTTAATTCCCATTTTAAAAAATAAATAATTTATAATTCTTCGCTATTTGAAACAAATATATTAAAAAAGTTACGGAGTATAACAAGAAAATGAAAATTAAGACACTAGGTTTATATTCACTTCCGGCCGTCATGCTGCTTATGTGCCGCACTCTTTCTTAAACCCTATACATCATCCTCATTTTCCGGCAAGAACCACACAAAATCGCCTTATCCAATGGATCAAAACGACGACGTACAGCTCCAATCATCACCAACCTCACAACAACAACGTTCTAAAAAGAAGCATAAAGCTAAAAAAATTCGTAAACAAGAGGAGAAAATGGAGGTGAAAATTGAAACAGTCAACGCAATTTCTGATAAGTCGTTGCCTTTAATCGGATATTTTCCGTCTGGATATGATCCGGAGAAACGAAAACGGACCGAAGAACCTAGGGTTAGGCTTTTGAAACATGTGAAACGTAGCAATAGGTTACAGCTTGTTGTTAGCCCTAGTCAGTCTTCTCTGGTGAATTTCGTCGGAACTAATTATTCCGGCGAGGCGGCGGCACCGCAGGTGTGTTCTTATGCTCTCGGTGTTCTTGATAAGCAAACTCAAACTTTGAAGATTGTTCAAATTGAAGCTAACAAGGTATTGTAATTCACAATTTGCATACTATTATATTATTATATATGTATACACACACATATATATATACACACACACATATTTATGATTAATGTGAATATTTTTTTGAGTGTATAAATGTATGTTTTTATGGTTTCATGTATTTATAAATACACACACATATGTTTATGATTAATTTGAACATTCTTTTTTGTAAGTGTAGATATTTAGATTGGAACCAAGGTTTGGGGAAGAAGATAATGTTATAGATGAAACTTCCAAAGTTGTGGAAAATGAAGCGACAGTGGAAGATACACAAGCGAAATATAACTTCTCAACTAAGAAGTCTGAACGAACGGTATGCGGTTTTTGATATGAAAATTTTATTTTTTAAACGGTGTTTTGGTAGTAGTTTTGTTAATTGATATTAGACTGTTTTCACGGTAAAGCTGCCAGCTTTGACATATTAACCATCAGTGAGGATATGAATTTATAGGATTGTGACAGGGTCATAGGAGGTAGGGTGTGTGGCATTGTGTTTTGGAAGTGATTAATGATTATCTGACTTGAGTTTTAAAGTTGCAGAGAATTAGTTCTGTAGTATTTAAGTATCGTGAAACTGATTATGTTTATTAAAAATCAGATTAGAAGTAGTTGCTGTTAGATACTGTGAAACAGAAGCGTCTCAGAAATAGTTAGTTTAGGAGTAGCTGCAAGGAAGCTGATTCTGAGTATTTAGGGGTCATCCTACATGTAAATCCTTAAATAATCAGGATTTACTAAACACTTAATCTGCTTTGTGCTCCGTATCTGTTTAAGCAGAAGCTCATCTGAACACTATATCTTGCAAGCCTGTCTTGTTACATTTGATTTTTATTTTTTTTTGTTTTATTCCAGCTGTTACATATCACATATCACCTTCTAAACTCGACGCCAAACGCCCCCGTAATTAGGGTTGAAGTTATACTTATTATTTTGTCAACTTGATAAAAGTCCCACGGTAGAATTGTGCTGTCATTTTGATTATTTATGATATGTTTGTTACCTTTTGTCTTTTTATTTGTGAAATCATTTACCAAGGAGTTAAAACGTCAAACTATTATTGACAATATTGAGATGTTAAATTCTGTTTTTGTTTGCTTTATGGTACCACAGGCCAAGAAAGAAAAGGCTCTACGTGCATACCGTGATCCCGAGGCCCAGGAAGATTTGAATAACAAGATGGCTGATGCAAAAGTTAACACAGAAGCTCTAGAAATCAGTGTAGCAACTACTAGTAGTGCTCGTAACATTCCACCTCATGATATATCAGCGACCAGACCTCAGCAGGCTTATCCACTAGAAAAGATCATCTTCAAGGGAGAGTGGAGATATCTTTTAGATATTCCTGAGCTTTTGCAAGAAGGGAAAGATTTAACACCTGAAGCTTACCCTCTCTTTGTTTGTAACAGAATTCATAAGATTGAGGCAGTTAAGGTATAGAATTTATACTTCTGTTTTATGTGGTAAAATATCACTGAGTTATTGTAGATGTGGCAAAGTGGATCAGGTGGGTTGGGTAAAGTGTCAAAATGGGTAATTGATTGGTACTTGTTGAGGAATGGGCTGGGTTGACCCCAAACACTTTTTGCCAGTATTTATATATAGTTAGTTTGTCAATATGATTAATTATCTAGGAGTTTTTTTGCTTAAAAGTGACACTTCAGTTGACTTCCAACCCATTTATCCTGTTCTTTTTATAAGCTAATATGATCTTATGGGATGTACGCTCAGGCACCATGTTTTCTTCTATATACCATTAAAATAAGGTAGAGGTCGCAAAATGAGTAGGTCGGGCGGTTTTGGTTAAGTTGTCATAATGATTAATTTATGTACATGACAGAATGGGTTGAGTTGATCAGAAACACACTTCTTTGAAATGGTCAACTGTTTTATAAATAGTTAGTGTGTTGAATATGATTACAAAGATAATTATTACCGCAATACTCAAAAAAAAAATCGAGTAAAATGATTTAGTAGGATTTATGCTTTAGAAATACACTTTAGTCTACTTCCAACCCATTTCCTTGTAAACTAGTTAGTTTTATTTTACCAAATTGATCTGTTAGAGACAAAATTTTTACCTGAACCGACCTATTTGTAAGTAAATGGGTCAAAAAGGACCTCTATAGATTACAATTTTTTTTCTGGGATTCGTCTGTTTAAAAATAAAACCATTCACAGTGTTCTACTTATTCTTTAGTACACTTGTTAATTATTGTTTATTCTCCATGTTGTAGGACGAGGAGGCGAAGGAGAGCCTTGCTTGCATATTCTCGTACATTAATCATCTGATCAAGTTTAAGGATAAGCATTCCATGGATGGTTTTTCCTCTGCAAAAAATCATAGGTTGCCAAACATATTGACTCAAAAATTCAATGACATGTTTGCTAATGCCGAATCAAAAAGACTTGCTGATGACAAAAGGGATCTTCTTATTAGCTATGTTTTGGTGCTTACTCTCTTTGCTGATAACTTCAAAACAGAATTCTCTGACATAGCTAAAGATCTGAGGATGTCCACTGGTGCATTGAGGCCTCATTTTGAATTTTTAGGCTGCAAATTCATTAGAGAAAACAACATAACATTGGCAACACTTCCTGCTCCTCTGAAATTCCCTGAAGTCAGGATGAGGCGCCGAAGATAGACATGCTAAATGGCTAGCAAAAAGATGTTTCTGTAAGTTTATTATTGGCTATTTATGAACTTCTTGTAATTTGGATCCAAATATTTAGAAAGTTGTACTCTCTTGAAGGAGAGTAGTTATGTTGTTTTCTTTTGGAACCATACCTATAACAATGAGCATCAATCACATTTTTGTTTCTTTGTAACCCTTTTATGTACAAACCTTTTAGTGTTATAAACCTTTTATCACAAACCCTATAACCGTTTAGAAGATATTGGCGTTTAATGTTTAATGTTAACTTCTTGACGAACATGTCTGTTATTTTGAAGAAAAAATATTTTTCTTTTATGGTTAATCGGCCAACGTTATCATTAGTATAATATTTTATTTTACTTGTATTTTATCTATAAATACTCAAATGTATAATGACAAATTTTACCGACATCAAATAAAAAATTCAGCTGCGGAGTCTTTGGAAAAATCATATTATGGAGGTCGGTGTTGGACTGTTGGTTAGCTTCGCTTCTGTTTGCTCAGCTTTGGTTTCAGCTGCTTCTTTTGGTTTCTGTTTTTGGTGCTGTTGCTGTTTGGGTCTGCTGGGTCGAGCTCTCTTCTGGTCTGTTGGGTGGCTTCGGGTCTTAGTGTTGGTCTGTTTGCTGATGTTGCTTCGTTTCCACAGCCTTTGTCTTTGTTTTGTTTTAGTTTTAGTTTTAGTTTTAGTTTTAGTTTTGGCTCTATTCGATTACTGCTTGTAACGGGATGGCTTTCGTAGTTTTGTGCAGTTTTGTTGTTGTCGACTTGGCTGTTGCCCTGCACGGGCTTGGATTTTGTTATATGGTTTTGTTTTTGGTAATGGTAGTCTTTCTTTTCCAAAAACAATAAAAATAAAATTTTCATTCAATACGTATGTTTTTCAAAGAATATTGACTTTAAAGTTATTTATAATACAATACATACATAACTGAAAATTCTTTTTAAATTTTCTACAGCATTTATTTTTACATTTTCTACAGTATTTATTTTTACATTTTTAACATCAATTTCACCGTGTGATATATTCCCATAATAATACGCCACAAAATTACACAAGTAGGTTTATGCTGCAACTTACACAAAAATAAAGATTAGAGGTTTATCGCTTTATGCTGCCCTCCTTAAACCCTATACATTATCTTGGATTTCGGGCAAGAAGCGCACATAAGCTTTGTATCCTGTGGACGAAAACGACGACGTACAGCTCCAATCATCACCAACTAAAAAAATCGGAACGCAAGAGGAAAAGATGGAAGTCACAATTGAGACGATCAACGCAATTCCTGACAAGTCGTTGCCTTTAATCCGGAGAAACGAAAACGGTCCGAAGAACCTAGGGTTAGGCTTTTGTAACATGTGAAGCAATAGATTACAGCTTGTTGTTATCCCTAATCAGTCTTCTCCGGTGAACTTCATCGGAACTAATTATTCCGGTGAGTCGGCCGCACCTCACGTCTGTTCTTATGCTCTTGGTGTTCTTGATAAGCAAACTCATACTTTGAAGATTGTTCAAATTGAAGCTAATAAGGTATTTTAATTCACAATTCATGTATTTATATGTATATATATGTGTGTGTATTTATGTAATTGTCTCTGTGTGTATATATATACATATTTTTACATACAAACATATCCATATATTTATGATTAATGTGATTATTATATTGAGTGCAGATAACTGGCTGGAACCAAGGTTTGGGGACGAAGATAATACTGCAGATGAAAATTCTAAAGTTGAGGAAAATGAAGCTACAGTGGAAGATAGGCAAGCAAGATATAACTTCTCAACTAGGAAGTCGGAACGAACAGTATATGATCTCTGTTTTTTTAAAGGCTGTTTTCATGATAAAGTTGCAAGCTTTGGCATGTTAGCAACAGGGAGTCTCTGGCATTGTGTTCTAAAAGTGATCACATGTCTTGACTTTTAAAGTCACGGAGTATCAGTTTTACAGTGTTTAGATTCAGTGGAACCACAGCTAGTTAATGATATTCGGTGTTTAATAATCAGTTTAGAAGTAGTTCCAACAAAACTGATTCAAATTTAGGTTTTTAGGAGTAGCTGTAACAAAGTCGATTTTGAGTGGTTAAAGAAAAAGAATCACCAAACTCTCAAAGAGTGCGCTTATTTATTTTGATTATCACAACTTCAAACAGCAGAAGCTCATCCAAAGTTCCGAACACTATATCTTGCAGCCTGTTTTGTTAAATTTGATTCTTTTTTATTCCAATGATTAAAGGTCATATACCACTTTCAAAACGCAATTTCAAGCACCCCCTTTATTAGGTTCCAAGTTATACCTTTTTTTTGTCATTTTAGATGTAAGGTCATATACATTTGTGGTGTCATATGTTTGTTAATTTTGTATTCTTATTTGTTTAATCATTTAACATGAAGTTAAATTTAATCTGTTATTGACAATATTGAGCTTGTTTAATTTTGTTATTGTTTGATTTATGATACCATAGGCCCAGAAAAAAAGGCCCAACGTGCATACCGTGATCATGAGGCCCAGGAAGATTTGAATAATAAGATGGCTGATGCAAAGGTTAACATAGAAGCTCTAGAAATTGATGTAGCAACTACTAGTAGTGCTCGTAACATTCCACCTCATGATATATCAGCTACCAGACCTCAGCAGGCTTATCCCTAGAAAAGATCATCTTCAAGGGAGAGTGGAGATATCTTCTAGATATTCACGAGCTTTTGCAAGAGGGGAAAGATATTACACCTGCAGCTTACCCTCTCTTTGTTTGTAACAGAATTCATAAAATTGAGGCGGTCAAGGTATATAGAATCTCATTAAATTACTGTTGAGGCGTCATAGTGCGTAGGTTTGGTATTGGGTCAAAATGGGTAGTTTTTGGTACACGTTGAGAAATGGATTGCGTGGACCCTAAACACTTTCAGTCCAATTTTTCTTTTTTTCTTTTTTTATTATTATTATTTTTTCTTTTTTGTGTGTTAATAATTAGCGGGTTCAATTATTCTGTCTAATTCTTTTATAATGATTTAGGAGGTTTTTGCTTAAAGTAACAGTACTCCATATAAAGTAGGGAGCCATGTTTTCTTCCATATATCATTAAATTACAGTAGAGGTGGCAAAATGAGCAGACCGGGCGGGTTTTTGATAAGTTGTCAAAACAATGAATTTTATGTCTGGGTCAGGATGGGTCGAGTTGAGTTGAAACACTCATTTGAAATTTCATATCGTTATGTAAATAAGTGTTGAATGTGATGGCAAAATATATCATTACCATAATGCTTTCAATTGTTTTGAACAAAACGATTTAGTGGGCTTTTATGCATTAAAAATATACTTTCTTTGACTTACAATTTGTTTGAAAGCTAGTTACTTTTATTTTACCGTTTGACCCGTCAGAGATAAAACATAACCCAAACCAACCCATTCGTAAGTAAATAGGTCAACTAGGACTAGGGGTGTACGTGGTTCAAGATCAAGGACCATGAACCGCACCATGTAACTTGGTTTTGGTCCGGTATGGTACCGGTTCGATTCTTGCGGTTTTGGTTCAATATTGCCAACCAAATAATATACGCTCATATATGTTATATTGTTATACATAAGGAGATGTCTAAAAGCATGTAGTTATCAAAATAAATACAAGACTTAAATAATCGGAAAAAGCACTTAAAATCGTCTAATAATTAAAAATTAAAACGTTGTGATAACTCAAACGTTAGATAAATGATGCATTTAAGTTTTCTCACGCAAAACCAAAAATGTATAAAAAACTACAGTAGATGTTGAACATCATGTTCTAAAGTTCATCCGAATCTTCAAATGTGTAGTTGCTTTTTTCGTTTCATGATCCAATCTTTAGTGTATATCAAAGCTTTAACCGTACTAGCTGACAAGCAACTCCCATAACCATCTAAAACTCGACCACCTGTACTAAAGGCGGACTCTGAAGCAACAGTTGAAATAGGAATTGGTAGAACATCTAGCAATATAGTAAAAAAATATAAACATTAAAACATAACATATCGAGTTTCTAGAAATGTATAAAGATAAAGTTTAATACCTTTTGCCATATTGGATAAAATTGGGAACCTCGGACTATTAAATTTCCACCAATTTAATAATTATAATTACAAATTTAATAATTATTGCGGTTCTAATGGTCCAACCGGTTTTAACGGTTCTAGTATCGAACCGTACCGCGAACCATTAAGGCCAGAAACTAGAACAGAGAACCGGACCATTGTGCTTCGGTTCTGGTCCGGTTCTGGTTCGATTTACCGGTTTTGACAGTTCTAAACCATTTATGTACACCCCTAACTAGGACAACCTTATATGTAAAACGACAGTACAGTTTCTCCTTCAGGATTCATCCTTTAAAAAATATTAACATTTTAGGGATAAGTATTCCATGGATGGCTTTCACTCGTTGCTCTATATAACTTATCAGTTAATACAGTTGGTTATTATAGTTTATGTTTCATGTTGTAGGACGAGGAGGCGAAGGAGAGCCTTGCTTGCATATTCTCGTACATTAATCATCTGATCAAGTTTAAGGATAAGCATTATCATAGGTTGCCGAACATATTGACTGAAAAATTCAACATGTTTGCTAACAACCCTGAATCAAACGGACTTGCTGACAACAAGAGGGATCTTCTTATTAGCTATGTTTTGGTGCTTACTCTCTTTGATGATTACTTCAAAAGAGAATTCTCGGACATAGCTAAAGATTTGAGAATGCCCATTGAGGTCCCATCTTAACATTCTGGGCTGCAATATTATTAGAGAAAACAACATAACATTGGCCACACTTCCTGCTCCTCCGATATTCCCTGAAGTCAGGATGAAGCACCGAAGATACTAATAGACACGATGCTTGTTTTTTGTTGCTAAAGGGGTTAGCTGAAAGATGTTTATTGAAGTTTACTATTGGATATATATATATATATGGAACAATTTCTTGTAATTTGAACTTGTTACGATGAGTATTGAGCAGCTTTGTGTTTGTTTATGATTTCATTCATGTGGTAGATTTATGTTACGGGTCGAACGTCAAAACAGGGTTTTGGTGGACCCATCGACATATGTTCTATTTTCTGATGAAGTCTAATATGTGATCTAACATTTTTACTTGTTAAAAGTTATAAATCAGGTTCAGATCTTCGATTCTAACATACTTGACACGAATAGGCAACTTTTAGAGTACGTTAAGGGGCGTTTGGTTAAAGTTCAGGAAAGAGAAAGGGAGAGACGATGATAACACTAAAGAATATAATAAACATTCCTTAATATTCCTTTGATTATTGATATTGGTTGGTTCATTAATCATTAATCAATAATCAACAATTATATATACAATAATACAAACATCATACAAATATGATATATAATATGAGTAATATTAATTTAAAATATCAAAAATATAGTATTGATTTCAGTTACCGTTTATATATTATATTTTTTTAATGAAATGTCTTTTATATGTATATATTAATACAGTAGCATTTTACCCGCGCGATGCAGCGGCCACTAAAAGCTTTACATGCGTTGACTTGTTCGATCAATAACATGTCGCATTTTAAGGAAAAATGAGAAAATAGTGGTACATCATGTTTCAAACCAATATAATTAGGAGCGACAATTTCTCAATACAATCCGAACTTGATCCTAACTTACACGGAATGAAAATGGGTAGGGTTGGCAATTTTCTATACGACCCGAAACACGGCCCAAGACCGACTCGAAAATTAGCATGTTTGGGTAGTTGTTTTTTACTCGTCAACCTGCCAACCCGAAGCTCGACGACCTGATTTTTTTTAAGGTCGGGTTCGGGTCACTTGTTCAGTCATCTGGTTGACCCGATGACCCGAAATAAAATAAAAAGTAATTTAAAAAAATAATAATATTTAATTTAATAAATAAAACATTTTGAACCTTTTTAATTTAATAAATAAATATTTTATGATTATTTTTAGAATTTAAAAACATGTTTATGCTTATTAATTATTACCTATTATTTTTGAAAGTATTGACCGACGTGACCCATTTGATCGAAATTAACCTATTAACCAGAAAATGACCTGAAAACCTTTTAAGTAGAACAAAACTTGAGTTACTTGGGTCGAGTCCGGGTTAATATGTTTTGAGTTTGGTTGAAATTCTCAATCCGATTTAAAAATCAATTTGGGTTTGGGTTGACCATTTCTGACCCACCATCCCGCCAACGTAAACCCATCGACTCGACCCAACCCGAATTGCCATCCCTAAAAATGGGTATGGTTATGGTTATGATTTTTTACCCATCAACTTTTAAGCTGAAGCCTGCAGTACTTTCAATTTCAGGTTAAGATCGGGTCAAGGTTCAGATTTTTGGGTTGACTTGTTAAGTTATAAAAAAAAATAAGTTGCATTCTGAAAGAAAAAATCAACCCGAATACAACGTGTTAATTAAGTTACAAATATTTCATATAGACATTAAATGAAAAAATTGAATAAATGGCGGTTACAAAATAATAATTAATTGTTTAAGTGATTGTACTTTGTTCATTAAATGTTGTAAGAGGGTAGAAACGTAATATGTTGTGTCCTCGTTTTAAGTGATTTAAGACTTTTAATGTAAATGGTTTATATAATAGTATAGATAAAAAAATTTCAGTATTTCTTTTATAAGAGTTTTTATGAATATGTCAAACTCTTTATATATTAATATATAAGATAGTCACAATTCATATATAATATTCATTTTCATCAATAATTATATCAAAACAAACGTAGCAGACATTTAATGTCCATTAAGACGTCAGTTACATTAGTTATAAAAAATTAAATATTTATTAATTGCATTAATTTTAATAATTAAAAAACTACTAAAGATAGTTAGAAAGGTATTAAATTGCATTAACTTTAATTATTAAAAAATTAATAAAGATGGTTAGAAGGGTATTTACTGCATTAATTTTAATTTTTAAAAAAGTATCAAAGATTGTTAGAAGGGTAAAATAGTCTTTTACTACTACTCTTTTGTAAGACATGTTAATGTGTCAAATGTTTTATTAAGTAGTATAGATATAGATGTTTATCATATATACATTTGAAATTGGAACTATTTTAATAAGGTTAGCTCAAATGAGAATTTTAGTGAAAATGAAAGAATGATCCTAGCTATCTATTTGGCAAAACTCAATTTTTTTCCCAAGTTAAATATCTCAAAAACAGCTAGTTAAAAAGTTATAAAAATTACATCACAAAAATCAACGTCCTATTCTCTACGATTAGACATTTCTCATGATATACTTTCGATGAATTTTATTTTTTTGTGGGGTTGAAAACTAGTCAAATGTGTTACCATCGACTAACACATGTGTTACCATCGACTAACATATGTGTTACCAACATCTAACACATGTGTTACAACGACTAACACATGTGTTACCAATTTTCAAAACTCACCATAAAAATGAAAAAAAAAAGTTCGTCGAAAGTATACATTGTGAAATGTCTAATCGAAGAGAAAAAAATGTTGATTTTTATGGTGCAATTTTTATAATTTTTTGACTAGCCGTTTGTGAGATATTCAATTTTAGAAAATGTGTGATATTATTATCTTGATGAAATGTATGATTGAGATTGATTCATTCATTTTCACAAAAAATCCTATTCATATTTGAACTTAATTCGATTTTAATAATCCTCATGTAGATGTACATATTAATCGGTAAATCCCTCTGTGAACATACAAATAGTTAATATCGATTCAAAGAAAAAGATGGATAATATATAATAATAATGGTATAGTTAGATAGATATAATATAAAAAGATATTTAATATTCTTAAAAGAAAAAAATGTCGATGTTTTCGATTTATTTAAAAGAGAAATAAATAAGAAGGGTGGAGAGAGTGAGGAGAGAATTAAGGAAGAGATAAATTCTTGTTAGAAGTGTTACCCACTCTACAACCTTCAAATTAAAGAGGAATGAAGTATTGCCACATATTAAGCAATCATTGATTGTATTATAGTAAAGCACGAACCATTAATATTGTCGTTCCCATTACACACCCCTAAATACCTCCAACTAAGAACACCCAACTTCCTTTTCTATCTTCATATGGTTGATACATATCTATTTGTGTACGAGTACAAGAGTACAAACTTTTGTAAATGTTGCACCAACTTGTAAACATTCTCTGAGAGTGATCATGCATATAGTAGAGCATGTTCATCAACGTAGTAGATCCACTTTCTTATTTATGTGTAAGAGATCATGCATATAACTAAGGCAATTCTCATACAAACATTAGGGCCCATGCTTCAAAGGATTGAGCCAAGTTATGTAAACAAAAGGATGGACTTTCTTTTTAAGTTGTACAAAAACTATATTAGAAACGATGGGTGAACATATACTATCAAGGTCTTACTTTAAACTTCCTTTGTGGTTTGAGGTCCACCACAATCACAGATACATTGTCTTTGCTTCCTTTCTGTAGAGCAAGCTTCGTGAGATAATCGGCTGCTGCTTGTGATGCTGGATCGACTCCTCCTGCACCTCTTTCAAGTGGCATCCCAGCGTTCCTTTTGTGCCAAATAAGAATTCGTTTTCTAGCCACTTCACATGCTTCCTCATTTGACATCACGTCCCATAAACCGTCACTACCTAAAATAAGACACTCGTCTTCTCTAGCTCGGGGAGTAAAAGTGACTTCTGGTTTGGGTATTATCCAAGGCTTCAAATACCCGTCACCTAAAAAACACACGAACTTTAGTAAGTTCAGAGAAATAGCTTTAACGCGGGGAGATATTCATTTCCCTATTTGTCGTTTAGGGAGTTAAATGGTTTTTGTGGCTTTAAAAGGTTGGCTACCCATAATAGAAGTTCAACAAAATATGGTTCCTTTATCTTTAGAAAAAACTGATAGATAGACCTAAATAGGCCTAAAAATTGGTCTGACATTGCGAGAACGACACATTGACATATTGAATGTAGAAAATTAGGAGAGAGAAATTGTATCCACCAATAAATGAGTTAGTCCTACTCTTAAGCATACTATTTAATTACACTTATATATCATTACTCTTTAATGCAATTGGTTCTAAATTAAACTCACCGATGGACCTTGACATTGCAAGAACGCCAAAAACACGATGCCCATTCCATTGTATGACCTTGCCACCCGCTGCCTCAATCCTTGCATGTTCGTCTTCCCGATTTGGCTGATTGTAATAATCAAATAAACGTTTAGTTATATGAACTTCAACAAACTGTTGATATCTATATGACAGCAAAAACGATATTAATTTTTTGTACTTTATGATCATTTGACAGAGGAATGGCTTCTTTGCCACGATAAAGGACAGCTCTTGAATCCCCACAGTTTGCAACTATAACATGTGATGAACAGATCAATGCCACGACAGCAGTAGACCCCACAGTTTCTGGGGCTATTGGTCCTAAAGGAGCATCAGATCCATCAATGATTATGCTTGCTTTTCCTCCAACTTCATCATCGACCTTTTGAAAGCAGTTAGTGAAAGCTTTCTCCCATTGAACTTGTACAGTGTCACTCATGGTTCCTTTAAGAATTTCTTGATTCATAACTTTGATTTCCTCCTCTAAAGCAATATGGACCCGATCGCGACAGTAGTTGGCCACCTACGTCAAGAAATAAATTTGGTTTTACATCACGTGCTAACAATGTAACCAAAAGAGGTTTACATAAAATATGCAAGTTGAAAGAGTACATCTGAATGAAGTGCACAAATAGGTTCTACGTAAAAACCTTATTTTGTGTGTGTGTGTGTGTGTTTATTAACTGTTGTGAGTAACTAACCCATTAATTATGATTACAATAGTACTTTAAATCGTTGAAGAAATACGAATCAGGAGGATGTACGCATTAGATTTTAGCTGACTTTTAACTTGTTCGACCGATTTCAATTTCAGCTAATTTCTTTGATTTGGCTCATTTGACCCGTTTGAGATAGAACACAACCCAAATCAACCCATTCACAAGTATATAGGTTAACTTTATCAACTCTATTTGGATGGCATGCATATTCAAAGGGGTACCTTTCCAGAGTGATTATTTGATCATTGCGAGTTTAAGGTGCAACGATAAATTTTTAGTATATTGGATAACCTACCTTTGCTTATGATAAAGTACTATTTAGGTGTCATTAATCAGTACCGTAATTGCTACAGGAGACTAATTATTAAATGGTTAAATAACATATCTTATACACTTGAGTTATCTAATACTTCGTTGTATATATACCCAGAACTTGCCAAACTCTCCATGCCATCAAAGGGCCCTTTTTTGGTAGTTATCCTCAATGTTTTCAAGGATGTAGAATCATCACATGCATTGAGATAAGCCATTATATCATTTATATTCCTAACACATAGGAATGCTATCTAAATGAAATCGTAATCCTGAAGAATACTATTTAGTAAGCAATTAACTCAAAGAAAGGCAAAAGAGTATTAAGTACCTGGCAGCCTCCATGACCATCATACACTCCAAAGAAATGTGCTGTCAGATCATTCAAATTCGGATTCACCAAATTAATTATATGACCCCCTGCTAACATTTTAACAGGAATTCTCATGAACCGAGGAACATTAGCAACAGCATCTTCCATTTCTGGCCTTTTACCAATAACCGAATGGAAACCATAAAGCGGAATACATTCTAACTCAAAAACACTCCTTACACCTTTATTATGATTCTTATCAGCAAGAACTACCACTGATGCTTTTAAAGTATGCCCAATTGTTTCTTTCCCTAAACTTATTACTTCAGCAACTATTTGACCCTTATCTATACCCTTTATTGCAACCGCAATCGGTACTGTAATTGAACTCGTGTTTACTGCAAGCAAATCACTTGATCGATCCCCAACTGACAAAATTTCATCTGGGTCATTTTCTTGCATTATAATATCATCATTAACCGTTTCAACTTCTTGAATTTTCTTATCAGAACCAGATTTTCCTACTCCGAAAATACTCAAATCACTGGTTGATCCTTTATGAAGCACGGGCAACATGGGAGCAAGTAGCGTGATTCGACAGAAATCCGCACGAGTTATGTGTGGAGGGTCCTTAGATATCGGACTAGTTAAGCTAATTGAAACCGAAACAGCTGGTACTATCTCTTCTATCAAACCCATCTTTTTTACTGTAATCGCGATATTCGACTTCTTAGTTGCACTTAAATTGCAACATTAAGTCCTTCAACTTTTTGTTTCTAAAGCTAGATCATATAAAGAACATCCAAGAGTTGACCAACAGATCTGGTGGTGTAAGCTATTGGATCTTATAACCTTATCTAGATATTTCAATACTAAAAAACCTTAATTTCCTTAACATCTAAACGATACAAGATTCTTTGATTAGTCAACAAATTCAGAACATGAAACCCTTATTTCACTGATACAAAAACAAACCCACATCAATCTATAAATAACAAAAACACAAACCCACAAAAATCACAAACAAAACCACAAAAAGATTCAACCTTTTTTCAATATTTCAACACATGGAACCTGGGTTTCATGGATCTGATGTAACCCACCTCAGTTATTCAAGATAACTTAGGTTTTCGTTTCATCTCAGCAAAAAATCAAAACTTTTGGTAGCAACTTCTATAAAAACTACAAACATATTGGGTACTGTTTTTTCTCTTCAAGAAACTAAGCTACAAGATTTGGGCTTCTTCTTTTTTTATTGCAACAAGAAATCAGAGATGAGGACTTGCTTACCAATTGAAGAAAAGATCAAGTACTTGAGCTTCTTTTATTTTTCCTTTTCTTTTGTATTTGGTGAGTAAAATTATATATGGGTGTGATTCATAAAATCATACAGTACAAGATCTTTTTCTTTTGTGTTGTTTGTTTATTTGGGGGATGTGATGTGATGGAAGAGAAACTAGAGAGTTCCTCGGGAATGATTCTACTTCTTAAATGACACGTATTATATTAAAATAATCTCAACTTCAATCAGTGTGTGTGTATGTTTTTTTCCTTTTGTTGGTGATAAGAAGATGGGATTTTGTTGAATTTTTATATATTTTCTCTACAACAATCATTCTTATTATTTTTGAGGTGTCAGCTAGCTTGCACATTTTGTCTTCTTAAATATACATTATTTTCTTTTTGTAGGAAATGATTTAGAAACTAAAATTGTGAAGGAGTGGCTTTTTATCATATTACAAGATCATAATCATGTTATGTAAAATTAGAACCTAAGAAACGCAAGAAAATGTCTATGTTTTGCTTCAAGTGTACTAGGACATGAAAACGTCTAATTTCGAAAGTGTTTAATTCAAACAGAAAAGAGTGATTGTTTTGTTTTTTGTAACTAGTTTTTCTATATGTGGTATGTTAAATGTTAATTACATCCAAATTCTGACAACTAGTATTATTTTGTTGAGTTGATTACGAATATATGTTCGTGTATTTGTTGGGCACGAAAGTCGTAGAGTGTGGAGTTCTCAGTGATATTTATATCGACAACTAATGTAGATGCGTGTTTTTATTTGTTATATATTGATACATTACATATCTATGAATTATAACCATGTAAATGTTTTCCTTTGGTTTAGTATTTAAACATGAGTGAATGCTCCTTAAATAAACGTTTATTATATTTTAGCTGGTAGATTCATATTAAACCGATCAGATATACGTTTTAGTGGATCTCATAAGCTTCTCATATTTATTGTAAATCAATTGTGACTGATCTTTATTTAGTACAGTTTATATTATAATTATAATTATAATATAATATTGCATAAATTATCCTGTGATTATATGAAGGGTAACTAACTTAAAAACAGCAGTAAATAAATATTAAAAATAAAAACCATAAATATAAGAGTATTTAAAAAACATAGATTTTTGCTTTTCACCTTTATCAAATGTATACAACTGTTCCAACTATGTATTCTAACAATGAGTAAATGTTAAGTGTTATTAGATGCTGAAAAGAGTATTAGACTTATGTAAGCTAAATAGATGTAAGCCACTTTCATTTCGTTGAACTTAAGGTTAAAAGCGTAGTTTTCGGACAATACAAGGGGTGCGACTCACACTCCTGAAAGGTGAAGAGTATCAAAGCAGTTTCCTAGCTTGGGAGGGTAATTACTCTATCTTCATTATTATTTTATTCATTTAGAACGTAAACTTTCATTTCTTTTGCCAGCATTTATATCAATAAAAGCTAAAGGTTTGATGGCGCAACGACTATAAGAGATCCCAATGAATTTTAGTAGAATGAACTTATAGTGTCAAACAATCTTAATTCTCTGTAAATAAACCAAATAATATTCATTTCGCAGAAAACAAATAGAAGAAATTATTGAAAAAAAAATGTTACATGATATCTTTTCAGACATCTTTAAATAAATAACCTTCGTCGACAAGTTTCAGCTCAAAGTGTAATTTACAGTTTTTTGCTAGTTATACCCTAAACATGTTCAAAAGCTCAGGTAAACAAGTGATTGTTTACCTTACGCCATCGTATCCCCTTCCTATTATAGTGATAATGTTTTTACTTTAATGACAATAAATTGTTTATTGAATAAACTAAAAGAATAATAATGTAATACCATGAATAAAAAACAACTCAAAACAATGGAAGTATGATCACTCTCGGAAATATCACACAAAATACGGCGATAAAAGTACAAGACGTAATCAACACTCGATCGAAAAAACTAAATAAATTAAACGTGTCTTTAAAAGCTAATCATCACAATCACAATCATAATTTGTTTCATCATCTTACGATACTCCATATCACAACGTATACGAATAACACACGTTTAATTGATCATCATAGATTCATAGGTATTACTTATTAAGTCTTTTTTCTTTTCAGTGTAATTTAATGATCGACAACTTTCTTTCTTTTAGAGTGGATAAAATCCAAGGCTCCAATTTCTAGCCCAACAAACGATGGTCTACTAGCAAATCACCTACACCCATCAGCCCATCACCTTTAACAAGCTTTTCCTCAAATTTATATCTATATTTTATCTTTTATTTTGTTCCTTCTCAAACTACGATGACAACTTAAGATTTTACCTATTATTTCATCTATTGATAAATTCAGATTCAAGTTGCATTCATCTAATTGTTAGTTCAACACAACAAGTTAATATAAATGCGGCTTTTGTTGAGTGTTTAAGTTATTATGAAAGTTGACCTCATCCGTAAGATCTATCTCTTTTGCAAAACATCAAAACATGCTTCTCAATTATCAAATAATATCCGTTCCAAATTTACATATATATATTTTTAATAACACGTTAACTCATTCTTTTAGAGTCCTTTGACAAAAAGAATACTAATTGAGGGTTTGTCTTGAAGTGTTGTAAACTTAAAGTGATACTACAAAATTCCACCTTATTTATACAATTAAAATAACATAATTAAGAAGCACGCAAATACTATGGTCACAAATTTGATTTTTTTTATGACAATACTAAATGTAACTTCACTATTTACTAAATATTTTTGTTGTCCATATGAAATATATGCAATTTGGAACTTCAAACATGACTAAAGTCACTTTAAAATTTTGTTACAACATATATACTTTATATTATATACCGTAATGTGCAAGTCTTGTAACTAGTCCTGACAATTTATACCCAACATTCAAAGTTGGGTGAATTTTGAGTATTTCGTTCATAAAATTTGGGGTAATTTTGAGCAATATAGATTGTTAATTCGGGTTGAAATGGACAAGTTTCAGACTATTTATGAGCTCTAATGGATAATTAATTTGTAATGAATTATTTTATTTTTATAACTCAAAATATATAACTTCCTTATAATATATATATATAAACAAAAGATTCGTAAGAAAATTAAAAAATGTATTACTTGTTTAGAGACATTTTTGTCAATCAAAACACTTTTTGACTAAATTTTAAAATAGTCCGTTTTGACGCGAGCCCAGTTGAACCCGTGCTCGCAGTGACCCGTTATGAGTCAAGTCCGTTTTGACCTGTAACCCCTACTCACCCGTTGTGCCACCTATACTTAGTAACATACAAACCGTTAAAATGTTTCCTCAATGTGCAAATAGTTTTTAGAACAAACTACATAAATAATTTTTATGCTATATCAAATTTTTTCAGTTCAGTTCAGTTCAGTCCTTTAATTATGTTTTTTAAATGTTGTATTTCAGTTCATAAAATTCATGTTTTATTATACGATCAATTTTTTATTTACATAAAATAACTAATATAGTCCAGACATTTTCTTGTAGGTTTAGCAACTATAACGTGTAAAAACGTGATAAAGACACTTAAACTCGAAAAAGGTGATATAATAGAGGGATAGTTTTCAATTTACTCCGGTCTTTTATGACTTCCAAAAATTACTTCAAAATTGGAATTGAATAAATAAATAGCATTTTCCAGATGTTATAAACATAAAACCGGTCTAACGCCTGACCACAAGGAAAACCAGAAACAAAGAACCTTCTCGCGTGAACCGAAAGCCTCTCTCTCTGGTTTTTGACCACCGCCTCTTTTTCCCTTGTTCTCTTTTCTTCCAAAAAATTCTCCCAAATCAAAAACCCTAACCCTAATTCCGTCGTCATGTCATACCAACCACAATCACCAAATCAAAACCAAAACGACGACGGCAACCACAACCGTCGTCTATACAACCCGTATCAAGATCTCGGTATCCCCGTACAAAACCTATACAAACTTCCTACATCACCCGAATTCCTTTTTCAAGAAGAATCCATCGCACAACGCCGTTCATGGGGCGAAAACCTAACTTATTACACCGGAATCGGTTACCTTGGCGGCGCTGTGTACGGAGCCGGTCTAGGGTTAGTTAAAGGTGTTAAGGAATTCGAATCTGGTGATACTACGAAACTTAGGGTTAATCGGATCTTAAATAATTCAGGCACCGGTGGACGGAATGTTGGAAACACTGCCGGTGTGATTGGATTGTTGTATGCAGGTATTGAGAGTGGTATGGTCGCTTGGAGGGATACTGATGATATTATCAATAGTGTGGTGGCTGGTTTGGGGACTGGTGCGGTTTATAAGGCGGCGTCAGGTGTCCGGTCTGCGGCGGTTGGCGGAGTTATCGGTGGAATCGCGGTTGGTTTAGCGGTGTCTGGGAAGCAGGTTTTGAAGAGATATGTACCAATTTGAGGTTGATTGATTAATTTGCGCTTAAATTTAAAAAGTTTTGATGATGATTTGAGACTTTATAAAAGAATATTGTTTTGGCATGGGGAAAAATATGCATAATTTTCGGTTTTGTGTACTTGATGCCCTTTTTTGTTATATTGTGTTCTGTATCAGTATATCAGGAAGGGTTAGTCACAAATAAATTGATGTAGACGTTTGATATGAAAATTGTATTACAGGTTTTATGTAGCTTGTTTCGTTAGATTATTGTTTGTCCAGGTGAATTGAAATTAATATTGTTTAAATATTGGTCTGTTTTGTATGTGACGAGTTACTGCTAATAGTTGTGCGTTTGTGATCATGTAAAGAATGCAAGGTCTAAATAATGTTTTTGTTATTTGTGAATTACAGTTTCGTGCGTTATGTTTATTGCATGTGTCAACGGCTTAAACAAAAAGTTAGAGCCTTTTGAAGAATTATGCCTAGGAAGAGCCAAGTTTCTTGCTTATTTGTGTGTCTGACCTTTCAGGGTATTGGGTTTGTACATTATGGACTATTGTTTACTCTTGGTTATCTTATATTTACGCTTTTGACATGGTCTAGGGGATTGCAGTTTGAAGAGTTGTGCTTTAATATGATCTTTTCATCTTTGTTCTAATTGTTCTTATATACTTGTGTCCTCGTGTCCCATAGATTATTGACTGAAGATTCAGGTACTGATATACAGAACCTTGATGCAACTAAATAAAATTGAGAGCCATAAGTGAATAGCTAAACTGTAGAGTTGCAATGTTTATTTTATTTACCCTTTATATGTTAGTGTCTAATTCTGATTTAAAATTTCAAGTCTCCAGCTTTCTAATTATAGATTAGCAGATGTCTTTGTAGCAGGAGAGTCTCTTGTGGAGCTCCAGTAAATAAATTCCGTAAGATATATGTGGTATTTCTTTAGACAGATGAATTAGCAGTTTTGTACCATTTAGTAAGGTTGATGAGAGATTATAAAATCAACAACCCACATGATGCAAGACTAATATAATGTTAACAAGTAATGCATTTATCTGACAGATTAGTCAGTAATAGAACAAAGATTAGAGACCTATGGGAAGATATTGTTGGACTGTTAGAGATTGTCAGTTAACGAGTAGCTTACAACTGGTAATCTATTGTATTATGCCGTCTCGTTTAGTTTGTAATTGTTACTTGAGTTGGCTGGTCAACTGGACTTGTCACGTGGGACTCTCATCTGGGGACTTGTACCATTATTTTCGTCCTTGAAGGACTTCGTGGTAGGCGAGAAGTCCTTTATATCTACTAGCAGTTAAAAATCTTTAACTTGACAGTTCTCTTTATTTTTGCTAGTAGTAAAATATATTTACTTGCTGATACTGTCTGAATTTGTTGACCTCTACATCCAAGTTTGCGTGTTAAGCATGGCAGAGATAACGGGATGATTTGAATATTCATTGGAATGCTATCACCATGAATACTGGTCTTTTTAGCTTCTTTTTTTTTTTCTAAATGAAGCACCTTGTAAGATAGGTTGTTCTACCAAGAAGTTATGGCTAATATGTCACTTTTGCTACTATTCCTTTGGTAAGCGGACAAGTAAAGTATAAAATGGTAAGTTGTTGGAATGTTCTCACCTTTTTATACATAATGCTTTTCAACATGGCTATAAGCTTTCTTTGTACAAGATTTGAGTGTTAAATTTAATCAAGTGTGGGTTAGAATTACATCAGAGGTATCCTGTATTTTCACTAGCATTTAAAAATATGCAACCTGCTGAGACTACTACATTTTTATTAGCAGTTCAAAATATTTGACGTGCTGATTCTGTCTGAATTTGTCTACCTTTACATCAAATGTTTGAAGTATTTTTAATAGCAGTTCAAAATATTTGACCTTGTGTGTCGTGTTCATCGTGCAACAAGTACTTTGGAAGGGGACTTGTATTTTAGGAGTTGATACAATATTCAACATTGCTCGTTTATTTGCTACATAAGGTTCTTTTCCTTTCGGCTTAATGGGCAAGGAAGAAACATACTTTAAACTTAGGTTACATGCATCTAGGAGTTTAAAGTGCCCAAGACGGCTGCATATGCTCAGTTTTTTGAAGTAATTATGTTCTAAATCAGTAAATTAGCTACTTTGGTGACTTTTGGTAAATACTGAGGCACTGAACATTGAACTTTTCTTTCTTCTTCTTCTTTGGTTGTTTAGCATTTGGGGGTGTGATTTTTGTTGCCCATAACGATGTGGATACTGGATAACAAGTTGTATGTAAGGTGGATCTACCAAGTGTCAAAGATTTTGTGTGAACTTTTATTGAAAGTGACCCATTGATCTTTTGAAATCGTGATCTTTTTGTTGGGATTTTTTCACAAGCATCACTGTAAATGTATTTGTGGTACTCAGTTTGGGTATATGAGATCTTTCTTGTTGGAGCAAGAAATTCATAAAGTCCATATATTGCTTGGGGTTGCTCATGTGAACGAATACTAGAGGAGCATATTATGAAGTTAGTTTAATCAGTTTTGGAATGATATGTGGTCAAAATTGGCTGTCTGTTTAGTATTTTTTTTTTATCAATGAAAGATTTAACTATATTGACTGGATTCACGGTTTGTAATATCAGATTGCAACTGTTGTTATGAGCAACTGTTTTGATAAATAAAAAGAACCTTCATACTATATGACTAATTTATAGGATCTACTAATGAGGAAAATGGAACACAAATGGAAACCAACATCCATGTTTTATTGATGGGGTATGACGATTGGTCAAATAGCCATTGTTTATCACCTCCATGTTACAAAGAAGTAGATACAATCGTTTTAGCCAAATTTAAGTCTATCAAAAATCATTTGCATTGAAAACGTATCTAACTAATGTTTTTGAAGGTGCATAATCCTGTCCCTGGGGTGTGATAGTAAGCCAGTGACTTTAAATATAATCTGGAGACACAGACATTAAGCAAATTGGTAAGATCATCGCACCTAGCAATCAATTACAAACAAATGAATTGAAAAGATTGGTTTATTTAGGTTTACATGGGAGTGCAAGGACCGTACTGAATTCTTTCCCGCACATAAGAGATAGATGTTAACTCTACACATGACCAAAACCGAGTCCATGTTTTCATGCCTCAAAGCTCGAAGACCTCCCTTTTTCTTATTTGGAAACAATATTTCATGATGTGATCAAGAAAAAGCCAGTGTAACTCCGTTAAACAACACGCGAGACCCTAGAAAGAAATTGATAACTGTAAATTGAAGAAAAAGAAATCGTATTTAAAGCAGCATCGTCTCTGGATTCTCGATGTAGCCTTTGAATGCTTTTAGCCATTCTGCACCAATAGCACCTAATAACACAATACCCATATAGATATTATTAGCATCTGATACTTTTTTGTTGAATGAATTGACAAATGTGCAGGAATCAATACTTCTAGTTGTAATAACACATACCATCAATCACACGATGATCGCAACTCAATGTGACAGACATGTATGACGCAAAATTGAATTCTCCAACGCCTGAACCAGGAATAACTCTCCTCTCGGCTGCACATAATTTATTTAGTAACAATCATCATTGGGTTGGGTATTTAGCAATAACTAGAGGTGGCCATTTAGACCCATTTACTTGTGACCAGATCGAGTCGGGCTGTGTTCTATCACAAGAGAGTCAATAATAATGAGTATAATTAGCATCGGAGTGCATCGACTGTAGCCCAAAGTCTATTTTTGATGTATACAACTGACCAAAATTTAAGTTATTTATATTGTATATGTAAATACAACTGAAGCGGTATTTTTCCAAAAAGTTTCTGATAAACAAAAGAGCGTTTGCAGGTCAACCCGACTTGGCTCGGGCTGTTACAATGAGTGATAAAGAGCAACCTGTTAAAACCCGAACCCGTTTGGACCCATTACCCAACCAGCCAATTTTGCCACCTCTAGCAAAAATGTTGTCGCCACATGATGTTAGAATGAGCTATCTATCTACTCACCAGATCCAACTGCTAGAATACCGGCCTGCGGTGGATTTATGATGGCACAAAATTGCTTGATCCCAAACGGTCCCCCTAAATTTGAAACTGTGAATGTACCTCCCTACAAAAAAGAGAATATGAACTTCTGAATCATGATCTAGAAAGATGCAAAAAAAATTTACAAGGTCAGACCTCATAATCAGCTGGTTTTAAGCTGTTCTCTCTAGCTTTCTTGGCTAAATTCTTTACATCCTCTGAGATTGTTGACAAGCCTTTCTTATCAGCATTCTGCAAAGATCCAATTTGTAAGAACAATAACGATCATAGTTGGTCATAGATATACAGGCGTACTAGAAATGGTAATTTCATCCTGTTACTTGTAAATTAGTCAATTTGGGTTATTTAACAGATCAAACAGGAAAAGTTAAAAAGAAGAAGAAAAAATTAGCTTAACGGGAAACAGGTCAAATAAGTTGAACAAACGAATCAAACAGGTCAAAAGTTACATATAGTGAACTTCTAATGCACAATACCTCCTAAACCATTTTATTCTAAAAATTCAGATGACTATCAAAAGAATATAATTTGCAATTATATTTGTCACACTAATTATTTATAAACAAAGGTAAGAGTTCTAGCATAATGTGTCTTGGGTCAATCCAACCTGACATGACCCATACAAAAAATTGTTCCTTTTGACCCATTAACCAACTCGCCCATTTTTCCACCTGCAAGGTATAGTAATGACAACTAAAAGATGCAATGACTAACCCTTATGACAGGGACAAAGAGTCCATTATCTGTCTGCACAGCCACATTGATGTGCACTTCATGAAACCTATGATATCATCCATTGGACACATTATGATGATGTCAAGTTACTGCGTAACTTTATTATCTTACAAACAGAAGAATATAATTTCCAACTTTCATATACTTACTGGCGAATATAATCGTTAGTCCATGAACTGTTACATTGAGGAACTTTACGAAGGGCCAATGCTGCAGCCTGAAAAGAAGATCAGAAAAAAGTACATTGATGTCAAGAACTTATCAATATCTTTGTAGTATAAAAGCCTTCAACCAGAATTCGCAATGAAATGTATTATATAAATAAAACATTGCCAATAGCAAGGATACCAAGATCCGAGAATCTTATAAAACAAAGGATGGGTATGTCTGTGATTTTGTATATAATATAATACATATGTGTGTCTAACAGAAAGAAAATACTATTCATAGTTCATACCACATATATCTAGTCCAGAAGTCATTGAATCGCCCTTTCTATAAACAGCTATTTCTAATTGAGACCAAGAAAACGAAGCAGAAAAAGAGATGATACCTTGATCACAAGATCATTAATGGATATCTTCTTCCCTCCTGAAGCTTCTTGTAGAGAATTGAGATCCGCACGCAATCTAAAGAAAACGTCATTAGATCATCTTGAGAGGTAATAATGAGGAATGGTTTGATTAGTATTATATTCTCGAATATAAGTTTGAATCAACACTCACTTTGTAAGTTTGTCAACACATGCATCTACAGTAAGGTAATAATGAGGAATGGTTTGCTTTGAGAGCAACAAGCGTGACGCTGTGACCTGTTAAGGTTACACGATAAATTAGTTCTAGATTGCTTAAGAAGATTAAATGATTCTTTCATCAATCTAAAAACTTAACAGATAAGGTAGCATATAGCTTCTGATGCAAAATATCAAAGTTACAAGTAATTTTGATAGGGTTGTAATAACAAGATTACACAGGAACATTAATGAAGATGGTAACCTTTCTTATCTGCGAATTTGGAATATCAGTGTAATTTATAGCAGAAACTGTTGCTTGATCAGCCTTTGATGGTGCAGCTGGAAGTTCTTTCTTACCAGAAGCTACAAAAAGAGGAGAGGGTGGGCAGGTGAGTCAAAGCAATACAATTAAGCAACCGAAAGAAAACAAAATCAACTGTTAGTGCCATATGAGGTGACAATCCATTACCTAATACATGGGTTAAATTAGAGTTATGTTTACTCTCTAAAGAGTCAGATGGGTAAGATCAAAAGGTTTAAAGGTGTTTCTTTAAATTTTATATTTTGCATCAGAAGTTATATTAAAGACACAGATTCTTTAAGTTTTATAAAGAAAGTTGGACTAAAGGTGTTTCAGGTCAAATGACCTACCAAAGCTCTTTTTACCCGTTACCCAACGAAACCCACTCGCTATGCGCCCCTGCCCATCTTGCCACCTATAGTGACATGCTAAATTGTAGAGCACGAAGAATTGAGTTACGCTGAGAAATACCCAAGTATTCTTCAATGTCCGCTTTCACAATGCTTCCATCAGGACCTGTGCCTTTGATACTTGAAAGAGAAACCTAATTAAAGAAAACAGTCATAAAAAGAAGAGAGAATAAGAGTGTCTTCAGCCAATTCAAGTTAAAAATATGGATGCAATATAGTGGTACTAAAATATATTAGAATAAATACATTGTTATCTTCAGCCAATTTTCTTGCAAGAGGACTAGCAAAAACACGATCTGTTTGTGGAGCTGCACTGGGCTTTGCAGCTTTTGGTTCCGGTGCGGTGGTTGGCTTCTCGACTACTTCTTCTTTGGCAGGAGTAGATGGTGGGGGAGCTTGTGGGGCTGCGCCATCTGATGACTGGGGTTTGTAATCTTTAAATTTTTCAATATCATCCTTCTCTTCAACAGTTATTGCAATCACCTACCCAAATTATAACATTAGTTCCTCTTACAATTTGACCGTTTAAAAGACACTCTGCATCAAAGAAAGTTACGCCTTTAAAGAATTTAGTTGGTCAAGTTAACAGACAGATGTATAAGCTAGAGGTGACCCATTTACCTATAAATGGCATGGTTTTTCATCGTCTCCAACAGGTCAAATGGATTAAGCAAACAGCTCTAACTGAATAGTAAAACGGCTCAAAAGGTTCCAACAGGTTGAAAGTCACTTGAAGTGTTTTCAAATGCATAAACTCCTAAATTGCTGTATCAATTTTTCTAAATTGTTCATAATCATACGTTGCACATAATCAGCTTTTAAAAATTAGATCAAGAAAGCGGATAGGAAAAGTGTTTGCAGGAGAACCCAGCTCAAAGGCCCCAACCCAACCTGTCACCCATAACCCAATGCATCTGACTCACTCATATTTCCACATCTAGTATTAGCATATATAACATACCACTAAAGTACTTAATTTGGTATATCTATCAACTATAAGATATTTAATTCACTTGTAAATGCAAGAAAAGAGCACAGAGGTTGTGGCTCAAACACTCTCATTTAAAGTATAATCAGCTTATACTCAAATTACAAACCCTATAACATATAAGAGAAGAAATGAATACCTCACCAACTTTGATTTCTTTCGCTCCATCTCCATGTACAATCTTAGCTAGATACCCTTCCTCCATACATTCCATTTCTACAGTGGCTTTATCCTGTAATTAAAGGACACACATGTTAGCAGTTAATCTCGCAGAAAATCCAAAAGTAGAGACATTGGAGACGTACTGTTTCGACTTCACAAAGTACTTCACCAGGTGCAACTTGATCTCCTTCTTTCTTCAACCAGCGTGCTATGTTCCCCTGGATTAGCAATCAAGCAAAAAAAATCAGGGAACCGAGTACTATAAGAAACACATTAAGCTACCGTTGAGCTTATAACAGCACTGACCTCTGTCATTGTAGGTGAAAGGGAGGGCATCCCTAGCTCTTGGTGCGGGGGAAGACCTGAAATGTAAAATACAGAGCACCGGTTATTACTTTTTACTAGAGAAGAGCATCCTGGATTGACTAGTAAAAGTTGACTAAGGGTCCAAGGTATTGTTCACCAACTTCAATAATGCAGTCACTTGATCAGAATAAAATAAAATAAAAAAACAATGCCGACAATGATGGAACTTGGACACTAATGACTGACATATTACTAATCACAAGCAATGTGACTAGTAGATAGCAATGTTACACATAAAGATACCTGAATTTGTTGAAAAGCCTCTCCTAAGTTGCACATCAGAGCTGTTAAACATAAATCATATAATCAGAAGATGAAGTAGGAACATTGGCAATTGCAATGGTGTTAAAGTATCTTCAAAAATTACCATGAAATTCCTCTACTAAACACCATGCCATTAAATGAAGTTTTTTCTGCTTTAGCACCACCATTTGATACCTAGGAGGATAAGACGGCAATGAATTTTGACAGATGAGCTTCTATATAACTTCATATTCAATCAACATATTAATGGAACAAGAAACCAAATCTATGGAGCTGCAACGCTTGATGAATTTGACATACCTTTGTAGGATTGACTGCCCTATAACCTCGAGTTAACATGAGTGTACTTGACATGGATCCACTGCAAGAATTACATCCACAAATATTCTCATTCTTAATCTGTCGGAGCTTAGACATATCTGCAATCATCATAAAAGATAAGCAATAGCAATGTCCAAAATAATATATACGTGTTTCTACACATTTTCATATGTATATACTATATAGGTTTTTCCATAAAGTAAAAATATCTGAATTGGAACAGGTAAAATAAGAATTGGTTCCGACACTTACCGTCCCCTTTGCTAGCAATAGGGCGACTACTATGCGTAAACCACCGGACCAGAGTAGCATGATCCTGCCGAGGAGCGTTTCTCAACTGAAATTCAACATTTAACCAGACCAATCAGTACCATATAAAAACTTAGTAGCAAGCATATATGCATCCAGCTCAATAGATGTACTATATCATATTACAATAATCTAAATCACCAAATTCATTCAACAAGCATATGAAACAAAAATTCAATCATCTATTCATCATACACTAAATTAATATTTCTGCAGCTATTTAAACATCCTAGGGCTAAACAGGATCTCAAAACAATTGTGCAATAACCTAACGCATCTAACATCAATCAGTAATCATCAGTAGTAGCCCAATACATACAAAAACATGATATCTAAACATCTAGATATATAGTGCATATACATACGTAAATACACATACAATAGTAGTAAATAATAATAATAAAGTAATAATTGAGCGGATGAAAGGAAGGAAGGAAGGATGATCGGGACCTGTTTAGAGTGACGGAAGATGTGAGATGCAAAAGTCATGATTGTTCGCCGGAGAAAATGGCGTACGGCGGTCGTGGATGGAAGGAATATATATAATGGAGATGGAGATTGTATGTATATGTTTGTATGGATTCTGTTCTGTCTAGGGCTAAAAATAAAAAGAGTCAAATCGTGAAGGTATTGAAGGTCAGATCGGTGTTGCTGACTAAAACATGGGTCTGCTGTAAAATGTTAAAATGTGAGGGATCCTTTTCGTTACTAATTTATTTTTATTAATTATTATTTATTTATTTTACTAAAAAAATTGTCTATCGAGTAATGTTAGATAAATAAAAATTGGTTTAGTGGTTAATTAATTTTTTCGAATCTCATCTCTCGTATAAACTTTTTATATTATATTGTTCACATTTAAAGTATTGTTTCATTGCAAAAATGTCATTGCTTTTAATAAACTGACAAAATGACGTCATTATATTATATTTTTTCCTTCCTTATTTATGAATTCTTTTACAATCTCGTAATGTACCAAAAGTGAATACCATTTTTTGATGTTATTTGAAAAACAAAAAAAACCCATAATAATTGTTTTGGTAACTTCTCTAGTCGTTTGTTTACCGTAGTTTTTGCATCGAATATATGATCTTTACTTTATGAATAATTCATAAATATTGTTATCTCTGTCTCAAGTATTTATATTACTATTTTAGATTGTCCTAAATAAGTGTTTATTTTTATGTTATAACTAGTCAAAATCAATTTTAATAGGTAGAACTATTATTTGATTGGTTAATAGAATAATTAATTGGTATTTTTGAAACCGTATAAATAATTAAAGTGAACATTTTAACTGAAAAAAAAAAGATGAATATACCAAATTAAATATTATAGCATTCAAGGGTCGTAGAGCCGTTTTATTATTATAAATCTCTTTCATTTTATTTTTTTTGTCTATTAGTAGTAACATCTTTTTTAGTCCACCAAGCTAGTTTCTTATCTAAGCATTTTGTAGACTTGATTAATAATGATCAAATATTGTTATTATATTATTATTAAGTTAGGTATCATATCAAACACTGCACGACAAAGTGGACTAATTTGCATTTAAATTTTACTCGTACCAAATCATGTGTAATAGGTGAGTTTGAACTTTAGTTCACGCGATATCAATTTCCTTTCATAGTTATACTAGTATTGTTCTGACCGTGGAAACGCACAATCCACTTAGAGTCGTTGTTTATAATTTAAAAATTAAAATAAATAAAACACATACATTATCATGAAAGAAAAAAAAAAAATACTTAGATGATAAGTATGATCATATTATTGAACATGTGACATTTGAAACTCTCGAACATTACAATAACTTCTCTAATATAGTAAAGTGAAATGAAATATAGTCGACTTAGAACTATAATTAGTGAAAAAATAAGTTTCGTTTATCCTACACATTTGGAATACTAAAATATGTATCACTTTCTTTCATCTTGCATGGGGTCATTCTCACGTCTTAACTCTGCTTATACACTTTCGTTTATGTGAACCTATAACCCACAGTATCGTATTAGCCTTAAACATGTCATGTAACATTGTATACAAAAGAATATAAATAACAATTTAACCGATATTATATTGAATATATCCTTCATACAAACGTAGATGTGTCAAAATAGTAGCATGACGAGTTACGAGTATCATATTAAACAAGTTTTGTTAATATATATATTTTATGAAAATTTTGCAATTAGAAATTTTTGCTAAAATTATAAAAACATAACAAACTAATATGTCATTATGTCGGAGGAAACATAAAAAGAATTGAAACTCAAAAAAAATAAAAGAAAAAAGAAAGCAAAAAACATAAGAAAGAAAGGGTTAAAAAAAAAAAGGAAAATGGAAAGTGAAAAGAAGAAAAAGAAAACCCTTTGATGTTGCCCAATTAATTTTTTTTTGCTAAAAGTTTATTAAAATAATATATCATTATATTATAGAAAATATATAAAAAAATGAAATTTAAAAGGTTTGAAAAAGTGAAAAATGAAAATAGAAAATTAAGAAAAAAAAAAGGGGGGGGTAAAAAACTATGTGAAAAATAAGTGAAAAGTGAGAAAAAAAAAAAAAAAAACTTTTATGTGGCCTGAGATCGAACTCAGGATGTCTCAATTAAATGTCTAACACTCCTATCACTTTATCTACCCAGCACACTTGTTTAATATCTAAATTTTTTTACTTTAAACAAAAATAAACCGTTTTTGGCCCCAATGATAAAAAATCCACTTGTCATTTGATGGGGTGTTACAGTTATAAACCTCCTTTTTTTTATATAGTATATAGATATCAATTTTTATTGAGTTTACCTTATCTTAATTTTGAATTTCTTAAATCTTAAATAAAAGAAAATGAGAATGATTAAGTATAGCCAAATATTCAATGATATGATAAAACATTCAATCGGTATCTATTTTTGTAAAACGTACAAGTCTCTTTGTTTACCCTATTTGTTTTTAGAATTAGGTTTTGATTTTTCTTATAAGCGAAAGAAAACCTAAAGTAAATTTAAGACGGATGACACATGAACAGTTAAACATTATGATGCGTTTGTTTTGAAGAATGTTATTTGTTTTGAAGAATGTTATTGTTGAAATTGAAATTCATCAAAAAAATTAAAATTTCAAGGATGAGGATTTTATTGAGTGAAGAAATTTGGTGAATTCAATTCAATCCATTTTGTTGAACCAAACGTTCTTATAAAATGAAATTGCAATTTCAATTTTATTAAATTTCGCGAACCAAATAAATCTCGTGTTTATAAGTTCTAACTGAAAATGGTTTTGTTGATTAACAGTCTTAATGTGTCGTTTTTGATAAAAAGAATTTATAAGCATAACCTTGCTCTAACTTAAAGGTAGTCAATAAAATAAAAGTAACACAAGATATCGTTTTAGATAGATTATAGTTATTATTTTAAATTTTGTTGTGAAGTTTAAACGTTTGATTTTTGTTTCAAGGTTCAAAGTCATGTATTTTTGTGGCTTGGATCATATCGTATTTCCTCGCTCTTCAGCTTTTGTCGAATGAGTTGCCTTTTAATTTAATTTATGTTTTCGCAAATACATAAGAAAACATTAGTAAGAAATAAATAAATATCATTAATTAAAAGTGGATATAGGTTTACTTGCAATGAAGTAATATTTACTGTTTAAAGTTGACTTGTAGATACCCACCTACATATACACAAAAAGATAATTGTAGTATCATTTTAAAGTCATTTACTTAAATTTTTAACCAGAAGTTAAAAAAAAATGAGGAAAAAAAACAAACAAAACATAAAAGGAGCAAATTACAGCCATTATGTTAAAGTTGACATGTAATCATTTGAGTTATTTCCCTGATTAGCTTATTACATAATTGTCCATATCCGTATTATATATATGGGGGAAGGATCCATAGGGAAGCTTCAAATTTTAGGGAAGGAGGGAAGCAAATCTTAACCCTTGATTTTTTCATAAAAAAACGTTTTTAACATTCATTTGTGATGAATGTTAAATTTTGATTAATATTCATCACAAATGAATGTTAACAATATTCATTTATGATGAAATCAAGGGTTGAGATTTGCTTCCCTCCTTCCCTAATTTTTTTGATTCCCTCTTGATCCCTCCCCTATATATATATATATATATTATTAAGATATAAAAAAAAAATTATAGAAAAAATAAAAAAATATATATTCAAAATTATGATTCAATAAAAAGCAAGTATGATTTAATAAAAAATAAATATAACTTCAAACTGAATCAAAAAGTTAAAAAATTATTATCCTTCTTCTCCATCAATTTTTTCTTGTTCGTTAAATCTACTCCTATATATATATTTTTATATATATAATGCAAGGTATTTTACCACTTACTTTGGCTGCTTTGTTTCCTATCCTTTTTGACGTGGCATCCAAACAATTCATTTTGACAAGTTAATTGATCATTTCCTAGCCACCTAAGATGCATCCTTAATTTAAGTTAAATGAAGGGATCTACTTTTTGGACACCTTTTAAGATGTAACGTGATTAACACATACATACACATATAAAAGATGATGAGACTGACACGTATCTTTGTACATTCACATAGAGTGCACATCCAAAAAATCAAAAGTATTCATTTAGAATATCTCTAAATGAATTACTAAAAATTGTCGATTGCAAAAGCTCGTCAAATTGCTTTAGAACATTTCATTTTTTCATCCCAATAATTAAGTCAAATTTGTGTCTTCATTTCTTAAATATAATAGTCCTAATTGTTTTACCTAATTCCTTATTCTAACATGGACTTTGTTTTGTTTTAAAAGTTCAAATCTTGCATACCTATATTGTAAATTATATTTTAATATATTTTTGTAGTATTTTTAACTTTTGTATTGTATTTCTTTTATTTTATTAATGCTCTCAATTTTTCTGATTCTTTTGCTTACATATAAAAGACATATAGACTGTATTTATCACTGATATAACACCTGCCAAATTTAAGTTTGCAAGCAAAGTTAAAGTCCTTCGATTGTGGCAACAAAAAGGATTTGAAAAAGTCCTCGTAATGGATTTCATATCGTCCCTTTTAATGACATTGTCTTCAACTCTCTCGGAAAAAATCATATCGCTGATGGGTAAAACCAACATAGTTTACAAGGAAGTTTTGCAACATGAATTTGTAGTTTTAATTATTTGGTATATACTTTTTATTATTTGTACGTTTACACTAAAAAGTTTGTTGTTTCCTTTATAGTTTGATTTATCTTAATCAATCATTTTTATTTTCAATAATAATAGCCATCTAAGTTAATAACATTAATTCATTGGGATATTTACAAATTAAATGTAACTATATCTTAAATACCGTCATACATTACACGGGCACTAAAGCCTAGTAGAATATCAAACTGTCATCAACCTTTAATAAAAAGAGTATACATGTAATTCTACAACCTAAATTAATGATTAATTATTAATTAGTAATGATAATATAATAATCACGTTTGTATAAATTGAGCCGATTTGTTGGGTCAACAACTCTAAATTTAACATAACTATGCTGTCATGCAACTTTAAGTTGAACTCAAAATACAACCACCGCCTCATCATAAACCTTTTGCACTCCAAAAAAGCCAAAAACCAAAAGCCAAAGGCCACATTCTTTTAATCAAATAAACATATCATCAAAATCCACCCTAATTGACTCTTCAAAACTATAGTTTATTGTTTGTGTTTACCAACACATTCTTAAATATCCCATTCCAACTCGAGTTACTAAAATAACAATCTTTAAAAACACAATCTGTCATCCATCAAACCAATATTTGCCAATATATAGTATAGTAGTAACAAATATTTGATCATATTTCACTCTTACACATAATTTTAAACTACAAATAGATGGAGAAATATAGATCTCAATCGTGTCGAGATGGTGGGACGATGGATATGAAGAACAACAATGGAGTATTTCCAAACAACATGAAGAATCTAAGGAGCTTTACCACAACTACAAATCGAGAGGTGAAGAAACCTAATTCGAGTTCGAAGATTTGGAGCTTGAGTGATCCTGAGGTGCAAAGGAAGAAAAGGGTTGCTGGCTATAAAGTTTACTCTGTTGAGAGCAAAATGAAGGGGTCTTTCAAGAAGAGTTTTGGATGGATCAAACATACTTATACTCAACTTCTATATGGTTATAGGTGAATTGGTGAATCCATCAATTTCATTCAAGAACATGTGATCATGTAGTATAATATTAAGTTATTATGTGAGGATTTGTGTTTTCTTTTTATCATGACAAAGATCTTTAATGATAGTACGAACAAGTATATATGTATTGATGATGCTTGAATTTCTTATCACCAAGTTTGATCATAACGTAAGCGTTATTAGAAATGATAATGGTAATCGCATTCGCTTTAGATTGAAGGGTTATTTTTTGAAAACAAGATTAAACTACATAAATGGTTTATTTGATTTGTTTAATTCTACGACTTTGTTCTTAATCGAAGCATTTTTAATGTTTGGTCGTTGAAAGCATTGTATTTGTTACAAGGATAGTCGCTTGTTCACATTACATGACTATTAACTCAGTTTAAAGTGTCCACGCTTCTCATTGGGATAAAGTTTTTATGTAATCATGTTTAGTTTGTGTCATTTCTTTGTTTTATAAAAAAATCTAATCAAATAGATTTAGTAATATACTATCCAAAAACATAAAACAATTAACAATGTTTGTTAAATTATATTATTATTAATACTTTTTTGAATTCTGTTGTAGATTGTGATTGAAGTTAAAACTTAGATTCAGTTTATAACTGAAATCAACAAAATAAATTACTTTCTTAATCAAGTTTCCTGTTATCATAATAGTTAGGTTCTCAAACAAGTTTGCTTTCTTGAATGTGTAAAGTTCATTGGTCAAATGATTTTCTCAAAGTGGTTTTTTCAAATGGTTTTCCAAATGGTTTTTAGTTGTATCCAATCCAAGAATTAAGGGTTCAAAGCTCAAGGTTTAAGGTTCGAGTTGTGAGGGTTTCATATTCAAGTTCAAATTCAAGAGTTTCAATTTCAAGTTCAAGTTTTAGTTCAAGAGGTTCTATTTCAGGAGGTTCAAGTGTTGAAGTTCAAGTAGTTCAAGGTTTATTTGTTTCACTCTTAATAGTTCACTGTCAAGATTTATGTTTCAAGTTCACACTCAAATGCATCATTATCGGGATTTTTCTTAATCTCTCAGTTAGTATATTATCTTGTTTTTCGCAAAAATAAAAATAAAAAATTACTCTGTATAGCACATGTTTCACTACCAAATATGTTGAAAAAAACTCTTTTTATATAGATTACTACATATGAAATATGGTTTTGTTTTGATAATGGGAATATTAGTGTTGGGAGTCCAAAAGACATAGATACCCTTAAATATCTCATGAGAATTTAAATTATCAGAATTTTATGGTAAAATTACTTATTTGTTGTCAGATATATCATGAGTAAAATGGTCATTTAGTTTGCTAGTTGATTATAAAACTCACATTCCTTAATTGTGTGTTTCATCATTTAAGTTTTAAAATTACTTGGATAGTCCTTAATTGTAAGGCTTATAAAACTCACATTCCCTTAGCTAGTTAAAACTGACCCATGTCTATTAATTTAATGAAAATAACCATTTTACCTCTTTTAAGAAATTACGCTAATGATCCTTGGTGCTTTTAACTTATAATTTTCGTACTAGTTAAGACTTTAAGGATAATGAGTTTAATTTCTTAAAAGGGATAAAATGCGCATTTTCATAAGATTAACAGATATGGGTTAACTTTAACGTATTAAAGGACTTCCAGTGTAGTAAATTTCAACATTAAGGATTATCTATGCAGTTTTAAAGTTTAAAGAATGAAAACGGTAATTTATATAAACTAGAGGGACAATCCCAAAAATCTACTCAATATAAAACATTTTGTTTTCACACATTAGTTCTTCGAATTATCATATGGACACATTACCCCTCTCGATAGCATATACAGTCAAGTGAACCATTTATTTTTTTCAGATATATAAATTAGAACCAAGTATGATGACTAGTCAAAAACCTTGTAAGATAATATGATTAAAATTTAATTTAATTTAATTTACTAATAATACAATTTGCAAAATTCTAATCACACAAATGCTCAAAAACATAGATATTAGCTTGAACTTTGCTCTTATAAGCTCAAGTCGAGTTGCTCTAACAAACTTGAACTCGGACTTGAACCTGATAAAAGTTTGACTCGATTGAACTCAAACTCATCCTAAGCTAGGCACAAGTTGTCTGATAAAAGATTGACTCGTTTACAATCCTGGCCAATAGCCGCTCTATTTATGATTAGCCATGGGACAACATTTGAAAACTCAGGATAGAATGAAAGTTTGGGATCGAAACAGTGATGTTACTTGTGTATTTTGCAAGTCACAGATAGAGTCTCATAGCAATCTTTTCTTTCAATGTGTTTATGCTAAACAAGTCTGGTCAAAGTTAAAGTCGCGGAAAATATGGGTTCAGTCTCGCAAAGGTGGGATGATATTATTAGTGATTTGCAGCCCCATTCGAAAGGAAATTCCACATGGAGTGTCATTGGTCGGTTGTTTCTTGCAGTTTCGGTGTACTACATTTGGCAAGAGAGAAATGCTAGGTTTTTCGGCACGGAAGTCAGAAATGTTGAAAGCCTGCGTAGAGTTATTTATGGAGGCAGTTCGATTGAAGTTATTGAGTCTCTCTTTCAAGAAGTCGATGAATGTGAAAGAAGCTTTAAAGATTTGGCAGATCACTAAAACTGACAATACCCATGGAGATTGAGTTTGAGTTTGTTCGCCCTTCGAGCTGTGTGTTCAATGGCCATTGGAATGGTGCAGCCAATCTTAGATTAGTTTCTAAGTTCGGAGATCCACTTTGGTATAAGCATGAGTATTGGTTATGTTATTATTCTCGAGACATGTCTCGGAATATTGGTCAGTATTTTTTATAGTGGGAGTCTCACAAAGTTTGTACAAGATCTTTGATTTCTAATCATATATAAATTTTGACGGAGGTACCACCCTCCTTTACCCAAAATAAAAAAAAATAGCCACTATATTTGATGAAGCTCGGCTTTTTCATCAATACAAAATATTTTGTTGTAGCCATAGAAAAATTATGGACTTCACACTGTTGAAGGCTTGAAGCAAATTGGTTTATACAAGTTCTATCTTCAGATTGCTTAGTTTGTAAACCAGATATTAAAAAAATGATAACCTTGAACAACTGTCATCTGATGATTTTATGATCAATCTACTTGCTATATTATGAAGTTCGATTTGCAGCAAGAACACAGGAAAAACCACAAACAACACGAGTCCCATGATGAATCAATAAAAATCATACAATGGTTGATAACCATATTAGAAAGTAAATATCCACAACATAGCATTAGCATCTCAGTATCCACAAAACCACGGGTATCGAAAAACATATCTGGGTTTTCATGAACGGAAATGGGGCGAAACAGTTTCTGAATGATCTCCTAGACCTCTTTTGTTATTGCATGAGCTGAGACAACACATTTTGTATCCAAGTGCTTTACTTTTGAAAATCAAATTTACATGGTGTAGGAGCCATGGCTGAGCAAATGAAGCAAACCTGTTTTCATTGCATTTAAAAATGCAGACCCTCGATACCCTTTAGAGTTGATTCGAAGTTCTTTATGTCAGTGGGGGACGCATTTTTACTGGTACGTTTCTGATCTGAGGATACAACAGGTGAGCTCCTTTGACCAGTACTTGTGACCCTACGAAGGGCACCAGGACTTGCATCTGTGGTGCGCCTGTATGATGGCTCGGGTTCACCACCTGTTAACATTGGATCACGGCTGCTCGAGACAACAGGCCGCCTTGAAGATCCACTTGATTGCAAAATATGAGAACTCGACAACTGCACGTAAACAAGTAAAAATCAGAGGGTACCGTCGAGTACTGAGTTTTTGTAATTTTTGTAATAATTGTGTAAAATCATTGTAATAATTGTGTTTTTGTAATCATAATTGATGCACCGACAAAAAGTTTTTGCAGGCCAACCCAACCCGTTTCAACTCGTACTAAAAGGTAAAAACACACTGTTTCAACCTAAGCCCACATTGACCCGTTATCCAACCTGCCACCTCTGGTTCTATCATGATAAGGATCACATGATTCACCATCATATGACGCTATCCAGCAAGTACCTTATTGTAACGAACATACCTCTCGGCTCATGGATGGATCACTGGATGCTGGATTTTTCTGTTTAGAAAGGGTCCCGGAATTGAACGGCATCCCAGCATTCCTAGGGCGAGAGGGATTTGCAGAGGACCAACCAGAAGGCTTGACATCTTCACCACCTGGAGAATGACATTTATAGACCTCAGGGAGTCAGGGTAACTAAACAAGCCTCCAGGGCATTAAATCAACAGAAATAGCAACCAAAACATAAAAAGACAACGTTCCATGGAGGAAGCGTGCGTGAAGTATGCCAGATCGTGTGATCATTATTCATATCTTTTATCATGTTTTACCTTAAACCAATGTGAAATAGTCATTTAGCATCTGTTGTGGACCAGTTTGTTCATCCAATAAATCTTACTTTCTTAACTTTATATAGAAATAAACATATTCAATATAACTCAAAGACTATTATTAAAAATATGATCAACTTTCATTGATAAAGCTTGCCTGATAGCCTATTCAGATTGGCAGCCACAGGAGGTATACCAGAGCTTGTGGCAGCACCAGCACCAGCACCCTGACAAGAAAGCATTACATTTTTCAATAATACAACACTTCCTCAATAATGGCCTTATTAGTAGAGAAACTTACAAGACCGCGGGATGGAGGATTGGCAAGCTGTGATTGCTGATACTTAAGAATAGTCCAATCAAAGATGTAATCAAATTGAAAACCTGAGCCGATAATTGCAGAGAAACCAATAAGTACAATGTTCAAGAGACCATATATCCAATTCGTGCCAAACGCAACAATTTCCATTTTATATTAGCCTCAGTAAATGCAAAAAATTATATTTCTTTATAAATGGGAAAATTGGCAGGTTAGGCGGAATGTAAATAATAGACATATTTAACATGATATCAAAAACTATTTTCAAGGTATTTTCAAGATGATCTAGAATAAATAAATAAATCATTTAGGAGATTATAGGGGCTATGAATATACTATGGATGACTGGATCTTTTATATCTTCTGCCCATTCCCTTTTAACTAGATTTTCTTTACTTACTTGATTTGTTAGCCTTGACATCCTACCCAAATTGCCCCCTTTTATGTAAACAGGATAAAGTTGCCCCCTCTAGCTTCAACACTTTACTTCTTTCCTATTAGTAACCGTTACAGACTTACAGAATATTAGTAACATCAACTTTGCTCCAAAAGCTTGCTATGTTTTATCCTTTTTGGGAGCTGTTTTCTATACTTAACTAATAATTGAACAATCTCGCTAAACTGTTTGCTGATAGAAGTATTAGATAGAGAAAGTTAACAAGATTATCTTCAACCACTGGCGATACACAATAAGTAAGGTAGAACCGCACCTTCACGAATGAAAAGATCACGGAAGATTCTTTTCAGATATGCATAATCCGGCTTATCATCAAATCTTAATGAACGGCAATAATGGAAGTACGATGCAAACTCTGTAGGGTAGCCACGGCATAAAGACTGAAAGAGCACACAAAAATACATTAACAAATCTATGGCACACAATGCAATTTGGCAACATCAAACGTCATGAAATAGTATAGATGGAAACATGGTAGGGTGACATAATGGGTCATGGACAGGGAGGAACCGGTCTGTTAAGTTGACCCAAAACATTTATTGGGCAACTTCCAAACCATTTGAACCGGTTCCTTTTCAGCTTATTTTCTTTACCCAATTGAGATAAAAAACCCCTAATCAAGACATTCGTAGGAAAATGAAATAGAATGCCTTACCTCAATAGAGGTGGAAACCTTCTTCTCACTGATTTTTTCATACTTTTGTTTCTTGTTCCCCGCTTTTAGTCCCTGCCAGGGAAGACTGCAACATACAAACCATGCAGTCAAAACTAACCATATTATGCATCTAACTGCTATAAGTAACAACATACATTACGTTCACTTCTAATTTGTTCACCACACTCTGGAAATTATTACCAAGACCACATTATTTTGGATAATTTCCCAAAAATACCTATAATATACGCAGAATAAAATAATTTTGTACCAGTTAACAAAAGTTAGATTCATTTTTTAACAGCATTCCGAAGAAGGAAGAATTTTCATGAAGGTTTTCATTTGGATGGTTAGTGACCAGATTAAAAATGACGCGAGAATGTGTTGCTATATGTAGTTATTTGGCCAAACAAAAAATAAGAAAATATGAACTTTGCGATAAGTGTTTACCTTCCTCGTAAGAAGTACATGAGAACATATCCAAGTGATTCCAAGTCATCTCTTCTGCTTTGTTCTAAGGAACAGAAGTACCAACATATAAGAACAATAATGTGATTCGTATGCTTATAGATTTTGAGCACGATAAGCTTACCAATTCCAAGGTGAGTATTCATGCTAGCATACCGAGCTGTCCCCGTTAAGTTCTTGTTTTCTCTGCATTTCATATGACATGACAAGCAAAATTTGCATGATATCTTGTGCTCAGAATAAACAAATGGCAATTACTAGAGGTGAAAAGGTGAGCCGGTATGGTAAAGGATCACAAGTTAATATACAGGATTGATGCCTCATATATTATAAAGCGATTTTAGGAGGTTACATTCCCCAAAAATACACTTTAGGTTGCTTTCAGCTTGTTCCCTTCATAGCTAAATTTTATATTTCATCCATTTGAGTAACATATTAACCTCTAGCAAAAACATAAATTCCCCATTGGAAAATGTATAGATCTAGCATGATTTTATAATAATCATTTACTGAACACTCAATTTCTCCCATCGCTTCGGGTCTAGATGATTGCCCTAATTTGGTAAAAAATTATATCAGTACTATTCTTGATTTACCGTTTGCTCCATTTTTACTACAACATCAATCATCAACACGCATTTAAACATTTGTGTGTATTTTTGGAAAATGAACTAAATCGTGATTCATGTGTCCCACATAAATGAGCACGTGTCTCATCTTTAAGGAGATGCAAAATGTGCAGGTTGGGTAACGTGGCAAAAGGGATAATTATTGAAATGGACAAGTTGAGTTGACCAGTCAGCACTTCTTTTGCCGTATTTTTATTTTTTACTATAATCAACGTATTATATACGATTATGAGAAACTATGGATAACAATCTAAATTTTATCAATAAAGCAATTTAGGAGGTTTGGATTATAAATACATTTCGGTGCAAGTTTCAACCGATCTCATTATTTGTCAAGTTAATAAACTTCACATATTTTTCCCATTATAGATAAATAAATAACCCAAGCCGACCTACATTTAGGGGGTCAAAATTGCCACTTCCATCACTTCCACTTACCTATAAGGAATGTGCTGATGAGTTGAAGAGTCCCTATATTTCTTGGCTAGCCCAAAGTCAATAGCGTAGACCTGTAATTTGATACATAAAGATAAAAGGTCGTGTATTAATATCATAGATATTCAATAAACGAAGGGAATAAATGAAGGAGTGAGACCTGATTAGCACGCCTCCCTAAACCCATAAGAAAGTTGTCTGGCTTAATATCCCGATGTAAAAACGATTTACAGTGAATAAATTCAACACGATTGATCTGCAACAAATATAAACACAAGAAAACGTTAAATAAGAAAACATATAGTTATCTGTAAATGATGCATTTGCCATGAAGAAAAGCATACCATCTGATCAGCAAGCATAAGAACCGTTTTCAAAGACAACTTCCTACTACAGAAATTGAACAAATCTTCCAGGCTCGGTCCCAATAAATCCATCACGAGAACATTGTAGTCTCCTTCAACACCATACCATCTCACATTTGGGATTCCAGCTAATAAATTATCAGACACAAGAGGCAGTAAGAACAACCAACACATTATCAACTTATCATGGAGGTGGCAGGTAACTGGTCAGCATGGGTTGAACTTTTTTGAACATTAGGTAAAACTAGTAAATGTGATATATCTGATAACGAAATTATATAGTTACAATGCTACTCTAGTTTTTATTATATAAAAAATTGGAACTATTTAGGACGCTGTAGGTATAAGAAATACATGTTAGGTGACTTTCAACTCATTAGACTTGTCACTTTTAGCAATGTCTGCTACGAGCAAACCATAACCCAAATCGTCGTATTCATAATTGAATGGGTAATTATCGCCACCTCCGAGTTATCTTAATCGAAAAGAAGGGAAACAGATTTTGAAGTGCTGCTTACTTCCTCCTTGAAGTATCTTGTACAGTTTTGATTCATATAACAATTGTGGATGTTTTGTTTTGATATTTTCCTGAATAAGAAAGAACCCAAAAAAAATTAATTGTGAGGTTAGAGAGAATTTAAAAGCCTCAACAAGATTGTAATAAAGCAAGTCCATAGATTATACATTATATTATATTATTACTTTAAGCAACACCACAAATAGTCCATGTGGCAAAAAAACACAACTTCGATTAATAGTCTCACATAACTTTAAAACGACATCAAGATAAGAATTCGACTATATTGCATAAATAAAAATTTACTTGGGTCAATTATAGAAGTATAAGTGACAAGACAATTTATTCAAAGTCCAAACCCTAAACCGCTTCCTGCTGTTTTTCCCTTCCCTGCGACTCTTTACGGTCCTAAATTTATTAGTTTGTTTCTTCACAGAAGTTTTTTTAACGATTCCAATTCCTAGCATCTAAATTTATAATGCTGCTGCCGTATTTATTCTGTTATTACTATATAACTTTTTAGATCAATTTGCAGCATCCAAATCAGATATCAGAAGAGGTAACAAACTAATCTATTAGTATAACAAAACAAACACATATGTAATACCACCAAACTACCTATACTACAGCTAAACTATGTATACGTAGCTAGTAGTTTTTGTCAAGAGCACATACTTTAATTGCAAACTTTAAAGATATATATATTGGTACCCAACTACTTACGTATCCACTTAAAAAGACACTAGGTGCCCCAGGTATTTAGCTCCAGTCAATGCTTTTTAGCTCGACTATAGAGACCGCTAACAGTTTTAATTTCACCCTGATACATAATTAAAGTTTTTCAGGATGTTTCATTTGAAAAACAAAGGCTAGTTAGTAACTAAATAATTTTACAGAACCTTCTAGTTAATTACTCTTCAAGTCTTCCGACTTTGCAATAAAAAACTTTTAAAGAGAGCTATTGTATGTTTACCAATGGCATCTATTACTTAATCCAAATGAAGATTTAAATTTATTACATTGCAAAACAGCTGACAAACGCTAATGGGTCATAAGAGGACAAAGAAAGTTAAAACGAGGCTTGCATATTTCTATAAGTATTCTAGATTCATTACTACACACTAAAATCATATCTATCCTTAACATTTCAGATACGCTAGGTCCAAAAAGCTGCTTCAAAATACTCATTCAAGCACATATCATCTTACCTCTGAAAATCCAACGTTTGTAACTTTCCACGCCGTGTAGAAGTATAAAAAAAGAACAATGCCCTCACTATTGGATGTCTTCATTCGTAAAAACAGATACAAATAACAATAAAGCTGGGTATCATGTTTTACAAGTTTTCGCCTTAATATGTAGTCAGTCTTCACCAAGTTTGTTAATATCTTAACCAGAAAAATGTTAACCCACGTACCTATCCTCGAAACTACCATATTCATTGTTGATTTGTAGATCCCAAAAGTTATGCACATCTTGGAAGGTTCAAAATCATGTAACCAGTTGACTAAAGTGGGTGATAGTTACGTAAGTTCACATTTATCTGAATCGACAATTCTTATATTCATATATATCATCATCCGACCCTTAATACATCTATCTTAATCATCATTTCATCACCACGCTTAGCCAAATGCTCAAACACTTACTACTATCTGTGTTTGTATATATCCTAATAATCACTTCACATACACATTCAAACACCCCTAAACGTAAAGTTCTAGGGAGCAATAACAATTAATCAAATATATAGCAGTTTAGTCTACAAAACATAAAATATGCCATTTTTTTACTCACCAGCTTAATAGCAACTTCTTCATTCGTCTGGATATTAGTACCTGCAAAACAACCAAATTCACAACAATCATCAGATACAATCTCATTAAGTCAACCAACATCCTAATCATAACTGATAATTAAAATGAGATAATCAATAATAACTATAATTAACATACAAACCTAAGTAGATCTCTCCAAATGAACCACTGCCGATCTTACGCCCTAATCGAAACTTATTCCCCACACGAGGCTCCATTATGTCTACGATATTATAAACCCTATATCACAAAAACTAACGAAAATTTAAACAATAGTACGGAATCCGATTATCGCCTCATTAGAGAACCGGCGAATCCGTTAATCGAGATGAACCAGAAGTCCACGTCAGCCACCATCGACCGCCATGAATAGTGAGCTTGAAAAAATTAGGTCAGATAGAAAAAAGAAATATTTAACGGAATGAACAGATCAACTGGAAGGAAATTGACTGGGCAAAAGTAATTTATGTGATGAAAATGAGGTTAATTTGCGTATAATTGCAATGGAGGTTTTATTAGGTTGGAATAATAATGTGATTTGGGAAAAGAGAGAAGGAAAGAGGAGGCATCGTTTGATTACACCTCCACATAACAGTATAACACACGCTAAACGAACACCTATACATACATATAAATACGTATACGGTATACGGTATACGGATACGTACTCTCACTCTTTTGGGTTTCTTACTGAATCGAAGTTAGGGCTTTTTGAGCCCAAAAGAAAAAGAATAAAACTACAAATGTAAAGTGTGTGATGTGGAGGAGTAGTTAGTTGTTGGGTCACACAATGTTTTATACTTTCAAGTTGGTGTGGATCTCCGCCTATGGCTAAAACCAAGAAATAAAGAAATATAAACGTGACCAGTACTTTATAAGAAAAATGTTATACATGTTTCTACTTTTTATATTTATAAATGGACCTACAAAATAAATGGTTTATCCTCGTGAAACCGAAATTATTTATATCTCTCATTAACTTGGAACAACAGCCATGTATAGCTATTAAGTCTCAGAATTTATGTTTTTATCTAATCATTCAGCTCAAAATAAAAGATGAAGGTAGAGAAAAAACTATATACTAAGTATGTTTATTTTTAGATCTAGATTTTTAATTTTATTTACCATTATTCATTTCTAAAATACATTTTCAAGCTTTGACAATGAGAAAAAGAACGTTATTAACGATAATTCTAAGAGATACCGTTAAAATGTTTGAAGATGTATAAATGAGTTTTTTATACATGTCTTAGACACACTAAAGGCATCCTTATAACAATCGGTATAATTTGTCAAAAAGAATATATACTAGACTGGGATTAATTTAGAACATTGGTAATGCCGTACATGTTGTTAGAGTATCAATAGTCCAGCAACATATCACCTTAGGCCACTCCCTATGGATTGGTCGTTCTCTGTCTTCCGTTTAAGTGGCTCCCGTCCTTCGTCCTCCGCCATAGGCACAGCCCCATTCTGGGGTATTGTCTTTGTGGTTACGTTCTCTGCAAGACAGAAGTAAAACGGTAAGGAAATGGGCCCAAGTGTCCAACGGCTCCATTTTAAAAAATAAAATTTAACACTTTTTCATATATGTATAATATACAATTATAAGTTTTTACACACAATTCCCACTATCACTACTTAATTTACACACAAAATATATCAACAATTACCACTCTTTTTCACATACAATTATCACAATCTCTACTTTATTTTACACAAATTAGATCAAACACATTCACTTAAAAATGCCTAAATAACACCGCAACAATATACAATCACAATCAAATGATTTTTTCAACTACTTAATCAACAATCCTACTCCAAATGCGAATTATTCACTGGTGAATTCGTCTCCGGCACTCCAATCGAGCAATCCTTCACCAAGTCACATGAATTTTACACAATTAATATAATTTTTATTATTATTAATGTGGCATACTTATTTTAATTAATGTAATTTTATTATTATTAATGTGATATACGTTCTTTAATTAATGTAATTTTTATTATTATCTAGGTGACGTACCTCTTTTAATTGATGAATTTTTTTATTATTATTGATGTAATGTATTTTTTTAATTTATGTTATTTTTATTATTAATGTAACGTTTTTTTAAAATTATGTTTTAAAAATATAAATGTATTTTATAGTAGTTAAGAAAATTACATGGATCTGAAAAGTTCAGTCCTTCAATTATTATAGACATAATTCAATTATTCTTTAATTTTTCAGTCTTTATACTAATGTAACTCTGAAATAGAAGTAAATTATAAATTTCATTATAAAAAATATTATTATAAGATTTGATGGGCTGTCAGATCTTCTACTTCTATACATCGTTACCTTTTAACATCCACAATTCAACAACTTAATAATTATTATGGGACGAGTCCCATTTCCTTTTTATTTTCTATATGGTATACAAGTTTCTAAATGAATTGGAGTGAGACTCCACCTTTGTCATCCATTCAACACTTAATGTCATTGGAATGGTTTTATGGATTCAGTGTCATGTCAAAGTCTATTAAGGTCATTCTTAACGGATTACGTATTTTTGTTTCATTTTTTATTACGTATCTTTGTTTTATTTTTTATGTCAGTTCAGTGTTACGTTAGTATTTTTTTTAAGAAAGACTGAATAAATATGGAACTCTGTCAACATATGACGTCTCTTCAAAAAGATTGTACTCCACATGACCCCTACCCTCCATCAACAATCTCAGCAAGGCATAAATAGATCATATCCAAGTTTTCAAGTGCTTCCCTTTGGTCAACATGACCCCTGCATCAAGAACTTGAGATTTTTAACAGTGAAATCGAGCATTTTTTGAAACTATAAAGATTAATTAGGAATAATAGAAAAGTTCAACAACCTGAGGAGAAGAGTAACTGCTTCAAAGAAGCCCTGCAGGACTGTTGCTAGAGCTAATTCGTTTTCATCATCACCTCCGATAAAGTGCAAATCTTGTATGAATCTATAAACCACCACGTTATTCTCAAATATTGCTATCTCCACTGTAGATATACTTGTCAACATACAAATGACGATGTCATTGAAGGAAAAAGTAACGTACTGTAGTATGATTTCTAGTTTGGGTAACAAACTTTATTTAGGAGTTTACTCGGAAAAAGGTACCCAGCTTTCAATGTTCGGATTTGTTACTCAACTTTACAAGATTACTATGGAGTACATTTTCTGAAAATTTGATAGATATCACACCTAGAAATTAAGAAGCTAGAGTACATTTATTCTACATTTTTATGCAATTAGCCAATAATAAAAAACCAAACCTTCGGTTCTAGCAATTTTCTTTAGAGTTTTAACATACACGAACTTTTCAAAAGCTAACTTTGCATTATAGTTGGCCAATCTGGCCAATCGTCTGAAAAATACTTGACAGCCACGCGTTTTCTTCATAATCCAAAAGGACAATGGTTTTTAATTTTTTATCATAAGGCTGGCGTCCTGTAAACGCCCAATTAATAAAGAAATTTTTTTGTTACTAATATAAGTAAAATTGGCCAATCACGTAACACTATCTATAACCACGAATACGAAATGTGTACGAGCGGCTCAAACCCATCGGGAGTCTAAAGCGAACTTTTAAAATGGGCCATTTTTACTATAAATTTTAACTTATTCTATTTTACATAAAATTTATCTTTCTCGCTTTTTTTGATGCAAAATCTTTAATTACGTCATTAAAATCAGTTTCGTTTACTAACTACATTTCAATTGATAAAGTAGCTAATCCATTTAACATTTCTTGTGACATTGTCGATTTTAAATAGTTTTTCACAATTTTAAACTTTGAAAAACTTCTTTCGGCTAAAGCAACTATTACGGGAATGGTTAATATAATTCTATATGCAATATAAACATTTGGAAAAGAATCAAGTTTTTTAATATAATTAGGTATATCAATTGGTTTGTCATTTTCTACATTTATGATTTCTCTTAGAACCCTTAATTATAAAATCAAATTTATACCAATAATATCCGAACAATCACTATATTTTTTTTCAAGATTAAGACAACTGTCTTTTAAATCTTTTTCTTCAAGAAACTTTAATTTTGATATGCTAAATAGAAAACCAAAAAGAGTTTCATAGAATTTAAATTGATCAAATCTACTTTCAAGAGATGTATTAGTAATTTAAATCAAAGATCAATAGTGAAAAAGATTTAAAGTTAATTAGTTAAAATTTAATAATGACTCACTTTTTAATCACTAAACGTCGAAATCAAGCTTAATGAGAATTAACATAAACATAAAGGTTGCTTCAAAGTCTCATTCAGTGATTGATTTTGTAAGCAAAAGAACAAGAAGGCAAGAAGATTAATTACTTTGAGTTTGATAATTGATTTATTATTATGAATGGAGAATGGGGGATTACATAGAGCCGTATGGAAAAGGAAAAAAGAACATGAAATTCTGGAAACCAACCGTCAATTATGATCAGAAAATCATTTAACTATAAAATAAATTGAGAAAATCACGTTATATTTTATTTTGTTTCCTAAATCTAAATGTCGTGGTTTTTTTCTTTCACCTAATGGACTATTAATCAAATGGGCTTTGTGAGGTTAAAATTATAAGAATGAGGTCTTATAAATGGGCTATTAATTTAGTGTCTTAACAAAGAAAAAATCAACATATTATCTATATCTATATATATAATTAAAAGAGGATACAATGGAAGAATCTTAGCCCTTCATTGTTTTTCACCATTTTCGATCCAACGATCTTAATTTCTTTCATCTTTATACACTTTTGGCCCCTTAAATATTTGATATATTTATTTAAATTAAAAAAATAGATCAAATATTTTATTTATTTATAAAAGTTAAAGAGTCTATAAACTATATAAAAAAATCGACTACAATATTTTGTTCATTTTATTAAAATTAAATTCGTCCCGAGTTATAGCGGGTCTATAAACTATATAAAAAGATCGACCAAATAAAAATTAAATTTGACCCGCGATCGTGGGTCTATAAACTATATAAAAAAATCGGTTACAATATTTTATTCATTTTATTAAAATTAAATTCCGTCCCGATTATAGCGGGTCTATAAATATATAAAAACATCGACTAAAGAAAAATTAAATTCGACCCACGTTATCGCGGGTTTATAACCTAGTATGTAATTATAAGGAAATGTATAAACCCTCATAATTTTATATATATAAAAAAACATACATAGATATATATGGGGTATTAAAACTTATGGTCTAAAGTGATTATTTTACTGGCTTTACCGTTAGCCACCCCTGAAAATGTGGATCTAATTTTCATGTAAGTAGTATATTTTGTGGATCTAATAAACATAACAACTATAATCTAACGTTTGATCACCACATATATAATAATATATGCGTTACAAATGCGGATTCACGTGAACAAGTAATGATCTGATCACAATAGTAATAAACAGAAGAATGCGTGTTAGAGATGTATAGAAGAATGCATGTATGATTATGAATTAGGGATTAATAAATTACATCTTTTTTTTTTAATAGTTAAATGATACATAATTCATAAACAGAGATTGCATGCAATTAAAAGAGATGAAAAGTGGACGTACCTGACGATCAGAATGCGCCATTGATGGGTGATAATTTGTTAACTGAAGACTGGATTAATTGCAGAAACTAAAAACAGAGAGAGTACGGTTTATAAGTTGGTAATCTCTTTGGGCCTACGGTTTTTAGTTTGGGTCTTTTCGAGACAGATTTATACGTACATAAAAAACGATTATTTTTAGGGCTATTTAAATAATATTTTGTAGGTTATATATTCAATTTTTTTTGTACGAACTGTAACGTAAAAAGTAATTTTCCGTTGATAGATTGTTCAATTAAACTTTGCAGTTTTAGGAAAATACGACACGTTTTTAGTTTCGGAATTTTTTTCTCTATTTATTTTTATTTTATTATAATTTTTTTTTAAAAATGGGAGGTGTTTTTAGTTACTAGAAAAGTAATGAAAGTTTTGAAAATGTGTTCAAATTTTTTTATTTTTTTATTTAAACCCAAATGAGTTTGTTTTAAAAGATAACACTTGAAAATAGTAAAATAATGTCTTAAAAAGCTTAGTTATAAATTTAAAACTAAGCTTTTTATTTTGTAAAGTAAGCACGTCTACTACTACAGGTACATGCATAAAGAAGGGATGACAAAATTTCACTTCCAAAGCCATTCTATACTGAGATTTTTGTTCAATATATTGCATGTATAGTGTCACAAACCATAAGTTTAATAAATGGGCATAATATTTTGGATTAGTTACAGTAATTTAACCATTTATATTAACGATGGCATCCACAAGTACGGCTATTGTATTGTCACACTGTTAAACTTGAATGCGTAGTTTCCAGCGGTTAACTTGCTTAAGGTTGGTCAATGGAGTACAAGCTAAAAATTTCACTCATCAAAATGGTTTATTTGCTTTAAGTTTATAACAAGCCCGTTAGATAAGAGATTAAAAAATTCAAAATTGATAATTTTTTTAAAGACAAAGTACAGGAATCTTATGAACTTCAGTTGAAAACCATTAACAATAGTAAAAATTGTACCAATTTTACATAAAGTTACACTCTCACAAGTACAAATATCCTACCTACATTAAATTGCATAAGAAGAAAATACTCAAAGAAAATAAAAAGTTAAAGAAGAACAAAAAGTCAAAGATCCTGGTTAGGTTGACCAAACCATCATGGTTCATGGAGCATAAAAGCTCAGCCCACACTTGCATTTCCATCCCTCTGGCTCATAGTTGGAATACTGGATGCTTACACCACTAGTAGTTGGCACTTGTGTAGCTTCACAAGGACTGCACCCATAACACTTGTGTTCACACTTTGGTGGGCTTGATCCTATTCTGTTGTCAACCAAATTTCCATCCTTCAAAGAAACACACCAAGATTTTAACTATTTAAACTTTTGAAATATACCCATTAGTCAAACTGGTCAAAGAAGAGTGTACATACCTGTTTTAAGTCCATGGTCAGTTGATCATGTGGAGTAAAAATGGTAGCACTTGATGAAAAAGGCCTGCAAGTTACACTCAAAATATGCAGCATTATTATTGTCATAAGAAAACCGAAGAATATTGATTTCATTCCTTTTTGGGTGATAGCGAGTATGATGACAATGTGTTTTGGAATGATTTGTGTTTTAGAAAGTATGGATCTTTATGAGTGGATATAGATAGATATAATTATAAATATAAGTTGTATGTATATATAGTGAGAGATTGGCCCCTACAAAACAAAAGAGATGGATTCTGGGGCAGAAGAAACAAGAAAAGTCCAAAGATTTCATTGGGATTCTATCTCACATAGTTTCTTGATTTGGCATAGTGATGGAGAGTGATCAGATGGATGTTGCTTATCAGACAAGTGATTCTAGTACCACTAGTCCACAAGAGATCCATCACTAGTTAGGACCAATGTGGGACCCAATCAGGACCAGTGGGAGTTTTGGTTGCTCAAATTTCTCGTAGGTATCGAGTTTATTATTCAGAGATTAACATGACGGGTCATGTTGTATCGTATAAAAAAGGTAAATATTAATGAAAAATTAAGTATGAAGCTAATTTGAACAAGTTGAATGGTGCAAGTCTTGTTGAAATACTTTTAAGTTTACAAGTACTATTAAAATCAGTTTATATGAAATATATGTTGAATGACACACCCGAAACTGGATTCTCCCTTTTGGCCCTTGTATAAGAAAATCATAAAGTGACATACTTGAACCTGGTTACATAATTTGACTACTTTTTCATGTATTGATGCAATAAATAATACTAAACAATACTATAAAAAATCAAATCAACTGTTTCTTATAATAGTCAGTGACAACTCATTTGAGGACAGGTGATGGTTGGTCTGTTTTCATCTGCTTCTCACAGTTATACTCAGGCCAGCCCCCACACCCCTGTGTATAGGTGTAAGAGAGAGTCAATTGTTGTCAAAAGAGTATTTTTTTATAATGATATTTGGTATAGGGTATCTTTAATTATAAATCTTCTATGATATAATTTTGAAAAAAAGAATCATTTTAATGGGTGTTTGAAATTCGTATTGTAAAATCACATGTGATTTAATATTGATTAAAAATCATATTTTAAATTAAAATAACTAATATAAATACATATAGATAATCGCATTATCAATTATGATTTTTAAAAAATGAAAATAATTTTATTTGACAAAACTAAAATTGTAATTGCACATGATTACAATTATATTTGTATATAATTAAATTTCAAAGTAGTAATCACGTATGATTAAAAAGTAATTATACATATAAAATAAATATTAAGTTGAATCACGTATAAATTATCATCTATCAATAATTACTCATCATATATAAATCTTAAATTCAATTGTAATCACATGTGATTAGATACAAAATCACATATGATTAAACATCAAACCCACTAATCATATATGAGCATGGGTGAAAATAAAATTAATCTTACAAATGTTATTTACAATTATTCATTTACAATTACAAATGTTATTAACATATAACATCAATATATAACCGTCTACCAATTTCAAAATTTTATCATAAATCACACGTGATTATATACAAAATCACATCTGATTAAACATCAAACCCGTCATATATCATATGCACTGTGTCTTTCAAGACCCAGCATAAAAATGAAAAAAGAAAAAATTGTCAAAAGTATATCTTGTGAGATTTCTAATCGAAATTAAATAGATGCTGATTTCGAATAGGTAACTTTTATAATTTTTAGCAATACCGTATGTGAGATATTTAATTTTAAAAAATCAAGTGTAAGTAAAGTTTTGAATGAAATAAATTATCTAATTTTTATTATTTTTTTAACCATTCTTCAATAAAATCATATGTTAAGAAAGAATATTTTTTTAAGTGTTATATTTACATAATTGTGACAACTGAATAGAATTACAAATGTTATGGCATGCTTATTATTTATACGTAATAAAACTTAGTCACATATTTGATTTTATGAGACTGAAATTTATTATATATTTACAATGTTTGATAGAGATCACATGCTTTTTGTGCTTCATTTCTACGAGTCATTTGTAATATTTAATGAGTATTACTAAACATATTAGTTTAAAAAAAGAATATTGCGTTGAAAATTATTATAAACTGTATCACGTAAGTAGTTAACTAATAAGTTTAATAAAAAAAATTAATATAGTCACATGAGATTACCTATTCACATCGTGGATTTTCAAATTAACAAGGGAATGAAGTAATAATTTTTTCATCATATCATACACTGAAGATGAAATCTATAGATCATGATTAAGATTGTTTATTTAAAGTCAAACGGTAGCCTTTAGCCATTTCCAACAAACAAGAAAGTCTCTGTCAAATTGAAGGAAAGTTTTATAGGGTGACAATTAAATCTTATATAGTACATTGGTTAGAGTATTAGTCAATGATAAAGGCTCATGCAACTAGGATGGAAGTAACAGAAATAATGATGTTAAGGTGGACATGTGGTAGGACCATGTTTGACATGATACCGAATGGAGTTTATAGGGAGCAGCTGAAAGTGGCGACTATTACCAATAAGCTGAGAGAAGGACAACTGAGATGGTTTGGATATGTAAGGAGAGTAGAAGCCATCACAATTGATGGCCATAAAATGAAGGGTAGACCTAAACTTAGGTTGGAGGATAGACTGAAACTCGATCTGAAGAACTTGCAGTTGTCAGAGGACATGATCTCTGATAGAAATCGTAGAGGCTTATGATTAGTATAGACGAGTATGGTGAGTAGGTGGTTTAGGATCTTCTGAAATACCTAGGCATACCGTCGTAGTTGTATATATTATATATTTTTCTACTAATCTACATTGATCTATACTATATTTATATGTATTGTATATACTATATGTATACTTGTAGTTTGGTATAATTTATACATATATGTAGTTCCATTTATGTACTCTCTAATATTTACTTATACTATATATATCACATTTATATTTACTACATCCATATATTTTTATATATTTTGTATATCGATTACATATAACTTTTTACAGTTATTTATTCTCTATTTTATATTCACATCAAATTCATTACACATATATATACTGATATTATATTGATATCTATGTTATATTAATATTCTAAGTCTATATCATATAGTATGCATATATCTATATAATAAAGCTGCATTTTAACCATATTTTAATATATTTTTATAGTTATATCATATATTATATTTATAACTTATTATATAGTCACACATTGTATACCTACATGTTTACATTCTATATATTTATACCCTAGTATACAAACACATTTACTAACAAATATTTATTTTCTTACTTATACTCATTTGTGCAATATACTACATATACGTTCGTGTATGTCGAAGGTCTCTTTGGAAACAATCTCTCTACCATCGGGTAGATGTATGATTGTTTACATCATACCTCCTCATACCCCACCAATAACGGGATTAAATATTATTGTTACCATTTTATTAACTTCTTACGCCTCAAGTGATATCGTTTATATTTATTCAACACAACTATACAGTCTGATCAAGTGGTAATTTATTTTCCTAATTAAATGAATCTAACATGTTCCTAAAATCTGAAGGGCTGTCCTATCGTTTTTACTTCATGCTAATTCATATACATGTGCTATTTTCCAGTAAATTTTGTTTGATTCTCAGTTTTAGACTTTCTAAAGAACCTCATAATTCAACGGATTTATATATTTATGTGTTTGGTGGACAGGACGAACTGATTGGACGATTGAGAGTACTACTGGTTCAGCCAGCTCGGTCTGCAAGCAACCCATAAGGACCTGCTATATATATATATATATATATGGTAAATGTACCATCTCATACTAGGACTTTCCTTGGGTGTAAATATGAGGTGGTACTCAATTGTTATTTTATTACACTTTTGTGCATCTCGTTTTGGATTATGTGACTATAACTACTAGGTGTCCAAAAAGTTGTATTATATATTAGGTAATTGCATGTGTGTTCTGTTTGTGGTACAATTGGGTAATTACTTGTTTGTATATCAAATGCATGGTTAGGGTCAAAAAATTAATTGTCTTCTGAAATATAACTTGCTATCCTCTCACTTACTGCACTCTATATTTTCTATGTATCTATTATATTTTCTCATCGCATTGCGCAAGTATCTATCTAGTAATCAGTAAAAAGATATAAACATAAGTAACAAAAAGTGTAAATAACCACATAAAGAAGATGTAGCAGATTGTCATCACAAAGTGATCCATAAACAACAAATTTATTTGTTTAGATTGATTTAACTTAAATATTTTGGTTTTGTAATGACAGTTGCCAACACTTCTTTTTTCAAGTATTTTGACCATATCACAAACAGTAACAATTATTTTGAGTTCCTTTTCCACAGTTTAACCAGGTTATTTCCACTGTTAGGTGAACGTAGTACTTGAGCCAAATCATTAGTGTCTAACAATCATGAAAAGAAATAAAACAGCTATTCCCGCATCTTTAAGACCCCATCATTGATACCAACTACCTTAACGGAAATTGTCCATTCAAGATTTTGACATTTACCCTCCATAAAGGGCAACTTTGTACATAAAGGGTCTTCAACAAATGTCACAATCATGCTTATAATTTTGAGCAAATTACACAAATCAATTATATGTTAACAGAAAAATCAAATACAAGGTCATCATGATTCATGTGCTATTACCTTTTGAAAATGACAAAGGTAGCTAGAATAATATGACACGTGATCGACCTGTGTAATTTGTTCTAAAATTTTTAACATACATTGTATTATACATATTCATATGAATATAAAATTTGGCACAAAATAAAAAATTAAAACACTACACATAGACTCGATTTTAGTGCGTAACCAAAAAACATCAAAATTTTCTAAAATCATAGTATATACACCTAATTTGGTATTTATAAAATTTCGCACAAAATCAATAATTTGAAACATTACGCATAAAACTCAGTTTTTGTGCGTCATAGAAAAAAAAATCAATAATTCCGAAAGTTATCATAATATATATATACATAATTTGGCAGTCAAATTGTATATAATACCTAATATATCATATCAATATAAAATTTGGCACAACGTAATTTGAAATCAAGAATTATAAAAAAGAGTTCTGTTCTAAAAACATCAAGAATATGAAAAGTTACCATATATTACAACATAATTTGACAACCTAGTTGTTGTATACAAATAATAAAAAAGAGTTAATAGACACATACATCATTAAACTTTTTAAAAATGTTTAATTTAGAGAATGATCTATTAATTTTTATACAACAATAGCAACAATGAATATCCAATAAAAATTTGATGCTTTATGGTCTAACCGATAAAACTACTGACTTTATCTATTTTTGTGTACATTAAAAAAGAAAATTAAAAATAAAATCTTAAATATATAAACATTTCTCCTTCACTTTCAAAGTACTATCTCATTTTTTTCTCTCTCTAGATAAGTTTCTTCAACTACTATCTAAATACTCGCTACAACCACCCACACAAAATCTATCATCCAACTATCACCAACACTGGTCTTCATCCCTGTCACCATTAGTCCTCGCGACCACATACCGTCTTCACCACCGCTCCTCGCCACCACTTGTCGGCCTTCACCACCACCGTTGGCCGGCCATTGTATGAACTTTTAACCAAAATTTTCAGATCTAGCTTTAGGGATTATCTTCTTTTCGTTTTTTTGGTAAGATTCCGTTTTGTTAGGGGTTTTTTATGATGAGAAAAGTTCAAATAAGAATGGTATAAAACTAAAGAATGAGTATACTAATAGGATTCTTTCATTTCAAATACTTATTTCCACCATTTTCTTTGGAATTAATTATCTCACAAACCGTAAGTCAATAAAATATAAAAAATTACATAATTAGAATCAACGTCATTTTATCTTTAATTAGAGATCTCACGTGATATACTTCTAACGATTTTTTTTCCTATTTTTTAATGGGTTTTAAAATTCCTAATGTTAAATCACATGTGATTTATCACAATAATAATCACGCGCGATTATATATCCAATCAAATGTGATTTTGAATAATAATCACATGTGATTATATTTTTCAGACCCGGTAAAAAAGAAAAAAAAAAGTTTGTCGAAAATATTATTCACAAACTAAAGATACAAAAACATTGATTCTAAATATATAATTTTTAGAATTTATTGACATACCGTTTGTAAGATATTTAATTTTAAAAGTTTAAGTAGAAAAGAATTTTAGTAATAAAATTGAGCGATCATATTTGTTGTTCTATTTTTTAATTTATTTATCATTCTTATTCGACTTTTTGATGAGAGATCATTTTTCATAAGGCATTCTTTAAGATCTGTGCGAAAAGGAAACAAAAAATTGACGGTGGCGAGCTAACGTTTCCATTGACGTGGCTGACGAATTTCCGTTTTCATACCTAGCTGTATTTTTTCTTTTAAGATCTACAAATATGTTACGTTTTTATAAGATTTTCATATTTGAATTATGTTAAGTGGTAGTTATGTTGTTGGAAATGAAATATGAATTACGAAGTTCTGATTTCAAGATTTGAATTTGAGTTGTTACTAGTTACATGAAAGAAAAAGTAAATTAAATAACAAAGTAAAAAGTGTAAAATTGTTGTTTTTATTACCAGTTATTTAAAAAAAGGAAAAAGTAAATTAATTAAATAATGTATTTCTACAAGTATTGAGTTGTTGCCGTGATCGAATTGATGATACGATATTACGGTGGTGTTGATGTTTGCTGTGGGTTTTCATAGGGAAGATGACAAAATCCAATTTTCCAGTTATTATATATTCCTAATTAATTGATAACTTAAAAGTTATGTATATTAGTGAAAGTTAGATGATGGAGTGCTGCTGTATCTTGCTCAAAAAAGAAGTGTTGCTGCAACTTGGATGATGACAATGAACTCTTCTGTTCTTGTTGATGAAACGATGATGATGATGATGATAATGATTATTGTATGATTTTAGGTTGAATTAAAAAAGTAAAATAAAAGTTTAATAAAAAGAATTTAAAAAGGTAATTAAATGAAATGGAATTAAAACGACTCGGATACGATTTAGTGACATGGATTTACGTGAAAATTAACTGATGACATGAATAATATGTGGCGGTTCCATGAACAAGTCAACCGGTAACTAATAATTCAAAATTTACCCAATTCATCAATTTGGACAATGTTGTTAGCATAAGTTATTCTTAAACATATCAAGTATAGTTAGGGTTGCTTTAAGTTAACAATTTTTTATTGTTCTCTAAGTTGAATATCTTGTGAAAGTTTGATGCCTAACTAGACATTAACCCTAATAACATTATCAATATAAAAAACCAACATCAATAACCTTAAAATGTAGCAGTATGTATATCCATTTAGACGACAAACAACTACAAAATTACAACTCCAGATAAAAGTTACATTGTCAAAAAACAAAAACAAATTGGTGACAACTTTGCCAGCAATAAATAATCAAAAGGCCAGAAAGTTCCTTCAGAAAATGCTACACAATCTTGTGGGAAAAGAGTTTTTCTCACCGAATATAAATTAAAAATATAAGTAAGCAAATCTACCTCAACAACACCCCCCATAAATAATGTCAAATCCTTTTAATAAAATGCGAAAGACTGAATACCAAATTGCACCTCCAAATATACATACACGATGACTGCACTTCAGTCATTGCTTTGAATCGCATCAGAAATCCATTCAGATGCAGCTTTTGCAACGTCTGGCTCAATCAGCGTGGAACCAGATATTGGAGTAACGGAAACCTGTTGCCAAAGCAAAACAAAAGCATGACTCTTTCACATCAAAAATGGCTTTCATTCCTGTAGACCATACAGATTGGCTTCTAATACGCTTTACAATAACAAGGGGGTGTTGGAATTGCTTATTAAGTGCTTATCTACTTGTTCTTTATTTTTCACAGTGGATAAACAATCTCAAACACTCTTTTGAAATAGCTCATCTGCTTGTTGTTTTAGAAAGAATAAGCACTTGAAAATGAGAAAGTTAGCACCTACTTATAGTTTAAGCAGATAAGCACTTCACGGTACATGATCCCAAACACCCCTTTGAAAAATAATAATTAATCAATGCAATACTCTGCTGATAATCTACCAAGAATCCACTTTGACTGTATATATCAAATCTAAGTATTTCACAAGTTGATACGGCATCATTAACATATTAACAATGTTGTTTTTATTTGTAGCACTCTTGACATTTGACCTTACAGGTCACATAGGGTATTTGTTAGAGAAGAGAAGGAACAAGAAAAATTCCAAATGATTCAATTCAAGGGGATGATTGGAAGTGCATTTTGAAATTGATGACGTGATATTAAGTAATCAAAATAATAAGAAAATCAGCAACCATAGAATGCATTGCTGTAACTAGTGTTTGGATATTCTTCCATTAGTTTGAGTGGCAATTCTAAATATTTAAGTATTAAGTAACTAATTTATAAAATTACCAAAATACACTTTTATATTATACAAGTATAATATAATTTGTAACTGTGATAAGTTAATCTCTTGTTGAATATAATATTCAGCAGTCGACTTGTATATCTAAAAGATTTTTAATAGGAGCAAAATATAGAAGTAAATCAGTTTCAGATTACACATCCAAACACTCACTAGTATAAATGATGCATGTAAGCTATGAGTCTACTACACTTACGAATCCATCTTGAAGGGCTCTAAAATCAAGATTCTCATCCGTATCTTCCTCGTTGGAGTCTTGAAACTGCATTACCAATTATAGTTGCTTTTACATCCATAACAAGAAAAAGAAAAGAAAAAAAATCGGAACTAGTACCAGCTTCATGTTGCCTACCTCTAGCCTGAAGTATTTGACTGTTCTAGTGAGGTCAACTTTCCCTGATACCCCAACTGATTCAACAACCTCCAAGCTCTTCTTTTGTGAGTTTAACCGTCGAGCTGCACCCTTATCAATGCAACACGACAAAACAATCAAACCAAATACGCAAAGTAATTGTAAAATGAAGGTTATGAACTTTTTATGAGCTACTAACTGCTGCAGATGCATCTCGACCAAGCTGTGCAAGCTGCAAACCCATGCCTGGTTGATTGGCCATAAAACGTGAAGCTGAAGGGTTCCTGTTGGCTGCAATTGCTTGCCAAATTGGTTTTGAGTTCCAAGAACTTTGCTTTGTTAACTTAAATCCCTGTGAGCATGAGACATCACACACGAGTGAACACATTTCTTTGTTAATTTTAATTGAGAGTCAATAACTGCACAAAACAAAAAAAAAACTCCAGACCCACACCAATGCATTATACTGCAATTACAAAAGTCTTGGCAAGAACAAGATCCAAAAGGATAGTAGCTAAAACTATTTGAAAAGGTGTGCTACAATAAAACAAATTCTATTTTTTCAAACTATGCTTACTAAGAATCTAGAAAGAGACTTGATATGTTAACAAGAACACATTAGAACAAATCAATCACTTATAAAATCCTCCAAAATGCTGGTTAAAAATTCACAACTAAAAGTACAGATCATTTCTTATATTTCCACACTTAAAAGCTTTGGAAAAATTGACTAGATAACAGAAGTTCCTAACCCAAAACGATATAAATATTATTTTACATGTCTGCATCAAATGTGGAGATTTCACATATAGTGACATTAACCATAGAGCATCTGATTCAAAACGAGACAAACCTTGTTCTCTGTAGGGAGTGCAGGAACGGTTATATGTAACGAAGAACTTTTGGGGAAAACCCCTTTTTCAATATCTCTTATGGCTGCTTTTATTACCGGCATACAAACAGACACTGCATCCTTGAAATGACTTTCTTGACTTTCACCTTTTTTCCTGAAGCAGATTATATTTGCTTCAATCTATTAGCGCACAATGCATATAAAGTAACAATAAAAAAGGAAAGTTAGAGCAACAAAGCACAAAAATAACGGAATTTACCAGTCTAGGGAGACTGATAAGGAGGGTACGCCACTAATTAAGGCTTGCCTAGCTCCAGCTATAGCACTTGAGGATAACCTGCATGATCATAATAATATGGAATCATTAAAATGGATAACATTAGTTTGATCATTAATATTTTAGAGGGTTCATTGTCTGAAAATGTATAAAACTTTACCCAGAATTCTTTGTAAAAATCAACGTTGAAAGTTTGTATTCTACGTATCAAACTTTGAATTATTGCTATTGTATGCATATGATGATTTCTTCATTAACCGCTTCCATACAAGTTATAAGAGGTCCGGTATACAATAGAATTTTAAGTAAAGTTAGATGCATTTTCCAATACTTAACCCTAAAGGGGGAAAAGAAGAAGACAAAACTAAAGAACTACTTACATATCATGGCCAAAGGTTGGACCTTTATTAACTCCAACAATTACCTGTTTGTTATGCCAAGATGCAAGCAATGAAAACGAGTGAAAATTGACCAAAATTATAAAAAATTAATAGCACCTAGAGAAACATACCAGGAGTGGCTTTGACCATGCAAACAACGCCCCAGATAATGCCAATGAAACACAATCCACAGGTGTACCTACAAAAAAAACGAATGTTTCACAAATCACCGTTAAGTTCAGATAAAAATTGGAACTTTGGTTTAAAAATCTTGAAAGAATCATCCTTTAAGATTACATTCAAACAAAGATTGGAACTTTTTTCTAAAATCTTTAAAAAACCCACATTTTACCATTTTCCAATATACATAAGGAATGTCTAAGGCTATATTAATTATCGTTATATTTGGATTAGAAAGATGATCTTACCAGAAACCTCAAAAGCAGTGGCACCTTTAATTTCGGCGGTGGTAACCGCAATCGATTCTTGAAACGAAAACGAGTGTCCAGATAACGATTTATCGCTATAAAACAAATTAGCAAATATTTTAACTTCAATATTTCACCCAAAATCACAACCTTTTTCATATAAACATTCGATTTCAAATCTACATATACATCTAAAAGTCTCAGAGCATGATATAATCACGAAAGGATTCAAATTTATAACAAATAAACAAATCCTACGAATATAATCGATAAAGGATGCCCAAAACATATACGTAATGTAAATAAGAAGAAGGTGAAAAATAATTACTTACAATTGAGAGGCACAAACACTGACATTATATAGGCCTTGTTGAACAAGTGCTTCAATGAGATAAGTAAGACCAGGTGAATCAATTCCTTCGCTATTTGTAACAAAGATTACAGGCTTTGAAGGATCAAATTCATTATCATTATTATTATTCGATGAAGATTGAACAGTTGATTCATCATCTTTATTATTATTATTATTACTACTACTATTATTATTATTATTATTATTATCTGTATCAGAATCTTTAACAGAATGATTGTTTGCTTGTTGTTTTTTCTTTAAAGCATCTTGTAGATTCGAAACCAAACCAGGAGGTAAGAAGTGACCAGGGGTTGTCATTATATTTTTTATTTAAAAACAAAAGCAAAAAAAATATAAATATCAGAATGAAGAAAAATATGGATTTAGGGGGAAATAAATCAAACCCTAGAGAGAGGAAAAGGGGTATGATTGATGATGGAAGGGAGGGATAGATAGAACGATTCAAACGGCGTGTACGTATATCTATGTATGTATGTATTTATTTATTTATGTGTATATTATAATTATAATTATAATTATATTATAATATAATTATAATATTAATATAATATAATTATAATAGATACGGATATGGATATATGGATATGGAAGACACGGAGATAGAGATGGGGAGAGAGAGTTGTTTCAATGGGGTACCACCAACTTGGAGAGATTGAGATAGATATAGATATATATATAGAGATAAGATATATATATAGCGGGAGATAGAAAGAAGAACAAGCAACCAAGTCCAACACTTTAACGTACTTTTATAAAATTATATGTTTATGTCCATGTCACGTAACACTTTTTGTCATTTAAATGTTTAAAATATTATTTGTAAAATAAAAAGGAATTTAGTTATATATATATTTATATTGTATGTCATTTATAATTAAAATTCATTTTAATTAATAATAAATTATATAGATTATCTTTATGATTTGTAAGAAATAATTCAGATTGTCTTTTTATTTTTAAAATTACACGGATTATCTTTGTAGGTTGCAAGATTGCACGCCCACAATCCTTTTGCACATGTTAAGGGTTAGCAAACTTATTTAGTGGCCATTAGCTGAAAGGACTATGAGTGTGCAATTTTGCAACCCACAAAAATGATCCGTGTAATTTTTAAAAATAAAAGGACGATTGGTATTATTTCTTACAAACTACAACGATGATCCATGTAATCTACTCTACTATAAATACATGTATAATCTTTACTTCTTTAAACCTTACCATTTCTTTTACATTTTAAACTGCAAAGCTTATGACTAAAATGAAACAAAAACTTTATATACGTGTTCTAAAAGAAAGTCATCATAGCATAAAGAAAATAAGAATTTTAGACCCAGATGTACATGTCGACAATCAAAAGAATCAAAATCAAGAAATTTTTCTCGTCGGAACAACTTAGTTAGGTTAGATATCTAATTAGACCAATTCGCTAAACTTTTGAGAATCTGTTGTTAAATCACTAAATAGAAACACGCTAAACAAGAGGGAATAGATCTCCCCCTTTACACCTCTGAGTGACCGTCTAATCTGCATGAAGAATCCTATTTCACCATGACCAAAAGTGCCAAATAAGAGCGTAACAAACGCAAAAGTGACTTAACAGATAAATCTCCACTATTACTTCAAGACCATCTCCATCCATCACGAGAGTTTGAAAACAATACTAAATTTTTTACACAAGAAAATAATGTATTAAAATATCTCTAATTGATTTCACATTTCCAATATTCTAGACTTCAAGTTCTACAAAATATATATGTGTTCGATAGTGTTTGTGTTTGATTATGTTCATCACTTTATCTAACATATTAACAAACAAACAGAACAATCTCGTATTAATGAACATGAACGCAATTTTTTGTCCAATTACTTGTTCAATAACCTGTTTTGCGTAGTAAAAGTTAAGCGAATGAATATGAAAAAAGGCTATGTCATGTTCGTCTACATGCCTAATTTATACGTGAGTACGTTACCTATTAGAGATAGTTTTTTAATCCTAAATTCATTAGGATGCAACAAACAAACATATAAAATATTATTTAAGTCATTATAATGTGTTTTAGTATTAGGATAGATATATCACTAGACGTTACATTTTTATTATTATCAGGATCATTCAATTGACTAGTAACTGATTTGACTTTCTTAATCAAGCTGATTTGTTATGATCAGTTTGAGTTTTAACGTCAATAAATAATTGACATGAGGTACTTAACTGTCCATTATACACGTTTATACATTTTCACTCTACTTTTGGTCTAAGGGCCTGTTTGGCATAAAGCTTTTATGAGCTTTCCGGAGCTTTAGCTTTTAGTTTTTGAACGAAAAGCTCTTATGAAAATAAAAGTCTTGTTTGTCATGTATAAGCTGTAGCTTTAGAATCCAACGAAAAGCTCAAATTCTCAAAGCTACTAGAAGTAGCTTTTCGCGAAAAGCTCCAAACGCAAAGCTACATCTACAGCCTACAACTACTTTACCAAACATACCCTAAACTGATTTATGCTATTAGTTGTCTGTCTAGAGCCTTATTTAGTTATTTTTTAAGCCTTACATGTAATTAAAAGTGTCATCTTTTAAACAAATTAATTGATCATTTTGAGAAAATTTTACCTGATTAATATATTTAATTTAAGCCTACATATTTTATTAAAACTGTCATATTTTAAACAAATGAAATGACATTTTGGGAAAATTATAAAGATAGATATATTTATCTATAGACAATAGATCCTGAATAGTGGATAAAATACTAAATGTGATATGGTTTTATAGGTAAGATTTTAGGGAAAGAGATGTTAATAACAGAATAAGTCAATTAAATTATGTCAGGTGTCGTTCTTTTATCCTTTCATTTTCTTATTTTTTTTTCCTCTTTCCCTATCTTTTTATTTTATTTTTTTATTTACTATTTTCTTTTTTAGAACGACTTGTTAGATGTTGTAGTTCAGGTTTAGCAGTGACATCCAATTGGACAGTATGCTAACCCAGAGACCCTTATGTTCCTCTCTTTTTTATCTCGTGAAGGGGTAAAAGTTCCGGGTGAGACTCGAACTTGAGACCTCCCCTAGCCAAACATCCCCTCCCCATCTCCTTTCAATATACGCTTCACCTCTAGCAGATTGTTACACCCCTCTCATAACCATCGCCGGTATCTATTGTCGACCATTAGAATTCGACCGTCATCACCGTCAATCTTCTGAATCTAGAATCTGGCTACCGGATTTTATTTTATTTTTTCTTTTTGCAACTTACTCAAAAGGTGAACAATGATTTTTTTAACTCATATGCATTATATTAGAAACTTGTAGAAAACGTAAATAAACATGTTATCAGCAAGTTGAAAGATAAATGTTAACTAACATGAAATTACATTATCTTTATAGTTTTCTTAGTTTTATTTCTACTTTCAAATAATTATTTGAAAAAATAATAATACAGGAATCACATGTATATCATAAATGCATCAGTTATGCGACAAACATGGGTTAGATGATGTGTAAATTTGTAGTTATGATGCACCAATTTCAAACAATATGATCAACAACGTCGACGTATAAATTTAGTGCATCATAAAAATAAAATCTGGTGCATCGCAGGTTTAAAATCTGGTGTATCAACTTTATAAAATGGTACATCGATTGTTATTATTTCCGTATATAGACGACCGTTTCAAGATTTTTTTGAAATAAGAGTTTGATATGGATAATTGTAGTTATGAAGCTGTTGGACAAAGTTTCATTCTATAAACAAAGTCATTTAGACACTTCATCGAACATGTTATGTGCACTTTACAAAATACATGTTTTATTTGTAACTTTGAAACCTAAACTTGAATACGATGAATATATACGAATTATATACCAAAAATTGTTTATGATATGTAAATAAAACCTCATTTTAAGTAATTTTTCAATTTTTTACTTCATTTTTCTTTATCTTCTTTTATAGCCGTAGATATGGGTGGAGAAAATGGTTTATAATTGATAGAATTGTTTGGAGATGAAATTGTGGTGATTGGACGGTGGTGTTTGAAGTTAGCAAATTGATCGGAGATGACTACAAGATCCGATTCAAGAATGAGAAATGATAAAAGATTTTGTATGAAGAACGAAAGAAAAGTAAATGTGATAAGATGAAGATAGAGAATTTAATTTCTGTTTGTTTTATAAAGAATAATCTCTTTCAACATATGATTAGCTTCTTTTAATTTTCTATTGAATTTCTCTTTCAACACGAACCAATTTCTTCATTTTATAAAGAAAAATCATGATTTATGTTGCAACTTTTAACATGTTTGATTAATCTTATAAAAAATAGGATGACATTACCATATTAACTATGACATATCATATAATTGAGATAAAGTATGATTGTAAGATATGAGTATCTATTTTTCATGTGAATCTCGATTTAATTTCAAAAAATACTTCAAAAAACCTTGATTTTTACTGAAAGGTGGATATCATGCTTAACAAAACCAACTAGTTTTTGTAGACAAAACACAGATATCACATTACATTATCATTTAAGCAAAATGCCTAAATTTGTTATATTTGCATAAAAGGTTGCATCATACTCATTTTCTCATGAAGAGTCTTTTCATTTGTTTCATGATTTCCTCTATATAACACGTGTACTAATAATACTGGTTGAACAACGTTTGGTTCTCACTATAAGTTCTTAAAACACACGACATTGTAGAAGTATAATTACTTACCAAAGGCAATACAACTTGTACCTTTCAAATATAATAATAACAATAACAACTAAAAAATATGTCTATTAAATACCATAGAATAAAAACAATTGTAAAGGGATGTAACAATATTTTCTAACGTATTAAATATCACGACGTTTGCTTTGTAGTTGCAAAAGGATATTAAAGTGACAATAATTGAAAGATTTTTGATTATCTTTAATAATGGTCAGAAAGAACCTAAAGATACTTCACCAACTACAACTTAATGAAATTATGTCTCTCATGTTATAAAAGTATAAAACCACCTTCTTTTTCCCACAATTAAATGAAAATAAATAAATGTAACCATACTATAGTTGTAAATGACTGAAACAACAAAATCACACCATTTATTATGAACTTATAGTTAAACCTACAACTAATAGTAGACCAACAAAAGTGAACTAACAATCAAATATTGGACCAACCACACTTGACCAAAATTCAATTACACAACACCTAAAACTAAAATATAATAAAATCAGCTCATTCATCAGTAAATGAATTGAAATTGTCACCTATTATATACCATAGAAACAACCCACAATCAAGACTAATATGGTCATAACATACAAGTTTGATGTTCACTGAGGACTGTGGCACATATAAGATTTGATCATATTAATAAGAAATGATACACGAAACATAGCGGAATATGGCAACACTAAATCTGAGAGCCAAAAGGTAACTAACATAAGCACACACACAAAAAAAAAGGTAAGAGATGTCAATGTTTTTAATCTTTTACTTTGACTTTCAGTGCTTCGATAACTGCTGAAAAATCGTGGTCACTTAAGCCATGCGACTTAGCCACCTTGTAAAGCTCATTTGCAGCAGCTGCAATCGGCGTCGATTGAGAAACGGATTCGGCTAAATGCAGAGCAAGCCTCATATCCTGCAATAGAAAGGCCAAATCATATACGCCAATGATCACTTCAAGCTTGCTGATTCTGAACAAGTTATAACAATATCACACCTAGAGCTGGCAAAAATGGGTGGCCCAGCTCGGTCAATGGGTCAAATCAGGTTGGACTAGAATGGGTATATTTTAATATAGGTTGAAATGGGTCGGGTTGACCCACAGACATACTTGCCTCTTTGTTCTTCAATTTATAAACAACTAAAATATTAAATATGCTCACGAGAATCCATATTATAAAACTAAGGAGCATTAATCTATTTTTTTTAGAGGTTCGAAGCATTCTAATACACTTTGGATCACTTTTGATCCGTTCAACCCATTTCTAAGTATACGGGTAAAAATTGTCATCTTGAAGTTTACATCCATTCGATATCAGTGAAACTTTAACTCGTGAAATCCAGACCTTCTGCTGATCCTTCAAAGGGAAAGCAGTAGGTTATTTGGATTGCACCATTGAAGGGCCTTTCATTGAACACATCGGTGCACTAATCGGCCCCTGTGAGATTACCTGCAGAAAGGCTACAACCTAACCCACACACTATGTACAACCACGATAACTATATAAAGTCACTGCCTCAACTGAGGCTTGAACTCACAACCTCTCGGTTGATGGGTTCCTCTCATACCGCTAGGCTAAAGGCCATTTGGTCATAACTTTATAGAAATTTACATCCATTCGATATCAGTGAAACTTTAACTCGTGAAATCCAGACCTTCTGCTGATCCTTCAAAGGGAAAGCAGTAGGTTATTTGGATTGCACCATTGAAGGGCCTTTCATTGAACACATCGGTACACTAATCGGCCCCTGTGAGATTACCTGCAGAAAGACCATAACTTCATAGAATTTTTTTCGGAACGGAAAGGCTACAACCTAACCCACACACTATGTACAACCACGATAACTATATAAAGTCACTGCCTCAACTGAGGCTTGAACTCACAACCTCTCGGTTGATGGGTTCCTCTCATACCGCTAGGCTAAAGGCCATTTGGTCATAACTTTATAGAATGGTTGCTTAAATTAGGTCAACAGAGTGTTTAATGTGTAAAAATATCAGTGGAAGTTTAATCTTTTCATTAGATAGAAAACCAGTCGCTCAGGCAACATGTCAAAACAGAGTTGAGCCAAACGAAATTGATTAAATAACCAGTATATTAAAGGGGGTAATAACTACCATTAGTAAAATAAAGATCCTATTTTTGTTACCTCCACCACTACACTTGGATCAAGCCCTACTTTTTCGCTAAGAAGCAATCCTTCAGCAAAAGAAGTCATCATACTGCAAATGGTTATCAACAGAATAATTAACTAAGCTTACTAAACTAAGAAAGCAAGTGTTTCTTTTTCTTCTAATATGCACAACCTTCCCATGAACATGTTTACAACAAGCTTCATTGCAGCTCCATTCCCAACATCTCCTAGGTAGAATCTTGACTGGACTGCAAAGAAACATCAATTGGTTTACAGCAATTTATTGCAATCATTAAAGATGCTTAAAAATCTTAGTTCAGGGTTCAAATGGGCTAATTGCATAGGAACTAACCGACTTATTTTAGGCCAGTTTAAAAACGTCAAAGTTTCAGAAATATTAATATAAGGTAGTTCCTTTTCAAGCGCGACGTTAAGAAAAAAGTCAACATGGTCTAATTTACCGCCATGTCATCATTTTGAGAGGTTACTGGTCAGGTTACCTATAACCAGCTTTGAATATTGTTTACCATTTTATGCAATTAGCCAGGTTCAGATTAAGCTAAAAATTAGTGAATGGGTAACCTTTCTCATTATGTCCAAGTATGAAGTGACTTTGTCGTATAAAGATTTATCACCTAAAAATAAGGCATGTATATGCTTCAAATATCCAAACGAAGGCTAAAATTAACAACTTTGTTTTATCAATTTCTACCTGCGGTAAGGAATATAAGTTGTCCATCTTCTGCAGGCTTTTTAGACCCTGAAACTGGAGCCTAAACCAACGGAACAGAACCCTTGATGTTTGACGGTATATAATGAAATGATAATAATAAAATTCATGAGTTATCTTTCGGTTTTTTTCTTTCTTATTCTTTTGTGCTGTTTTTTTATCGCTAGAACGAAAGAGAATTACTTACCTCCAAAAATAGTGCTCCAGTTTCTTTTATTTGTGCATTTATCAACTTGGATGTGGGTCCATCAACGGTTGAGACATCTCCCTACTTACAGATAGCCAATAATCAACATCCAAAGTTCAAAGAATGCAAGATTTCTTTTATCAGCAAAGTTCCATTATAATGTCCTTGTGTAGTTGTAATCGTGATCCTGCTTGTGATCTAAAGAAACTAGATATTGCAGTGATCAGATAATCAACGGAAGCAGAAGTTGTTTATCCAGATCTAAACAGAAAGCAGAATTTGTTTATCCAAACATTAAAAAATTGATTACTACTACAGGATATTGGAGTTCTCAGATAATCAACTCCAAAACGCAAATCTAAACACCCCCTTAATGGAAGGGAGAAAAAGTTTACCCTTTTCCTCGACTCATTCCTCGTGCAGCCCCGTCATCTCCGCATGCAACAACCAGCTGATAGTAAAAGGTACCGCGATCAGCCACAATGGCCTTAAATTATCAGAAAAAAGAACATCGTAATATGACATACTCACTGCACTTTCAGGATCAGAAAGCATGGCAAATGTGACCTCACAAGACGCCGGTACTTCACCTGGAGATGACTTATATCTGCACATACGGAGTAGAAATTTACAGCATTGACAATAAAGAGTCAAAACAAATACATTTTTTGTCCATTTTAAAAGTCAATGTGTTAAAATTGATTGCAGATGCTATGTTGCTACAGTGATCATCTCAGTTCTGAATAAAGCAATTTATAAAAGAGTAAGCATCTTTTAAACGGATAAAAGAGTAACCATTAGGAAATAGGAATATACACTTTGGACAACTTTTGAACTTTTTGACCCGTTCCTTTTCTAGCTAAATGATTTGAACTGTCTGAGATATAACACAAACCAAGTCGACCCATTTAAAAGGAAACGGGTTGAAGCTGTCAGCTCTATGTATTGTACACATAAAAAGAAAGTAACGATGTTTATCGCCAGAATTAAGAAAAGTTGCAATAGATCCTTGAAATATAATTATAGCTACACTATGAGCGGGATCAAGTATGAGACCATAGAGAGACTAGCAAAATTAACAAATATTCATGATTATGCCAGTCAACCAATGTGCTACAGAGTTGTTGAAAGAGCTCGTGAATCCTTATTTTGCGCCTAGATTGATGAGAGGATCGCATTTGCTTTTGGTCCTCAAACAGTCATGTCACATCTACAACAAGCCAATTGATATATCACAATTGCACAACCTAATGATAATGAATCCTGATAACTTGAAATTTTCCCTAAGTAGATACCATAAATCGGTTAACACAATGAGAACCAGAAATAAGTGGAAAACTTGACTCCTACCCAGCTTTTATAAGATTGTGCCATTGGAGAACCCATAATGCCAAGACCGAGAAAGCCCACACGTGTAGGAACTTCATCTGCCATATAAAACAAAACATGAGCAGACTTGCATGCATAATCCCACAAGAAAATGCATTTAATCGTTGCACCTGCTATGACATTGTGCAAGTATTTTGTGAGTCCTTCATTATCATTTTCAACATATGGCCAAACTTAGTAGTTACTACTTTGTGACTTCCATTCGGTTGTCAAAGTTAGTACTTTTCAAACAAATTTTATTCTAGAATTTGTAACAAACAAACAACATTGTTGCTACATTATAGAAAATGAAAAATTATAGGTGCTGTTGAAATGTAATAGAAGCTTAATATAGTTGCCCAAACTTTCTCAAAAAAACTTCTTTCCCATTATTTTCAACATTCACACAGTAATAATATATTCATCATATATAAATAACACTATTATCAACTTACATCCAACTCTAATTAAACTATCTAAGTAGAAATCAATAATGATGATTGAAGTAATCTACAAACTTTTCCAAGTCAACCTGTACCATCCCAAATTGACCATTCAATTCACTGACTTTATACAACTATATCATCAGTCAATTATAAATTCACATCTAAATTGGCCGAGGCAAAAAAAAAGTATTCGGAAAGATTATATGGAAATGATTGAGAACAAAAAACTTGAAAGGAAGAGAAAGAAGACTGGGGGCATTTAAAAATGGGTTTTGGTTTAAAGTGTTGGAACTTGGAAGGGCAAAAGCTTGCTGCCATTGTTGTGGTGTAATTGGCCCCTCTAACCAAGCTCACCATTACAAGTCTTCTTCTTACTAGTCACTCACACACACATTTCAAGGCTTTTTTGTATTTCTATTCGTTATTCATGGATAACATTTTCATGTTTGGTTAAAGAATTAAAAGTCCAGGGACCGAAATTGCATATGTTTGTTAAATGGAGGTAGTTGAATGGTTTTCTTTATTAAAGAATATAGAGCAAATTACATGCCCACTCTATGTATATGTACGAGTTCAGTCCCTTGACCCGGACGCCTTAAATCACAACACGTGTGTAGCACACGAGGGCAAATATGACTTTTCCATCCTTTCCCCTCTTTTTAAACCCTTCGATATTATATTTAAGAGGCGAGTGGTTCAAGCAAACAATGATGTTTACATATAAAATATAGGTACTGATTTCAATCATTCATTACATATCTTATTTGTTTTTCTCTCTCCATTCAATATCCAATACCCATATTCTTTCATATGTTTTACCATCTTACCATCACAATTATATTTTAGCAACCATCACACCACCGATGCCGATGTCATATTTCGGCAACTTACCACCACAAGCAATGGCAACTTCATCTTCTCTGACGAATTCATCTTCAAATTTAGGGTTTAATAGATACGGTTTTAGAAAAAATATTGAGTTAAAACATACAATCTCAAGGGTTAATCGGTAAGATTTTAGAAATGTTTTTGAATTAAAACATATATACAAAAGTTTAAGGTTGATAAACAGGGTTTTAGAAATGATCTTGTGGTTGTGTTATCAAATCATGTATTAAATACGTTAAAAAAATATTTAGATTTTTTAGCAAAATTAGATTCATATTAAAAATCTTAAAAAACCGAGTAATTTCGTATATTATAATTTATAAGTTAATTATGAAATAGTTATGTTTAATTAAAAGGAACCGGTTAGAAGATAAAATGGTAGTTACAGGGAGGAGGTTAACGGAGAAGATGAAAAAAAAAGGAAAAAGAGAATACCACGACGGTAATTAATGCATACTATTTTAATTTTAATTTTCCTAAATACAATGACCTCACTCTATTAGAGGGTTTAAACTTCGAAGGGTTTATATCTTATGGAATAAAACGGAACAAGTGTAGGTTTAAAAAGGATGGGAGAGTTGGAACTTGTTGCCCTCGTGTGCGAAACATATGTTGTTATTTAACGGATAAAAGTAACTAGCATTAAGACAAGGATCGGGAGAGAAATAAAAATTCGGATAAGGGACTGTATTCAGAAAAACGAACCAAAGAACTGCTAGTGGAACAAAGTGGATGCTACTGGGATCGTTGAATGTAATTTACTCGAAAATATACTTTAAAAGTCAAACCCGACCCAAATACTATCCGGCTGTAAATCAAGTTTTACAACTATACAATATAAACGTACAAGTATACCGTACATATACATAAAAACACTTGTACTTATATTAGGTCATAACTCAACCCAAAACCTCTCCCATCTCTTTAACAAAGGTTTTACACTTTTTCCACCTCTTCAACCTCACTTCAAACTCTAGGGTTTCATTAGGGTTTTTATTCTCTCTCGCCATGGGCAACAACAAGAAAGAGCAGCTAGACATGTCCGATCTCGGCGCCTCCTTACCGGCCGCCGGCGCCGGTACGTTCACCTTCCGTCTTAAAATCACCGTCGCTAACTGATAAATAGAATTACCTTATAATAGCACTAACTCTATTATTTTTCGTTTATTTTGTAGCTCTCAGTGCTGAGGATCGTGCTGGCCTCGTAAACGCCCTTAAGGTTTTTATCATTAGTTACATACGGTTATTTATTATGATGACGATGATCGATGTTAATTATTGATATTCAATTTTTTTTATATGTATTATGAATGATTTAACAGAATAAACTTCAAAACTTAGCTGGAGAACACTCTGATGTACTTGAGAATTTGACTCCAACAGTTAGGAAAAGAGTTGAGGTTTTAAGAGACATTCAGGTAAATGAGATTAATTGCTTATTATCGTTAATTAATTGCAGATGTTAATTTAATGTTATTAATGTTATTGATTTTGAATCATGTATAGTTATATCTGACTTTTAATGTACATGTTCGTATATTTAATGTTATGGCTATCTAGTGTATACCTGTCTATGCTTCATGTAGTTGTACATATTATGCTTCATGATGTCAATTTGATGAACCAACACAAAAAACTTGGCTTAATGTAACTGTATCTGATTTCTGTTTTGTTTGCAGAGCGAACATGATGAGATAGAGGCAAAGTTTTTTAAAGAAAGAGCAGCATTGGAGTTGAAATATCAGAAACTGTACGAGCCATTATACTCAAAGGTGTGGATATATGATTTTCTCCCACTCTTGTGTATCTGGTATTATTTTGTTTACATTTACTTCTGAATTTGCAGCCTTTGTTGGTTAGGATCCGTGAGTTGTAAGTGCGATAATAAACACTTTAGAAGTGTACAAACAGATGCAAGTTGATTGTCACTTTAATACCCATTTTTTTCAAATGATATGTTGCCATGTTGGAATGAAGATATCAAGAATAAGAGAGGATATAAATACCTATTTGCACGGAAGACAATAGCTGATAAAGACTTTGGGCATGATCTTAATTTTCCTTTTTTTATATCATCACTGTAACTGATACTTGTAACTGCCTTGAATATTGAAACAACATGAATATGGTGTTTTATATTTTGGGCAAAAACGTGTGCAGTTTTTGGTATTAAATAGATATATACATATAGCAATACTGAACAGACGGCAACTAGCTGACAGGAGTTTGTAGTTACTTGAGGGCCAGTTGTGCTGGTTTTGATATGTAGGTTATAATATGCTCTATATACTAATGTGTATGCTAAATAGTTATGTTTTGAAATGCAGAGATATGATATCGTGAATGGTGTTGAAGCTGATGGAGTAAAGGATGAAGCCGCAAATGACCAGTCAGATGACAAAGAAGGTAACATACTTCCTATATGATCCGACCTGGCTTTCTAAATACGCATTCAGAACCCCACATTTTTTTTTGTGTCAAGAATTTGCTTTAATATTTAAAACAATGTTCAGAAAAGGGTGTGCCTGATTTTTGGCTAACTGCAATGAAGACCAATGAAATATTGGCTGAGGAGGTAGGCACTTGCTACTAAACTATACCTTTTGCTATTTGATTTGTCATATTTTTGGTGTTTGATTACGGACTACACTGAATTCAATTTTTACACTAATCAGATCTCGGAACGAGATGAAGATGCTTTAAAATATCTGAAGGATATCAAGTGGTGCAGGATTAATGACCCCAAGGGTTTTAAGCTTGAGTTCTTTTTTGATACCAATCCATATTTTAAGAACTCAGTTTTGACCAAAGTATACCATATGATTGATGACGATGAGCCTATTCTCGAGAAGGCGATAGGGTAATCCATTGTATTCATATTCCATTTCAAAATTTAACTATTATAGCGTACTTTCCTCTTAACCCCATGTTGTGCTGGTACTTTGCAGGACAAGCATTGAATGGTTACCAGGGAAATGCTTAACACAGAAGATTTTAAAAAAGAAGCCAAAGAAGGGATCAAAGAATGCTAAACCTATCACAAAGACAGAAAACTGTGAAAGTTTCTTTAATTTCTTTAACCCTCCACAAGTGCCTGAAGATGAGGATGATATTGATGAAGAGGAGGTAAGATCTTTCTTTAAAGCTCATTTTTGGCTGTTGATGAGAGGTTAATGTCGACCCTTTTACTTATGAATGGGTCGATTCTTATTATACTTCATTTTAATAGGTTAAAAGAGGGGATTTCAACGGGTCGAAAGATGCCCAAAGTGTATCTTAAAAGCATGAAACCTCCTAAACCATTTTATATTTATTTTTTTGAATTGGTATACTTTTTTTTCTTCTAATTATATTCAACACTATTTGTTTATAAAATTAGGGCAAGAAGGTGTTCCAAGTCATCCTTGACCCTGTCTGTTTTTACCACATAGGAAAAATGACCTGCTTTGACTCTTCACCCAACCGGCCTATTGTTGATTGATGTATGTACGCTAAATGTTACCACTATACACCTTTATTTTCAGGCTGAAGAACTTCAGAATCAAATGGAGCAAGACTATGACGTTGGGTGAGTGATGCAACATTATAAATAAATCTTTTTACTCAGAGAACATGGAAGCCAGAAACTGGCTCTATGGCACCATGCATCTGCATCTGAAATCTCACATAATACGATCATTTTACCTGCTATGTAGCTCAACTATACGAGACAAAATTATCCCCCATGCAGTTTCATGGTTCACGGGTGAGGCTGTCCAGGAGGATGAGTTTGATGGCATAGACGAAGACGACGAAGATGATGATGATGATGATGATGATGATGATGAAGATGATGAAGAACTTGATGATGATGAAGACGAAGAAGATGATGACGAGGATGATGAGGATGACGAAGATGAAGAGGAGAGCAAGAGCAAGAGGAAACCTAAGGTGAAAATTCGTCCATTTTGCTTTTTGTGCCAACACTTTGGTTCACGACTTCACATCTTATATGGTGGAATATTACTAATACATTGTTATTTATATCTTATTGCATGTAATATTCCAGCCTTCTGCACGGAAGGTAAGATTATGAATATGTGTATTGTCTCTTTTGTTATTATTATTTTTTTAGGTAGAAGGCGAAATGGGTGGGTCGGGTGGGATGGGTAACATATTAAAGGGTTATGCTGTTCTGGGCAAAATTGGTAACTTTTGGTTATTGCCAATTCCTTCGTCCATTGATTTGAAAGTTATAATTACTTAATCAGTAAATAAGTTTCCAAGAATTCTTAAATAAGTTTCTATTTTATATTTTCGTATAAGTGATTTGAGAGTAAGCATTTGAATGCATTTTAGGCTACCTCTACTATAGTTGCATTTATTTCAAGGAGATAAACTATTTTACAAGTTTGTCGCTGTGTGAACTGCAGAAGGCAAGCATTCCACAAGCTGGTGCCACCGGAGAACAGGGTGAACGACCTCCTGAATGCAAGCAACAGTAACTTTGAAGGCTCTGCAAAAGGCATGTTTGAAATTGTTGGTTTCAGAATTTTGGCCTATTCTCTTTGGATTCTTTATCTTTGTGTATGGGAGTTCCATTTAATTGTTAAAATGTCAAGTTTGTATGTTAGGTTATGATCTTGATATTTCAAAAAGAACAATTTAAATATGTTTTGTTTGTCTCATCTTGCTGGGTATGTTTCAGAAACTGGTGTACCATTTTTGTTATAATTGGATGTCTTGGATGTTATTAGTGAGACCGATTAACAGTTGAGGGTCTGTGATGCTGTTATGGTCTCATGATAGTGATTGTAGTTCGATGCTACTATTTGACACCAAAGTCAAATAACAAAAATCCTGCAGCAAGAGAGCTTCACATAAACAAATTGACCAAATCTTTTAGGCCTAATAGTAGTACATCCTGAGGTGGTCAGGGAAAGAATTCGGAAACGGTCATGGGATAATCCGGTTAGGCTATGTACATTAGAGGAAAAAAAATTCGCCCTTTCCAGATAACATGAACAAGAAAAACCTCTGCCATTTAGCTATATGGAAATTAACCATTAAGTCAGAAGGTTCAACCATTAAGTGAAAAAGGAACTTGCGCTGTCCTAAGATAGGTTCTAGTTTACTACTTTATAGTCTGTAATTCATATCCATATGACATTTATAAGGTTAAATGCCTTAGCCACTTCCAACATAATCGTCGTTTGGTCCGTCTTTCACTGGCATGTTCACATTTTTTATTCCACCTTTGGTGTTGTTTCGGGGAGGACAAGGATATAGAGTGTGTGCGTCTATCTGCAACGGATAAGTTCCTTTTTGTAACAGTAAAAAAAAAAAAAAAAAAAAAAAAAAAGTCTAACGTTATGTTACCTTTTTTTTCCAAAAAATAAATTTAAACATCTTTTTCCAATCTCAAAGACCTTTTATATATATATATATATATATATAATTTAACCCTCTTTTCCACACAACTGCAACTACAATTTTCACCATCTTTATTATTTATACACAATTATATTAATTACATACACTCAAACATGCCTAAAAATCACCACAACTCTCAACGATCACAGTCATACGATTTTTGGAACAACTTAATCGACAATCCTATTCCAAATACCAATTATTCACCGACGAATTTGTCTTTCATACCTCAACCGAGCAATCATTCCTAAAGTCAAATAGATTTTGCTTTATGCTTACATCTTGTTAATCCATATTCAATCCCACACGACAACCCACGAGCCAAAATCAATCAAAATATGTATCATCAAGCATAAAAACAATAATTCTGCCAAGACCAACAATTTGGCATATACCAAAAATTCAGCTTACACCAACAATTCGCCCAATACCCCAAACACCACTAACACATAATTAATTCTACAACGTCCAAACACCACCACCCGTTGTCGAAGACGTTGATGAATTCGTACCTGAACCCGAACCACAAAATAAACAAAAAAAGAAAGGTAAACAAGTTTTCTGGAGCAAGGATGAGTGCAAGATCTTTGCGAAACGGTGAATCGATGCTTCTCAAAATATGGTGTAAGGGAATCCATAAACAAGTGAATCTTGTAGAACACAATCATGTCAAGTTTTTGGAGGCATCTACAAAAAGCTTAACGATATGTGAGAAAGTGGGAATGGGGACGTAGACATTATATTGAATGCATGTAAGCAATTTAAACAATAACAAAAAAGGAACTTTAATTACGAGGAGGCATCGCACGTTTTAAAGGATTATTCGGAGTTCTTTTTCTCCGATGGTGTTATGAGCAACAAACGACCGATGGAAGAATAAGATTACCGCTCGATATATCTTGAAGAAGACGATGACAACCCGAACCTGATTCCGATCCGATTCCGATGCAACATTTATTTCAAGACGACCACTTGATTCGCGGTCTACAAGGTTGGAAAAAAAGTTGAAGAAGTCATGAAAGTTTGGGTTCGTCGAATGTTACTTCGTCACGTTATTCGAGTGATGAAGCCCAACAAGAACTTGTTACATCTTCAAAAAGTGTACAAAGTAGTATCTAAAAAATAGTGGAAGAGGCGAAGAAACGAACAATGTTCAAAGCATTTAAGTTTCTCGCTACACTAATACCAACAAACTTGTCATCCGATGATTAAGAAATGCTCCTCAACGCTAGGGAGCAAGTGAAACGCGATTATGCTTCGCGTTTCCAACCACCACCACCCGAAAATGAGGAGGAGGACGACGACTAGACTACTAGTTTACTTTTAGTTGTTTAATTGTAACGTTTTTTTATTAATGTAATGTTCTTTTTAATTTAATTAATGTAATGTTTCATTTTTAATCAGTTGTTTTACTTAAATCTATGTTTTAAAAATATAATTGTATTTGTGTTAACTGAAAAAAAGAAAAATTAAACAAAGAGCGAGGTTTAGAAAAATTTAATTGTTCAACCCATCATTTACAGTGTTTAGTATTTATTCAATCTTTACGAGAAAGTACTGAAATGACGCTAACCTGACAGTTCATTTCTTCAGTTCTTATGTCTACCATTGATAGTGGTCTTGTGCTCGTTAACTCTCGCTCTATTTTATCTATTATGGTTATTTATTTTTGGGTTTATTGATTCGTGATGCGTTTAACTTTCATGTGTTTATATTATATGGGGTAAGCTTTAAAATTTTTATTGTACGAGGTAAACTTTCAAAAACTCTTTATTTTATGTTGACTTGCCTTTTTTGGCCTAGACAAAAAAGAAACTTTCCTTTTATAGAATGACCAAAAAAGGAAATATTACATACAATAGAGAAGTCTAGAATGTTTACCTCATACAATAAAAAAATTCAAAGTTAATCCCATACAATATAAAAATATGAAACTTAAACACATCACGAATCAACAAACTTTTTTTTCTAACAATAATAAACATGTTATGTATCTATATAATAACTTTCACTCTATTTTAGATTTTTATCCATTATGTCACAAATTTTGCATTTGATTTTCATTGTCATACATATATATGTTTTGGTAAACTAAAATATTGAAAGATTGATGTTTATTCACTTCCCTTTTTATCTCTCTCTATTTTCATTTCACTAATCGAACTGTCATCCATTTTAATAGTAATAAAAAATTACTTTAAATTATAAAACAAGTCAAAATAAATTACAAATACTCTTGTACCTATCTTTTATTTTTGTTTTAAACCTTGAAAGAAAACAAACGTCTCTTTACTTTCATGGTTGATTCTCAAATTACCCGATGCCATTAATTAAAGAGTTTATTGATTTGTAGTGCGTTTAATTTTTACATTTTTATATTGTATGGGTAAACTTTGAAATTTTCTATTGTATGAGGTAAATTTTCAAAAACTTTATATTGTATGTTGACTTGTCTTTTTTGACCTAGATAAAAAAAGAAACTTTCTTTTTATGGAGTAACAAAAAAGAAATATTACATATAATAAAAAAATTTAAAAGATTTATCACATTTAATATAAATTTTTAAAGTTAACCCTCTATACAATAAAATAACATTAAAATTAACGGCATCACCCTAAAAACCCTTAACTAAATAGTAAACACCTCCATCGATTTCATTCCCGTTCCCATCCCATTTTTCTGGCCGCTAACCAAAAACACCCGTATATAAACACGTCCCAAAACAAAACCTCACCCCCATCTCTTTAAGGAGGTTTTATACCTTTTCCACCTCTTCAACCTCACTTCCAATTTCTAGGGTTCGTTAGGGTTTCTATTGCACACTCTCTTTCGCCATGGGCAACAACAAGAAAGAGCAGCTAGACATGTCTGATCTCGGCGCTTCCTTACCGGCCGCCGCTGCCGGTACGTTCACTTTCCGTCATTAAACCACCGTTGCTTACTTATAAATAAAATTACCTCATAATAATAACACTAAACTCTATTATTTTTCGTTTATTTTGTAGCTCTTAGTGCTGAGGATCGTGCTGGCCTCGTAAACGCCCTTAAGGTTTTTATCATCAGTTAGAATTACATACCGTTGTTTATTACGATTATATTGATTGGAATTAAATTATTAATTTTGTTATGAATAATTTATACAGAATAAACTTCAAAACTTAGCTGGAGAACACTCTGATGTACTTGAGAATTTGACTCCAACAGTCAGGAAAAGAGTTGAGGTTTTAAGAGACATTCAGGTATTTAATATTAATTGCTTCTGCCTTTTCATAAAAAAATATGATTATTAAATGAAGATGTCAATCTACTGTTACTATTTATAACTTATGTTTAATATGCATCATGATGTCACTCAGATGAACTAACTGGATAAAAAACTGTAAATTTGAATTGGCATTACAAGCATGAGCTACTAGCTATCAGTTGCATCATGGGAAATATGATCATTCAATACTGAAGGATGTGTTTCTTACTTTATAATGTTTGTAACATGTTACAGTGTACGAGTATAAACATTAAATCTTGTCGTTCTTTTGTATTATGTGCTCTTTTGCTTAATGCAAAATGTTTCTGATATATTTATTATTCGCAGAGCGAACATGATGAGATAGAGGCTAGGTTTTTTGAAGAGAGAGCAGCACTGGAATTGAAATACCAGAAACTATACGAGCCACTATATTCAAAGGTGTGGATATATCTTTTTCTCCAACTTGCGTATCTGGTCATCATGAAATGGACATTTATTTCCATAACCATGTTTAAGTTGCATGCTGGTTTTGCAGCCTTTGTTGGTTAGGACTCATGAGTTATAAGATGGAGTAGTAAACATTTTTAGAATAGTGCAAGTAAATGCAAGTTAATTTTCACTCGAATGATATTGTCATATATACAATGAACAGTTAGGGAAGAAATGTATTTCATAGTTTAAACTGTTTAATACAACTTTTTATAGTTGACTAAGCAAGGCATAATAAACTAAACGTGCCACGTGTTGGTTGACTACGTGTCTACTTGTCCTTCCCATCAATCTGGCTTGTGATACATGTATGTATCACCATATTTGGTATAACATGTATCCATCAGAAGGTTGAAGTTCTATTACTTAATTTCACAAGACAGTTCGTAATAGTAAAACATCAGTGGGTCTGAACTTCAAGAAGTTCGAATTAAATTGAAAAATATATATGTCGATATTGATTTTTTTTTAGTGACATGCTGAAGTAAAGATATATTAAGAATAAGAGATGATATAAATTTGCAGAGAAGCTTTATATGACAGGTGTCCTCGATATTAGCTGACGAAGACTTTGGGAATGATCCTATTATTGTTCTTCTATTTTGTCACTGACTGATGCATGTAACAGCCTTGAGTGTGGAAGCAATGGGAATCTGGTGTTTCTATTGTGGGCAAAACATATTTATTTATTTTTTCTTTTTCAAATAATAAATAGATAGATACATATAAAATTATTGAACATAGACTGAAACTAGCACTACTCTTTAAGAACTTACATAAACTCTTAAAGGTAGGAAGTTAGAGCAGGGGTTTTCAATTACTTGACGGGCGAGTTGCGTGGATTTTTAATCTATAGGTTATAATATGCTCTATATACTACTGTGTATTCTAAAATGGTTATATTTTGAAATTGCAGAGATATGATATAGTGAATGGTGTTGTTGAAGTTGATGGAGTAAAGGATGAAGCTGCAACCGACCAGGCAGATGACAAAGAAGGTAGCGTACGTCATATATTGCCTGACCTCACTTTCTAATTATGCATTCATAATCCCAGTTCTTTTTCTTTGTTTAAGAACCTGTGTTACTATGTTAAACAATCTTTCAGAAAAGGGTGTGCCTGATTTTTGGCTAACTGCGATGAAGACCAATGAAATATTGGCGGAGGAGGTAGGAACCTGTTACTAGACTGTACGTTTTGTGAAGTTTTATATGATTTGTCATATTTGTGGTTTCGGTATATGGAGTTAACTATATCTGATGTTGGCACTTTCATCAGATCTCGGAACGAGATGAAGATGCTCTAAAATATCTGAAGGATATCAAGTGGTGCAGGATTAACGACCCCAAGGGGTTTAAGCTTGAGTTCTTTTTTGATACCAATCCATATTTTAAGAACTCAGTTCTGACCAAAGTTTATCATATGATTGACGATGATGAGCCTATTCTAGAGAAGGCAATAGGGTAATTAGTTGTATTCATATTCCGTTTCAAATTTTACTATTTTACATACTTTTCTCTTAACCCCGTGTTATGCTGGTACTTTGCAGGACAAGCATTGAATGGCTACCAGGGAAATGCTTGACACAGAAGATTCTAAAAAAGAAGCCAAAGAAGGGGTCAAAGAATGCTAAACCTATTACAAAGATGGAAGCCTGTGAAAGTTTCTTTAATTTCTTTAGCCCTCCGCAAGTGCCTGAAGATGAGGATGATATTGATGAAGAGTTGGTAAGATATTTTTTTGTTTTTTTAATGCTCATAATGAGGATATTGATAAGAGGATGTAATTTCGACCCTTTTACTTATGAATGGGTTGATTCAGAGTATGCTTTATTCTCTAAGTTAATAATATATGCTTTATTCTAATGGGTTGATCATATTTAACACACTATTTTCTTATAGAAAAATTAGGGCAACAAAGTATTCTGGATCATATTTAACACTCCATACTAAAAATGACTTTCTTTGACTCGTTACCCAACTGGCCTTGAAGCTGAAATCTAACCATTATGAACCTATTATTTTCAGGCCGAAGAACTTCAGAATCAAATGGAGCAAGACTATGACATTGGGTGAGTGATATGACATTATTTTTAACACTTTACTAAAAGAACTTTAAATCCAGAAGCTGGTTTTGTGGCTCCATCCATCTGTATCTGAGTCCTCAACACCTGATATGTTCATTTTACCTGCTATGTAGTTCAACCATCCGCGACAAAATTATTCCACATGCGGTTTCATGGTTTACTGGTGAGGCTGTCCAGGAGGATGAGTTTGACGGTATAGAAGACGACGACGAGGATGATGAAGAACTTGATGACAATGAAGACGAAGAAGATGATGAGGATGAAGACGAAGATGATGAGGATGAAGACGAGGATGATGAAGATGAAGAAGAGAGCGAGAGCAAGAGCAAGAGGAAACCGAAGGTGAAATTTTGTCCCCTTTCCTTTTTGTTTCAGCACAGGCCTGTATATATTATACGCCGTATATGATATATATTAATATATACTAATATGTTGTTCTTTATATTTTGTTTCATGAAATGTTGCAGCCCTCTGCACGGAAGGTAGGATTCTGAACATGCTATGGTCTCTTTCTTTTTTCGGACTGTTTACAAGGGAGCAGCCAAAATGGGTGGGATGGGTAACGGTTCTTAACGGGCTTGTGGCAAAACGGGTATGTTGTAAGTTCGGGTCGTGTTGGGTCAACCTGTCAGAATATTTGTCAATCTTTTTGGAAGTTATAAATAGTTAGCAAAGCATTATCAGTTTTAAATTTTAGTTTTGAATATAGCGATTTAGGAGTTTTAAACTTTCAAGTTTCAACCCGTTCGACCTTTTTACTTTTTAGCTTAGAGCTCAACCTTTTTCTTATACAATTTTTAACATAACGTTACCTAGATTGCCACCTCTATTAAATGTTGAATTAATTTCACGGAGATAGATAATTTTACTATTTGGTCTGTGAACTGCAGAAGAGCAGTATTCCACAAGCTGCTGGAGAACAGGGTGAGAGACCTCCAGAATGCAAACAACAGTAACTCTGAAGACTGCGAAATGTGTGAATTGAGGGTTTGGAAGTGTTGGTTTCAGAATTTTGGCTTAGTTTCTTTGGGATACTTTATCTTGGTGTATGGGAGTCCTATTTATTTGTTAAAATTTCTAGTTTGTATGTTACGTTACAATCTTGATTTATTAAAAAACCAGTTTTAATTATGTACGTTTTGTTTCATCTTCCTGGGCATGTTTCAGAAGCTGGTACCGTTTTTGATATAATTATGATTATGTGTTGTACTGGGAATTCTAGTAGTATGTGTGTTGCGTAATAAAAGGCCAAGTCCTTATGTATACTATAGAAAGTCACGTGCAGGTAGTTGTTAACATGTGAGTCACGTTGTAAGTGTTAGTCAATTGTACATGGACTGTTATATAAAGTCCCTCAACTGTTCATACGATTCAGTTGAAAGTTAATACAAATTAGACAATCTGTTCAAACCCTAACTCATCAGTTTCATCTCTGTACAAACTTGTAGGCTACTCTCCATCAAATTAGCTTACCTATTTGTATAGATTGCATCAATTGACCACTGACCGTGAAGGCGATAATGTCTTACAATCTCTTCAGTCTCGATTGATTCAACCACATCAAATTTATAGGATGCCTTCATGCTATTTAGTGCATCCTTTGTATTTGAAGTGGGTGATACCGGTTCTCAGTTGAGCGAGCATTCTTGAGTTATGTGAGATTAGCTGAATTGAATGAGAAAAACACACTTTTTATACACCAAAATCAGAAAATAAAATAATTATGATAGAAACGTATGCTAATGAGTTATGAATTATTTTTTTCTCATAAATATCATGTCATCAACCTTTTGCACAAATGGGTTGATTTTAGTACTAATATTATTAATATTGTTATTATATTAGTATTAATAATTTAGAATACAATTTACTAGTATGAAATATTATTTTAACATTACCACATACTCCGCAACATGCAATATAAATACGGAGTAAATAGATAATAATAATAGTAATAAATAAATACAAAAAAATTACTCCATTATTTATACGCAACTAGCTGCCTAGAATCAAAGCTTTCGTGCTATTTTTTCAGGGCGAAAGAGAGAAGAGAAACGATGACGATAATGCATGACGATTATGAGGTGAAATAAACCTAATTTTTATATCGTTCTACACAATTTGTTTTTATCAAAATACTTTCTGTTTATCTGCAAAACCCTAGATTTCATTTGCGCGTTTTTACATATATTATGTATGTACGAATTGATTAGTTGTTCTGCTCCAGTTCTATATTTATGGCTTATATGGTTTTTTGTTGCTTCATTATCTTGATTTATTTTAATGAATTTGTGAAGAACGATCAAAATCCATGAAAACAGTATAACCTTTATGACAATTATTGTTTGGGTCAAATTTAATAAATCGCTAGTAAGTGTATAGGGTTTTATCTTAATTACATGATCAATCTTCTTTAATCAGTAAAGCTGACAAATCGCTGACAAAGGTCGATGAATTGCTATGTCAGCATATTAATGATATATTATTGTGCATTTGAATTAGGGTTGGCACCTAATTTTCTTTCAAATGTATAAAGCTGAGGAATAAAGTATGTTCCAAACAAAAGCGATGAGGTTTTGATTTTGAGTGAAGTTATGTTTTAACTTGATGCAGACTTTGAAAGATCTATAACCATATTGAACCATAAATAGGAAAAGTTGTGGTGGTAAAGTAGTGATAATATAGATATCGAATTTAGAAAGTGTACATACTTGCTTTGACATTCAGAAGCTGAAGTTTGTCTGTTATTAAAAGATGGAAGGAGTAACACTTTTTCAGTTCAAATAGTTATTTTCTGTTAGAGGCTGGGCAGGATATCGGTGACAGATGCTTGTCATGTTAGTGGTTAGTCTCTACATGACTCTAGATAACAGTGTGCTTGTAGTGTTTGTGTAGAGGTTTATCTTTTAAGATATCGTGGATACTTAGGTGATGGTTTATCAGTTTTGGGAAATTAAATGGTACGAAGACATATTTATCTGTCCTTGTAGGCTTTATATTTGTAGCCTTGTGAACTGGTACATCTTTATCTGTCCTTTATTTCGTTGGTTCTCATAAAAGTTATTAGATTGTGTCGTTCCGATTGGAAATGTCGCAACTTGAGAGTAATTGTGTAAACATAAACATTGACTGCAGGTTGAGCAGAAGAAGCAAAGTGCTGCAGATGTTACATTTCAGTATTCAAATTTTGTAATGGCATGTATTGGATTTCAGGCTCGGCCTTGTGACATGAGGTTGCATTTGATGAAGGTACTTCAGATTACAAGGTTGCATTTTATGGATACGATCATATTCGTATTCAAAATTGCTTTCATATACTATATTTATATGGAACTAGTAAAGTGCTGGTATACTATTCTAATTGAAAGGAATAAGGATTATATCTTTGCTCAAGTTAGAACACGTTATCTATTTTCAATATATGTACATGACTCGTTTAAATCTTGTCAATGTGAGGCAATATGTATATACTTGTAGTGATTCGAATTTATCAAAAGTTCGCTATCTAATAAAATCTGATATACCCATTTCAATGTGTGGACACCATAGTTGCTATTAGTTAAGCTGCTCATAGGTATTTGAATAAATTGAAATATTGATGAATGGAACATTTGTTTAGGAGATATCAGGGATGCCAGCTTCGCTAAAGAGGGAGACAACCCATGTAGCTGCATCTCCGGATGCAATGGGGGAAACATCAAGCTCCGGTACTGCAAGACTTGACAAGGACGACAGCTTTCGGGCCTTATAGCAACATTAATGATCATGGTTTCGAGAAGACGTTTTAGATATATGTATAGCGACTTTCTGTTTATCTGAATGAAGAGTTCGTTATCTCGACTAGTGGGCTCTTCTTGCCTGTAAATTTGAACTGAAGATATTTCATCGAAGTGTTTGTACTTTCATGTTGGTTAAGCTTGAAACAGATGTTCCTTGCAACTTGGTAAATGGTTGTGGGATTCTATGATATGAGATGATTTTTTAATCTATAGGTTATAATATGCATTATGCTCTATATACTAACGTGTATATTAAATAATTACATTCTAAAAATGCAGATACATGATTTTTTTATCCACAAACTCCCCAGCTGTAAACATATGCACCTTTTGTTTCACTTCAATCCAGCTTTTACCTGGAGTTTTAGTCAAACATTGAGCCCTAGCCGACACCCTGACCTTCACATAGTCCTCCCATTTACCACTTTCAGCATATATATTCGACATCAACATATAATTGCCAGTAGCAGAACTAACACCAAGTATTTTAGAAACCAACCCATGATCCCAATCAACATTCTTATGCGTTCTATTCGAGTTCAAAAGAGCACCCCACACACATACATTTGGTTCTACAGGCATTTTTTAGCAATTTCACTCGCTTCTTGAAAAAGCCCGGCCCCTCCATACAGGTCAACAATATAAGCGTGATGCTCAATTTCTGGTTCAATCCCAAACTCACTTTTCATCTTGTTAAACAACTTACGTCCCTCATCAACAAGGCCCTTATGACTACACGCAGAAAGTAACAAAATGATAGTAACCCCATCGGGCTTATACCCATTCCAGATCATCTATTTAAAGATATCTAACGCACTCTCACCATGTCCGTGCATTCGGTATCCTTTAATCATCATATTCCATGAACATAAATCTTTGTTTTTTACGTTCTTGAACACTATACGCCCGTTCTTAAGGCTACCATATTTAGCATACATATTTATCAACCCATTGCTAACCAATAAATTATCATCCATTACATTTCTAACAATGTAGCCATGTATTTCCTGACCAAAAATAACTGCCGATAAATCTGCACAAACAGATAAAGGACTAGCTACGGTTACAACATTCGGTCTCACTTTCGCACGCTGCATTTTCCTGAAGAGATCCAAAGATTCTGCTGATCGTCCATTTGGCGCAGATCCGTTTATAATCGCACTCCAGCTTATCACATTAGGCATGAAATACTTTTCCAATTTCTCCAACTTTAAGAACGTAGCTAATCTCATCGCGTAGACCAACTTGTGCATACGATGAAATTAAAGCATTCCAACTCACTAAACTCTTAACCTTAATCTCTGAAGCAGTTTCTCAGCGTCTTCTAAATCTCCACACTTTCCATACATGCATAAAAGTGAGTTTTTACAAAACGGATAGTCCTCAAAACCAACTGTTACCACATATCCATGTATCTCCCTACCTTTATTAAATACATCAGAATCGTTACAAACAGAGACAACCACAGAAACTGATTCAGCAGTAGCTTTAACACCTTTCCTTCTCATCAAATTATACAATCTCAACGTCTCCCAATACCGACCAGACCTAAAATAACTAGACAACAAAGACGTCTACATCACAAAATTTGGCTCCCACTCATCACGTTCCATCCGCTGAAACATCTCAAACACACCCACACAATCACAATTCAAAGCGAAACCAGAAACCATATTATTCCAAGAAACGTAATTTCTCACAAGCATTTGATCAAACACTTGGCGCGCAACCCCCATACACCCAACCTTCCCATACGCAGCCAACAATTTGTTTGCAACATACATGTCATCTTGAAACCCTATTGATAGAGCATGACAATGTACTAAAGCACATAACTTTACATCACCCATCATAACACAACCCCTAATTACTAAAGGGAAAATAACTTCATCAACAGATACACCAACAATTCGCATGAGTATAAACATTAACAGTTTCTCTGCACTCGTTATTAGTAAGACTAGCTCGTAACATCGAGTTCCATATAATCGTATCGTAAATGCGTTCATTTGGTACCGTTTGGAAAGCTTTTTGGCATCAGTAATGAGATTAAATCTGCTGTATATGATATAAGTCTAGAAGGTAAGAAGACAGCTGATAAGCCGACAAAATGTATAATTTGGGCGTCTATTTGTGTTGATTGTTTGGCGTTTGTGCAGTTTCATAGAAGATGATCAAAGTAATCAAAAATGTCGTCGGGTTAAATTTGGGTGTAACAAATCGAGTGGCGCGAAAGCAATGCATTGGGTATGTAAAGGAGGTGCTTTGATTTTGAATGAGAAATATGTAGCATAGAGCTTGTAAATTTTGAGCGATAAGAATACTTAAAAACGAACATTCGGTGCATATATAGCTTTAGAAAACAATAAGGAACCACTTTTATTCAGTTTTGTAAGTTTCGTTTATAAATAAGATGGCTTATGTATGTTCTACGACACGAGTTTGGCTAAAACTAATTCGACTAAAAAAATTAACAGTATAAAATTCAAAATCATTCCCCCATTTCAAACTGATTTTCATATCTAAAACGGTAAGCTAAAAATGTAGGTATTCATTTGATATGTTTATTAGCTAAATTTTTACAGTAATAATTTACCTAAATTGACTCATTTTTACGTTAAGGAACTGAAATTGTCTTTTCTACTTGATAATGTGATATATGTTTAAAAACTATGGTATCGTCCAACGATAATGCATTCTAATAACCACAATCCTTATGACAAAGCCGCATAAATAGGCGTATGACCTGGAACAAGCCTAAGAACCAGTTACTTAGGTTTAGGTTAAGCCTGATGCTTAGGATCATAGTCCTGCACTTTTACCTCGATTACAACCGAGACGGATTCAAGGGATTCATATTTTGATTCTATCTTCTGATGTGGTTGCTCAAGCAAACAGGCAGACAACAGAGCAACTTCCCAAAAGAATTGTGCAAAAAATGACATACAAAAACTATGCTCCCAGAAAAACATATTATTAAATTGGATACAAGAGTTACTTCAAGGCAAAAATAAAAATAAAGCATGCTAAATATACGTCTGAGACATTCCTCTGAGCGAAGATTCTACAAAAGAAACCCTGCTCTCCAAATTTCAAGAATTCTACCTCGAAAGGATAGAGTGAGCTAAAAGTGAGGTAATTACGCTGCAGTCCACTTTTCTTCAGACATCATATGCTTATATATCCATTGATTGAGTTTCAACATCTCAACGTAAGGAGAAGTTTCTACGTCCACATTCCAAGATGATCACTTAAACATCAGGCTTTGTAAGTTCTTCAACAGAATTTCTGTACTTTGCGGTCAGGTCCCTATAATTGCAAAAATAGCAACCCATTAGTAAAAATTAATCTTATATTACATTACGAAGAAATTCTAGACATTGCACACCCCATACCTTCTTTGATTTAGCATTTGTTCAGCTTCTTCAACTTTGTGCTTTTGTCCCTCCACTGTCTATAAACAATCCCAACACAAATTTATAACTCTTTCAACAAAATATTGGCCACCGCAAATGATGGATGAACTTAAAATGTTCTCGAAACGTATTAGAAACATTTTATCTCATTTTGGTACCAATATAATTGTAAGACGATAGTAATAATGTCAAATCAAAATCAAGTGCGTGGTTCACTTAGAATCATGCTAATCACTTATGCTTCCCGAGAAAGAAGAGATATTAAAATTCTTCACTTTGCCTCATACGTGAAACGCATTATAAAGACAGAAATATATCAAAGTAACGTTAACTCAGTTAATGAGACACAATTTTCAATACATGAAATGATGAGGACAAATAAAACAGTAGATCGAATCATATATAAAAAAGTGGGAATGCAGGATACACAAGACAACTTCAAACAACCGTACACTGTGCCAAAGTGGTTGCACCAATGCTGCTATCATCTGATCAATAATCCTTCATTTAGAGCTCCATTTTCAGCTTTTCACTAAATTATAAAAATATTAATTTTTTTTGTTCTTAACCATTTTAGATGGGATTCTACATAACGTGTTACCTTAGGTGAAGAATTTCAATACCAACGACATGTTTGTCAATCTGAGTTTAATTTTTAAAACTTACTACATTTCTAAATAAAACACCATCCTTTGTGAAGGAGTCACAATATGCCTAGTTAGCTTTCTTTGAAAGCATGCGTCTCTAAAATTACTGGCTATCTAACTT